>JAWNLP010000405.1:0-1400718 GCA_035042265.1 Drosophila imparisetae | reverse complement strand
AACTCGTACCAGTTTTACTTCTGCCTGTTCTTCAGCAATAGCGTCAGATTCAGAGCTATAATTTAATTAGAAACAAATAACTAAATAAATATTAAATTAAATAAAGGAGTATGACAATCCAGCATATTATCAAAACCAAAATCAAAATCAAAATAATCTTGAAACCCTGGGGATAGATTGTTGATTAGCTCACATAGACTGATATGTTAAAGATTAAACCTTCACATACCTGGGCCCATGCATTTTGTTCAACTATAGCTGGATGGTTAGGATTCGACCGAGCTGGAGGCGGGGGTCCTTCCACATAATGTACAACACGTTCAACTATAGCTGGATGGTTAGGATTCGGTCGAGCTCGACGCTGGAGTTTTTCCACATATTGTACAACACGTCCTGAGCGTAATTCCATTTTGTTATTCGTATAATATTATTCCTAGATGAATTTTCTGCTGGGTATGTTAACTATGATCAGGAAAATATAAATTTACATATTCTCGTAAGGGGCTCTACACATTTTAAATGTGGCAGGAAATGCATGACTCCCCATATAATAATAAAACCAAATCTCCACAAAATGTAACTGAATTTATTATTTTCACCAAACATTGTCCAGTAGTGAAAACTTAAACCTGTGGCTTTGGTTGGGGATGATCTTCTTTATAAGTTTATTGAGTTCTGTCGATAACTGTATCCATATTAGGCGATGCGATAACAATAAAAGTAACAATTTCAAATAGATACCTTTTCAATTGACCCATTAGTGAGCAACTGTGTAAGAAACACACATTTCATTAGAGGAACTCAACTTTGTATACTCTGATACCGAAAGTCGAAAAGTATATTTGTTTTGCTCAATGTGCGTCTTGACGACAACAACGTTAAGAATATTTCAACATTTCTATCCATTGTTTTCAGCTGCAACGTTCTGACATCGGATAAATAGCTTATAACTCTGGAAGAGGAGGAGACATAGAGGTAGAGATAGAGACCCACCAGCTATTTTCACTACTGATCAGTGTGACCATATCTGCCGATGCATTTTTGTAAAAGCGTATTTAATTTCCAAACTTTCTTGTTAAGCAAGTTATCTGAGCCAAAATCACTTAATATCAAATGAATCGGTCGATTTGTTTTTTTAATTTATTGTGATACTTAGATATTGGCAGATCTACTGAAACATATAATCATTTGAAATCAAGAACTAGTGTGATTATCGAATTAACAATGAACAACATTTAACAATGGTATTCAAAAATTCACCTTTTAAATGTATGTATTCGAATCAAAGTCTCTTCAATTTCGTATAGCATACATATATACGTAGCTGCAGAAGGAAAAATATGAAAAAAAAACTGTGAGTCTGTCTTTGTGCGAAGAATTCGTTGCAATAAATGAATTAACTCGAAAATGTGCGGAAATGTTTGAAAAATCCTAGTTTAGACAACAGCTGTGTGTGTGGTGGCTTTAAATAGATCAAGCTGGCAACTGTGTGTTAACCACATGAAATGAGTTAAGCGTTCCACAGCCGTTGTGCAGCAAACAAAAAACAAGCTGTATGGCAAGGACAACAAAATGGCGTCAGCTTCCTCCCGCTAGTAAGATTAATTTGGACAAGTTCACCGATTGCTTAAATATGCAATACTAAATGAAAACTCGTACCAGTTTTACCCTAGCCTGTTCTTCAGCAATAGCGTCAGATTCAGAGCTATAATTTAATTAGAAACAAATAACTAAATAAATATTAAATTAAATAAAGGAGTATGACAATCCAGCATATTATCAAAAGCAAAATCAAAATCAAAATAATCTTGAAACCCTGGGGATAGATTGTTGATTAGCTCACATAGACTGATATGTTAAAGATTAAACCTTCACATACCTGGGCCCATGCATTTTGTTCAACTATAGCTGGATGGTTAGGATTCGACCGAGCTGGAGGCGGGGGTCCTTCCACATAATGTACAACACGTTCAACTATAGCTGGATGGTTAGGATTCGGTCGAGCTCGACGCTGGAGTTTTTCCACATATTGTACAACACGTCCTGAGCGTAATTCCATTTTGTTATTCGTATAATATTATTCCTAGATGAATTTTCTGCTGGGTATGTTAACTATGATCAGGAAAATATAAATTTTCATATTCTCGTAAGGGGCTCTACACATTTTAAATGTGGCAGGAAATGCATGACTCCCCATATAATAATAAAACCAATTCTCCACAAAATGTAACTGAATTTATTATTTTCACCAAACATTGTCCAGTAGTTAAAACTTAAACCTGTGGCTTTGGTTGGGGATGATCTTCTTTACAAGTTTATTGAGTTCTGTAACTGTATCCATATTAGGCGATGCGATAACAATAAAAGTAACAATTTCAAATAGATACCTTTTCAATTGACCCATTAGTGAGCAACTGTGTAAGAAACACACATTTCATTAGAGGAACTCAACTTTGTATACTCTGATACCGAAAGTCGAAAAGTATATTTGTTTTGCTCAATGTGCGTCTTGACGACAACAGCGTTAAGAATATTTCAACATTTCTATCCATTGTTTTCAGCTGCAACGTTCTGACATCGGATAAATAGCTTATAACTCTGGAAGAGGAGGAGACATAGAGGTAGTGATAGAGACCCACCAGCTATTTTCACTACTGATCAGTGTGACCATATCTGCCGATGCATTTTTGTAAAAGCGTCTTTAAATTTCCAAACTTTCTTGTTAAGCAAGTTATCTGAGCCAAAATCACTTAATATCAGATGAATCGGTCGATTTGTTTTTTTAATTTATTGTGATACTTAGATATTGGCAGATCTACTGAAACATATAATCATTTGAAATCAAGAACTAGTGTGATTATCGAATTACCAATGAACAACACTTAACAATGGTATTCAAAAATTCACCTTTTAAATGTATGTATTCGAATCAAAGTCTCTTCAATTTCGTATAGCATGCATATATACGTAGCTGCAGAAGGAAAAATATAAAAAAAAACTGTGAGTCTGTCTTTGTCCGAAGAATTCGTTGCAATAAATGAATTAACTCGAAAATGTGCGGAAATGTTCGAAAAGTCCTAGTTTAGACAACAGCTGTGTGTGTGGTGGCTTTAAATAGATCAAGCTGGCAACTGTGTGTTAACCACATGAAATGAGTTAAGCGTTCCACAGCCGTTGTGCAGCAAACAAAAAACAAGCTGCATGGCAAGGACAACAAAATGGCGTCAGCTTCCTCCCGCTAGTAAGATTAATTTGGACAAGTTCACCGATTGCTTAAATATGCAATACTAAATGAAAACTCGTACCAGTTTTACCCTAGCCTGTTCTTCGGCACTTGCGTCAGATTCAGAGCTATAATATAATTAGAAACAAATAACTAAATAAATATTAAATTAAATAAAGGAGTATGACAATCCAGCATATAATCATAAGCGTAATCAAAATAGGCTTCCAACCCTGGGGATAGATTGTTGATTAGCTCACATAGACTGATATGTTATAGATTAAACCTTCACATACCTGGGCCCATGCATTTTGTTCAACTATAGCTGGATGGTTAGGATTCGGACGAGCTGGAGGCGGGGGTCTTTCCACATAATGTACAATACGTTCAACTATAGCTGGATGGTTAGGATTCGGCCGAGCTGGAGGCGGGGGTCTTTCCACATAATGTACAACACGTTCAACTATAGCTGGATGGTTAGGATTCGGTCGAGCTCGACGCTGGAGTTTTTCCACATATTGTACAACACGTCCTGAGCGTAATTCCATTTTGTTATTCGTATAATAATATTCCTAGATGAATTTTCTGCTGGGTATGTGAACTATGATCAGGAAAATATAAGTTTTCATATTCTCGTTTGGGGCACTATAGATCTGAAATGTGGCATGAAATGAAGTGAATTTTATTTGATGCATAAAAATCCATTTGCGATAGCAATAAATTTATAATTTGTTTTTCTTTTGCGTTTTTTTTTTATGTCGATTGACTTTCTTTATGGTTTGCCTTGAGTTTTGGGGTATAACGATAAGAAATGATTTATCTAATGTCTATTCAATAATATCGTTGAAGTTATTCACTCGATTTCTTGTTGGTCAACTCTTATATTGTGTTGCATTCTTTCTTCAAATTTTGCAATTCAATTTCAAGTCCTTTTTTTTATTACTATTATTTTGCGCCGAAGTGAATCGAATGGGTTGCAAGGAGTCAAATTCAATTTTGTTGGCCCTCCTCATTTTTTTTTGAAATTTTATTTCTAGCTGGGCAACAATTTTCACTGAATTTTCATTTAATTATGAGCATTGAGCGTTGTTGCAACAGCAAATTGATTATATGTAGTAGGACTAAGCACTCAATACATGTATTGGTAGTCTATGTTTTGTTGTTGTTGTTGCGATTTTTGTGTGTGTGTGTGTTCGCTGCTCTACAATCAATCACGTTGATTTTTTTTGGACAGTTGAGGGGGGTTGGGGCAGATAGCAGGGCAACACATACGTATATATATTAAATACAATATATATGTGTACATTTATATTTGGGGCATGGGCTCGCTAACCGGTTATCATGTGGACCCAAAATGAAAGGCATAAAAGCGTCAAATTGCAGACTTGTCTATACACAAACACACGCACTCACCCAAGCACAAGCACAAGCACAAGCACACACGCACACACACAAGCGCACACAGCTGGGGCTATTAAATTGTTGGTAAATGCACGCTGGGGACTCAACAGTGGCACACAGATCCGTCTACCTTTCTCTCTCTTTCCATCTCTGTCTCTCGCTCATTCTCTATCGCCCTCTCTCTAAATCGCTGTGTATGTGTTGCATGGCCTTTTGCGTGCTTCTGTAGGACTTGAGGCATGTCAAATAGTTGTCAATTATTTTTATTACAATTTTCCTCTTTGTGTGCCGTCGGGGCGTCTTTTTACAGTCACGCCCAACGCACATTCAGGCAGCACCACCCATTCCCCATTCCTTATCCCTCACTCCTCACTTGTCCTCCTCCGCCTCCCTACCCACACCACACCTTCTTTTTTAAAAATGTTGTATGCCATCTGCTTGTTCTTGGTATCCTTATTTTTTTTTCTTTTTTTTAAATTTATTATTTGGTTGCGCGTCTTTTGTTGATTGCCAGGCAGGCGTTGGCCTCCTTCTCGTTCCTATCGTCCTTGGCGTCCTCAGTATGCACACACATGCCACATAAGTTCAAGCATAGGCTTAATTGGCATTCAGCTAGTGTGTGTGCGAGCGTGTGTGTGTATGTGTGTGTGTGTGTACACTCTGAGATTGTTCCTTGATCTTAATGCAAGTTCAATTGGCAGTCATCTCAACTAGTTAACAAAGACAAAGCTAAGCCCAAGAAAATCATTTAGCACATTTTTATTTTATTTTATTGTTTTGTTTATTTTTATTATTATTCTTTTTATATTATTACAATAGAATGCTTTAGAGCAAGAGAGTATTAGCTACAAGGACCTACGACTCTATCGCTATTCAAAAATACACCTTGTCTAATATTTTTCAATGTTAGCTGATGAAGTTTCAGTTAGAAACCTGGCTGGCTTGATGGCTCTAAATAATAAACCTTAGTCTATATATATATATATATTTATATATATATTTGCTTGCTCTTAAATCAGCTCACATATAATGAAATGTCTTTAATGTGAGTATTGCAGCAGGATAACAAGCCCAGAAGCGTACCAAAAACTCTGTCACTTTTCAGTTTATTAAGGCCAAAAGCAAATAATGCCCTTTAACTTATCAAAATATTTTTTTTTGCCGTCGTCAGGTGAACTGTTTATTTTTGATCTTATATTTATATCGAATTCGTCCTCAGGGAATTCACAGCTGTGAAGTTTGAAACTGGAATAACGGCATATTAACATTTTTTTTTACAACACATTTGCATAAAAACACATGTCGGCAGAAGTTTTCGAATTTTCATGAAATTTTTAAATACAGCCATGTTTTTGCGAACTTTTTCCCACATATCTAGAAACTGTATATTGAATTTTAAATAAATTTGATTTTCAAATCTATCCTTAATGTTTCACGAACGAAACTTCCTGAAACATGTTCGTAATGCTCCAAGCATTTTTCCAATTTGATAAGTGTAAGATGTTATCATGTTAACTTACTGATTTTGTTTTATTTTATTATTTGTTTAAAATTAAAGTAACCAAAGTATTTATATTAAGATTTAAATGACTTAACTTTAACAAAAAAGTTTTACAATTTTGGCGATTTAATAGCAAACGTTCTTAAAATAAGTGTTTTGGTCTGTGGTTTAGGGATTCCTTGGCTGAGTTGTGCACAATTCCTAATAAGTTATTTTTGCGAGTGTATAAACATATATATATATATATATGTGTGTATGTGTACTTGTATATATTTTTATAATTTTACCATTTCTCTGCGCCTCGAATTGCATACATTTCCATTTCCATATTCTTTGCCACTTTTTATGCTTTCATGCGCATTGTGAGCGCTTTTCCTGTCATTCGCGTAATTGTATGAGTGTGCGTGTGGTGTGTGTGTGCGTGTGGTGTGTGTGTGTGTGTGTGTGCGTGTGTGTGTGAGGCATTTCAAGCTGCTCAGATTGTAAAGCGCGTTACCATTTTGTGTCGGCAGCCTTAACAACAAATTCAAATCCAGCGGAAGTAATTTGATGCACACGCGAATAGGGGCAGGGGCAACGACGAGTGACGGGTTATGTGTGCGGAGGGGGGGGGAAAGGGTGTAGCGGTATGTTAAGGGTGCTTGAGTTTACGGGGCATCTAGATCTCCCGCCAGCCCGCGCTGCGTGCAGCAGCACCGTGCACGCTGAGCTTTTTGAATGGGAATTGACAGGCAGCGTCTGACTGACTGTTGGCACTTGCAACATGAGGCATTGAGGCATTGAGCCCGCTGACATATTGAGCAGTTAAGCAACTGCCGCATGGTGATGCTGCTGCCAATTATATGCTTGCCACACAAATTGCCCGTAAATGTGCGGCTCACAAAAGAAAAAAAAACAGCTCGTCGAATACTCTGACAGACAGATGGATGACAGCTTTGTAGCACGAAAATAAAAGTTATTGCCTCACTGTGAGGCAAGTATTATGCTACTTAAAGTTGTATGAGTCAATTACCAGATCCGTGTTGACTTTTTTTGAAATTAATATTTTGATATTTAATGATTTTCTTTTATTGTTATATTTGAGACATTTTACTTTAGTTTTCATATTTTACATGTCATATTTATATGTCGCATGTATCAGAAAATATATGAATATTTAAAATCGATTTTTATCGATATGGCAGGTAGTATAACTTATCGATTATCGATAAGTGCTTGGATCTCTTGTTCTCTTGTTCTGGCAGACAGACAGAATCGACACGGCTATCATGCTCCCTGCTGCATGTTACATACCTTGGCACAACTTCATGACGCCCACATTTAAGTGGATGGAGTATGGTATCAGAGGAATACACACACATGTTGCATGACACAGTTGAAGTAGCCACAGCTTGTGTAGACAAATGCTTTGCTGCATACTTTCAGGCGACGCTGTCAGATTTTATTTGCCTCAATTAAATATTTCAGCTAATTAGCCAACACTTTAGACTCGCACGCACATACACACATACGCACGCACACATACTTGATGATTGATGTGAAATACTAAATAATTTTGCCAGGAAGCGAGTCCCTCAATCAGTCAGTCAGTCAATCAGTCACTCGCTTTGTGCGCCTGCTGCCCTTATGCAGTGGCGAAGCTCTTTGCTGACTCGCCCCTACAACTCCGCTACGCTACCCGTGCCCCGTGCCACGTGCTCTTTTACACTACAAATGAGGCGTGTGGAATGCGCATACATTCAACAAAAGTACCGTTCGCTTTAGCCTTGCGTATTGACTTTTGCAAGGCTTCAAATGATTTCATTCAAATTTGATGAGCACACAAAACAACAAAAAAATAAAATGCAAAACGCACGACTGAATATTTTTTATTCACATTTACATTCACATTTACATTCACATTCACATTCACATTCACGTACTGATTAGCATATTTGCATTGCGAACGAACGACTCGCGACCCATACAAAATATGTTGGCTTAAGTGTTTAATTTGTTTGCCCAACAGCAAATAGAGTTTGTTTTATATTTAATCAATTTCGTGCTTTAATCACCCAATCTGGGCTGAGTTGGGTGGGTGCCAAAACAACCAAAGTACTCGAGTCTCTCTGGGTACACAGCCATACGCATATGGAGAGATTTTTATTCGCCGTCTTTGGCAGTCTGCATCCAACGATAAGAGAAATCCAGTCAAGGGAACGCAAATTGAAATTAAAAACTCGATATGTCAAGCTTTGATCTATCGATATTTAAAAGAAAGAAAATTCTTTAAGCTTATTGGAATTCACTTCTTTTGTTATTGAGGCTTTTCAAAACAAAATGCCAACGGCTGCTATTTAAACTGATGTCACTAAGCCTTTTTTTTTACTCAGAAAACTTAGTTTTCTGGAATTTTCAAATAATTGAATTCCTTGGATCTCAAACCACTTAACTCTAACAAGACAGAAGGTAAATTTTTTAAAGGCTCTGTCTCAAAGTTCATAAATAAACTTCAGAATGAAGTAAAGTTCGTTTTTCCTGATCAAAGGTTACAAACTGATACTTATAATTGATAATACTGTTAGCTTTACGGCAAGAGCCTAGCTAAATATAAATATCAAGCGAATGTTCTTCATATTAAATACGTACAGACTATAATCAAAATTGCGGCCCATAAATAGCTGCTCAACTATTTTCCCCTTGGGAAACAACACTTCAAATCTGGCTTGCAACTTTTTTAGATTTCAGGTCTGTCTAACAGTATTTTCGTTGTAGGCGTAACCATTTCAAGATTAAAATGCTATTGTTGTGCTGAAGTGTTATATCACATATCACTTCAGCAGAACAACCCTGCAATACATTTTTTTTTTTTTGTGCATATGTCGATAAATAGCTTGAAATCAATTGGCTGTCGTTATCAGCTTATGGAATGCGACTTGATTAATTTAATAATAATTAAATATTAACGTAGATTTATGATCCTCAGGTGAATGGTTGAGCTACCTGTGCTGACAGCTGTTATCCTCGTTATCCTTGGTATCCTGCAAGCTGAAACTGCTTTAAGCCTGCCACCTGCAATTGCATTAAAGCAAATTGCGTATACAGGAAAAGCTGGACGGGTTGCCTGGCTGGCTGGCTGGATGGCTGGATGGGTGGCAGAGAGCAGCCATTAATTCTCATTGCCGTCGCCATTAAAACACTTTTCAATTTTTCAAATGGGGGCACAAATTTCTGACATTGAAAAATTATTCGGGCAAGGGCTAAACGAACAAGGGTCAAAAGCAAAGCGAGGCAGAGCACGTGGCAAGCGGCAAGCGGCAAGCGGCAGCTGATGAGAGAGAAAAGCGAATAATAAGCGAAAAGGAAGCTTCGACACAAAAAAAAAGTATTTAAATATATATGTATGTAAGAATGCTTTAATGAGTGAGTTCGACTGCCCAAATACCCTGTGCCCATCTGTTAAATATATACTCATTTTAATGCAAAATTCCCTTTTTATTTGTGCAGTTGCTCAACAATAAGTCAAGATATATAATATTTTATTTAGAAGCCTCTGCCTTTATTGCTATCGAATACCGATATGTATCGATATTCGCAAAATGGGAAATAAACTTAAACTGCACGGGGTATACGAAAACTTATGTTCCAAATTCAAGGTGTCTAGCTATAATCCAAGTCTCCGAGATCCGCGTGCTAATATAGACGGACATGGATGTTGCTTCTGACCAAGAACAAATATATATTTTATGGGCTCGCAGATGTTTCCTTCTGCCTCTCACATACTTTGCAGAAAACCCGTTACATCCTTTTAACCCATTTTTAATGGGTTCATATAAAAAACAAGCGATGCTGCGAAATTGATGTGACCCAGTGTAGCTCATAGCTCGTAGTTCGTAGCTTGCGCCCCTAACGAGCTGTTCCCGTCGCGATAATAGGTAAATAAAACCAAAACACAATCCCCAACTCCCAACCCATAATTCTCAACCCTTAGTCGCCTTGGGGCTATCGTCTATCGAGTGATTTGAGCTGACGACAGAAAAAACAGCAGCTGTTGAGATATGCCACCCCTCCACTCCATGTACACACACACTCACACACACACACACACACACACACACACACATACATATACACCCTCCCCGTTCATCGCTAGTGTCAGTTTCTCACTTTCATCCTTTCGCCCTTGAGCTGAGTTGAATATTTGCCGCCTTTCGTTTGATTGAAGCACACTTAACACTGCGCTCTGTCTTACAATGCGTTTTGTCCTTTTACAACACTGGATTTTCTTCAATAATTAAGCAAGCCATCATCAAATTTGCATAGCTCAATTTGCTACATATAACTTTAAACGACCATAACTTTTTTACAATCAGGGTTAGTGAATTTTACGCAAAAAAATAAGTATTTTTATATGGTAAAAAACAAATTGGATATTAAATCGTTAGATTTATGCAACGATTATGCATTTGAGAAAATAATAATTAAATAATGCTAACCTATTTACTGAGTATTGCGTTTAAATATTAAGTATACGCCATGGGCCAAGTATATTGAGTGTTGCAGACAGCAGCCGATAGGCTGGCAGGGTCTTGGCCTTAAACATTCCACTGACACTGACACTTGGGAAAAGATACAGACACACACATACACACACTCACACACACATACATACTCACACACACCCACATTCCATTACGGAACAAACTGTCGGCACTTACAGAGTTAGAGAGAGAGAGAGAAAGAGAGAGAGAGAGAAAGAGAGAGAGGACTGACACAGGAGTGCCATCCATTCATGCAGGCACTCAACCCGCAGGACCTGTGAATCTCAGAATCTGAAATATCTGCCAGTGAAAGAGTGAGTTGACCTAAACCCAAAAGTCAACCACACAAATCCAAACGAAAATGCATTAAAAATTCAACAATGTTCAGAATGGCATTAATTTTGCTCACATTCACCGCATACTCGTACATACACATACACTGAGAGAAAATAAGTACAGAAACGTTTCAGTACACAAATCAAGTTGCCAATGGCGAAAAAGGAATCAAATTTTTAACTGAGGAAAAAAAAAACCAAAAGCAATTTGAATGGATACAATTTTAGCTCTTAAACATTTTGAATTGATAGCAAAGCAGCGTGTTTCGCCGAGTGCATGTGTAACACGCCCACCTCCTCTGTAATATTGCAATACTATGTATTGCAACATGCCTCAGGCGGCAAGCTGAAAAGTGAGAATTAAATGAGAGACACAGATAGACCCAAAGAGCGAAACAAACAACGAACAACAATAGCAAGGACAAAAGAGGAGCAAGAGGAAATCGGGAAATGCGAAAATCACTTTAAGCAATATACAATATTCAGAGATAATAATAATTGTATTGTGTTCGATTTCGGTGCCTCGATGCATAAATTTCTTGCTGCCTGAATGCCTCACTGCCTCACTGGGAGGATGTGTTCACACGCCTGGGGATATGGTAATTGCATTAATCCTTGCTCCACACACACACACACAACACGCATGCACAGTCTAACACGCGTGGTAACAGTTTTTTAATTGAATTTCCTATGAAACTGTTGAGCTTCGCTTATTTGCAGGCAGAAAAGAGATGAAATATCAGCACACACACACACACAGGCGCGCATACACACACCATATAAATCAACTTCAACTACAGCTAAGCATTAGTCAATGCGGAAAGAAGAGTCGAGCGACACTTGTATACCCTCAGTCCATAAGAAATTCGAAGAAGGGCATTATGAACGAAAGTGTTTAAGAAACAACAAAAAAAGAAGCTTCTGCGAATATATTAAGTCTATATATGTATTTATATATTGATATCTTGATCAGCAGGAACAATCGAGTTTGTTATTTAAATTCTTGTATATTATAGGTAGATCAAGTTTATTTCGTTTCATCGATAGCTGCGTCTGCTTTGTGCATATCGTTACAAATCGATTTTCGATAGCAATAATCGACACAATTGCAAAGATATGGCCTTCTAACTGATATATTTTATACCCTGACTGATTATTGATCAATTATATTGATATTGATATATTTAACATCTGGGTACAGGGCAACAGCTAGTCGAGCTCTCTCGACAACTGCATTATTACTTGTTTCTGTTTGACTTGCATCAGTTGAAATGTGCTTACAAATTGAAAGTAGTACCTACATAGATATATGCTTTATCCTATCCATTGGCAGACATATTCACGTGTCTTATATAATTAAAAGTTCGATGGTGATTAAGTTGTTCAGTCAGTTGAAGCTGCCGTTTAGGCCATAATGATTTATGTCCTTAGTTTTAACATAGACATAGTTTGGCAGGCATATTTGGTTATATGTGTATATTATGGATGCCATAAAGTGCGGCAAGTGTGTTGACAGAGCCATCAAACTCCAAGGACACAAGGGCAACAAGCAATAAGTATTAAAGATATATGGCTGTAAATAAACGTATAAATGCATGGGCTTTGGCAGCAGCCGGCTTCAAGAGCCACAAAAATTGATTACGAGCCGAACGGAAGTAAACCGAAAGCGGGCGCGGAGAGGTGGGTCCCCTTCGATAGGGAAGGAGGGGCTGGGAGTTGCTTACGCAGCGTATGAGCGATTTTTGTGGGCTTGAGTTCCTACCCGCTGGCAAAAGCAATTGATACAAAATCATGGCTACAATTTGCGCAAATTGCTTTATCGCCGAAATGCCGGGCAAAAAAAAAGCGCTGGCAAAATGTCATGTTTATGCATGAGATACCACTTCATATTCTATCTCTATCGCTCTCTCTCTCTCTCTCTCTCTCTCTCTTTCTCTGTTACCTGTCGCATAGCATTCAGTGAGTGAGTATTGCTTATTAATCGCTTTTCATCGTTCGAGGGGACAGCGCCTGAAGTTACATTTCAAATGAGATGTTTTCCCGTTTTACTTACTTGTCGATGCTTATCAAAAGCGATATGGCCAAATTATTTTGGAAAATGTTTATGTATTGCCCCAATGTAAATTAGAAAGGCTTTTTTCAAATTTTCTCTTATTAGGAAATACATTTCTAAAATTCAGAAAAATACCTTGTAAAATGCAAAAAAAACTCTTCAAGTTTGCGCTCTCGACTTAAAGTACTTTTGTTTTATAATACATTTAAATTTTATAAAAATCGATTCTGTAATTAAGAACAGAAAACACCTTTATATTAGAAAGACTCAACCTTTAGTTTTAGAAATATAATTTCTGATTAATAAGTTGGTATTTTTATGCATATGTGCATGAATATGGATAAGTGTTGGTGTTGCAAGTTGAGCGATTCGCCTTTTTTGTCTGTTCGCGACTGTCGATTTTATATACAATTATGTTTATAAATTGAGAGAGTCGGCAAGGTGGCTGCTTCTGAGTGGATTGCTGGTTGTGACTGGGTGGTTGGGCGTAGGGTCAAAACGCACAGCTCAGCGGCCTTGTGGGATGGCCATTTGCCAGTTTATGGCTCTGGCTCTGGCTCTGGTTCTGGCTCTGACTCGAACTGTGGCCCTGGTCACATGCAAATGACGATCCTAATTTATGCTGCGGTTCGGTTACACATTTACATCGCACTGCAAGCGGGGGGAGACGGAGGGGGAGTAGAACACTCAACCAAAAAATAGACACACTTGTCTCTAAATGAGAATCGGGACAAGGTCAAAACTGTGACACAAAAACAAAAAAAAAATTAATTTAATACAATTTTTTCGTTGAAATTTGGAAATTCTTCAAAGTTAAGCCACTTTGAAAATGTTCACGAACTTGACTACTTTGAGTAGGATATTCCGCACGTGTTTTCATAATGAAACTTTTGAAGATTAAATACAATTATAAATTTTGCGAATCAGACTGAAATCAGCATAAAATAAACTTATGAAGAAGAATAAGCAGAAATAGAAGTTATATGATGACAGAGTTTTTCTCTGAGTGTACCGTGTGGGAACTGTGGGCAGCTGCTTGACCTAGTGCGGCATTTGGAATCACTTAAGTTACCGTCCACATGCACGAGTCAACATGTTGGGAAAAGTTCTCTGGCAACGGGATGGAGGGAGAACGTGTGGCTTAGTTGGCTATCTGGCTACAATCATATTCATAACCAGGCTTAAGACAACCAACTGACAGCCATTCGAAGCCATGTAAGCCGCCAGCAACAAAACACAAAATACACAAGACACAAAAAGTAAAGGCCACAACAATGACAAAACAAAAGGACAAAAGCTTGACAGAGCTAAGGGCAAGGACAACAAGGGTGGGAGGGAAACAGGGAAATAGGGGAATAGGCAGTCGGCATTGGTGGCTACTTAGTGGCCAGCGTTTGACATAAACGCTGATAAGGGATGCGATTCTAACTTCCTCTAGCGCTTAGCTAGATGAACAGCCAGTTGAAGTTTATTCCAGCCACTAATCGAAACAATATTTTAGCTGAACTTAGGCTGAGGCCCAACTTAAAGTGTGGTAATAGATCAAAATTATATATGTATATCATGTGGACTTAAAAAACGTGCACAAAATTTAAATTTAAATGAAATTGAATGATATAATATAAAAAGTGTATAAATCGATGTAAAATGGTTCAACACCTATTGCAGTCATTGGGGGGTAAAAAAAGTCGAAAATGGTTAAGCGTTAATAGCTTAATAATAAGCAAAGTAAAAAGTTAAGAAAGCAGAGAAAAGTAGAAGAAGCGATTGGCACAGCTCGAGCAAGATAAGATAAGTTTGCCACTGTTAAGCACGCTCAGAGATTTCACAGGGATATGTTAGTATTGAGAATGTAATTAGGAGAAGCAAGTGTTCCACAAAGGGCAAAACTTAAGTTAAAAGTTAGAAAAGTTAAGACGACCTAATAGAAAAGTGTAGTCCGTGTTAAGTAGGAAAACCACCAAAGTTATACGGCAACTGAATGACGAAGAAGCCAAAGTACTTCAAACGAAGATTGGGAACCCAGTTAAAGCCACGCAAAGGCATTCAAGGAAGTAATTCATTTTATTTGGCTCAAATGAAATGCAAAATGATTACAAGTGAAGCTAATTTATGAAAAGATTCAAATATATTTATATGAAAATCACAAATCACAGAAATTGAAAAGCCAAATCGAACAAAGGATAAAACTTTGATTTGAATGCGATATTTACCGCAAAGAAATCACTTGATTTTTGATAAGAATGAACGTGCTACTCGCAGCAGGGGCAGAGCAGGGTAGGAGGGGCAAGGACGGGCTACAAGGATTGTGGGGGAATGTGCTGAGGATTAAATTTTGATGAGACGATTTCATTTTGATGTTAAGCATAATTTGTAAAGTCTGAACGAGAGCCACAGGCCACATTGAATGGACTTATTAGTCAACTAAGTGTATCCTGTATCCTCAGCTCTGTGGGGATGGCCAATGCCTTGGGGCATGGAACTAGGTGGCGGTGGCCGGGGTCTGGGGCAGGTCAGCTAAAGCGGGCGATTAGTGGCAACAATGTCTGGCACTGTGGGTGTCCGGGCAGAGAAGGCACTCATAATTAACCTCAGCAATCTCCGGCGTGAAGTGTCGCTTTGGGAATATTGCGCATACGCCGCGTGCTGCTGGCACTTAATTTTTTGTGTCTTGTTGCTTGTGGCAAGGCAATCTTCGACCTGCTTCCATCGCAATACGCAATAATGATGATAAGTTTTCCTTGTGAGATTGAATATGCACTTGAATAAACCCATTGCTGTTTCTTACAAAATCAAAACTTGACGTTGATTTAAGTACAAGCATCTATAAGTTTGTCTCAGTGTATGCGGCTTGGGTTGGTCTCTTTTTTTTTTTTTTTTTTTTTGCTGTTTTGGTACTTTGGCGTTTGGTATATAGTGCTTGGTGTCTGGGGTTCTCACAAGAGAAGCACGCGACTTTGACAAGTGGTTACCATTTTTAAATGTCACATTTTGCGGCCACGCAGAACTTGATTGGGAATGGGGGGGGGGGGGGGGCGAGGAAGTAGATGGAAGAGGGTGGGTACCGGTTACTGGGTACTGCTTTTTACTGACCAATGAAGCGTAAATTTTAAAAATTGTAATCAATAGTAACAGAAATTGAGCTGGCTGCTTGGTTGCTGGCCTAACTGCTTATCTGCCACATGGAATGCTTCATTGACTTTTATGTAAAGGGACAGACAACAGCCACAGCAGCAGCCACAGCAGCAGCAACAATAAATGGATGTAAGAGAAAGTTTCTTGGCGTTTGGTGGAGTTGGAGAGGGGGGAAGGGGGATTGTGATTTGAAAACTTTAAATACCCTGGTAGACATATGGATTTTTAATATTCCAATATAATTCATAAGTTTGTGCTTAAGTATTCAGATGTTCGTTCGATAGTTGTATTTTTGGAAAAAGGCAAAGCAAAAGGTATTTGATAAATGGGGACCAATCGATAATTATCGATTTTAATTATCTATGGCTGTCAATAGTTTATAATTTGTGGAATGTGATAGGGTACGGTTGTTTAGCAAAGCCCATAAGATAAACTATCGATAGTGCATCGATTTTTGTCGATTGTGCGGCCAAAAATCGATAATACCGTTAATGCCAATGATAATTCTCCATATCTACAACGTAGCCGATATTCACATTCTAAACATATCGCGATTTAATTCCGAGTATGCATTGACTTAAGTAAACACTAAAATAGAAGACAGACAATAAACAATCCAATAAATTGGAAATTAATTAAAAAAAATTTAATATTTCCTTACAATTTTGCTAAGAGCAGTCAATTGTATTTTATTAACTATACTAATAGATTTTATTAACTATTCATTAACTATAATATAGATTGCATCAATATTGTCATACTCTTCATAGCATCGATAAGAAATTCGATAAGTTTTCGCGATAAAAACACCACAACATTCGCCACATACTAAAGGAATATTTAACGTACTTTAAATATTCAAGAATGTATAAAGCCCGGCTATTAATCTAATACATCGAGCACTTAAATGGGTATGCGGCCTATCGTTGTACCTGCCTCCTTTAATGAACCCATAAAAATAGTATACCAAATACGCTGCAGCCAGTGTATAAATGCCGTCCGTCAATATTATGTATACACACTATTTGCACGTATATATATATATATATATATATATACAGATATATAGCACAGCATAGGCACATAAACGCTCAGTGCTGTGAAGGGGGAAGGGTCTGCCTGTGTACAGCAAACAGCAGAGTTTTCGGAGCGAAAACTCATAAAAGTTGCTGCTCGCTGTTGTCCGCGCGAACTAAGCCGTTTAAGCGGCAACGGCACAAAGTGTTAAGACTTTGCTTAACCTGTGACGCCCCCACTCACGCCCCCGCCGCCAGTCGATGGCAGCGAGCGTTGAAATGTTTGAATGCTTTATAATTACATTTTATGTGCGAGCGAGAAAGAGAGAGAGAGAGAGAGAAAGAGTTGCTGCCTCTGCTTTGCTCTGCTCGCTTATTGCACATTGTGCTCGCTTTTGCTTATTCGTTTAGTTAGTTATCCGTTATACGCGTACACTCAAAGAAAAAGCTACTGTTTCACTTCCTGCTTGATACCAAAATTAACCATTTAATTTTGCACATATTTTTGGCACTTCAAATGTGTTGAAATCTTTTTAACCTTCATTAATGAAAGTCGATTTTCTATCCAGCTGATTTGCTGAAATTGGGATTTACAAAACCAATGTTTATTCTTGATTTGAGAACAATTTGGTTTTATTTCATTATGTTGAAGAATATCAAATAATCGTTTAATGTTTTGTGCTTAATTTGAGCACAATTTACTTTTAATTTACCATTTGAAATATAAACAAAATATGTAAGTAATCAGGTTCTGAAATTTGAAACCCAACTGTTTGCATATCATATCATATCAATCAATCATCATCAGATTGGGGGATTAACAGAAAAACGCTTGAAACTTTTTTCGTGTGGACAACGTTTCTAATTGTTTGTCTGCCTTTTTGCTGAGTGTAGGCAGCCTTATAGTGTTGTCGAAAGGAAAACAGGTGCAAGAGCGGCACCCGACCAGGCCCATGCGATAGCTTATTTGGTTTTTGGAGTTTTATTGAATGTCTGCCTCTTTGGGACTGCGTTTACGTAATGGATTTTGTTTTGTAATTGCATGAGTTTTATGTGTTTGCCCAACTTCCGCCTTTTAATGGTGGCTTCCCGTAAACCTTTGTCTGCTTTCGTGCAGACTGTACTTACTAGCTGACGCTTTAATGTCAATGCACATAAATCAAACCCCACCGAGCACCTTGATCAGAATCTTATCTGGTTAGCTAACCAGCTAAGCAGCTAAGCAGCTGCCCAGAAGCGTTTTTGTTTTAATAAATTTGTTTGCCATTTGGGGTCTGCGGACATGTTTAAGATTCAGTCCCAAAACCAGCAACTCACGTTTTCAGCGAGTGCGGTAACCGTAATAAATCCCGATGTCTGTTTAACGAATGAGAATTGTTAGACATAAAATGAAAGCCATGTTATGAATGTGGCTTACAAGTTTGCAGTTTACATCCCAATCCCATTTCCCTTTCCCTTACCATTTCCCTTTCCATTTTTCCTTAGCATTTCCATTTAAATTTCCAATGTCCAATGTTGAATCCCTCTACTCTTTATCCGTATCATTGTTTCAGTCAACAGCTCTTTATTGTGTGATTGAACTGAATAGCTTGTTGTATTTGCCAACGGTAATCGGATTGATAAACATTGATGCATCTACTTCTATTGTACACACTGTGTTGGCCTGTCCTTTGGGTTCGTTACCAATAACAACAGGCTCATGCTGTACTTGTTGACTTAATCCCGTCTAATTAGCTGCTGAGTGTATGATTGAATGCTCTGCTACTGAACGCTGATAGACAAGTTCTTAATGCGTAAGTAATTCGCTTATGATTGTTGATAAAACGCTTGGGGAAACAAAATTAATAAGATGATTATCAATGAATTGATTAATAAGCACTTTGATTGGTTGTGATTGTCAGACAAGTTGTTAATGCTTTAGTAATTCGCAAATGATTGATGAGAAGAGTCCGATTGACGAAAAATTGAATAACAGTCAAATAATTTGCTGCATGGTGATTGACTACTAATGCACGGAGGCATACATATTTAATTCATGTTGATTTATTCAAATTAATGCTTAATGCTTAATTAGTTCATTAAATCGATTTAATTGTGCATCTCTGATGGCCGTTGGCTGATAGTTGATGGATTAACGACATCAATCAAATTAACAATTACTCGCTATGATTGGCAATTCAACATGCTGTTAACTGTATGCATTTAAATGCTGTTGCCTGCTTATGCCACATGCGGCTTTTGTGTCAAATTCACAGTTTGCGGGTAACTTAATTACAGCTTTGTATTCCATTGCAGAATTGATGTGTAATGCCTAATTATGGCAAACATGTGTGCAAAATGTCTCCTTTAATTATCAATTCGATGATATGCTGTATTGTATTGTATATTTTGTAGACGACCAATGACTAATCTTTTGTAAATGCTTCTTATCGCCCGCAGGTGACAACAAAAACAACAACAACAACAACAACAACATCTACTTGTAAATAAAGTGACATGAGGCCTAAACAACAACAACAACAAGCAGCAGCACTAAAAACCCAAATTGCAAACGATTAAAAAACGAGCAGAGCGAAGGATCCTCAAAAAAAAGAGAAGAGAAAAATACACCTCGGACAAGAAGCACAACAAAGGGCAAAAAGGCAACATACGAAAAATACGCGAACAAAGCAATCCAAAAACTGAACAGCGTCGGCCCAAGAGACAAGCCAAACAGATACCCCCAGCAGGCAGCCACTGTACCATCCGCCCCCACCCAACAACCTACTCGCTCCAAGCCGCCCACCCGCAAAGCATAACTGCAGCCTCCAACTTCAGCGGCGATAAAGCAAACCAACAAGCAGAGCAAGCAAAAAGTGCGCATTGTTTTTGTCATTGTCATTCAGCTGGCCTACACCCCTCCCCACTCACCCCCTTCTTCCCACCCCTGAAGCGCCACCAGCCCCCTCTAAGCCCCTGCAACGTGCCCCCTCACACGCATCACTCTGCTGAGAGAGTGTCAACACTGTTGTGGTTATTGTTCGAAGCGCCTTTGGGCACTCAATTAAGTCCCCAATTCAAGGCAAGCAAGTTGAAAGCTTTCACAAGCCTTGCCACGCCCCCACACCCTTAAGTGGGTGCTGAGGTGGCTGAGGTTGGTGAGGTACACACACACACACACACACACGAGACGAGGAGAGGAGAGGAGAGGCAACGGTGGCAAGGGTGGTGGAGAGTTGGCCCTAGTCAGCCCTGGCATTTGAGTTGATGTGACAATGAAACTGAGCGTCAGCGCGTATCGGGCGCATGCATCCGCACACAAGAAGATCCTCTCCAGCGGGTATCATTCGCAGCTCAACTACGGCAGCACTGGAGCCGCCGCAGCATCCTCATCATCATCGGCGGCAGCAGCGGCGGCCACTGCAACGGGCCTTTATACGGTGAGCACAATCCCAGACCCTAATCAACTCGAATTCCGAAACTGCATCAACTTGAATCAAAAATTGAACTAGTTATTGCTGAAGACAATCACAGACTCAGACTGAGGCAACTTGAATCAACTAGAGTCAAAAATTGAGCCAGACTGAAACAAGTCGAATAAATGCTGAAAACAAGTTTGCACCCAGACTGAATCAACTCGAATGAAGAATTAGCGTACTTAACGCCTAATACTTGCCTCAAGCACAAAGCAAGCTTGTAATGCGTATTTGATGCTTCATTTATGGAGTACCTTTTTTGTTCTTTGAGCGCAGACTTTATTGCTGCTGCCCAGTCCGCTTTCGTTCTGCAACATAAACAACCTCATTTTTGTGGACCATAATTTCATTTAATGTACCATTTTTTGCTCTCCTGGGATTGGCTATCCTTATGGGTCAATCGATTGGATAGGGTAGCTGATTGAGTGTCTAGTCGATGGAAGCGAACTAGGCAGATTAGTAACGATAACATGCTAGCAATTCGACCAGCTTTATTGACTAAAGTAAACCAGTCAGGCTAGGAGATAATCGGACCTTTGAAGAAATCTATACTGTTGATAAGTTATCTGAACTTTGACTTTTACAATTGGACATTTGTTGCTCAACGAAGGCAGTTATCGATAAAATGCAATAATCTTGATCTGAGTGTGAAATACAATTACTTGAATTTGAACGAGTATATATATATATATATACCTTATCGAGTCGGAAGAGACTTCCCTACGATTTATATTCTTTTTCGCATTTGCAATGAGTTCATTGTATAATAAAAATGCATTGACTTTCAAAATAAGTGCAGTTGAAGCAAACATCGGTTAACTAGGCATGCCAAGCATTTTGCATCTATTAACCTACATATGTATATTCGGTCAATTAAGAAATAATTCAACTGAATTTAAGAAATGTTTGCTTTTTGTTTCTGTGGACCTTAAATCCACTTCCTTATCAGTTATCGAGCTTGCTTGTCCCACCTTACTTTACTTTTTAGGAAGTGCGTTAATCAAGCAATCAGTCTGTCAATCGCTCAGCCAGTCCGATTAATAGTTTAAATAAATATATATATATTAAGTCGATCTCATAACATACCTTTTTTTACGCTCTATTTTGATTATCCATAACAATCAAGCCGTCAATCTGTTAATCAAAAAGTAACTCAGCCAGTTAGCCCGTTTAAATTGTTGCACTTATGTGCAATTTGTAGTATTTATAGAGAAACTTAAATGTTGACCATGTGAATTAATTACTACTGTTCTGTTGGATGAATCCAATCGAAAATCATTTACAATTGCACAAATGTGTTTAATTTCAAACGCATTTTCCAGTAGAGTATTTGACTTACGTCTTGCTTAACTTTGGGGTTTGCTTCATGAGAATAAATGTTTATTAGACATGATTTTGTTATGGGGAAATCGATGTACTTTATGTGTACTTCAATATCATAAAATGTGCACAAATCGCTGGCACGCAGTCATGCAGAAGTAGTGTGTGTATGTGTGTGTGTGTGTGTGTGTGTGTGCGAATGTGGGGGCTTATGCTACAGGATATGGCACGTAATCGGGAAAGTAGTACTTGCATACATGTATGGACACTTTCCGAGCACATCCAATTTTAAATCAATTTCCAGGAGAGAAACAGAGACAGAGACTGAGAGACAGAGGGAGAGAGGAAGAGAAGGAGGCAGATAACTGGAGAGCAAGATATATGCTTTCACTTTTTAAGCACAAAAAGTTGGGATCGTCAACATATTTATGGAATGGTCGCCGTTGGGTATATTTTACAGCTGGCACCAAAAGTCCATCAAAAAGCCACAACGGATTCCAATCAAGTTCTGCGGCACACTTAATTGCCGAAATTTACCCCAGAATTGCTAAACCTCAACAGCCTCCCCCTACCCCACCCCTCTTCCCCAACACGCACAATCAAAATTTCAATCCCATTGGCTCAATGGAGTAAATGAAATGTTATGTATAAAATGTATATGTTATGCGGCTAGATGCCCCATTAGGGAACACATAATTCACACACACACACACACAAAGAAACAAATTTTGTGTGTATTTCATCAGTTTTTGGCAATTAGGCACGCAATGTTTCCCCATTCCCTTCGCCAAGCCAAAAACCGCATAGATTGCTTCGTCTGCTTCTGCTTGTGTCACTTGTGAACTTGAAATGCCACTTTAATAATTGCTGAAAATTTCTTATTGATTCTAATATCATGATATATTGGTTGTGTACAATGTCCGTCATGCTGTCTGTCAGTCTGTCCGTCCGCATGCACGCAACTTTTTTCGACACACTTAAAGGTAGAGCCTTGAAACTGGGCACATTTACTGGGCTGTGAACGCGTCAGACAAAGTGACAAGATTGGAGTGCTACGTCCACTAGGAGGCTAAGAAATCGATAAAATCGATAAAGCACAATTTTGAAAGTATAGTCAAAAATATATCGCCATTGGTCACGCCAGTCTTAATGAGCTTAGCTGTAATTGGAGATTTTGGAATATATTTGGGTCTTCGGTTCATTTTGGAATGTGAAATACGCATCCTTCTAAAATTTGGAATGCTCAAAATTTATGGCTGATCATGGACATATTTAATTAGTGGCATCAGAGACGTCTCCATTCCCACACACACACACACACAGCTATATACACACACGTTGCAAGGGACAACTGAGCTTGGTATGCATTTAGTATTTAGTCAGCATTTCAATAATATAATAGTATAAGAATTCAATAATGATTATTTATCTACCACCCCCCTTCCCACCTTTCCAGCCCCCACCCTAAGACTGAGCGCATGATAATTAAAATTAAATTTTGATTACTCCTGGCACGCAGGCGGAAAGTATTAAAACTTTTACATCAACAGACGCGTTATGCTGGGCGGGGAAGGTAGAGGGTCGCTTTTGTGTGTGTGCGTATATGTGTGGGTGCATGGCGGAACAGGGGGAGTGAAGCGTGGGCTAAGCGAGAGGCAAACTTATTATGCGACGGCATCACGTTGCAAGAAACTTAACTTGTGCCCCCGGTGTTGCCCATGGAAACGAACCCACTGAAATATTATAGTCACGCTTTTAAGCTTTAAGCCAGCGCAAAGTAATCAATGATTTATACGACATATAAGAGTGTATGCACTAGATATATTTAATATATATATATATATATCTTATATATTTTATTTTATATTAGAATTCCATTTGCTCTCTTCTCTCAAGTCTTAATTGGCGTACATTGAAACCGAAACCGGAAATCGGATTCGGAATCAGAATCTAAGTTCAACACATGAGACTAGTGCTATATTTATATGGCTAGGTTATTGGATTGGTCAGAGAGTTGATACGGCATCTTTCGATTTTCTTTCTGAGTCGATGGGTTATCCACTTGCTGGGGATTAATGGGGATGCTGTATAATTGATCTATTTTTGTCCTTATCCATTCTTATC
Organism: Drosophila imparisetae; assembly: GCA_035042265.1. NCBI lineage: Eukaryota > Metazoa > Arthropoda > Insecta > Diptera > Drosophilidae > Drosophila > Drosophila imparisetae. Next base: position 1,376,635 of record JAWNLP010000405.1, on the reverse strand, counting down.
GTATATGTGAGTGGTCTCTGCGGAGGTTTCAGTTACCAAATACTTGACACATATTCATTTTATTGCCCATGAGTGAACTTGTGGATATCGTGTTCATAATTGAACACTAACTATGTGAATATGAATATGAATACCAATAGTCTTACTTTTGTGTTCCTTTTCCGGGGTGGGTAGATGGAAACGCATGAGCATGGTGGCAAGTACGCAAAGGATATGTCCAGGCTTGATTGCAACAGCGACACGGACGTCATCAGCCCAACGGGCACCAGCAGTTCTGGCGGCGGTGGAGGTGGAGGCGGCGGTTGTGCACAAGCGGAATGCGGCGGCAGCAGCAGCAGCAGCCATCATCATAAGCGTCATCACAAAAGCGGCAGCGCCTCAGCAGCGGCGGCAGCAGCAGCAGCGGCCAACAACGATGATGACAACCACAGTGCGGCACATTCGTCCGACAGCAAGAGTCCCAGTCAGCGGTAAGTACAGAACACACACTAAAGTAAACACTCACAAACACTCTCACACACAGACACACACACACACATTCACACTCACTCACAGACACGCATACTCAAAAGTACATGCAGTTATGTGTACGAATTCGTAACTTTTGTCAAGTGACAAGTTAAAAGCTTGACAAATAAAAACAATAATAACAACAACAGCAATAACAGAAACAGCAACAAAAACAACAACAAGTATGAACAATAACAAAGTTAATTCACGAACAAAATTTATGAAATTTTGGCCATGCCAAACTTTAAATACCCTTGCAAACCAAACACATTTTGTGAATACATTCAAAATGCGATTCCCAAATTTCTGTGGATATAAATATAATTAAATGAGAAAGCAAAAAAAACTATGAATCTTTTTTAATCTAATTAAAAAATATCAGTTTTTTTTCTAACTAAACTGGAACTTTTTATCATATCCCAAATCTAACGAACTTTGACAAGCTATTTATTCGCTTTCATATAGAAATATACAGTCAGACCAATATCTATTCGTATTCTCTTGACTTAGAAGTCTATTCTTCACATTGGAACTTACATTTTTCTTAAAAATGGTTTCATTTATTTTTCGAAGACGGAGATAAGGAGTTCAAATATTCAATATTTGGAGTATTTGAGTATTTGAGAGCATGTGCCCTAACGCTGGGCCTTAATCTGAAAACATTTGTATTCTCACAAGATAAGCTGCTAACAGTTAAAAGTTCAGCTTTATTCACGCCAAAGTGGAATATTCTAGTTATTAGTTTTAATTATAGAAACAATTTATTGGTTTAAAATGAGCTTTAAGACAAGTCTACGAATAATTATTGGTCTGTGTGTATGTATAAGTCTATGTCTTTAACAATACTGCTGTGCAATTGCAACAATTGTCTAACAATCGAAAGGCTATAACGATTATACACTCTAATATAACGATTATAACACGAAAGAACGAGAAGGAACCTTAGGCACGCCTAAGATTAAAAACCCTTGCAGACGGTAGTCAATCAATCCAAAATAAAGAACCTTTTCATAAGAAACCTCATCTTTTGACAAAATTGTTCATATGGCAGATATTTTATATATGAGTGATACTATTTGATATGTTTACTGACGGACTAGACGTCTCCGTCAATGCGTCCCAAACTGCACGTCAAACTTACAATACCTTCTGCAAGGGTATAGAGGGTATCAAAAAACTCTTGTCTTCCGATTCATAATTGAATTGCGCTCTCAATTCTCAATTCGTACAGTTCACACGAACATCCGACCACCAGCCATAAATACATATGTACATATACATATGTAGCTTGGCCCCAGGCAATGTGTACAATCATTCACACCCCATTCACTCACACACACACACGACACACTCACACAGTCACACATACTTGCGTAGTGCAGTAAGCGAAAAATTGATTGAAAACAGTAAAAAAAAAGTATAAGAGCAAAAAATACGCGCTAACAAAAAAATCGTAGCATACTTTTTTGGGCTTCGCAGCTGCTTCTGACTTATTATTTGAGTTTGTGTTGGTGCCCGCCCGCCCGCAATTGATGCCGCGTATTGACATATTGACATATTGCCGCCTAGTATGTATATATGTGTCTGTGTACTTGTACCCGTATTTGTATTTGTACTCGTACTACTATATTTGTATTCACACACAAACACACACACACAATCTCATTTCTCTTTTTTGATTTCAATGAATTTTTAACCTTTTGCCACGCATTTAACTCAAATCCACGAATCGCACAAAAAATGTGAAATCAATATGGCAAATGGCGGGGGGGGGGGGAGGGGAAATAAAGAACGGATAAATTGAATAGTTCGGTTCTCAGTTAGTCCAGTTTAGTCAACAGCAATTAGCGGCCATTTAGTTGCAATTTTTCATTGATCATTCTTATTTGGCAGCCCAATTGCCATTTTTTGCTTAATGTGGAAATAAACATTGACCGTTCACTCTCTCCTCCCCGCGTGATGCACTTATTGAGAGTTCACTGTGTTTGATTTGGCCACATTATGTATCTGTGCAACCAAAGTCCTCTCTCCAATAGATCCCTGCAACTTCAAATAAGTTGACAATGATGAAATTCAAATTTCAAATATAATAATAAAATTCATAATAATATCAATAAGAATAATAAATCCTTAAGAGTAAAAACCACAAAGTATACCCCGCTAAGTGGACCTGATGGGATTGAAGAGGTTTGGGGTGCGTAATACACACTACACACACGAACACATACACACACACACACGCACATACACACACGCAGTGTGATAGCTCTGGCATTACATATTCCCCGCATGCCCATCTTCAACAAACTGTTTGAGTAAACTTAAGGTATATTTAGACTGAGTCTCAGTCTTTCTGTCTTTTTGTGGTTGACATGCAGGAAATTATGTAATAAAGATAATTAGCTGGAACAGTTTTCTGTTCTATCTGTGTATGTCTGTGCGTTTGTGCGTGTGTGTGTTGTGTGTTTATGTTGAGGATAAGTTTTTGGGTTCAGTTTGTTCAGTGATTTCATGAATTAACCTCGGGACCTTGGAGACCAATTTTCCAGTTACGATTAGTCTGGTTGACAACTCTCGCATTCCCGAGAAGGAACTCCCGCTCTTTCGCACTCACTCACTCGCACTCAATTTACTCCCCTTTTCCCCCCTCCTCTCTCTCTCTCTCTCTTTCTCGCACTTTTGGTGGCAATTGTGGGCAGCTTTACGTGATATCCTGCTGCAAATCCGTGCCAATGCCAAACCAAATGGGCTTTAGTTAAGTGAATTATGTCATGGCTGTTGGCCAAAACTTGTAAGCCAATTGTGTGTAAGTGGGTGTGTGTGTGTGTAGGAGTGTACAGCAGTTTTGGGTTAATGCCTGATTGGGCGATTGGAATCGCCATTGGGCTTGTGTTTACTCATAAGTTGTATGTTCACAAATAAATTCGCACACCTGCTGAACAAATTGAAATGCGAACAGTTAAGTGACAGGGATTTATTCGGAACCCCGAAGCTCAAATGCTCTTGCAGTTGAATATACTCATTGACTATACACTATCTGTTGTTAATATGTTCATACATATCTCCATAGATCTCTCATCTTTCTATCTATCGCACTGAATTTTAGAAACAACGCTGTTAAAACTTTATTTTTCTATTCTATTGAAATACATATGTCGAATTTTAAAATATTAATATTTAAAAATAATTTGAAATCTTAAAGATATTCCTTGAGTTTTAGAAATATACTTTATTGGATACTAATGTGAGCTTGTTTTCTAAAAATGCAGTGCGATTTTTCACTTGACTTGTTGAGGGTCTCTCGTAAAACTATTAACTAATATTGAATTGAGATATGATGGGAACATGGAATAATATGGTACAAGTATTACATAACTGTAACTGAATGAACATAAGAGCAACGGAACCAACTGACAACACACACTCGTCATAAAAATAATAATAATTATAAAAATACTTTTATTGAGAGTTGGGAACCCATTAAAATTAGCTGCATAGATGGTGCTGCAGGGGCACACACCAACATATGCCACACACACGGTTGGGTGGATTGTACATTTTTGGCAACTTTATATTGCTATATGTATATATATATAAATATAGATATGTGTAACGAGAAACAAAATTTTACCCCAATTGGAAGATCGTTCAACTCATCGCTGACCAGTGCGCAGAGCAATTGCAACTGTACAGATACTAATTTAAGATACACAGAGAGGGATAGACTTATTTTGACACCGGCACAGCATCAGTTGCATCAGCCGCATCCCAATCGGGGATATGACCTTGGCCAGCATCCTCGCCAGCGTCGATGCCACGTGCGTTTGCATCACAATAGTCCAGCCTCTGATGGTAGCAGTTATTCGTTGGCGACAGGAGGAGGTGGAGGAGGAGGTGGAGGTGGACCTTTAAGTTCCGGTAGCTGTACGCAGGTGAAGACACTCTCATCGTTCATCAGCGAACATCCTGAGGAGCTAATGAGCAACAGCAACAGCAACAGCAACTACCAAAACAACAACATCGAAAATGGCTGCAACAACAACAATAACAACAACAACAGCAGCAACCCAAATCAGACAACAAAATGGAAAAGCCTGCGTGCTGTGATGGCATATTACTGTTCATTGCGTCGCATTAAGAGGAACGGTGCTTTTACAGAACCCAACTAACTAAACTAAACTAAAATCTTAAATTCCAACTAATCTAATCTAATATAATCAAGCAACTATATAACGTTATGATTGCTAATCGTACTAATATCTTGCATTCTCTGTGTGTGTGTGTGTAATCAAAAACTCCCCTCTCTCTCTCTCTCTTTCTCTCTTTCCCTCTCTCTCTCTGTCTTTCCATCTCTCAAAACATCCTAACTACCGTACCGTACCGTTTTTTCCAATCCAATGAAACAAACCACTTTCATATTTCACTCTTTATAATAATAATAATAATAATAAGCAAAAAAAAAGAAGAAAAACACAGTTTATTTTAGTTTATGCGTGTCTCTCTCTCTCTCTCACACACTCTGACTGTCTCTCCTACTCTAAGCATATAGGTATTGTATATGTGTGTGTGTTGCAAGTACAAATTACTTTTATGTATGCCACACATAAATAATACTCGATTTTGACCGTTATATCAACAGTTGTATGTCAGACCATTCTCCTCGTTTTCTCTCTCTCTCTCTCTCTTTCTGTCCTTTATCTCATTCATACAACATTGAATCGCTTGCTCGCTAGCACTCTTTGGTCCATTTCTCTTTCTCTTTCCACGAATTCGCTTTATAAAGTTCACACAGGAAGCTTAGATGCCATCCTCCGAATATGTTCTTCTTTAATTATTCTGGCTTCCTTTACGTATATCTCTATCTCTCTTTCTCTCTCTCGTGTTATTATTATGAATATCACCAACTCATACAACTCATTCAAGTCATTCTCTCAATGCTCATTCGCTAGCCAACTTGAAGTTTTGACTTCTTCTCCCAGGGGGTTACTTTATCTGAGGTTTTCGCTTCTCTTATGTAAATTATTTTTTTTAAATTCTTCTCTCTCTCTCTCTTTCTCTCTCTCGCTTCGCCTCTGTATAATTTTCAAGTCACACAGGGTGATTCTACTGGATTCTTGTCCTACCTCTCATAAGGCGTTCGCTGTTGAAGTGTTTCTAAGCCAGATGTTGCTTTCTTCTTTGGCTCAAACTTTATTATAATGCTACTCTTTATCCCCATCCACTCAGGTTTTGTGCTAGTTTTCGGCGAAAAGTTTATCAAGCTAAGGCCAAAGTGCAGCTGCACACAAACACCCATTACCACATATACACTCAAGCACACACACACACACACACAACATTGCCTAAAAAAAAGAAAGAAAAATGAAAAAATCTCGGCAAACAGCAAAAGTTGAAGTGGCTTTTGAGTGTGCAGAGAATCGATATATTTAAGCTGCCTGCCTGCTTGCATTGTAGGCGAACTTTTGACACACATATGCACACATACACACACACACACACACACACACACACACTTACAGCTATAACTGTGCCTATGCATATATGCGACAATACTTTGGCATCGTTCATGCCAAATAAGAAATTGCCTTCTGAATGACAACTTACAAAGAATTTGAATTTAGAAAATTGCAAATTTATGTTGAAGCTGGCAACTAGCTCTCACACACAAACAAACATACACACACACACACACATACACATAGTTGAACTGTGCAACTGTCGACACGACCTAGAAATTAATGCAGCATATCCTTTTTTAACCGCCCCACTACACTAAAAAAAATATATTTATAAATAAACAAAAACCCCAGATTTGAAATCGAACTAAAATGATTATCGCCCAAAATTACCGAAATAACTCTTAGTTTTTGAATATCTCTAAAAAATAGAATCAGAAACGCTTCTCTTTAACAGCACTAAAAGTAGCTATCTAAAAAATACTTTTTAATTTAAAGCAATATATTTCTGGGAAAATGGAAAAAATCGTAATAATACAACAAATGCTCAAAAATATAGACTCTATATAAAGGTATAAGACCGAGACTATTTGAAATACACTCTCGAAATTGGAAGGCTTGTATTTTATTGTTAAGTGTATGAACCATGAACCGTGCGGCGGCTGTCAAAAGTGCTGCGAGAGTACATGCATATTCATGACAATTTCCATCTCTCTTCCTCTCTCGCTCTTTCTCTCTCTGTCTCTGTCTGTCTATGTCGGTAAGGCTATGCAGTTGCAAGTGTCTGTTAGACAGTCGCAATCGAAACTGCGAACTGAGTTCTCGATCTGATTGCCGCACTGCGATTGTGTTTCAATTCAGTGACACTTTTGAGCACTTGGCCGCAAACACAAACATACATGTGTATTTTACATGAATTCGTATGCATGCAAATAGATGGTTAGCCTTTTCACATTTGTTGCATATGCGTCATTTGTGTCAAGAGCAACGAGAGATCGATAAAGATGTTTGATCACTGCACTGGCGCCATCTATGGGCGAGTGTGCTTCACTTATGCATTGTACTTTAACCTTGAATGCTTTGCTTATTCCGCTTGATGGCAATTTCAAATCAACGTCCAGCAGCTGGAGCCACTTCAATTTAAATTCTTATTATGATAAATACATCAAAAAAAGAAAGTAGTAAAAGGAGGTCGCACAGCAATAATAATCTAATTTTGACTATTCAACTGGGATTTCCTGGCTTGCATTGAAATATCGCTAAAGCAAATCGGATTTGAGACACCCAGCAAATTGGACTCGGAAAAGTTGCCAGAGTTACTAATGCAGCGTTGTCATACAATCGTATGGCCCACCTTTGACATTTGTTGCATATGCTTCAAGAGAGATAGAGATGCAGATTGATAAAGATGGTTGATTGATAAACTGGCGCCCTCTATGGGCGACTGTGTTTAGCTTATTCAATTTACTTGTACCTTGAATGCACTTTAATATTCAGCTTGATTGCCATTTCAAATCAACGTCCAGCAGATGGCGAAATTTCAATTTAATTTTGTATCAAATTAGATGCAACAAAGAAATTTTGATTTGAGACACTGTTGCCAATTGCACTTATAGGGGTTGCTGATGCATTTGAACATAGCGTGCAACGAAACATCTACAACAACGGAAAGCCCATGGAGCTCATTTGTTTGCTGGCAATTGCTGGCAATTAACGCGACTGCGGCGAAAGCAGCTGGCCACAATGAAAACCAGAATGGCTGTCCAGAGAAACAAGGCGAAAAGTTAAACACAACGCAACACAAGCACCATTTTCGTTGGTCAGCAAAGTAAGTGGTTTGAGTGGTGGTTGGGGAATTTGTTTGGCCATGTCACTGCGTGACAGTTGCAAAGTGGCTGCCAATGGGGCGCATGTGGTGCAAGCCGCTGTGGTGCCAAGGCGTTAATTGAAATCTGAGAGTCGAGAGTCAACTCAATAGGCAACAGGCAAACAAAATCCAAAATTCGCCATCATGCCATCAGCCATTAAGCAATTTCTAGCTGTGTATGCATGCGTGTACGTGTGTGCGAGTGTGCGTCTCGATGATTTGTGTTGCAATAAAAAAATGGCATTTAATACATACATGCCACAAAAGCTTAAAACTTTAGCTTACAGCTCCGACCAAAAACTAATCAGCTCCCTTTCAATTTATTATAAAGAGAAATGTATGTGTGTGTGTGTGTGTATTTGTGTGTAATCTTATCGTACAGCAAGCCCTATTACGCTTGATGGTTCGCAGCCCGCATGTGGCCCAAGAATCAGACCAAAAAGACCAGGCCAAAAGCCAAGTCAACGAGCTGACCGTTAAATGAATTGCCAGCCACTCGCCTAAGCCGCCCCTCCCCCCTTCCGCCTAACACCCTTCTCTCTTTCTTTCTCGCAAACACTCTTTGTGTGTATGCGCGTGAAAATGCTCCCTGGAGCCATATTGAATGAAAATGGACGAAAAGCCCGCAAAAGCAAATGGAAACAGTTTCATTCAGAGGAAAAAAAGAACAAAAAAAATCCTTTAGAAAACTAAAAAAAATGCTGTGTTAACTTTTGAAAACATTTCAAAATGAAAATACAAATATTTTGCAGAAATATGTTGCTAACAAAATGGGAATCATATTTGAATGGAAGTAACTTAAGTGGTTTGAGAGAAAGCGTTTCAACTTTTAGGAAACATTTGATTTCAAACAAAAATTATATGTTGATCTTTAGGGTGATTTTATAAATTCTAGGTCTGGTTTCCAGTTAGACTATATGTATAATTATATTCTTTAAATTTTCACCAGAAGAATAAACAAAGATAAAAATCGATATTTGTATCGTTATAGGATACACTATGGTACATATTATATCGACAGGCTTGGAAATTAGCTTATCTTTCAGATTAGGGATATATATTGATATCAAATATATATTTATGATCTAAGCGATGCATCAAATTTAAACAAATAATATTTCAAGGTCAAAGTCTCGCAACTATTTCTAACAACTCTCTTTGAGGCAGTGTTGGTAAACACTCCAGTGTCGAATAAAACGCTGATAGTTATATTTGTTTGAGCTTGTTTCACCTGACTCTCTCACGTGTCGACGACCTTATGCGCTCTCTTTCAGTCTGTCTCTGTCTGTCTCTGTCTCTGTCTCATGCTGTCTGTGTCTATTTCCTTTTTATCATCCCAACATACATATACTACATAATAATATTACTACGTCTAAAATAACAACAATAATCAATTACAACAAACAACAATGACAAACTACATAAAAAAAAAATCAAATACCAAAAAAAAAAACGAAAAAAAAAAAATGAAATGAAACCAAACAAAAATTTCACAACTCGTTTAGGAAATCGCGTATCGGAGATGGAGCTTCAGATCCAGATTCCGATTGGTAAGTCTCTTGCGTTTTGTTAACACTTTTGGTTGACTCTCACGCTCTGCACAACAAACACACACACACACACACTCACACCTACATAAAAAACACATACATATATATACAAATTCACACAGGCAGACACGCATTTAGATACGCTTTTTGATTATGTTGCAATCTAAAAACCAGTAGGAAAATATTGATAATGCGAATGATGCTGATTATGATAATGATAATAATGTTGATGATTGATCATGATTAATGATGATTGAACTGCATCTAATTGGCATGTGAAGCGCTTACTTTTTCAATTGCTGAATCGAGCAACCGCAAAAACGAGTTGCACCAAAAAAAAAAAAACACATTGGACATATTTTTTAAGTGGGTTAACAAGTGAGACCCCAAACCACAAATCACAATCCAACTACAACCCAACCACAATCACACCACAGCTACAGCCACGCCACGCCCACACCCACACCACAATCTTTTGGTGTTATCTAACATCTAGTTCACACAGAAAAGAGGAAAAAAAATACGAGTAGTTGACATTTGCCAAATGTTTCTTAATGCAAGCGCCCAAAGCTGGCCATTTGGCAGACAATACTATACAGATAAACATCCACACCCATATCCACACCCACACTCACACCGGCACCGGCACCGACACCGAAACCCACACCAACATCCACACCCACACCCACACCCACACACACACACACGTATACACAACACGTGTATAAAGGACATGCCACGCCTAGTTCTTGTTTTACTTTTCTTTTGTTTGGTTTGGTTTGGTTTCTCTTCTTACTTATAGCCTAGCCGCATTGCAAGCTGCGTTCTGCTTATGTACCACACGACGTATGCGTAATAGATCTAATATTAGGTAGCATCAATCAAAAAAACAAAAAAAAAAAAAAAAAACAATATTTTTACACACTTATGTTTAATATAAATACTAAGCAACGCTGTAAATAGCACAGAAAGAAACCACAAAAAATTACAAAAACAAATTTGACTAACTAAAGAACCATTTATAATGTAGTTTGGCGTTTAAATTGTATATATATATATGTATATATATATAAAAAAAAGTACATAAAATACTATAAAAAACAAATGGCTTTGTAATAATATACCACAAAATAAAACTTCATGCGTTATGTACTTAAAAACATGTATTAAATAAAATATCATACACATATCGAAATATACTTGTATATAATATACCCATTTACACATCATCATTCGTCTCACATATCAAGGCAGTTTCAACTTAGACTTTTGCTGCTGACTTGCGATTTGAGCAACAACAGCAATAACAACAACCAACAAATTCTTCAAATGCTTCTCCTCCAGTTCCACGTCCCAGTTCCAAATCTCAATTTCCCCTAGCCGCCAGCATTCCACTTGCACTTTTAGTAGCCTTGTTGTATATATATAAAAGCACTTAGATACCCTGTGACATATTTTATTTTACCCATCATTATAAGATATTTTTTTTTAATTGTATAAATTTATTTATTTTTTTTATTTCTTTTTAAATTAAGCTCAGGGTGTCGAATCGAAACCGCAATCGGAATCATTACCGATTAAAATTCAGAATCGAAATCGGAATTAGAACTTAAATTTGACTCGGCTACTGACTTACCCAGGTGTGGTAATAAATAACGGCAGACCTCAATTCATCTGCTGACAACTTCATTATAAAATTTGAAAAATCGAAAGAGCTATATGACATACTTGTCCGATGTTGATAATTGCTTTGCTCAAATGTTATACAGTCAGTTACGCCCGTTCTCACTCTCTCATAATACGATATCGGTGGCATTCGATAACAATTAAGATGTTACATACAAGAATCGGAATCGAAACCTAGATTCGTTTCGGTTTGACACTGATGCGTTCATCAAATGATTCAATATAATTATTACAAAATTAGTAATGCAACATATTTGTTGGGCAAAAATTATATTTAAGCCTATGCATAATATGCTTGAGATTTTGAATTAGTTTGGTATGGGGTATAGGGTATCTGCTCGTCGCTCACACTCGACTAGCTGCACTCTTTGCTTTCGCATTGATTTCCTGTCTGCTTTTCACTATGCTTGCGATTTTCACTTGCAATATTTGTTTGTTTGCTCAAGTTCTGTTTGTGTCAGCTCTGGCCAAACAATATTCTCCGTCTGCATTCCCAGACATTTGCCTTCGCCCCCTCAGCAAGCCCCAATGTTTAACGAAAATTGGTTTTCTTGCCAAAAACAAACAAAAGAAAAAGAGGCAGCAAAATGACATCAAAATTGAAAAAAAGGCAAGAAAAAACTTGAAAACAGGCAAAACTTAATTTAATTTAGTCGCTTTCTTTCATTTTCGACTTCACCATTAATGCATGTACATGTATGTATATAGTATGTATATAGTATGTATATAGTTTCTTGCTATGTGTGTGGGTGTTTATTTTAACTGTTATCAAATCCTAACTATACCGTACATATATAAATATATACTTTTTGCATGCCTGATTGCCGTTAGAGCTCTTAAGAACGTAGATGGGAGACACCTACAGGAAGCCGGAGACGGAGACGCAGCTGTCCTGCCACACCCAACCCATTCCACTCTGCCACACCCCCAGTTTCCCACTGCTCCTTTCCCAACAAGTTGTCTGTCACAGTTGTCTCCGTCAAGACGTCTCCTAGCAAGTCCATCAGAGCACCACCTGACCAAACTACTACTACTACTACTACTACTACTACATCTGTTTTTAGTGCGTGCTTTTCTATGTGTGTGTGTCCGTTAACCGTTAACCGTTAAGAGTTAAGCGTTAGACGTATAGCGTTGCCATATCGTTGCGTGGCATTTTGTGTGCGTTTTTGTAAGGTTACGGCTTTTGGGTTTACCGTTTAATAAATGTTTATTGCTCCCAACCACCAAACCAACACGCATTGCGTAAGTGTTTCCTTCGTTGTTATCCTTATTGCATATATCAAGCGCACCCTAGATAGTTAGTAGTACACACATAGTTGAACCTAACCTCAAACTTAAAGGCACGCTTTTGCATTATTTACTCGCTCTCTGTTGCGTTATACTCTCTATATATCTATCCAATTCTATCTCTCTCTCTCTCTATATATATATATATATATATATATATATATTTATATATATATATATGTATTTATTTTTATCTATACATCTGATAAGAGAAATCTGATGACTTCCCTGTCCTTCCCCAACATAGTAGTTGCTTGATATTTTCAGTTTGGAAACCCGCTCGTAGCTCCCTAATTGTAGTTTGTAGATAATGGAGAGTTGCTCGATTTTTGTATGTAAAGACTTGTGATCGTTGAACGTGTATTTTTTGTGGCATATCCTCGAAACAGGACACGCTCGAATCAACGCTGGATGAAACTCCGCACCACAGTACAAATCTCATCGGCCATACAGAAGAAACCACCGCTCAAGCGCGAAGACTCTTTCCTAAAGCGTTTCTCAACTAGACAGATACCCGAAACACAGGTGAGGAAAACTTAAGATCAGGCACAGTTAACATAACAATATTACTACATTATGGGCCGTGAAACACATAAGTTAGTCTGATTCCACTAACAATATTTTCTGCATTCCCATAAGGAACAGCATTTTGCACATTCAACATTCGTCAAGTATGTTGCGTATGCTGGAAATTAATATTTCTCATTTCTCATTTTTTGCTTTTTAAATTAAATTCTGAAATCAAAATTTAAATGAGATCCCTTAATTCGTTTCCCATTGATTGGTTTATTATTCATTTCGCAATGACAAATCAAAAAAAGCTGATTTACATTTGAATATTTTAATAATAATTTTGCCACTCACACGTTAACAGCAACGCAGACTTTTAATGGAAACGCGAAATTAAATTAGTCAATCAGGCTATAAGCCATATTCGATATGTTGACTTATATAACTAACGTCTGTTTTTTTTTTTTATTTATTTATTTTTTTTTTTGTTTTGTTGGTACTTTAGGAAACTGTTGAAGACACGGGTTCAGAAAGTGCCTCTGGTGACGTCGATAAAACAGTGAAACGTAGACGACGCTATCTGCAGAAACGACGTTCCGTTGTTAATCCAGATGAAAATTTTTACTTCTATTGGTTAATGATGTTAACTATATGTGTTCTTTATAATCTATGGACCCTTATTGTGAGGCAGAGCTTTCCTGAACTGCAGGTAAGCCGCAAAGACAAAACAATCATAAAATATATAAATATATATATATTTACGCTTTTCTCGTTTGTTTTCCCAAACCCAACCCATCACCCCATTTCCCCCAAACTGGTTGGGAAAGACAACACCTTTTGTAAGTTGAGTTGACTTGCCGGCCTAATAATAATGCCCCAACGGCCATAAAATGTTCGCAAACAATGAAGTTTATTATGTATTTGAGTGAAAGTGGAAAGAAAGCAACGGTGAAGAATCCTTTGGATTTGCTCTTGACCTTTTCAAATGGAATTTGAAACCCACACTAGCCTGTAGTGTGCAGTGTATACAAAAAAAATGAAGGAAATAATACAAAATAGGAAATAAGAGTCTGATTAGTTCTTCAATTTACTAGTAACTCAACTCAGTTGAGCATGGGTATTCCATATAAATGAGAGCATATCTCTTGCCAAGTTAAGTAATTGTTAGCAGTTAAGCTTGAATTTAAATTGCGCGAAGTCAAAGAAACAAGGAATATATATTAGTAAATAAATAACGGTGTAAAACCCTTAAAAATAGCTAAATATTTATTTGTATAGGATAGGATAGGTTAGGTAAAAAAAATAGCATAGGTATTTTATTTTATTTTTAGTGCTGAAGAAAAAACCCAATCAAACAAAAAATTGCTAAACGTTAGTAGCTAAGATATAAGGAAAGTAAAAAACGTTAAGAGAGAGAGAGAGAGAGAGAGAGAGACATAAAGATTGGCACATAATGCTTTTATTAGAGACAAAAAGTTTTGCCAATTAGGTCAGCTCTCTAATGGCATCGAAATTTGTAATTCGCCGTTCTGCTTAAAGCAGTCGAGCATAGAGCATTAGATAGTCTGCTTAACAGACGTTTATGGCCTGATATTTTTCCTCTACCTCTTTCTCTCCCACTCTCTCTCCCACTCTCTTCTCTGTCTCTCTGTGTCTCTCACTCGCTTGATGTTTTGTGTGAGTTTTTGTTTTGTTTGGAGCGCTTCCTCTAATGACTCAATTAAAAGACACGCAGCCATCTCATAAGCCAAATGGTCGATAGCTCTGTCTTAAATTGTTGGCTGGTTTGTTGGCCTGTTGGCTTGTTGGTTAGTGGCTACGGTTCTGGTCTTGTCGTGAACCTGGACAAATGTTTGTTCAGGGCTCAGTTAGCTGGTATTTGTCATCAGATTAGAGTTGGCTGAGGGTTGCCAAACCATAAGCGCTGGCTCACTTTCTTGAGGGTTTCTCAAGGGCGGTAAGAAGGAGGTGTGGCATGTGATATAGTCGTCGTCGTTGACCTTTAGGGCATAATATATGTGTGTGTGTGGCACACTTCTTGTTGTTTTCGTGCCTTTTTTCAAATTTTTTTTGTCAGCTTGCCATTTGTGGAGCTGGCCTCAGCAGCCGTACCTCCCTCCATTCGTCCCTCCATCGCCACCTCTCACACCCCGTACAGCTTATTCTCATGTGGAATTGTGCTAAAATAATTACTAAAATAATCATTGCCCTTGACCTGAGTTTTTTTTGTTTTTGTTTTTTGCATGAATGCAAATAGCCGAGTGCACTAATTGAAAAATGTCAACTAATTTGAACATTTCAACAATGATTTCTTTCCCATCTATTTCTATTAATACCGACAGCAATCTGTGCCTACCTTTTGGCTCATCTGCGATTCAATTACAGATGTTGTATTTATCTTAGATATAATAGTTCAATTACGCACAGGCTATCTGGAGCAGGGCCTCATGGTAAGTACTAAGAGGACACCTCGACATAAGCTAATACTCAAATCAAAGTTTTAAGAACCAGCATCCGGAACTGATATTATGATTAACCAAAACATCATAGCGGTACGCCATTGTGATCGTTCTTGCTTGAATGGTATTCGGTTACGTATTGGTACTTTGATTTTGACGGTACGATAGCGATTCTTAATGGCCCAATACAAAAAACAAAGTGAAAACGTCCGAAACCATTTGAGCAAAAAAATGATCAACATCGGCCATATTCATATATTAAAATGTTTGTTCGGTATTTTAATTATATGCTTGATCAGGATCAACAGCTGACTCGATCTATAATTGTCGGTATGTGTGTTCAGAGACTGTAAGAGGAATATAAGTTTTCGTATACAAATACACACACCTAAGTAATGGATTCGACTATACGGTATTTACCAGACAAATAATATCAGTTCCGGTATTTGGGCTTAAAGCTAATTGATAATTTAGATAAGCATGCGGTTCCGATTCCGATTCCAATTCGAAATCCGGTTTCATTTTTATTTCATTTAATTTCAAACACCCTTTTTTATATTTTTCCTTTAGGTCTACGATGACAGGAAGCTGGCTTGCCATTATGTGCACTCGAGAGAGTTCATTTTTGATATGATAGCGCTGATACCGTTAGATCTGCTGCAGTTGAAGATGGGCACACATCCGCTATTGCGTTTTACGCGCTTTTTTAAAGTGAGTTCCCCAAAAGAAACATGGAACCATTTGTAACAAAATATGACATCTATTTACACATTGTTTCAGGTATATCGATCTGTGAGATTTTATTACATCGTAGAGAGTAGAACAGTTTGGCCAAATTTATGGCGTGTTGTTAATCTAATTCATATCCTGTTAATATTGGCCCATTGGTTCGGTTGTTTCTATTTTTTACTCTCCGAAGCGGAGGGCTTTCAAGTAAGTAAAAAAAAAAGAAATCTTCAGACAGACGTGAGTAAATATAAATCATTCGATTTATTTTTATTTTATTATAGGGTGACTGGGTTTATCCCTATAGACCGGGAGATTATGCGACGCTGACACGCAAGTATTTGGGCAGCCTATACTGGTCGACCCTAACGCTGACCACAATCGGGGATCTGCCCACGCCCGAAACGAATGCTGAGTGAGTATTGTGTATTTG
The DNA here is from genome assembly GCA_035042265.1 of Drosophila imparisetae. NCBI lineage: Eukaryota > Metazoa > Arthropoda > Insecta > Diptera > Drosophilidae > Drosophila > Drosophila imparisetae. The sequence goes on along the minus strand of JAWNLP010000405.1, from coordinate 1,360,148 downwards.
TGTACCTTTTGAGCACCGTTTCTAGCCACCTTATTTGACCTTGGGCTGGGGTTCTCGTTCCTTTCTTTGACATTCCATTCCATCTCAAAGACCGAACTTTTCGGTGGACGGCCCTCGATCGATACCAAGACGTGGCATTAAATCACGACTGCTACAGTTCGGCTCTAGCTATGGGTATGCGATCCTAACCTAACTAAGCAATATCATAATCCAAATAATCAATCTCGAATATAATATCATTTGCTAAACTTGTTGGGGGCTGTCCACCAGTTCGGTTCAATTAATCTCCTTTTTTGGGGTAGACCACAATTGTATATCTAATCGGAAAAACTTAAAGCTTTGACACCCACTTTATATGAATTACTTACCTAATCTATTATCAAAGTTTTCGAAAGCGTGCGACAGCCTTCAACAATTCCAATGATATTTATTCGCTCACTCAATATGCCATGAAGCCAATTTCAATAAAAAAATAAAAAACACAAATAAAAAAATACATTGAAAATGTGCTTTCGAAAACTTTGAATGTGACAAGAGTTTTGGCACCGAAAACAGAGCGCTATAAATGAGGGAATGAAAGACACACACAGAGAGAGATAGAGAGAGAGAAATAAGAGTTGATTTCACTATTTCCAAAAAGAAGCCATTAAATGAGTACAAAGGGTTTGTTCAAAAGTGTGTATCAGGCTGAAGGGTGCATCTCCGACCACATAAATAATACAAATTCTTGATCACGATCAACAGTCGAGTCGATGTAGCCATGTCCGTGTGTCTGTAAGAACTAGAGACTTCAAATTCAAAATCTAAGTTCTCATATACCCCGCGCAGATTGACTTAATTTATTTTTATCGATAACGCTTATCGAATATATATACACATCGTTTTTCGATAGCAATAATATATTTTTAATGCAATCTTAAATGATTCTTCCAATATATTATTACATATTACATAGACATATCATTGATCAGCTGGAAAAATTTCATCCCGTTCGGATAATAAACACTCTACTTAAACTAAAAAACAAAAAATTGGAATAAAACTAGAATATATTTAGCAGCTGTGTTCAGGGTATATCGTAGCGAGCTTACTCGTCTCCAACATTCTAACTTCAACTAAAATAAGAAATTTACAAAATAAAAACATTTCTCAAAGGAATTGATTTTAAAATTAGATTGCTTTCGTCACAAATTTGACCATTAAATGGAATAAACTTACCCTCTTAAAAACAGAACAGTTGCTTGAGCAAATATATGTAAGTACACATATGTATATGTATATGGTTCTTAAATATATCCTCTAGCGCTGTGGGACTGCCAGAACTCTGTGTTAGCTAACTTCTGGTACACTCCACAAGCTTAATGCTTAATTTTTACTCTTCTGCCCGGCTAGATATATTTTTACGATCGTTAGTTATTTGATTGGCGTGTTCATCTTTGCGACTATTGTGGGCCAAGTGGGCAATGTGATAACAAATCGTAATGCCAATCGTCTGGAGTTTGAGCGTTTACTCGATGGCGCCAAGACCTATATGAGACATCACAAGGTAATTTCTCTCACACACACACACACACACACACAACTGATATGCAACTTAATCGTCGTTAGGTGCCTGGTGGCATGAAGCGTCGTGTACTGCGCTGGTACGACTACAGCTGGTCGAGGGGTCGCATACAGGGTGGCGGTGATATAAATACGGCGCTTGGCTTGCTGCCGGATAAACTGAAAACCGAATTGGCCTTACATGTTAACCTAAGCGTACTGAAGAAGGTGACCATATTCCAAGAGTGCCAGCCGGAATTTTTGCACGATCTGGTGCTGAAAATGAAGGCATATATTTTCACGCCCGGCGATTCCATATGCCGCAAGGGCGAGGTTGCCCGCGAGATGTTCATCATAGCCGATGGCATCTTGGAGGTGCTTAGCGAGACTGGCAAAGTGCTGACCACCATGAAGGCGGGTGATTTCTTTGGCGAGATCGGCATACTCAATCTGGATGGGCTCAACAAGTAAGTGATTGAGAATATCTCAATTCGATTTCACAAATTTGTTCCACCTATTCGAACTGAATTTGGAATGCTATTTTCCACCGAACGCAGACGAACTGCGGATGTGCGATCCGTGGGTTATTCGGAGCTGTTTTCGCTATCGCGCGAGGATGTGCTGGCTGCGATGAAGGACTACCCGGATGCTCAGGAGATCCTACAGACTCTAGGACGAAAGCGTCTCATGGAGGTGCGATGCGTCAACAAGAAGTACGCAAAGGCGGCTCTCGATAAGCAGAATGCCGCCTTTGCTGCCGCCCATCCGCATCTGCCACTCCCACACTCACACGCACACAGCCACCATCATCAGGTGCATCAGAGCGACAGCAGCGAAAACAGTGCCTCCAAGAAGATTGTCGACAAGCTGAAGCACGACGTAAAAGGCTTTCGCAATGTGCTCAAAAAATCCAGGCAAGTTCACTATCCACACTCAGCCAAAAATCTAAGTGAATTTTCAAAATTGTCAGTGTGTACACAGGAATCTTAAATAAGCTTTTTTGTTACTTCAATTATTAATTATTATTAAAAATTAGATTTTTAAGATTTCACATCTTTAAATCATCATTAAATGCGGTTATTATTTGCAGCATATTTTCATTTTATGTCGATTTTCATTGATTGAACAGATTGAATAGCCATCCCAAGTTTAATTTGCTCATCTTAAACCATTTCCTTTTGTTTATCTCTCTCTCTCTCTCTCTCTCTCTCTTAATCTTTGTGCCCGTTTCACCCATTATGGCTGCTTGTGTCCGCAATTTAGAACGTCGAGGAAGAGCGATGAATCGCTGGAAATGCAACCGCTGCACAATACCTCACCGCGCGGCAGTAAGATAATGCTGAAGCGGATGTCCCGCGTCCGCTCCGATGAGAAGCAGGATGCGGAGAGTGCTGAGGCAAGGGATGAGCTGCACGATAAGACGCCCAGTCCGATTGGGGCGGGGCTGCCATTGTTGCAGCGACTGCGTCTGCTCAAGGAGAAGCAGGTGAGTGGGCCACGTCAAAGGTTGAAGGTCAAAGGCGAGTAGTCCGTCTCATTATCATTAACGAGCCACCGTCACATAGACACCGCCAACACCATCCTGTCAATAATCCACCAAACCACCCAAAAAACACCACCCACCAGCAAAATTTATTTCATACCCACCCACACACACACACACATCCACACAGGAACGCAATATTTTGATCAAATCACAATTGATAGCGAGATAGAGTCTTAGGCACACCGAAGATCAAATACACTTGCAGACCAAGTTTCACTGTAGTTTTATGATTGTTCCTATGAAAGCCATTTGATATAGTAGTCCATTATTGATAACTTGTTGTCCAAATGTTAGGAGCTTAATAATAGCTTGATTCCACAACTTCCTTGAATGTATACAGTATGTAAAGTATGTTGCCTCCTCATTTTCCCATAAGGACTCATTTTTTATTTTTGCGATGAGCTATTGAATTTCATATCGCTGTTGTGATAAGAATGGTCATGAAGATACAATTATTATTTAATTGATTTAATTAATGTTGTACAATTTAATACGCAGAGCAAACTGGAAATGAAATGTCCTTTTAGACAAAAGGTGTTTATAATTTAATGAATTGCTTTCGCAAAAGAGAAATCAAAATAAGACAATCGGATATTTTGCTTAATTAAAAGAATGTGACGAAATGTTGAACTTAGTGGAATCAGGCTATAACACCTATATTAAGTGAGTTCTTTTTGGATATATTGGTAAGCTAAAAAACGACCAATACTTCCTAAGGCAGATAGAAATACGGAAATGTGGTAATAATCATCAAGATAACTTATAACCAGAGCGACTAGTTTAGCTAGAAACAGACAGACAAACAGACGGACATTGCCATAGCGTCTCAATTGTTGATGCTGATTTTATTTAATGGGATCGGAGACATTTCTTCATTGCAAGGGCATAGTCCACCCATATAAGGGATAAATATTGAGCCAACACCATCCACACCAGAACTGTACAGTTGCAACCCGAACAAATAACAAATACGCATACACAGCAATCGCAAAGAATACCCGCAAATATATTATCAAATACAAACATATATAAATATACATATATAAATGTACAGTGACTCCAAGCTTATTTAAAGCAGTGCCAAAGAAAAACAGGAATTGCCTGCCATAAAGTAACCATTCAATATTTTTCAAAAATTCCAAAGACCGATGGTAGGTATATATATTAACCACCAAAATTAATATATGACCCCAATACACTGGGGTTTCCCCACCTGCTAGGTAGGATTATGTAAAAACGTTGCCTACTTTTCGGGGCTCGCTTCATTTTGATCAGTATAAATAAAATAATATATTTAGCGTATAAAAACTTAAATACGAATGTTAATACTTAGTATTATATCCTTTAGCCTTAACTACTACCCTTAATCTATTATTCATGGAAGATACCAGCTTCCTGGTAGTTTTTGGGCTGATTCTGCTTCACTCATCCCGCAGAGCATTTTTGAGGTCTTCTTTGCTGGATACTCTGTGTTTCCGGATGTTGTTTTCCAGCAGAGCCCACAAATTCTCAATGACATTTAAATCTGGAGACTGGGCCGGCGGAATTATCATGTGGGGGCAGTTCCTCATGAGCCAGGACTGTACTATCTTGGCCTTATTCTTGGGATCGTTGTCCTGGTAGAAACGGAAAGTACGTCGGATTCATAGCTTCTCGGCACTTTGGAGTAAATTTTCGTTTAGTATGTTGAGGTACACATTCTTGTCCATTGTTGTTCCAAAAATCACAAAATTCCCGAATCCGGCTGACGAGATACATACCCATGAAATGTCACTTCCTCCACCATGCCTGACTGTTGTTTTTACGTGTTTGGGATTCAGGTCAGTATTGGACTGTCGCCACACATATTTCCGTCCGTCCGAGTCAAAAATGGTGAATTTGGACTCATATGCAAATATGACTATGTTCCAGAACTCCAAATCCTTGTCCAAGTGGTTTTTGACGAACGTCATCCAAGTCCCTTTATTTTTACGCTTATAAAGGGCCTTTTTCGTGGTACTCGGGCATTTAAGTCAAGATTGCGCGGAAACCTCGGCACAGTTTCCACACAGCACTTTTTCCCCATTTCATCCTCCACCTGTTGAGCCACTTTTGGAGCCGATAGCTTGGGATTTCCCCTTATTTTCCTGGTGATCCTTCGCTCCTCCTCTTCGGTGAAAATCTTGTTTGGTGCCTTTCTGCCCTTGCCGTCAATCCGATTTGCGTCGACGAAGCGCCGAATGATGTTATACACAGTTGAGTTGCTAAGACTGACCATTTCAGCTATTTTGCGATCTGAATATCCGATTTGGAAGTGTTCCAGGATGAGTTTCCGTTGTGCAATGATAGTCTGATTGTCCATAGTCCTTATTGGCTTATTGCACCCGAGATGCAGGATAAAACTAAACTGACTTCGAAGGATTGGTCTATTTATACCGAAACTACTTAACTTTTGGTACTAAATCCGGGTTTTATGGCACCCAGGTGTCCATAATGTACCAGGTACAAATAAAATTTTCCCTAAAAATAGGGTACTTTTTTACATAATCCTACCTAGCAGGTGGGGAAACCCCAGTGTATTGGGGTCATATATTAATTTTGGTGGTTAATATATGTACCTACCATCGGTCTTTGGAATTTTTGAAAAATATTGAATGGTTACTTTATGGCAGGCAATTCCTGTTTTTCTTTGGCACTGCTTTAAATAAGCTTGGAGTCACTGTATATATACTCGTACACTTGATACTGGATGCGTACTGTCCATTCCATTGCGAGGTAGCATTGAGTGTTGCTTCCTCTTCTTCTGCTACTTCTTGTTGCTGCTTTTTTCCGTTTCCGTTTTCTTTTCGATTTTTCATTTTCTTTCCATAGTATTGCAGTTGCTTTTAGTGCACCTTGAAAGTATTTATTAACTAATCGTTAATCATCTTGTTTGAAGCACGTTTTGCAAATGAATTTCTTAACGATGACGATTACGAAATCCAGCCAAGTTTAGTCAAAACTTAATCTTAGCTGGCAGACAGTTGAATTGTATTTTCTTTTACAGGCTTATTATTTGTTCAAGAATCAACTTTGCCATAGAGAAATATGCTTTTAAGCGGACATTTTTTTACTATCCTCAATTGAATTTTCAGTAATTCGGACTGAATTGAGTGGTAATAACCAAAATAACGAAAATTCTCTACTCCTTATAGCTTTAATAATTAAAGTCGAACTTTTAACTAAACACAAAACGCTTAAGCGTGAGCCCATCTACGTTCAAATAATATATTTTCTTTTAATATTACTTTTTTTCCTTTCTCTAATTGAACTTTCTTACTTATTGATTGAACATAAAGGTTTAGGGGCTCGGGGCTGCTTGAGCCTGTTAAGGAACTCTCTTTTTGATACCATTCACTGATTCTTCATTGCCAATCTGGGTCTTTCCGAGATCTTTCAATGGAAACGATAATTATGCATACTATTAATGTTCTGGCTTTAGTTATTATTGTCAGCTGCAGCTTTGTATCGCCTAACGATGATCAATCCGCTTAAAAGCTTTAACTATATATATCTAGCTGTATATCAAACCAATATGAGAATCAAAATTTGCTTGGCCATCGCCTTAAGATCCGCAACGCTACCAAAATTACTTAGTTGCTTGTCCAAATTTGTATTTCTTTTTAATTGAAACACAACAGTATATACCAAGCAGTACAAAACATGACAAAGACAAACCCACAAACTTCAGACCACACCACTCAACTACACCACCCTGTAATAAGCCACATAACAGCACCACACAAAGCCACACTAAATGAAACCACTCTAAGCTACAAACAGACAACACAACACATACACACATATACACACATGCACACACATACACACACACACAACAGCCACTGCATCTCGCATACTCTGTGAAGAGTTTATCAACATTTTGATTGATTTTGATTTACGCATTGAATTTGGAGTATTTTCTTTTTAATTTGTTTTTCTCTTGGTTATTTTTCATTTGTTTAAATTTAGCTTCAAATCCAAAAAATGGAAAAAACCAAAAACAAAAAAATCCTGCAAAAATTCGTGTTGTATGTAATGAACCCCGGCTCCTAAATAGTAGTTTTTGTATGTGTCTTTATGTGTCTTGCACTAGGATCGCGAAGAGCGAGCTGTTAAGTCCACACCACCACAGAAATCTCCACCTCACTCACATGTAACGTGTACGTTATCGCCGCAGGAATCGATACAGGAAGAGCCCGAACGCGAGTTCAACGAAGGCTTTCCTCTCATCCAAAGATTGCAGCAGTTGAAAATTAAAAACGAGCCGCAAACGAGCGCCAGCAACGAGACCGCCGGCGTCGTCGTCATGGTAAAGCCGCATAAGCCCAATCTTAATATCAGCCAACCACAATTCAAAGTCAATGTCGAAACGAGTTTCATTTGCAGTAGTACCCACAAAAGCTCTTAATTCCAGTCAGCCATCAGTCAATCAGTTATTAATTATATTTCTACTAATCCTCTAGGCACACACACCGCCCAACATTAGCAGCAAGGTGGACTTTGGTGCGACACAAGCCGGTAGTGCAGTCCCACAGACGCTGACCGTCACCCAAATCAAGCCCATCATGAAGGTCTCGTTTAAGCAGAAGATACAGCAACTACAGGGTATTGTGCCGGCGTTGCCAAGCAGCAGCAGCACATCCATTGCCACTACCGGCACTAGCGCCACTACCATGGTCAAAAAAGAGCCACCCAAATCGCTGGCTGTGGTTGCTACGCACTCGAAAACGACAGCACTACCGCTGCCACTGGAGGGGGCAGCAGCAGGAGCAGGGGGCGGTGGTGGTAATGGTGGTAGTAGTGGTGCCGTATCCATAGCCAGCATATCGAAAAAAGTGATGAGACCATCCCAGAGGCTGTTTACACCGCAGCAATCGGACACAGATACGGATGGCACGCCCATCAAGCCCTGGTCCAAGCTGAAACTGGCCACACTAATGTCATCCAGCTACACGAGCCTAACCAACTGTTCACCCGACGATCTGGCAACGCCGCTAAAGAACTGCTCCCTCAGCAATATACCGCAGCACATGGACAGCAGCACCAGCTACCGACCAAGGCACCACAGTGCGCGCAGCTCTCGCTCACCCCGACACGGTGCTCACGGTGCTCACAGTGGGCATAGCTACAGTCATGGCAATGGCCAAGGTCACGGCCACGGTTACGGTCACGGCGCTGGCAACGGCTCCAGTTCGAGCCCATCGGTCACATCGAGCACCCGCAGCACGTGGAGCGCGCAACGGGACTTGCAGAAGCCGGAACAGAAGCTGCCCGATGGCGATGGACCGCAACGTAAGTTGTATCAGAGCGTATTTGATCTATCGCCGGAATATTGCGGATTGCCGTTTGTGAAGAGACTGAAGATATTGAATGAGCGCCAGAAGCTGGCCGAACTGGAGAAGGCGCTGCAGACGCGCAGTTTCAGTCTGGACTGCTCCAAGTCCGGCAATAACAACGAAGTGCCAATTACGGAATCATTATATCGCTGTTATAGCGACACATCCGGCATCTATTCACAGTTTCTCAGCACGTACGAGTCGACGACCAGCTCAACATCAATTTCGACCAATACATCCGCATCCGCTTCCGCCTCGGATAGTAATTTAAAGCATCAGCAGCAGCACCAGCAGCAACCGCAGCATTTGCAACATCAACTGGATTATATGCCACTGAGTCCCGAATCGAATGAAACCGTTGAACGGCGCAAGCTCAAGAGCATATTGAAGAAACTGCAGAAGAGTGGTGCGACTGCTGATCCAAGTGGCGATGGTGATGCCCAAGACGAGGCGAATGCCCAGACCCAGACCCAGACCCAATCACAGACACAGACCCAAACCCAGTCTCAGGCCAAGGTCAAGCTGGCGAGGGGGCTGCTGATGGAGCCAACCTTGGAAGGGTACGTGGCCAGGCACAGTAAGCTCTTGAAGAGTGTAACCTTCCATTCAACTCTTTCTAGCCCGCCAGCCAGTGCCAAAGAGGAGTTGCACTTTGTTGCTGCCCTCGGCAACAATGGCAGCAACAGTAAAAACAACAATACTTATAGCGGTAACGGTACGGGTAACGGTACGGGTAACGGTACGGGTAACGGTGCGGGCAACGGTACGACGGCTATAGATAATCTAACTGGCATATTGTTGCCAGATCCGTCGACAGTCTGGTCGCCGACGTTGGCATTGGTAACGCCAACGAATTCGCCGCAAGAATGTTTTGCATTTGAGCCACAATTGGGCGATGGCGTCATCGCTGGCGTTGGCAACGTTTCAACGTCAAACGCATCCGCATCCACATCTGCGTCCGCATCCGCATCATATGTGGTCGAATGCTCAGCTATTGCGTCGTCATCGTCAACGTCGAATAAAATACTCTCACAGAATACCGAATTTCATGCACAACAATCCACAACATCCACAGATTTGAATTTGAATTTGCAGCTCCGACAGAATACGACAAATGCGACAATGGCTCAAAGTCAAGCTGGTCAAGTGCCAAAATTGGAAGGTAATTACCGTTAACCATCATTATTCGCTCAACGTTCTTATCGATAAGTACAGCTGTTCCCCGAGCTATACAAAAATACCAAATATATGTATATATATATATATGTATATATATATATATGTATATATATGTGTATATATTCAATAAAAATACCCGTTTATGTATTAACTGAGTACAATCACAGCCCCCTCAACAGTTCCAGAAACAGAAACATAATAGATCTATCGATTGTGCTGTCCTTAACGAACCTTATGGGTATTCCATCTATAAGTGATACAATTTCACTATCAATTTGCATATATTTAATAGACTTCTCGAAATCGAGGGAATACCCGTAATGTTCTGCATGCATTTCGCACACCAAACCAGAAATTTTTCTTCGCTTCGCTAAACTTCTCTCGCTATCTCTCGCTCACTTTCACATTCTTGCTCGCTCGTTCGCTCTATTTCTCTGTCTATCTCTATATCGCTTTCTAAGTATATGACTCTCTTAAGTGTAGAGTTGAGCATTTCTTATGCATGATGGTGCTACTTTATCTATTCTACTTTATTTGATACAATACAAAAGTTTTCGAATGCTTATGCTAGTCTAAGTTGGTAGAACATCCTATTGACTATATATATATTTATATACTACAAGCCACAAAGTACCTATTATTATTATTATTATGATTATTATTATTATCATAAGCTATAAGCCTTGCTTAGTTTAGATTACCTATTGCTATGTACGACCTGTACATAAGATAAGGTGTTAACTGAAAGTGTCACTAAGCTAAAAACCTGAACTTAACTTATCTTGTAAACTATACAATATTTTGGTTTTTACATTCACACATCTATCATTTGCCTCGATTATACCACGCTTATTTATCGAAGTGGGTTCTACAATATGATTAGAACTAAGCCGTACACATAGAGAAACGTATAATAACTGTATTTGATTAAGTACACACACTATATATGCACAGCAACCAAAAAGCATTTTCAGCCCCGTAAACGTTTGAGCTCGTTATCGCTATCGATAACGATCGATATCGCTATCGAGCTTGAAACATGTCAAAGCACGAGCACGCACGCTTTGGAACGCAATGGAATGAAACAGCGACAGCAACGGTCAACAGTTGCTCTCTCAGCATGCGAATAAACGAACAAACAACACAGAACATTTAACGCTTTTGTAAATATGTAATAGTAAAAAAATGAAACTGAATTTAAACGAATTTAAACGGAACCAGCAAGGATGCTATTCTTTGTATGGCAATGTGTGTAAATAACTTTTAACTGCGTATGTATGCATTCCCCTTTTTGGTTTAACACGTTGATAATTACAGCAACAGCAATAATAGCAGCAAACTGCAAACAACTAACAACAAACACCCAACAATAACGCCGCTTTTTGACTCTTACAGTCTTACATTGTGTTGTCTTCTTCACACACACACACACACACACATACACACCAATACACACACACACACACACAGAGACACACCTGTCCGTTGTCAAAGTGCCGTGATCCAAGTACCAATCAATCAATCAATCAATCAACGCACAAGGTTGCCACTCGCCAGACAAGTTAACTAACCAGTGTCTCCACCCCACACATTTGAATTTCAAGGCTTTCCAGAGTCACAGGACTACTTCAATCAAATACTGAGCGGTATCAATCATGTGATCAAAACGCACATGAACGAAATGCACTTAAAGTTCGAGTCACAATTCTCGAATATGGCCGGCGAGGTGCGTCGTCGGGATGCGATAATTGCCCAGCTGCAGCTCAAACTGCGATCCATCGAACAGAAATCAACCCTGGCATCCAGCAGCAGCACAACGCGTCGCCTGAGGCGGGAGAAGCTCCCCCAGCTATCCGTCGACGATGATGAGCCGGCCGAGCAGGATAATAGCAGTTCCGGCTCCTCCGCCGAGCTGCTTTTCATGGTAAGCAAACGCATTTTCCAGTTTGTGTGGGGCTCGACTGTGCCATAGGTCGTCAGTCTGCTAACTTCTTCATTTATTGACTCTGCCTCTAATCGTACAATAAGAAAATTTATATGAATTTCCATTAGAGTGGTGAATAAGTTTGTCAGTAATCCAATTTGTACATTAATTTCACTAATAATATGTGTAGCAAGCGTTAATGTATGTAGCAGGTAGAAGAAAACAAATTCAAGTCCATAATGTATATATATTCTTGATCAGGATCAGCAGCCCAGTTGATATAGCCATGTCCGTCGGTTTGAGCGTAGAGACTATAGGAGCTAGAGATCCAGTTTATTTCATTTTCGTAAATATCGATACATATCAATACATTCATATTAGAGGTAGAACCTTCCAATTAATATATGTATATGATATACATAAACGTATTATAGATCACCTGAACAGATGACATCAAGATCGGATAAGAAACAAGAATATGCCATTTTTCCACACAATTGTTGGTACCTTCCGGTAGTGCAATGCAAAGGTTTTAGGAATAAAAACAATATCAGTATTTGTTTCTTTAATTTACGTGTCTATCTATCTTCCATTCTCTCTTATTGTCATTCTCTCTCTATCTCTCTCTCTCTCTCTCTCTCTCTCTCTCTCTCTCTGTCTTAGCGTGGCGATTCGCTAGACACTGTTTTCACATCATCACCGCCCATTCAGGGCGGTCGCCGAAGCATATCGCCAGGACCCAGTCGCCATCATGCGGCCTCCGCGAATGCCTTGAACTGTCCGAGCACCTTCTACAGTGGACCGGGCAACCTGACGACGCGGCATGCGCAGAGTCATCCCAGCTTCTATGCGGCACATGGCAACGGTCGCAGTCGAGCGGGCGGCCTGCCCGGCTATCGTGACTGGCACCAGCAGGCGATGAGTGGCAGCGGCGGCAGCATGGCGGTACCGGAGGGCAGCAGTGGTCCTGCGGGTAGTGGCGTGATGGTGTCTGATGTTACGGGCAATCTGCAAAGGTTGTCGGACAGCGTCATATTGGACATTGGCGAGAGCTCCAGCTCCAGTTCGTCATCCAGCAAGGTGAACATTGCCGCCGATGACGATGACGACGATGACGATGCAGAGGCTGAGGATGAGCTGAGCGGTGCGGCGCTGGTCAGAGCAACCGGTGGCAGTAGTAGCAGTACCGGCGCCAGCACCGCCAACGATTGGGAGGTGCAAATGCTGGCCGCCGAAATGGAGCGGCAGGAGCGCCGGCGCGGACACTCGCTCTCCGATAATCTCGGCGAGCTGCGGCACTGCAGTACCTTTCTGCGCAGACGTCGCAAGTTTAGTGACACAGAAACCGAATACAGTGAAACCGATCCCGATGAGCGACTGGTTGCTAGTGGCAGCGGACCTGCAACTGCTGCCGGTGGTACAACAGCCTCAACTAGTGCCGGTAGTGCAACTGGTGCTGCTGCTGCTGCCACTTCGTTGGGTGTCCCAAGTGGCAGCAATCGACCGCGTGCCTCGAGTCTGGATCAGTTCAACCTGCGCTATGGCATTGGACGTGGCATTTTTAAAGCAATGAGCATTGATCGTGATAAAGACAAGCTTTGAGTATTATAATCTCAACCACCCACAGCAGCAACAACAGCAACAACAACAACCACAGCAACAGATAAGAACAAATAAACAATAAGCTAAGCAATACAATGTTACAATAGGTACAAACAATCACACAGAAACCACGATATACAAGCTAACTGAAGTGAAGAGCATTAAAAGATATATGTATACATATATATATATATATATAAGAAAGAAAAACCAGGAAAAAAAGATGAAATACAAATAAAGAAAGAAGAGGAAGTATACCATAAAAACCATACAAAGTAGTTTTATAGTTAAAGAAGAGAAACGATGAAATTGAGGCAGGGAGAAGCTATCCACTATTATTCCAGAAGCATAGTTTCCTTAACTTATCCAAATATACAATTGTCATCATATTGTTATCGTTATCAATATCAAATTACATACATCGTATTTACGTCAATATTATCATGTTATTGTTATCGATAATCTGTTCAATCATTATCGTTATCGTAATCGCCGACATAATGTATCGAAGCATAAGCCATACGTCTAATTTTCGTCAATACACAATTCTTATGATATCTTTATGGATATCTCTAAACTGTTTTACATCACCATATACTATGCAAAAAAATAACAATTATCATGTTATCGTCATCGTTATCGTGATCACTATCGTTATTATCGTTGCCATAGTCAAATGTAGTTCAGTTTTAAAATACTGGCAACGCCTTGAATGCAATTAGCCTTACATTTGATATACGATATTCCAAATTTATACACGTTTTATATGTGTGTTATTTTTACTTCTTTTTAATGTGTGTGAATGTTGTGCAAGGTGTGCTAGTGTGAGTGTGCATGAGAGAGAGAGAGAGACAGACAGACAGACAGTTGCGAGTACCCACATAATACCGTCCTATATACATACATATATGTATAGCTATTTGATTTAGAAGGTCCTCTCACTCCATTTATCATTTGTCTAGGTTCTCTGGAATATAATGGATATGCTTCGCTAGAAAATATGAATGTGTGTGGAATGGAATAAAGCCCAAAAATTTATATTCCTCTTATCCTTAGAGAATATTAAGTCCGTAGTTATATAATATACACACACACAAACACAAATATATATACTATATGTATGTATATATGAATTATATACTTATATATGATATAAAATAGTGTAATGAAAACCGAAAGCTTTAATAACTTATATAGAGAACTATTTAAGAAACGTTTTAAATACTAATCGATTCAAGAAATTATACGAAAAAAACAAAAAAAAAAGAACAGAAATTAAAAACCAGACCGAAAACCAAAATATAATAATATAAGAAAGAAAAGATAAATCTATACAATTATATATATATAAAGTTATGATATATATAGATATATATACGAGTATATATATACATACACACGCACACATATATACAACTACTTATATAGTACCTTTAGAATTAGAACTTATTGAGTTGAAGTTGTTAGACCCATCTAAGCGTTAGTCTATTCCTATTCTACACTTTAGCAATTTAGCCTAGAACTCTATGGAATACGGCAATACCAAGTACTACTTAACAGTCATTAACGATTATTTCATCTAGAAACTTTCTAATTTATCAGTTTCAACCAATTTGTTAATATCGTATTATAACTAATTCAGTTAGTTCCATGTCGGTGCATCGGTTCTACTTAGCTTTTAAATAACGCCACCTTCTACGTTAGACCAGACTTTTCAGAAAGTCTCCTAGTTTAGTCTCTACCCAAATGCAAAGCGATAGTAAAGCTTAAATCTTTAAAAACAAAATAACAAAAAACCAAAGCTAATGTTTCATCTATAAGCTAAGCGCTATTTAAATGTAACTCGTAAGCACAAAAACTTAAAATCGATTAATGCAAAATTCCCAACTCAAGAAACAACATGAAATTGCTAAATATTATTTTATAAAAACAAATAATGTTTTTAAACTAATCTAAAAATTTTACCAAAACCAAAAAAACTTGTTGCTACATTAAGCTAAACGAAACGAAACAAAACAAATAAAAACAAAAACTTTTAGAGACCGTCCCTACACCGCCCTAAGCTGCAAAACGATCGATAGCACCAGCGAAATATATCGATAACAAAATGGAACTTAAAAATAAATGCGTATACAACTATTAAAAATGGATAAACTTTTACAATACCTGCCCAATTCATATTGATATTGATTTTAGCCCTATCGATAAGCGCCAACCTAACCAACAAATGATGTAATGTAGTCGAAGGAAAGGCACTGCAGCGTCTACCATAGAGTTTTTTTTAGCGCCTATAGTTAAACAATGTTGAACCATTACACTCTTAAAGCTATGGCTATCGCTATCGGTATTCATAAAATAAAACCTACAACTATCGTAACTATTGTAGTTAGCGCACGAGTCGAAACTAGGCGAAGCGAGACACGACGCGGCGAGACATTATTCAGATACTATTCAGATATATGTTCTATATGTATACTATTTAACTACTACAACAACAACAACTAACTACTAACTACTGCTTGCTAACAACTAGTTAATGCATTGTACAAAAAGCACCACGATTCTACGGTGTCGATAACGCAATATCGATAACGATAACGCATCAATTCAAGGAACAATTTCAATGGGTTCAATAAATGGGTCACAGCCAGCTAAGCAGTCCAACTAAATTTAATACGAGTACCAACAAACAAAAAAAACGAAAGCCAACTTAATCTAACGTTTCTTAATCATCTATATACTTAAATGTTTATATATATATATATAAAGATATATATATATATATATATTGTGTATATTGTAGTAAGTACATGATTTCAACCTTTCCGTTTTCACAGTGATTTCATTGTTGTAGCATTGTGGTTGAAGTAGGAGGAGGAGGCCAGGAATACTAATTTCTTAAATTATATACTTACTTACATACGCCAGGGACCACAAAAGTTTTGATTTTTGTTTATCCTTTTATATATATGTATATGTACGGAAATTGTGACAAAATAGAGAACACGAAACTAGCAACTACTATAAATAATATTACTTACTAAAACTAATCTACTACCTAATGGATATTACGCTATAAATGCTACTATGTTAAATAGTAAATTGTTAAATTGTCAGCATATAGTTTGAATCACACACACGCACACGCGCATTCGCACACACACACACACACACACACACACAACTTGTATGAAACTCTGTGAGTCAATTACTTATGTATATGAATACTTTAAATGATTTTAGCCACCCCGCCTCGCCCAGCTCCACTATATATCTAGTTTCATAGTAATACAAGTTGATTGTCGTTGTTGTTGTTTTTTTTTGTCAAATTAATCGATTATAAGTTATCGATATTTTTGTACACTAATTTAAGGTAGCCTATTAAGCATCCCTCCCCACCCCTCTCCCCTCCCCCAACACACACAAGTCTAGTCTTAAAACCCTAATTTTCTTTCTCTCTCTCTCTTTCTCTGTTTATTGTTCATTTTGCGCAATGTTGACAGACACCATAGGAAAAAGAAAAAAAAACCAAAAACTATATCTAGTTAAAGAAATTTATGAAGTACATAAAGTAAATGAAATTAGCACATGTTAAAGAAACGCATATAAAGAAACGAATGAGCAAATCGTAAAAATTATAATGTTGAAGAAGCGAAAGAAAAAAGTAAAACACTAAAACATAAAACGATAACAAGAACAAGAACAAGAAAAAGATGAGTGCCAAAAATCTACATCATATCAATTTTAATCACCAAGATAAGGTATGATGTCGCTAAAGAAAAGAAAGAAAAGAGAAAATTACAAATGAAAACTCAAGGTCAGCAACAACATAGAAATAATTCAAATGCATAAATTGGGAAGAAGCAAGCGAATAATATGCGAAAAACAAATGCAACTAAGGTGAAATATGAAAAAAGCAAATATATAATAAAATTAATAATAATAATAGCGAAAAAATAACATTAAATAATAAATGGAAACAAAAAAAAAACACACACAATTAGTATAAGCAAATACATTCGAAATTTTGCAGCATTTTTGGACTGGGAACGAACGGGACACACATCACACACAAAAGGTTGTGAGAGTGGATGAAATAAGTTTAAATTTTAGTATTTTGATTTTGTCGTGAATTGTTGACAAAATCAAAATACCCCCTCTGTAATAGGTACAACCGATACGAATGTTCTAGTCGAAAGAATATACTTATGTATAAATACAGTGTAACTCTTTTTGCTCTTGGCAATCGACTTGGATCGATATTTAAAAAAAAAAACGGGTCAGATTCGATATGCTTCTGGTACGCGAAATTTAAAAACCATAGTTGTTATAGTCCAATCTAGGTTGCCTATATCGATATATATTCTTGATTGGGTCGGAGATGCATCCTTCTGCCTCATAACGATTGAAATTATTAATTGTATTTTTTTTTCTGCATTGTGTCACTTTGTTCTTTCATACATATTTAAATTAGCTTCACGAAATCTGAAGTTACAATACGAAACGACACTAAGTACTACATAGACTCTACATCATGATCGTTGCTGAGCCAAAAACAAAAAAATACAAAGCAGCTTAAGTTTAAATGGCCAAGCCCAATAGTAAAATGGAAATGATAAAATGGCACTCAAGACGCTTATGGAGTAAACGTGTAACGATATATTTTTAAAATATGCACTTGGTCAATGTGTCGGGGAGGGGGACACAATCTCACATATCAGGTGTGAATATAGTATATATAGTTTGGCACAACTGTACACTGTTTCGCCATTTTCGTTCGCTTGATTTCCTGTAAAAAGTATATCTAGCTAAAGCGCCATCTACATTTCTATTTCTCCATTTACGTTTGCTTCAATTCCATCTACGGTGCGAAAACTGAACCAAGCAGAAAACGAAAGCTCTCATTCATAGATGCGACGAGCTTTTGGTAGTTGCGGGGGTTGCTTTAAGCAGCTGACAGCTGATAGATGAGAGAGATATAGAGAGGAGCAACGCTGAGTGTGCCGTTACCAGGAGCAATAAGAAACTGACAGTCTGGCAACGCCAGAGAGCTTTCAGCCGACACGCTTTTATTTTCATCCCCCCAAAAATGTGCGATGCTGGCGCATAGAAAGCCACAAATTCTTTAACGCATCGCCGAGAGTCGCCACAACACGGGGCACATTCAGCACTCGACACTCTGCACTCAAAACACTCAACACTCATCAATCGACGCGGCGAAAAACGCAAAAAAAAAAAACAACCAACCAAAAATTGCATTATATTTTTTTGTGTTTTTTGGTTTAATAACAGAAATTAGAAATTATAAAACGAAAAACGCCTAACAGAAAATTATAAAATATGTGTGTGCTGGTTTGGGGATTTTGTTTACAGAATCACTGGCATGTAACGGTAGTTTGACGTGTGTGTGTGTGCGTGGGTGTGTGTGTTGCGTGTGTGTGTGTGTGTGTGCGGGTGTGTGTTTGTGTGTGTAGAGAGCAGTGCGGTGAGCGGAAGCGGAATCGGTAAGTGAAATTTCACACACAACACAACAAAAATGATTTGTTTACATTTGCTAAAATCTGAAGTGTGTGTGTGTGTGTGTGTGTGTGCTCGAAAAGCTTGCGCAAAGTTTTGTGATTTTCTATATATATAAATACATATGTGATTTTTGTTTGCTTTTTGTTGTTGTGAATCATAACATAAAAGTTCCTGGCTGTTTATTTGATTTGCTGTTCCCTAGTTGCCCAGTGCTTAAATTGAAATGGCCTGTACAAGGGGTATTCCTCCAACCTCCAACATCCCCCCATCCCCACACCCTTCTTTTGTAATTATGTAAATTCCTATTGGGCATACACACACACACATACACACATATGTGGAAAACTGCAGCGGACTCTGCTTAACTCTGGACGTGTGCCTTCGACTTCACCTGCTAAATTGTCGGGGGGAGAGTTCTATGGAGAGGCGAAGGTGGCAGGAAGGGCGGAGGGAGTGGATATATGATGGTTGTGGTTGCTGTTCGGCCAGCTAATGTGCGCGGGGAGGGGGGAAAGATGGTGCTGGTGGCCAATCTGATTTATATGCCGCAAAACAATGAAATGATTTATTCAATGGTATTCCCCATTATTTTCACTCTTTTCTCTTTTAGTTGCTCTACTTTTTTTTGCTTTCCGCTTTAGTGTATTTTATTCGCCCCTTTTTTTAGTGCTTGGCATTTTATGATATTGTCAGTTTGGGCTTTTGGTGCGGTCCGCTTGCATCATGAACTAGTTTCCGACGGGGGGTTTCAAAACTTGCTGACATTCGAAAATTGACAATTTCAAAAAATATCGTTATCGAATTTCTAAGTATTTTTATATATCATGTACAAAAAAATGTTCAAAATGCTGACTTGACCGGTACCCGAAATCGTTTTGTTTTGATTGAAATTGCAGACAGAAAGTTTCTAAGATAAAAAGAAAAAAGTTCCAAATAGGGTTTTGGGGGACTAGTTTTGTTTAAAGTATATACTGGAAATATACTATATATACTTGATCACAGTTTTTAAAGTGTATATTACTGGAAAATAGAAAACCAAAATGATTTTTGACTTCTTTTTTTTGTTAGTAATAGTATTTCAAATTTGTATAGATATATTCGGAAAACCAATGGGTTGACCCACGTTGAATACTATTTGCCCAGCTGTTGCATAAATTTTCGCATTTTTGTTGCTCGTCTTTGCTCCCATACACACTCATATGTGTGTGTGTATATTTGCGTATATTTGTGGATTTTATGCTGAAAGAATTTGATAGTTCGGTATCAAGGCAGGCGGCATGACAAGGCATGCCACAGTGTAGCCTTTTCAACCAAAATACCCTGTTGTCACTGGCACTCCTTAATGGGGTGTACTGAACTGAAACACAACTATTTGGAGGTAGTTAGCATGAGCGCCACTTATAAACCCTGTTATTATTATTTATGTTGCTTTTAACTGAACTTATAAACTTAAAAATGATTTTCCTTTAATCAAATCTATTCAAAAAACGAATTGATCACGTAGCATAATTTATTTATTATCATTTATATCAAAAGCGTTGAAAGCTGAAAATATGTAAAATATCAGTATCTAGAGTAGCTGGCTGCAGGGTAGTCGGTAGTCGCACAAACTCAGTCAGAGAAGCTGTACTTTGCTCTACAAGGGTATTTAATCTTCGGCATAGCTAAGACATTCCTTCTATCTAGTTGTCTTTTCTTTTTTCAGTTGCGGTTCAAGTGCGACCCCGTTTTGGGGCGTTGTCGATGTTTTGGGACGAGGGGCGAGTGGGGACGGGTAGTATACGGGGTGGGTGGAGGGGGGGGGGGGGGGGTGCCAGTAAAAGTGCTGAGGCTCGAGGCTTCAGAATTGTGAATTGAGGATTGAGGCAATGGCGTCGTTTAGTCCTTGCGCATTTTGTTTCTCTTCTCTCGTTTTTTTTTTGTATCGTCTCCATAGCAAAATCAACAAAAAAAAAAAAACAGCAAGTGAGATTGCTTCAGCCGCATGAGCTTGACTGGGAGATACGCTGTAGCCAGCTTTTATATAAATGGCAGGCTTTGCTGAAAGCTGGGTTAAATAAAATCTGCATATCTTGGCCGATCTGAAATTAAATTTTCTCAGTTAATCAACAATTTGTTGCTGGATATATTAAAAACAAGTTCGATACTCCGTCTTGTGAGAGAGACGGACGGACAGACGAAGAGGCAGACAGACACGGCTTGATGGACTCGGGTGTTGATGCGGATGAAGAATATATATGTATCTAATGGGTCCGAAATTGCTTTCTTCTGTCTGTTACATACTTTGGCAAACTACTATATACCCTTTTCGCAATTATAATGGGTGCAGGGTATAAAAATCATGGCTTTTGGTTTACTTTCAGCTCAGTTCAGTTTCAGTTTCAGTGGGGCCTTGTTTTTAGACCAAGCGAGAGCATTATCAGAATTGTGCGACTTGAAGTAAATAATTGTCATAATTAATATGTAAACAAATATCAACCATATATATCTTCTCATCTCTCTCTCTCTCTCTCTCTCTCTCTCTCTCTCTCTTTCTCTCTTTCTCTCTCTCTCAGTAATGCAAAGGCGGCGTTATGGCACTGCAAGGCTGGCGCTTTTTCGGTGTCTCGGCAACAATCATCATTTACATAGGCGGTGTCCTATTTCTATCCATGAACAATATACCCGGCTCTCATCCAAAACGCACACGCATCGAGCGATTCGCCGAGGTGACATCTCTCTCTCTCTTTCTCTTTCTCTCTCTCTCGCTCCTGCTTTATCTGTGAAGTTTGTGTTTTGTATGCTTGCAGTTCTCTAGCTTTCATAGTCCACGGTTCCCCATGCCTAGTCGCAAGATGACAATTCGTTGGTGTCGCGACCTCAAGTATATAAATCGTGATCTTCCAAATTACACAGATTACAAGGCCGGCGACTACTACAGTGAGTATTGGCTAAAAGCGATGTGTTCATAACTTAAACAACTTTACTTACAACTTACAACTTACTTTAAATATTGTGTGCCTCTTAATTTTAGTCCTTAATTGCTTGAATCGAGTTTGTTTCAGTTGTATTTTAAACTGATATAAATTTGAGTACATGAAATAAGAACTAAAGCTCTGACTTTAAGTAATTAAGTGTTTTTTTTTATTTGTTTAAGAACTTGAGTACTGGAATCAAGTATTACATATAACTGATTACTAATGAAATCGACTCCCTTTGCAGCCGCTCTGCCCAGCGATGTAGGTGCCAATATGCAGCTGCAGGGTATACAGGGTATCTCTGCGTCACCCTTGCTAACCGCCTTGGCCAGTTTTCCGGGGAGTGGGAACACGTGGCTCCGTTATCTGCTGCAGCAGGCGACGGGCATACTGACGGGCAGCATTTACAAGGACTACGGCCTGCTGAAGACGGGTTTCCCGGCGGAGAACGTGTGCAACAGCTCAGTATTATTGGTGAAGACGCACGAATGGGGCCCCAAAGCCTGGGCGCCCTTCTCCAAAGCAATACTCTTGGTGCGCGATCCCGAGAAGGCGATCCTCGCCGAATTCAATCGCCAGAGCGGCGGTCATATTGGATTCGCATCACCCGATCGCTACAGGCGCACAAAGGGCAAATGTAAGAGCACTTCATCAATCGTACTCAGCAACCTGAAACCTAACAAAAACCGGAACCGGAACCGGAATCGTTCAACGCAAATAATCAGAGTACCAGACTGAGACCGGAATCGGCATCGGAAGCGGTAGCGCATTTTTACAGATTGAAATTCAGAATCGGGTTCGGAATCGAAACTAAATTTTTTAAATTTTTTAACACCCAAAACCCGCAACTCATATTATTTGTCCCCCAAATACCTTATCGCAACTGAAACAGATCGAAGCGGAACATCATTATAACAGATCCCGTTATTTAGGTGTGTGCATGTGAATATGTCTGTATTCAAACTGGCAACAAGAAATAACGCCTAAATAACATACCCTTGGAGACCTCAGTCCATCGGCTGATACGTCAATTTCATTATAAATTTCAAACGTAAAATCGAGAAAATCGAAATGACATTCTGCTTAATACCGTTATCTTTGCAGAATTTATTATTTTCATTATGTGTGTAACGCTCAGAAGTTTGCTATCCCATAGAGTATTTGAGTTAAAAAAATAAATGTTGAATTTAGATTCTGATTCCGATTCCGATTCTAAATTTTAATCGGTAAACATGCGCTATCAATTCCCATTCCAATACCTGTTTGAAACCCTGCTGCTTTTGACAGTTTCGACCTGATCCGATGAATAGCTTACATGTCTATATATATATACATATATATTTATATATCTACATATGTATATGTACAAACACTTAGTATGCGCTGATCTCGATTTGCATGGCACACTCAAAACTTAATCCTGGGCTTTTCTTGTTGTTTTTCTTTGCAGATTGGCAACAGTTTGTCAGCAATAAGCTCAAGGGCTGGGAGACAATGAATCTCAGCTGGGCACGCAATTTCACTGGCAGCATTAAGGTTGTGTTCTATGACGATTTGGTGCACAATACGGAGCGGGAGCTGCGCCAAATACTCGACTTCCTCGACTATCCAATCAACGAAGCCCTGCTGCGCTGCGCGATCATGCGCAAGGAGGGCATCTTCCGGCGTAAGAAGCGACTCCTCTCCTTCGATCCGTATACGGATGCGATGCGAGGGGAGCTTGGCACGCGTCGTCGCATTATCTACAGTTTGCTGGGCCGACAGGATTAACCAAAGTTAGCCACTTAGCCACTTAGGGATTAAGAATCTAGACTAAATTCATTTCACACACGACGACGATTTTGAGCAACGATCAATAAGCAAAGCAAAGCAAAGCAAAAATAATACTTAAAAAAACAAAAACCACCTAAGAGCAACAACAGTTCTATATACATATTTTGTCCTCGCCAACACATCCTTGCTGCTGCCCAAGTCTACATTAATTAAGACCATATTAGATCACAATCGAAGAAAATGTATAAGTTATATAAGAAGAAGAAGAAAAACAACGAGTAGAAAATGAAATGAAAACAATAATATTGTAATCGTTTTTCCTTTACTTTCGCTGCTGCTTTTAGCGTATTACTTAGTTAAAAAAATATGTATATATATATATATATATATATGTATCAGGGAGGCTTAAGTCAGAGAACGAAACAGGTGTTTCCGTCTCGGGTAGGTTATAAGTATATATACTTATATCTAACTCTGATGTAGTAGATATATTGAATGTCCTAACGATCGATCCATTTTCTTTAGAAACAAGACAACATTATCCCATTGTCTTCAATTTTTTCATTGTTCTGATTGGCATTGAACTGCACTCAAGGAAATAAAAGCCAAGTAGGTTAGGTTCGATTATGGTGGTTTGAAAGATAATAAGAATTTAGTTGTACATATATATATATATATATATATATATATATGCATAACCTAACTTCCTTATTTGGCATTGCAAGAAACGCTCTTGGACTTAGAGTTTCGTTCCTTAATTCAGTATTCCCGACCTTTTCTCAAGATATACCTAATTTAAAATGGGGTCGCGTAGAACATGAAAGCTTTAAGTGAATACTTTTATCAGTATATGTACATATATCTGCGAAGCTCTCTGATACGTTTAGAGTTATATATGACAATGTACGGCTTCTTTTTTTTTGTTGTAATAATAATGCGAGCAACGAACGTAAAGTGAAGTGAAGAAAACAGTTTAAAGTTAAAAGTTAAAAGGTATTATGAATCCTGAACGAATTTATTAAATTCATTATACGCCATGTTGTGCTTCATCGCTCATACTAAATACGTTTCTATGCATAAGTGTATATATGTATATGTATACGCATATATATATATCTGTGAATTTCACTGATATTACTCTGTTTATACTGTGTACTCCCGAAGTATAGTCGAGTTACTTGTAACAAATTTTATACACACGATTCTACAATTGAAAAATTTATTGAATATAACAAACAAATGATGATGTTACAAAATTGTACAAAACCAAACCGATCAAAAAACAACATCCCTTTGTTTTTCCAATTTTGGGGTTACGTTCAAGGATTTGCTGCGGTTAAAGCTTTTTCTGGCAACGCGTAACCTAATAAAACTTTGAGCTTACGAACCTAGTCTCCAATAAGCTCCAATTTAGTCAGGACTAAATGTCCTGCCAGCTTTTGTGCTTGGCCATGCAAGCTTCAAGCAAAAGCTTAAGCAACGTTTCATCAAGGCAAGCAACTTTTTCATCCAGCTTACTTTGCAAAGGTCCTGCAAGCTTTTGAAATTTAAACAGCAGTGATTTAACCAGCACATATAGATGGCGCCAACAACGCGAAATTATAAGCAATTAAAACAAACAAATATGTCATGTATTTTGCACACCAAGCAACAAAAAAAATCAAATTTGAGTGAATCAATTTTCGATCAGCTCACATTTTATTATCAATATTATTTGAAAATAATGATTTTCATCGAAATATTTTAAAGGATTTCCAATAATATCCTATAGCAATAAGCGAAAGACAACAATTCTTGTGAAAAATACGAATTTTAAATTCTAGAAACTTTAAGTGTTTTTAAATTAGATTGTTTAAAACCCCCAAAAAAATGTTCTCAAAATAAAATAAAATTGTAAGTTTTAAAATACAGTTTTTAAACTGTGTTTAGAGCCGGCCTGCAAGAATACTATGCATATTTCGAAGGGTATATGTAGCAACATCTATGTATGTAGGTGTGTATGCATCTACAGTGGACGCTCGATAGTTGAGAATAAAAGACCAAGTTATTAAAAACAAAGCTAGAAACGGTAGCTAATTTCGGAGAACTAATGAGAAAACATTTTGATTGAAAAAATGGTTTGATTTATAAAAACACTAGAAACGGAGGCTCATTTTGAAGACTTGATTAGAATTTATATTGATACAAAACTTTTTTTTTATATTATAATTATTTTTTGTTACGAAGTGAGTGTTACCAATTACCGAGAATACACTGCAACATTTAACAAGTTATATATAGATATACGTATTAATATGTATATATGTATCCAGGATCTGAGTGGTGACTGCAGTTGAGGGAGCACCCTGAGCACCCTGTATGCGCAATGGCGATGTGCTGCATATGCATTTAACACACTCGCACTTTGCCAAAACAATGTATTAACAGGGGGCGGCGAGAGGTGATAGGAGGAGATGGGGAAGGGTGTCATAGGTAGACGTAAACCCCTAACTCACCCCCCCCCCCTCCCCTTTCCCTTTGCCACTGACAAGCTGCCCATTGTTGGGCCGTGTTTTGTGCCTTTTGTTGTTAACGCTCCCAAAAAAATTGTGCCATATGCCGGACACAGGCGAGCATCGCAATGTTTGCTGAGAGAGCGAAAGGGAGAGAGCGAGAGGGAGAGAAAGAGAGAGTGACAGAGAGAGAGGGGAAGTATGGAAAGGAAAGGAAAGCAGAGAATGCTGCTGCTGCTGTTGCTGTTGCTGCTGATGATGTTTTAGGGGTACTTTTTGTCATGCTTTGCCTTCTTTTTATTTTTGGCTACAACTGGATGACTGGATGCATGCGTATGTGTGTGTGTGAGGCAGCGAGTACGCAGACGCTGGCAACATTGTAGCGTCGCCGTCACATTGGCTTCGTCAAGTTGGCTCGCTGCCGCTTCTGCCCAATTCCAGCTGAACGAAACATTCGCTAGCGTCGCCGTCGACGTCGACGTCGCTGTGCTGGCCAATCAGCGTTACGCAAACGTTCGCTTTCTATATACAGAGATATGGGGGAGCTGCTGCTGCTGTTGCTGTTGCTGTTGCTGCTGCCATTTTGTAGGGGTGGCCGCTTTGGGCACGCCCCCCAGTTCGGCTGCTGAATAATGTAAACGTGTCCTACCCATTGAAAATAAAGTCGGTGAAGTTAGCGAAACTCATCATAGAATTCTTTATCACACAACACAACGCGCGCTTGTCTAGTAGTGTGAAATCTGTTCGCGTTGCGTTTAGTTTTCTGTTTGCGATCTAATTCACAGGCACACACACACACAGACACACACGCACACACACACACGCACACACACCCACATACATACCCACTCACCCATAAATATACAGAGAACAGCTGTGCGAGCGACAAAAACACAAAAAGAGAGCGGCAAGCGTCACAAACTGCAAGCACATAAAAAACACTGCAAGCAGCAGAGAGAGAGAGAAAGAGAGAGGGAGAGCGAAAAAGCAGCAAAGGAAGAAGAGAGAGAGCTTTAAGCGCGGCTTTTGTACAAAAGTTAAGCTCAGCTCAGCGTCACAGCTTTCGGGGGTTGTGTGCAGCGACGTATCGTCGGCTTACGTGCATAACGGTTAACAGTTAAAGGTTAACGGTGAACATTGCTTACGCTGCCAGTGCTTAACTCAGACCCAAACGTAGCGCCGTCTCGTCGTGTTGTCGTCGTTTCGAGTTTCGAGTTCCTCGTTTCGCGTTTCTCGTGTGTCGTCCATCGCTGCTGGTCATCGCGCCGGTTATCGGTCATCGGTTATCGGCCATCGAAATACGCTCAATTACAGTCAGTGGGCTGGCAATATTTATTATATTGATAAGCGCGCCGCATTGTGCAGTGTTTCTTATTATTGTTCTTGTTGTCGTTGTTGTTGTTTTTTTACGTCATTTGCTACACACACACATCACACACACGCATACGCAGCAGCGCCGACGCCAAAACCTAACAAATTTTTTTTTCTTGTGCTATTTTTTGATCAGTATACAAAACTCCGAAACGAAAGCAAAAAAAAATCAGTGCAAAAATTTCAAAACAGTGCAAAAATTTAAGAATAAAAATTGTTAAAAAAAATAGTTTAAGAGCCAGATCAAAGAAAGAAAGAGAGAGTTATTTTGTCAGCCGACACACATATATATCATATATTTATATATATATATATATCATATACATATATATATATATATATATATATATATACATACAGATTTGGCGTCCTGCATTGCATTGCAGGACACTCGTTACAAGTTGTCAAAGTAAGTGCTTCAAAATTTACTCGCCAACAACATTCGACGCCTCAAGGGCGTTCAAGCTGGAGGAGGATTTCGTCGGCGGTTGTATGACAATGTCGATGTATTCGACAACGGATAAAATGAAAATGTCAGCGCCCAGTTGCTTTCCAGGACGCTACAGTCCATCCTATCGAAGTTCGGAGCAGATGCGACGCTGTATGCCAAATCCATCTGTAAGTAATCGAGCAGTTTGCATCTAATCTAACGATGCCCCATCAAACATTCTCAATTGGTCAAAACCCCTACTCCCTACATACACACACACGCTCATACAGACACACACACGCACATAGAACAAGAAGTCCATCAGTGAGCAAAGTTCAAATGTTTCTCTTAATCATTTCTAGCAGAATTTAACTTAACTTAAGTTAAAGTCTCTAATAACTCGGCTTGATCTAAAACTTTATTGCTTTAAGTGCTCTAACATTAGCTAAACATTTGTGAATATTTGTTTATTTAATTTTAGAAAGTAAGAATCTTATAGTCGATCAGAGTAGAAAGTCAATAACTTTTCTCCGTTTCCCTTTATATCGATTGATGCAAATCGATAAAACCTCATTTCAAAATTCAAAATTCAGCAATATACATTTTGCAACGGAACTGTGGATATATTGGTCTATGGGATCATATATATGTATGTATAGCGTACATGTACATGTATGTAGTAATAGTATCAGTTTGGCTTTGAGTGGTTTATGTGTAGCAATTTATGGCAATTAACTATGGCTATGCAATTATAAGAAATGGAAAGCTACATACACCTACCTATCTATCTAATTAAAAAGACACCACACTCAGTAAAAAATAGCTGGTTACACACTTCAAGGCATAGTTTTAATAACCTTCTTCATCGTTTAAACAACATGCTTAAATATGCAATACTAAATGAAAACTCGTACCAGTTTTACTTCTGCCTGTTCTTCAGCAATAGCGTCAGATTCAGAGCAATAATTTAATTAGAAACAAATCACTAAATAATTATTAAATTAAATAAAGGAGTACGACAATCGAGCATATTATCAAAATCAAAATCAAAATAATCTTGAAACCCTGGGGATAGATTGTTGATTAGCTCACATAGACTGATATGTTAAAGATTAAACCTTCACATACCTGGGCCCATGCATTTTGTTCAACTATAGCTGGATGGTTAGGATTTGGACCAGCTGGAGGCGGGGGTCCTTCCACATAATGTACAACACGTTCAACTATAGCTGGATGGTTAGGATTCGGTCGAGCTCGACGCTGGGGTTTTTCCACATATTGTACAACACGTCCTGAGCGTAATTCCATTTTGTTATTCGTATAATATTATTCCTAGATGAATTTTCTGCTAGGTATGTTAACTATGATCAGGAAAATATAAATTTTCATATTCTCGTAAGGGGCTCTACACATTTTAAATGTGGCAGGAAATGCATGACCCCCCATATAATAATAAAACCAAATCTCCACAAAATGTAACTGAATTTATTATTTTCACCAAACATTGTCCAGTAGTGAAAACTTAAACCTGTGGCTTTGGTTGGGGATGATCTTCTTTATAAGTTTATTGAGTTCTATCCATAACTGTATCCATATTAGGCGATGCGATAACAATAAAAGTAACAATTTCAAATAGATACCTTTTCAATTGACCCATTAGTGAGCAACTGTGTAAGAAACACACATTTCATTAGAGGAACTCAACTTTGTATACTCTGATACCGAAAGTCGAAAAGTATATTTGTTTTGCTCAATGTGCGCCTTGACGACAACAGCGTTATTATATTTCAACATTTCTATCCATTGTTTTCGGATAAATAGCTTATAGCTCAGGAAGAGGAGGAGACATACTAAACCTGTTTATATATCACCTGCTCGCGTATTATTGATTGGGGATTTTCTATATGGTCTCTAGTAACTCGGCTTGATCTAAAACTTTATTGCTTTAAGTGCTCTAACATTAGCTAAACATTTGTGAATATTTGTTTGTTTAATTTTAGAAAGTAAGAATCTTATAGTTCATCAGAGTAGAAGGTCAATAACTTTTCTCCGTTTCCCTTTATATCGATTGATGCAAATCGATAAAACCTCATTTCAAAATTCAAAATTCAGCAATATACATTTTGCAACGGAACTGTGGATATATTGATCTATGGGATCATATGTATGTATGTATAGCGTACATGTACATGTATGTAGTAATAGTATCAGTTTGGCTTTGAGTGGTTTATGTGTAGCAATTTATGGCAATTAACTATGGCTATGCAATTATAAGAAATGGAAAGCTACATACACCTACCTATCTATCTAATTAAAAAGACACCACACTCAGTAAAAAATAGCTGGTTACACACTTCAAGGCATAGTTTTAATAACCTTCTTCATCGTTTAAACAACATGCTTAAATATGCAATACTAAATGAAAACTCGTACCAGTTTTACTTCTGCCTGTTCTTCAGCAATAGCGTCAGATTCAGAGCAATAATTTAATTAGAAACAAATAACTAAATAATTATTAAATTAAATAAAGGAGTACGACAATCGAGCATATTATCAAAATCAAAATCAAAATAATCTTGAAACCCTGGGGATAGATTGCTGATTAGCTCACATAGACTGATATGTTAAAGATTAAACCTTCACATACCTGGGCCCATGCATTTTGTTCAACTATAGCTGGATGGTTAGGATTTGGACCACCCGGAGGCGGGGGTCTTTCCACATAATGTACAACACGTTCAACTATAGCTGGATGGTTAGGATTCGGTCGAGCTCGACGCTGGGGTTTTTCCACATATTGTACAACACGTCCTGAGCGTAATTCCATTTTGTTATTCGTATAATATTATTCCTAGATGAATTTTCTGCTAGGTATGTTAACTATGATCAGGAAAATATAAATTTTCATATTCTCGTAAGGGGCTCTACACATTTTAAATGTGGCAGGAAATGCATGACCCCCCATATAATAATAAAACCAAATCTCCACAAAATGTAACTGAATTTATTATTTTCACCAAACATTGTCCAGTAGTTAAAACTTAAACCTGTGGCTTTGGTTGGGGATGATCTTCTTTATAAGTTTATTGAGTTCTGTCGATAGCTGTATCCATATTAGGCGATGCGATAACAATAAAAGTAACAATTTCAAATAGATACCTTTTCAATTGACCCATTAGTGAGCAACTGTGTAAGAAACACACATTTCATTAGAGGAACTCAACTTTGTATACTCTGATACCGAAAGTCGAAAAGTATATTTGTTTTGCTCAATGTGCGTCTTGACGACAACAGCGTTAAGAATATTTCAATATTTCTATCCATTGTTTTCAGCTGCAACGTTCTGACATCGGATAAATAGCTTATAGCTCTGGAAGAGGAGGAGACATAGAGGTAGTGATAGAGACCCACCAGCTATTTTCACTACTGATCAGTGTGACCATATCTGCCGATGCATTTTTGTAAAAGCGTATTTAATTTCCAAACTTTCTTGTTAAGCAAGTTATCTAAGCCAAAATCACTTAATATCAGATGAATCGGTCGAGTGAGGGGGGTAGTTGTGGCCGAGGAGGACTATATGGGTTGTATTTTTTCAATTGTTGTTGTTGCTGGTTGCTGGTGTCGTTAATAGCGGCAAGTTAGCAAAAGATGGGAGTAACCTTGAAAAGCGTTTTGTAATTTATGTACATTAAATATTTATTAACTATTGTTGGGTGACAAATAACACAAGAAAAATATGCGTTGGGCGCAAGGAAAAAATGGAGAGGAATACAGAGTAGGAGAGAGAGAGAGAGAGCTGCATGCATAAATGGGTAAAGAAAGGAAAGAGTGAAAGGCAGACAGAGAACTTTTTCCAGTCAAATAAAGAACGAGGAAGAAGAAAAAAAGGGCACACAATTGGTAAGCACACAAGCTCGACTTGCAGATACCCTGCACCCAGGCAGGATACATGCTTGTCATAAATAATTAAAAATTCTATAAAACAAAAAAATGCATTCATAGGCATCATTTCTTAAAAAAAACTCTTTTGGGTGTCTGCGTTGTCCCTCTCCAAAGATCTCTGTCTAAGAATCTCCATTGCCTGCACTTCACTCCTTACTTAACACACAGCACAATAAAAGCAAGAGATACCTTATGCTCTCTTTGGATTTGATACACTTCAACTCTTTGCTATCAACAAAACAGCAGCACAAAATTCATATTCATTCACAACAAGCTGAAAATATATATTTGTTGTGCCTTAAGCAGCACCAACATCAATCTTGTATTATTTCGCAACTTGATTCTTTTCACTTTACACATTACATCAGGAAAAGAAAGTTCGTCCATTTGGAGAGTGTCGCGGCGCGTTATGCAACAACAGCAAATACACAAGAGATACGTGTATTATTGTTATGCGCTTTAATGTTTATATAATGTTTTTTTTTTTTTAATCACTAATTTAATTTAATATTGATCAACCTATTGAAAGGTTATAAAATATTGTTTTGAAGATTGTATACATAATAACAGGGAATTTAAATTAATAACATCAACAAATAATTGGTTTTAACATATTACAATATTACGTAACATCAAATATAACATTAAATAGAACATTTGTTGCACATTAACGGTACTATTAACGCCCAACTGTCCAGAGGTCGCTGGTGTGGAGGCGCTTTAAGCGTGTATTCGACCCTAGTGAGCAAGCCAATGGGTTAACATGGTTATGTAACCGGTCATTGTGGCGGTTTATTTGACTAATGACTGTCGGTACACAGAAGTCGTTGTGTAGCGTCATATTGCTCACATGGGGTGGAGCACCAGAGATGTCTCTTAGGGCCTTGTTCTGTAGAACTCGAATGTGGTTAACCCAAGATTTTGCCGCTGTGCCCCAAAATGTCCATGTGGGCACGATGATGCTCCTGTACACCAGCAGCTTGTTGCTCAAGCTGAGTTTGCTGGATGACTTCAGCAACCAGTTGAGTTTCGCCCTTTTGGATCGACACGCTGCTGCCGTGATCTGTATGTGTTTGCGCTAGGTAAGTTTCCTGTCCAGATACATACCCAGGTAGCAAACATGGTTCTCTGTTTATATAATAATATTAAAAAGAGGCTAATTTGCTGCCCCAGCAATGTGCAATTGCAGGTGGATCGCTCTCCAACGAACTCTCCAAACAAGCTCTCTCTCTCTCTTTTACACACACACTCTCTCTCTCTCTCTCTCTCTGTCTGTTTGTACAAACATAAGATATGCATTTTGCTTACAGTTCTTTAATATAAATAAACTGCGAAATTGAGCTGAGGTTAAGAATCTATCCATTCTGCTTAAGCGTAGAATTATGTATGTGTGTGTGTGTGTGAGTGTGAGTGTAAGGCGTTTAGACAACAGCTGTGTGTGTGGTGGCTTTAAATAGTTCAAGCTGGCAACTGTGTGTTAACCACATGAAATGAGTTAAGCGTTCCACAGCCGTTGTGCAGCAAACAAAAAACAAGCTGTATGGCAAGGACGACAAAATGGCGTCAGCTTCCTCCCGCAAGTTAGATTAATTTGGACAAGTTCACCGATTGCTTAAATATGCAATACTAAATGAAAACTCGTACCAGTTTTACCCTAGCCTGTTCTTCGGCATTTGCGTCAGATTCAGAGCTATAATTTAATAAGAAACAAATAATTAAATAATTATTAAATTAAATAAAGGAGTATGACAATCCATCATATTATCATAAGCTTAATCAAAATAGGCTGCCAACCCTGGGGATAGATTGTTGATTAGCTCACATAAACTGATATGTTAAAGATTAAACCTTCACATACCTGGGCCCATGCATTTTGTTCAACTATAGCTGGATGGTTAGGATTCGGCCGAGCTCGAGGCGGGGGTCTTTCCAAATATTGTACAATACGTTCAACTATAGCTGGATGGTTAGGATTCGGGCGAGCTCGAGGCCGGGGTCTTTCCAAATATTGTACAATACGTTCAACTATAGCTGGATGGTTAGGATTCGGGCGAGCTCGAGGCCGGGGTCTTTCCACATATTGTACAACACGTCCTGAGCGTAATTCCATTTTGTTATTCGTATAATATTATTCCTAGATGAATTTTCTGCTGGGTATGTTAACTATGATCAGGAAAATATAAATTTTCATATTCTCGTAAGGGGCTCTACACATTTTAAATGTGGCAGGAAATGCATGACTCCCCATATAATAATAAAACCAAATCTCCACAAAATGTAACTGAATTTATTATTTTCACCAAACATTGTCCAGTAGTTAAAACTTAAACCTGTGGCTTTGGTTGGGGATGATCTTCTTTACAAGTTTATTGAGTTCTGTCGATAGCTGTATCCATATTAGGCGATGCGATAACAATAAAAGTAACAATTTCAAATAGATACCTTTTCAATTGACCCATTAGTGAGCAACTGTGTAAGAAACACACATTTCATTAGAGGAACTCAACTTTGTATACTCTGATACCGAAAGTCGAAAAGTATATTTGTTTTGCTCAATGTGCGTCTTGACGACAACAGCGTTAAGAATATTTCAATATTTCTATCCATTGTTTTCAGCTGCAACGTTCTGACATCGGATAAATAGCTTATAACTCTGGAAGAGGAGGAGACATAGAGGTAGAGATAGAGACCCACCAGCTATTTTCACTACTGATCAGTGTGACCATATCTGCCGATGCATTTTTGTAAAAGCGTCTTTAAATTTTCAAACTATCTTGTTAAGCAAGTTATCTGAGCCAAAATCACTTAATATCAAATGAATCGGTCGATTTGTTTTTTTAATTTATTGTGATACTTAGATATTGGCAGATATACTGAAACATAGAATCATTTGAAATCAAGAACTAGTGTGATTATCGAATTAACAATGAACAACATTTAACAATGGTATTCAAAAATGCACCTTTGAAATGTATGTATTCGAATCAAAGTCTCTTCAATTTCGTATAGCATACATATATACGTAGCTGCAGAAGGAAAAATATAAAAAAAAACTGTGAGTCTGTCTTTGTCCGAAGAATTCGTTGCAATAAATGAATTAACTCGAAAATGTGCGGAAATGTTTGAAAAGTCCTAGTTTAGACAACAGCTGTGTGTGTGGTGGCTTTAAATAGTTCAAGCTGGCAACTGTGTGTTAACCACATGAAATGAGTTAAGCGTTCCACAGCCGTTGTGCAGCTAACAAAAAACAAGCTGCATGGCAAGGACGACAAAATGGCGTCCGCTTCCTGCCGCTAGTTAGATTAATTTGGACAAGTTCACCGATTTTTTAATGAATACAGGGTATGCAAAGTTGATTGCATGCAATGCACACAGTTGAAATTCCACCTGATGCAGTGACACACCGAGCAGCCCACACCACTCATCCACCATACAACATACAACATAAAACACACACCATTCACCCCCACCCCTAGCTCCTTGAGCTGAAGCTCATTTTAATCTGAGCACGGGGCACTTTAAAAACACTTACTGTAAATAAAAACAACGAACGCGTCGCGTCGCATCTTCTTAAAGGGACAACAACAAGTACATTTGCTTATCGGATTTAACAAGAAGCAAACTCACCCCCCTCACCCCTCACCATTCACCTTCCTTCATACCAACAACCCCCACTCTGCTTTGGGCCACTTTTCGGCTTTCAGAAGCAGAGAGCGCAAAAAGCGTAGGGCAAAAGGCGAATGATCAAAGCGGCGGATTTATAGGATTTATTCGACTACCCTTGGTTGAACTGAGCGCATTATCGTTGTGAGAGGAAGGCGCAAACACAAGGGGGTGCGGGTTGCGAGGCGGTTGCGCTTTGGCTGGTTACAGCAAACACTTAACGCCTTGCAGTCCATTAAATGGAAATTTGTCACAATCCAAAAACAAACGAAAAAAAAGAGACAAATGGATAAACGGTCGACTGGACAAACAGAAGGACCAGGACCACAGCCCTCCATCCCCCCCCCCTTCCTCCTTTCTCCTTCCCACTACCCCGACCCCATTCCCCTAGTTGGCAGTTGTTTTCATTCAGCGCTAAATGGAAGACCTGCCGTTAATTTGATTTAAATATTCATAAACTGTATTAAATGGCCGCAACAAATGTGCCAATTAAACGCGCCACAAACCAATCAAAAAGCGATCTGAGCTATGAAAATCCACACTGCCCGGTTCTAAGCGACTGTCCAGATACCCTGCAAAATAGCCATACATCAAAATCAAAACAAAAAAAGTAAGAATTGATGTGTGATTGTCGCGTGAGGTACCCCATTCGAGCTTGTCCGAGTTAAGTTTCATTCACGTACTGCTGATTAATTTCGCTTCTTACACAACATTTTAGTGTTTGACCGATTATTCCTATGTCATCTATATGATATAGAAATTCGATACTACCAGCAGCACAAAGACGGGTATATTCCAAATTTCATCAAAATTGCTTTAAAGCTGAGGAATTTCTGCTCATTCAGAAACTATAAGGAACAGGGATATATGTTGCTGATCAGGAAACTATATATATAAATATATATGTATATAAATTCTGTATGGCTTCAAATCCAAATCAAACTGCAAGTGGAAAAGGATAG
The DNA here is from genome assembly GCA_035042265.1 of Drosophila imparisetae. Taxonomy (NCBI): domain Eukaryota; kingdom Metazoa; phylum Arthropoda; class Insecta; order Diptera; family Drosophilidae; genus Drosophila; species Drosophila imparisetae. The sequence continues at coordinate 1,323,888 of JAWNLP010000405.1, read as the reverse complement.
GAATAAATAGTTTATGTAACTTTTAGGTGTTCTTTTCGCCCTCTATATGCAAATCAGATACAATTTTCTAATAGTTTTTGTGTTTATTGCTTCGATTTCCTCCTCTTACTCTTCACCACCATTTTCCTCTTTATCATCTTCTGCCCCATTATGTGCACCCTCTACTGCTGCCCAGCCAATGCTGAATTGGCAGCGAAAAGGATCTGCTCGTCTGATGATTGTTCCACCCAAATATTGAATATAAATAAAGTTAGTTTCAAATGTTGCTGAGACAAAAACATAAACAGAAAAAAAACAGAAGAAACGGAAAAAATCTGTTTATATTTCACCTGCTCGCGTATTATTGATTGGGGATTTTCTATATGGTCTCTAGTAACTCGGCTTGATCTAAAACTTTATTGCTTTAAGTGCTTTAACATTAGCTAAACATTTGTGAATATTTGTTTGTTTAATTTTAGAAAGTAAGAATCTTATAGTCCATCAGAGTAGAAGGTCAATAACTTTTCTCCGTTTCCCTTTATATCGATTGATGCAAATCGGTAAAACCTCATTTCAAAATTCAAAATTCAGCAATATACATTTTGCAACGGAACTGTGGATATATTGATCTATGGGATCATATGTATGTATGTATAGCGTACATGTACATGTATGTAGTAATAGTATCAGTTTGGCTTTGAGTGGTTTATGTGTAGCAATTTATGGCAATTAACTATGGCTATGCAATTATAAGAAATGGAAAGCTACATACACCTACCTATCTACCCAATTAAAAAGACACCACACTCAGTAAAAAATAGCTGGCTACACACTTCAAGGCATAGTTTTAATAACCTTCTTCATCGTTTAAACAGCTTGCAGCACACAACATGCTTAAATATGCAATACTAAATGAAAACTCGTACCAGTTTTACTTCTGCCTGTTCTTCAGCAATAGCGTCAGATTCAGAGCAATAATTTAATTAGAAACAAATAACTAAATAATTATTAAATTAAATAAAGGAGTATGACAATCCAGCATATTATCAAAAGCAAAATCAAAATCAAAATAATCTTGAAACCCTGGGGATAGATTGTTGATTAGCTCACATAGACTGATATGTTAAAGATTAAACCTTCACATACCTGGGCCCATGCATTTTGTTCAACTATAGCTGGATGGTTAGGATTTGGACCAGCTGGAGGCGGGGGTCCTCCCACATAATGTACAACACGTTCAACTATAGCTGGATGGTTAGGATTCGGTCGAGCTCGACGCTGGAGTTTTTCCACATATTGTACAACACGTCCTGAGCGTAATTCCATTTTGTTATTCGTATAATATTATTCCTAGATGAATTTTCTGCTGGGTATGTTAACTATGATCAGGAAAATATAAATTTTCATATTCTCGTAAGGGGCTCTACACATTTTAAATGTGGCAGGAAATGCATGACTCCCCATATAATAATAAAACCAAATCTCCACAAAATGTAACTGAATTTATTATTTTCACCAAACATTGTCCAGTAGTTAAAACTTAAACCTGTGGCTTTGGTTGGGGATGATCTTCTTTATAAGTTTATTGAGTTCTGTCGATAACTGTATCCATATTAGGCGATGCGATAACAATAAAAGTAACAATTTCAAATAGATACCTTTTCAATTGACCCATTAGTGAGCAACTGTGTAAGAAACACACATTTCATTAGAGGAACTCAACTTTGTATACTCTGATACCGAAAGTCGAAAAGTATATTTGTTTTGCTCAATGTGCGCCTTGACGACAACAGCGTTAAGAATATTTCAACATTTCTATCCATTGTTTTCGGATAAATAGCTTATAGCTCAGGAAGAGGAGGAGACATACTAAACCTGTTTATATATCACCTGCTCGCGTATTATTGATTGGGGATTTTCTATATGGTCTCTCATAAACAAGGTTTATAATGATAAAATAGAATCAGTGTCGAGTCGAGTGTTGAATCAGTCGAGTCGATATAGCCAGACTAGACTAGACTTTAAGAGCTGTGACTTTATTTTTGAAATGTCAGCTCTCGTACACCTAGGGCAGATCCAGTTTACTTCATTTGATCGATAACAACCCCCGTTTTACGTTTATTGATTTCCGATAGAATTAAACTTGCCACAATTTTAAATTTGGAATGTAAGTTCTCAGTCAGAATCGATAAAATTCAACATTCATTCAACATTCATTGCGTATCTGTTTACACACATCATAAATATTAAATGGCTGACAAGCAAAAAAAAAGTAACAAACCACACACACGCACACACACACACGGAAAAGCGCACAGAATGAGAGTGAAAATAACATATAACAAGACAGGCCAAAAAAAAGAAAAAGAGAGCATGTGAAACGGGAAGTAAAAGAAGTGAATGAATGAGCAGGGCAGCCGTTAACTTGATTAATTTATAACACTAATAAAGAATTTATGTGCAAGTGTCAACCTGCACTGCGGCCTTAAAGCTACCGTACCACTACCGCACCCCCAACCAGCCCAGCACCCCTTGGAATACATATCTGTAGGTGAATTTGTATTTGTATTTGTATATGGATATGGACATGCATTCGAATTCGTGGTGGAGTCAGGTCAAGGAATACACACTCGTAACTTGGCTATCCTGCGGTAGTGCTGAGGGGTGCTATGGGGTAATGCGGTGTACTGCGGGTTGCCGGCTGCAATAATTTTGATGAATGAGTGGGCATATTAATTCAAATTCATAAATTAATTTCGTGTTAAGCGGCTGCTCTTCGCTTTCCTCGCCAATAGAAAACCGTTGCCTACTTTTCAACATTAGCTAATTTTACCATTTGTCATGTTTTCTTAAGTATCTTCCCTGAAATTAGCCTAGCTAATGCTCAGCTGACTGACATTATTTGAATTATTATGATTAAGTACATCTTTGTTTCAGTTTCAATTGCAGTTATTAGTTTAACCAAACGGGAACGTTTCTCAGCCAATTGTTCTGGTTGTTTGATAAGAATTCGAGTCTTTCGTGAGTTACATAAAGAGCAGACTGAAACAGGTCTCCTAACTATAGTGAATATTATTAACTGATCCAGGTATAAGGAAGTTGTGCGAAATCGTGTAACAGGCAGAAGGAAACATCTTATCCTAAAGTATATATATATATTCATAATCACCAACAACAGCCGGGTCAATATAGCTTTAGCCGATCTCAGAGACATTTGGAATATAACTTCTTGTAGATCCAGTTTATTTTAAATAAACGATATAAATCGATTTCCGATAGCCCTCAAAGACACAATTCTATAAATATAGATTTAGAGATATAAACTTACACATTCATAATAAATGAGAGCACTTCCAGGCATGCTTACATTTGAGTGTACAAATCGTTTTAAAGGGAAATTTGGAGATAAAAGTGGAATATATTTATCCTAAGCTGGGTTCTGGGCTTATCGTATTCTGCAGAATTCTCACGTGTTCTATCCAGAAGCTGTTCTTATTATGGGAGTGGAGAAAAGAATGTGAGGGTTTGTTTTGTCTGTATTTGGACTCGACCTATCAACAACTGTGTAGGAGTCGGTGGCCATTAGCTTGTCCGCTCGTCGCAATGAGCCAAACAGGGAAAATAAACAGTTGTTACTCGCAAAAGGGGTAAAACATATATTCATACATACATGTGTAGGTGTAAATTTAAAAATATTTGTATATAATATATATATATATATATATTTTATATATATATATATATATATATATATATGTACATACGACTAGTGGTAACAATGGCGCAATGTGCATTAAAAATGCGCAACATTTTGATTTCTTGAATGGCCGCCGTATGCATATTGCGGTCGCCCCTCCGGTTCGCTGTTCTGAATTCTGCGCCGGAGTCGCAGTCGGAGTTGCCATCGATGTTGCCGGTGCTGCCCTTCACCAGCTAGTTATTGACTCCTTTCGCCTGGGAAACCTTCACAGCCAAATGAGCGACGGCTGTGTCCTATGTTCTGAGTCCTCGTCGCCATCGTATTTTCAAGTTTTGTGCGCATCTAAATAATTGATTAACTGTAAAATTCGGGCGCGTGTATATGTGTGCAATATATCTATGTATTTATGTATGTATGTGTATGTATGTATGTATATATGTACTTCTTCCAGCATATAAAATCGATATGAACTCGAAGGACTAAGGACCACAATAGCGACATCGGCACATCGACGCTACCCAAACAAGTGCCACGGAATTTTTAATATTATTTATTTAGAACCCAAACACACCGTTAAAGCCCTTAAGGGCAGGGCTGGTTATGGGTTCGCGGGGAAGGTAACACTAACAAAAATCAATATCAGGTACAAGATGCACAAATGATTCGACGAGTTACCTCGAAGGCATCTTTAAAGAGCAAACGAGAGCTCGAATGGGAGATACCTTGAACCTAGTTTTTGGACACAAAATAGACTTCCACGTTGGTTCCAAATGAAAATACGTTTTGGTTAACAAAATCCGTGATGCTTTTTAAATTAATAAATCTGTATTTTATTTATCATTTGTATGACTATATCTTTAGAGTTGTGTGTTTGGATGCTACCGGTAATCGATTTGTATCGATAACTGAAAATAAACTTAATCTGTGTATGGTATACAAGAAGTTAAATTTCAAATTTGTATACTTTAATGTATGAAATGGTGACCCCTGATTAAAAAATATGTATATATATTTTGTTTCTCAAAAAACGAATATTCCTCAAAGATTCTTTGAGGGTTATTCGATTAGAACTGAGAGATATACAAAATCGATGACATGAAGAGTTTCCCGCGTTTAAATTCATGCATGTTTCTTTCAAATTTTGTATTTGAATTCGATGCTTCTTTCTCACCCAACCCAACCGATAACCGCCCGCCCTGAAACTAAACTCGTACATACATATACTATCCCTATTTGTCTCGTCTTTTCAGAGTCGTTTATTAGAAGATGCTTCCCTATTATGCAATTCGTGGTCAGCACGTCAGAATGTAAGTTAATACGCACCCAAAACAGAAAACCAATACCTAAACAAATAAAACTCTATGATTTCAAATACAACATATTTAAATAAATGCAGACTAAAATCGTCTCCAAATCGTCTCTTATATATACGTATGATTTTGTCAATATGTTTTATTTTTTTGCGATATTTGGATTAAGCTAGTGTTCCGTTCTCTTGTAATTCGAACAGCCTGTTTGAGTAATTGACTAATTTGTGCTCGTTCTCTTCGATGCAGGGTGATATTTTTGCGGGTATCAACGATGGCATACTCAGCAGAGCGGAAGCTCTCGCCGCCGTCGACATACAGAAGCACCAAGCCCAGCATGTACATAGCCAAATGCCCTCCCAAATCAAGCACGATGTGATGTACCATCATCATTCAATGAGTGGTCCCCCGCAACGTCCATTACAGGTAAGCTCGCTATCCAACCTATAACAATATTTGATAAGCAACAATTGTTATCCGAGAAATCTGACACAAGCCAACTGTCTAGCTGTCCATAGTCAGACTTAGTGTGTGATACACATACAGCGTGTAGTCACCACGATGAGATGACATTTAGAATCGAACTGTCTGCCCTGACGACCAGGCCTTTATTTTATTTAAAATTCTTAGACCTAAATACATAGTTCTTATCTAGTGCAGCCTAGGCGACCGCAGTGTATCTCCATCTCCTCTTTCATCTCTAAGAATAGCGTGACCCCATGCAAGCCAGCCTCAAGTGCCTAATTTTGAGATCGCTGCATGAGCCAGCTATCAGCATCTGAGAGCGTCACATGGTTATACTTGAACACTTAGGATACGAAGCGGTTTTTGGAAAGGACATTGGAGACTAGAAAGTCACCTAGCTAAACTAGCCAGCAGTCAACTCAGTGTATTTTGTGATAATGAGATAGAGTCAGGAAGTAGAGTAGCCAGGAGCAGAAGCAGTACCCTTGGAAACACACAGGAACACTCAGGCCGAGAAAGATTATCGCCTGAGGAATGAGGAATTAGGGTTGAGGGAAGATCCACAGGCTCAGAACGGGGAATAATATATCTAACAAGTGCACGAAGCTACCACAATAATAATAAAGAAATTGTTATCCCAGTAAACTGCACAACACTTTGACTTCTCAGATCATAGAACTGATGTCTCTAGTAAAGGTAATTTTCAGAACTGTGGCCATTTCGTTTTTAGATTGATTTAAAGATTTGTGCTTCTCTGCCTCAATCGAGTCAACGACAAACAATAATAACTAGCCAACTTAAACTAACTTAGCTTAACTAACTCTACTTGAATTATAATAAAAGGCATTTCATAAAAATGTTAACCACAATTTTGATTTGAAATATAATTATAGCGTAAGTTTATAGTTTTAAACAAAATATCATTCAAACTTTCAGCCTGTACACTATTATCGTATCCTTTCAATTGATTTATACTTCTATATAACATCCACAAATGTCGATAGTTTGATGTCAAAGTTCGGATATCCCCATTCGTACACCCACAACATAGATGTTTTTCGAAACAAACTATCAACTAAAGCACAATCCGAGCTTAAGCAGATATGTGTAATTTGACTTTATGTATGTATTTATTTTATAAATATACATATATATATATGTATATATATAGTGATTTAAAATCACTCCCATTATTTGCTGAATCACTAGCATATAAATTGCAAAGCAGCAATTGCTAAAATTGAAGGATTGTTAAACAATTGTAACCGGAAATTTTCCTCAAATGGTTGATTGCACTCACCTTAATTTTGGCCACTTTGTGTGGATGTGTGTATGTGCGTGTGTGGGTGTGTGTGTTTGTTTTGCGGATGTGAAATATTATCCGTTTATGTGCCGTTGCAAGCTTCTACGCTACACAGCATTTTGTGACGAGTCATTCTGATTAAAACAACGGCGACAACTTCAATTTCCGCTTTTGTGCGAGTGTGTGTGTGCAAGTGTGTGTGTGTGTGTGTGTGGTTAATTTGAAATGTTTCTTTAATAAAATTAAAATTGTGACGTGTAAGCCTTCTGGGAACGGGCCACGTGACGGTCGTTTGCCAGGTAAGCACATCATGATTCGTGTCGTTAATTGTATTGTACCGCTAGTACTTCAAGCTCAAGGCGGGTCCGCCCCCCTACCCCACAACTTCAACCTCAACGCCACCCACCCAACGACTATCGAGTCCCGGTAGTCGCACATTTTGTCCACTAGCACTACCGGAGGGTAGAAGGAGGAGATCCGCCCGATGTCTGGCGCGCTATACCCGCTGGCCGACTAGCTGACTAGCTACCCGGTATTCCCCGGTACGACTGGTGGTTGGAACTCTATTAGAAGTTGATTGTAATCAAATTACATAAGCAACCTGTTCCTGTATCTCCCATAGCTAGTTGTTGGGTAGTTATATGTTCCCAGTTCATGTTGTTGTAATGCCACTTGTTTTCGGCACAATCGAGCATGACGAAAGTGCGCGCTGTCCACGCGCCATCGACGCCGGTGGTTGTTGTGGGTTCCCATTCCCATTCGCACTACGACAACGACTACCGCTACCCTATAGCTAACGACCCATTCCATCCGCATTATTTGACGTGTGTGTGCTGCTCGTTTGGGCTTTAATTTTCAGCAAACACTCGTCCCAACACATACTCGAGTCTGACAGAATGTTAACGCCCGGCCGCACTCCGTCTATCAGTTCCGAACAATTTTGGGTCTCAGGTGCAACAACAACGTTCTACACTTAGTGTAGTAGCTCAGGCACTTGAGAGCATCACAATCGCAGTTGCAAAAGCAATTAAATCTATATCTCCTCCCCGCCCATTTAACATATTGAAATTGAAACGTGATGTTCTTCTTTTTTTTTGAGAGAGAACAAACTTATTAGTAGTAGTTGTTGTACTTTCAAAAATGAAGACAAGTAAGTATATTCTGGATTTATTGCCAAATTTCAAATTAAAAGAGCACTAACACAAACAAAGATGGAAAGATGGACATGCTTTGAATGACTCAGCAGTTGATGCTGTTCAAGAACATATATCCCTTGTGGGAGTGGTGATGTCTTCTTCTTGTATTTTTCTCCATCTTTCTCTATGTCTCTCTCTCTGTGTCTCTCTCTATCTCTATCTACATAATGCTCGATTCTTTTCAAATGCTTAATCACGACCAGTAATGAGACTTATGCCTTGGTAATTGCCAGCTTAAATCGATTCTGCCTCGATTGTCTTGCTCTAAATTACAGTACGTCCGCATTTCTGCACCCGCTGTCTGTCTGTCTCTCTGTCTCTCTGTCTCTCTGTCTCTCTCTCTCTCTCTCTCTCACACTCACTCGCTCTCTTTACTGGCCAAATTGTTGGCTAGTCTTGAGTTAAATGAATAATTGGTGGGAATTTCGGCAGCAGTTGCATTACCTGCCTTTTAGTTGGCGTAAACATTAGTTTTTAATGCGACTTCACGTGAAATACTAAGGCAACTACACTCAGAAAAGAAGTTGACATGAAAGTGCAGCTCAGCAAGTAAATTTCTAAAACACAAAGTTTATGTCTTTCTAAAAACCAGGGTCTTTACTTTCTTAATTCCATAATTCTTGCATTCAAAGTAAGTAAATCTTCAAATAAGCTGTCGAGAAAAAAATGTTAACATTTGGAAATTAATTGATCGCAAAATAAGAAATTCCATTTCAAATTTTTTTAGAAAATCTATTTGCTTATGTTAGAATCCATTTGTTTTTTAATAAAATGGCACTTCAATATGTAATTTATAATAAATAAGAAAATCTGCCTTGTTTTAAGGACGATTTTCTAATTTCATTACGATTTATTTTCTGAGTGTACAATTCGCCTACTTTTGGATAGATTTGTAAGAAAGTGTGAAATTTGTATGTGTTTAGCCCATGGTTCGTGGGAATGACCTACATGGCTGCAGTTGCTGTAATTGGCAATATTTTAGTGCCTCCGGCAAGGACCCTTCTACATTTTGGCATTTGGACCTGCACACCCAGCGGATCCGAGCCAGTCCACGTGTCCTAAACGTTGACGCTCGAATTTTGCCAAATAGCGATACCATTGATGCTCGAAGTGCGCAAAGGAGAATTCAGCTTCCATGTCCTCATTATCCTGATCCCTGTCCATTGGACGAGGCAACTCAAAACTGCTTTGATTTTGCAATTAGCTAAAAAGTATTTTTGAAATTTTCGTTCTACTTTGCTGCCTTGATTTCCATTGATCACATAGCATCTCCGAACTAGAAGTAGATATATTCCTGGTCAGCATCACTAGCTGAGTTATTCTACCCAGACTGTGCCCGTCTCTCTGTCCGTATAGAGCTGTGTGTCGAGCTCGCTCGACTACAGTATTCTATCTTTACTTGTTCAATCTCAACTTGCATTATTCTTCACTCGTTCCACTTGCTCAACAATACTTCCATTAACATAATTCCACTAATGCTTGGTTGAAGTTGTATTTTGATGGGCCTATCACCTGTACCAGACAGCTTGGCGAACACCACACCACACCACACCACACCACATCACATCACATCACACCGTTCCCCGTACACCCAAAATGCACACCCTGTTCAGCCCGTTTTGGGCACTTCTCGTCAACCCCATAGCAAAGTGTGCAACTTTAAAATGTTCCACTTGATTTGATGGCTGCTGTCTATCAATTCCGGTAACATGTGTCATAAGCGTTATGCGAAATGCCATAAAATCCATTCCCCAACCCTACCAGCCCAGTCCCAGTCACAGTCCCAGTCCCAGTCCCAGTCGCAGTCCCGGCACCAGCCCCACTTGGCAAAAAACATAACAAAACTCATTAAATTAAAGTAATTTACAGTATAGCCCTGCCTCATCATCAACCCTCCCTCCATATTATGGCCTACAAAATGTGCAAGTTTGGCGAGCACATGAAAAGCCAATTATGAGAGAGCAACGCAAAGGGGTAAATATACAAGCAAATATAATGCTAATTAAAATAATCATATCCATCATAAAACTCAATGCGACCTGATCTAGGCTGTGGAGTAGGGCATTTGTAACAATTACAAATGAGAACAGCAACAACAACAGCAGCAAAGGCAAACAGTGATTATCAATTTTCTAGGTAAAAAACAAACGACAGATTCAATGTTGCAGCAGCTTCCACCAGATCAGGGGTTGGGTGGGTTGGCGAGATTCGCCCGGGGGTTGGGAGTGGGCACGCCTGGAATAGTAGCTGGCCACTTTGCAGGCATTTATCACAGATTTTGCACCAGCTACCAAAATAACACTGGCAAAGTTTGGTTGACCCCCCAACCCCTTAGCGGGTAGCGGGTAGCTGGTAGTTTTTTTCCCCCCTACAGATACTACATATTTATGCGTATGTATATATATGGCATGCCAGTCTAACCGAAAAAGTACACTTAATTCAATTTAAATTACACTTTCATATTTCCGGGCGCAGGGGACCGCTGCCCGAGGGTCCAAAGGGGCCCAGTAGCCGTTACCGTACCATATCCATTAGTATTCGCAACATATGGCTCAATTTCCCTCAAATAATTTTCAACATAAACACACACAACACACGCACACACGCCCATGCACCAGCAACGGGGTAAACATACAGTTGAATCCTGATATCCGCTGTTCGTCTGTCCTCGCTACCCTCGCCGGTAAGGCGCCTGACAGCTACTTGTAGTTAGGGCTGCCAGAAACCGGCAACCACAAGTGGTTTCTCATATTGAAATTCATTTAGTGCACCTGTTTGATTTTTGTCGTGTTTGTCGAAAACGCAACCCAAACAATGGCAAGAAAAAAAATAGAAAGAAAAAATGAGAACTCCAGCAAATAGTAACAGACCCAACAAAACTGGCCATATTATTTGGTAAATATCGTTAACTTTCCCCATTGCTACGCCACACGCAATCAAATTCCACTTAGTCAAAAACCGCTAGACCCACCCATCAGCAGTTTCTATATCTGTTTTGGGGGTAGCCCTAAAAGCTACCATGGTACAGCTACAACAAATATGTATTTCTAAACATAAACTCAACTTGATACTTTTCCATCAGCCTGTGTTACACATGCACTTGCATATTCCTCTGTTTTACAAGTTAGGCATCAAAATGTAATTGTGCCTAGTGTTTAGCACCCTCTCATTCAATAAGTCTCTGTTGTTTCAAGTATCTCATTCATTACTCCTTTACCCAATGTTTATATTCCTAACAGGTTTCTATTTCTCTAAATTCTTCCCGCAAAAAGAGATAGGGAAAGAGAGTGATAGATATGTTAAAGAAATCACAATCTCCCCACAATGCTCATTGTCGACATTCGCGGCCTTCTTTTCCCCTATTAATGCACAGAAATCCGCAGAGCTTGGGGCCGCTTTGCACTCCTGCATTATTAATCGATTTTTCGTCATAGTTATCGATTGTTATGGTATTTATCACCACTAGATTGACATGATTAAATATGTAACCATATTAAATACTGTACCACAACAAAACGACGGCCACACACCAAACAAACGGAAGCATTTATACACAACAATTTTCGCATTAATAATACAAACCCCTCACCTCTGGTGTATACCTTATAAATTGTGTTCAGCTGGAGTATCAGCTGTTGTATGCCTCCCAAATCATAACTCTCTCGGGACGAACTGTAGTTTTAAGTACAGTAGTCATTTGAGGTCATACATCTTAACGATAGGGTAGGGAGAGTAAAATTAAAGAAAAGAAAAGTCTAGTCTACAGGGTATTTTAAATACAAGCACTATAAAATCGATACATTTACAATTTATTTGATGTGCATTTACAATATTGTACATGTCTCCATTTCTTCGGATTCGGCGTGTTTGAGGGGTTTGATGATCTGATGTACTCCTACATGAGCGTCTCATCGACGGACATAATGGCGTCGACATTATCGATAGTTTGGCGCCGAGAAGATTGTGACCAGCTTCCCATTGGCAAAGAACTCGTAACCATCCTCGACCACCTGATGGGCGCGACAAATCATATCGAGATTGTGCTTGCGCAGAAATTTCCTAACATAATACATTTCTGGGGAACTTGAGTGTGTAAGTAAGAATAGCAAACAGATTGTCTCCAGCGATTGGATGCCACGGGCCACATAGTCGCCAAGGAACAGATAGTTCGAATCCGGCGGTACGCCTCCGTTCTGAAAAATACGCAACAGATCCGGGTACTGGCCGTGTATATCGCCACAGATCTTCAGGGGCGCTTTCATCTCCAGCAGCATCGGCTGATGAAGAAAATTGTTGAACGCCATGCGGCACAAGTTGGAAATCTCATCGTCCGTCAGATCCATATTCTTATCTTCACCGGCCGCGAGCAAACGTCTTATAATATTACTCAGATTCTCACCTGCCATTTTCTTTGGCACAAATGGAAACAGTAAAATTCAGTTGATTTCTGCTAAACTGATTCTGGCTAAAACTGATTCAAGGCTGAAACTGAAACTGAGTAGATCTCAATTCGTCAATAAAGACGCTCTCGCGAATAATAAAAATAAGCCTTATTCAGAAACTGCGTTTAATTCCTCATTTACCCTAGTTTTTTACAACAAATAAATTCAAAAAAAAAAAACTCATTAAGCAACCAGAACGCTGTAGGGAAAGGGTAAATAAATAGTTTGAATAACCTCCTTATTATATTTGGAATTGTTTGCCTTTTGGGAGGCCTTGTAATGTTTAAAGGCCTAAAACACCAAGCGTCATTTAAAAAATTTATTATTATTATATATCGACTCGGCATATCCAGGGTATATATACCTTAGATAATATTTCCGTTTTAAATGGTGAATTTCATATTTGATTCAATACGATCACAAAAAAGGTAATTAACTTAACTGATTAACTAGAACTGAAAGCGTGTAAGAATTGTGCTACCCTATGTGCACATTGTATAGGGTATCTCCGTGTATCATAAACCAACAAGATTAGTGTTGTTCTCCTTTTCTGTTGTTTCTGGTAAATGTTTAGCGGTTTCCTGATGTACATGTGTGTAGTCGTGTGTAGTTGTGTGTAGTTGTGTGTAGTTGTGTGTAGTTGTGTGTAGTTGTGTGTGTGTGTGTGTTTTGTTATGTAGAAAGCTTTGTGTCATCCAATGACAATTTACGGCCCACACTTATCCTGGCAAGGGCTACAATTCACCATGGCCCATGTCCATGTCCACGTCAGCTCAGTTCAGTTCAGTTCAGTTCACTTCAGTTGAGTTTAGTTTGGTTTATTTTCTTTTTTTTTTTTTTTGTTGTTTTTTGGTTTTTTTGTTGTTTTTTTGTTTTGGCTCGCTAGATTCAGTTGCGTTGATGTTGATTCATTTATTTATTTAGTGTTCCTTTGCTCATCAATTATTTAGTACTGCGTCTGTGTGTGGTGCTTTTGTCTTTCTTTTCTTTCTCTCTTTCTGCTTCTCTTTATGTCCTTCTCGGTTTTTTTTTATTGCAAGACAATAAGCGATGAGCACGTGGATGGGGACGCGGTTGAGGAATGAATGTGACTTGAATTCGCCTACACCCAAAGAAATTTTACAAATATTGCCCATTAGCCAGCTGAAATTCAATTGCCTTTGGGTTTCTGTTGATCATAATAATAATAATTCCTTCAGAAGTTTTCTTCAGTTGCACATTTTCACAGTTAGGAAAATTCAATTGCACTTCTTTTTGTTGAGTGTAGCTGGGTGAAATGGCGTTGGTATTATGGCCAGGAATGAAACTGCTTGGAATGCAAATGTGAACGTGGTCATCACTCGGAAATTGTTGCGCAATTACCGGACACGTGGCATGACAAGGACAAGGACAGCAAGGATGACGAGGACAACAAGGACGACGTGGAGTCGATTCACGATTTTAAATTGTACTTTCGCCAAAACTCGACTCATCCATTTTTTAAAATGCATGCAAAGTGCATTTAATCGTAATTTGATTTTCAACTGCTTCGCCGTCTCCGCCTTCAGCCCATAGCCATGAGCCCCCCTCCCCTCCCCAAAGTAGACTTAAGCTTATACAATATTTAGTCCTGATTATCCAAATTGCAGCTTACAATCGACGACAATCAACTACTTAGTACTTAGTACTAAGCACTTAAGTACCTAACAAGAGAACAACTGCGACTTTTCCGTTCCATGTTAATGCGATTGCCAATTGGCCAAAAATAAAATGTAGTTAGCCTTAAAATGTTACAAATGCAGTTAGACAAAGTGAGTTCTGCTGTTTACTTTAACAGTTCTGAGCCTGATTCGAACTGAAATTGAGTCTAATTACCCTTGATGAATGAAACGGCTAACATCTAAATATAAATAATAAATAAAAAATAAAACCAACCAATTAATCGGTTATGAAATCTAAACGATATAACATCCAATGCTGATTACTTTTTGTCCCACTTTTTGCCTTATCTCAAAACAAAAATCTTTTTATGCAAGAACTCTCCTTTCATATGGTAGCCATATGATCAGATCAAACACATTTCGACATTAATACTTCCCACAGCAAGAAGACTGCACTCAGAAAAAATATTGCCCTGAAATGTAGAAAATCAACATATTTTAGCGCCAAGGAGTGCAGTGCCTGCCATAAGAATTGAGAGCACTTTCCCAAATGTAGGGCTCAGGGTATATCGTAGAAAATCGATTTTTACATTGATATTTGTTGAGCGATGATTTAGAATAGATTTTGAGTTGACTTGTAAATTAAAAATTGTCCATCTGGCAAAATTCCCACATAAGCTCCGAGCTTAGGTCAAGCACGCCACTGAATAGTGGGTGGGTTGAAGGAAGGGAAGGGAACGGGGGGCCGGTACCCTTTTATATTTTTTGTTGTTGTGTTTTTACGGTTATACGATGACACTTAACAGGTTAACCTGCTTAAAGTGCACATCAACGGATCACTTGACCCACTCTGCGAACCCCTTCGAACAAATGCGTGGAAAAACCGAGCATATGTAAAATTTAATGCATAACGAGGAGGGTGTGGTGGGGGATGGGGATGGGGATGGGAATGGTAAGGATGGCATCGTGAAAAACTGACAACAACCTTTGCAATTATCAGTTACAAATGCTCGGCCCAAAAAAAAGAAAAAAAAAGGCGGGTAACAAACACCATTAGACATGCCCAGTGCATTCGGGTTTGGGGTGGTGTGTGGTGGTTTGGGGGAGTGCTGATTTGAGGAGGGTTCTTTTGTTATTGTTTTTCAAAATATGTTTTCAAAATGTGCAATAAGGTTGTTATTTACTTTCAGCGAAGTGAACATCAAATTGATCGTATTAATGGCCATAACTAGTTTATACCGCCCATCTTATCAATTCACGGGGATTATGCGCAGATTTCCATTAGCCGGGGCCAAGGAGAGGCCAAGGCGAAGCGAGCCGAGGGGTGGCAATTCAACTATCTCCCTCTCTCTCACACAGACACACTGTCTCTTTCTCGCTGTCTCACTTGCGCTCTTAATGCAATTTCAATGGTCAATGCGAAAAACACTCTTTTTCGATTTGCTATTGTGATTGCTGTTGTGTTGTTTGATCCGCTTGTTTTTTTTATGCCTGGGCATACAATTTGGTGTTCAGCATGGACGAAGGACTGGCTGGTCCTCGGGCTGGCAGCGCAACTGCTTTTGTGCGGCGACTCCCACAGGAATTGCCCAGGCAATATAACTGAAAGCAAAAATGAAGATAACAGTCAGCGCGGCAAGTGCAAATCCACCCGTCCATTTAACAACTTCTGTGTGTGTGTGTGTGTGCCCTATCCACAACCACCTGACGTTCCACATTTCACATCCATATCCACATCCACATTCACATCCACATCCAAATTCACATCGCGTACCTTTTGCTAACCAACTAACTGCCTTTTTGCTTTTCCCGTCTGTGAGCATTTGAATGGGTGGTTGCTATGCTTTTTCTTAACGATAAAGGGAGGGGCAGATGCGAAAGGGGGGGGTATGAGGCAGTTAGATGAGCCGCCTGTTACGCCTCTGTTTGATGCTTGTAAAGACCACTTTACCCGCTATAATAAAAATAAATCATAATATTTTGCGCCCCTCGTCGCGTGCAAGTCTCACAGACAACCTGTGCGTTCGAGTCGTCGCACAGTGACACCAAACCTTTTGAAAACGACCGCCAAATTATTATAATTATTTTCTTTTTTCATAGCTACAAACAAATTGATTTTTTATAGAGAAAGCTACTGTACTGCTGCGTACCGACAAAAGCTTACTGTTTCGGTGAATCATAATATCCGTTTAGTGTACTGGTTCATTACAAGATATTGATGGCGGTACCTGCTTTTCAGACCTTTCAATATTTTAAATATAATATAAAATATACGATCCACTAGAACATTCTCATTTATTTTGGCCAACTTTTATATTGTTCCATTACGTACGAAAAATACAGAAATCTTTACAGGAGATTTTTATACTTTACTAAATTCTATATTTGTTCATACAACTCGCACCACTGTAAGGGTACTCAAAGATACACACGCACACACACACACACACACACACCCACAAGCTGGCACACGTCGGCGTTTACCTTGTTTGCCGGTACTCGTTACTCGATAGTCGACACTCGGCACTCGGCACTCGACCGTCGCTGCTGCTGTCGCCATCCATGTTGCGAGGTTGTAACCCCGGATAATGTACTTAATGCATCTACATATTAATGTCGGCCGAAAAACCTGTGCAAGCCTGCCCCGTCCCGTCCCGTCCTGTCCCGGCATGCCGCGCCACACCCCACCTCGACCCTCCCATTCTACTTCTGTCCGCCTGTCTTCCGTTTGCAAATCCTTACCGGCTAGTAGCATGAACAGTATTTTCTATTACTGGGCCGTATTGTGGTCCCCCGTGTATGCGTCGTCCTCGTCCTCGTCCTCGTCCTCGTCCTCGTCCTCGTCCTCGTCCTCGTCCTCGTCCTTGCTTGGCTTCGTTGTGCCTTTTGCTTTTTGTTGGTTTTATTGCACAAGGGTCGCCGCAACCCCCCAACCCCAACCTCAATCCCAAGCCCACACCTATCCTCTGCCCTTGCCGTGAGCCGTGTGATTGCTGCTACATGTTGCCGGCACTGCGCTACTAGTCCTACGATTACACTTGTTCCAACCGACCGGGTGTGCGTGTGTGTGAGGACCAGGTTATATTGATATGTCTCCCAGTAGAGCTGGCAAAACAGCCGGTAGCGCAGTTAAGCTGGGACCGCAATGTGTAAAAAATTACGAGCTACATTGAAAATAAAAAAAAATAAAAAAAATAAGCAAAACGCAGGGGAGTTGAGTCTGACATTGGGTTGTGCTAGTGGTGCGTGGTGCGTGGTGCGGGTGGTGCAGGTGCTGCGGGTGCCGGTGTCTCGACTCGGGTACGCATGATGAGCCGGCAACAATATGTTAACCCTGAAATGTACTTCGCGGCATCCTCCACCCCCACAATCTACTTGCACTCAAATAAGGTTGCTGTTTGAACTACTTTATGAGTGAGCTACAGACACACTCTAAGAATTTGTAGAATTTACCAAGTTAGGAAAACAATTAAGAAAATATATAGATAATACATAAATATATGTAATGTGTACAACATATGTATATACATTATGAAACAATTGAGAAAGCCAACGTGGAGACAGGTGATACCCGAATGATACCCTAGGCTTGCAGGTAGTTTTTTGTTCAATATCAAACTACGTTTTGGCTAACCAACTGTGAATTTCTTTGCCGATATTAACGCAAACGATTGTTATCGATATTCGATAAAAGTCAATAAACCAGATCTGACTTTGCTATATAATAATACTTCTATATAATTTGAAGTCTCCAACTCTTAAAGACTCGGTGTTCGGCTTGTTTAGACAGACAGACAGACGAAGGTGTCTAGATCGACGCGGTTCTTGATGCTGATCCAGAATATATACCTTCGATCTCACGGGAGATGCTTCCTTCTGTCTACTACATACTTTTGAGCTAGTTAAAATATGTAAAATGAATTTAAGTTAAGAACTGGTTTGATTATTATACAAGTTATTTCGTGGCTCAACTTTCATTAATTTCTGTCAGCTTTAAGCTGTAGCTGAACCTTTTTTGTTTTTTTTTTCTTGTTTCTTAATTCTTGCATTCATCAAAAGTCAACTTTGATAAATCCGCACTGAACAGGTGAATGACCTTTGCAACTATACGCTACTTTCGCACAGTGTACGCATGTCCTGGGAATTCCCAGGCAACAGAAAAAAAACCAAACAAAACTTTTTGTGACGTTCAGCGGCGGCAGCAAAAGGTAAAAGGTAAAAAGTAAAAGTACGTAAAGATACGACACGTCATGCTGCATGCTGCGTGCGGCATGCCCCGTTTGGTGGTGCCACCCTCCCCCTTGTGCTTATGCTGTGCTGGCTGCGTTATAAAAATAAAATGAAATCTATTACGTGGCAAACCAACCCCCCACATTTATGTGGCAATTTGTTGTTTCTTGATTGTGTTGCTGGCAAAAAGTAAAGTGTATCATTTTCCCATTTGGCGACCCCTTTATGGACCGGGTCGAGCACGAAGCACGGGTGCACGAGACACGACACGCGAGACACGAGGCGCTCTTCTCGTCGCACACTTTGTCTCAATTCCCAACTGTCAAAGTTGTGCCCGGCAATTTATGAAGATTTGTGTGGTAGCCGCCGGTAGTGCAAGAGGGTGCTACTGCTCTGTGGAGGGTTGCTCTGCTCTGGTCTGCTCTAGTCTGGAGCGGTCTGCCACGCCCCATCGGTTATGTGAACGCCCTAGTGCACTTGTTTTGATTTGTTTGGAATAATAACAGATGCTTATGCCGTCGTACATATTATTCATTGTTCAAATTATTAACGCTTGACAATAAAAATTGTATTTGAACAGCACTCGAAAACCTCAATTGCCGAACTGTAGCCCGTACCCCGTACCCCGTACCCCGTACCCCGTACCCCGTACGCCGTACTCAGTACACAGAACCCCGCCCCGGGGCAGGCCAGTCAGCAAATTGCAATTTGTGCAAATATTTATGTACATTGAAAATTACTCATTTGTGTAACACCAATTAATTTTAACAAACAGCAGCAGCAGCAGCAGCAGCAGCAGCAGCAGCAGCAGCAGCAACAGCAACAGCAACAACAACAATCCATTTATAAGGAGCTGTGTGCCATTGTTTTTGTTGTCCTTTGCCCCACCCCACACCCTCTCCATCCCCTTTCCCACTCACTCTCTCTCTCTCTCTCTTTCTCTCTCTCTCTGTGTGTCGCTCTCTTACTCTGTTTTCTCCGTTAAACAAATGGAAAATGAGGTCTTTTGTTTCCGAAAATAAACGATGTTTGTTTGCGACTTCCACAAAGTTTGTCCAGGTCTCTTGTGCAGGTGCTCGCAAGCGAGGGGGCCCTGTAGTTAAGCACACACACACACACACACACCCCCTCCCCACCACCCCCTGATTATTAGCCCAAATGCATTTGATTTTCGGTTTTTGCTTTTGCAAATTGCGCCTCACAAATTGCCACTTCAACTTGTTGTTTACATTGCAATTTTTCAACACACACATTCCCCTGCCCCACCTTACCACACCACCGCCTGCTTTAACAAATTGCAACTAATTTGACAAACTAAGGACGCTAGCAAAGAAAACAAACGAAAGGAAAAATAATAAGAAATAAACCCGAAATGAATCCACAGTTAATTAGTGTCTATTTAAAGCTGAAGCAGTGCTTAAATTACCCAAAACTGAAATAGTTTTTGTGCAGCGAGAGTGAGAGAGAGCGAGAGAGAGAGTGAATTTCGAGTGGAGTACAAGCAGCTGGTATACATTTTAAATTAATTAGCCAAGAAAATTGAGCTAGTTGTATTGCATTAATTTTGATTGCCATTGTGTCAAACCGAAACTGGAATCGGAATCGGAACCACATCTTTACCAATTGAAATTTAGGATGGAAATCACAATCAGAACCTAAATTTAAATTTAAATTTCTTAAGACCCAAATACCGGAACTGATATTATTTGTTCCGAAATTACAGTATTGGAACCGAAACATCGTAGCCGAAGATTATAAATTAGTTGTTAATGTGGTATTCGAGAGTTTATATTTGCAATTTGTGGTCTCTAGAATCTCTAGAATCAGTTTACTTATGCAAATGAAGCGAATGACGGACACGCATACATACCTCATATGATAAGGGATGCTTCCTTCTGCTCACCTTCGTTTTTAATGAGTTCGGGGTAAAGCAAGAACAAAGGCTATATAACACAGTCTTGGAGACATCAGAGCACCTGCTGTGACTCAAGTTCATTACAAATTTCGAGATTTTGATAATTGTTTTGCACAAATGCAAGAAGGCTCCTTGCCAGCTGTAATCAAAAGCTATTCCACTGGTATTAGGGCACTCCTCAGTCAATCTTACCTCTTACGTTCATCTGGAAGATTCTCACTTATTTTTTCAAACTTTGCATTATACGTATTACATATCAGTACAATAATGAGCTATTACACTTGGTCGAGCTCCATGATAAGCAGAGAAGCAATGATTGCTTCAGTTAAGGTTGTGGATCTCCGAGAGAGTCTCAGTCTACTGATTGCCGGGCAATCTTGCAGAACGTGTTTTAAGTCGTGTCATTCTGTCTTTTCGATTATCCCGAAGTCCGGAAGTCCGTTGTTATCCAAAATAAAAAAGAGAGAGAAAGCCAGTTCAGTGCGTTTCTTATAATAATCATCAAAATTGTCTTGCTATTTTCGGCTGCAAGAAAAGTTTGACAGAACTTTTGATACTTTTTGGAATACTATGATTGACAAAGTCCAAATCCGAGTCAACAAAGTTGGGCATTCCGTAAGCTCAACGCATTGGGTATATAAAACGATTTGAATGACCTCTTTTTCCATTTGAAAATATCTAATATATAATAAAGTAATAATTACTATTTTTTAACTCCCTGAGAATATAATACGAAAATTACAGCTGTACGGTTGGTCAATCCGCCAGTCAATCAATCAACATATCAAAGTATTTTGGAAAAATTAGCTTTGGGTGATTTTATAAATATTGTAAATGCTCTTTCAATTATATAGCATACAAAAATAACTTGAATATGTCAAATGACATATTATTTTTAAAAAATGGATCTTCATATAAAGACAGCTTTGCTTGGAACTTCATTCAGAACAGCAATCAACAAACCTAATATTGTTGTAGACTCATTAATAATACTAATTTTTTGTAGACTGCTTTCAGTTTCGGCATTTTGGAAAATAAAAATAATAAGAACACAAAAGCAAAAATTCGACATTTTTGGTCTCCAAGTAACACAATAAGTATACGCGTCGAACTCAACCGTGTTTAACGGTATTTTTTGGTAAACCGGTTTTTGAACAAGCATTCCGACGGCGTCCCAGTCGATTCCGCGACAGCCGCAGATCGGCATGACCAGCATCAAAACAGGTGACATGTTTGATATGCTCAATCTGGACAGCATCATCGGTCGGCTGGTGGATTTGCGCACAGCCCGACCCGGCACGAATGTCCAGCTGACCGAGACGGAGATTCGCGGCCTTTGCATCAAGTCCCGAGAAATATTTCTCTCCCAGCCAATACTGCTGGAGTTGGAAGCGCCCCTGAAGATTTGCGGCGATATACACGGCCAGTATTATGATCTATTACGTCTGTTCGAGTACGGCGGCTATCCACCGGAGTCGAACTATCTATTCCTTGGCGACTATGTGGACCGTGGCAAGCAATCGCTGGAGACGATCTGTTTGCTGTTCGCCTACAAGATCAAGTACTCCGAGAATTTCTTCTTGCTGCGCGGGAATCACGAATGTGCCAGCATCAATCGTATATACGGTTTCTACGATGAGTGCAAGCGTCGATATAGCTTCAAGTTGTGGAAGACGTTCACGGACTGTTTCAATTGTATGCCAGTTGTGGCAATTGTAGATGAGAAGATATTTTGCTGTCATGGCGGACTGAGTCCCGATCTGACATCCATGGAGCAGATCAAGCGGATAATACGTCCCACAGATGTGCCCGATCAAGGCTTGTTATGTGATATACTTTGGTCCGATCCGGATAAGGATACAACTGGCTGGGGCGAGAATGATCGCGGTGTTAGTTTCATCTTTGGCGCTAAGGTTGTTAGCAAATTTCTGCAGAAGCACGATCTCGATTTGATTTGTCGCGCCCATCAGGTGGTTCAGGATGGTTACGAGTTCTTTGCCAAGCGGCAGCTGGTCACACTCTTTTCGGCGCCAAACTATTGTGGGAAGTTCGATAATGCCGGTGCCATGATGTCCATCGATGAGACGCTCATGTGCTCCTTCCAGTTCCTCAAGCCCCTCGAGAAGCGTAAAAAATACTGATGATTAGAGACACCTTCCCCATCTATACATATATAGAGCCCAGCCCGAAATGAACATTATTAGCATTATTGCCCATTAACATTGTGATAACTAGCCGATAACAAAAATAAAATATTTCAACACTTTATATTGAATGTATGTATATATCTGCTTCCCCACAAATTGAATTTACATACATGCACACAAAAGAAATAATCACATCAGCTGTCTGCGGCGCCACAACAAATTAGCAGAGAGCTAAAAATTGTATGAGCGCACGAGAAAAAAGCAGAAAGCAAAACAAAACTAAAAACAAATGAGAAACGCCGGCTAAAGCAGGCAAAATGGCGCCAAAAACGCTTTATTATGCCAAAAGCGAGGTAACAACAAATATAGAAAAAAAATACAAAAAGAAAACAAAAAACGGAAAAAAAGGAAAGGAAAATCGGCAACAACAAATTGCATTATATGTAATGAGGTCATTTGCGCGTAAACAATCAGACAGCCAGACAGATACAGCAAGTGAGCGAAAGAGACAGAGAGAGAGAACGCGCACATGTTTATCAACAAACTGGCAAATAAATAAATTATGTTGGCAACACTGTTCAATAAATAATGAAGCAAAAAACGGAATGCAAAGCACCAAAACAAATAAAAACCAAATAAAAACCAAAATGGCGACGGCGAAACAATCATGTCTGTGTTTGTGTGTGTGGGTGTGTGTGAGATGCGCTAGAACCATTCAATTGATGCAGCATTTCATTTTTATTTTGCCATTGCCAAAATGCATTTGCCTTGCAGGATTATGCATATTTAGCATACACAGACACACATACAAACTCATGTACAGTTAGACGCTCATATAAAGATAAATGCCACACCCACACGCAACTCGTCAGCCATCTCGCTCTAGCTAACGGAGATCAAGACCTACAGACACATACAAATGTCATTTGCTTGTGTCACCTGCTGCTTGCACGTGGCGCCATCTTGTGCTCAAAGCATCGCTTATTTTAGTTCCTGACCTCTTTATACCCTGAAAATGGGTAACAATGGTATAATGGTAGCAATGAAGCATCTCCGACCCCATAAAGTATATAAATTCTTGATCAGGGTCGTCTGCCTGTATGAACACGCGGATCACAGAGACAATAAGAGCTAGAGACTTGAAAAATTTCAATATAAGTTCTCGTATACTCGGGGCAGATCGTGTTTAATTATTTTATCGATAACTGCCTCCGTTTCTGGAATATTGATACATTTCGATTTCCTTCTTCTAATCTTCTAATTCATACACAATATGCAAAGACATGTATCAATCAACTGTTCAAATTTCATACAGGTCGGATAAGAAACACCAAAGATATAGTCGAAAGTAGGTTCTCATATTAAACTCCTTTCTATCAGCAGCCGCAAGCATTTTTTGTATGTATACATATGCGAGCGCATGTGTGAGAAAAAGATGGCATGAAAATCGCCGCGAGCGTCAATTTGTTTTTGTGTGTATTCTGCAAAGCCCCGTTACCTACAATTGCATGTATGTATGCACGTGTTTGTAGCCAGTCAGTTCGGTTCAATTCGAGCTTGTGAATAAAAATATGCGCAGGCTTAGTTTTTTTTTTACTTTGAAGTCTGCAGTCTGATGCCTGCCATAAGAAAGACCTCACATTTGGATGCTTCACTTTTTAAATGGAAATTTGCCAATAAAACTAGAATATATTTAGCTGGGTTCAGGGTATATCGTAGCGATCTCACTCGACTACATTATTCTTACTTGTTCAAATTGGGAATATCTATTAAAACTTGCATATGTCAAATGACATATTATTTAAAAAAAATGGATCTTCATATAAAGACAGCTTTGCTTAGAACTTCATTCAGAACAGCAATCAAAAAAAAAAATATAATCTTGTTGTAGACTGTTGTCAGTTTCGGCATTTTGGAAAATAATTTTTGTAGACTGCTTTCAGTTTCGGCATTTTGGAAAATAAAAATAATAAGAACACAAAAGCAAAAATTTGAAATTTTTGGTCTCCAAGTAACACCAATAAGTATACGCGTCGAACTCAATCGTGTTTAACGGTATTTTTTGGTAAACCGGTTTTTGAACAAGCATTCCGACGGCGTCCCAGTCGATTCCGCGACAGCCGCAGATCGGCAAGACCAGCATCAAAACAGGTGACATGTTTGATATGCTCAATCTGGACAGCATCATCGGTCGGCTGGTGGAGGTGCGCACAGCCCGACCCGGCAGGAATGTCCAGCTGACCGAGACGGAGATTCGCGGCCTTTGCATCAAGTCCCGAGAAATATTTCTCTCCCAGCCAATACTGCTGGAGTTGGAAGCGCCCCTGAAGATTTGCGGCGATATACACGGCCAGTATTATGATCTATTACGTCTGTTCGAGTACGGCGGCTATCCACCGGAGTCGAACTATCTATTCCTTGGCGACTATGTGGACCGTGGCAAGCAATCGCTGGAGACGATCTGTTTGCTGCTCGCCTACAAGATCAAGTACTCCGAGAATTTCTTCTTGCTGCGCGGGAATCACGAATGTGCCAGCATCAATCGTATATACGGTTTCTACGATGAGTGCAAGCGTCGATATAGCATCAAGTTGTGGAAGACGTTCACGGACTGTTTCAATTGTCTGCCAGTTGTGGCAATTGTAGATGAGAAGATATTTTGCTGTCATGGCGGACTGAGTCCCGATCTGACATCCATGGAGCAGATCAAGCGGATAATACGTCCCACAGATGTGCCCGATCAAGGCTTGTTATGTGATATACTTTGGTCCGATCCGGATAAGGATACAACTGGCTGGGGCGAGAATGATCGCGGTGTTAGTTTCACCTTTGGCGCTGAGGTTGTTAGCAAATTTCTGCAGAAGCACGATCTCGATTTGATTTGTCGCGCCCATCAGGTGGTTGAGGATGGTTACGAGTTCTTTGCCAAGCGGCAGCTGGTCACACTCTTTTCGGCGCCAAACTATTGTGGAGAGTTCGATAATGCCGGTGCCATGATGTCCATCGATGAGACGCTCATGTGCTCCTTCCAGATCCTCAAGCCCCTCGAGAAGCGTAAAAAATACTGATGATTAGAGACACCTTCCCCATCTATACATATATAGAGCCCAGCCCGAAATGAACATTATTAGCATTATTGCCCATTAACATTGTGATAACTAGCCGATAACAAAAATAAAATATTTCAACACTTTATATTGAATGTATGTATATATCTGCCTCCCCACAAATTGAATTTACATACATGCACACAAAAGAAATAATCACATCAGCTGTCTGCGTCGCCACAACAAATTAGCAGAGAGCTAAAAATTGTATGAGCGCACGAGAAAAAAGCAGAAAGCAAAACAAAACTAAAAACAAATGAGAAACGCCGGCTAAAGCAGGCAAAATGGCGCCAAAAACGCTTTATTATGCCAAAAGCGAGGTAACAACAAATATAGAAAAAAAATACAAAAAGAAAACAAAAAACGGAAAAAAAGGAAAGGAAAATCGGCAACAACAAATTGCATTATATGTAATGAGGTCATTTGCGCGTAAACAATCAGACAGCCAGACAGATACAGCAAGTGAGCGAAAGAGACAGAGAGAGAACGCGCACATGTTTATCAACAAACTGGCAAATAAATAAATTATGTTGGCAACACTGTTCAATAAATAATGAAGCAAAAAACGGAATGCAAAGCACCAAAACAAATAAAAACCAAATAAAAACCAAAATGGCGACGGCGAAACAATCATGTCTGTGTTTGTGGGTGTGGGTGTGTGTGAGATGCGCTAGAACCATTCAATTGATGCAGCATTTCATTTTTATTTTGCTATTGCCAAAATGCATTTGCCTTGCAGGATTATGCATATTTAGCATACACAGACACACATACAAACTCATGTACAGTTAGACGCTCATATAAAGATAAATGCCACACCCACACGCAATTCGTCAGCCATCTCGCTCTAGCTAACGGAGATCAAGACCTACAGACACATACAAATGTCATTTGTTTGTGTCGTCTGCTGCTTGCACGTAGCGCCATCTAGCGCTCAAACTCATCGCTCATTTTAGTTTTTGTTTGCATCTTGTTTTGTTATTGCATAATATTATTAATTACAAATTATGCGCTTAATGAAATGGAGCAACACTGGCCACACTCTGACGACGACGACGTTGACAGCAAGACGGCTGCTCTCTCGTAGGCACAGCCCAAATGAATTTTGCATAAGCCTCAGCCAACCACAATGCAGCATCAGGCATCAGCATCAGTAGCAGCAGCAGCATCAGCATCTGCTGGCGTCGCTGCCCAAACGCTGTGTCGCAACCCCCACCACACCGCTCTTCCACTGATACTGCGACGTAGACGAAATGCTGTACGCTCTCATGCTCTCTCTCGGCGCGCAGGGTGTGTTGAGCAGTGCGCACGAGCGAGATAGCCATATGGAGCCGTGTGCGGGAGCGGGAGTCGGAGCGGGAACCGGAGCTTGCGCCAAGGGTGCAAACCAATAACAGTCAGACTAATTTTGGGATTGGTTTATAATTGAAGAGTTTGCCATTGTGTTTGCTGCTCCTGCTGCTGCTTCTGCTTTTGCTTCTGCTGCTAGCAGACAGAGGCCGCCACCTCGTGTAGTTTTTATAGCACAAACAACCAACGCTGTCCGCCTCTCTCTCTCTCTGTCTCTGTCTAGCTCTAGCCATGTCTTCAGTGAGCGAGCGAGCAAATAAACAAGAGCGAGACCGGGATAGAGTGAGAGAGCAGATGTCGTCGCTTTAGTCTGTTATGTACTGAACATGGAGCCAGGTCACACTGAGAGCTGAGCTGCCGGCAGGCTGCTTGCTTCTTATTGTTGTTTTTCGTAGGCCTTCCCATGCGCCTGCTTATCATTTTAGAGTTTTACATAATTGCCCACAGCCAACATGCGTGTCTCTCTCTCTCTCTCTCTGTGTGTGCGTGTGTGTATATGTATATCTATGTATTTATAGCTTATGTCCATTTCTAAGCGTCGCATTGAGGGGGCGTGGCATGTTGTGTACATGCACAGACAGACACATGCCTAGCATAAATATATATCTTTTTAGAAAAAGATAAATAAATATGAGTGCATAGCGACACCACCCCCCAACCGCCCACACCACCCCATTCCCAGTTGTTGTTGTATACTTTTTAGCTGTAATCAGTTTAAATGCTTAGCTTAACAAAAGCAATACAAACCCGAAAAGAAAAAACAAATGCAGCGAAAGAGAGGGAGCGAGAGATATATGTATACGCGTGCAGAGAGAGTGTAGAGTCTGCTGTGTAGAGTTTGCTGTAGGCAGCAATGGCTGCCTTTCGGATTTTGTTCCTCTTTTGCGTTTTAGTTGCTATTCATATTTGTTTTAATAATTGAACAATTCTATAAATATTTTATGCATAGACAAAAGAGTTGCGTCCGTGTCTCAACATTAACCTACCCGTTGCTGCCTACCTCTCACTCTCTGTCATTCTCTCTCTCTCTCTCTCTCTCTCTCTCTCTCTCTCTCTCTTTTTCTCTCTGCATTCAGCTAAGACTCTTTTGCATCTGTGTGTGTTGGTGTGTTTCGCCTCAACTCTCGTTCAATTAAAGCTACACGACACAAAAGA
Source organism: Drosophila imparisetae (assembly GCA_035042265.1). Classification (NCBI taxonomy): domain Eukaryota; kingdom Metazoa; phylum Arthropoda; class Insecta; order Diptera; family Drosophilidae; genus Drosophila; species Drosophila imparisetae. The sequence continues at coordinate 1,295,952 of JAWNLP010000405.1, read as the reverse complement.
TTTTGTAACAAGTGCTTAGCACCATTCCCCTCCCTCCTTTCCCCCATCCAACAACCAACCCATTCAAAAGTTGCGCCAGTTTTTCAACTCAAGTTTCACAACACTTTTCAGTGTTGTTGTTTTGTGAGAACCCTTTATCGCCCAACTTTTGCGACTGGACTTTAATTAGATATAAAGTCGTTGTACGCATTTTACATTTGCACTTAATATATAGCATCCACTGTACACACGCACACACACACACACCCACACACAGACTTTCTCAACTTTAAATGCTATTTGTGTGTTAGTTGATCAAAATTACTCAATTATTTACTCGGTTGGGTCTAAGCCGTTCATTCGAATGGGACCTTTAATATTTGAGTAGATTTGTGTAGTTCACTGGATACATACATATATATATATATATATATATATATAAATATATATATGTACATGTAATTGAGAACATATATCCCAAAACTGCATATGTGAATTTTAATTAACTCAATGTATGGTTAGTAATTAATTGTTATCCCCTAAGCTGGCGTATTGCACAACCAGAGAAAAACAAACCGACTGCGAAATACTCTGTTACCAATGTAATAACAGCTGTTGACAAACAGGTTTCAAGTAATCCTAGCTTTAGCTTTTATATTGCTGGAGATTGAGGGCGGAAGAAGGCATGGCCAAAGAATTTACTCGTCAATCTTTTAAGGAGATTCCCACTAATCTTTTAAGCTTCTCAAGTTAATAAATGGTAGCTGTAGGTCAATATTTGCGGACGGCCTTTTGTTGTTTTTGGAGGTCGGGGGGAGCGTGCGGGATTTGGCATAGTCCATTTCTGAGGGATTTTAATAGCAGATTCCCTTTTAAATATGTTGACTCTGGCTTTCAAATTGTGTAAAATATATAGTTTATCGATATAATATCGATTCTTATCGATATTTTTTTTATTATCTCTTAGACTTGACTTAATAAAAATAACTATTTTGAAAGCCAATAGTCTTTTGTTAACCAACAGATGCACCATTCAATGGATCAACTGGATATGCTGGACCCGACGGGCTCGATGACAACGTTAGCCCCCATCTCGGAGTCGCCATTAACGCCCACACACCAGCACCTGCACGGTTCCTATCACAGTATGAATCACATGATGAGCCACCACCATCCGGGCACGTTAAGTGGCCACACGGGGGGTAAATATTCATATACTATCCATTACATCCATATGCACCGATTAGAAAACAAGTCACCTTGCAGACCGAAATCCAATTAAGTTGAGTTTTATGATCTATATGATAGAGCTTTATAAATTTAGAGATTGAATCCTTCCGACTAATTCGTTAAATGATATGTTCGAATGTTCGAAGAACGATATGTTTCAAGTTTCATCAATTTCAATGGGACAAGAAACAGACAGACGTACAGATGGATTGGTGGGTATCGCTTACCGATGCTGACCAAGAATAAAAATATATATGTATACCATCGGCAAGGGTACAAAATAAATATTGATTCAGGGTGTAAATAAGTCTTTGATTTTTGTATATACAAAAAAAAAAAAGTATAATAAAAGATTTCTTTACTCTGATTTCGAATAGGGCACCATGGGCACTCAGCGGTACATCATCCTGTTATAACGGCGGCTGTGGCAGCCGCTGGCCTGCATCCGGACACCGACACCGATCCTCGAGAGCTGGAAGCTTTTGCGGAGCGTTTTAAGCAGCGTCGCATTAAGCTGGGTAAGATTCAACCAACGTTAGATATTGTTGCTCTCGAACCAAGTACAAATATTTGCTCTGCAAAGCCTTTTCATACCTTAAATTTGAATAATGTTTTAATATTAGAATTGTTTTGAAATGAACCAAGCACACATTTTTGTTCGTACATCGATTAACTGCAAAACATGTTTCAAGCTGACTTCGAATGAGTACAACGTATCTTACTGCAAGTAATCAAGTTATTCATTTGAGAAATGTTTCGATTAACTATCAAAGATTAGGCACTTAAATTCTTGACTCTATATTATGCGAACATCCGAAACAATGTATGAACCCTTGAAATGAGTGCTTAAATAATCAAGTTCTTTATTTAACACATATCCACACATTACAATTACTGTACAAGATCTTTTTTGCATTAAAAAAAAACAATTTTAATATATACATCATTTTTTTCTTGGATTTGCAGGTGTCACACAAGCGGACGTGGGCAAGGCGTTGGCCAATCTCAAGTTACCTGGCGTCGGGGCGCTGTCGCAGAGCACGATCTGCAGATTCGAGAGCCTGACGCTGTCCCACAACAATATGATCGCACTGAAGCCGATCCTGCAGGCGTGGCTGGAGGAGGCCGAGGCGCAGGCGAAAAACAAGCGACGGGATCCTGATGCGCCCAGTGTTCTGCCGGCGGGCGAAAAGAAAAGGTAGAAATGGTTTCAATTACCAAACCAAACGGTAAACGAAAAACAAAACAGACACCAATTCAAACAGTGCCCAGAAGCCCCCTCCCCACAGCTCACACCTTATCCATCCAATACACAATTAACCAAGGCTGTAAACTGAACTAAAACTATTTTCAAATCGATGCAGTGAATCTGAAACCTCATCTCATCTGAGTTGCTTTAGCCAATTGTTTGTTGCCATTATGTTCATTCAGAATTGGGGCTGATACTGTTGCAAATTGTGGAGCCACAAATCAAATAATAATTAAATATTTATTTATAGTTTTTTTTTTTAGTTTAATCTGAAATTAAAATGGAAACAAGAAGAAACAGCTTTGTTAGTCTTGCCAAGATTACATAGTTTCCTTTCCGACCAGGGTCAACCTGCTGGCATCTAAATTTCACTGCAAATCTAAAAGGAAAAAAAGGAAGGTTTATCAATACTATAGTTGAATGAGCTCGACTAGGAGATACCCTTGATCCAACTGTCAGCGATTGTTCCTATGTCATCTATATGATATACAAGTTTAATACGATGTTGCTAAAGGCAGCTTTGCTTTGGATAAGCAGACGGACAGACGACTGACTATCTCGACTCGGCTAGTGCTGCTGATCAAGAATATATACATATATACTATGGGCTTGAGGACGTCTACTCCAAAGCAATCAAAGCAAAAGCCGCATAACATATTTTATGTTTGATTTAAATTTGTAAATTTCAGTAAGGTTACTATCGTCATATGTGTTAGGTTAGGTTGGGGCGGATGTCAGCAGAAGGATGGAAAAGACTCCCACCCCCGGCCCCGAGTGGCCCATTTCCCTCCATCGCCTGCAGTCCCTCTGAATAACTAGATTGCTGGCACTATGTTCCATTCCGTGTAACTTTTGCCTTCTCCTACTGAGAGCTTGAGATTGGCGGATGAATCAGGGAAGAACTTACTTTTTGTTCGAGAATTTGCATGGCATACCCATCAGCTACAGTCCAGTGGTTGAAATTCACTTTCTGTTAGCTTGGAGCTCGAATAATTGTGGCAGTAGGAGTGACTACAGTTTGGGTTTTACAGCCTTGCCCTAACCCTTTTTTAAACCTTAACTCTCAAAAAATTCAACCACCAAATTGGCAGCGTATTTAATTTGGCAATGGGCAAAAAACCAAAATCAAAAACCAAAAGCCAAACCGAATGCAAAATTTTTCAGCTTTTCGCAAAAAAAAAAGAAAACAAATAGGAAAAAAGTACATAAACAGAAACAGTTGTAATTAATGCAATTAGTTAGGGCCCATTTCTAAAGTAATCTATATCGAGTCTTTTTTCAAGAAAAAGGACTTCCATTGCGGCACCTGAAAAGCGTTCCCTGGAAGCCTACTTCGCCGTCCAGCCGAGGCCGTCGGGTGAGAAAATCGCTGCCATTGCCGAAAAGCTGGATTTGAAGAAAAACGTGGTGCGCGTCTGGTTCTGCAATCAACGCCAAAAACAAAAACGTATGAAATTTGCCGCTCAACAACACTGACAATCAAATAATACAGCCACACAATTAGGTATAGTTAGTAGTGTAACACCATCAATGACGGGACACGGCTCCGCCGGATTCGGATACTGATAGTCGTTTATGACGGCAGCAGCAGCAGCAGCAGCAGCAGCAGCGACAGCAGCAACAACAGCAGCAGCAACAACAACTTCTTCTCTAATGGGCGACTATTATCTGTAGTGTGATTCGGATATGGATACGGATATCGTTATGGATTCGGATACGGATTTAGATTGGGATCTGGGATTCGTATACAAATTGGATGACGTTTTGGCCGGCAGCAGACAACAACAGCTAATCAGCTACAACAACCAACAACCAACAACTTTACTTTACTTTTCATTTAACAGTCTGGCAGCACCTACACACACACACACACACACACACACATCGACTCACAAACACACACATCGACACACACATGCGATACAAAAACAAGAAGAAATACAAGAATTTTTTAGGAACGAATAATGAAACAATGGACCAACATATCAAATGCAATAATTTATTGAATTGTATAGGAGAAAAAGGTGGGTAAAACAAACATAAATAACAAACACAAATAACAAACACAAAACAAACAAACAAACACGAAAAAAGTTAAAGGTAACCCGACTACTAAATACCCTTGCAGACAAATGATCCATTTCGATATTATTTAACATATCTGAACTTAACAGTAGTTTTATCAGTATTAGTACTATTAGTAGTCCGATTAAGATATCCAGAACCGCAAATGATGATCTTAGTAAACATAAGCCCCAAAAAAGATTACGTCATAAAGTGGATTTTTTGAAAACAGATGATTTATTCCGATATTACATCATATGGTAAAATGAACACAACGTTTGTTTATTAGCAGTTCCCAGTTGACATCGGGAAAGCCAAACACGCAAATGATAATCTTAATGAAACATAAATCCCCCAAATTAAGTATAATTTCATTTTTCAAAAAATTAAATGGTGAACTCTTCTGACTTTTTTGGAGGAGCATAACATTTATAAATGGCTGACAGGGCGATTTTTGAAAGCTATTGCTTTCTGTTTGTATGATATAGTAGTCCAAAGCTTATCGCATGATATATACATATATGTGTATATATATTTTTGAAGTTGTCGTCGGCTTTCAAATACACTCTGCAAGCATGTGAAATGTGCAACAAAATCAGCAAAGATGGAAGTAGTCGCGTGTGCTCGATTAGCACATATCATGTTACCAGCTCGAACGTACTCAAAAGCACACACACACACACACACTCATTACATATATATATATATACATCTTTTATACATGTACACATATAGGACATATGCATTATACACGCGCTGCAAACGGATAGTTTTCTCGATTCCCAGATATAGGACATACAAACTATAGGTTTTTATAATATATTTGTTCGTTTACAAACAAATAGCATACCCAAACTTTATGCTTAAGATTTCTTGTGTTTCTTTCATTTTTGTATTTGTGTGATTTATCATGGAAATGATAAATTTAAATTTAATTAAATCAATTTATGCAACCCATTTCTATGGGTACAGGGTATAAGGAACATAGACACAGTTTCACAGGGGATAATTGCCCTGCTACCTATTTCTAGGTACTAACTAGAATCTATTATATGGAACAGTTTCCTGCAAGCTATCAGCTATCACATATATAATCCTTAACAGATCTGTGAAATATAGACGATTATTTTCTCTTGTAGCATTGTTGTATCTCTGAACTGAACACTTAAGTTAATGCCATTGTCCTTTGATGTGCCCTACTAATCAATTAATTTTGAAATTTATTTTATTTTTTCAGATTTAAAATAAACCACAAAAAAGAAAAGTAAAAAAAAAAAACAAAAAATAAAAACCAAAAAAACAAAAAACAAATATAAAATGACAAAACAAAAAATGAACTTGAAATGAATAAACAATTTACACCGGGCAACAAGCAAAACTAAAAACACTCACAAAAAACACACACACATAAAGCGACCAAAAGAACTCCACGAAATTGCTTCAAGTGATCCGATAATAAGAATTGCGCTCTATTTAAACAAAAACAAAAAAGAAAAACTACAACTAAGCAAAAACTGGGTTAACTACAACTACAAAACACACACCCACACATATTACCCCATGTATATGTATATATATTATTGAGTTTCGATTCGATTGTAAATAGCGTAAGAAAAAAAACGAATCCAACTTTCTTATATGTATAATGGTTTTTGCTAGCTTCAAAAGAAGCGAGAGAAAAACACTGTAGATGCAATAGTTAGACTTTTGATCCACACACAGACACGCTCCGAACCAAACCGAACCGAACCGAACCTAGACCCGAACCGGATCCAATCCCAGCGGAACCCAAACTAGCAGCAAAACTTCTTGATGCTTCCTTCCTTCAGTGCGTTATAGTATTTACTTAGTTGTATTTCATTGATTTTGTTTCTCATCTACATTTTATATCCAATTAGACATATAATTAACCTTAGCACACACACACACACACACACAAACACAGCAGATATTTTTTTTCCTAAACTTAAGTAAACTAATGCAAAAGAAAGGAAAAGCAAAAAATGTTAGCAACAACTGAAGATATTGCAACGAATTTAAACAGTTGCCAAACTAAACTAACGGAAAAAAACAAAAGAAATACAAAACAAAAAAAAAAATGCAACAACAAAAAAACCATAACAAAAACATTGATTAATAACTAATAATATAAAATTTTAATAAATATATTATATATATATAAATTTTTTTTGTTTTTTTTTTATTTAGCACATTTTAATAGTTTTAACTAGACTTGTACATATGCAAAATGAGAATGATATACTATTTATAGTACTACGTGAGTACTATAAGTGTATATATATATATATATATCGCATATATATATATATATATAGTATATAGCGTGAGAATGATTTTGAAGCAAGATGCGCAGAAGCAAATTCAATAATAATTTTAAAATAAAAAAAAATAGTTTTGTATTAAAAAAAAAACAAAAAAAAATTAAAACAAAAACAATACAAAATTAAACAAAATACCAACAAAAAAACACACACACACACACATACACATAAAAAACATTGCCGACAAATTAGTGCATAAAACAAACCAATTTTTTTCAAGCGCATAATAATAATTATAATTATATATGTATAGAAATATATATATAATTATAAAGCATAAGGAAAAAAAAAAATGTAATAATATTGTAATTGATAATGACACAAAAACGAAAAGCTCATAACTACATTTAAATTTAATTTTAGTAGTTTCTAGACACAAAATATTGTAGCATGAAAATCAATTGATAAGCAGACGGCGGGCGATAAATGCAGCTAAATAAGCTAAAACTCAAATATACAAAAAAAAAAAACAAAAAACAAAAAAAAAACCTATAAAAAATTTAAAATCAAACAAATATTTTAATTTTGTACAGCATACGTGAAAGATCTTTGAGAAATAAAAATGAATAAATTTCAATGGGTTTTACACACAGCGCAGCCGATTAGTGAGCTCATTTCTTGTTTATCGATAAATGCAATCGATTGAACATCAATTGAGAATCACCTCAATCCATGAGCCTAGAACGGGATTTAATGGTCTGCGTTGGGCAATTGCAGCTTTCACCTCAATGCAAATATTTAAAGCATTTCCAAAATCAGTTCGAGAGTTTTTAAGATGATATGATATATATATAGGTGTGTAAGTACAATTGTTATATCTATGGATGCCGGATTTTGAGCGAGTCCTGTGTCAGGGCCATCAACTGACCAAAGGACATCCAAATTTCTAATTTCGAGCACATAAGCAATTTGTGATTGCAACACATTTCCCTTCGTCCTGCAAATCTTGTAGTATTTTGGTTCTTAAAGCTAAAGCAATTTGTCGGGCAGAAGCAGCAGCATTATAAATTTTGATTTTGTGCAACTAGTTCGCACAGCATATTTTATTATTCAGTCTAAGGATATGCTTTACAATTCTACATTCGCTCAAACGTGCTCAAATTTACAAATAAAAATGAGTTTTGTGTGCGAAATGGCTAAAAGCGAAATACATTTATTGTTTATATGTTTTGTTTATTGTTTCTTGTTTCTTGAAACAAGATAGCATTGCTTATGCTGTTGTCTTGCGAGCATTGGCAGCAACTAGCTATCGTATAATCCTTGTGGGACAAGTGTGTATAATTTAGTAGTAGTTTTTAGAATGCAACCCGAATTTACAGCTACTTCTAGACGACCTTGTACCGTCCCTTGTTGAAGACATGATGGGCCGAGCTCAACTTGAGCAACTCCTCCTTGATGAGGCGCGTTATCTCCCGCTTGGCCTTCTGCACGGCCAGCTCGCTGCAGCTCTCGATGGCCAAATAGAGTTTACGTTCACCCTCCGGCGGATTTTTGCCCTGCGGCACATACGTGCCACGCACCGTCAGTCCCGCCTCCGAGTATTCGGAGATTTGGGCCAGCGCCTCCTTCGAGGTGACCTTCCAGCGTGCCTGCTGGGGGAAATCATTGATTTCCAGCTCCTCCTCGTATTTGGTAAACGAATTGCTATTGGTGCCCATCAGCGCTGCCATGCTCTCCTCATCCTCCTTGGGCTGATAGTTGAGCTTGCTGTTCAGCTTCGCCACAAGCTGTTCGACAACAGTGCGCGCCGTCAACATCGGTTGTCCAGTTTGACCCGCCTGACCCTTCATTAGCGAATCCCCAGCAACAGCGGAGGCTGCCGCCGTTTGATTGGCCTTGGTGTCCAGGTTGCGGCTGCTGCTTATCTTGGAGGCCAGACGCTTGGCCAGCTCCAGTTTGTCGGAGCCCACTGTTGACGCTGAGGCCAACTGCTGTTGTTGCTGCTGTTGCTGGAGCAACTGTTGCTGCTGCTGCTGCTGTATATGTTGTTGCAATTGCTGCTGTTGTTGAATTTGTTGCTGCAGTTGTTGCTGCTGCAGCTGCTGCTGCTGCTGGGCGAGCTGTAGTGGATTTGTGCCGCCAGTGGCAGATGTGGCCAATGTTTGATTGCCAGCCAGCGTTGAGGCATCCTTAACGGTTCGCTTGGCTGCAAAGATTTGCTCGATCTGCTGATCAATATCCTGTTCAATGTCTTCCTCGTCATCGGAATCGGCCAAGCCGAGAGCGGCCTTCTGCAGTTTCTTACTCTCCTTGACCGCATTGAATTCCTGCTCATCGAATTTGAAGCCTTTGCCACTAAAACCGCCACCGGTGTGCACAGTCTTTCCCTCCGCCTCCTGGGCGGCCTTGTAGTCCGTCCACAGCGTTTGCAGCTCCGGCGGTATTAGTGTGCCGGACAGATCAAAGGCACGTATCACATCGCCCGCATAACGTGCCTGCTCCGGCGTAATAAACGTAAACGCACACCCCTTGTTGCCGGCGCGACCAGTGCGTCCACATCTGCAGTGGATAACATAAGGAAACTGCACATATATTTTTCAATGATCGAACTCACCTGTGCACATAGTCCTCGTAGTGATTGGGCACATCGTAGTTGACGACCAATATGAGATCCTTAACATCGAGACCGCGTGCCGCCACCGAGGTGGCAATCAGTAGACGCACCTTGCCCGACTTGAAGTCAATGATGGTCGAATCGCGATCGAACTGATCGATGCCACCGTGGAGGCTCATGCATGGATACGATGCCCTCATTAGATCACGCAGCAAAATGTCGGCATTTTCCTGCTTGTCGACAAAGACAATAATGCTGCCCGTCTCCTGATAGATGCCCAACAGTTCCAATAGCTTAAAGAACTTGGCCTCATCGTTCAGGATGACCACATGCTGCTCGACATCCTTGCAGACCACCGATCGCCCGCCGACAATCACCTCCACCGGTTTTTTGAGTATGCGCCGAGCAAGTGCCTCCATTTGTCGCGGAAATGTGGCACTGAACATGACCGTCTGTCGATCCGGTCGCACATTGTCGACAATGCGCATCACTTGCGGCTCAAAGCCCATATCGAACATGCGATCCGCCTCATCGAGCACCACATACGTGACCCGTCTCAAATTGGTCACCCGGCCCGAATTCGCCGCCAGCATATCAATCATGCGTCCCGGCGTGCAAACAATAATCTCTGCGCCACGTTTCAATTCCGCTATCTGCTCGGAGATGCCAGTGCCGCCATAAACACAAACCGGCCGCAGACCCAATGAACGACTGAATCTGCGGATATCCTTGCCGATTTGCATGCAGAGTTCGCGTGTCGGTGCCATTATGATGGCAATGGCGCCATCGCCATCCTCTAACCTGGCCTGATCCAGAATATGCCGAAACATGGGCAGAATGAAGGCCAGCGTTTTGCCACTGCCCGTTTTGGCAATCCCAATCAGATCTCGGCCGGACATTATGGCGGGTATCGCTTGGCACTGAATCGGTGTTGGCTTCTCAAAGCCCAGTTTGCGCAACACATCCATCTCCTTCTTGCTAACGCCGCACTGCGCCCAGGTCTAAGAGAGAGAGAGAGAGAGAGAGAGAGAGAGCGAGGGAATTAAAAAGGCAAATTTTTGTTGATTGATTGATTGAGCATACCTTGATGGGCTTGGGGCAGCCCCTGCCCTTGACCTGGACACCCTCGAGATCGGTGCGATACTTGTCCACCTCGGAGTTGGTCATGCGTCCCAATTCGGGCACCTCCACGTAGAAATTCTTACGAAATGGCGCATAGCTGACCGACGAATGATCGATTTTGGCCAACTCTTTGCGATGCTTCATCGCCAGATTGACGGCCGTGTCGCGTATATCCTCCAGTTCATCCTCACTCGAATACTCCAGACTATCCATATTCTGTTCGATTAATTCGCCCTTCTTCACCTGGGTCGTCTTCTTTTTGGCCACGCCCGTTAGAATGACAACGCCCTGTGCTTTCGGCGGCGGCGTCACAAAATGATTGACGCGACGCATCTCCTTGTTGACCTCCTGCATGTAGGCATCCAGTGGATCCATGTCATCCTCATCATCAACATTATTCTCCGGCTCCGTCGTCGACGTCTTTGTTGTTTCGGTTTCCATTGGTGTCGCTGCGGCGGCAGCTGGAGTTGCTTCCGTCAACTGCTCCTTGCCAGTCTCCTTTTCTGTGACAGCAGCAGGAGCAGCGGGAGTTGCAGCAGCAGCAGGAGCAGCAGCTGCAGGAGCAGTCACAGCTGGAGCAGCAGCTGCTGCTGCTTCTTTTCCTGGCGATGTAATCACCATGTTGAGCACCCGACTGAATGTGGGTCGCTTCACTGGCAAAAACTTGGACTCGACGAGATCATCATCGCATCGCTTGCGTATGCTAAGGAATTTCGATGGTGGCGAATCGGGCTCCTCCTTGTTCTTGTCCATTTCAATTGCGCTGGCATCTGGCGACGCATTGTTGTCCTCCTCCTCGGACTCATCCTCGAGACTCCATTTCTTGATCGTTGCCGTCGTCTCTGTTCCGGTTCCCGTTCCGGTCCCCATACCCGTTGTCATACCCAAACCCGTTCCCGTTACCGTTCCGATGCCCATCGTAGTCATCATTGTTGTTGTTGTTGCTGTTGTTGTCGTTGTTGTTGGCTTGTCGGTTGCATCTCGCTGCTTGCCGGCTTCCTGTTCGCGCTGCTTGCGCTCAGCACGCCAACGTTCGATGCGTTCACGTCGCTTGATCATCTCCTGTTCGAGACGACGCTGCTGCTCCTCCTTGTCAATCTCCACCTCCTCCTCGTCGGCCTCCACCTCCGCCTCGCCGTTTGTCGAGCTGCTCGACGACGAGCCAACGGGTATGATGAGCGTCGACATCGGCGCCACTGGACGACGTGTCGTTGTCTCCCGTTCTCGTTCCCGTTCCCTTTCACGTTCCTTGTCCCTATCCCGTTCCCTTTCTCGATCACGATCACGTTCTCGTTCCCGTTCCCTCTCACGTTCCTTGTCCCTATCCCGTTCCCGTTCCCTTTCTCGATCACGATCGCGTTCTCGTTCCCTTTCCCTCTCCCGTTGTCGTTCGCGCTCGCGTTCCCGATCTTTGTCACGCTCCCGCTGCTCTCGCTCCTTCTCCTTGTCCTTGTCCCGTTCTCGCTCCAGCTGGCGCCTGCAGCAGATGCAATATTTTTAGTTAAGAAAAGCCGTCACCTTTTAAGAGTAGAAATATATAGACTGAGACTATTGAATGCTTACTTTTCCTTGTCGAAATCCTTGGAGCGGGAACTCTTGCGTCGCTTTGCATCACGCGTGGAGCTCATCGGTTCTTTGGGCAGCTCTTTGGGCAGCTCCTTGGCACGCTTGCGTTCCTCGCGTGCAGCAGATCTGCTGCTGCTGTTGGTGCTGGGCAAGGAGCTGCTCCCATTTCTTGAGGATTCCTTGCCGCTGCGTCCGCTGCGACTCTCGTCGTGTCTGTCCCGCTCCCTCTCCCTGTCGCGGTCCCGTTCCCGATCCCGTCCACGCCTGTTATTCACACACACACATACCACACATACAGATTAATATTTTTTTATCCATTTTCTTTATTTTATTTTTTGTGGCTGTTTCAAACTTACCCAGAGGAACTTTTTGACATTTCAGTTTTGTCGGCGTCTCTTTATTTGAGTGTTTTTTTATTGATTAGCGAGTACAACAAAAAAGTTACCAAATTGTCGCTATTTGTGTTTGTTTGTTTTTAATCAATAATTATTTGTTGTTTGTGCTGCTTCTCGCGGCTTATTTCTTGACTTGAATTCGGCAAATAAATCTGTAATCGTTTGCCCAGCAGGGCTGCATACACACACAAAAACCAAACCACTGTTGAGAAAAAGCGTCTGCGGCGTTGCCATATGGCTCATCATCATCTTGCATACATCTTGCGAAACGCATGCGCACTTATACGAATCAATTGTGCAAAATGCATTCAAATTGTAAATTAATGAATTTAAGTTTTAAACACAAACGGAAACAATCTACATTTTTTGAGAGACGCAAATAACACAAATGACATCGTTTGGACAGTGCTGCCACCTTGTTACCAGCTGAAATATCGTGCGCGTGGTGTTATCGATACATCGATACGGCCGCTCAGCTGTTATGTTGTTGCACGTGTTACGAGCCAAAAGCATCTAAACAAAAATTTCTTTTGCCTGTTGCACGAAATTAGCAATGGAAATGTCATTGCCGGCAATCGAGATAATTGTGGGCACCTACAACGAATATCTGTTGGGCTACAAGCTGATCACGCAGCGCGACGAGGGCCGAGCACAATTAAAGCAATCATTTGCCGAAAAATCGCATGCCGGCTCCATAAAATGTGTAGCCGCTAAGGGAAAATGGATCGCCAGTGGCGGCAACGATGATCGCATCTTCATATACGACATGGAGCGACGCAAACAGGCGCGTATTCTGACCAATCACACGGGCACAATTAACACACTCGTCTTCGCGTCGGACACGAAGCATCTGTTGTCGGGCGGCGGTGATGGCCACATGATTGCCACCCGCGTCGGCAGCTGGTGCATCGAGGGCCACTGGCCGAAGGCGCATAATCGCAAATCGGTTAATCTGCTCGCTTGTCATCCCAGCAATCGTCTAGCCCTCTCCCTGGGCGCCGATCTCGTGTTGAACACATGGAATCTAATCAAGGGTCGCGTCGCATATCGCACCAATTTGAGGAGCAAGCGAGAGCTGGGCACAGCACCCGAGTGTCTGTCCTGGTCAACAAGCGGTGAGCATTTCACTATCAGTGGCCCACTCGCTGTGGCCATCTTTGAGATAAGCTCGGCCAGCATTGTGCGCCACATCAAGTTGCCAGCGAAACCCATTTGTGTCGCCTGGCTGGATGCCTCCAACCTTTTGGTGGGCCTCGAAAACGGCAGCATTGCTTGGATCTCACTGGAGGAGGATCAGGGGCAGCCTGTAATATATATTTTTTGTAATCTGTTTGTCAATTGAAACTAATTTCAATCTTTCGCCTGGTTGACAGCCGCACATAATTGCAGCGCACGAGCAGCGCGTGAAGGCCATGTCCTGCCTGCAGGACACTCTGGTCTCCATATCCAGGTGAGTCAGTGACTAAGAGAGGGACATACTGACTAGTTAACTCCTTTACTCCCCTCTTTCAACTCTCGTCCCTTAGCTCGGGCGAGCTCAAAGTGTGGCAGTTTCCAAGTGTGGCCGATAAAAAGCTGCAGCTGCTTGCCGAGGCCAACATCGAAGGTCGTCCAACTTGTCTCGCACTGCTTGACTTGCAACAGTGTGGCAAGCAGCAGCAGCACGACAAAAAGTTGCCACAAAGTCAACTGGAGTCGCGGCAGCCAGAAGAGCAGCAGCCAGAAGAGCAACAGCCAGAAATGCAATCAACGACAACAAAGCGTGCCTTTGTCTCCATCGAATTTGATCAGCCGGCGAAAGATGACGAGGAAAACAGCAAAGATTCAGTAGAGAGTGATGAAGTAGAGGCGGAGAGTGATGAAGAAGAGGCGGAGAGTGATGAAGAAGAGACGCAGAGTGATGAAGAAGAGAGCGAAGAGGAGGATGAGCGGCAAGCACAGAAACAACAACGTGTTGCCAATCGCAAACGTCAGGCGCCTATCAAAATTGCTCAAAAATCAAAAAAGCCGAAGAAATTAAAGGCAAACAAATAAAAACAATCAAATTTTGCAACACATATTTCCTACATAAAATTTTGATCTTTTTTTTTTGTTTGCTTGTAAATAAATGTTTTCTGACTACAATAAGATTGTATATCTATATTTATATTTGGGGCGCAAATAATTTTTTGCTTGACTTTTTATACTCCACTAAATCAACAAGCTCGAAGAGGATTAGAAAAGGCAATAAAGAGAAGGATTTTCGCTCTTTGTCGCATTCCAAAGAGAATAAAATAGAATAAAGAGAGAGCTTTGCGCTCTTTGCTTTTGCAATACCGTTAATCTGTTCATGGTAATCATTTATTTTGCTCTGTGGCCAGTGACATAATTCAATTCTCTTTGGAGGCTAATCGGCTTGTGTAAGAAATCCATCAATTGTATGCAAATAAGTATGTATTGCAATTTTTTTTCTTTTGTTCCACCTCATTTTGGCCATTTCTTTCAGTTGTTGAGAGCACAAGTCGTGTACAACAGCAATGAAACAAATCACACAAGTTTAATGGGATCGTTGGCACGTGATTGAACGCCTATGCGAGTGTTGTTCGTGTAAGAAGTCGTTGTCAGCAACATGTAACATAAACCATATATCGTAATTAAATAAATTAGACAAGAGTTGTGCTTATGCCAAAAAAAATATAGCTTATTGCTCGTAGATTTTATTAGTTGGTACATAATCATAATATTAGTAAAGTAATGATTAAATGTGATAACAATTGCTTATTTTTTTAGCTGCTCAACAATGACAATACACATAATATATATATACATATATATATATATATGCATCTATAGGTAATATGTATACAATAATTAATTATGGGTCCACAAAACGTGTAAAAGCCCAAAATAAACAATTAACAGCGTAACAGCGAAGGTACACGAGGGGATGCGGAATGGGGGAGGGTTACTCTCATTGAGAGAGAAAATATTGTATGAGCTTTAGGTAAATGCGCTCAAGCAGGGGCCACCAGTGCTCCACGAGCAGGTGCAGCAGATGGGCAAGAGTCGGCGACAGCCTGCACATATAAACCGTTAGCGCAGACAGCACACGCAACAACAAGGGTCATGGCTTATTCCGTTCCGGCTGCACTATGCAATAACTGCTCACAACATCATCATCATCATCATCACCATCATCATCATCACTACCATTATGATCGTCATCATTAAACTTGTCGATATTCGACGCCATTTTGTTCTTGTATGCATCGAGCTGGGGATCTTTGACGATGTTGGCGATGTTGCACTCGCAACACCGAACGGACATGTCGCGAAGGCACATCGCCAACGGATGTTTGCTGCGTTGGCAATGCTGTTCGATGTGACCATGTGTATGTGGACCGCAACCGATCTGATGACAGCTCAAACACAACCAATTCTCCATCGTTGATTCGCAATCGCCGCACGCACTTCTCCTCCCTTTTATTGCTGTTGCCGTCATCATGAAAAAGACAAAATCCAAAAGCACATTTCAGTTAGTATCGGACATAATTCAACACACACAGAGCAGGCAAGCTACAAAGGGCAAAAGTAGCCAACAAAAAATTAAATAAAAATCACTTTTTTGTATTAATTTAAGACTGCAGATATTTTGTTCATTCTTACAATTATAATTGTAAAAAAATAGTTGTGTATATTAAGTGTCACCAATAAGCACATACTTAGCAAACATGCATATAATTTTCGCATATATTTATATGCCTTAAAGGAAAAAGCAAGCTGCGCAAGATGTTCGACTGCGCAGCTGATAGAGAATCGAATCAATCGATCCGATTTTTGATGCAGTGAGCTTTTAGCTTTTTTATATTGTATGCTTAGTTTTGTATTACACACAAGATAATCCATTAAATATACTGATATATGTTATACTGATATACCAAAAAAAAAAACAAATTCTAACAAAAATAAGTGCTAAAAAGTAAGAGAAAAAGTCAATAAAAAGCTTTATACAAAATGATTAATGCGCATTGTAACTGTAACGATAGAGACAGTGAGAGGGAAGCTTACATTTGGGAACATCCTCCGTACGCAAAACGCTCAAGTGTGGGCAGCTTTTGAGCGCACAAATTGTTAGCAATTCCTTTTGCTCGAGTGCCTGGGCAAGCAAACAATTAAATAGCGCAACAATTGGATGCAGTCAGAGAAAGAGAGAGATATCAAAATAGAAAAAATAGAGTGGCGAGGGGTGGGGTGGTGGCGGTCGTGTGTTAAATCTTCTCTACACACAGCAGAAAATCTCGACGAATTATCAACAGTGTGTAGCTTAGTGGAAAGGGGGGGAGTGGGTTTAAGACCACTTCATGAGAGATGCTCATTGGAATTCGAATTCTGTGCTTTGTGCATTGCTTGCTTTTTGGTAGTAAAAGCTCTGTTAAAATTGAGCAGAGAATTTTTAACGCAAAGGTTTTTAGTCGATTTGACGCCTCTAGTAAATTGCCCTACAGAGCAGAAAGTTTCTCTTATTTATATATGCTGATTTTTTTCTATTTATTTTTTTTAAAGGTAGAAATGCAAATGGATATTCTTAGAAAAAATTCCTTTGTAAAATTAAGAAACGAGTAATGAAATTTAGTGGTTCGGCTTTTATATTGGAGTTAGAGGTGGAGTAGCTCAGTGGGTGGTCAATCATTATTAAGTATTTGCCTTTTTTTCAGTGTACACACATATAAATTGGACATATTTTTTGTAAGTTAGTTGGTTTTTAGTACAAAAACATACAAAACTATACATTTTCGAAATATACTGTCTGAATTTACTACAATGCAGGGCGATTTTTTTCCTGAGTGTATGTTTTATCTGCATAGTGGCTGAGAGTAGATTTTTTAGGTATTTGTATTTAATACATGCTTAGTGCAAAGATTTATCCAAAGATTTATTCGTCGGTCGAGATGGCAGAGAGACAGAGATAGAGGGAGACACGGAGACATTGACAGGATTGAATTTCAATTAAATCGTACCTCTGGCGGCTGTTGGATTTGCGTTTGCGTTATTACCTTGACTTTGGGCTTGGTGCCGCTGGCAGAGATCTGCTGCTGGCCACCACCATCACCATCATCATGGATATTAGCTGCGGGAACGGAACTATCTCCACCACCCTGCGATGAGATATTTAGCTGCTCCAATGCGACAGCAAGAAAATCCTCATTATTATTCTTCTCGCCGAGCGTGCTGCTTTGTGGAAGCTTGCTGTTGAACACCAGCGACTTCCAATGCTTGCGCTGCTGCTCCACACACAGCTGCAGCGTCTCCACACAGCTCTGGAACGCAACCGTTTGGGCGCCGAGCGCTGATGACGAGGATGATGCGGGTGAAGACGAGATCGGTACTGGATCACCTAACAGGGTCTTGGTGCACATGGTCATCGCGTACGATATGGAATTGACATTGTAGCCACCCTCGAGGCACACAATGATACGTCCGCCAGCCAAAGCGGACAGCCAATGGGTGAAGAGGCCATAACCCTCTGGTGTCACCTTGCATCCACCCAATGGATCACCGATGGCCGCATCGAAACCGGCCGAAACCAACACCAGCTGCGGATTAAACTCGTACGCAATGGGTAGGATTAGCTGCTGAAAGGCCAACGCATATTCCACATCTCCCATGCCCTTCTGCAAATGGATCGATGGATCCAATTAGAAGTTAGAATTAGAGTTGATAACTGCACCAAACTCACCTTGTTCCAAGGGATGTTCACATTGAAGCCACATCCGGCATTTTTGCCACACACATCGTAGTTGCCATCGGGTCCCTTGGGAAAGAAGGCGCCATGCTCGTAGCGATGGACGCTAATGTAGAGCACCTTGGGATTGGACTCGAAGATGTGCTGGGTGCCATTGCCATGATGGACATCCCAGTCAACGATCAAGACGCGTTCCAATTGATATTCACGTATCGCATACTGTGCGGCAATTGCAACATTATTGAATATACAAAAGCCATGGGGATGATCCGATTCGGCATGATGTCCCGGCGGACGGATATTGCAGATACCACTGCGCGTCTCGCCGCGCATAACACTATCCACCGCCTGGAGTACGGCGCCGGCGGCTAGTGTGGCACAATCGAAGGTATTGGGATGTAGATAGACGGAATTGTAGTCGGCACCCAATTGCTGTAGTTCATCCGGCTTGCGTCCGGCCAGACGACGCACCGTGTTCACATGGGCACGTGTGTGGGCCAGGCACACCTCATCCGTTGTCGCTGTACGCGACTGCAACGGCTTCATCCGTTCGATCAGCTGATAGTCCGTGTGCATCTGATGGATCTGACGTATGCGTTGCGGCTGCTCCGGATGTGTGACATCGTGCAGATTGCAATGGAGCAGCATCTGTGCATCGTAGGCATAGCACACTCGCATAGCCGGCACACCCAGCTGCGTTTCGGTGCGCAGCAGGCGCAAACGTGCCGCACTGCTTGCCACAACTGTGGCACTCAGCTGGACGGAGGTGCCACGCGTCGGATACCGTTGATCGACAGCCGATACTGTTTGTATTGGGCCGCCCAGCCAGATGCGTTGCACACAATGCAATTGCTGCGCTCCATCGGTTGCATCCATTGCGCCATGCTGCAGCAGCTTCAATTCGCCGGGTGAATAGGTTTGTTGCAGCTGCAGGCAGCGCCAGTACGGCCGATGCACATAGATGCAGTTGAGCAGCGCCGTACGCAACTCTGTACTGGGCAACAGCAGCGGCTCCACCAGTGCCGGACACGGATCGCCCAGCAGGGCACGCAGCGTGAGGGCAGCACCCTCCGACAATGAGTCGACACAGTAACCACCCTCGAGGATGACAGCGATGCGTGCATTGGCCAACGGCAGCAACGGATTGAGTAAATGTGGATAACAGGCGGGCGTCACTTCCATCTCGCCCTCGGGACAACCCAAGGCCGCATCATAGCCGGCCGACACGAGTATCAGCTCCGGCTGATACTCAAGGGCGACTGGCACGAGCAGCTGCTGGAAGATGGCCAGATAATCACCGTTGCCCATGCCTTTGGCATTGAGCGGCACATTGAAATTGTAACCGGTACCGGCGCCAGAGCCAATCGCATGAAAATCCGATTCCGGCAAATTGGGCCAGAAGCTGCCATGCTCGTAACGATGGATCGAGAAATACAATACCCTATCCCAGAGAGAGATGGAGAGAGAGAGAGAGAGAGCATGTAAAGATTAAGCGATATGTATGGGCATATGCGGCTCACCTGGGATCATTGTAGAAGAAACGCTGCGTGCCCTGGCCATGATGGACATCGTAGTCGATGATCAGGATGCGCTGCAGCTGATGGGCATCGATGGCATGCTGGGCAGCCAAGGCGACATTATTGAAATAGCAATAGCCATTAAATTCGGATTTCATCGCATGATGACCAGGCGGCCGGATAATGGCCATACCATTCTGTGCCTTGCCCAGCAACAGTTGATCCACAAGCTCAATGCTCGAGCCGCTCGCCAAAAGCGATAGCTTAAATGTGGACTAAATGGGGGGATATGAAATCACAGAGGGGAGCACTAGTTAATGTGAACTTAAGACGGATCATATAATATATATATATATATGTAGCCTATACTATCTGCAGTTTTTTCATCTTATATTATATATAAATATACAAATGTAATTGAGACTATCTGATATCTGAATAATAATATTGGAATAATCTGTAGCTTCAATTATTTATATGTAAATTCATCTACATCTACATTCATCTATCCGATCTGACTATCGGAACACAAAACCTGTATTTCTATATACATTGTACTAAACTAATTAATCTGACTATGGAAATACATTATCAGACATTTATACTATTTATGCACATATTTCGGTATGTAGTTTAAATTATCTAATCGAATACATGCTCACAATTCTTACGCTTGGCTGATTTTCAGAGATTACAATCTATATATATCAATATATGTATACGTATGTATTCTATGGAAATGCATTATCACACATTTATCATATTTATATACATACTGAAAAGTAGTTTGAATTATCTAATCTAAAACACTCTCACAATTCTAAAGCTTGGCTGATCAGAGATTACATATATATATATATATATATATATATATATATTCTATACCACAACGGTTTTGTGTAGTGTTTTTTCTTCTCTCTGCCATCTTATCAAATGTATACATTATTAGAGAATTATGTGAATGGCAGGTTATCAGGTTGCCTCCGCCTACCGGATGTATATAGATAGCATCAAAATGGGAGCTCAGTTCCTCCATTGCTTGATCATCATGAACGCCAGACGTTTGCTCCAAGCGCTCATAATGCTCCATCGAGTGCAGCTTGAGGATCTCATCCTTTGTGGCCAGACGCGATTTTAGCTGCAGACAACGATCTACCAGTTTCAGTTCCCGACAACTGCGCAAAGAAGGAGTATATATAGTATCTATGTATATATATATATATATATATGGTTGTAGTATATAATACCGTTCCATTGTACGCGTAAAGCGCTCGGGTCTCTCCTGATGTGTTTCATCCCAGAGGCAGCGGTGCTCGCTCATCGAGTCATCATAGATGAGCGCTGTTGCCCCACGAGGCATATTCTTAGCATTCATGGCCTGCAAGGGGGGTGGAGTTGTGGGTGTAGATAATAATATATATAAATATATGTATATACATCTATATATGTACATCTATTATATGTGCACACAAATTTACTCACATTCTGAAAAATGTCCACGACTGGCTCCATAGATTGGGCTTTGAGCATGTTGCGCGCTCGACGTTTCGCCTCTTGAAGCGCTGTACTCGGTTTGCGAGAAGCGCAGCTGCTGCTGCTGTTGTTGCTCAGCGCAGTCGCTGCATTTGTTGCCGTCGCCGTTGACGCCGCTGAGTTGAACGTCGATTTTGATTTGAGCATTGCGCGTGTTTGAATTTTTGCCTGCTGTGCGCCGCGTCGCGTTACAATCGGTGAGCTCTGTCAGCGAGAGAGAGAGAGAGACAGCGTGTGTGAGACACAAAGAGAGAATCTGATAGAGAGATAATAAACAAATTTAATAAGCTGTTGGACTCTTTTCAAATAACTGTTCCGCATGAGAATTTTTTACTAACTTTATTTTATTTTTTTACTTGAAATCTGAGTTTGGTTTTGACAGTAACAAGTTTAAGACCTAACCCTATGCTACCTATATGATATTGTCCGATCTGATCCGACTTATTACCATATAATATAAATAAAACATATATCAAATAATAATAACGAAACAATAGCTAATCTAAAAAAAACTTTATTAAGATGCTTGTGTGCTTAGTTGCGCATATCGAGTAATCACTGTATTTAGTACAAGCTGCCTGTTGATTCACAAGTTTACTTGGATTCTTTTCAGGTGATTCGCTTAGCGAGAATACTCTTATTTTACACACACACACACACACACACAATTTAATCAAATCTGACTGGCAAAATAGAACAACTTGTTTTAGTGCTGAAAATGCGTTGCTTCAGCTTCAACAGAGCTGAGAGAGCATAATTAATTAACAGTTGAACTGGTTACTTGAACAACAACTGCAAAATGTAATATATTTTACATGAAATTTATAAAAACAAAACCGTTGATCACTAAACCAAATCTGCGCTTTAACTGAACTGATTTGCTGTGTGTTGCAAAGTGTTTATCGCGCTGTCGACGCCGGCAGCGACTGCGAGCTGAGCTGTGACTGTGTGGGTGTTGTTGCTATTGTTGTTATGCTTGCCGCATTTGGTGTTAGTCGAAAAAGGCGCGCGACGACGACGACGACGACGACGTGAGCTGTGGACTTACCATTATTTCTATAGTATGTGTATGAATATATATATATATATATTTACGGTGCTGAAGCTTTAAGCTGATGCTGTGGGCGTCTCTCTTGCTTGCACTGCTTGGCTTTGCTGCTGCTGCCGGGCTGTTTGGAGGTGGGCGCCCACAATGCGTGCGTTAATGCGTGCGATTGTTTTGGCTGCTGTTGTTGTTGTAGTTGCTGTTCCCGTTGCGTGTTAGGCCCAACTGAATTTCTTCACAGCGCGTTATTGATTTGAGCTTAAGCTGTAATTTGTGCCATATAATTACACAAAGTATGCTTGTGCAGGAGTCGTGTTGCCTTAGTTATTAAATATGTATATTATATTCCCTATCTCGTTCGCCTTCACGCTGCGCCAGTTTTTTGTCCGTCTGTCCGCTAGTCCCGACCCTCTATCCCTCAATCTCCTGTCGCGCTTCAGTTGATTTTATGCCTTGAGCTCTTGTTATAAATAATAACCGAGCTATGCCCATGAATTTTTTTTTAGCTCGTTCGCTTTTCTATTGTTTCTCCTATTTCAGAGCAACAAAAAACAAACAACAAAAAAATAAGTTTAAAAGCAAAACAAAATAACAAACACTGTTCTTCAGACACAAACACACACACAAACAGAAAGTCGAGCGCACTTAAGACCGATGAAGACGCCGATGGCTAAATGCAACGAAGATTGGCAGCAAAACCAGAGACCCAGAACCAGAACCAGAATGTGATTCAAAGACGGCGAGTGTAAATCAATGCGAGCAACGGTCGGTTGGGCGGGTGTTTAGGCGGCAGGCGGCAAAGTAATGTTTGTTTGCAGTCTTCTATTGTTATTGTTTTACGGTTACAAGAAGTAAGTGACCGCAATTGGCAAACGCAAAAATGCCAAAAATACCATAACCAAAAAATAAAAAACCTTTTAGTAGATAAAGTACTTTTGTATTTATAATTAAACTGATGTATTACAAATCAATGATGTTTACATGCGTCCATTCTGCTTTATTTATATATACATATGTAAATATTTATATTGATGCGGATCGGCTGGCCCTAATGGGGCAGCTGCGTCCAGCCAGTGCTCTGCTAGGGGTGGGCCCACCGAACGTACGATAACCAGCACTACACATCACTAGCAAAACAGCTGATTTTTCGGACGGTGGCAATCACAAACATTCAAAAGCAAAAATAAAAACATTTGTTACTTCAGCGTTCAACGGTGAACTCCCAGAACTGCGAAGAATTTACTACCTTTGTCTGACTGAATGCCTTCTGGTATTTCGAACTTAAAAAAAACATCGCTAAGCTGAAAATGTAACAAATTAAAAAAGTGATCTTCGAACGACTTAGAAGCAGACATTTCTCTAGATTATCGATAGCGATAGCAGCAACCCTGTGAAGCATTGTGCGTATGTTTGAGTCTGTGATTTCATATTGCTAAACAAAATTAAAAGATATTATTGAGCTAGGCAGTAATATGGCCAATTTCATAACCTTCAACTGGGACGAAATAAGCGTGGGCGATTGCAATCTGGATCACTCGCAGAATTTCTTTGGTATGTCGAATTTGCGCCATTATTTCGCGTCTCAGCGCATTTTACAGTTAGTTTGAATAAAAAAAAAATAAAATAAAAAAAATTGCGCCATTTTAAAAGCCGGGTCTTTAAACATGCAAAACAAGCGCAGACTTCAGCAATATTCGAACTATATAAATATAAATCTCTTTTTGATTAATACGTGCTTATATATGTGCAGTAATCTAACAAATTACCCATTTATCATTGACAGCTGCGTCCCCAAATAAGGAAAACATGCGTGCTCCAATCAACTGCAACAATACCCCAAGAAAACAAAACGACCAACAGGAGCAGAAACATTATTCATGCCAGCAGCAAGAGCAGCAGTTCAAAATGGAATTGGTCTCACCTCCAACAGTTGTTCCAGGTGCTGGCGCCGCTTCAATAGAACATAATCAATATCTATTCTGTAAAGAGGAAGTGCAGGATCAATTGCAGTTGCCATTGACTCCACCTAATATAAAAGAATTGGAGGTACCTACAAATCAGATTGACAACAATGAGTACTCGCGTGGAGTGGTCGAGTCGAGGCCGCAACTTAAGCAGATGTGGACACCTTGTGTCAGTGGTGCCAAAGGCAAAGGTGACGATGGTGGTGGTGCTGTCGGTTTGCGCACTCCCCGGGCCTACAGATTCAAGGATATGTACAAGGCCAAAAGGGAGATAGCGGAACAACAGCGCGCCGAGGAGGAGCGAAAGGCACGCGAATTTCACAGCAACCCGGTGCCAAACTTTCGTGCGATGCACAAGCGAATTGCGGAGACTGTTTCGATTCATAGGATCACTATTCCCGTCACGCCCGAAACCATAAAGCACTCGAAGAAATGGATAGAGAAAAATGTAAGTAACAATATATATTTATATTAAAATAGCCATATATATATATATGTATATATATATATCGTATATATATACAGTGTATGCAGGCAGCCAAAGAGGATGAATATGAAAAGCCAATGAGCGTGACCCAAAAAAATACGCACCCGAATCCGTTTAATCTACGTACCGAGCAGCGTATTCGGGATCGTCGTGAATTCGATGTTAATGGCAAGGAGAGGAAGAAGAAGGTGAATAATAAATAATGAATAATAATGTTATAATGAATAAGGTCTGCTTAGAGATGATAATTATGTGTATGTTTAAAGTCGCCAAAATCGAATTTAAATGGCGCACTGCCATTTCTGGTCACACTGGTACTTACAGCATTCTCCTATTTTGCAACAGTGCGCGAGTGCCGATAACGATAACGGCGATAGCTTTCGCTCGATTTTGCGCTAACATATATGTCCATTTATTTAGCGTCTCATATTTGCGTTATAAGTTGCAATTTAGCAGTTTGGGGCAAAATTAAAGTTTCAGCTGCAGCGTTTTTTTTTCTGTAATGAAAACGGTAGCTCGTTCGTCGATTCAAGAGTAAAAGACAATAATAATAGTACAAAAAATCATAAACGTTTGCAATATTCACAAATATTGAAGAAATACATATGTACACAGCATATGTGTATATGTATGTGTGTGTATGCATACTTGTTGTTTGTATGTGGTGTGAGTCATGACGTTTCGGTAAACGGACGGCGTAAAAAAAATAAAAATAATAACAGTTATATTGTGGGTGTGTGTGTGTTGTGTGTGCATTGCATAAAGAGCGCAACGCGTGACTATCGTTAAGGATTTAATCGAATTTCAACGAACTCGACGACAATTCCAGTGAGCCAGAGGATTAACAGCAGCTGCTGCGCCCATACATAAACACATACATATATACAAACACGCATACAGTGGGAGCAGCAACAACAACAAAAAGAAGAAGAAGTGGAGGAAGAAGCAGAAGCAGAGCAGTCGTCACAGTTGAAGTACGATCAACGGCCCGCTTGTGGAAACAGCAGTCACAATATTAAATTGTAAATTGTGAATCAGCCTGCCTGCTGTTGCTGCTGTAGTAAACAGTAAACAAAGCAAGCTCGCAACTAACTGCCTGCTGTACGCTATATCTCTCCCTCTCTCTCTCTCTTTTTCTCTCTCACCTCTGTCAGTCATTCAGCGCTACTTTCGCTGCAAGCCAAGCACTCAAATCACAAACAAACAAAATGGTTGACCGCCTTGTCAACTCGGAGCTGAACACACGTCGCATCGTTTCTGTGGAGAGTTGCTTTGGCAGCTCGGGTGTACCGTTAGCGGTGCCCGGTCGCGTCCTTGTCGGTGAGGGTGTCTTAACGAAGATGTGCCGCAAACGTCCCAAGTCCCGTCAATTCTTTCTATTCAACGATATACTCGTCTATGGCAACATTGTCATCGGCAAGAAGAAGTACAACAAACAGCACATTATGCCACTCGAGGAGGTATCGCTAGAGTCGATAGCGGACAATCAGCAGTATCGGAATGGTTGGTACATACGCACCACAACGAAATCGTTTGTGGTTTATGCGGCGACGAGCACCGAGAAACAGGAATGGATGGCGCACATCAACAAGTGTGTGGAGGATTTGTTGCGGAAGAGCGGCAAAAAACCCGTGGAGAATCATGCCGCTGTTTGGGTGCCCGATGCGGAGGCAAGCATTTGTATGCGCTGCAAGAAGACGCAATTTACGTTTGTGCAGCGGCGTCATCATTGTCGCAATTGTGGCGCCGTCGTCTGTGCCGCCTGCTCCTCGAAGAAGTTCCTGCTGCCGCAGCAAAGTGGCAAAGCGTTGCGAGTTTGCGATGCCTGCTACGAGGCACTGCGGCATACCCCGTCTGGCACGGCCGGCAGCAGCAGCAACGAGCGCACCGCTGGCAGCACTGCGGCCAGCAAAATGAATGCGAGTGGTGCCGCCGCTGCGGCCAACGATAGCTCCAATGATGATGACACAGATGAGGACACCGCCTCACCGCCCGCCGAGGGACACGATGAGCCGCGCTTTTATGGCGACAATAGCACACTGTCCGCCCAGGACGAATCGATCGGCGGGGGCAGCTCTGTTCTCTCCAGCCCAACAGCAACTGTTGCAAGTGCAACACCAGCAACGGCATCCTCCGTCTCAAATAACAATTGTTGAACAAACAACAGTAACAAAAAAAAAAAAGAATAAAACAACTCCCCAAAAGACGATAACGGAAATGAGACACACTGGATGTGGGACTGGATCAGTGGTACTACTACATTTTATTTACCATATACTATATATAATATCACGATATATATGTGTGTCATATTATATACATTATTATATATACATATATGATTCGAGGCTTGTTTGGGCTAGTTGGCAGATCGTCGTTGACGACGAGACGAGAATTCCATTTCCAGTTTTATGCTAATCTTATCAGCTTCAGTTTCTGCTTCTGCTTCTTTAATTGTTTTTCACAATATATATAGTCATATATATTCAGTAGAAATTCAGTCCGCTCGTTGCCTGTCACATGCTCTCCACATACATACATACATCTATACATATGTACACATAATTAGTATGTATCCATCATAATTACAATTCGTATATAATAATTGAAGGACTGCATATATATGTATTGTACGCACATATATATATATTGACGTTCACAATCGCAATCGTAATCAGTAGCTAAATTCCACATTTGGCTTAAGAGCCAAGTACCGCAACTGATTATATTTGTAGACCGAAAAGATCGTACAACACTCAAAACATATCGTAGCGGAACATCATTATATTCGATCCCGTTACTTGGGTGTATGCATGATGGCTTATATTCCCTTATATATATGTTTATATAGATTATATTTGCCTCATATGGGATTGCCTCTTGTGGTTTTCCACACTTGCCCAGCACTTTCGATCATTCTCGACAGCCAATGCGAAAAGCTTTTTTATTTATTTGAGTGTCCTGTTTTTTATTAGAGAGCTTGTTTATTTTAATAAATATATTATGTTATATTATATTATATATATATTATTATATAGATATATTATTTTTATCAAGAGCACTACTATTAGTTTGACTCCCATCATATTTTATTTATTTATATTTAAATTATCAGATTTGCTGCTTGCTTGACTCATGCGACGTAGGGGCAAAACTTACAAAGTTGCACAGGACTCAGATCCAGCGTCGAGTCTGTGATGGTTCATGCCAACCAGCGTAAAGAAAAAAGTCGTGTGCGACTTGGTCTGTATGCCCATTGGGTGCTCTCTGGCGTTGTGGGCTGCTTCAAGTTTCAACCTGTACAGGTTTTAATCATTTTAATGACCGCAAACCATTCGCTTTAATTGACTGACTGTGGAAAGTTGGTCGGCTATCATTAGCGGTTTTTTTTCAGGGCATATTATGCGTAGGGAACTCGAAATAATATGAAATTAATATATATATATAAATATATAGTATTTGTATTTGATAAATATTTATGTAATTATCTCTATGCATCTCTCTCATTGCAGCTCGACGACGAAATTAGGCAGCAGCAGTTGAATGAACGGAAGGAACTGCGCAAGAGGACGGAGTTTAAAGCACGTCCAAATCCCTTTAAGCCAGCATAAATGCATACATGAATGAAAACTTTAACACACACTCACACACACACACACAATAATATACTACGTCTTCTTTTTTTTTTTGTTCAGATATGTTTTTAATATGTTCATGAACAACTATTGTTAATGCAATTCGTTCAGTGTACAAAAATATTGATCGACTTTTGTGCTGATCAAAATCAGCTGCTAATTTTGGATTTCCATTAACTAATCACAATTGTTGATTGGTGAAACATCTGTATATATATATACATCTGCACACATAAGTCGCCAGTTAAGCACAACAACAAGTCTTGCACTTCTTCCAGCTTCTATCACCAACCGAATTATCACAGCATATGTAGATATATACATATATATATATATATATATATAGATGTTTCATTAACACTAATCAACAATTGTTGCATTAATTGTGATTAGTCAATGGAAATCCAAAATTAGCAGCTGATTTTGATCAGCACAAAAGTCGATCAATATTTAAGTAAATGTTATATACTATAATATGTATTTGGGAGCGTCAAGTATAGCAGAAAACTCTAGCAATGATATTTTTCATCAATTCACTCATTCGATTTTTTTTTTGGGTTACGGTATGTTTAAGGGGCAGCTGATTTGAATTGTGCAGTCTTACTGCTACTTGGATGAACTTACATACTCTTCATAAATACATACACACATACGTTAATACCTAATCAAATTTACAACTTTATAAATTAACACTGTGTTTGTAAAATTATTTTTGTTCATTTCCTTCTTTTGATTTCCTTTACTTACAAATATTTACACACCTGGCCATTAAAATAGGTGTGAAGACAAAAAAAAGAAGAAAGAAGTAAATATGTGCAAAACATTGTATTTTGTACACTATATTTATGTTGTTATTTGAGAACTCACAAGTTATTGATCTTCACAGGTATTTGAATGTCCAGGCGTGTATATATAATATTCACACATGCATATAAAAGACCCGTTGTCAAAATGAAAGGTTTTTAATATCTATACAACTAAGCAATCATTAACTGTTTTCTATTTGTATAAAGCGAAACAAACAAAAATAAATTTATTAATATTGTAAAAGCTGCCTTTTTTGGGTTTTTTATTGCAGTTTTTGTTCGAATTGATCAAGAGCCACGCAAATAATGCTCAGCTATTTGATCCAATAGCAAACTGAACAATGCTGGATTCGAGTGAGTTCGACTGCCATATACCCTGAACCCAACTGTGGAATATATACTTTATTACTTTTTTTACACTCAAAATGAGATTAAGATAAAACTACACTTTCGACTATAGCTCAGATGGTTTTTTTATGCGATCTTGATGAAATTTGCCCAGTTGATCAACAATCTGCATATGGATATTACGTATTAATTACTGACTTTAAAATAGTGGCTTTTACTGAAACTTGTTCTGCTTATGGAATACGTAATCTTGTATTCCAAATTTGAAGTTTGTGGCTGTTGATCCTGATCAAGAATATATATAATTGAAGGCTTGGAGATGCTTCCTTCTGCCTGTTACGTGCATTTGCACAAAACCATTAGACCCTTTGCATCCATTTTCAATGGGTTCAGGGTATAAAAACTACAAAGGAGCGTAGCATTTTCCATCAGAAGTAAGGCTAATGGCGGAGGCCTGTCTGACCAAATTCAACTTATGGCCGGAGCTGCTTTGCGTTATCGAATGTTGCGTGTGCATGTGTAAGTGAGAGACACTACTGCTCTCGCGCTGTCTCTCTCTGTTTGCTGTGTATTGCCGCACTGCTCAGGTGCATGCCTCTCTGGCTCAGAGAGTATGAGAAGAAAAATGAAGAGAAACACGTGGTCATATTTAGGAAGTATAAATGTTGGCCATTTATTTATGTTGCACAGTTATTTAGAACTGGCCATCGCTGCCCCAGGAAGTCTTGACGGTATCCTCGTTCCAGTCCTCGACACCGGCGCCGCCAACAGTCTCGGCGGCGACCTCATCGGCCCAATTGGTCGTCTCCTCGACGGGATGATCGACGACCTCCTCGACCTTGGGTGGCGGCAGCAGCTCCTTGGCAGCGGCAGCCTCCTCCTTCTCGGCCTCCTCGGGATCCCGATAGAAGAACAGATCTACGACCACCGGCCATTCGGTGGTGCGCGAAATGGTGCCACGCAGACGCAACACCTCACGGGCAAGCAGCCACCACATCAGACCAATCGAATGCGGCGACTTATTGTTGCACGGTATGGCAATGTCAATGTAGCGCAACGGCGAGTCCGTATTGGTGAACGCAATAACGGGAATGTTCACATACGAGGCCTCCATAATTGGCTGATGATCGGTATTGGGATCGGTGACGACCAATAGACGCGGCTCGCGAAAAGCGGGCTGAATCTGATTGGTGAACGCGCCGGGCGTAAAGCGGCCAGCAATTGGCGTCGTATCCGTATACTTGGCAAACTTCAGCACGGCACGCTGGCCAATGGGACGCGACGAGATGACGAACACCTGTCACATTAAACAAGGAGCAGCATTAGAATAGTAAATATATACACGTATATATAGATATTTAAGCCATTTGGTTGATTGTGGTGTGGTCAGCTTTTAAATTGAAATCATTGCATTTCATACCCGAAAGATAATTTAAGCATCATCATGAATACACCACAATAGCAACAAATGAAAATAAATATAATTTTCTTGTGGCGCTTACGTCGGAGGCATTCTCAATGGCAACAATGGCGCGTGCAGCGAGCACCAGTTTCTCCCATGTCTTGCCCAGATTGATGATGTTGACGCCGTCGGCGCGACGCTTGAAAACGTATTGTTCCATCTGGAAATTGACGTTCTCCGAGCCC
Organism: Drosophila imparisetae; assembly: GCA_035042265.1. Lineage (NCBI taxonomy): Eukaryota > Metazoa > Arthropoda > Insecta > Diptera > Drosophilidae > Drosophila > Drosophila imparisetae. The sequence continues at coordinate 1,264,747 of JAWNLP010000405.1, read as the reverse complement.
AGATGGGTAGTGGCGACCAACATTTTGGTAATGTCATCCTCTTTGAGGGACAGTATATCTAAGCCTCCCGACATTTTAACGTGAAAGAGTTACGAAACCTATAATACAGAATATATTCAATTATCAATCGTTTCACACTTTTATCACGAACATAACCTAAAAATTGAGCAAAAAATAAAATGTGCCCACGTGCCATATGCAAAATGTATCAAAAAATATTGCGGAATACTTCGAAAACTTTGCATTGCAATTGCTTTGAAGCGTTGCAACTTTGTTGGCAGCAGTTTGCTAGTATTTCCATCACTTTATTTGTACATTTGGGGCAACAAAACTAATTTTTTAGCTCTACTCACGTTGTGGATGCCGCTGGGAGCGTTGACAAAATGGACGAGCTGTGGCCAGTGTCGCTTTGAGCTGGCCAAAAAACAGTGCTGGGTTGCGCGCGCCGCTCAAGGCTATGCAACACTGTCAACACTGGCTGAGCGGCCGAAAGCTAACTGCTACACGTGCGGGGCGTGACAATAAGCTGATTGATACAAGCCGATACAAAAACCACTATTTTAAATTAAAATTGTTGAAAGAAACAAGAGATTTTTGTTGTTTTCTGTTTTTGTATACACATTTATTGCAAGTTTTTTTTCGTTTATATTCGTAATGTGTGTATGCCTGTTTGCTCATTTTGACCACCTTGTGACTACCACATCAATGCATGATCAATATTGATACATATCGATTCACTTTCCGGATTGCGTTGCCAATATTATCTAATTGCAGTGAATTCAGTTGTTTCTTGTTCTTGTTCTTTTTTTTTATGCCGTTGTTGCTTAAGCAGCTATGTGTGTTTGGGTGTGTGTTCCATACTATTATTATGTTGCAATATTTGTTCACTTGTTTAGTGTGATTTGGCTTGATGTTGATTTTTCACGTGCATTAGTTTAAAAGGAATATATGTACATACTTGAGAGCGAACTTTGACATATGACATATGATGTATGACAGATGAGGTATGACATACGTTAAGGACATACACATTTATTTAAATATTCAATTTGTTTACTTCCATGCGAGTTGCATGGTAAAAATCTTGTTTTTTACGCCTCGTCTCTTTCTTGCATTCCTTTTTTTTTTTTTTTGTTAATTTTAATTTATATATGGCTTTTCCTTTTATTTTATTTTTGTTTTGTATATTTATTAAACATTCAACAAAATGCCCTCATTAGGTATATATATGTATGTATATATATATATGGATTTATCTAGCTGTGTATGTGTGTGTGTGTGTGGGTGTGTGTGTGTTTGGGTGTGTGTGTGTTGTCTTCAGGCTGCACATTCCCTCATTTACGTACTCGTTAACTTAATAACATCAATAAAAAAACAACATGTTGTATACACAAATACATACATTAAACATTTGTGTTTTCTTTGGTTTTTTTTTTGTTTTTGTTTCTGTTTTTTTTTTTCATGGCTTAGCTTAGAGTTTCCTTTGGGATTAGTGTTAAATTACTAACTACTTATACAATGTAATGTTAACTTGTTTTACTTGTTTTAATTTGTCCGTAAAGTTTTGTTTTTCTTTGTTAAATACTAAATTGTTGTCTCCTCAACATTTTTCCAATTTTCCCATTTTCCTTCGGCCTCTTTACTGCATTTTGCGCCTGGTTTTCTGCTTACGTGTTAAATGTGAACAATTTGTCTTAAAAAATATATACGTAATAATTAACATTTCGCTATTTCGGTTTTTTTTTCCATTTGTTTTTGTATTTTCTTTGGTTTTTGTTTTTTTTTCTTTTTTTCATTCGCTCTGTACTTAATTTGTGTATAAAATATTTTTACTACAAAAAATCACTCTTTGCAAATAAAACTCAATGCGTTTTTTTTTTTTTAGTTTTTTTTTACTGTTAACATTGTTTGCTTTTTCTTTTCTTTTCATTTCCTTTTGTCTTGTTTTGTTTATATTTTGTGTGGCTGTGTGTGTGTGTTGAGTTTTGTAACATAACAAGCTTAAAGCGATTAGTTTCAATAAATATATATAAATGTGTGTATGTGTTTTTTTATATGTATGTATGTAGATCAATAATCCAATTATAAGTTGTTTACATAATCAAGTGATTAAAGAAGCGCACATAAAAACCAGTGGTCGACTCTGCTGACAGCTGAGCAGATTAAAAAAATAAACCGTTAGAGCAAATCAAGCGAAATGCAATGCAGAAAAGCAACGAGCAAAAGGAGACGAACGGAATGCATAGCATTGGCAGAGAGTGGATAGATAGAGAGGGAGAGGACGTTGGGCTTTATTTACCGTATAATGGAGTTAGACACTGACTTAGACTCTTGCTCTTCCGCTTTACACAAGCCAACCACTGATGCATATACATATGTATGTATGTATGTAGCATATCGTAAAAGTGTATATATGTCTGTATTTAAATACATACATGTGTCTCACATTCGAGTCTAAACATTTAGAAGAGACATAAAACGAATAGCAACACAATCATTGAATTATTCAATTTTAGCTTTGATTTTAGTTAAATATAAAATGTTTATATGTATATGTATATTTATTTAAATGTTTAGTTTCGATTTTAGTTATTTTAGTTTGACGATTTATTAAGTTTTGTTTTATTTATGCTTCTAAGTATTTAATTCTTTGCTTTATAATCACTACGCAACTCGCTCTTTCTCCTCCTTATTCTTCTTCTTTCTTTTGTAAAAATTAAAACGGCATTCATCTGTTTTTGCTACACTGTGCACTTAACCCTGCACCCATGCGCTGAGAACAACAAAAGAGCAAGCAAATAGAGCGACAGAAAGAAGGAAAGAGGCAGCAGCATGAGCTAAATGTGCATAATTCTAATGCACATACACATGCATACGAATATGTGTGTGTATGTCTTTCATACATTGCATGCGCCAGTTAATTAGTGTTGCTGCAGCTGGGTACAGGATATTAAAGCAAAAACATATTCTAGCGTAGAAAGTGAGTGTTTTTCATCTTCGGTATTCCGATATTCATTTTCTTTTCTGTGTGTGTGTTCAAAACGCAAATGAAAAGACTGCACACATACATATCTAATGTATATATGTATATGTATGTTAAATCTTATCCTGATCGATTGATCGGCAAAACTAAAGAACAAGCAATTCGAAGAGTATTCAAAATACGATTTCAATTTTCACTTTGTGGTTGTTCTTCGTTTTCAGGGAAACATAATGTGTATAGTACATGAATATATATGTATATATATAAATATTTTAAAATGGCTGCATGTAGATACATATGTATGTATGTGTATGTGTGTGTGTGTGTCTGTCTGTGTATATATCAATAAATGAATATACGTTTATATGCAATAACATTCATAATAATTAAGTAAATACATACATATATAAATATGTTAATGTGTATATATTTAGCAATGCCTAATTCTCAATTCAATTTCAATTTCCAGCTCGAGCTCCTCTTTATATATATATATATATATGTATATATATATATATATATATATCGTTTCACATTTGATTAGCATTTATGTATAATTTAGTAAATACTAAAAAAAAAACATTTATTACATTTGTGCTTTGTTTGTTTGCTTCTTGGTTGTTTTTTTTGTTTGTTTGCTTGTTAACACAGTTCAATCGAGAATAATAATAAAAACTGTTTTCATTTTGTTGTTGTTTAAAACTTATTGTTAACCATATGTTTTGGCTTTGTTCTTCTGGTACTTCATTAATCAGTTAGTCAACACCGAACGTCTATCCGCTTTCATTTCCATTTCCCCTTCTCCAACTGCGAGTCAACTTTGTGTGTGTGTGTGAGGCGCTTTGGGTTTTTATTTGTTGCTTTTTATATTTATTTTAGTTGTAGTTTTAAATTGTTGTTTAAATTTTGAAAAGCTTTCGGTTTACATTTATTTGAAACATCTTTTTAACTGCCATGCGGCATCATATTGATTAAATATACACCTATATTTGTATATATGGAGAGATTTTTTTATTATTATTATTATTATTATTATTATTATTATTGTAATATTTGACTATGGTTTTTGGTGTAAATGTGGCTGTGTCAATTTGAAATCGTGGCGACAAAAAATGACAAAAAAGCATTTTTAAATTATTCGTTCATTGAAATGTTGTTTTAGTTGTTGGATGTTGTTGCGTTGGCAGCTACTTGATTGAGTTTCGATTATCGGTAAGATTCAAGTATGTAATAATAGGATTAGTGGCAATGGCCAATGCCAATGCCATCAATATGATTCATACAAGTCTCTCCAAATGATTCAGAGCACCGTTTCCATTTCGGCGATTTCCGTTTTATAAGACCTGGTTGCATGTTGATTGGCGTCGGTGGTGGCAGCAACAAATCGGCAGCAGTTGCAGCATTTATCGTGAATGGACAATGTCAACAGAGACTCCAAAAAGTTAGTCAAGTCAAGTATATACACATATATAAGTTTCCAATACAAATATAAACATCCATCATGCGAATACTGTTCACACAAACAAACACACACAGCAAAAGGAAAAGGTAATTGTAACTGATTGGGGACAGTAGGATGTGTAAGTAAATAGCTGCGTAAATCGATGGCATTAGTCTATACAGTCGGACATCCTTTGTTGTCCATGTCCATGGGAAAGTAACGCCTGCAAGCGCATTACTCATACTCACACACACACGCACACGCACACACACAGATCCTGATACGCACATACGGCCAGAAGGATGCTCTCGAGTTGAATATGGAGATGGAGCACAGAACAAAACAAAACAGATCAGAGCAGTGGATAGGAGAGGATAGGAGAGGAGAGGAGTGCAGTGGAGTGGAGTGGAATGGAGTAGAGAGCAGAGCCAAACATAACATCATCAATCAATCATCAAATGAGGGGGTGGGGGAAGGGCATCTCCCAAGGGCTCGCATGTAAATAAATTAGTGCCAACAAGTGAATGGGGAGAAAAGGACAAACAGAAAGAAAAAAAACAGAAAAGAAAAGAAGAGCAGAAAGCGTGTAGAGTGAAAGAGCTCTTAAAACAGGCAGCAGCAACAACTGTGCAATACACTGTTCCCAGTGAAACTCTTCGAATCAAATTTATACAAAAATATAAACAATTAAAGAATAAATAAAACGAAAGAGAGAATAACTTTCTTTAAGTATTTAAGCGAATGGAAGTGAATATGTCGAAAAAAGACAAATCTGATGAGACGATTTCCTTTTATGTTGCGTTTGTTGTGTGTTGAGTAACGCGCAAAGTGAAGGAAATTGATCAACTGCTGCTGCGCCGGAAGTAAAGCAGCGGATACAGCAAAGAGAGGATTTAAGTGTTGCTGCTTTAATGCAATAAGTGCAATAAGATTTTTCATTTATATTTTTTTAATTGTCTCTTGATTTAAACTGACATTTGCACACATACGCCAAATAGTTTTATTATGAAATTGTCTTGGCTATGCTAACTGCAACTATTAAAAATGGCAAAATATTACTCAGGGCTTCATTCTTGGTGAAATGAGCAGCAACCACAACAAGTCGTGCCTTAACCCTTTTGTCAACCAGAACACACAAAAGCCGCAACAGCCGCAAGTCACAGTGCTGTAGTAGAGGGAGAGAGGGGAGATATACAACAAGATACCCTGTATCCAAATGTCAACTGATTATTAAACTCATCATCTGACCGGAGTCAGAAATCTTAATCCATAATAAATTTCCACAGTATATTAATATTATGTCAAGGGATATTCTAATATCAGATATTCATTCTTATCGGTAGTTAAGGAAAACTTATCGATAAAATCAATTAAAGCTTATCTGCATTTTGTGTATCGACTTCTTATGTTTATTTTCTTATGACTGCAGCCTCAGCGTAGCCTCTTCACACATTCTTAAGGGTTACAGGGTATGCAATGGGAAACATGAGATATTTGATGTCTATATATCTCCCTATACAAATTCCTATCCTTATACCCCCATCCACCACTAACCCCGTTTTGAGCACATTGTTGCTGCTGTTGCTGCGGTTTGCAAAGTTTTAAAATGTTTCGCTATTTTTTCGCATCGTTTTACATGGCATGAATATAAATAAACATACATACTGTCTATGTGTGTGTGTGTGCGTGTGTGTGTTTGAGTGTGGGTATGCAATGTATGTAAATGCATTCATCTTTCTGTGGCATATATTTTGTTGTATCACAAAGTTTTTATTCGTCGCTCTTATTCGAGCTCACAATTTGCACAATTTGTTGAAAAGTTTGCCCGAAAGTTTGCACACGAACACGAAGACGATAATGAAAGTGAACATGCATAAACATGCGCTGGGCTAATCCAAACCCAACCTTCACCCATCGCCAGAAAAAACAGATACTACAAGTACAAGTGTTAAAGGGCTGCGATTCGCACAATTTGCGGCTTGTGATGAAAAGTTAAACTTCATTCGGCATATTAAACATTGACCTACAAACAACCCTCGAAGTCATTCAACACACATACACATAGATGTATATAAATGTATATATATATATATATAACATGTGTGTCTATTTTAATATTGCACATTCACAAAACATTTGCTCTGGATTCTCATTCGCTTACACTCAGAAAAGAGAAAATACTAGAAATTAGAAAGGACTATTTTTTGGAATGCGGAACCCATTAAAAATGTGTAAAAATAATTGTATAACGTGCAGAAGGAAGCAACTTCATCCGCATAGGGTGCATATATTCTTGTTCAGGATATTAGGGACTATAAGACTTCATTATATCGATAACTGACGCCATTTAACGAATACCGATACATATCGATTTCCGATAGCAACAAAAACAACAATTTTAAAGATCGATCCATCAATTTTTTATAAAATATACTTTGACATATTATTGATCAACTGCCATGCATTTCATAAAGATCTTTAATGCTGTGAAATGAGAACACTTCGTTTTCGAGGGAACTTTTGCAATAAAATTGGGATATATTCAACAAATGGGTTCAGGGTATATCGTAGTCGTAACTCACACTTTTACATCATTATTAGTTGCCATGTGTAATACACCGTGAATATATTCAGTTCAAATTATATCGAAAACTTTTGGCTTAATGCTTAGAGCAGCGTAACATGTGCATTCATTTCAAACTGAATAGTTAAGCCTCGCAACTAACTAACTTAAATAGTTAAGCTCTCAAACTAACTAATGTAGTGCAGTTGCCAACTGAATATGTGCCACAGATGGACAATTGGATGGATGGATGGATGGATGGATGAACCTAATGGGTTTGATTGCGTTATTTCCAGCGACCATGTTATGCAAATGGACGTTAATATAGCCTTGTGTGTGTGTGTGTGGGTGTGGGTGTGTGTGTATTTTGCCATACCCACAAGCTGTGCTCGGTTCGAGTCGACTTGATTCGACTCGGATGCAGAATAAACCTGAAATGAATCACAACAGGAACTGTCGGAAATTGCGCTGCTGGGACTAGGACTATGGGGCAGGGACTGCTCGGGTGGCACGGTTGGTTTCGGCTGGGAGGCAGGCAATGTGCGCGTTGAGTCAGCAACCGAGATAATGTAATTTAATAAAGTAATTTCCATAGATTTTTATTAGAGCTGCAGCAGCAGGAGCAGAAACAGAACGAGGGAGAAGCTGGACAGAAACGATGTGTCAAAAGGAACAACGTTAAAATGTTACCCTAATCAATTGCTTAATTGCATTGCTGCAAAGTAAGTGGCACACACAGAAACACAAGAAGCGGTGGCATGCGAGGAGTTCCAAGGGGGGTGGTGGGTAGGCGGGGTTAGTAAGAAAAACTTACCACCTGTATAGATCTTGTGCGCTGGCAGCCAAACTGAGATTTCCGAGCAACGGCGGCCGCTCTTTGAGATGATGATGATTCAGCAGATCCGAGGATGAGGCCAGTCTGCGGAACAGCATACAGCTAGAGTCTAGTGTCTATAGTCTAGAGGGTGTGTGGTGAGTCGGTGCAACTTACCTCAATTGTGGCGCCTTGATGCCATGCTTGTCCATAACCTTCTCCAGCTGACGCACCCGCAACCGGGACATGTCCAACTCATGCTTCACCTTCCACAGATGCGTGTCGCAGATGGGATCATTGCAACGATGCTTCTTCAGTATTTCGGTTGCCTCGAATACGGCGCCGCGAAACGTCAGCGATTTGCCCATGGACAGCGAGATGAGGGCACAACAATGACCGCCATCCTTCTTGGCAAGACGCTTGCGTATATACTTGAAATATACATGCTCCAGCAGCAGCAATAGCGCTGCCAACAATATGCCAGCCATGAGCAAGAGGAATGCCGACAAGAATTGCTCCAATGCCAGCGGATCCGATGATTTGTGCTCCTGCTTGCCCGGCCGGCAAGAGCCCGTCATCCAGTAGCGACGCAATCGCTCCAGATCACCATTGGCACGAAACTCGAGCAGACGCTTGTTGAACATCTGCACGTACTTGGAGTTGCGGCTAAAGGCCAAGCCATACCCTGTAAAGCAGGGGGGTAGCCGAGGGTAGCATAGACAGACAGACAGAGAGGGGGGACGGGAGACAAGATGAACTCACCAGTCATGGCATACCAACTGCCGACGGTCATCAAGCGACAGTCCTCGTCCTGAGCAACCAGATAGTCGAGCACGGTGCCATCGTAGATGAACGAGTCCAGGTTGCCATTTAGGACGGCAGCAACGCCATCAGCGACGCTCGTCTTATTATATCTGCGTGGATTGTTATCGATTTGAATCGATTGTTTAGCCATTGATAATCGATACTTACTGCCTCATGTAGTAGTGCATGTCCTTAAAGTATTTGTGTATCGTGGAATCCGTGTGGCTATAAGGAATGGTGCCGAACTTAAACGAGGGCTTGTGCGAATACGGATGCACCAACCGGCTATCGTTGAGTCCACTGAATTCGTGGAACTCCTCTCTGCAAAAGCCACGGCACAATGAGACAGAGAGAAAGCGGAAGAGACAGCGGGAGAGAGAGAGAGAGAGAGAGAGAGTGAGAAAAAGTGAGAGTGAGATGGAGAGCGTGACAATACGAACCTGGTTATCATGAAGGCGGCCAAATTGGCAGTGTAGATGGCAAGGAAAACAACGGCGAACAGAGCCCAAACATTGGTCATGAAACGGGAGGTGAAACCACGCGGGGAATCCACATGTACGGCAGCTTGAAAGAGTACCGCCCAGACAAGCCAGTATGTGCGGAACAGGGAGAAGCGATACGGTGTCACGTTCGTATTCTGGAGATATAGCTTCATGTCGTAGCCACTGGGCGAGAGCCACTCGAACAGGAAGATCATAAAGGTGGCTGCCTGAATGGCGACGATGCCCACCTGTTGGTTGTTTGGTAATTGGATGGGATATTGGGATTTGGGAGAGGGATAATGAGTGAGAGAGAGAGAGAGGGAGCAGAGTGGCCAGAAGAATAGATAGAGAGAGAGAGAGAGAGAAGCATATAGAGTTGTAGAATTAGGGAACTTACCGGCTTTTCAGAGTTTATCAGGCACAGACCAGATCGACTTACCAGCATCCAGGAGGCCGTATCGAATGGCTCCAGAAAGGCCGTGGGCGATATGATGCCCGTTCGCTTGGCGACAACAATGGCAATGCCGGTTTCCATGAAGGGCTCACTAAAATCGACGACCGCCTCGCGCTCGGTGTTGATCATGAGAGATGTGAGGACCATGTCCGTCTTGCGGTTAACCAAGTCGGCAATTAAACCATTCCATTTACCATTCTCAAGTGTACCCCATTTACCATCTTCAACCCGTACCAGTTCGTAGGTGAAGCCGAGCTCCTCGGCAAATTTCTCGAGCAGATCGATGCAGAAGCCGCTGCAGCATTGATAGAAGGACTCGTTACGGTGTGCCTGACCCACATCAATGTCGGCGGCCATTTCGTGATCGGCCGCCACACGGCAGAGCACACCGCGGTCCATCAGGCACTTGCCACTCACTGGATCGGCGGGTGACAGATTGATATAGGGTGCCTCCTCGAGGAATGTGATCTTTAAATGGAATTTCTCGGGCACACCTTGCGGCGGAGCGTGCGAGTTACCTGGCCACGCTATATCGCGTATGTCCAACTTCTGTGTCTCCCACGACTTCCAAACGCCAATCTGTGCCGGCGTTTTTTTTGTTTTATTTTTGTTGTTGTGGTTTTTTGTGAGTGTCCCAGTGTTAATAAAGAAAAAAAGGCAAGTTGCAATTATACAAAGCGTGTGTGTGTGTGTGTGAATGGGGTGTGTGGATGGTGTGTGTGTGTAAATGATGTGCGTGAATTGTGTATAGTTTGTATGTATGCATTATTTGAAGAGTGCGTATTTGAGTGTGGATGGTGTGTGGATAATATGTGGATAGTGTGTGGAGGGTTTGTGTATATGATGTAGGAATAGAGTGTGTATTTTATGTGGTTGTGTGTACAGATGTGTTTTGCGTAAAGCGAGTATTTGGGTGTGGATGGTGTGTGGATAGTGTGTGGAGGGGTCGATGAATGGGGTGGATTGTATATTTTATGTGATTGTGTGCATGGATTGTGTATGGTGTGTTGTATGCGGGGAGGATGTGATCATTTGTGTTTGTACAGTGAGTAATTTGGTGTGGATGATGTGTGGATAACATTGTGATTTTGTACAGTGAAATTGTGTGGATGTTGTGCGTTGTGTGTTGATGTGATTTTGTACAGTGAATGCCAGTGTGAGTGCAAGAGAAAAATAGTTAAAGTTAAGAATACAAAGTGATTAAGTGATTAGATCAGCGATTAGTAATTAGTGATAGTGATTAGGAGAGTGGATGGTAACATGCATAACGCAGCACTTACCTCCTCCCAGACGAGATTCTTATTGTTGGCGCTGGGTCGCAGATTCATGATCTTTAGCTCGGCGGACTTTAAGTCGCCGTCGGCAGTGAACTCGATATTCGGCTTGTTGAGGTCCCCCTCGATGGACACGTTGCGCAAATACTTGAAGAAGCTGACCAACAAATTGAGTTCTACGATCTAGGGGTAACTGGGGCATCTGATGCCCAATTGGATACTCACATCTCGCCATTGTCCCAGCGACCGCGACCCTCGTCCTCGCAGGATAGCGACTGGGTGGTCAGGCGACGATCCCGATTCGCTGGATCTGTTAAATAGGCCTCCACACCATAGCTGTAGATCTTGATGGCATTGGAGATCTCGTTCATTAGCGCCGCACTGCTCGTATCGAAATGGACGCCCAGCATGCCAACGGGAAACTGAGAATGGGCATCCTTCTTCTCGATCACCGACTGACTGACGACCCACACATAATTCTCGCCAGTCAGCTTCATTTCCTCGGCGGCACGCAGTATGGTTATCGCCTCCGTCTGTGTGGCATAGAGCAGCATGACGCGTGCCTCGCTATTCACCAGCTCCATCAGGTCACTGGTGCGCGTGACCACAATCGAATTGAGGATGGTGAACTTGAAGTGCTCCTGCATCTCGGCGACACGTTCCCGCACAGCCTGCACAAAGTCATCATGACCGGCGATCTGTGACGTGACCACAGAGAACTGATGCCACTTGTAGCGCTCCAATATGCTCAACATGGCGGCGCTCTGATGTTCAATGCTCGGCGCCAGCTGCAGCTGGAGCGTCGACTGCGATGCTCTTCGCTCCAATCCCGAATTGTCCGCATTCCACGAGATAACCGGTATGCCCAAGTAACCGGCCAGCTGCAGGAAATACTGTGCCGAGGCGGTGCTGTGCCCAAACTGCTCGTTGTTCATCATATATAGAATCGCCGACACGTTCACCCGCAGGAACTCCTTGCAAAGCGTGCTAAGGATGGCTGTGTAAAGTGGATTTGTGTGGTTAGCTTACAGTTAACACTAAGCAGGTGGAATCACTTAAGCATACGGCAATCATACGCCAATTAAACATTTCGCACATTGCACCTCTCATCCCCTGTTTCGGGCGAACTGCGCTCGACTCCAAATGCAAATGGCCAAAAGGCTGTCATGGAAGTTGTGCAAACGTTTGTAACATATCTCCGACTCCATCAAATATATATGCATACATATATTCTTGATCAGCATCAGCAGCCGAGTTGATCTGGCTTTGGTCGTCTGTTTGAACAAGCCGTTCTTAATTTTATGTTTAGTTTTGAAGTGCACATCGAGATTATTTCGTTTTATCGATAAAAATCGATTACCAAATAAATTGCTAACTGATATACATACTCAAACATACTTTACATTAACTGTAAAATAAACTACCACCAGAAAATCCTGGAGTGTATTTAACAGGGTGTCTTCTCGTCGAGCGCTCTCTCTGTGTGTGCAGCTCAACTGACCGAAACGCTTTGCCCCCCAGGCCTGTGCCTTTGTGCGTGTTCTGTATACAAATGTGTGTATGTGTGTGTTTGTGTGTGCGTCCAAATTAATTACAGATTAGCCACCGGCTGGATGTGGTAGCGTACTGCTGCTCCAGCTGGAATAACATTTTGCTGTATTTGCTTATCAAGTGTCGCTGATGAGATGAGGGCTGTGGCATGTGGAATGGGCGTGGCCCGCATTCCCTGGTGAGGTGTTAAAACGCAACTCAATTGTGGTGGTAAGCCTCGAGCGATGTTGGGCTGATTAGATTGCCACACAACCATCCAAATACCCGGAACTCCAACACGCGTATTGGCAACGCTCTCCAACTTTTTGCGGCCTCTTTACAGCTCATGTGGAACGGATGTACATGCCTCCCCCTCCATAATTGACATGTTTAGCGGAGTATATATATATATATATATATACATATATATATATAAATATAGGCATAATCATATAAAGCTGTTAATGGGATTGAACTGAAAGTCATTTTTCATGATGAAGGTTGGACACATTGTAATTAATTCAAATGTATTCCCATTGGGAAAAGGTAACCGCATCAACATCCGCATCCGCACCCGCATCCGCATCAGTATCAGCGTCAATATAATCGATTTGAAGCGCTTGTGGGGCTCATTTTGGCCTAATGAGTGGAAAGCGGATAACTGGATAACTGTCACTGAGCCTGCTTTGGATTGGATTTTATTGGATTAGATTTGGTTGTGTTGGGTTGGGCTGGGTTTTTTTTTTTTGCTGCTGTTACGGAATTTGTATTGTGTGCCAAGGACAAATGCGTTTGTTCAAGCTGGTTGCTTAGTTACTCAGTTTTGTACAGAATATTTGGAGGCAAGAACAATGACCAGCGATAATTTAGAAAGTTTGTAGATGCCATCACTGAAACACTCTGCCACAGACGCAAACACGAGACAAGAGACGGGAGACAGAAGAATGTGAATGACATGTCAAAGTTGAAGCTTGAAAGTTGAGAGCACCGCTCGTCTCACACTTGAACCAATACAAATGTATAACTTGGGCAAACATTACAGATAGACAGAGAGAGCGAGATATATATATATATATATATATATATATATATAGTGAGAAAGAGAGAGATAGATGCAGAGTGAGCGAGAGAGAGGGAGTGACACGACAGACAAGTCGAAGTTTTCTTTTCTTTTTTTTATTTTTATTTTTTTTTTAATTTTAATTTTTCTCTTCTTGTTGCCCAAGCATGTAATGTGTATCTAAGAGGGTTGGTTGGACTTAGTGCTGGCTGTATGATAAATTCAGAAATCTCATCAAAAAGTTTAATTAACTTTTTCATCACTTTGCCGATGCTATTTGCATTTGGAAGCAACCACTGCTAATTTCAGCAAGAGCTTCTCTTATGCCAGCGGCATGCATTCAATTACAGAGACCACAGCTAGCACGTCGCATGGATGGATAGATGGATAGATAGGCTCAGACTGTTTGGATTGATGGATTGATAGATGGACCATCAAATTGGGTGACCAGACTGGGGCAGTAGGAGTGCTGTGTGTGTGTGTGTGTTTGGGGGAGGGGGCTGGTTTTTATTAAATCGACAATAGAAAATCACTTAATAAAATTATGTCAATCCCCAAGAATAGCAGCTGGGCCAGCAGGAGGTAGTCGGTGGGAGGCCGTAGTCTTAAAGGCTTATAGATACAGGCAGGCTTCCAGGCAGTCAGGCAGTCGGGCAGGCTGGCAGCCTGGCAGGCAGGCAGGCAGGGATGGATATGAGTGAGGGCGTGTCGGGTCTATATAAATACTGACTTGCTGACGGGCAGCAGCTTTATGAATTTTGTGCTGTTGCCTCCCCCCCCCCCCTCCCACCATCCCCCTGTCCATTAACCCTGCCCGTGCAGCCACGCTAAATTCCACTCCATCCTTACCTTTGGCGTTTCGCGTTTGGCTCTTTGACTGTGGAAATTTAGAGGCAGCACAATTTAATTTTGAGTCTGAATGAATTTTGATTTAATTACCAGGCAAGCGAAAAATGTTTGATTTTTGGCCATTTGCCCGTGTCAAAGGTCCTACTGCCGTTCCGTCTACCACCCTACGCAGTCCCCCCTTTCCCCCTTAGTATCAGTGGTGCTCGGGACTAGTCTGCCTGGCAACATTCGCCTCTCCATTAAAACTTTAATTGTATGTATTAAACGTTTTTAATTGCTTTTGAAATGGTTGTTGGCACTCCTGTCTCGGTTGCCACTGGCTCTGCCTATGCCGCTGCCGCTTATTTATACCCTGTGCCCATTTAAGTGGGTCAAAGGGGTGTAATAAAAATCCGACGAATGTGTGCCTATTAAAAGTCCAATGATATTTATTATAGCCAGAGCCCATTAAAAATAGGCTGAAAGTAAAAGATGTTGTGTGTGTAAAAAGTGTGTAACGGGCAGAGGGAAGCATAAAGTACATTTACATTCCTGATCAGCATCAATGGCAGAGTTGAGCTGAGTATGTTCTCTGATATCAGATACTATAAGAACTAGAGACTTCAGATTCTATATATATATTCTATAAGTTCTCTTATCGGCAGACCAAGTTTATTTCTCTTTATCGACAACTTTGACTGCTTTGCGAATATCGATATGAATCGATAACCGATAACAAATAAAAACACAACTGTAAATGTATGCCGTTCAGTTGACACATACTCAGACATATTATTTATAAACTATACAAATTTCATTAAGATCGGTCAAGAAAATCTGATTTTGTATTTTTATACCTAGTCGAGCACTCTCTAGTAGAGCTTTCACTTAATATATCTTTATCTCTTGATATCATTCTGAAAATAGTTAATTAGTTGTTCAGTATTATTGACAAATTTCTATGAATAGTAGTTGAGACTTTGTACAGGGCATTCAAAAGTCGATCATTTTTAAACTGAGCTTTTAACATTCAGCTGACTTGCTGATTCTGATGCTATTTCTGTTTTTGTTTCCCTTTCTGTGTACGCGTGGCATACATAAAAATAGAAGAAGAAGAACAAAACCTATTGTCCAGTTATCGGGTCGGAAAATGTTATTACAACTTTTCATAATGTTGCAGGCATCCAACGTCTGCTGTAATCAAAGTAATTAAGTTTGCTGCTTCCTCTGCACCCATCTCCCAAGCTGTTTGCAGATGTTGTTTTGCTGTTTGCCTGTTTTTGGTGTCCATTTTAAATTAAGATTGAAATCCAAATTCGAATTTCAAAAGTTTGCCAGCGTGTCAAATGGATTCACATGGCGAACGTCTCCTGACCAAATTTCGCATGAGAAACGAATTTTGTTACTTGACGCTGCCATCTTGCCAATAATTCATTCAGCTGCTGCAGTGGCGCCACAAGCCACGACGGGCGTCTGGCATTTATGAGCTACGTTTCCGGCTTCAGCTACCACGGATCCGGCTCCTCGACACTGCCGCTGCGACTGCGGTCCCGTGCTACCGCTTGATGTGCCAACTGACAACCAGAAGCAAGAAACCAGAAGCAAGAAGCAAGAAACCAGAATCAGCAAACAGGAGAAGGAGCGCGCATGTTGAAAGGCAAGCCACCAACTTGCCTTGGTGGCAAGTAGTCTGCGTAGTCAAAGGAGATGTAAATTGTGTTGCTTTTAGAGCAAACAAAAAAATTGCAATCGGAGTAAGAGTACACTGAGAAAGAGCTCGGAATAAAACTTTGAAAATTATCCTTAAATGGAAATTATCGTGAAAATTGGCAGTTAGAAATAATTTCGGATAATTTTTAAAATTATAGAAAGTTTTTTCTGTTTTTTTTTTTTTAGAAATAATTTTGAAATATTAGGTATAATTGCTAATAATTAGAAATCCATTTTTTGATATTTTTCAGATTATTTTTATATTATTTGGAAACAACATTTCTAAAAGTCATTAAGGAAAATGCTTCTTTATTTTCTTAAAATTTTTATTTATTTGTTTATATTTTTTCCTTTTTAATGTAGCAATTTATTTTCATGTTATCATCAACCTAATGAAAAGTTATAAAATATTGTTTTGTACAAAGTATAAACAATAGCAGGGAATTTAAATTAAATAACATAAACATATAATTGCTTTTAACATATTACAATATTACGTAACATCAAATATAACATTAAATATAACATTTGTTGCACATTAACGGTACTATTAACGCCCAATTGTCCAGAGGTCGCTGGTGTGGAGGCGCTTTAAGCGTGTATTCGACCCTAGTGAGCAAGCCAATGGGTTAACATGGTTATGTAACCGATCATTGTGGCGGTTTATTTGACTAATGACTGTCGGTACACAGAAGTCGTTGTGTAGCGTCATATTGCTCACATGGGGTGGAGCACCAGAGATGTCTCTTAGGGCCTTGTTCTGTAGAACTCGAATGTGGTTAACCCAAGATTTTGCCGCTGTGCCCCAAAATGTCCATGTGGGCACGATGATGCTCCTGTACACCAGCAGCTTGTTGCTCAAGCTGAGTTTGCTGGATGACTTCGGCAACCAGTTGAGTTTCGCCCTTTTGGATCTACACACTGCTGCCGTGATCTGTATGTGTTTGCGACAGGTAAGTTTCCTGTCCAGATACATACCCAGGTAGCGAACATTCTCCTGGGGTATGATCGTGTTATTGAGTCGGACGGTTGGACAGTTACCACTCCTGAGCGCAAACGTACAGTGCTGCGTGACGGTTCTAAACACAGCATTATGCTTGATAATGCCTTTTCGTCACACTTATCAAACTCAGCTTTTTCAGCCAGAGTTGCATTTTCGGATTTCACAATTCTTCCACAAACAATTGGCCATTGGTCAAGTTGCACCAGCACACTTTTCATATGCAATGACCACGCCGCATAGTTTTCGCCATCCAACTTATTTTATTAATGGCATATAATCCTGATCCACTCATGCTTATTATCGCAATCAGCAATTAATTATCGCACACAGCAAAAAAAAAAAAATTTATTTTTTTATATATATATATTTTTTTTTGGTACTTTATTGCAAGAGTGACAACAACGTAACTTGTTTTGCGATGCATTATTGGCGCCCGACGACTGACTCCATTCGTTTGTTTGCCAATCGTAGCTTTCGACTGAGGGTCGACAATTTATGTCTGTATGTACGTATGTATGAAATCAACGTGAGAATTCTTCAAAAGTCCAGAACAAGGCTATAAGGCTATATACATATATATATAAATCCATAGCACATCCGCTCAATACTAATAGAAAAATACATAAAATACATGAAGAGCCACCAAGCTGACCAGTGATCTGCTGGACAAGAAGACTAAGCCACCAGAGAGAAGACAACAATCTTAAAATTTAGTTGTGGTTAAATGGTGGTTTTTTGTAAACGTGGAATATTAAAATACTTATGTTTAATAATAATAATAAAAGTAATGTAATTATCTCTATACACATAAGAAAAAAAAGCCGCTCGGGATATTACACATATTGTTGCTAAGTTTAAGAAAACTCATTATGGAATTAAGAAAAGAAAAACTCATGGACATATGCTTGCTGCATAACAATGTGAGCCGCTCTGAGGGCCAACAAAATATGGCTTTCTTAGCTTTTTTTCCCTAAGTGCAGTAGCAGTGGGAGTGGCAGGGAATGGGAGGTTGGCGGCGTTCTGACGGGCTGACGGGATGAAAGATGTTGCTGCTGGCTCACTTATGTACGCATAATAATGCGTAAATTGAATTTTGACACCGTGCTGCTACAATTTGTGTGGAAGCCAGAGGTGTTACTTTTGCTCTTCCTCCTCCTCGTCCAACGCCTCCACCACTTCTCCTGCACTTCCGTCATCTCCTTCTGGTCTTTGTACTGCTTATACTTTTGCTGTGCGCCTGCGAGTCATCCAGTGAAGCCTTCAAGGCAGCCTGTCAGCGTTTTTAGCGCTCTCTTTGTACGCGGTCATATTTTGGCTCCAGCTCATTCACACACACACACACATACACACACAGAAACGCGCGCGACTTGACAACCTATTTAAACACACACACACACACACGCACACACACACATTTAGCTGGCAAGTCTGTCAACTTATTATAACATCCATTAATTTCATTTAAGCATCATTCAATTGCCTTCAGTTTTATCGCAAGTCATCAAGAGTTGGCCAACAAAGTGACGCCGCTTTTGGCCCCGAATTCCCAGTTGGAGTTGGAGTTGGAGTTGGAGTTCAAGCTGGTAACTGGTTGTTGTTGTTGTTGTTGCCCGCTGTCCTCTGGGGCTGGCAAAGTTTGAGCAACTTTTTGCATTAAGCTTCATATTGGCAGGAAGCACTGGAAACGGAGGCAACGCTGACAGCTGACAGCAGAAGCGAATAGCGAACAGCGAATAGCGAACAGCGAACAGAATAAACAGCCAACAATAAACAAGAAAACAGTGAACAGTGAACAGAAACAGAGAAACAAGGCCTCTTTCAACTCAATACCCAATTTGGTATTCATTTTGGTTGGCCACCAATTTCGATTTGTTGACAAGCAACACTGTATCTAAACAGCAGGTTATCTATATTTATTTGTATGTATGAGCATGTGTGTGTGCGTGACTGTGCGTGTGTGTTACAGTTTACGACACAATTTAATGTTGGCTAGATGTTTGAAAAGCAAAAATGGTCAAAAAGCCTGCAGCGACATAAAAGCACTATAATATTTTTATGCACGCATTATGCTCGAACGTGGTCCAGCCAGAGAACGAGAGCTAGGACGACAGAACGACAGCCAGAGTAGTCACGGACACAGTCACAGCACAAGGACATGGACGTGCCAAAATGCCTGTGGACACAGAATGGGGCACAGAACGCTGCGCAGCGCGGCACAGTGTCAAGTGTCATAAAACACAATTAGTCAAGAGTCGTTCGTTGTTTATCGCATTTATCTGCATCTATGTATGTATGTGTCGACTTGAGTCTTTTCTATATTTTCCTGATAGTTCACTGAAAGCCAACTAAGAGTTTCTAACAGGATGTTAAATCAAAATCGAAATCAGAATCGGAAACAATTGCAATTCACAATCGTAATCGAAATCAGAGCATGTTTTTTTTTTTTGGAAAACCCACATACCGAAACTGATATCACTTGTCCAGGAAAACGTCGTTGCGGAATATCATCATAGTCGATCCCGTAACTTATATAAAGTTATTTTATATTATATTATATTATATATGTATATAGATTAAGTCTCTGACATCGGATATTCAAGGCATGCAGAAGACAACATACCCTTGAAGACATCATCAATAATTAACAGAATACCGTAAGAAGGTTTGGAAAAATACCGGAATCTTTACCGACATTTGTAGACTCTACTTACAAGAATCGGAATTGATACTTAAATTCGTTTCGGTTTCCTAATCATTCTAATATTTGCGAACAAATTGCATTAGAGATTGACAGACTGAACATACAAATTGTTGATCCAACCAAGAATGTACATACATATATGTATATATATATGTATACATATCTGTATTTTTTGATGGGAATTAAGAGCAAGTTATTTTTTGCGAGTGCTTACTGTATGCGTGTTATTTTAGCTTTAGTTCGCGCGGCAAGTGATATATGGAATGTGGCATGTGGAATGTGGAAAGTGGCGTATGGCAAGTGCCATTTTGCTGTCGCCGCTTGCAATGCACTCCGAATTTTTAAATTCCAATTGAGTGCTGCAAATATCGCGCATACCAGCAATGCCCCTTGTTGCACGCACGATTAATCAATAAGATGATACTTCTGGCTGATTAAACACCCACACACACGCTCACACACACATGACAGACAACATCCATTTAGCTATCCACTAATAGCCACACTAGGGCGCTGAGGTATTGTAGCAGATGAGAGCATGTTACATTTACATATGTTGACACACACACACATACACACAAACACACTTACACACCCACACACATAGACATACATATGTTAAAGGCGCCTTTTCGCGCTTTGGCGCTGATCCAATATCGAGATTGTGAGCTCATAAATATAATCTAAGCGAACACGCAGGCAATAAACACACACACACACACTCGCCCACACACACACACACACATACGGAGAAATGCACACATGTACACATGGGCGTGGCATGCGAAGAACAAGACTAAGATGATGATGATGATGAAAAAAAGAACGACAAAAAAAAAATATAAAACTAAAGTTAACTTGGCTTGGCGCATAACTTGCCGCATATTTTATAGCTTGATGTTGACGTCACACGGTCAGCTGTATCTCACACATGCACACACATACACATGCACAGCAAGTGCGGACACGATGGCAACGACAATGACAACGATACCAAACGAGCAACAAAAAGGGAGCGCGATGACGAGGACGAGGACGACGATGAGGACGAGGACGAGAACGATGCTAACAAAGCTGACGACGCCCCAATCGCAACTCGGCTTATTCACACTTCCTATTTTCCAAACCCTCAGCCTTCACCCCCGCTTGCCAAGCAGAGGGTGTTTGATTTTGTCTCCTGCCAGCGTCTTATCGAATATCAGCGTTGTTAAGATGATTTTTTTTGGTATTCCTCTTTTTGCTGTTGTCGGATGAGTTTTACACGTGAAATGTTTAGCTGACACACAACACAAACACACACACTCACACACAGATATACACACACAAATGCACTTTTAATACCCTTGAATGGAATGCTGTCAGAATTTTCAGCTCGACACTGGCTAAAAGTGGAAAAGTTCGTAAGCGAAGTGTGTCACAAGTTCGGTGTGCCAACAAGAGAGCTCCTCATACCCAACCCCACTATTCCCCCTCCCCACGCTCCACTGTTGCCATGCCACGTTGTCCTTCCAGTGACAAAGCGATGTGATCAAATCCATTGATTTCCCGTTCAGGCGTTGGCCTGCGAAGACAGAGTGAACGTTTAGGGTGCATTTTGTAGTGGCACATTTGATGCTATGCTCGATATTTGTTTAGCACTCGGTTTAATGACCCAATACATTTATTTTGTGCCCCAACTAACTCTCGTACCTCCCATCTTGCATACAAAATTGTGTGACACTCTAAATTGGCTGATATGAAGCCGATAAGTGAATTGCAGCATACGTTATAATCAAATATACACACACTCCTCTAGAGGGTATTTGCATTTTAAAGGCGACATGTCGCCACAAAAAATATATATTCTTCTATATATGTTATTCTTGAACATCACTAGCCAAGTCGACATAGTAGTAGCACAATACTGCTTCAGCTCAGGAACTAACCTGATTCAACTTTGTGCCAAGTTCCAATCCTTTCATTTTACTGCCTTAAGCACTACATTCAGAGTCGAAGGGATCAGATCCATATATCCTCATATATATAACGAATGATTGACAGATGAGTGCTGGTATTGAAAACTGTTCTGGTTACCAAATCATCCGAAATTACCTTATCAGTTATTTCAGTTATGTATTATGCTCCTTACAAATTACCAACACCGGACTACTAAATCATATATCTGTTGCGGGAACAATTTGTTGGTTCTTTAAACTTATAGATAAGTGTATTATTATTAGGGCGGGTCATCATGCACTTCTTAGATATATTATGCACCTCCCTGAGTCAGTAATAGTGCTTAAAACTTGTTTCCCTAGCTAACTAAATCATTTACTGGCTAATGTGCTTTGGGGATTCCTTCTCATTAGCACAAAATCGATAGAGTTCGCTATTGACTATATCTAGTTTTGCTAGGTGACTTCTTAGCCTAGAATGTGCTGTCAAGAGACCGGTAGGTAGGCATTTAGCTTGTCTAGATGACTGCAATTTTACTCCGTTCTACGATGGTATGTAGTCCTCTTACCCGTGCCTAAGATAAACCTTAAGTCATTTAAATCAATTTTCGATTGCAAACTTGCTTTACTAGTCTCTCAAGCAGACGATACTCAGAGCAAAATCAATTAGAATGGTTGAACAGTAACTACAAATAGCATTCCAAATAGTAACAAGCACTTTGGACGGCAAAATTCATTTTCGATGCACTCAACAGAATGAGAGAGCAAGTCCCCTCTCTGTCTCTCTCTCTCTCTCTCTCTCTCTCTCTTTCTTTCTCTATCTCTATCTGTCTCTCTCTCTCTATCGTACAGAGTTGCCACTTTGTGGTAAATGTGCACTTTGGTTCAATGCAAATCACATGCCAGGCGGACTGACCACATCTACTTAGACAGACCCACAGCCATTAGTAGCGGTTTTTCCGAGCTAACACAAAGTCCGGTGTCCGGTGTCCAGTGTCCAGTGTCCACTGGCCAGTGAATTTACCAGCGAAGCATTAACTTCCTGTTTGCACCGTTGACCGCAATCATGCGGCTGGCCTTGCTTCGAGATGGTGTCGGTTGTTGGATTGGGATGGGCCGAAGGAGCCAAGTGAGCTAAGTGCAGGTCGAGTGCTCATCATTATGAGCCTGTCTGTGTATAATAAAGCAATACAATGGTCCATTTGTTAAAGAGGAGCTGATTTAGGGGCACCAGCTGTTGGCTTCGCTGACATGCCCACAAGCACAGCACGAACTTTGGACTCAAGTATGCAGCATGTCAACAAACCGAAACCGAAACCAAGACCGAGACCGAGACCGAGACCGACACTGAAACATAAAACCCTAACCCGTAACCGAAAACCAACAAGCAAACTGCTTGTCAGCTCAGCTCACTGAAATGGGCGTGTGCAAATGGCCAAAGCAGGCAAGTATGAGGCCGAAACGGACCCAGCCCATGCCCGAGTCCTGCGGCGAGGACGAGGTCGATGCCGATGCCAAAGCTCGACCACATTGTTGCTGTTGCTCGCTGCCGACATCGATGCGTAAATAAAAAGTGAGCGCAATGCGAAAAGGAGCCCAAGTTCAAAAGTCTTGATGCGACATTGTGGGATTGGGGGGAGGTATCTGAGGAGGGAGGCATCAGTTGACCTGGAACTGACTGTAAGCATTCTGGTGTGTCCCAACGTTGCCCACTCCAACAGCGTTCTGTCTACGAGTGTTTATGTGTAGCATGCCCCACAAACTAATTTTATATATCTTGACTACAGTCTTCTTCCGTCTCCTTCTTGCCTTGTTCTTACTGTCTTGGCAATTGTGTGTATGTGTGTGTGTGTGTGCGTGTGTTTGTGTGTGTCTGTTGAATTTTTCTGCGTTTTCCTGGCCGACTTGACTTCAGTTGTCGCTGGGCCAGCACAGGGCTATCCTTTATCATTTGTGCTACTGCTGACAGAAAGGGACTCCTTTGAGTTCCACTTACGCCATGCTCAGTGCCCCTTGCCCCCTGTCCCTTGCCCCCTTGCTGCTAACCACGCTATGGGATGCTTTGGCCATTTGTTTGACTCTTGTTGCGATTATTCTGGCCTTACTTTCGTAGCACAAACGAGGCACAAGTTGAATGGAATCCACTGTCTGTCCTTAGTCTGCAACTGCATTGTCTGCTTGTGTCCGTGGTGGCAGTTGTCAGATGGAGCTGTCCAAGCGGCAGAGGCAAGGGCATCCCAAGAATTGACATGGGCCACGTGCTCTGTGGCTTTCAGCACTGTTCAGTTAGGTATTCTTACATTCACTTGAATAACTTTGTGTGGCAATATTTTCGCTATTGGCATTCCACAGTTGCCCCTTTTCAATAAACAGGTCTCCCGACCAGTTAGCACGCCCCCCACACACACGCTCTCCCCTCGGATGCTGGACCAGGTGGACCCCATTATTTACTTAGCTCTAACTGGTGAGCATCAAAATTTATGAGCAGGAAAAAATACTTTACTTGCAAACAATTATATATGTATGCACATATATATATATTTACATATATGTACATATATGTGTGTATACATAAATATATGTATTCATGTATGTTTATATATAAATATATATATACAGGTATGTTTATATATATATATATATACATCTGTTTGTAGTTGGGCACAGCAAGTATTTATATTGAAATTACTTGTCCCATATAAAGTACAAGTAACTCTTGAAAACAACTCCGTTTCAAAACTACTAATCAAGATCTATTAATTATTGCAAGGAAAGAAACGATTTTGAACTTGACAAACATATATCTTGACATAATACTGCATAACTGTAGAGATTGAAGAAACGGGGTATCCACTAATCGAATTCTGTCTGCTTCTGTCCCTCTATCTTTGTAGAAAATGAAGATGATTAAGGTCCGGTGAACAGGGTATGAACTAGTTGAACTCTGTCTCTCTCTCTCCCTCTCTCTCTCTCTCTTCATCTTGGCAACTTGAGAACTGGGTATCTACTAATCGAACTCGTTCTCCCTCAACACACTTTAATTATGGTCTTTTTATTAGTATTATTTATAAATTAGAATATATATTTTAAGGTGTTCAGCTGACTAAATGAATAAGTTGCTTTCATAACTGATCTATCAGCCATAAATCAGAATTCACTTTTACTGCCTGTCACGCTTAAATACCCTATATAAGTTGAGCAACGTTTACTTTCTGCAGTCAAATTAGTCTTACTAAAATATCTGAAGCATTTTACAAAAAATGATAAGTGTATATTGCGTATATGTCACAACTCAATTGATCTGCGAATACCTAGCAGCCAGTAGCAGAAAATAATTCATCGCTTGCCCTCAATCCCACTTATTCAGCGTTCACTGTGTTGGCCCGTAATTGGCCCCGCATCGCAACAAGCGTCAGGCAGGCAACCAGGTAGGCAGATACTCAGATGACTTAGGAGCAACCCAATCAGCAGCATCGACAAGCGCCCAAACAAGGCTAATACCAACATCTAAGCCAACACCTACAAAAGCAGCAACACCAAAGTCAGCTCCGATTCCATCGCTATTTGCAAGTGTCGAAAGCGCCTGGGGTTTGACGACTCGGACATGCTTCGCCAGCATGTTAATGTGCATTTTCATGATGGGGCTTCAGATTCAACATAATTGTTGCTGTTGTTGTTGTTGTTGCTGTTGGTGGTGGTGGTGGTGGTGTTGTTGTGGCTTCCATCAATGCGGTCAATGAGCGATGGTCAAAGTCAAAGGCGGGGTGTCGCTGGGGCATTTGTAATGTGGCATGTAGACAATGTGTTAACACCAACAGGGCGAGCTGATTCTCGTGATGAGCAGCAGCAGGGCGGGAAGTGCAGACGGGTCGAGTAGAGTTAGGGCACAGACACACACACACACATACGCAGTAAATGATAACTAGGAGCTAACTAATGGGCGCACACATAAGCTTGCCACTTGCCACTTGCCACTTACCACTTACCACTTGCCACCTGCATTGCAAATGTAAAGTTTGTGGGTCAGCAGCAGAATGGTTCTTACTTTGGTCAAGTTTGGCAAAGCGGTCAGCGGTCAGCAGTCAGCAGTCAGCAGTTCCAAAGCCTTGGATGTGTCCCATCTGTGCAGCTGGTTGACAAGAAAAATGACTTTCACAATATCGAGCTCTTACACAATGGAATGATATATGTATATATATATATGAAATACGGCGCCAGCTGCTGCAACAAATACAACAAAAAGAAAAAAGCAGCTCACTATGAAAGTGAACTAAAAAACGTATCATTTAGTTGAGTGAACGAAGCCAGAAGTTGGGTTGCCCGATTTGTGGTTTAGCAGTCATTCAATCACTCATTGACAGCAACAATGAGCCAGTCATCAAACACACACACAAAGACGTTTAGAGGCGGGGGAGGCGTGAGCTGTGGAGGTGGATTACATCCGCCTCAGCGTCGCACCCCATTTTGCAATTGGTTGGTTGGTCAGCAAAACTACGATTTTGGTTTACCGCTTTAATGTGTATATTGTCGAGTTCATAATTTTCCATTTGCAAATGTTGAGCATGTGTGCAGCAGGCCACGTGGTTATCCGATTGACTGCCTGAGTAAATGACTAAAAGCCATTTTATTGAAGCCACACCCATGGTGAGCATAAGTCCTACACAAACGAAGAGAAAACCTCTGCAGGCGGAAGTGCTCCAAGCGATTATTTCATTGGGCGATTTATATGTATGTATAGTTGGATTGGATGCTGATTATCCTGAGCCAATAATACGCGTTGCTTTCCGAAAATCGCTGTTAACAAAAGCTATTCGATATAACTGACCGATTATCACATAAATACTGAATGCAGCTAAAGGAACGATAAGTTCACATTTGGATAGGTTAGGTGTGTGTAGATGGAGAGACCGGATAATGATGCTGAGCAAGATATAAATACATGTATGTGGAATCGAAATAGCCATAGACATGCAAATCACGCCTTTCAATACATATACAACACACAAATATTGCTCTGAATCGAAAAAATCGAAATCATATTCTCCAAAACCGTATTAAATATTGCATAACATTAAAGGCGAACTAAATAGGTAATTGCTTTCCAAGCACTTGGACCTCTTATGTCGAATATGTCAAGTCTGCAACTGTATTTTATTAATATTTTATTAAAAATATTTAATTTATAAAATGTCTCAATTGACAAACGACTGTGTTTTTTATGAGCACTGTTGAGCGAGCTTTAACGGCAACTTCTCCCAACTCTGACTGATCTGTGCTAAAAGTGAACAACTGGAGGCTGTGAAACTCATTCTATCCCTGCTTATGTATATATGTATATATATATATATACTACTGTGCAACAAAGTTAAAATTAGACAACTAATCACTTTTCATCGAAATCGGACCGTAATATATTCTTAATTTAAAGTCTCTAGCTTTTATAGTCTTTTTATAGTCACTTTGGCTCGGTTAGTGATGCTGATCATGAAAATATATCTGCCTTTTATATACTTTTGCGCAACTTCATTATACCCCATTTACCATCTGTAATGAGTTCAGGGTATAACAATATATAACAAATATCAACTATTCTAGGTCGAAGACAATTTACTATAATTACTATATAATTGCATAATAAGATTAAAATACCAACCGAGCTATATAATATACGTATATGCTCTAAAGCATAGTTTACTCACCACAATTGGAATTGATACATAAATTCGTTTAATATATATATTATACGTGACATATTAGTCATACGCAACATTGTACAAATAGCATTAAATTGTGGTTTATGGCTGCAATTAGATATGAAATCAGTTGCAGATATACAGATAAACGGCTTTTGCTTTGGCAAGGCGACCACAAGAACCAGAATTAAGTTCCAGGCCACAAAGTTGAAGTTATCAGATCAGGAGAAAGGAGACGACAGCTGAGCATTGTGCACTGTGTATTGAATAGTTGGATCTGAGTTTTTATGTGTTATTCGATGCTGTTGTTATTGTTGTGGTTGCTGTTGCCATTTCTGTTAGTAACAGTCAATAATCGTTTGTTGGGTCTGGCTTGGGCGGCAGGTTAAAGCAATATAATTTTAGTTGAAATTCTATGGACAGACACAGTCAAACGCAGGACGAGCAAAGCAGGCTTAACAGTAGAGAGAGAGAGAGAGTCCAAGGATATTCGTAACGCTTAAGCGACAGCTCTTGGGTTCGATTCGTGGTAAATGTAAATGGCCTTTTGAATTGTTGGGTTCACATATTTAAGCAGTGCCTCGAAGGCAATGCGAATAGTATTGGGGAAGCAGCAGCCTGATCGAAGCAGGTTTTGATTGTTTGGCTAAGGCCAAGTCAATGCTTTCCATATAGCGGGATCAAGCGGTGGTCCGCCAGGCATCCGCCAGGCTTCTGTGGCTCAATCGAGAGCCCATTCGGTGAATTGGGCACGGCACAGTCAGGGCTTGTAAGGGCTGCAAAAACAAATTCAATTTCCATACAATTATCACACAGTTTCAGTTCAAATGAACCAAATGGAAATCCGCAAATTTTGCAGCCGCAAGCCAGCGTGGGCTTTTGCGGATGGATGAGTATACGAGTATGAGAGATTTGATTTGGGTACACAAAGCGCACAGTTCTATAGCTCAATTGGAATGGGAGGATGGCGTCGAGAGCCGCCCATTGAAGGGGCCAACAAACATGATATAAGCAATCAATAGAGCCAAAGTAAGTGGCGGAGCCTAAACAACAAACAGCTCAAACTGAAATTCAAATCAGTCTAACGCATACTACACTTAGAAAAACAAATATCAAAAAAAGGTGTGGCTTTCTAAAATGTAGAAAAAATACGTCTATTTAAAAAGCTATTTTTTTTTGTATTATTTTAAGTTTTTTTTTAGATAGTTTAAAATTTAATATCATTTAATTTGAAAAATCTGAAAAATAGCAGAAAATATTCAAATAAAAAAAATAGTAGTAACAGAAAATAGTACAACGAATTTTATTTTATACGAATTTCGTATATTTAGATATAATTGCGAAAACCCAAAATATTGTTTTAGTTTTCTTTTGTCTTTTATTTTAGGGTGATGTGTTTTTTTTTTTTTTTTTTTTTTTTTGATTGAAGCACCCATCCGATGTGCGTCTATTGTTAGGAACTTGGAGTGTGTGTGTGTCTGATGTGATGTGGAATAGAAAGCCATTATAAATTCCCAACTGGCACACACACACAAATACGAACAAAGAAGCGGACATATAGACAGCAGACATGTTTGGCAATCAGTCGTCAGACATTTGTTATGTGTTGTAATTTGCGTACCCGCATGCCAAGCTCAGTTAAATTCCCAGTCCCATTCTCATTTCCAGACCCAGACCCAGTCCCAGAACCATGCCCATACCCAGTCCCATTTCCAGTACCAGTACCAGTACAATTTCCCAGTTCCCAGTTACAGCTCCTGACCCTGTTTGTGTTGCCTACCAAACATTAAACATCATGTAAATTTTGGTTTGTTTGCATTTCAGCTGCTGTTCGAAAGCCACTGAATGAGTTTATTTTTTTCAATTTATTCAACAACAATTTCGCCGGTATCACTCGGGCAGGCCGTTCATTTGAATTAAGAAGTATTGCATAATGTTGAGTAAAACAGACACACACACACACGTAGTCAGGCACATCCAATCAGTCTATATGCTTGTCAACGGGCATAACAAGATTCATTTTTTACGGTTGAATGTACACACATATCATACATACGTAAGTAGAGTATACATATATATATATATATATATATAGGTGCAAATATTCTTATGTGAATACATACGTACGTATGACGTACATAATATGTACATTTGTGTGGCGAATTGGATTTGTACGACCCAGAAATGTGCCTTCATTTAATTAGCAAACTTTTCAAATGAATATTGACTCAATGTTTAGTAAGTTTCACATATGCCCCAGACATATGTATATATATATATATATTATATATATATACATATATTATATTTAGAGCCATGTTGTATGTGCATGTGTGTGTTGAGAGCCACGCCCAGCTTTGGCAGCCAACTTTGCTCGATAGTAAGCACTAGTTGGCTTTACTTTGTTGTTCTTTCGACTGCTGTGAATGCCAAAGTGTAAGAAGAAGAAGGGTGCTTGGTTGCTGGATGGGAGGGGCGGTGCGGGGTCGTCTGAGCTTGTACGTGTACATACAGCACAGCCCGAACCCCAGCAGACAGCCAATAGCCTCGGTCAACACAGCCCGGCATTCAGTACTTGTACTATGTACCATTTGCCATGTACCATGTACCATGTACCATTTACCTGGCTTAAGTTCTCAAACCAACTAAAGTCAAATAACCGCCTGAGTGCCTAAGTAGCTCAAGAATAATCTTAATTAAAAGTGTCGGGTGTACGCATTTTAAAGCCCACCTGAGCATATACTATGTATACATATATACATATATATATGTATACTTGTAGCCACATGTAGATAAACAAACATCAAAGTAACTGCATACATATCAAGAAACATCATCATATTGGAGTACACAAACATATATATGTATGTATATATTTATATATATAAAGTATGAGATCTCAAACCCAAAAAGATGGCTTAAGACTTTTGTTTTAGTTGCTGCACAGTTTTGTTTCAACTTCTAAAGTCAAATTAAAACTAGTAAGAATACTCTAGCCGAGAGAGTTCGACTAGCAGTAGACTCGACTCTGAACCCAGAAGCTGTTAAACTTGGCTTGCTGATGGTAGTTTGTTCAAGATGATATCCATTTTATAACGATCTGAATAAAGTCCATACATTTTATCATTTATTATATTAAATATATATATCAGTTGGCTGTACAGATATCAACTGTGTCTGTAATTGCCAAAGGAAATCGATTTGTATCGATATTCGCAAAACGGGGCAGTTATCGATTAAATAAAACATACGAGAGACTTGTGTACAAAATTTGAATTCTGCAAGTAGATCAACTCGGCTGCTGATGTTGATCAAGAATATATGTATATACTTGAATGCTTCGAACTGCCTGGTACAATATACCCTTTTCCCCATTTTAAATTGGTACAGTCGGTACAGTAAGCGATAGATGGACAGACGGTCAGCCGTTTATTGCATAAGATCAATGTCAAAATTAGAGCATAAAAGGAATATTTGGGATTTCACTTACCGGTTGGACTCGGCGTCAGGGACATCATATCGAAGTGGATGTTCTTCTGCTCGAATGAGTAGTCCTTGAGGAAGGTGAGCTTGGCGCCGCGCGTCTTGGTCAGGCCGGTGACCGCATTGTTGATGCTACGCAAATACTCGCGCTTCCCGAAGTTCGTGTGCGGCGCAATCAGGCCGATGTTCAGCTGCTCCTTGTTGGCGCCAACGCCTTTGCTGAGGCTGTTGCCGCCGTTGGTGAGGCGCAACGCATCGCTGCATGGACATGACACACACATGATTATGACTAGCAGTGGCAGCAGTGACAGCCTTGGCAACCATCTACATTTTTTACCGTTGCCTGTTGTTGTTGATGATGTTGCTGTTGCTATTGTGAAACTTCTTATATTGCTATTGTGATGTGTGTTGCTGTTGGCAGTGTTGCATTTGTTGTCATCGACTGAATTGATGATGGTTCCGACAGCAGCTTTGCTTGGTATTGTTTCTGCTGCTGTTGTTGTTCCTGTTGTTGTTGCTGTTGCTGTCGCCGACATTTTAGTATCAACGGCCATGAAACGCTTTGTGCTGCTGTCACTCAATTTATCAGCAACTATTGCTGTTGCCGGTCTACATTTCAGTTTAACTCTTGTTCTGCTGCTGCCCCGCGTCAGCTGACACTGTTGCCACTCCAAACGCGTTCTTTGTATGTTGCTGTTGTTGTTGTGCGACTGCGACTGTTGCTGCTGCCGTTGCTGTTGCACAGCATGGCGAGCTAGTTCGACCATAACCTGTATGAAATATCCAATTGCTCGATTGCTGCTTCACTGTCTGCTCACTCGACTGAACTAATAATGTTAAATATAATTGAATTATTCTCTCAGATATTGTTTTTTGATTTAGTCGTCGATTTTCTTTTTTATTTTTTTTTTTTCTTTCTTATTGCTTTCCTCTCCGTTGACCCGTTGCTCCGTTGCCACTTTTTGGCTAATTCGATTTCATGTTGCTATCTTTCTTATATTGTAGCTCTCCCTCTCTTAATTGTTGCCACATTGCGAGTGCCTCAATATATTTGTTGTTCTTGTGTATTTACATAAATATGTCGTTTATAGCTTTTATTTGTGAAGCTTTGTTTTTGTTTTTGGTGGATGGATTGGGTTCATAAACAGTTCCATTTCTTTTGCGTAATTTCAGTTGCTGCTTGTTGTTGCCGTAGCTGCTGTTGCGCCTGATTTCCTTTGCCCTCCTCGATTTGCCAATCTGGCCGTTGGTTAACTTATTGAAGATAAAACCTCCATTATGCACTGCTAATATCCAAATCGAACCAATTTAAGGTAATTTCACACACACACACACACACACACACACAGACAGTCTGCAGCAGCAGTAAACAACAGCTGCAACAACTTGACGCTTTCCGTTTCCGTTTGCTAATTTGTTGCTTGTTCAAAGTTGACAGCAAAACATGAACAAATGTTTGCTGCAGGCCTTGTTATTGTTGCTGCAGCTGTTGCTGCTGTTGTTGCCTGAGTGAAGTGGTTGCCTGTGCACAGGATGTAAAATGTTTTGTATTTATGGGCGCACAGGTGGCAATTGTTATTCCTGTTGTTGCTGCAGAGGCAGAGGCAGAGCTAAGTTGAATTTAACGCTGCTTCAAGTTGAATATAATTCTATAAAATATTTACAATACTAACTCACACACACACACACACAAAGAGCGACAATTGTGCAGTTGGTTGAATTTGAGCTACTGTTGCCACTTGGGCGTCACACTTGCATTTGGGGAGTGGCATGTGAGTGCGTGACTTATGGCCAGCAATTTGCCGATTATTTTGCTTAGCCATTATGTATTTTGATACTTGTGCATATTTTCATTATTATTACTATTATTATTATTATTATTGCTGGTATTGTTGGCGTAAGTACGAGTACTTTGAGTTATTTGTCTTCGGTAAGGGCGACACCGTTAGGAGATGGTTGGTGGGTGGTGGGTGGTGGGTGGTGGCAGGGGGCAGTAATGTAATGGCAAGTGTTGATAGTGTTGGGCTTAGATGGTATTCTGCTTACATCTTGCTACGTCAGCACATTGGCGATGTGGCCTTGCTCGCCTTGATGCCTTCTCGCTTTCTCTCTCTCACACACACACACACACACTCTCTCTCTCTCTCTCTCTACCCCACTCACTGACGTTCTTGCTCTCGCTCGTTCTCTTTCGCTGTCGTGTTCTTGTTCGGCTTGCAACTAAAGTTGAGGGCGTAGCTGTTGACACTGGAACTGGGAAATGGGAACTGGGAGCTATCAACTGACAACTGGGAACGGGGAACTGGGCTTGTGACCAGCATAGAGGCTAAAGCGAGTAAAGCGGCTGGAGACTCAAAGCCTTGGCCCGGCAATTTGATGGGCGTTTTTAGATGCCGGGTGGTATTGCCCTAAACTGTGTTTTGTCACTTAGTTGCTGTCAATAAGAAGCTAAACTGCTACACACATATATATATATAAATATATACATATACATATATATAACTGTGTGTGTGTGTGTGTGCCTAGTTTTGTTGTTGACCCAATGCTGCGGGATAGAGCTACGATTACTTTTGCGGACTGTCTATGTTTTGTTCTGAGCCGCAACAAAGGCACCAACAACATAAGCTGCATTGCTTGCCGCAGCAACCAAAGACACAGAAGGTCACAGCTACTCAATAGACATATCCATACCACCCCACACACACGTACACACACGTACACACACACACACACTGGCTAGCCATAAAATGCGTTGTCTTGTATTCGCATACATCCTTGTTGTTGCTGTTGCTTTGTCAATGTCTGTGCCCGTGTCTGGGCCTATGCTACAAGCACACACATACAACAAGCTGAATTTATACCACACAATATATATGGGAATTCGTTTATTTATATATACTATAGATATACACATCTGTATGTGAGCTCATGACAAGGCAGCAATAAATTGTATCTTATGAAAAGCAAATAAAAAACCGCCACTGGCTCCTTGCCGATATTGGCTACATTGGCTCCTTTGGCTGCTTTATGCCGTTGCTCATACGCAACGTTGCCTGTCCAACATATAGATTAATACGTACATGCACATACAAATACATATATGTATATATATATATATATATATATATATATATGCTTCTCGCACTAGCTCAATTTAGTTTCAGTTCTAGTGTTCGAACGTGGTGCGAATTTTGTAGCTTTTGCTGCTGTGATTGAAAGTGAAAGTGCCATTTGAGTGTTGTGAATGTTAAGATACTCTGTGTACTTCTGTCCAAGAGGCGTGGGGGGGGGGGGTGGTGTGGGCCGGAGGTGTACAATTGTGCAGCAGCAGTCAACATCATATTTG
This sequence comes from Drosophila imparisetae, assembly GCA_035042265.1. Lineage (NCBI taxonomy): Eukaryota > Metazoa > Arthropoda > Insecta > Diptera > Drosophilidae > Drosophila > Drosophila imparisetae. The sequence goes on along the minus strand of JAWNLP010000405.1, from coordinate 1,230,644 downwards.
CCTATATTTAAAAGAGTTCCCCAATACGACAGCGTGAATGAAAGAGAATGAGGCACGGCCCGACTAGGAAGTACGTGTCTATAAACTTAATAATATAATTTTGGCTAACTTGTACCAGTACATAGCTCCTACGCCTAACAGTCCCCTAAATTTGGAAAATATTTGTGGACTAACGTTTGGCGACTTCCTTTCTTAGTTTGCGTCACAGGTTCTCAATAGAGATTTTTTTAAATTTTGTTTTCCAAAAACCATGTTTTCTGAATTATTGTTTTGAGTGCAGCTGTATATATTTATATATATATATTTTATATATTTAGATATCAGGGTGTCAAGGCGGATTCGAAAACGCATGTTTACCGATTGATATGCAGAATCGGAATCAGAATCAGAACAACAACATTTTGTTAAGAACCAGTTACCAGACTTGAAAGATCCATATCGGAACAAAACAAAAAGGATTTTTCATTACAACCTGATTTTGGCTGGTATAACACTCGTATCAGATTATTCCGCAGTCAGTTACGTCTGGAAGACTCTCACAAGAGACCAATACTTAAACGAATACCGCAAATATGTTTGAAAAATACCGAAATCTTTACCAGAATTCGTATAGCTTATGAACCAGAGTCTGAATCGGAATCAGCACCTAAATTCTTGTCGGTTTGACACACTGAAGTATGTGTGCATAAAGTATATACATACATATAAAATTCTTATATACGTATATTTGATATATATACAACTTTATATAAAACTTTTTACCCATTTTTATGGCTACAGCGTATGGGAAAAGAGGAATTAAAATTTGATGATATCTTTTTCAACACTGTTGTTTGAAACAGATTCCAATTTCTCTTAGTTTTTATTGCCAAGCTACCATCCATATGTGTGTGTGTTTGTGTATGTATGTGTGTGTATTTTTTGTTGTCGCTGCTGCAATGACATTCTCATCATCAACTGTCCGTTGGCGTGTTGCTTTCGTTGCCATTTTGATGACTCTTAATGCTTACCCCAACATGCCACTGTCAGCCGCACCCCCCCAACCCCCGCCCAACCATCAACTATTTGCAACAACAGCTTTCTGACACGCACACACACATACAGAGACAAGGGAAAAAAGGGGTTAGCGTTTCTTTTGCAAGGACGTGAGCATTTTTTTTTGGCAACTGTGCGTGTTTTGGCCGTGTGACAGTTTTGTTTTGTTTGTTTGTTTTTTCGTTTTTTATTTAGTTGCTGCAGACTGTGCCACGCCCGCAGGCGGTGGCAAAGGTCGGTGCAATGTGGTTATTGTTGTTGTTTTTGCTGCTCTCTGTATGTGTGTTAGTCTGCTTCTTGCCTTAATTGCCGTATGCCTTGCCTTTGTGCACCCTCTGCTTCATCTGCTTCATCTGCTTCATCTATTATTCAGCCGCTACAACACCCCAGGCACACTCCCACGCCACTCCCTGGAAGGCAGTGTCCTTCACCTTCCCTAGTCGTAAATCGGCAGAGCATCGACCGCTGTCAGCGTGCGTCTTCTTAAGCATATATTCATGCCTGTCATTGTTGCTGCCCATTGTTGTGATTGTTGGTGCTGCTGTTGCTGTTGATGTTGCTGCTGAGGCAGCTGCTTATTAGTTTTTGGCCATTTTGCCACTTTTGCCACTTTGGCCATGTCGTTAACGCTGTCACCGCTTCAAAAGAGCCAGCAACCAGCAAAAAAAAACGAAAATAAGCTGAAAGCTCAATAAAAAAAAACAAAACAAAAAAAGTTGCCGGAAAAAATTGTCATCCGAGAAAAATTGGGCGTGTTATCTTTTTGACGTTGATGATGCGCGATTCGTTAGCAGAACAGCAGCAAGAACAACAATTCCAATTACAATAACAGAAAAGAACGTTAAAGGAGCAGCTGTTCTACATTATAATACATGGATATATATATATATATATATATATGTATATATATACACACAGACACACACACGCACACAATTAATTCAGTTGATAAACCTTTGTTTTCGTACAGTGTTTTCTTGTTATTGTTTGTGTTAACTTTGTTTCAGCTTTGCTTCGAAATAATGTGTGTGTGTGTGTGTGTGTCTGTGTGTGTAAGTATGTCTGAGCCGCAAGAACAACATGAAAAGGCTAACACAAAACCTTGTACAAGAGTTGCAACAATGCAACAGCAGCAGCCGCAGTTGCTGTTGAACACGATTCTCTCAAGTTGCCAGTCTTAACAAGCGCGAAGGGGATGGTGAGTGTGGAGCGGGTAGCGGGGAACATGGAACGTGTTGGGAATTGTGGGCACTTAGCGGGCGCATTGTTAACCATCGATTTCAAGTTATATACTTGCGTTGTTTGTTTTGTTGATGTCACTTTTAATCGGCTTTGCTGCCGACTTTGATGCACTCGAAAAAAAGTATGAACATAAAAAAAGAATATATGTATGTATTTATACATATGCAGTTCTGGTAACACTATTCGCCCCACTGGCAGCTAAGGCACATTAAAAAAAATAATACGTTGCATACCTTCAGGCGATACTAAAAACAGCGCGTAACTATTGTCTGTGTGTGTGTGTGTGTAAGCATAACTTCAAAGACTTCATTTGTTTGCTGTGCAAGAAGAAGAACAGCAACTACAACACAAGCAGCATAATTTAAGCATGCATTTTGATTACTAACTGTTGTTGTTGCTGTTGCTTCTGCTGCTGTTAGGCTATTTGTATCGGTGATTGCAGCTTGAGCTTGAGCTTGGGTGTGTGCGTGTGTAGGATAGCAGAAGGAGCCGAGTTAGCGAGAAAAGAGAAACACAGCAGCAGCAAAATATAACAAGAAACAAGTCCACACCCAAAAATTCAAAGGCACGCACGACGCCGACGTCGACGCACACACACACACACACATGCACGCACAGAGCCAGCGACACACTGACACAGAGACACACACACACACAGATGTACGTTAATAAGTATATACATTTATATATATATATATATATATATATGTACATTTGCGAGCTAAATTTGTGGCCTGGATTTGCGTTAACTGCTTTTTGGCTTTTGTCAATTTTCTGCATGCTAAGAACTAAGAGCTGAGAGCAGAGAGCTGAGAGCTAAGCGACTAGACGCATAGCTTGCCTCGTTTGTTTGCTTACATTCACTGATTTACTGTTTACCGTTTACTGTTATTATTATTATTATTATATTTTTCCTTTCAGTCAGCAGTCATCACTTGGTCAGCCAGGCTAGTTTAACTGGCAAACGCTTGTCTGCAAGCCAAATGGCTTGTAGCCAAATAGTCCCAGTCCCAGTCCGAGTCCCAGTTTTAGTTCTGTGTTGTGTCTTAGTCCGAGTCTGAGTTTAAGTAGAAGTCTACGTCTGAGTCAGGGTTTAAGTCTGTGTCTGAGTCTGATGTATGGTTTAGCGTTGTTGTCGTCGCGCGTTTTGTTGGCCACTCTTCTTTAGCCCGCTGACGAGATGCGACGCTGCCGATGCGGACTATATGCGACGAGCAACGAAGTGGCACTGCCAACCCGGGCCACAAGCACAAACGTTACTACCAGCAGCATCAGCAGCAGCAGCATCAGGAGCAGCAGACAAGCAACGAGCAAAAAAATGGATGCTGATTATGAAATTTACAGAAACTTCACACATAGACACACGCACGCACGCTGCTGTATTTTCGTGCTCAGCACTGGCATTGTGATGCCATCAAATGCTCTCTTGCCTGTGCGAGTGTGTGTGTGTGGCCCGCTGGCCGAGGGACCAGAATGCAAAAGAATCCTTGCGTTCGTCAATGTCAAAGGAGCGCGCAGAATTTTGTGCCCAAAACAACTCTCCCAGTTACTGCGCGCCAAAGCGCCGCAAAAACGCCCTCAGCCATTGCGTATACGTATTATGGGGCCACTGCCCGTGTGTCAGCCTCTCACGCAGACTCACTCACACACACTCTCTCTTTCACTATCTCTTGCTCTCGCTCGTGACCAAAACACTAGCGCTGGCCTCAAAAGTCGCATTGCCGAACAACACATGAATCTGGCGATGCCAGTTAGTTTGATTGCACTTTAATTTAAAATATTCAAAATTTGCACAACTTATATATAATTGAATCTAAGTCATCAGCTTAAATTAAGCAATGCACAGTATTGAAAATGGAATAAATTAAGGCAATAGAAAGGGCAGCACACACAAAGATAAGTAAAGACAAGTATAAAGTCACAATTAGTCATTGGAGATTCGATTAATAAGAAGAAGCCAATGAGCTTTTCAACAATCTGGCAGCATAGCCGGTCTGCTAAGCGGGAGTACAAAAGTGAGAGAGGCAGGAGAGGTAGAGTGAGACTGAGACAGAGAGAGAGAGAGAGCTTTTGCTGCGCAGGTCAGAATAAACAAACATCGGCTGCGTCAGCATGCTGAGCTTATGAAGCGACTTGCCCTCACTGAGGTCAGAGCTGGCTGTTCGCCTACTCGGCTGTTCGGGTGTTCGACTGTTCGGCTGTTCGGGTGTTCGTGTGGTCAGTGGTGGGAGTTTCGCTTGCTGCGACAGTTCGACTTGTTTCGGCTCTTCTGACAAGGCTGACAAAACCACGTGTTGATTTGTTTTGATTATGCGCATTTTGCCAGCGAAACTTTTTTAATTGAATCCTTTTGCCAGGCCAGGCCAGGCCAGGCTTGGCAACGCCAGGGCAGGGCAGGACTGAACTGGGCTGGGCTGAGCGAGAGAACTGCTTGAGAGGCTGGAAGTACTGCTATTACAACTACCACCACCATTGCTAATGCTGCTGCTGCTGCCTCTGTCTTTGCCCACGGGCAACAGCATCGTCATTGTCGAGACTATTTGGACTTTTAGCTTTGACTTCGACTTCGACTTCGTCTTCGGTTATTTATGTTGGGTTGGGTTTTTTGGGCTTTCATGCGTTGTCGGCGTGTAAACGTTTTGCGGCTTTGGCTCTGGCTGCCAAGTTGCTAAATTAATAAATTGCCTGTATAAACGTGGGCCCCAAAGAGCGTCATTTGACGAAATTTGATCGAGCAGCGACAGCAGGAACAAGCGATTAACCATTAGGCCGCTGACATGTCTATGATAGATTCCGTCCCACCAATAAACACCAATTGAGACAATTGCGAAGAGACAGATTGTGAACGGACTACACAGAGAGAAAGTGTATGTACATATGTATATATACATATATTTATGATAGATATAGGAGTTAGAGTTGTTGGTGAGGGGGAACAGATTGAAATTCCGCTTATGTACTTGCTTAATTACTCATTGTATTTCTCCAAAATCGAATTAAGCAAACATTGCAATCCAGTGCAACTCATAGAATAACAACAATACTAAATAACATGGCCTCCAATGGTGCATGTCTTTAGCTTTGTTTATGGATGTGTGTGTGTGTGTGTGTGTGGATATGTGCGTGTGCATACGACATTTTGTGTGCTTGGCGCAGATTGGATGTGCAGGGTGGCAAGCAAGCAGAGAGGGCTGGGGAGCTGGAAAGAAGCCTATCGGGCATAGAGGCAACCAAGACAGTTGCAAGGGAGTAGGAGGCGTGGGCTGGTGGGTGGGAGTGGGGTGATGTTGTTGGAGATGCTCAGGGGCATATCATAGTCATGGGCAACAAAAATATGCGCATATCTTCAAAGCGCACTCACGCACATATGCGCACACATGAGCAGACACACACACACACACGCACACACACAATTTGGGAGAACAGTCACCATCATCATCATCAGCTTCATCATCATCGTCATTATCATCTATCATCGTTTTCATAGTTGGAATGAAATTGGAAGCGCTTAAAACACATTTTTTGGGCGTTGTACCAGCGGGCATTTATTGTGTTTGGCTTTTGCTTGTATTTTGTATATTATAAATTTGCTCGTCACGCACACACAGAAACGCGCACACACACACACACACACTCAAACTGATGTAGGCTGTGGCAAGTTGGTTGCCACAAGCTCCATTTAAGGAATAGAGACGCAAATGTGGTTGCGCTCGTGGCCAGAGCAACTGCTTTTCCGCTTTTTGGCTTTTTTTTTTCTATGCTTTTCATTTTAGAGCTACGCCTGGGCCAACGATTAAAGCAATTTTCCACATCATTGAATTGTGCTCAATTTACACAGGATGTGCTTCAATAAGTCAGAGTCGTTCAGGTTAAGACACACACACACAGACACACACACACCACACACACACACCTCATGCCTTGAATAGTTTCGAGCAATTTTGATTGGCATGAAATTTGCATAATTATCCATGGGTTGATCATTTGGAGCCTCGCCAATTGTCAATTAATGCAATTATATTCCTAAAGTGCAATTACAGGTTTCACACAATATAGAGAGAGAGAGAGAGAGAAAGAGAGAGAGACAGGGAGAGAGAGTGAGGGAGATGGGGAGAGAGAGCTCGACTAGGCGTTAACCTGTTACCATCATAAATTGACCACGCCTCTGAAAAACTGATTTCTTGCACAACTTTAGTGTTTCTCACGTGGCTAAATCGGATCGACTGGGGCTGCTGATCAAGAGCAAATATATATGTATATGTATATGGTGTTCAATTTAAGCTTTTTGGTTTTGTGTTCCTCTGCCCGTTGCAATAATAACTTTTTAATCTTTTTTTTTGATATCGAAAATCGATTCTTATCGATAAAATGGAATTTACATGTATTCCAAACTTAAAGTTATTGATTGGCCACTTAAATTTACTCAAATATTCATCCTACTCCAGAGTACATACAGTGACTCACAGTTCAACTCGACCATTGTCAAAGAAAAAAAGTAATTGCCTGCCATAAGCTAATCATTCATTGTGAGTCACTGTATATACAGAGCCTACCTTATTCTATTCTATATACACACAGATACACAATTCATACAGCTATGTATATATACATATTGCAGGTATATCACGTATAAGCTCCATAAATCCATAAACGTACTTTGAATCACTTTGATTGCAATGATTGCAGCGCATCTGCTGCAAATGGCATTTTATGAAATAATCATAAAAATCACTTCACACGCAGGAGACGTTATCCAACTGAGTTCAGATGCGATAAAAGGGAATCTATATGTAATATGTAATTTATATATTATATATAGCTCATAAGGATTTTGACATAAATCATAACATATCACACGCGCACAGAGTGCGAGAGAGAGAGAGAGAGAGAGAGAGTGTGTGAAAGAAAAGTCCAGAATCGAATGGCAAAAATCCATTAATTCGTTTGGCTTTTACTGCCAACGGCTGAAGTAACAGAGCCAACCCCCTCCCCCTTTGCAGTGGCATCTGTCAGTTCTGTGTCTTGTAGGAGCACACACACACACGCATGCATGGGTGTTAGCTGGGGTAAAAGCGAGAAGCGTGCAAACGCATAATGCGCAGATCAAACACATTTTACAGCTGCAGGCGCTGACAGCGAAAGCAAAAGCAAAAGCAAAAGCGAAAGCAAAAGCAAAAGCGTAAGCAATAACAAAAGCTAGTTCGGAATGTTGTAGTCGAGAGTGCTCGACTGGAAGATAACCACGGGGCCAAAATTATATAAATAAATTGCTTCGAGTGAAGCTGTGCAAGTTCCAATTTGTGTAGCTATTATCGTCACTTATCAATCAAATTGGTTTGAAATAGGAAATATATATATGTAGATATATGTAAGTAAATGGATAATAGATAGTTCGATGAAAATATATTAGATTTGCTCGATTTAAATACACGCATCTTTGTGTGTTGTTTAATTCCAATATTTATGCTCTTATCCACATTTCATTTTTCAACTGAATTAACTGATTAACTTAAATAATAATAAATACGTAATCATGAATCTTCCAAATAAATATAACTTTTTACTTATTACACGAGTCTTATGCTTGATTTAAGCTACTAAATTCTGAAATCTTCTCAACTTCGCGAGTTTTGAACGAGTTTCAGAATATATATACTCATATTAATGCATTAAATAAATCATAAATTTTGTATAAACAAAAAAGGAAATGGCTAAATTTCAGACGAATCGCACTTGAAACATGAATATTAAGGTCGTGTTGTGGGGGTGTCCTTGATCTATGGTTGTAATCTTTTAATGATTACATAAAATCTGTTTTCCTTTGCACATTTAATGGCAAAAGGGTCTAAAAGGATATTCCCAACTTAAAGGTGGAGAGGAGTAAAACAAACTTGAGAGATAAAAGCCCAAACACGTCTGCAATCGATTAGGTGCGATGAACTTTAGCCCACCCGCTTCCCCGCCCAAAATATGGCCAAAACAATCAGAGCATCTCATTTACGTGTTAGCCACACTAGGCTGACTGATGGGCTTGTTGTCTGGCTGCTTGTTGGCCGCTTGTTGGCTGCTTGTTGGCTGCTTCACGCTTCACTCACGCAATGCCATTGGGAGGTGGTAAGGCGTGGCACGATAGGTAGTCGTATTTAAATTAAATACGTGCCTGCCAGCAAAGATGCAAATCGTGTTTGTACTCGTTGCAAATAGCTAGTTTCATGTCGCAATTTAATCAGCACCGGCTTTGACTTTTCAGTCCACAGCATCAGTTGTTGCGACAGTTTTCACACAAAAAAAATAACCTGAATTGTTGCATGCCTTCAGGCGTCAGCATTCCAAAGATATACAGTGGCTCGAAGCTTATTCGGATCAGGGTCAAAGAAAAAAAGGAATTGCCAAATGAAAACTGCACCTAAAAGTAGGCAACATTTGTATAATCCTACCTAGCAGGTGGGGAAATCCCAGTTTATTGGGGTCATATATTAATTTTGGTGGTTAATATATATATATACCTACCATCGGTATTTGGAATTTTTGAAAAATAATGAATAATTAGCTTATGGCAGGCAATTCCTTTTTTTCTTTGACCCTGATGCGAATAAGCTCTGGGCCACTGTATATGTCTAAGTATTTATATACAGATGTATATGTATATACATATTTGACAGTGAGGCAAGAGGAAGGTAGCTTGTGTGTGACAAGTACATTGACAGGACACCTATTTCAACAACACAAACACACACACACACACCCAGATAGCAAGAGAGTTATACAGAGATAGAGGGGGGAGGAGAGATGCTAGCAAATAGTAAGTGTGTAAATAGAGAGCAACTTCGAATGGAGGGTGTAATCGACTATGAGTTACCATAAGCAATATCAGCTGACAACAGGTGCCACAGAACAGAATGGGTGCAGCCAAGAAATACCGTTCAAGCTTAACTTATATATATGAGAAAGTTTCTAGTAATCCACCTTCCAAGTTTGGTAACTTTAGCTCTTAAAATCCGGGAGATATAGGTTTTTGAAAATGTTTGGGGCTAACTGTAGCTCTTAAATTGCGTGTGTGTGTGTGTGTGTGTACACACATTCATATTTAGGTTAGCTTCGATCATCAGGCCATCCCCCTCTATCTGATGAGGTCAGAGACGTCTGCTTAGTGGCAAATTTATAATACTCTCTCTCTCTTTTGTCTCACTCTTTCTCTCTCTCTCGCTCTCTCTCTCTCTCTCTCTTTCTGCAAGAGTGTGATAACAAACAAAAAACAACTGAGAACTGAACAAGGAGCGGGGAACAGCTGTCAACTGAAAGCTTCGATGGACAGGTGGGCAGCAGTAACTCTGTGTGTGTGTGTAGGTGTGTGTGTGTGAGTGAGTGTGTAGGTGTGTGCAGGTGTGTGCCTTACCAGCTTGCTGACGAGGCTTACTCTGTTTAAATGTCTGCCTGTGTCACTGTCCTGTTCCTGCCTGACAAATGTTTGCCCAGCACGCACTTGGCGGCTTTTTGGCTTACCGACGCGTGGAGCGCATTTCCCACACCTACTCAATTGCAGTGTTTGCTTTGGACACACACACACACACACACACAAACACACACACAATTTGCACTTGTTAGTTGTGCGTGGTTTTTCGAATTGAAATTGAAATCGAAAATCGAGATTCGAATTGAATAACGTTGTTTATTTAGCGACACTTTTCTTTTATTATTTACTTCCCACTGATCTGGCAACGCCAAATGATGTGCGGCTTTTGTTAACTTGGCTGCGCTCGCTTGAACAAAATAAACTCGTCATAAGAATTTGGGCATTTGGATCATACTTCTGCTAGGCACTGTTCACATATATCACGAACCCATTCAAATGGCTAAAACTGATAACAAGATTTTGTGCAAAAGTACGTAAAAGGCAGAGGAAAGCATATCAGACATCACTAAGTATACATATTCTTGATCAGCAGAGTGAGAGTGGATTTTAGAGACTACAAGAGCTAGAGACTTCATATTTGGCATATTCGTACTCGTATTCTCTGAGTTGATCAAATTTATTGAATTTTATCAATATATATCGATTCCGATAGGCAATAAAAAACACAATTTTAAATGCAGACGCTTCCTATTATTATATAATTTACCCCAACATATGATTGATCAACTGAACAAGTTTCATTAAGACCGCATAAGTGACCCCAAGTCTAGAGTCCAAAACAGATTCTCATATTGATCAAATCAGCAGATGGATAAATTATATAAGGTTGGCAAATGCTTACATTTGAGTCTGCAAAACTTTTGAAAGGGAAATTGGAATCTATTTAACAGTTAGCTAAAGGGTATATCGGAGTCGTGCTCACTCTCCTACAGCCTTTTTATTTTCTTGATTTTTATGCTTTTTCTATATTTTTCAATTCAATTGGATTGTATTGTGTGTGGGTGTGTGTGTGCAAGTGTGTGTGTAAGTGTGGGGATGCTTTCAGTGTATTTCTTGAATTTATCGGCATCAGTCACTTTCAACAACAACAATTAATGATAACTGGCGTTTATCTCTATATTTCCCGTTCTCCATCTCTCTCTCTCTCTCTCTCTCCCCTCCCTCTCTCTCACTCTCTCTCTCTGTCTCTCTCTCTGTGTGTGTCTCTTTGTGTGTTTTACACACGTGCTTAGCAACAACAACAACAACGAGAACAAATCGGACTCCATGTTTTGCTCGTTTTGTTCATTTTTTATAAGAGCTATTTGTCATTTCCTCTACACACACACACACACACACTCGCGTATAGAGTGAACTGCAATATATGGCCGAGAGTTCGTCTTGCTTTAGTCCATCACTTAGCATCCATCTCACTTTACTGAGCCATTTTTCTTGTGGCTGCTTGTTATTGTTATTATTCTTGTTGCTTGTCTTTTCTTGTATTTTGCCGTCATTTTTCGTTTGATTTAATCATAATTCTGTCAGAGCACGTCAAAATACCATCCTTGCCCCCACCACTCCACCCCCTCACTAACCAAGCTTTCCCCCACGCTAACAAAAGGGAACTCAGGACACAGGACACAGGACACAGGACAATCGACGTTAAGGCCACATTGAACAAGTGCTTTCCGGAGCTGCTAATATTGTTCTTCTTCTGCTGCCTGTCATTTTCCACTCCCCCTCTTCCGCCCGCTCCCACCACCCTCTACAGACCACTCTCTGCTTTGCTCTCTTAAATTGCATTATATAACTTTTTGATTCGATTCGATGGCAAACATTAAATCCTTCAAAAACAAAGTGTTCCTATTCAATATGATATATATATATGTATATATATGTATATATATATATTTGTCTCAGTAACATTTGAAACTAACATAATTTAGATACAAGTTGTGGAGTAAGCAAACTGAAATATTTATTTAAAATAACAAACTATCAAAAAGCTATATCCACCGATTCCACACCTTATCGTCTAAGGAAGGTGAACGCATCTTCAATAGCAATCAAAGAGCAGGATTGGCTGAAGGCGCTGACTGGCTTGAATGATGCCGCTGGAGGAGGTGGTTAAGAGGAAGATGACTTTGAGGATTAATGTTCTTATCTTAGGATTGATGTTCTTATAAATATCAAAACCCACAAAAACGTTTAGAACATTGTCTCTAAATTTCAAAAGAAAATGTGAAAAAATAAATAAATAGTTAAATTGTTCAGCAAATTATTCATTCTTATCCTTTTCTATCCACTCATCTTGTATGTCTTTATCCAGATCCTTAGCTCGAGACAACTGAAAACTGCTTTGATTTTGGTTTTTTCGTTCTGTTTTGTTCGAAATGCGATTGGGATTTTCCAAGAATTATTGCTGCCTTGATTTGCATTGATCACAGAGCATCTCCGACCCCATCATCTATATTCATTCCTCAACAGTGTGACTGTATGCCACCGAGACATTGAGCAAATATTAATTTTGTGACTGTCGCCCTTAGATTTCCAGAAGATTCAGATTTTCAGTCACCAAGTTCACAACAGTTTGTATTTATAGCAAATTTATAGCCGAACTTGGACGGTCGATTACTAAAAATCAGCTTCACAGATCGATATTTCTTGGAAACACCCACCCTGTGCCCCGGCACCTGATATCAAATGGTATCAAAGTATGTCGCAGTCGGTTACGCTCGACTGCAACGTTCTCTCTTGTTTTATTTGTCAGTAAGCTCAAATTCAAACTGCGCCCAAATTTATCCGACTTCGTTAATTTTTGGCCAAGCTGCCCAATTAGGCAAAAACCACTCAACTTGCAAGATTTGTTTTTTATTCGAGTCGAAGTTTTATTAACTAGGCAATTGGCTGCTATTGTTGTTGTTGTTGTTGTTGTTGTTGTTGGATTGATCTCATCGACGCCCACTTAGAAAAATAGTCTTTCTTTGAGTGGCTGCCACAGTTGCCGCTGCACAGACTAAACGGCCTTCACCTTGGCCGTCTGCAGCTGCTGCTGGGACTTAACTGAAAGTGGATCGAGTTAGCGAGTTGCTCTACTATTTTGGCCAGTGTTGCTGCAGCTGCTTACCTGTGATCAGCACATCTGCGTCGCTGCTGCTGCTGCTGTTTTTGCTGCTGTTGCTGTCTCGCTCTAGCAGCTGCTTGCGCAACTTGCGCAAATAGGCAGCTTTGTAGGCATCGCTGGGCTTGCCGCCTAATCCATAGCTCACCTCGAGCACCGTCAGCGGAATAACGGTCGAGGACACAGCCACCAGATCTGCAATCCAATCACAGCATATATACACACACACACACAAATATATTTATATACACAATATATACAAAATAAAAGTAGTGCTGCTTCTCAAAGCATTTAAGAGAGAGAAAAACATGACTCGTTTTATGGTAATCAAATCGAGACCAATTCAAAAAGTTCTACGAGTATATGAAGAAAAATTGAAATCTGCAAAAGAAAATAGGTTTGGTTTCTCATCTGGGAATGCTTTTATATACTATTATTTTCCAATTGCTAAACGTCTATTTTTAGAAATATTATTCAGCCGCGGGTCAAGCTGAGAATGAGCTAATGATAAATTTCAAATTTATTAATAACAAATATTAAAGTTTAAGCACTTTTTTGTTTTGTATTTATTTTTATTAAATTATTATTTTCATTTATCATTATAATAAAATTTCTCAGCTAATATTATATTTTAAAACATTCCCAGATTTTTGGTTTTGCCGAACTGAATTTTTCCTTCATATTGAAGATTTTAAAGACACCTCGATTTATCACCATAAAATGAGTCATATTTTTATAAAATTGTATGGGAAGCAGTACTACTATTATTTTGATCGCAACTGTATATACATATTTAATATATATACATATATACTTTACATACGTATATGGTTTTTTTTTGTGTTTGTCACTCACCCGCCTCGTATTTCTCGTCCGGATTGCGCTTGTAGAGCATGGGCGAGGGCAAAGCGTTGGCCAGGCCCACAGTCAGAGCCGCGATCAGAGCCACAAGCATCAGCAGCTTCCAGGCCGGCATCGTTGTCATCGTCATCTTACCAATTTGTCGTCGTCTTACCAATTTCGTTGAGGTCTGCGGCGTCAATGAGCTGCTCGTTTACTGAATGCGAATGTGCGGCTTTTGAAACAACTTTGCTGTTTTATTTTGCACGTGGGCGCAAACGACCTCTGGGCTGACACCTGTTTTCGAGTACAGTGGAGACACGCTATGTACAATAAAACATAATAATAATATTAATGGCAAAATAACTACTAGTTGCTAGTGAGTACTTTGTGCTTATTTAATTTATTTTAGTAAAATTTGAGGTGCAAGCTAGCGAGGTACGACTGTATTTACATTTAAATTTTTTTTTTTTTTTAGCGATTTCTCACAACATTTGCAGTTGAAATTCAAATTTAAAATAGGGGCTTGTTTCACAGCAGGCACCTTTTGTTCGTCTCGTGCATAATGAGGCACACTTACACAGTGCTGTAAAATGGCATATTCTGTGCTCACGCACAGCTGACAGTCAGAGTTGCACACAAAACGATCGCTAGCAACACGTAATATGGTCACACTCAGCGCGTTACGGAGTCGCAGGCACATCGAATTGGTAATCGAAAAGCCACCACAATCAATCGGTAATTGGCAGTGTTTTGTTTTTTAATGCACGTTCAATGAAAATAATTCGCCATCATCAATTGCAAATGGAACGGTGACATAAATGAGTTGCACAAACTGAAACGCGCTCGAAATCGACGGAGACTCGCGCAGCATAGCCCAACGCAGTAGAATAGTGTAGAGAACGCAACAGCAGCAGCAGAGGCAAAAACAAAAGCATGAGCTGAAACTGGACAAACAAACACATTGAAAAGATTATTTCAAGGCAACGCTGCGCAACGCAGGGGAAAGAAACTTCAAGCAAGGTGACGAAGAACAGACAATAAGCAAGGCGCAGCCAACAATTTGCAACCACGTGTATATATAATTATATCTAAATATATATACATCTACATATATATATATGTATGCATATGAATGCCAACTGGCATATAGGAATAATACGAAGAGCAAATGCAACTGTGACAAAAAACTCGAAACATTACAGCAATAATAACAGCAGCATTCTCATTCCCCCACCCCGCAAAACCATACTTGACTGCAAACGAATAACAGCAACAGCAGCAACAACAACAGCAGAAGCATCCCCAGCATCATCATCAATAGCAGCAGCAGTAGTAACAGCAACAGAAACATTTGCAGCAGCAGTAACAGCAACATCAACTGTAACAGCAACAGCAACAGCAACAAACAACAAACTACAACAACAACAACAACAACAACAACAAATATGAGCACAGTGTTTATAAACTCACGCAAGAGCCCCAATGTGCTAAAGAAACAGGGCACAGACCAATGGGTCAAGCTGAATGTGGGTGGCACCTACTTTTTAACCACCAAAACCACGCTTTCCCGTGACCCCAATTCGTTTCTCTCCCGTCTTATACAAGAGGACTGTGATTTAATATCAGATCGGGTGAGTTTTACCACATATATGCATACCACACATACATCTGTGCATTAGTACTCGATACTCGTGGCATGCCTAATGCATTGTATTTATAGCGGCCATTGCGCTCTTGTAGCTGCCAGCTATAATTATAGTCATAAACACCCAATACCAAAAATTCGTAAGACCCACACACACACACATGCAAGCAAGCACTAGTAATGCAGGTCATTCTGCAAACAAGTAGCTGAAGCAGCACTCGCCTTCGTAGTCGCAGTTAGTGCTGCTCCTCGTCCCCCCCCCCCCCCTTCCCCCACCACACCTCTGCCCCAGCAATGTGCATATATAGATTTGACGTCGGCGTTGGCGTCGCAGTGAGCTGCACAGGCTGCGTTGCACTAGTTTGGAATCTCTACACAAATACACACATACACTGCAACGGAATATGTGTCAATGCCTGAGTGTATGTGTGTGAGCTCTTTGGTCACTGGAAATCAGAACGCTCTGCAAATGCAATAATTCCAATAAGCAAATTATTATAACATCTGCAAGACATACTTCACAACGAATACCAATATATAAATATACATTGTATTTATTATATAAATATTTAATACAAATTGTACACGAAAATTGCTTTCGAAAAAACCTAGCAATCGTTTAGCAGTTTCATAGTCATAAATTTCGCTAAGATTTCCATTCTAAATATTTAGGTGCTGAAACACACACGTATAGGATTATTATTATATATCTAATTTCCCATTTTGCTCGATTTTATAAACAAAACAACGAACCAAATGCGAAATGCCCAAATACCGTTACAGTTACCTTTGTCCTTTTTGGGTTTTTGCGTCAGCTGCAACGCTCGCCGTTCGCAGTGCATAAAATAGTTTCAATCAAAAGTTTTCATGCTTCTTCTACTTCTTACTTTTGTTTTTGTGTCAAAATGTTTGATTGTTTTTCTAGCTGTGCGCGCTCATTTTTGTTATTGATTAAATTTTTTGATGCAAGCCAAAACGAACAACACCACCCCCCCTCCCCCCCCCCCCCCTCCAGCACCTCTTCCGCCTACTACGCCTACAGCTCTGAACATGCCAATTAAGGCACCCTACACAGCTGTATATATCTATGTATATATATATATGTGGATAAATTAATATTTACCTATATGGAACCGGAGGGGAGTGGGTGGCAAAAGTATGGCTAGATTTTTTGTTTTTGATGCTTAAATTGTAAGAAAACCCGAATAAAAACAAAACTGATGCAACCACAAAAGCCAAAAAAAAACCAACACATACATGTACATATGTACAAAGAACACAATGGGAAACGAAATTTACTGCACGCAGAGAGCGAAAGACGGATAGAGAGACAGAAATCTGACTGGCACACAAGTGGCTCAACTGCATATATATAAATATGTAGTTATATATATATATGTCTGTGTGTGTGTGTGTGTTGTGTTATGCACATTTGCATTGCATGAGCCATCAAATCAATAAGAGATTGTCTGCCAAGCAGCCTGCCACAAAACATATTTCCAAAAAGTATAAGAATTGTTATGACAAATCGGATTTTGCTAGTTATGGCATGCATTTATTTAATAATTTATTTTATTATTTCAGGATGAGACGGGCGCATATCTAATTGACCGAGATCCAAAGTATTTTGCACCGGTGCTGAACTATTTGCGGCACGGCAAACTCGTCCTGGACGGCGTCTCGGAGGAGGGGGTTCTGGAGGAGGCCGAGTTCTACAATGTGACACAGCTGATCGCCTTGGTCAAGGAGTGTATCAGCCACAGAGATCAGGTAAAAGGACTGCCACTCCAATTTATTCTATCACTAATGTGATATTTTCCTTTTCTCAATTCTCCATTCTCAAACAAAAGCGACCTCATGCGGACAAGAAGCGCGTTTATCGCGTGCTGCAGTGCCGCGAACAGGAACTCACTCAGGTAATGTCCATGTGCCGCAAACGCAAGACAATTGTCTGCTTGCTATGATGCTGAGATTCTTTGCCTATTTTGCAGATGATCTCAACATTGTCGGATGGCTGGCGTTTCGAGCAGCTGATTAGCGTCGGCATGCAATACTCGAATTACGGTCCGTTCGAGAACAACGAGTTCCTCTGCGTCGTCTCCAAAGAATGCGGCTCGACAGTCGGACGCGAACTGGAGCTCAACGATCGTGCCAAGGTGTTGCAGCAGAAAGGATCGCGAATGTAAGCACAAAAAGAAGAGTATCAGCAAGGCGAATCCTCTATCTCTCTCTCTCTCTCCCACACACAACTATTTTTCCATCTATTTGTCAGTCTGTATCTCGCTCACACCCACACACTTTTCCAGCCGTTTTCCAGTCGACTAATGTCAACTAATACATATGTAAATATTGGCGTATGTATGTGTGACTTATTTAATTGTGCACTTGTGATGTGCGGTGTGGTCACAGGGCGGGAGAGGGGTGGGAAGCGATTTGCACACCAAATCAGGCCATTTGGCATGTGACATTGTTGCCCCTAATTACAAAGTCATTAATAGCTGATAAGCTGATAAGTCGGCTATTTTTGCTATCTATTTCCGCTCAAAGCATTTCAAATTGACAGAAAAAAAATAAACGTTGCCAATTTGTGTGTGGCTGCCAGCATCAATGTCCCCACCGAAAGCACAAAGTAAACAAATTGGTCATAAAATTTACATCAAAAATGCAAAGCAAAAAAAAAACTAGGCGTAGCTACACGTAACATGCAAGACAAGGACAACAACAGCAACAACAACAACAACTTTTGTCAATTAGTCCAATATTCAATATGAGTAGTTGTAAGCGATTCAAAATGTTAACGGTTAACTGCTAATGCTTTCTTTCATACATGTATGCATGTGCATGTGTGCATGTATAAAGCTCAGCCTAATGCATGTATATGTGCATGTTAAAGCACTTTAAAATTACACACTGTTAAATCCTAGCACATTTCATATACACAAAACTTCAATAAGCTAATGTTTGGAGAGGATATATATAAAACATATGATTGTTAATCAACCAAACCGCTAAATCAGCATTTACATGCACAGCAGCATTTATGTATGTGTGTCTTACATACACACACACATACATACATACATATGTACTTGTAACTTTTATGCTTGTACCTTTGTACGTTTATCCTCGCACACACACACACACACACTCAAGAGTTGTTAGATATAATTATGTGTGTGTGTGTATGTTTTAGTTAGCTTCTGTTTTTCTCTTTTGCTTTGCTCACTCCCTCTCTCTCCCTCTATCTCTCTCTGTCTCTGTCTCACTTTCTGTTTCTTTCTGTCTAATTGCAGTCTTGGAATTTAAAATGCTTTCACTTAGAGCGCGTGAACCAAACACCCCCAACCAAAAAAGTAATTCCCATCATCAAACACCAAGTTCAAAGAAAACAACAACCGCATTTAACACAATAATCAAGCACAACATGCATAACAAGTAAATCAACAGCAACAACAACATTTGAAATCCTTTTCCTAAAGGTTCTGCTGCTGTCAATTGGAATTGAGGCAAGCGCTCAATCAGTAAATCA
This sequence comes from Drosophila imparisetae, assembly GCA_035042265.1. Classification (NCBI taxonomy): domain Eukaryota; kingdom Metazoa; phylum Arthropoda; class Insecta; order Diptera; family Drosophilidae; genus Drosophila; species Drosophila imparisetae. The sequence continues at coordinate 1,211,836 of JAWNLP010000405.1, read as the reverse complement.
GTCAGTCTGTCAATATATACATTTATGTTAATCACATCAATTTGGTAGCCAGCAAGCATTATCCCTTATGTAAGTTTTTCACAATGCAATTTAAAACTTGTTCTTTTCTTTTTTTATTTGGCATTATTTTGAAAGGGGGTAGAAATATACATTAATTATTAAATCAATTTTTAAGCCTAAAATACATTTTTTCATATTATTCTGTTTAATTTCTGATGAGTGTGTGTGTGTTGATATTATCAAGGCTTAGTGAAATTTGAAGAAAACAGCGGAAAAGAACAAACCGATATATCGATCGATAGAGGGCGTTCTTTAAGCCAACCACATTCTACACCAGATGTCGCTATTTCTTATTGCGCTTCCCTTTTTACCTTCCTTCCGCACTTGAAGTGTGCATTAATACGCTTAATAGTTGAAACGTCAAATAAGAAGAATGGCTCGGAAGCGGGTGTGTTTTGGATTCCTTCTTTCTATACAGTGTAAAGCAAAAAACAAAAAGCACCGCCAAAACATGCTTAGGATAAAGATATATTTATTTGCGTGCGTGTATGTGTGTTTTGCACCAATGTCAGTTGAATCAAATGCGTATGTGTGTGATTATGATACAAGATGTTGAGCAATAACAGAACGAGAAGAAGAAAAATAGCAACAATAAGGAGAAGCACACAGATTGGAAGCGAATTATGAAATATAACAGGTTAGAAGATGGCATATAACAAAAAAAAATATGTAGAAGAAGAAACACCAACAACAACGTTTATAAGAACTTAAGGATAAAAACAAACGTAACTTGTACTTTTACAACTTGTACTTTTTAGCGGTTTTTATTGGGCTTACAATAAACACAACAATAGTGTTGATTAACAATGAACGATGAAGACACTGATAAAAAACAGAGACGCTTAGTTATTGTAGCGAATTCTAAACGCACACACTTATAGTATACATATATGGTATTTGTGTAAAAATGAAAAAACGAAATAACGAAAGTAAAATCAATAGAAATAGTTATATATTAGACGTGGAAGCAGCAGCAACACAAATCACACTGAGAATCGTTTGTTTTTAAATGTATTTCCAAACTATTGCACGCAATAACGGTAAATTCCCATTCAGTCATTGATAATCAGCTATTTTTTAGTCGATTATAAATTGGGTATCAGGATATTGAGATATATATTTTTATATATGAAATGAGGATGTGTGTGCCATGCTTCCGGTATTATGATAATACTAATTTTTTTTTTTTTAATTTTCAAGCTTGTTATATATATCCATATTTTTTCACAAATCCAGTATATTTTTCGGATTTTGTCCATACATACAACATACAAAATTAGCAAGGTTAACACAAATCTAGAAACACCACTAAGAATAACTTAATTACTCGGGGGAGTGTTGTCGGGGGGCTGGCTGTGGTTACCACCATCCCCCTTAGAAAAAAAGCATCAACGAATTCAAATTCAGACAAGATAGAGTGAGTTTGGTGTAGTGTCTCACACATTTGTCAATCCAACTCCATTCTACTCGCTGTGGTGCTCTGGACACTCAACGCTGAGCGCCACCGAGCACGTTAATAATAATAATAATAGTAATTTTAAGTGTAATAATAGAAGGTGGTCGTTATTAATATGTTAGCTGTCTGCGATGACACATAATTAGGGAGGGAAAGAGAAAGAGAGAGAGAAAGAAAGAGAGAGAGGTAGTGCTTTGGCATAGATTGTTGCGGCTACGACGCTGATTGGTGTGTTCATCATTTATGTTTAAGCTGCGTTTAAGCTGCATGTACATGCACACACACACACACACACACAGAAAGGCACACACACACACACACATACATACATGATAAACACGTGCAAAGATAGATCGAGCGCGTGTGTGTGTGTTGAGCGCCCGGTTTGCATTACAACGTTGAGCTTTATTTAACTAGCATTATTGCCTATTGCTAAAGCAAAAACAAATAATGAGAAACAAAAAACATTTTGAGTCACGACTGAATATTTATGTGAACTTGCACAAAAACAAAATAAATACAAAAATAAAAACTCAAAACAAAAAGAAAAACAAAAAAGATAAAGAAAATGCGGCGACGTTTGCTAGTTAAATGCATTATTAATTATTACTTATATGTATGTATGTATATAATTTTAAACTAGTAAACTAATTTATACACAAGAAATCAAAATGTCGCCAACCAATTAGTAACCATTTTTTGTAACTATTTTGAATAATTGCGTTCGATGTGCATCTAAATGCTAAGTAGAATAATGCTTAACAAATTTTCGTAGCCTAAGCTGAAGCCCGACTCGAGCCTGGATTACAACTTTACAGTTAGCTTGTAATTACACTGAAAACAAAACAAAACAAACAAGTGAAATACGACAAACACAAGCACAAAGAGAAGAGAAAAGCAAACGCACAAGCAAAAGCAACATCACATTCTAACTAATGCAATATGAGCCTTAGCTACTAGCAGCAGACTCACCAGACACACACACACACACATACACATACATACATGCGGACAATTGCGGACGTGTGCAATAAGCCTATGCATATGTTAGCGAGTGCGTCGAACAAGAAGAATCTGTATCGAAAGATGAAACAGCAGATGAGGAAGCAGAAGAGAGACTAGGCCTGTGCACATGTATGTGCATGAGTGCGGCGAAGAAGAAGAAATGGAGAAAGGAGAGGAGTAGAAGAAGTAGCAAGCAAACATGCAACATACTTATTAGAATAGCCCACGTGTGTTAACCTTGAGTACTCATGCTAATGGAGAGTGGAGATCGCGTTCCTTGGTCAACATTCAATCGGTTGCAGTTGTCACAGCCGTCACAGCCGACATGTGTACATTCTCACATATGCAAGTACATCTAATAATAACTACCCACAATACCTACAATACTTATACAACACTTGTATGCAAATGTAAATGTAACTGTAATTCTAACTCTAATTGTAACTGTAACTGTAAATGTAACTGTAAATGTAATGTAAGGCGACACAGTGTGTCACAAATCCAAATACATACATACATATATACATACATAGAAGCATACGTGTATAATCAACCGAAATGTGAAGGCTTTGGCTCACAGAAATAATATTTCAATAATTGAATTAAACATCCCTTTTCTATAAAAAAAATTCTAAAAAATTAAAACACGTTTTTTATTATAATACTTAAGATCGCTTTTATTTATTGAACTCTTTGTATATTGATTGACTATCTGCAACTATAGGGGAGGACGTTTGGAAAACTTTCGTATAATGGACAAATCAGTCTTATCTCCTTAAAGCTGCGAAACGAATTGGAAAAGCTTTTGGAAACGTTAGCAAAGTTATTCGGGCCGGAAGTATTGGTAAACATTTTGTACTGGACTGAAGGCTTTTGCTGCACGTTTTTTGGTGAAGTTTTAAGTCTTTGCGATAAAGTTTCAAGCGCAGCATTACACACACCCAAAAGCTTAGCACAACAAGCTTTTTTCTCTTAGTCCGAAGTTTTCGCATTGAGCTTTTTCAAGCAAGTAAATTTTAAGTTTCAAACCTTTCGAGCTTTTGCCTACAAAACTCTAATTTGTTAAAAAGCTTTAAGTTGCAACAGGCAATAATTATTTTATATAAATATAATATATATATCTTTATTTATTCCCAATCTGTATTAGTTTATTCATGACTTTGAGAAAATGAACAGCTTCATCAACATAATGCCGTCGGCCTTAAAAAAAAGGTAATTTCTGGCAAAAATGATGGTGGCTTGTTGTCTTGAGAAGGGGAACTTGGACCAAAAATTGCTTCATGAAATAATAGTCAAAATAATCTAAAAGACTGGTCAAAGTCAAAATAAACTTGCAAAAATCGCTTGAGTCCTACCCAAATTATGGCTGTTTTCAGAAAAGTTAGTTCAAGGGATATACCTGTGACCTGGGATCTATCTACCTGGCCAGGTGTGCTTACATTTATATTGCTATTTGAACCATTACAAAATATATTCTCTATATTTTGGTAATTCGGAATTCGAGCTGAATAATCCACAATGTTACTTGCGAACTTTCTTATCGCTGTTTCGAAATGAATTTTATACGGTTGTCAAACCAAAACCGCAATCGCAATTCGAACTGCATTTTTATCGATTGAAATTTAGAATTGGTGTTGGAATTGGAAGTTCAAGCTGGAATACGAGAAATCATATATATTCCCAATTTGATGTCTTCAGCTCAAGCTAGTCTCAGAGATCCGCCGGATGACGTTAGAACGACTCGGTGGTTGATCGATAAGGTATAGGTAGACCTATTCATTCTCAATGTGTTCAGTATTTTAAGAAACAATCGATATTTTAGGCAGATTACTCAACTCATCAAGTTAATTTTGCATTTTATTTACACTTTGTTTTTATGCCATTTTAGAAACTAAATTCGTATAAATTCAACAGTTTTGAATGTGAGCGAAAACCAGCTGGTTGAAAACATTCAAATATGAGGCCAAGCATTGATATTCGATTCCATTCCACATTTATCGACTAACGATGGAGGGAGGGAAGTGCGTGTGGGGTGGTGTTTGGGGGCTTTGGGCATATTGATTAGAATTTTGCGTCAGTTGCGAACTTATGCAAAGTAAAAAGAAATGTTCAGTTGCGTGTGAGCCACACACACAGCTCATGAGATATTCATAGGCAAATTGCACACGGCTCAGCTTCTTTCTGCTTATGTGTGTGTGACTGTGCCTGTGACTGTGTGTGTGTGTGCTGACGACGACAATTACAGCTGACGCCCAGGACACTTTTAGATTTGCAGTCGCACACTAAACAATTGCCTCAGCTTCAGCTGCAGCATTATGGCTGCCCTTCCCTTCCCTTCCCTTACCATTACCCTTAGCAATAGCTTCAATGCGCTTAACGAGACTGCGACGGCGACGGCGACTGCGACTGCGACTTCGACTGAGGCAGCTACGTTTTTAGCACGTTCGAAATGTTATTTCATATATATTTGTCAAGCAGATTCATGCACGCATATCGATATGGCAACATTAAAATTTAACTGCGAACTGCGCCAGCAACCCCAACGCAAAATCATCCACACCACCCCCCCCCCCCCCTTCCCCAAATGGGGGTATATTGCGAGGGGGCTGCGCTTACCACCACTAAAACGCAGGCCATTGCCAAAACACGTGCACATTTATATTTATTCTAAACAAAGGAATAAAAACTTGTGTCGCCGCGCACATGAGACCTAAGACCGAGACCGGCCACTGACAGCTCCAGGCCCAGGACCCAGGACCCAGGAGAGGGAGCAACAGGGGGACAGGGACCATCGTCACACATAAACGACAACAAAGTTTTCTTTGAATTGTATACCCTTGCGGGGGGCACTTTCGTTGCGTCACCAAATGTGCAACAGAAACTATGTTGCAACATGTCTAGCTGCAAACAAGTCTAGAGGTATTTAACATAATTTTTTTTTTAATTTTTTATTATTTAAAAAATAGAAAATATGATTTTTTTAATTAAGAAACAGAAAATATGACTTAATAAACTGTTTTTTTTTTTGTTGAGAAATATAAATTTTTACTTTTTTATCTATTTTGTCTGCTTAAGAAATCTTAAACATGATTTTTTTGTCGTCTTACTTAACCTAAGATTCGAATTTTAAATTACATATTTAATTATTAGTCCTGCCATAAAATTAAATTTACTTTTTTTATTTAAGAAATAAAAAATATTACTTTTTATTATTATTATTTTCTTACATTATTCGATTAGAATGCAATACGGCAAATATCAAAACCGGGCTTTGAAAAGCACCTTGTGGACTAAGAAGCCACATAGGTAAACTATATATAGTATAGTCAGTAGCGATCTCTGCCGATTTCGTGATAATGATGAAGAAACCTTTAAAGCACATCATAGCAGACTATGTCGCCTCAGCGAGGAATAGATGTGGTATCCTAGGAAAACATGCTTTAAACTTGGTCTATATAGAAACCCTCATTCGTGCAGGAATCAAGACTGATGGAGGGCCAATGGGGTGCAAGAAGTCACCCAATAATTCGATTGCATAGAAAATGCGAAAATATCACTGTAATTTATCTTAAAAAGATTAATCCAAATTTGGATTGTTCAACTTGAGTTATGGAATGAAGACAATATTAAACAACATATATATATTTTACATTTGATGTATACCTAGGCGAGGGTATTTCGTTTGCTGTAAGACGCAGACAACCGTTTCCGTTTCCGTTTCCATTTCGATTATATAATTTTACTTTTTATTTAAACAGGAGTCCAAGGCGCGAAGGCAAGCGAAAAACGCGTGTTTTTTTTGTTCGTTTTTGCCGTTAAGGACATTAGTGCGTTTGGCTTTTATTTCAAGGTTTTTCCTCGGTCCATAGCTGTAACTATAGCCGAGCTATAGCTATGGCTGTAACTGTAACTGTAAATGTAACTGTAACTGTTGCTAAAGTTGTAGCTGATGCGGATGCGGATGAGGATACTGCTCTAACACCGGTCAGGGCCTTGGGGAGTGCTCGTAAAGCGCAGCACGCAACGAGCATAAGCGAAATTTCATTGGTTTTTATGGTAACGATGCTGACTTGGTGGCACCTTATAACATACTCACATACACACACATATATATATATATATATATATGTATATTTATAGGCAAAAACATTTCGCATTCGCACTGAGTTTTACTGGAGAGACGCTTTCACTTTTCGCGCCCGCTAACAAGCGTCGCCAGTTTGAAGACTTGCCTTGTTGGGGTTGCAGTTGCATCGATGCCACTTCAGTCTCTCAGTTTCAAGTCATCTTTGCACCTTCAACTGTGCAACAACGACATTGGCATTGACTCAGACTCCCAACCCGACTCCCACTCCGACTCCGATTCCTGCTCTGACTTTGAGTCTTGTCTGCAGCAGTTGCGTGGCCACCCTGATGCTTTGCCTGTACGCTGTACGCCTGCCGTTCGTCCTTCAACCCCACAAACAACCCCAAAAAGTGCAAGATGTAAAATTGCACCACCAACGCACACACACACACACATACACACACACACTCAGTCACACACACACAGAGCCGACACACACCCACTTTAACTTTTGAATAGTGCAAAAAGTGCACTCAAGCAGCAGTCGCAGCTGGCTAAAGAGTTGGCGCGACATTCATGTGGCAGCCACCACCGTTTCACTTTCGTTTTGCACCTGACACAAGCGGGGGTTGTTGCTGCAACTAACAATAACTGGGGGCAAGCAGCAAGCAGCAACAGCAGCAGCAGCAATAATTCTATGTCAACATGACAAGAGCCAGCGGCGTCGCAGTCAACATTCTAATGCATGCTGCATGCTGTATGCCCCATGCGGCACTGTTTGCCATAACTTGAAAGGGCTGGAGCTAGAGTTGAGCCGGCCGAGGGTTGCATGCATTGGGCTTTGGTTTGGGTGTGGTTTGAGGGCTAGACAAGCGTCTGGCTGCGTCTGGTTGCGTTTCGTTTCGTCTCGTGTCTGTCTAGTGCATCTAACTGTGCTGCCTTTCTTCTATCTTGTGTATGTGTGTGTGTGTGTGTGATATGAGTGGGCCTTTGTGCAACTCAAGTGCATGTCGCCAACGCCGTGTTAAGTGCGTCAAACAAAAGCAGCGACTGTCGACTGTCGAATGTCGACTGTCATCTGATGGGGGCTGCTCTTCTCGCTCCGCTCTCTCCTATATATAAATATATATGTGTATATACATATTAATGTATTTGTGTGTGTGCGTTATTTTTTGTGCAATTTAACCCCATTTTTGTGAGGCACATCTGACACTTCCTGGCACTGCGCCCTGTCTGTTCTTGCAACGCTTCAATCGACAGCCACCATCAAGATTAGGGACAGAACTAATACTCTCTCTCTCTCTCTCTATCTTCTGTCTTCTCTCTTCTCACTTCTCTCTTCTCACTTCTCGTTTGCACTCTATGCTATTTAATTGCAACTTGTGAGTGGGAACCTTTCCCTTTCCCAAGCTGATTTTTCTTGTTTGCGTGTCTCGCATAAAACGTTTGTCAAACAAAAGCCCAAATCTATTATATGCATTTCATTTCCTGCACAGACTCTTATATATATATATATATATATATATATATATATGAGTTGAGTGCTTATGAAAATAAAATTGCATTCAAACGGTTATGAGACAACGGTTTAACCGCTAGCCGAACTACCCACACACTTTTCCTAGTGACAAGTTTTTACATTGGCTTTTGGAAAGCGTTAAAAAATAATTCAAAAATAGTTCAAATGTAATTAAAAAATGATGAAAGCTTTTTTTCTAGCACCATCAATCAATACTGAACATAAAAACACTTTACAAAGTTGGGAAAGCTTTAGAGTTATTAAGAAAAAATATTGAATAATAGTAGTGGAATATTAGTGAAGATTTCTTTGCCCTCCCTGCGCCCTATTCATATTTCCACAAACTAGATATATTAAATGACGTTTTGTGTTTGGTTTTTTAAACCTTATTTAAAGAAATAAGCCCGTTCATAGAGTCCTTAGTTCTTTCTCGTTCTCCGGAATGATCGGTTTGGCTAATTTTGGACGTACATATTTTAGATTTTTTGGTAACTCACATTATTATTCAGAACACATATTTGCGTATTTAGTTGTATTTTTCTAAAAGTTGAATTTCATTTTGAAAAACGAGAAAGAGTTAAAATTGCATGACTATTTTCTGAATTTCAAAAGAGATTCATTCTAAGAATCAGGGATATTTTCTATTGCTAAGAAATTATTAAATTACAACTTATTAAATTATTAAATTGTTATTTTTTATATTTAGAAAATGTTTACTTTACAGTGTACGCGCTTTGAGTTCGTTTCAAAGGCCAGCTAATGATACTCGCTCAAGTGAAGTATTAAGTGACCAACGCCTTCAGCTAGCTGATAAGCCCGCCTAAGACAGGGTAGCATGCTAAGTTTAGCCGCCTAAACTAGGCGCAGGGAATAAAAAAATGCTTTAAAAAAAATGAAAACATGTCCGCTTAAGAAACAGAAACGCCAGCAACGGCTAATGAATGTTAAAATACACAAACACACACACACACTCGCACACACACACATAAAAAAGGGGACGCGCACAAAGAAATATTTGTCAATGCAACGAAATGGAAAGTTTGAGGTGGCAGCCACGTCTGAAATAACGATCCGGATCCATGAGCTGCTGATTCATATGAAGAATGGAGACACAACAAGCAAAACATAGCAACAACAAAAACAACATGCCACAGACATGCACGAGGGCGAAGGGGTTGGGGAGGGGTGTTGGGTAGACCTAAAGAAACTGAACCTGGCCAGAGGATTCAAGGATGTGCGTGCAAGTTGTGAAAAGTGAAATGAAGTGAATGAGGCGCAAGGAAAGAGGAATGGGTAAGAGGCAAGGAGAGGGGTAAGGGAAGGGGCAACCGGGAAGCAGGAGCAGGCGAGCCGGGACAGAGCAGGGCAGGGGACTGCAGTTGATGTGCCCGGGAAGCTTTTGTTCTGACCTTTTTCTTTTTATTATTATTTTTGTGTTTTTGTACTTGTGCATGTGTCAAATTTGCACGATGTGGGCGTGGGTGGACCTGCACTTGAACTACGCCAAATACGGCAATGTGACGCACACTGAGCAGGTGGCGGAGATGCTAACCGAGATGCTGATGCTGATGCAAATGCAATTGGAGATGGAGTTGGAGATTGAGAAGCGTAAGCGTAACCGATAGCTGGGGCACACTGTGTCGCTAGCAGTGCGGCTGCACTTGAGAATATGCCGGGGAGTGCATGTGGATGGCAAGGGGAAATGAAAGTGGAAATGGAAGAGGTATTGTAAGTGGTAGTGGTAGTGGAAGTGCAAGTGGTGAGCTAGGGGGAGGAGGATGCTGCGCTATTAAGGGATGCAAATGCAAGTGATTGCAGTGTCGTCATTAGGGGTTTCTCCGTCTGTCACGCTGTGTCTGTGTGGGTGTGTCTGTGTGTGTGTGGGTGTGTGGGTTGTGTGTGGCAAGGGAGCCAGTTGCTCTAATGATGTGTCTGCTAGCTAGCTGCTTAGGTAAACAAACTGGCAAACTGGCAATGCCAATGTTAACGGGTTGCGCCTCAAAGTATGCAGCGCTTTATTTGCATATTCATATTGTAATACAATGCACATAGGACATACACACACACACACACACACACACACACACATATGCCTGATTACTTCTTTATTGTATACATACACAAAACAAAGTAAGATATGCGTAATTACCCCGTTCTCTATTCGACTCCGAAGCACTGAATTTTCACCAATTTTCTTAAGCCCAGTTTAAAATATGAGAGAAGTTTGCAGTCGGGCCTAACTGACTGCGAACTCTTCTTCACAAATTGATATTTATATTTCCAAATGAGACATTTATTATACACATTAACCAATAAGACATTTCGCATTTTCCAAGCCAATGCATTGAGTCGCCTCCCTCATTGTAATATGTCACTACGATTATTTGAATTGAAGAAATAATTGCACTTACATTTCAATGAAATCGAGAGAGAGGATTTTGCCAAGATATTTTAAATGCAATATTGAATGCATTCTTTTACGATTTAAAATATATATATATATAAATAAATGAAACATTTCCCATTTTCCAAGCCAATGCATTGAGTATCCTTCCTCATTCGCATTGGAGAGATATTTGTAACTACATCTCAATGAAATTAACGATTCAGCTGAAATCCAGAAAGGACTTGCACAGATATTTGAAATGCAATATTGAATGCATTATACTGCGATATATATGTTAATAAATGAAACATTTCCCATTTTCCAAGCCAATGCATATCCGATGCCAGGTGTTAAGTAGTCTGCCTCATTGTAATATGTCACTTCGATTAATCGAAGTGAAGAAATATTTGTAATTACATCTCAATGAAATCAACGATTCAGTTGAAATTATGTGTTGCATTCAAATTGACTTTATATATATCTATATATATACACAAATCTACATCTGCGCTCCAAATACTATCTAATCTCTGAAAATGGAAAAATAGATCAGATGAATTCTTCTTGCATGTTTTTGCGCTTAAGTTGCAACAAATTTAGATAGGTTTGGTAGGTTAGTTGGGTTATAAGCTTTCCCATCGAAATCATAGTTTGCAAGGCTGGATATCTGAGAGTTCCGCTATATCTGTAAGGAAGGGAGACTCCATAAATTAAAGTCATTTCCTCCTCAGGGCTGTGCGGTCACAGAAGAAGTGGTGCAGCGATTCCACTTCTTCGTCAGCAAGGGAACTTTGTTGTGGTAGTCGTTATAAGGGATGCACAGCCTAGCTGCATGATTCCCCATCAGGACAGCTTCTCGAAGGACAGATCAGTTATTGCCTAGCCAAGTCTACTTCCCTCAATGTTCTGTGTCCCTGAACCCAAATGAGATGCATGTCAATATGAGTTGCCCTCCAGTTAAGAGAGAGAGAGAAAGAGAGAGACTGGAAGAGAGAGAGAGAAAAAGAGAAAGCGAGAATTCCAGGAGATTTTAATAGAAAGGTTTAGTAACAAAACAATTCAAATAAACAAGTTATCCAAGAAATTACCGTTTAAAAAAAATGATCAAAAATGTTATCCAACTATGCAAATTATTTCGAATATGGCTCTATTCAGAATTAAGAATATGCATTTGATTTCATCGTTGATAGTCCTGTGATATCCTTCCTTAAGAGCGTGCACTCACAACAAGAGCTCCACTAATACAAAAGAATATTATTTTGAGCACAACTGTATGCAATAGGCTTAGACCAATTCAAGTTGTGCAATCAGCCTCGGCTAGTTGGAGTCTCAATCTGATTCTTCAGTGGCAGTTGGAGTTGGAGTTGGTGTTGTGATCAACCCTGTGTGTGAACGGACCTATTTCGTAATGTGTATTTAAAATTTTTGTTTTTCTTTTTTTTTGCTCTTGCTTATTGTTTTTTTCAGCTCTGCGGCTGTATTAGTTGGTCCCGTGTGTGTGTGTGTGTGTGTGTAAGTGTGTGTGTCAGCTTGCTTTCTTTTTTGCTTTTTTGGGGAGTTTTCATTAGAAACTTTTTTGCCAACATCATTCTCAGCGAAACGTCAAAACAAAAAGGGTTCGTACACGCACATATACCTATATTTGTGTGTGTGTGTGTGTGTGTGCACACATATTTTGGCCATGTGTGTGCTCGTTTGCATATAGAGATAAGCGCGGACGCAGATTTAGATATTTTAGACATGCGTGTGCACTTCCGTTGCGACCTACCCCTCCTCCTCCCTCCCACTGGGCGTTGGGTGGCTCTGTTGCTGACATGTTTGTGCCGCGCTGACCAGCAGAAAGTTGGCAGCCTGCCCACTGCCTCCCCCAACCACCCCCTAATGGCCTACCCATTCCCAGGAAACGCTAACTAAACATGCTTAATTAGAAAGTAGCTGCGGTTGCCAACAGCAGCAGCAGCAGCGGCAGCAGCAGCGACCGCATCTACTCGGCGGCTCATATTTCACTGACCAGCGCACCACCCAGCGTAAGCCTCCGCCTCCGCCTCCGCCCCCGCTCGTCTCAGCCTCTGCCTGCTCCTCTGTTGTTGTTGTCTCTTCTTTGTGCGTTGTTCGCCTCGGCTTTGGCTTCGGGTTTAAATGTTGCTCATTACGTGGAGCGTGGGCTGCGGCTGCGGATGCGATTCGCCTTCCCCATTACGCCTCCTCCCCCCACGCCACCACACGTCACGCACATATGAATATGTTGAATTAATCACTTGGGTTTTGGGTTTACTCCTTTTTTGTTTTTGTTTTTTTTTGCCTTCTTTTTTTCTTGTTTTTTTGGCGCTGGTTTGGCAATGGGCTCAGTTTTAGCCAAAACCAACTGCCACCCAGCCAGCCATTGCCCCCACCCCCCGCCGCAATACGAGTGCAGAACACACATTGACATGGACATTACTCTAGACATTTTTGGCTGCCCCCCTCTGACCCCAACCGCTCTCGGCCCCCCACGCACCCTTTTCCGACCGCTTCTGTATTATGCAGCAAATCGATAAAAAGTTTGACCACCGCCCCAGCGTTGCTGACATGGCGGTCGCAGCGCCGTCGACATGTGAAATGTGTGAAATGCGCGCATTAAATAAAAAACAACAAAAAAAAACAGAAACCAATTTCAAAAGGGGTTTGTACCCTAGCACCATTACAGCTGCCCCCATCACCAGCCCCCGATCCCATGGATTTTTGAATGGTCATTGTATGGCCGATTTTGTATCGCCCCAAAGGTGTAGCAGCCAGCTTCCCCCCACCCAACTCTCCCTCTCTCCCTCCCTCAGCAGCCCCAACTCGTTTTTCTTTTTGCTCAACTGCGGCGTGTTTTAGATAAGGTAAATAACTGCGATTGTTTGAATTTTTAATGTACGAGTAAAAGTTTTTATGCAACATCCATGTGCGCTGTCCAGCGTTGGATCATTTTGAGCCGGGCTACCATGGTGGCGGCTTTACGGCGGATTTCAGGCTGCCTTATGGTAACTTTTTTTAAGCTCATGCCTACATACATTTGTACATACATGTACGCATCTATTTATGTGCATAAGTGGGTGTGGGTGTTGGTGTTGGTGTGTGAGTGTGTGGCCTTAAATGGACTTTTATAAATGCTAAATGTTGATAAGTAGATACTTGGAAGAGTGTGCAGCCTGTACGTGTATAAATCAGTACACACACTTATCCACACACACACACACACATACATTTACATCTACAGATGTATTCACATTTTTATAACCTGCAGCCATTAAAGATGGAGAAAAAAATGTATAATTAAGCAAATAATGAAACCATCTCCAACTCCCCATAGTGTATATATGTATATATATTCTTGATCAGCGTCAGCTGATTTACGATTTAATTAATTAATTTAGGATTTAATTAGTTAATTAAAAGCAAGTCAACTATTAATTTAACAGCTTAAACAATTGGGAACGTTCCATTCGAATGTTGTAACGCGAAGGTAAGTCAAAGGCACTGTATATATATATGTATATTAATATTCCTGATCAGCATCACTTGCCGAGTCGCTCTAGCCTTGTCAGTCTGTCTCTCTCTGTCTGTATGCATATGCGCATCTCAGAGATTATAACAGATGGAGACTTTCAATTGGGAATATAAGTTCTCGTATACACCGCGAAGATCAAGTTTACTTCATTATATCGATAACTTCCCCCGTTTCGCAAATATCGATAAATATCTATTTCCGATAGCAATAATTACCACAGCCTTAAAGGCTGTCATCCATATCGGATAAGGAACACCCAACGTCGGCTGATGTTGAAAAAGAAAGTGGGCAGTTTTCAGTCAGTCAGTCGGTCGGTCCGTCTGACAATCAATCAATCAGTCAGTCAGGACAATGAGGAACAAATCGAATTTCTAGTCGTAGTATTGATTCGATAATAAAGTGCATAAGCTGTGCTTGGTTGGTTGTGGCTGGAGTGGGCTGGGGCTATTAATTTATTTTTAATTATTCGTGCTGGCCAGCTGCAGGCTGCGGTCTGGAATCTGGAATCTGAAATCTGAAAGATAGCGACACAGGAAGATAAAAGCGGACGGCAAATGACTAAAATCAAAGGCACAATTTGTTGTTGTTGTCGCTGATATTTTTAATATTTAAACGCAAGCTGCAGAAGCAAAATACAAAGGACAAAAGACTGACTGACTGACTGACTTTGTCTGTAGCCGAATTTAAAACCATCTGCATCCGAATGGGTGTGAATGAGAGTGTGAGTGTGAATGAGTGCATATGTCTTTGAGCTCGTCGCCTGTCAGCAGCAAAAAAACAAAAAAAAAAAAGAAAAGAAAGATAACAACAAACACCAACAAAACACATTGCAGCCACAAAGGCCCGCGGAAGCGCAGCAATTGCAACGGCGCTCACAAAGCATTCTAACATGATTTTAATTACGATGACGAGCGTTGCCGTTGCCGTTGCCGCCATCGCTGAGCTCGGCCCAAAGTTGTGCCACAAAACAAGTTGGTTTGTCCAACCGTATACGCTTGCACTTGCAGCAGCTACATCCGCATTTGCATCCCCCTGCCACCATGCAGGATGACAAAATAACGTAAACGAGAGGAGAGTAGCGGCAACAACAACAACGGAGACAGAAAGAGAGAGAGAGAGAAACAAAAATAGCAGCCGAAACAGAAACAGAAACAAAGCGAAACGTGTGAAGTCCTCGAATCGCTTGCAGCGAGTTGAAGCTGACAAATGTTTCGCACTTTTTTTTGTCAGCCTCATTTCGTTTGGCCTTGTGGCATCTGCCCGGCACTGCGTGGCAGCTGTGGCAGGGAGGTAACCTAACACATAACACGCACACATCTTAAACATGCCTCAGAAGCGTCTAACACATCTAATGACTTGCTCTGTTCTCAGCTAAAAAGCCAAGTAATCAGATCGAACTTGACTCAAATATCACTCGGACTCTATATCTTATCGCTTAAGAACTTAATCCATTTGGAAGTTGGTTTAAGATGAACAGAGTTACAAACGGTAAGATAGGTTCTCAAATTACATTTTATATTTTGCATTATAATGTGGAATTCTTATTTGTAGTGCCTATATTGTTAGCTAATTATTCAAATATGTGACTGTTTTATATATATTATATATGCATTTTTTAGTGGCATGAGAACGTTGTTTTATATATGTATATGTTTTTTAAACCCAACTGTTTTTATATTTTACAACTTAATTTATTTTATTCGAATTCGTGCTATAAAAAAGTTCCTTCTATGTTAATATACCTTTACAGAGAGTATTATAATTTTGTTTTCAAGCGCATAAAGTATATCCATTCTTCATCAATGCAAATTTTCAAATAGTAATTTTTACATTTTCATAAGTTTAGCGCCATGAATACAATTGCACCTTTGCACCATTGGGCTTATCCAGTTTTACTTCATCTGCTTTTTTTAACGGGGAAGAAGATGATGGAGAGGAGGATGAGGATGGTGAAAACATGATCAGTCTCAGAACGCACATATTTTTTGTTCCAGAATGCACATATTTATACTACTGTAGTGAAATTTATACGTTGGCAGGTTGACTCCAATCTGTAAAGGTCCCCAGTCTGTAATATTCATTGTACATCAGGCAGAAGAAATCATCTCTGATTCCATTAGTTGTATACTATATTCAGAAAGTTTGTAATATAAGTGCTCGTAGGTGATTTTAACTAGATGAAATTTCATTCATTTTATTCACACCCTTCGCCGTTTCAATATCTCCTATCAATTCGGATGGATTATTGATAGTGATCAATTTTGTATGGTATATGCTATATATAAATGTGTTATCTCTTAGCAACACTCTCTCCACGAGAGCATCTGTGTCTATATGATAGCTTTGTGCATGATAATCTTTCCGAGGAATTTCAATTTGTGCTGCCAGTGTTTGCCAGTACGCAAACGATATCTACATATGCATTTTCAAAAGGTCATCGATGTGCGTAGTTAAATGCCACAGTTAATGGAAATTTAGTGGGAAATGCAAGTGCCAATTAATGCGAAAGATTTGCTGTGCTGAAGTCTGAAAGCGCAGCAGCATTTTTAACCATTTATTTCATTCCATGAACTCTCTACCCCAAGCGTGCTTACGCTTTAATAGGCCCATGCGGGAGGTGGGCGCTGGATGCTGGATGCTGGACGGTGGGCGATGGGCGATGGGCGATGTTCGGTGGTGTCGTGTGGTGTGGCAGGCGCGATTAATGCGGGCTCTGCGCTATATTATTTTGACAAATTTTTGTTCGTCTTTTTTGCTTGGTGCCAAAAGCAAAAAGTAAAAAGTAAAAAAAAAAAAAATGTAAATAAAAAAAGAAAACAGGCAATGACAATAGTACATACGAGAAGTAAGTATATGCGAGTACATACTGAAAATGTCGGCATGCGTTTGTATGCGGAATGGGAGGAAGAGTGGGCGGTTTGGGAGCGGTGGGGAGGGGGTGGTAGCTGTCGAAAAATAAATGGAAAAGGCAACACATCATTGGTGTGGCATGTGCATAATCAAGCGACGGCCAGGGCCGATAGGCGTCATAGGCCCGAAATCGAAAGCCGAAAACTGCAGCCACGACGGCAACAACAACAACAATAACGGCAACGGCGACTGCGACGGAGAATGCGCAGCTAGCGGCAGAAATAGTGTCCAAAGTGCGTTGCAAATGAGCAAAAAAAAAGGCCACGCCCGCTCTTTGCCTGGTCCTGATACTGGTCCTGCTTCTACTGCTGCTGCTACTGCTGCTGCTGCAACTGCTGCTGCTGCTGCTGGCGCTTCTACTCCTACTCCTACTCTCGCCTATTCGTTGTCCTTTGCTTCTGCAGTTTTGCATGTGCTTTTCCACTGCTGTTATTGTTGTTGTTGCTGCCGCTGCCGCTGCTGCTGCTGATGCTGTTATCGCCAGGGGTGGAGTAGGCCTGGACGTGTTGGTGCGTTACCTTCCTTCTTTTTCTCTTTCCTCGTCTGTTTTTTTTTTTTTTTTTTTTTTGGTTTTTCTTTTATTTTTTTGTGGTGGCGATTTTCGTTTTTTGATTTTTTTCCTTTTTTTGGTATATTTCCTGCACAATTTTAATGGATTTTTTTTGTAGGTGTGTGTGCGTACTTGTATACACAGACATGAGTGAGTGTGTTTGCTTTGCGTGTGTGTGTGTGTGTGCGTTGTTTTACTTTATGCACATGGGCTCGTTTTTGTTTTTGCCGGACTTTTTATTTTATTTGTACCATTCTTTTTTTTTTGTGCATTTCATTTTATTTTTTATTTAAATATTTTATTATTTTTTTTTTTTGGTTTGTTCGCTAACGTCGCTGCTGCTGCTGCTGCTCATCATGATGAGCATTTTTTTATTCAAGCAGATAATTACATTTAAATAAAATAAAAATTTCATGTAGCGCAAGGTAGACATATACCTACAACTTTCAACAACCAGCCACAGTCATAGCTATAGTCATGCCACCCCCCTCCCTCAACACCCTTGCTGGTCCTTTCTGGCACCCGCACCGCTTGGCTAGGATCTGGCCCTTGGCCCGACAGGAGGACCCCCAGTCGTTGTTGGTTTTGTTGGCATGTTATTTTATAATTCATTTCGTTGCGTTGTTTGACTTACGCGGCGTTGCACGTTGCTGTCCAACACTGCCCACCATAGCATCGCCCAGATCTGCAACTGCAGCTGAATCTGTATCTGAATCTGGCGCTGCAACTGTAGCCAGGAGTTGGAGCTGGAGTCTGGAGCTGAAACGAGAGCCAGAGCACCGTGTAATTTCGTACTGTGTTGTCACAGTGCCGCAAATTGCGCCGCAGTTGTCTGCTCTTAGGCTGGTCATCTACAGCCAGTTGGCGTGTGCCCGTGTGTCCATGTGCACTCCAAGTGCCCCAATATACAAGTCATTCGCCTCGACGCTAGTCAACTGCCCAACTGCCCAACTGTTCCCCCACTTCTGCCATTGCCTCCGCCTCAATCCCATTCCACCATCTGGCAGCAGTAATCGCCAGGTTTTTGTTTGTTTGCAAACTGCAGTCAAGTTGTTCTGTTAATGCTAATTGCCAGGTTTCTACAGCTTCGCGAGTCGCACTTTGTGTCCGCTGAGGACTGCATCCTCATTTTCTGTGCCTGTCGCTCTTTGGGGTCATTTCGGATTCTAAAAGTGTTGCAGTCGAAAATCGTCAAAAGCCAAATGTAACTGTGCTTCTCTCCCTCTATCCTCTATCTCTCGCTCACTTTTTGACCTCTTCTCGTAGCTGCGATTCACTTCTCAACTGAACAAGAGCTTATAATATAATAAAAGAGCAGAACAAAAAAAATAGTTAGTTTCATTCGGGTGTTGACAAAAAAATAACTGTGAAATGTAGGAATATAGAAACGGATCGCAGCCAATATCTTGCAATTCTAGCTTAGCTTCAAAAACTATAGCATCAAATTATATTTATCCGAATCTTTATATGTGTAGAATTTCATGGTCCCTCTGTAGAGAGTATCATAATTTTGTTGTGAAGTGTCTAACATTTGTAATGTATTACATTCTTGATCAATCTGAGTTGATATAGCCTATATCAGACTTAGAGCATAAGGAAGCCTTGGACATATCACTAATCACTTATTAAAGCTATCGATTGAAAGAGCTTTAGTATGCTCCTAATATTTGGGCACAGAGTGATCAGATCAAACTACTATATGATTTTTTTTTTATAATATAAACAACGAACTTAAGTAGTGAACAGGTGGGCTTTGGTCTGTTAGTGTATGTAATCTTCGGCGTCTCTAAGATTGCCGGGCATATTGTTTTTTTTTTTTTTGTTATGAATGGTGGCTTGTTGGATAATCCTTGCATTGGACATCTTGTGGACATCTGGCAAGATAATTAAAGCGGGAATATATAGAATAAAGGATGATGTCAATAACTTATGCACTCTTGAATCAAAATCTTCACAAATGAAAATTGGAATTTATTTTGCAGTTGTCGGAAATGTAAGCCGTTACTTAAGAACTAGTTCAATATGTGCTGTGAAACTGCAATGGGTGTGTGTGGGTCGCTAATGGTGGGCGTATTATTGTGCATGGAAGGTTGACGCCTGTTCTCGAGCCTTACTGACAAGCGGAGGATTCAATGTGAACTCGAAATCGAAGTCAGCACAAGGCACAAGACACACGGACAGCAGGCAGCAACAGGCCAAGCAAACGAACTGGTGAACTTGACGGTGAATGGTTACGGGTTACTTGTAACTTGTTACTGGTTGCTTGTTATTGTTTACGGGTTACGTTCACTTGCTAATGACCAGCTTAACTCGTTGGCTCGGCCTGTTTTCCACCTGTTTATGGCCACTTTAAGAAAACTCAGTTCAGAAGCGGCAAGTTCATCTTTTGTTTTTGTTTAAAGCAATGGCACTCCAACCCCAATTTTCATCGAATCGATAAAGTAAGAAAGAAAACAAGTGAGAACTTTGTTGTCGGACGTATCCGATTTCGAAATTCTCTGATACCAAGGTAACGAAGGTGGCTAAGGTGTGGATAGATAGCAGGATGGGCATTGCACAAATCCAATACATTTTCGTATCTTCGGTATCAGAGTATAAGTTTGAAGGCGGTAAGTAAATAAGCATTTTCAAAGGAAACCAACAACATTTGAAATTAGCTATCGACAATTTTGGTATTTGACTAAATAACCGATCGTCTCAATAATATCTGAAACATACATGTCCGATATCAGATCCGATACCGATCTTAGATTTGCACGTCTTCAAAAAGTAATTTGGCAACATGTTACAAATTTTGAAAAAAATTTATAATAGCTCTTGCAACTGGGAGTTGCGAGTGGCAAGAAGGGCGAGTTGCAATAAGTAGACAGCAGCCAACCAGTCCAGTAAGTTGCTGCTAAGTGGTATGATGTCAATATATGAATACAAGGATGGGGAGCTGCTTGACGCACCGCCAGAAAGCATCGTCAGTTATGTGTATATATATTTATATATGCATATTTGGATATATATATCAGAGGTTTTTTTTCAAGTGATTGCCGTGCGCTGTGTTGCGCTGCGTATACGCAATATTATGTGACTGCCTTTGTTGAGGTGTACAAGTGTGTGGTAATGCAGTAATGTCAGTAATGTTTCCTGCATCATAAGACAATCCTAATGGCTCTCACAACAAATGCTACAGGCCGACAGGCAGACAGACAAATATGTGTGCTCTTCAAGCATACAGACCACAATACGGCCTCTAAGCTGATGAATGCCGTCAGTTGGGGCGTGAAGGCATCACAAGTCGAAACTGTCTACAATCCCAAAATCAACTTAATAAATAACCACAATTACGTACATTCTGAAGATATTTAGGTTTTAAACGGGTTTTTCTAGTGTGTTCTAGTGTTTACTGCCTAGTGCAAGGGATCCACAGTTCGACACTGGCTCGACTTTTGTCGACTGAGCTGCCCGGCTTTTAGCAATTTGTGCTTTATGTAGAAATATAATTCCCTTTGTTTCGTTCATAATTAAATTGAAATACTTTGTGCTCATCACTTAGTGCTTGAATAGCCTGCATGAATGATTCGCAGCAAGCAATTTTAACAATTGCTCAACCAGTCTCAACATTTCAAATGAGTCAACAGCTTTTGTTCTTGATAACAAGCATCTAAAATGTATAAGAAGGTGTCGAATTAAATCGTATAACTTTTTTATATTGAATAAAATACTTGAATGTGTTGTTATGTGTGTGTGTTTTTTTTTTAATGATTGTAATGAAATATACAATATTGATACAGTTGAATCTGTAAGGAATCTATTGATTTTAGTCAAAGGGCTTATAAGTGATTGATATGATAAGATCGAGTTCATCGTTCTTTCTAAGATATCTAAGGTAAATATTCAATAAGATAATCATCTAATAATCAACTATTGGAAAATAGTGCTTATAAAATAAATAGTAATAATAAATAATTAAATTAATACAGTCTACAGTTGTCTTATCATCGAAGGTTCTCGCTAGTGCAATTCCGGAGTAGCGACCTCAGCTATTCTCAGGGACCGCTCAGAGAACTATACTTCAAGGTACTGGATCAAGTAGCATGCACTTGTTGAGCGCAACTTTTATTATCTGGACAGAAACACTTCATTAATTCGATTAAATTGTACAATACAAATGCCCCATAATCCTGATTCTAACACGCCATATGCTTCCTTATACTTTTGGTTGAGTGACAGCTACATGCGGTTCTAAGCCGTAATTTGGCCATATAGCTTGGGATCATATTAAAAAGGGCTATCGATTTGCATTCAAAGATTTCCTGGATTCGAAAAATACATTTGGCATAATATAACATGAGGGGATATATAAGAAACAAGATAGTCCTTGGCCAGCTAATTCCAGTGAAGCACTAAACAAGCGAAAGTTGCTTGGGCAGCAAAAATAAAATGACTATTTCTTCATAAGTGTTTGGGTCCGTTGATATTCCATGAATGCAATTCAAGGATTTGGCCGAGTTTGGGCTATTTTTGTAAGAATTGCATTCGCCTTTAAGCCATAACTTGGCCATTTCGCAAGGATCACACATATTTTCGTGCTCACATTAAAAAGGATTACCGATTTGTAATCAAAGATTTGCAGGATACCATAAATAATGTCGACAAATCCGGCGTAATTCGGCCTTTTCAAAAATTTACAATATTTTGGTGACCTAATTGACCCCATAATCTTTGAATGTAGTTCGATAGAGGAGGTCCTTTCGATTCTAACGTGGCACGCCCTTCGAAAATCTGTAAGGGTATAGCCGAGCTACGACTATTATTATCTTCGCATGTGTGCCCCTAAAAGTATGCCGCATTTTTGCACCAAGTCAAATTAGCATTTTAATGGTTTGTGCACTTGCTATCCCATACAACAACCTGCAAGGAAACCTGGAGAATTTATCAACTTTCCCACTTTAGAAAAGAAAACGGTTTTTGGTGCACGAAATGTTTATTTATTTGAAATGATTTTGGTGTGTTCTTATATTTGACGTTTACTATGATATATGTATGATTGTGTGTATCTGAGCCAACAATATTATGTTATATTTGACTATATACTTTGGCGATATATTCAGCTTAAATATATTTACAGTCGTTCTTCATTGTGTCGAATGCACAATGCTGCATGAAAGGCACAGAATTACGTAATGCGTTGAGGTAATATTCGATATTTTTGACTAGCTGTATTCTTTGTAAGGATCGATAACTCATAAGTACAAATATATCGATTACTACTAAAAGCAGGATTTTTATAATATAAAATTTAATTTGGTCAATGTTTCTGCTTATTTTCTTCAAGCATTTTTTTAAATTTTCAAAACAAAATGGAGACAGGGAAATTGTATACGCTCTACAAGCTACAACTTTAATGGACTTACAAGCAAAGCTTATGGACTGGAAACTTATTTGGAAAACGAGTTTTCAAGGGCACTGTAGACTTGCAGATAATTCATCAATATTATATAAATATACTCTATAGAAAATTATGAATCTCAAAGGTTAATAAAATTTCTTCAAATCGACTGGCCAACGGTTTAGGTGTGTCCAGTGGCAGCATCTAGTACCTATAAAGAAATAAAAAAAAGAAAACATTAGATAAGCTAGAAATGCGAAAGAAAGAATGTTCTAGTCGGGAGTGCCAGACAACGAGACTGTACCAAGCTATTTAATGTATTTTAATTGATTCAATTAAATATAACTTATAAATTTTCAAACCATTTTTTTTATCAAGTTTCGTTATGAAACGCTATCTTTCATTAGCATTTATTTGGGATATATTCATGCTAAACTAGGTGATATGTGATTTATGTTAGCAATTAATGGCTTCCCAATTAATTTTCGATTTAGATCTTCGTTTCCTTTGAAATAGTCCAACTAATTAGTCACATTTAAGATAACTGCAGAAAGACCGTACAAGAAGGTTGTCAATAATATTGGCTCATTTGCAATTGACTCCAAAGGAGGCAGCCTGAAAGTGTATAACTGTCAATACATTTTAAAATATTACCTAATTCGCAATGTGAATAAACTGTGAAAGTGTGGAAAATATTCGGAGTTTGGCGTGTCTTAAAATAGATTAAAGTGAGCTGAATTCGTCAAGAAGTAACCTCTTTTTTATTACGACGAATTTGAGCAACTAAATTAATTAAAAAATTGTCTGCACCTCAGTGTGGTGTGAGTGCTTGTTTGGGTGCGTGTGTGTGTGCTGAGTGTATGTGTGAAGGATGGAGCCTGAGCATGTGTGTGTATGAGCAAAAATGAGCAAGTTGCAAAGGAGGAACTAAGCTTGTTAGCAACTTGGCACAGTCAGTCGCAGAGTGAGAGAGTGGGCGAGGAGAGAGGAAGGGTAAGGAAGGGGATGGTGGTAACTTGGCAAGTTGGCAAGTTGATGGGCGGTTTAGTTAGCGTGGCTCTGCGGTGGTTTGCTTGCTCAACAGCACCACCATAAGGATGGGCGATTGCCATTGCCTTATTTTGCAAATTATTATACATATTTTATTTCACTTTTTTCTTGCAGTTTTGTTGTTGAGCTTTCGTGCTGTTGCGTCTTCTCTCGACTTTACTTTCTTACTCCCATCAGAGAGTGTGTGTGTGTGTGTGTGTGAGTCGGTTTTCTGCACTCATATGTGCTTGTAAAGTTTTTACTTCGTTAGCATAATGAGAAACCGCGTGTTCATATCCACACGCCTACACACACACACACACACACACTCTGACACACATACATAGGCAATCAAGGATATGCGTACACATAAGCAAAGGCAAGCTGATTGTGCCTCTTGCGTAAGTATTTTGCGCCGTTGTGCCTGATGCATGTGTGTGTGTTTGTGAAAAGAGGCGGGGCAAAAGGCACTGAGGCTCGGTTTGTGGGCGTGGGCGTGGTAGTGGGCGTGGGTGGCACACCAACACAGCAAATTCTATTTAAATTGTGTACAACATTATTAGAAAGTTTTCCATTGCGCGGACAAACAACAACAACATCAGCAACTGCCGCCGCAGTGAAAGCCGAAAAAAATAAGTACAAAGCACACAAACAGGCAGGGGTGTGGAAAAATGAAGGGAAAATGGTGTGGGGGTGGGGGGTGTAGAGAAACGCGTGCAAAAAGTTGCAAAGAACGCCAACATAAGCAAAAAGAGAATATGTTGAAAAAGTCGAGAAACAAAATTTTTAATTTGCCCCGCGGAAACACACACACAGCAACACATCGCCACACACATACACCCATACACACACACATACACACAAACCAAGACACACACATGCACATTAAACTGTCTTGACAACGGGAGCCCCTGATCTGCCCTCAAAAGGGGATAAGTGGGTACACAATTGCCTTGCCTGCCTTATGATTTGTCTTGAATGCGCAGCATTGTTTTCAATGTCTTTGCTCAATTTAATTTAGTTGCGCCACACTTGCCCAAGGACCACTGCTCCGGCCAACTTCAGACTTCAGCTTGACTCTGGACCCCTTAATTGAGATCTTAAAGCTGGCCAGTATGGGAGGACACTGGGTCGTATGAGTAACTCATTTCAGTACATTCACTAAACGCACTCAACTGACTTTTGGCAATGTTGACAATTGCTTACTTGCTTACTGGGTTCTACAACATACCAATGTATGTATATATTAACACACACACACACACATGCACATACGCACTCACTCACGCGAGCCAAGGCAAAAGTTTTCTTATTCTTTTTCTGCTCGAACTGCTCGAAGTGCTTGGCTGCCCCCGTCAAAGGACTCACTGTCGTTGTGGCATGTGCTGGGCTCGGGGCCAAGGACACCGCTAAAGAATTAAAACCGCAAATGTTGCTGTGCACATTATGCAAAATTAGTAGCAGTACCTACACACACACGCACACCCATTTACATATATATATATATATATATATATATATATATATATACGTACATATGTGTGTGGGTGAACACACACAAAAAGAATTTATAAAAAACTTTTCACATGCTTGTTTTGCTCTACCCAGAAATACCGAAGGCAGCTCAGCTTATTTCTATCAACAGTTCGTTTGGAAGACAATACTCAGACTTGAGACACACAGAATCCGAGAATCAGTTTAAGGACTTGAGTGACGACTATGGCACACTGATTGCCTTGTACAGGGTATTCAAAGTGCGGCTTTCATTTGTACGGTTGCTGAGCGAAACAAAAAAGTTGAACAGATAGAGAATGAAAAGAACTTCAGGCGTTGATGCTGTTGCCAGTGGCTCAGAGTGAAGGATGAGAATGGGAATGGGAATGGGTATGGCAATTGGGGATGGGATGTACTTCTTAAGCATATTTCATTACATGTACGCAGAGTTACGACGACGATGATGATGACGGCGGCGGCAAAGAAGAAGATGTTGGGACGAGAGTGGAACCGAGTTCAGTTTCGGATGTCAAAAAGGATCGCGCCCAGCATCCATGAACAAAAACAGCCGCAACAACGGCACCGTCTCCTTGGAAACATTAATCGCATCGTAAATATGCTGCCATTTCCAACTCGCAGCCAGCTAATTTAACCCTGAACCTTTTCAGGCACGCATCCACATACACACACATACACACACACATACACACACACGCACACGCACATGGAGACACCGACAAGCCTCAAGCTCCTTTGGGAGATTCGAGCTTTGCTCCTTTTGTCTAGAAAAATTGTTTTTGTGAAAAAATTAAAAGCGCAAATGCTATTCGTTCTTCACACACATACACACACACGCACACTCACACACACCTCCCCACACACCCAAGAAATTTTGTAGAGCATACCCCTTTCCCTTTCCCCATGCGTGTGTTGACTGGTTGCGTTCCTACTCATGATTATTTTACAATTAATTTGAAAGCCCTTTTCTGTGGTAGCCACATTTTTGCGCCCAAAAATGTCTCAAACTTTTCGCGAGCTCAACTTCATTACTCATCTTTCTTTGCATTTCTTTGGCATTGTATCGTGGCCCAGACAGACACATGTGAAGAGCCTCGTCTCCTTGAGTTGGGCGAACGGAGAGGGGAGAGGGGGCAGCTACAGTTACTGTGACTGTGTTACGCGTGCATTTAACTGCTTTTGGCTTATGGTTTATCTAACGAATCCATCTACTCAGAACACTTGCGGCTGATGATACAAATTATTCTCTTTAACTGCAAAACATTCGGTGGGAAACACTTATTTCTGCTTAGCTGTGATCGAGTCTAAGGACAACTGGCCAACTAGTTTTCGCATTTTAATCCAATCAAGCGCACAAGCAGTGATATTATTAACAAAGGTTCAACTGAGATTTAATAAAGATTTAGTGCCTTGCAATGAAAGAATTATACTTTGGATTGAAGCTCCCCATATCTTCAGTTTCTAAACTATGGCAGCAACATATTCTCATAGTTTGTTTTGCGAGGTTTCCACCTTAACTGACTGTGGAATCTTTAATCATGTCAGGAGTTGAGTATGCATCCTAACAGCTTTTCCGATCTTAAATATGAAAGTAACTCAGACTTTTGCAGCTGATTTTTAAATGATAATGTAGGCAATGTTGATACCAAAGATATTGTATTATTGAGTAAAACTATAAAGCCCAAATTAGCTTTTAGTGAAATTGGAGCCATTTCGATCAACACAATTATTGTGATTTTTGACTAAGAATATTATATGAATGGTAATTTACAGTGAATGCTCGGCAAGAAGAACTACAAGACATGGAATTGTACTGTATACTAAAAGTTATTACATGTTAACTAATTAATATGTAGCTTCCCATTAGAAGAAGCACTGCCGGCGAATACCAACAGACAGACAAAAATATGTATAGTCGATCAACAGAGTGACAGACATACTTGAGACATACTGTTTGTGCCGATCTGAAAAAAACAAAGATAAAGGCCAACCCCTTCAATAGTCACCAATTGCTGCACATAATTTTGTGTTGTGAGTAAACAGAAACTAATCCCAAGTTGAGGAGCTAATGGTTGAAAGGGTTTACATTCGCTTGAACCATATAGTTTTCAATAGGCTCGATCATTGGCTGTCAGGATGCAAAACGCAGTGTTTGCTTTGCCCAATGCGAGCTGAGAACTTTCTAAGCGCACCCCCCGCCCATCCCCCCTTGTGCGAGCATATGCAAATTCAGCCCTCAGTCGGTAGCCTATCACAAAAACTAAATACACCCACACACATGTGCGTGCGTTGATGTGTGCGTGTGTATGTGTGAGTTTGTGACAGGCACCAACCACAAACCCGTAGACTCGTTTGCACTATTCGGAACCGACGACACCGACACGCATTTAGGTCAGGACACAACTCTATTGCGACTAAACATCTGCAATGCTCCGATTGGCTGTTGGCCAAAGCAGCTAAAACACACACACACGACGACGCGAATGGTGGGGGAGGGGGTCGCGTGGCGGTGGCGGTGGCGTCGTGCCCGGCAAAAGCCAATCACACTATCGCAAATAATTTAAACAAATCTAGGACAACGTCGTCGTCCGCCCGCGCCTCGCTGCGCACCCACAAATAAGCGCAAAACATAAGCGGCAGAGGAGGACCTACGCCAGCACACACACAAACACACAAGCACACACACACGCACAGCCGAACCGACGACAGCGGCAGACGAGCGAGTGAGCGAGAAAGAGAGAGCAAGCGAGAGAGAGAGCGAGAGCAAGCAAGCAGACTACCGCACGAAGGCTCAGCCGATGTGCAAGCTCCCTGCTCCCTACGTGTGGCGCAGGCCAGTGCTAGTGTTGCTGTGTGGTTGTGTTTCTGTGCAAATGCCGACGGAAAAGTACGACCACACACACACTCACACACACACACACTCGCTTGCACACACATGCTTACAGTAGCAATAGCAAAAACAACTATGTCCGTGTCCGTGTCAGTGTCCGTGTGTGAATAGAGTGAATAGAATAGATGAGAGCTCAATGTGTGCGAGTGCAAGCAAGCAAGCTGGCAGCTGGCAGCTGGCGCACGCAAGGACGATGTGCTAACCGAAGGCTAACGAAACTTTCAGTTCCATATGCCACCCAGCCACACAGCCACCCAGCCAAGCAGCCACCCACCTAACCACCTAGCCGATTCAGCCCACGGCTACGCTGCTGATTAGAGGTGGCCTGGCTCTGTTGCCAGCTGCCTCTAAAAAACAAGGCGTAAAACTTAGCAAAGCCGAAGAGGGCCGAGTGCGTTGCCTCGTTGGCTGTGACGAGAATGCGCTGCCCATGCGAGTACCACACAGGCATCCGAATGTGGATGCAACAACGATTTGAAGGGTTTCTAAGTCTGCATTGGCAACGGCGATTGGCGCACGACCAACTCGTGAAATCGGTGGCAGCCAAACATAGTGTGGGAGGTGGGCCACTTGCAACTGTGGCTCTCGTGTGGGTTGCTGCAAACTAATTCGACAGACTTTGCATTGCCCATACACACACACACACACACGCAAACACATACGCACATATGCACACATGCTAGGCAGCGAATGGAATAGAGACACAAATGTGGTTGGTTGTTGGCCAGCTTGTAACATGCATTGTGACTGCAGCCAACCAATTCTCTATCTGTCTTCGAGAAACTTGTATCCTTATACAGATACATATGTACTTACACTTACGTATGAGTATTATTTACATAGATGCATGCTATTTGGTCATGTATTAAATATGGAATCCCGCTTCGAATTGAGCTCCTCTTTAAGGGTTAGTTTACATGATTAGAAATCTGATCTAAATTTCATGCAGAAAGAACGGTTGTTTGAGATACACTGAAGATTACATACCCTTGTAGACCGGAGCTAATCAGCTGACATTTAAAATAGTTTTAAATAATAGTAGCAATAGTAGTAATAGTGTGAGTATTAATAGTAATAATTGCAGTAGAAGTTGGAGTAGGAGTAGAGGTAGTCGTAGCAGTAGTAGTAGTAGGTATTATTAGTAGTAATAATAAAAAATAAATACTAATTCAAATCATTGCTGATACAATATAACTACTACAATACTCCTATTACATATTACTAGTACTTCCAATAATACTAATAATACTACTACTAATACTATGACAGTCTTACTAGTTGTAGTAGCAGTGATAGAATAAGTAGTAGTATTATTAGCAGCAGTGTCAGTAATAGCAGTAATCTAATCATCTACGTCTAAGCCAATCGCAATCCCAAAACTTGAAATCCATCTTTCGATCAACTATTCTTATAGCTATATGATAATGTTGTCCTCAAATATATAATACTTTCTAAAATAACCTCGAAAGATTCCTTTGAACTTATTTAGATATTTTTGAACCTGTAAGTGGGTCAAAGAATTGTGCTCCTTAAGGAGAGTATTATGAAGTCATGCATATGCTTGGAAGCATCTTCGACCCCAAGTAAACAACATCAGAATCTGAGTCGACATAGCCGTGACCGCCTGTCTTTCCGTCCGTCGCCTGTCCTTATGAACTATGAGATCAATATTAAGTGTATTTTATTAAATTTATATATTGATGCTTCTGTGCACAGTAGCCATGAAAGTTTGTTATGTCTGGGTACAGGGTATCTAGTTGCCTTGCCCTCCCCCTCTGCTCTTGTTTCTTGTTACTTATTTCCTAGTGATCTCTGGCACTTGCATGTGGCATTTCTTGCTTTTGCCTCTAAGATCCCGTAGGTTCAAGGACAAGAGTCACGTCCTTTATATCTTCTACTGTTGGAATGCGGCCTGTTGTTTTTTATGTTCGATTGCATTGGGTTCTCTGTTGCTTATTTATAAGTCGTCTATGCATGATGCATTATGGACGTGATATTAGCACTAAAACCGAGCACCACCCGGCTACTCAGCACTTGAGCTCCGTCAGTTGGAACACTTGAGTTACCAAGAAGTATTACACACACACACACACGAACACACGCACACACATGCACAGGACAACTGGCTCGTAAAGCTTGAGTGAAGTAAGGGCCAGGACTAGAAGGCAAAGCCCAGGACCTGACTCTGGATTTGGGCGTGGGCCTGGGTCTGGGCCATCGCTTGTTTCGTAATATGCGTAAAATGTATTTATGATAATGCAAAAAAGAATTACGTTAATGTTAATGCAAAACTGTTACGACAACAAGAACAATACGAGAAAATGATGACGGCGTAGAAAATGGCAAAAATGGCGGGCAACGATGTAAAGGCCCTGCTACCCTGCTCCCTTTATCCCCCTTCCCCCCTCTGCCCAACCGGGCCATCCGCCTTCTGTTATCATAAAAGCTGATAAATTTACCCGAAAGACAAACTCGTAAAGGCAAAATGTTTCATTCTATTAAAAATTTTTATTGCAAATTTGTAATTTACAATTTGCATTTCGTGTGTTGGCTTTTTATGTGGCCTACACTCATGCCCATCCCCCACCTCCACCGCTATCCATCTCCCTCACCGTTGCCACCCCCCACCCATTTTGATCCCGTTACCATTCTTGTACTCATATGCGCCGTGTAACAGTCCCGGGTTATTTGACTTGCGACTGTTGCTGTCGTCGCTGTTGTCGTTGTTGTCGTTGTTGTCGTTGTTGCCGTTGTTGCTTCTGGTGTTGCTTTTGTTTTGCCCGACAATTTTATAACCGTTATTCATAATAAAAAATGTTATAGAACATAATTTTGCAAACATAAAAATGCAACGCGATATGAAAGGGCACTCGGTGGGGCATCAATAGCATCAGTGCCATCAGCGGCATCATCGATGAGAGGCGTTCGGCTCTCGAAAAACGGCAGATGTCACATGGGGCAATTTCTTTCTAATAAGAAAGGATGCTGTCCGCTCATTGGTGTGAGCCTGGTTCGCTTTTTGGCCCGGCCCGCACGGCCTTGGCCAACACATTCACCTGACGCTGCCGATGTCGATGTCGATGGCGACGCCGATGACGATGCCAATATCGATGGCGCTACCATTGCCAAATTTTAATAACATGTCATAAAATATTTGTTTGCCTATAGGGTCATAAAAAAGTCATTACACTCACATACACACATACACTCACACACACATATACATACATTCATATATTAATACATTCATACAGGCCTGACCGGGACAGATTTTGGCTTCATACTTATCCGGCCGGTTCTCTATCGCCAATTGCATCGTCAGTGAGTTTCGGCATAATCTTATGCGCTGCTGACCAAATTGCATAAAAAAGTAAATATATTGCTGCCCATCGCTGCCTATCTTGCCACAAGGCATCAGTTGTATGCCGGTTCGTGCATCCTTTTACGATTATCCATAAATGGGATTTCTCTCTCTCCCTCTCTCTCTCTCTCTTTTTAGGCCAGCTTCAATGCCTCACAGCATCAATTGGGCCGGCACAGACGGCCTGTGGGGAGCCATACTTTAGACTAACCACAATTCCCGTACAATACATCTCTCCAGACACGGAAAAAATGTTCTCAGTCTGAAACAAATTAGAGTCCAAGATTGCCGTTTCACGATAAGCTGAAAGCGGAAAAAAGCCAGAAGAAACCAGTAGGAAAGGCTGTCCTACGCTCGCGGAAGATTAAATACCCTTGCAGATCAGAGTCAACCTGACCACATACAAATTTTACCCTTAATTATTAATAAACTGTTGGTTTTTTCTTAAGAGAGTCATATGAAATAGCAGTCCGATTGGGGTCAACGATTTGGCGTGAGTTTGGTCAATCGTTCCTTTGCCATCTATATGATATAGTAACCCGATAGTTGAAAATCCTTTTGTTCATACAAATTCTTAAAACTATGCGCATAGAAACAGCCAGGCAGACACACAGACGGACATAGCTATATCGACTCAGCTTGCGATGCTGATCAAGAATATATATATATATATATATACAGAGGCTCACAGTTCAAATCGAGCATTGTCAAAGAAACAAGTAGGCACCATTTTTATAATCCTACCTAGCAGGTAGGGAAACCCCAGTTTATTGGGGTCATATATAAATTTTGGTGATTAATATATGTACCTACCATCGGTCTTTGGAATTTCTGAAAAATAATGAATGGTTAGCTTATGGCAGGCAATTACTTTTTTTCTTTGACAATGCTCGATTTGAACTGTGAGTCACTGTATATACATTGTGGGATCGGAGACGTCAATCTCAGCAAGATTAGGCACACATTCTTTCGGAACAACCATTTCAAATATATCGCCGAATCTGAACAAAATAGCTCTAAGAAAACTCATAAAATATGGATTTGTTGTAGTTATTATTAAATATTATCTACAACTCTTAATCATATAAGGTTATTCATTCATCTTAGTGCTCTTGGCGCCTTACTGAACATAATGACAAAGGACAAGCAAAGGTGCTGCAGTCGCACAAAGAGCTCAACTTGCAGATACTCTTTCTTATGCCTATCAGCCTAAGATATTCGAAACCACACACTGCAAAATGTATGTATGTATGTATGCATGTGTGTATGTATGTATGTGTATGTTGCTACTGTGTGTGCTTTGCTTTATTTAAAATGAATAGATATGATTTCCTTAATAATTTCTCTGCCAATATTGCGCCCACCGAATTGGAAGGCTATATCCTTATATTTAATTTTATTATATTTAGTAATCGATTCTTATCGATATCAAAGACAAAAAAAATGCACACAGTGGGAGTCACATCAACTTGTCACGCTCGGCTGTAAGATATTCTAGGGGCATCGGATGTGTGGCAGCACATAAATATGTACAACAAATGGGTGACACACATACGCATGGACGTGAGCTCTAAAAATTGCGCAGTACAATTTGGAGTCAGCTGCGTTTTAAAGATTAAAATGAAGATGCTGGGACAGAACTTAAGGATCACAGACTTTTTTGAATTTTAATCACGTCCCTCAGCCACATAAATACAGTTGCGGTCAAAATAATAGTAATGCTGCCTTACGAATTAATAGTTCTCATTTATTTTCAAAGCCCCTTTCAGATTCCGTTCGATGCCTTGCATCGTTTTCGTCTTCGACATACCTCTTCACATGCATTCCTTAAATTTTGTAGTTGACCTATTCGTTTTATTTATGTTCTCACTGATTTCACTTTTAGTTTATTGAGCAAAATAATATATTATTAACTTATTTGCTTATCTAAAAGTATTCTTTAAAAATCTTCAATGTGGAAAAATGTATAGTCTATAAAATGCAACAAATGATTCGTTTCTCATCCTTAATCAATGATTATAAGTTGATGGCTTGTTTGTGCTGCGACAGGCCTAAAAGGACCTGCTGCCAATATCCACTACATATAGTCTATCAGGTATTCACTTTGCAGAGGCTAATATTTCGCTTCATATAATATTCATTCGTATTTGTGTTTGTATGAAACTAGAGGAAATTTTTTGCGTACAATTGAAAATTGGGAGGCAAGGCGCGCTTATCGCGCATACGCAACGTGGGACATTGGGGACGTGTATGCCACGCTCAGTGCTACTGCTACGGTTACCCCTACTCTCGTTGTTATGCCAGTCAATGGGCCAGAGTCCCTGCTTACCCACTTAGGGCAACTAACAACAGCCAGAAGAAGAAGCTGAAGCTGAACCAGAATCAGAAGGAGAGCATGGGCCTAGGCAGGAAAAATCTTTAGCAATAAAATTCCTCTAAACACTCATAAAAATTGCAGGAATATTAAAAATTGTGTTTGTTCAAAAACAGCAACAGCCGCGCAAGGTTGTGTCCTGTTGGTGGTGCTGGAGTGATTGTGGTGCTGGGGGTAGTGGTGGTTATATTGATGCGAATATGCGTGGGTGCTGTTTCCCGTGTGGATGGGTGGATGGATGGATGGGGGCGGGTGAAGTGGAATTTCGCTCATATGCGCTTTAAAAAAACGGCCACGCTCCAGGCTCGTTCGTAGATGTCGCTACTTGGGCCTCGGTTGGTGTACCCATACTGGGACCCATAAAAATGTATGGATATTTGAATAGAATTTGCAATAAAAAATGCCGTTAAAAGGCAGCAGAGCTGCGACCTACGTGTGTGTGTCGATGTGTGTGTGGGTGTGTGTGAGTTCGTGGGTGTGTGGATGGATGGCAATAACAACTTGTGCGTTATGAAAAACTAATTTCTCTAAACATATGCGCATCGAGGTTTAAGCCAGGCCGAGCGAAGTGGGGTGTCTTGTTTTATGACAGCGGGCACCCTCAAGTAAACAGCCTCCCCCTCCCCCATCCCTCCCCCCACCACTCTTGGCATGCGCACGTTAACAGCCTCGTGGATTGCTCATCGGGATCGGGACGGTTCTGCTGCTCGACTCGACTCGACGAAATTGCAAATTTACGAGTGTTTATATTGATGTCATTTTACTTTGATTTTAATGCGCGCCCAAAATGCGTGCAGAGATTTTTAATATTTTTGTTGGTGTCCCCGCTGTTTGTTGCCGTTGTCGTTGCTTTTGCCATTGCCGTTGCTGTTGCTGTTGCTGTTGCTATTGTTGTTATCATTGTCATTGTCATTCACATTCGCTTTGTGTTTATCGCTATCGTTCTTTATTATTGCAAGTTTCCCACCATAGATGCGCTTCCCTTTTAGCACATCCAACCCGGCTCTTCGAAATGATCATACTTAGCACTTCTACTCAATTCGAGTGTATTTTTACCCCCCCTGATCGCTTTGGTCAAGGACAACAATAGGCAGGCTGGCAGGCTAGCGGCGGGGGCGGTGGTGTTGGTGGTAGCAACAGCCAACTAAAACAATTGCCTTTGTTTCCAGCCACACTTCAAGCAGCCAACCATCTCCCTCTGCACTGCTCCGCCCCTAACTGAATAATCGAAAATACTTGTGCAAAATGGAAATAAGCCAAAACGAATACAATTATTAGCCTCGCTGTTCGAGAAAAAGTTGTGGCAGGTGTTCAGCTCAGTTAGAAGTCGTAATTATAGCAAAACCACATTGCTCTGCACCACCCAACACACAACACCAAACACCAAACACCTCACACCTAATACCCCACACCCAATGCTCAACGCTTTGTTGTACTTTTGCATAGTTTCGGCTTTGGGCTTTAGGGATTCATGCCACTGAGTGTGGAGTCGAGTGTGGCGGGTGCCACAACAGCACATTC
This sequence comes from Drosophila imparisetae, assembly GCA_035042265.1. Classification (NCBI taxonomy): domain Eukaryota; kingdom Metazoa; phylum Arthropoda; class Insecta; order Diptera; family Drosophilidae; genus Drosophila; species Drosophila imparisetae. The sequence goes on along the minus strand of JAWNLP010000405.1, from coordinate 1,176,285 downwards.
TCACATTGTGAAGGGTCCTGCAGCTGTGGCTGCAGTTGCTGTTCTTGTTATGAATGTTGTTCCAACCACTTGACAGTCAAAGCGTTGAAAAATTACACACAAAAGGCGTCGAGTGCTTCAAACGCAAATGTTTGTAAAAACAACCAAAAAAAAAAAACAAAAAACAAAAGCAAAACACAAAAAAAAAATTGAAAAATAAACAAAAGCGACCGTAAATCGCCAACATTATCTGAATGGCTTTTACGCCAGCTTGGTATGTGAGGAGCAGAGCATTAGTTGTTTGACCGTAGGGATTCTGACCAGAGATCGCACGCTTCACTTGATTTGCATGAGGCATAGGCGAATAATCAGCTAGGCGTCGCATTGTCCCGTTGCCTCAATGCAACTGCTATGGCCAAATGTGTTTGAAATAAACGCTGGCCGGCAAGTTGAGGGCGGCCCATTGAAGCGGGGCAATTGGGCAGTTGCAGTTGCAGCTGCAGTTGCAGTGGCTGCGGTGGCAGCATTCAAATATCAGTAATTTCGTAATAAAACAAAATTTATGTGGGATATACAAAAAACAGCAGTGGCACAGCCTCTGGAAAGGGTCAGACAGACAGCCAAAACAATAGGAAAAACAGTAAACGAACGTGAAACAAAACATGACAGCGACTGCAAAAAAAGCCCCCATTGCAAAAATGCCGAAAAAAGCGATGCAATCGCCGTGTGGTAGAGTGCCTCCTTTTCCGACGCATGGCCCCTACTCTGACTGAGCCCAGGCACAGGCAGCGGCACAGACCCATGCTCAGCCTATGGGTCAATTGAACAAGGAGTGCTCGAAGCACAGTCGGCCGGGTGTGAAGCTGGCGATTATGCGACGCGCTTGACAACAAAGACACAACCAGCTGCAGCTGCATCAGCAGCAACAGCAGCATCAGCTGCAGCAGCAGAATGCAACAAAACAACACAACTGCGACCCACATTCGACCCACAACAAAACAACGCCCGCAATCGGCAAGCGTTCAATGTAGCCGGGCGGGGCATGGGCCATTTTTAATGGCGGAAAATAAAAAATGTTTGCTGAAATTTGTGTGCGTGAAAAAAGGACAACCAGGATGCAGGATGCAGGATGTCGGACTGCCTCCTCAATCCCCCCCCCCCCCCCACACACATACACACATGCACACATCTCAGCCTTATCAGAGGGCTGACTCCTCCGCACAGCACTCAAACCGCTCCAATCCACTCCACTCCACTAGCAGCAGCAGCGGCAGCAGCATCAACAACAGCATCAGCATAATGCAAGCCTACACAAACATTTTATTTGCATTAAGCGCAGCAGCAGCGCCAACAAAAGCTCCACGAAAAAATCCAAAACAACCAAAAAAGCAACAAAACAAAAAACAAAAAATAATGGAAAAAAAAGAAGACATGCACAACGATAGCTAAAATACATGGATATGTGTGTGTATGTGTGTATGCATCTATGTGCAGGGGCTCATCATGTACATGTCCAGCGTAGCTACTTATCTCACACACACACACACACACACGCACGCACCGACACTCGCGCAATTGCAGCCAATAAAAATGCAGCGGCAAAAATTGCGTGCAACAGGAAAAGTAAAAAAAAAAAAATGCAAAAATCAAACAAAAATCCGCCCAAAAAGTGCAACAAAAAAAAAAGCGAACAAAAATTAAAAAATGAGTCAAAAAAAATCAAACATTTGCCACATCAAATGGCCTGGGTGCGAGTGAAATAACACCAGATTGGTGTCCAAGCGTCGACTGCGCTGCAGCAGAGGCAGCGGCAGCAGCAGCGGCTATTGCAATGGGCAGTTACACATGGGAGGGTTGACGCTCGGCCATCAGGAAAAAAAACCGCGAAAAAATACAAATAAAAATAAAAGATAAAAAAAGGCCACACTAAAAAAAAAACCCTAGAACAAAATATATAAAAATTGTCCAAAAAGAGCAAAAGCTGCAAAAAAAAAGAAATATAGTAAAAAAAAATTGTTATTGCGCCTCCTAAGCTCAAGCGTGTGCCAGAGCGAGACAGCGCAAGCAGAGAGCGGGAGAGCAAAAAGTGCACATGGACAGTTGCTGTTGCAACAACAGCAGCAGCAGCGAGCAGCGAGCAGATGGATTTTTTAGTTGTTTTGCAGGCAAATGCATTTGCCAGGTGCGCAATGCATACCTGAATTGGGCCAACAACCAAACCAATCTGGCTAAGTCTATGTGCACATATATATGATATGTATATATATATATATACGTATATGTACATATTTATTCTTGTGACTTAACTCTGCTAAACTTTCTTTTAATTATCTTTACGTTTAATTGAAAATTGTTAATTTAATTTTTCTCTTTTAATTTTATATAATTTCATAGCTTTAAGTTTACAATTTTAATTATTAATAAATATAATAAATATATTAAATAATAAATAAGTTAATGAATATCGATGGGAGTATCAACGATGCGTATGCTCAATACGCGTGCAGAAAAGCAGGCAACAGAATGTGAGCCCTAAATGGCTGAGCTGTGGTGCCCCAAGTTGCACCCGCGCTGCGCACCTGTTTTGCGGCCAATGCATTTGTCGATGCACTTCGCGGCTCGACTGCTGACTTTTGGTCGGCAGCACGACGTGAGCGACAGAGAGCGGCGACTTAGTGTGAGACGGCAAATGCAGCAGGCGCCTCGCATGCATCCAATGCATCGAATGCGTCCAATGCAGCATATGTGCTCTGCAGCCGATGGCGGTGCAATGACCACCCAACATGCAACCGACTCACACACATACACACACACACACACACGCACACATGCAAAATAGACCAAACCGAAAATAAAATAAAAAGTGCATAAATAAATAAAATTAAGCTGAGAGCGTACAAAAAAAAATGGAGAAAAAAATGAGAATATGCGATGGCAGCGAAAAAAAAATGGAAGAATGGCTGCTGCAGAATGATGCAAACAGCGCACAAAAGGAGGAGAAATGTAGAGCGTTGCAGTTGCAGCTGCAGTTGCACTTTACATACACACACACGCACACATGCACACGAGAATACTCACTCACACTCGCATAGGCTGCAGTTTGGCAATTTTGCGACCAACAAAAAAAGAGGAAACAAAACACACAAAAATTGCATGGGCAAAATAAAAAAAAACATACAAAAAATAATCACATGAAAAAACATGGAAAATATATTTAAATTTGTTACTTTTCTTGTTGCTATTGTTGTTGATGGCCACGCACTCTACATATATATATATATATATACATATATATATTTATACATATATATGTACATATATGTGTGTGTGAAAGAGCAGCGTAATGCGAATTCAGTTCTCTCGTTCGAACGCACGGCGCAAAATAAAATTGAAAAACTCCGCCCTAAAAAGCGCTATTGCACAAAAAGACAGAATGGAATATGTAAATAAAAATCAAACTAATAAAACTAAAAAAAAACGAGCAGCCAAAAAAAAAAAAAAAGAAATGATGGCGGATGGATGGATCCACGATAGATCCTACAATGTGTGTGTGGGATGTATGTGTGTGTGTGTGTATGTGTGCGTGTGTGTATGTGGGATATGTGCATGTGAATGCACTAATTTAAAATGCGGCATTTTCGAGGCGGAGGCAGCACAAAGTTTCTGCCTGCCCCAACCCCCACCGCTGCCTTAGCGCCAACGCAATTACCATTTATGGGCAACAGAAATATTCGATTAAGCGGCCCCAAAAACAAACCACACCCAACCCAATCGAAACCTCATCCGCAGTAAAAATGAAAAGAATTGACTCATAGAAGCAGCCTCTCATCTCACCCAATCGACCAAACCAAGAAGTAAACATATCAGTCCTTTGTTAATTCCTAGTTTATGCGAAGACTTGAGGCTGACATTCCGGTTATCTGCTTGGCTTGAGCCGAGAACAAGCAGCCAAGAGACGCTGGCCCAAGAGATTTTAGACTTTAGACTTGAGATTCGAGACCTGGGTTTTGGGACTTGGGAGTTGGGAGTTGGGGCTTCAGACTTGAGACTTGAGATTGCCAAACGCAAACTAAGGCGCAGCCAAAATACGTCGATAACTTTTTTATTTCGAAGCTCTAAAAATGAGACATTTCATATTACTTTTATGGCTATAGCAACTGCTGCTACTGCTGCTACTGCTGCTGTTGCTGCTACTGCTGCTGCTGTTGCTATTGCCGCTGTTTCTGTAGAGGCCTGCGTCTTCAGTGGGTTAAAAACAATTCGGCAACTGGGTATCCATGGCAAGTTTGAGGTTAGGTTACTGTTAACGGGTGCCCATACTCCTTCTGCTTGTATACACACACACCCACACCCACTCACACTCACACTAACACACACACACACACACACATACACACACACATACATTTAACGGCACTCAACGCATACAAAATTTCAAAATCATCAAAAAGTAGAAAAATACGCGTTTCATGCACATTCGCGGCATTTATGAGCCCATCAACGTCGCTCATGGATGAAAGTAACGCGTTTTATGCGTCGTTTGGGTGGCTGCAAATGTATCTTTTTATGTGGTTGCCGATGGTGATGGCAGCGAAGGTGGAGTAGCTCCGTAGAGTAGATGGAGGCAGCTCCTCGACCACATGAGAACATTGCCGTACGGAGCACACGCCAGCGCCGTAAAAGGCATCGAGCAGCGGCAGAGCAGCGGCAGCAGCGGCAGGAAAACCATCAAGTTCAAAGTTTGGCAACGTTTATGAGCCGTGCTGCTGTCGCCAGTAAAAACGAAGAGCGGGCCCGCTCCTGAACTGGCGCGTTCTCCAAAATGGCCAGGCCAGGCCAGGACAGGCCAGATCTCAGAGCCAAAGCAGACCAGTTCACCTGGCTGCAACTGCGGCTGCGGCTGACCCACAACGACGATTGCTAGCGAGCCGCATTGTTGCCATTCGGCATTGGGCATCACTCAATGGGCATTGGGCATTGGGCATTGGGCATTCTGTATGCTGTATGCTTGTCGGCCCCTTTGACGAGCCGCCCTCGTCAAACTACCAAGTGCTTTTACGCCCTATTAAAAATATACTTTTTATAAGCCATATAAAAAAGGCGACGACGAAAACGCAAACACAAAACCGTCAAATCGTCAAACCGTCGAACTGGCGAACAGCAGAAACTGGCCCAAGTAAATCGCATAACCGAAATTTATTTGGAAATGTCTGCGCGCTTTCTCGAGAGAGACATTTTATGCGCACCTAAGTCATTTCGAACAATTTCGATTAAAAAACTCATCTAAACAATTTATGGCGGGGCGTAAAAATCAAATCAAAATACACGCGCAACAGCAACAGCAACAACAAAAAGAGAGGACAGTAAAACTGCAACATTCAGCATTCAGCATTCACCCACCCTGCCACTTGGTGGCAGGCAATCCAACGAGCAACCCTCGCCTCGTAATGGCCGGCCATTATTCACATTTTACAGTTTACAACTATGCGAAAAAACCATAAATTTAGAAATTAGATGGCCTCGATGACTTTACTTCACTGTACCGTGCCGTACAGTACAGTACTGTACTGTACTTTCCTATTGTACTGCTCCACTGTGTTGTTTGCCTCGATTATACATTTCGCAAGATCATCGCCCAGCTCCGACTCAGACTCCTATGCACTGTTAGCCTATTAAGTTCAAAGCAGTTTGGCTTCTATTTTTTTTTCTGTTTATAGATAAAAATAAAAATAAAAAAATCGTTCTCGAAATTGCAAAATTTTTTTTTTTGTGGTTTTGGGATGGATTTCCGATAATCACCCTCAAAATATATATGATACTCAATAAGATTATCTTTCGAGGAGGTGCCTAGCAATAAACATATAAAATTTGGTTACTGTAGATTTGAATTTGTGGGAAATATCGATATCGTGTCTTATCGATTTGCATTTAACGATATTCTAGATTTCCTAGCCCATTAGTAGACGTAGCACCTCAATTTCAAGACTATATATGTTCCAATTTTCAATTCTCTAGCCTTAGGGATGTCAAAAAAAAGTTGCGAACAAACAGATGGACAGACAGCATGACAGACATTGCACAAAACCACTTTTAGTCTCCCAGTATCAGAGTATAGAAACGCACACGTTCTAGATATAATAATATAAATATTTAATTATACATATATATATATATATTTGTACTGCCAAATATCAATGTCTTTCGTTAATCATTGCCATCTTCAATTTGAGTACGCTCAAAAAGAGAAATTTGTTGTTTGTTTTCAATTGCTTAAAGCAGCTTCATATTGGATTTCAGCTTACTCTGCAATCAAAGCGTTTGTGATCCTCGAATAAAACTGACAGATTTCATATCGTCAAATGCCGGAACCAGCGTAACACACATGTCAAAGGAATCTTAGAGTTGTATTTCACAGACATTCGAAGCACTACAAAGAGTAAGCTGCTGCCTCTGACGACGACGTTGACGTCGACAGCTAGGGAACGGAAGCGGGGTGCGGGGGCGTGCGGCGGCCGGCGGGGATAAGGGCAAAGGCGAAGAAAGTTAAACCGTGCGGGATATTAAAAAGTGCACGGATAATGTTTCTTTTATGACTAAAGTGGCAGCGGCTGAGCCAGCAACGGTGGGGGTAGGGGCAACAAAACTTGGCAATGAGGACAGCGGCACTAACCGGGCCAAGGGAGGGGGGCTGGTGGCTGGAGGTGGTGTTGCGGCTACGGCAACAGTGGCGGCGGCGGTGGATTCAAATGTCAGCGGCAGCCGCGCATGAGCGCTGTGCTGTCAGCTTGGCGGTTGACTTGGATTGGGTTTGACTTGGCTTGGCTTGGTTTGGGTTTAGCATGGGTTGGTTCAGCGTCATTTCGTTTTTAATTTCCGTAATTCCGTCAGCAGAAAAATTTTTGCAATATAAAAAGTAAATATCGAAATTTATAGACCTGCAGATGTGCGTGGAGAGCGGGGTCGGAGGGGCGGCATTTGTAGGGTTGCCACGGGCAGCGGGCAGGGGACAACCCCGAGCGGCGTTAGTGTGCGGCCGAAGCGACATTAAAAATGTTAAATAAAAACAAACAAACAAACGAACGAACGAACGAGCGAAGGCACAAGGCACAATCAACCACACGCACTCACAAAGATACACGATACAGACGACAGGCGTAGATGGAGCAGCCCCAGCATCCGAGCAGCTCCCAGTTACTGTGCAACCAACCCCCTTGGCAACTTACACGAGGAATTTAATGACAACACTAAAAAGTTTAAGCGTTATTATTTCTAGGGTAGCCGAACCCCCAAAATCAGCTCACGGATAAGAGCTTAGACTCCATTCAGGGGAGTGGGTTGGGTTGGTAGCAGGCTTGCGAGCATACGAAAAAATACGAGGCTGTAAAATGGCAAATTCATGACCTGCAACTGCCGGCTGCTTACCTCCCCCTCCTTGCCCCTTCAAACCCCACTGCCCGCATACACAAACTCTTTGGCCCTTATGCAATGTGTGTATTCTAACGGCAACTAAAAATGAGCAGCGCGATTGTAACGATTCAGTTATTACCGTTATATTGCCGAAACAACGCGCGCTTGCCTCACTCGCTCACTCGCTCGCCCGTGGCCGAAACAAAGTCGAAACGCACATAACTCAATCTTCGACGGAACCACGGCAACAACCACCCCCAACCCCAACCCCAAGCCAAGCCAAGTCGTGCAGCCCCCCTTTTTATTGCTAATAGCAGCGGCAGCAGCAAAGTAATGGCCAGAGACGAGCGGATGTTGCTTCTACTCTTGCTGCTGCTGCTGCTGCTGCTGGTGCTGCTGCAGTTTATGCGCCGCTGTAAAACTTACTGTAGTTTACCGCCTCCGCCTCTGTTGACGTCGACGTTGTCGCCCCCTCAGCGCCCCGCTTACAGCCCTGTGGAGCAGAGCGGAGCGGAGCGGAGAGGCGTTTGCTTCCTTGCTCCTTAAAAGCGAAACAATTTTTACAACTTTGTTGTTTGCCTGCGGCAGCCTTTGCCATTTCTAGTTGCTACCCATTCACCCAGCCCCCCACCCCCATCGCCAGCCACCGCATCCAGCAAGTCAGTAAAGTGAATGTAGTAATTTTTCAAAAATCTTTGTATTTAATGGACCATCAAGCGGCGCTGCCGCTGCTACTGCTACTGCTGCTCGAGCTGATTCTGTTTTAGTCTCCACCTGCAAGCGAAACTTGAGTTGGCTTTTTGGACCATGGCTAGACGACTTGTGGGCCTGGGTCTGGGCCTGAGCCTGTGCCCAGAACCAGACCCAGGCCTGACTGCGCTCATCGCTAATATTGCACTTGGGTTGTAAAAATGCGTTTTAATGCTTCAATAAAATAAAAAGTTTGCATTCAACGCAAACGGCTGCATGGCTCTCCGGGGATATTAGAAGCTGTGCAGCGCGTCGTAGGCAGGGGCAGGGGCAGGGTTATGTCGTCGGAAGAAACAATTAGCGTAAAAAATACACATTGCATCAGCTTACAAATATTTTTGGAGAGCTCTCGAACAGCATCCCCCGCCCACAACGCCCCCTAAATGTTAATGCACAATGCTTGTTCTGATCTTTTGTTGCTGTTGTTGCCTCGTTTGTTGTCAAATAGTTCGTTGGCATTTTTATGCTAAAAGTCGACGAATATGCATTTTACGTGTACTGCTCTTTTTTCTAAATGAGAGCATCATAGTTTGTAGCAAGCAGCAAGTGGCATGCAGCAAGTTTTGAGCGACACCGCAAACAATTTGCCTATGAATGCATTTTTAATCAGCAGCAAGCAAAGCGATGAGCCACGATGAAATAAACAAAAAAAAAATATATATATATATATGTTAACCGTAAGTTGGAACAGCAACAAGCAAACAAAAAAAAAATAATAGGGAAAATAGATGCAGTTAAAATGCGATAATGCAAATAGCAAATTAAAAACGAAAGACACACATGTTGTGGGGAAATGGGGGGAAAGGGGGAGGGGATGAGATGAGATGAGATGGGCAGAGGTGCATGGACTCCGAGTGGCATCATCATCATCATCATCATCGTCAGCGGTGGCAGTTGAAGCTGGGCTGCTAATTGAAAGCTGTTTGTTGCCTTTGCGTTTTGCAGCCAAAGACAAATATTGTCAATGGCATCACAGCTTTATGCATATTTAAAATCAATTAAGTCAATAAATAATAAAGACTTTAATGCAATTAAATATAGTCTATATACATTTATATATATATATATATATATATATATATATATATGTGTATAAAAGAACTGCGGCAAATGTTTGCAAATGCAGCAATGCCACAAAACAAATCCAGGCGAGTCAAGAAACGCAATCAGCAAGGACTGCGACCCGTAACTGGGCTCGGACACGGAGCCGGAGCCGGACACGGACACGGACAGGGAACCGGGCCTCGTACCTCGAGTCCAAATGCGACACGCCTCGAGTGCCCTCCATGCAACTCTTGCGCGCCACGTTTTTCTCAGGTGGCCATTTAGGCTGTGAAGCGGTTCAAAGCGGCGGCGCCACCAAGCACCACATTTTGTGACCATTCAAAACGGCAACGGCAACAGCAACAGAAACGAATCTGTGCAGCCAACGATGAACTCAAACTGTCGTTTTTCGTTTTTCGTTTTTTGTGTTTTGCGTTTTGTGTTTTGTGTGTTTGCTTGTTGCTTGTTGCGTTTTTGTTGTGTTTGTTTTGTGTTGTTACGGGGCGAGTACGGGAAACGCGACTTGCCACTGCTGCTGCTACCCAACTGGCCAGCTGTGCATGCCGCATGCAACGTGCCACAAAGCAGTCGACGAAGCATGCGGTTGCACGCCGCGGAAACTCACTCGGCCACAAAATCGGCCACAATGTGCCACTGCCACAGCCATGTCCACTTGAACTACTGCTCGGCGAAAGCCAAAAGATAAAAAGACCAGAAGTCAAAAGCTAACGGCTAAACGAGTGGCTAATTTAATTAAGGCCACCAGTCTCGAAACTCTCACACCCCCCCCCCCCACAACCCCCACCACAGGCACTTGTATGTTGCAAGTTGTAGACTAAATATGAATAAATCAATTAAATAACATGCCACTTAAGGGGGTAACAAATCCGCAATGCACGCAAAGTCAATAAGCGAAAAACGTCGAGTTCTGACACAAGCACACATGAACACACATACACACGCACACACACACACACGCACGAGCACACACATACACACACAAGGCCAATAAAATGGGTAACCAAAGCAGGCAAGCAGACAACAACAGGAATAATAAGAAACAACTGGAGCAGCAGCAAGGTTGCCGTAGAGAAATGTGGAACAAAAAGTGGCCGCGTGTCGACCAGCAAAAGGAATCAAAACTCGTAACTGTAAACACCAGAAATCCCCGTTACCCACACACACACACACACTCCCCCTCAGCCGGCCATACCAAATGCCAAAAAGTATGCAACAAAGATGAAGCAGCGCAGAAGACAACAACAACACACACACACGCACGCAATCACAGAGGTTCATTCATGGCGTTGACCTCAAACTCAGCCTGCTCCTGCTCCAGCTCCTCTACCTCCTCCTCCTCTGTTCACAGTTCCCAGTTCCCAGTTCCCAATCTCCCAGTCCTTAGGCTGCCAGTTTATCCTTGCAATCCCCATCGCCTCTCTCCCTGTGTGAAGGTGTGTGTGGTGTGTGTGTGTGTGTTGACTGCATCTTTTTGCTTTCGTTTTAGAAACTCCAACTCGCACGACATTCAAACAGTCGCCGAAAAAGAAACTGCAACGAACCAAGGACGAATTTTTTGGCAATTTTTTCGCCTCTTGTCTACGGCCATATGTCCCGGTGTGTGTGTATGTGTGTGTGTGTGTGCATGTGTGTGTGTGTGTGCTTATGTGTGATGCCTTTGCTTTTGCTCTGTTTTCTCGTACTCATCCACATCGTTTTATTGCTGCTGCTGCTCGCAATGCAAACAATTTTTCCTTTTCTGATCGCATACACGTTACGGAGTCGAGCCGGGGTTCGAGTGCCAGTACTCACACTCACACTCCACTCACACTCGCACTCACACTGGCTCTAGTGCGGCGATTCCTTGCTCGTTTTTGGCCACATGTACCTGACATGCGACAACTCTCTAGGGCGCCAAAAAGATGACGCAAATGCAAAATGGCTAAAAAGAAGCAAGCTGTGTGCAATTGGAGCAAAAGATATGAACTCAACTTGCGACTAACAGGTGGCAGCTGTCTGCGGCATGCAAATTGCATACACACTGTCAACTGACTGTACGACACACACAGCTTGAGACCTTCCATATTTATGTTGTTGTTATTGGTTGTTGTTGTAGTTCCACTTTGGCTTGAAAGTCGATGCATTCCTGCATTTTCATCCTTGTATTTGTTATTTGTACTTGCAATAATTATTTGTGAGTGCCACTCACATGTAAATGCCACTCAAATGTGAATGCCACTACCATGTGAATACGATTGATATCTTAAAGGAACATTCCAATTTCCTCATTATGTCAAGATGAAAATGGTTGCTTGGTTTTAGTCAAGAGTATTTTCTGCAACTGCAAATTGATTCGCTTCAATTCTGTTTATGCCCAAGCACATTTTTGTAGACTTCAAACTCAACTCCACCGATTTGCTATCTTCGTATCTCCATACCCATATCTGCATCGCCTCTGTTTATAAAGATTGGATCACCAAAGTCTGCTTTAATCAGGGTGTGAAACCGGAATTTGAATCGGAATCGGAACCTAATCTCAACATTCCGAAAAAGTGAATACCGTAAAAAAGTTTTAAAGAATACCGGAATCTTGACCACAATTTTATGTGCTTCACATACCAGAATCGGAATTGTAACCTGAAACTCGTTTCGGTTTGACAGCGTGGCCTTAAAACATTGTTAAAAGCAATGTGGCCAATAAACTGCCGTTACGAGGCTAATGCTCAACAGGCTGGTTTTGTTGTTGTTGTTTGCTTGGATTCGAGTCAAGATGACAACGCTTAGATTATATCAGAGTAATAGTAATGCCAACTCAATGCTGCAGATTCGCAGGATTTTTGTTTACGCGGCTCATCGAACGGCTTAGCCTTTGGGACACAGAGAGGGAGAGGCAACTAGGAGAGAGAGAGAGAGATAGAGAGAAAGGGAGAGAGCGAGAGTTAGGCACACATCGAGCTAGTCACTATAATATATAACACATAACGAATTCAGGATGTTTTGGCTTTTGTAGACAACGCAGCGTATACATAATCAAACATGCAACACTCTGTTCCCCCATGCCCCACCACGAATGTTGTGATAAGCATGTGGAGCAACATGCAAAAGAGATGCAAGTAGGCTCTGAAGCTGTCGATGTTGTCGATGTTGTTCACGTTGTTCATTGTTGATGTCGATGGGTGCCCCAAACGAAAGCAAAAAAAAATCAAGCAAGCAAGCCTAAATAAAAGCAGAACAAAAGGCGCCAAGCATTGTGGCGCAGACAAATCCCGGTTTGTAAGCCAATTTGCACTTAGGCTTATCTAATGTCATATCATTTGTATAATGTTGTGTTGGCCTGATACTTGATACCTACTGTAGTATTGGCCTGTTGTCTCCACAACCCACTCCACCACCTCTTTTCTTTTGCACTATGCATGGATATGTCTTGGCATGTGTGTGTGGGTGCGTGTGTGCGTGTGTGGGTGTATGCATGTGTTTGTGTGTGTGTGTGTTTTGTGCGTACGACGGCCTTATCCTCCGGGGTTCATTTCTAAGCTCATTTATGTTTATCACAAATGCGTGCCAAAGTGTGTCGTTATTCTTCTTCTTCTTGCTCTTGCTCTTGCTCTTCCTCTCTTCCGCTTTTCCGCTCTTTCTCTCTTCCGCTTTTCCTCGCTTCTTCTACTTTTGGCATGGCGCGAACAAAAACATTTCAAATATTCAAAAAAGCCACACACACACACATGGCAATAACACAGCAGCACTTGCTTTGCTCGCGCCCGCTGATAGGAGTGAGTCAAGGTGAGGGGGCGGGGACGGGCGCGGTGTGTGTTGCCCCACACAGTGCTCAACTAGTCGAAGCATGTGCTGGCCGTAGAAATTCATCTAACGGCTGTAACAGGTAATTGAACTTGGGTTATATGGGGCACGGAATGACGTTCGGCTCAGCACTCAGCACTCAGCTCGCAGCAGCTTACAGCTCGCAGTTCAGCTCTCGGCTCAGTTCAGTTCAGTTCAGCTAACGGAAATGGAATTGAATGACGCTTGCTTCATGCGCCAAATGTGAGCAAATGTTCCCCATCCCCATCCCCATACCCCCAACGACCATAGATAGCAAATGCGTGCGAACTACATAATGTGAACATAAAAAGGATTTGGCAAACAACGCCAACAAGGCCAACAACGCACACGTGATAGCTGCGCGTGGGCCACGACAATTGCGGGACGGGTGGGAAGCGGGACAGGAGTGATTGTGTGGGGGGGCGTGCGTTGGAGTGCGTTGCGTAGTCAATTTCGAGTAACATTTGCCCCGCAACACGAAAGTTGCAAATTGTATGCCATAGTTTCAGACACAAACACATGAACATGGACTGTATTGTATTATAGAGTCAGTATGTGTGTGGGTGTGAGTATAGAGGTATAGACATATATATATATATATAGAGGTATGCGTATGCGTATGAGTGTGCCAACTGTTGAATAATTCATGGCCAACTGGAGATTTGTGCAGATGCTGCATGCAGATCCAGATCCAGATCCATAGCCATACCCATCCCTATAGCTAAGCCATATCCATGCCACATTCAGTGGCACACATTCATGCCACATCCACGGCCAGATGGTGAGTGGCGCTCAGATGGCAGCTAAGCGCTTTTGATGCCGATTTGTGGCGCACATAACTGTAAATCGCGTATGTGAACAACGCATAAGCGCGTACGAATATAGCCGCAACCAAATGTGAGTGCCACTCACAACGACTCTGAATGTCAATGCATATTTGAGCAGCTCGATGTGAATGCGAATACGAATGCGAATACGAATGCGAATGCGAATGCTGAAATGGGCTCGTTATGCGCATTTCTGGGCAAATTACTAAGCATGGTTGCCATATGCCTCAAGCCCCAAGCCCCAAGCTTATCCTATTCGTTTATCTGATTATCATTACGCTTATACAGTGGTCGCTTGCTAATTCAAACGCTGCGGTTCCACAGGTGATTCTTATTCCCATATAGATCGACTCTAATTAGGAATGTGGGCTCAAAAGTCCCATATAATATACATAATACTGAGACAACTAGCAAACACTGAAGTCTCAAGTCGTATTGTGAAAAGCAGTAAATAAGCGGAAAAGTGTCTCTCAATTAAAATCTAGTTTTCTCTTTAAGGTCAAAACATGACATGAAAAAAATTACTTTTGAAAAACGGTTCAATTTCAACAAAACTAGTTGCGAATTCCGTTTTCTTGGGCTGATTTAGATGTGGAACAAACTCCATGTTCTCATATATAAAACTAGTAAGATTTTAAAGGTCAAACCAAGACAAATAAAGCATTGTTTTTCAAAATCTTAGAAATTTTGACAAAATTATGTTCACTATTTGGATTAATTGTAAATTCCGTTTCTGGCTGAATTTTTGCATGGACTTGGACCGAAAATACTGTTTCCCAATTTAAAATTAGTATTATTTTAGAGATTAAGCCATGGTAAAATATATTCTTGTTTTATTGCCATATTTCCCTTTAAAAAGCATTGCAATTTCAAATGTAAGCATGCGAGGAAGTGCGCTCAATTCTTATGGTCGGCACAGATTTTGAAGAATAACAAACCAAAACTAAGGCAGCGAAAATATTGAAAATGCTTGCATCTGGCTATTTTAGGTTTCAGGTTCCGGAAACGGAATCGGAATCGGAATATTATTGTTTTGACATAGTCTTCAACAGACGGACTTAGCTCATTGTCATGAGTTAGAATTCTGTAAATTTAATTTCCTGAACATTGCGATTCTAGTTATTAATTTGCTCTTACCTGCAGCGATTTTATCGCATTTGCTTTGTGCTCACACTGCACTTTCTCCTCTCTTCATTCTCCACTCGTCACTTAATTCTCTCTCTCGCTCTCTCTCTCTCTCGCTCTCTCGCTCTCTTTTTGTTTCTCTGGCAGCCAGGTGTGTCCTTAAAAGTCAAATGTTGTCTTTGTTCTGTTTTCCGAATTTTCATTGTTGGCATTGCAGCGCTCCTGATACTTGCATCTCCACTCTGTGTGTGTGTGTATGTGTAAAACATTCTGGTGTCGAGTTTGAGAACCGGGGTGTTTGTGGGGCAAGTGCCGGTTGTTGCGTTTATCCGGCTTTGGAGAACAATGCTTTGGTCTTGGTCTTGTTGCTGACAGGCAGACCCACAAAAGCACGCCGGAGCTCCTTTATTTTGTGTGCAGCTGCATCCCAGCACCAGCACCAGCTCTAGTCCCAGTCCCAATCCCATTCCTATGCCAAGGCATGCTGCTGTCAACAGGTGGCGCCAAGCTCCTGGACAGCACGCGCACATTCATAAGCCACCTACGTCCCCGTCCCCATCCACGTCCACGTCCGCCTCCTCTTCCCTCCTTTGCACTCTCAAATACATCCCCAACACACTGTGAAGGACGTTCAGTTTTCTTTCGTTTTGTAGCGTAACTTTTTGTGTTGACTGCAAATTTGGGCTGCTCCTTTTTGGCAACAGTTTCCGCACGTTTTCCTCTTTTCTTTTGTTGTCCCCTGCCGAGGTGGTCGAGAGTGGGGCCCTTTGGGCACCATCCGATTCGCTTGTCGACAGTGAGTATTATATCCACTTCTTTTTGTATTTTCTTTATTTTTTTCTTTTGTTTTTCACTTTGCTTGTAAGCTGCTGAATTTGTGTCAAAAATTTCGACAGTTGGAATGTTTAGCCTGCGCTCATCTATTCTTTTTGTGTCCGTTTTAAAATGGTGAGCCGTGAAATCTGCAACGATATGTGTAATTTAAAACTGCATTTAGTTTATAAGTGAAATATGATAAATAGGGAATCTTGCATCGTTCGTAATTAGAGAGGCGGATATCTCTAGGAATAAATACATTTTGAAAATATCTATAAATTAAATAGAATACACACATGCATATGTATGGTCATACGACGCATATCTCGTCCTACAAGTGCTGCTCAGCAACAACATTACAAATTATATATATGCCACAATATGGTGTCTTGAGTAGATTTTAAGTGCACTTCAACATATAATTGCCTGTATATCATGAAGAGGTAGACTGGTTTGCGACTCGGCTAACATCGGTTGACGATCAAGTTTGCGATAAAGTTTCGCACCCGTTTGTAAAGCTTCAAATCGTTTGTACAAAAGCTCAAGTGTTGCTTTAAGCTTACGTACTTGAGCGTCTTGGTCCCGGGCCCATAAGCGAATTGTAGCTCTCTTCACTGCACAACCTACCAAAGCACACCCAACTAACAAAATCGGCAACGGGGCCGTTTTTGTGAATGAATGGTGGATGGGGGATGGGGGGTGGGTGGTCATCAAAGTAGATATAAATCAGCTTATGCCAAAACTAAAGTCCAAGACTGTGGTGGCCCAAACTAAAACACTCTTAAGACTCACATTAAGAGCGCCAAATATGAAGAGAATACACTGAGTGGGAGGCCCATCAAGTTCTCTTTGCACCATAGTAAGATGCTGCGAAATCCGAAGGGAAACATGTTCAGATGGAGTTGTGGGGCCGCAGTAGGAAAATGGGAAAATCCGACGCATAAAAACGACTAACATAACAGTAGCTGCTGCAGACGCGGTGCGGCTTCGGTAACCAGCAACCAGCAACCAAAAAAAAATAAATAACAAACCAAAAACAAAAAAAAAAAGAAAAACTCGCAAGGGCAATACAAAAATTGAGAAGAAAACGAGACGAAATGAAAGGAACGTGCGCACTTTGGCGCTGACGTCGACGTCGACTTCAGCAGCGCAGCTTCCTTTTGCTAGTAGTGTGTAAGTGTGTGTGTCTGTGTGTGTGTGTGTGTGTCTGCTTACATACCGCCGTGTCCTCATGTGGGTAGACAAAACTTTCGTTTTCGTTCCATCGCCTTCGTTTTTCCATCAGCTCCTTTTGCTCATTGGCAACGGCAACGCCAAATCCAATGTCGACGTCGACGCCGGCGTCGACGCCGGCGTCGACGCCGGCGTCGACGCTGACGTCAACGTCACTGAGCGCGCAGCTTCAATGCCAATTTTTCTTTTTCTCGGCCAGTTTTTCGCAGCTACCACATCAACAACAATAAAAAAAAAAGAGAAAAAAAATTACAACAACAGCTGCCCAGAAATCGCACGAAAAAGACATGTTGAAATGTGGCAACAAATAAATTTCTACACCAAATAAAAAAGTTATGCAAAAATTTGAAGGATACAAAGGATACGCACAAATGGAGCAGCGGATTAAAGCAGCGACAGGAACAGCGGCTGCGGCCGCTGTACAGCTACAAAGATTATAATGGGACCGAGCAGCAGGCGAAATGCGGCTGCAAGCTTAACTACCACCTCACGGTTCGTTCCGTTCCTGGCAAAATCAAAAAAATCGATCTATACTTGAAATCGTGCTCCGTTTGCATTAGCACTGCTCATATGACTAACTCGACTAACTAATTGGTCTTCGAGCGTAATTAGCGACAAATTTTTGCGACCCACTTCTCACTCCGACTGTGACTGCGAGAGTGACTTTGATTGTGACGTCACACGCATCTTGCCCACACAAACCACCTGTAAGCCGAGTTGCTGTTGCTGCTGACCAGAGGCGATGTCTTTGACTATATACATATGTATATGTATGTGACTGACTAGACTATGTTTGTTACCATGTGTGCGACTACATGTCTACACATGTTTGCACGTGTGTACGTGTGTGTGTGCGTGTGCTCCTTTCTAGATAAGGGCCAGTTTTAGTCGCAGTCGCAGTCGCCGTCGCCGTCGCAGCCGCAGTCCGCACGATGCTCGATGCTCGTTGCTGCTGCCTCAGCCTCAGTCGATGCCGCTGTTCGCATAACAAGAAAAGAAAACAGAAAACCGAAAACCGAAAATATAAAGGATTTTCATGTGGCTTAGCTTTCTCTTTTGGCTTTCGCCGTGACGTGTCACTCCACAGTTGCTTATTGCTCTTAAAACTTTCTTCAACAGGTTGCAAGCTGCTTGCTTACTGGCTGTTTGGCTGTTTGGCCTGTTGACTGTTTTGGCCTGTTTTAAGAACGGCCTCTCTCAGCTGTTGTACAAAATGGACTCGCATGGAGGTTGACCTTGAGCACTAGCTAAGCGCTCCCATGGCAGCAGCCACCTAACGCCCGGTCAGGTCAGCCCCATGTTATCCAGCCTGTCAACCGTATAAGCATCGACCCCCACCCATCTAAGCGCAGCCTGTTGCACACGCCACAAATCCTGGCTACCACACACACACACACACACATACATAAATACATGTGTATGTACATGTGTAAACGACTACGTGCCCCGCAGCTCCATCTATTTATCTATCTATCTCCCACCCTATCGCCCACACCATCCTCGCTGTCAGGCATTCAACTATTCAGCGTAGAGCAATAAAATGCATGTATACTTACTACATACATACATACATACATACATACATACATACATACATACATACATTCATACATACATTAATACATACAAAAAAAGTCGCCCTAAATTTCAGTAAGTCGCCAACGGTTTCTTACTATTCAGAAAGTAGCATTCCATAATTTATGTCTATGGCTATCTAAATTTCAGGGTAGATTTTTAGCAAATTTAGAAAAAAATATGTCCAATTTCCAGGGTGTGGTTTTCTATGTATGTACATTGAAGAGATTTATATTATATTAGCTTTTTTGTTACACTTATTTTATTATTAAACATTAGTATTTTTAAACTACATTTTACATAGTTATAAACTATCCCTAAAACTTGAAAAAACTAACGATTTGACGGGGAGATAATCCTGAAGAAGTAGTTGCTTTCGATAGAATGCTTCGAAAATGAGTAGAAAAAGGACCATCGGAATTAGATGGATGTTCTTTTTATTAGCTATATATATATTTATATAAGAGAGGATTATATATTTTTTTGTTGCTGATCAGGAATATATATAATTTGTGGCAGATGCTTAGCTTACTTCGGCTGCCCACACATTTTAATGCGTTCAAAAGATCATCTGTTAAGCCAAAACTTGTAACACTTTTAAAAAAAATAAAAATATTAGCTGTATATTTGATAAATCGATAACTGAATCCATCGATGGTAACATTAATCGATGCAACGACTATCGGTTCTACTTGAAACGATACTGACTGGCTGGATAATACTATTTTCTATCTAAAATTCCGAACAGCCAGCTTCCTGCTATCAGCTCGATAAGTTTGCAATTGAATATTTGGCTTGAACTACAATGATAATGACTTAATCGGGCAGAGGCTCAATAGTTGGTCAGAATCTGCAGACCGTTACGAACTACTTCTGCTTCTCTCCCTCTCTCTCTCTCTCTCTCTCTCTCTCTCTCTCTCTCTCTCTCTCTCTCTCTCTCTCTCTCTCTCTGTCTCTCGGTACGTGTGTCTCTTTCCCTGATAGATATCGAACAAAGCTCAAATTGTGGTTTCGCCGAGACGAGGTGTTTTTTATTGCAAATAACAATGCAACGAATATGTGTGGCATCGAAACCAGTTTGATAACTCTCAACTGCTCAACTGCTCGACTGGCTCGACAAACTGCCAGGGTTACTTGAATTTTGTTGTTGTGGTGCGGCTGCTTCTGTGGCTGCATTAACTATGTCTCGCTAAAAGATTTCAAAGCTCAGCTGCATTCATGCAGGCCTATGTATAGGCGAAGGCGAAGGCCGATGAAGGGCGGGGCAGGAGCCGAGCAGGGGTAGAGAGGTGAGAGGTGGTGGTAAGGGCGCCGAAAAGAAGCGATGCAGAAACTGAACTGGCCACGATAACGAAACCGAAACCGGGCACAACAAAAAAAACAAAAAAATTGGATGCAATACAAACGATAAGGGAATGTGTATGTGTATGTGTATGTATATGGGAATGGGATTGGGAAGGGGGACGGGAACGGGGGAATGCAGGGGGGAAAACACACAGCGACCGAAGCAAACATGAAATCCAAGTATTAAATTGCAACGACCTATATAGAAAGCAGGCACTGTGATGATCGCCAAAAACAAAAAATTTAAAAAAAAAGTCGGGAACACACTCTTCATTATTATGATGTGCCCCCTTATCCTGCTGATACTCGTTTTCTGCACAGAAGTCAAACAAAAAAAAACACGAGAGAAAGAGAGAGAAGAGGAGAGGGTGAGGGAGAGAGAGAGAGAGGTGGAGAGCAGTAGCAACAAAAAAGAGAGTCAAAGATTGAGCGGGCTACGTTTAAATTGAAAAGTGCATTCTCAGCTCGAGCGACTAACGCAAGTCTGTTTCTCTCTCTCTCTCTCTCTCTTGCTCTCTGTGTTACCCCCTCCCCAACCCCAAATGAAGATGATGACGCTGGCAATGTTCATGCAACGTGACCTGGCGCACCAAAATGTTTCAGCTTGAGTTTTTTTGGCAATGGCAATGACAGAGGAGCGCAGCACCCTGACGCGGAACTAAGTAAGAAAACTAGTTTGCAAAGGCGAATTCGGTTTGGGCTTCACCGGTTTCACCTCACCGTCCAACGTCCACCCGGCATCCCGTCACCCGCCATTAGCCCTTGGCCCTGGCTGCTGCTCCCTGAGGGGGGAAACTGGTTATTTCTGAGTCCAGTGTCTGCCTGGTCATTTGATTGAAGTTTTTAGCACAATTTCACTTGGCCAAGTTGCTGTCGCTGTTGCTGTGGCTGTCCAATCTGCTGGCCATCTAACTCATCAGTTGCTCCGAAAGGCGAAATCCCTAATTAGCAGTTTAAGCTTGATCCACTAAAATATCATACGTCCAAACATGCAACAGAACAAGCTGACTTCCAAGCCACAGGCTGCACCTCAGCAGTTAGCCTTAGCCTTAATCAACTCTGGCCTGGTCTCAAGTATACTACAGTCGCCTAAGCCTAAATCTAAACCTAAACCTAAACCTAACCCTAAGCTTGACTGGTCTTTGTTTTTTAGCCTGTGCGTGTTTTTGTTCTGCCTCGCTTCGGTTTGGTTTGGTTTCGCTTTGTTTTGTTTGGTTTTGTCAGCACCCTTAAGTGTTTATCATGTAAAACACCAAGGAAACATGTCAAACATGCCAAATATGTATGACCTACAAATTATGCGAATGCGACACACGCACACACACACACACACAAACACACACAGGGAGGGCGAGGGTGGGAGGGGAAGAGACCCCACGCACTTTGTTGTTGCCGTGGCCGACTTGAGTCTCATGCAGACGAGACTGGCACAGAAGCGGCGACTCGCATGAACACCAGCAAATCTGGGATTACAGGGCGCAACAACAATGGCAGGACTCGTATTGAGTACGAGTCCAGCACAAGTAGCTGCTCGGGGACAAGAATGTCGTTGATTTTTCTGTGTAATAGGGTCGTCTTCCTAGGGTCTCAGACAATTCAGACCCTCAGTTTCAGAGGCAAAACGAAAAGCCCAACGACCGCAGCCCCTTCCTTGTGGCACCCCTTGATCCAGGCCGGAATGTTTGCGTGTGAAATACTTTTGTGGTTGGTCAAGTGTGTGCAGACCACACACACATACACACACCCACACAGTCCAAGATATATGTGAGCATTCAAATTAGAGCAAATGCCTGAAAGTCGACGAGTCTATTACAATGTCGTATCTCGAATTCTGGAGCAAGCAGAGCAAGAACACCAGCTGGTCGAAAAGAACACACACAACACATGCCACATGCCACATAGCATAAACCATAAGCCGTTTGCAGCAGGACGTCAAAGGAAGTCATAATTGGAAATTACACACATAATCATTACACACACACCACACACACACACACACATACCACACACAACAAATGTTGATAGCTTTGCCCAAGACGACTCGAAGCAGCCCTCCGACTACTATGAATTTATTAGAAATTCAAGAGTGAAATTCTCGGATTTCGGATTTCGGTTTTCGGTTTTTGGTTTTGCGGCACACGCAACGCCCAGCACGTTCTAGATGGACTGACCCCCAAATGAGTTAAGGGAAGTTCAGAGAAAACCCCGGGGGACGGGGTTTGCAAAGGTTGCCCTTGGGTGAAGGCAGCGAAGAGGTTGGGGGGGGGGGGGGGGGGTATTGCCGGGGCTCCAGAGTAAAAGGAGCAAGGAACTCGAGCACGAGCCCGAGTGGCATGCGTGTTGCGGGCGGCGTCAAGCAATTTCACTCGTGGATAACCGCTCTAAACGTGGCATCATTTCAACCAAGTCTCGCAGGTATTATGTAAATTAATTAACGGAATCGGTCATGCATAGCAACGCCATAACCCTTGTTGCATTTCAATTCGAACTATGCGCCAACTGCGGATGTCAAGTGTCAAACTGTTTGTAGTTGTGGATGGTTTCAAGATATTCACTCAATTCGCTAGGCACTAATGATAGCCACTTAAGCAGTCGCCTGGACAAGCTGCTAACCCGTCTCTCTATCTGGCTGACTGGCTGACTGTCTGTCCTTCCACCCGTCCTGTGTGGCTTGTATGCTTGTGTCCCAGGTCGGAAGACGGAAGTCAACCCCAAAATGATTTTTAACACTTTTATGATACTTTTGTTGCCGCTTCCTAGTGGGCGCCACAAGACTCGACATCCTCTCGCCTCAACATCTCATATCTCTCTCCCACTCTCCCTCCCTCCCGCCCTCTCTCTCTTTCTCTGTCTCCCATTTGCTGTCTCTGTGTGCGCTGCCTTAAGCGTGCCACATGGACGAGCATAAGGCATTCAACTGTGTGTGTGTGTGTGTGCTTGTGCATGGGCACATTTATTGATATGGGCGGCCGTCCGTCTGTTCGTCCATCCTTTTGTGTGTTTAGTTTAGTTTTATGGGGTGTCCGGTTGCCGTTCCACACAAAAACACAACGCACAAGAAACGGCCAACGGTGCAGCGGGGAAGTGAAAGGGGACGGGTCAGGGACAGGGACTGGGACTGTAGGAAGGACATGAATCGGAAGCTAAGTCAAACGAAGTTGGCTGTCCGCAAATTAGCATGATATGTGCGAGTGCGAGTAGTGGGCTACGTCCACGATTAGGCCCATCAAAGGATTAGGCAATGACGCCCATAAAATAGGCAGGCAGCACGCCACGGGACAAATGGTGAAAGGGTGAAAGGACGAAAGGGTGAGCAAGGGGTGCCTTGGATTCAAATCGGTTTGGAATGGGCTTGGGTTGGATGGGCTTCCGTTCGTTTGTTTGCCTGTTGGCTGCTGCTTCTAGGCAAGTCATGGCAAGGCCAAAGGTTCAAAAGTTTTGACACGCAATTACTTGAACACATGTGGGATAGGCCTGTCTGGGGAGGGCAACAACAGCAACAACAGCAGCAACAAGCACAAGCAGAAGAGCAAGCGATTGGGTTAGGCAAGCCAGTCAACCCAGCCAAGCCAAGAGGCAAAGGGCAAAGGGCAAGGGTTGTTAATATCATTTTAAGTGATTTTATGATGAATTTGTGCCCTAAAATTCCAGCTCATTTGCACACACACACGCACACACACACACATCATCAACAACATCATCATCAAGTCCGCCTACTTTTGTGGGTTTTTGCCTGCAAGTTAGGGTAAAAGTTTTAGTGTGAAATTTTCACAGTAATTTTATAGGCGCACTTAAGCGGTTTGCCTCTTGGCAACACTTCTAAATCCTGCCTCTGTCCCTGTCCCACCGCTCACGCTCCCCCTTCCCCTCTTCCTCTACACTTTTCTATTCGTTTCACATATCCCACAGTTGGTCGCTCTATTTTGCCTGTAAATATCTTCATATGTGTGTGTGTGAGTCGGTGTGTGTGTATGTGTGTGGTTTGCGGTGTATGTGTACGTGTTGATTTTGTGGCATTTCAGCCTTTTTGAACTTTGAACTTGTTGGTAGTTTTAAGGATTGTTTTGCCGCCTGCAGGATTCCTGATTATGGCCCATCATAGGCTAATTCCATTTCTGTGTGTGTGCCTGTGTGAGTATGTTAGTGTGTGTGTGCGTATGTTGTGTGTGAATGTGTTAAATTGCTTGAGCTTCATGTTATATGCGCGTGTTTATTAGCGTGTGACAAATCATTTAATTCCTTAATCGTTTGTTCCTCACATCTTCGTTGTGAGACTGGAATTGACGGCTTCTTAATTTGCATGTGAAACTTTTGGCCAACTTGATTATAACTAAATGGGCAATGTGGGTGTGGTGTTGTGTCAAGTGTTCACACTTGAGTGTTCACCTCATTAAGGATGTGTATTTTGAACTTGCTACACTCAGAACTAAAAATCGCTCTGCATTTTAGAAAATCGCCATTAATAATTAACAAATTGTAAATAAATTTGAAAATATAAGTTACGAATTAAATTGGATAATTGGATAAATTTCAAAACTTAGAAAAAATAACAAAAATACACAAAATAAAATATGTAATAAATAATTAAATCTGGATTTATTTAAATGGGTTCATTAAAATTACACAATATTTATGGCATGAATTGTGGAACTCACCAAAATCTCAATCAGGCCACAAATTGTTAAGCCCTGGAAGTTTTGTAATAAATATAAATACAAGCCCCGATTTCTTCTGAATCTTATAAATATTTACAATTGAATTTGTGCAACAAATCTCAACTCTGGGTATGTGATTGATTTAATATTAGATATTATGACAATAGCGTTAAAGTCAATGTTAAATTGAGGTATTATTATGTTAAGTGGGAACACATCTTTTATATTAAAGATATTAATGGATAGATGCTAAATATATAGATAAGCTGAAAGTATGATCTCTTGTAGACAAGATGTATGTGATGAATAATGAATATGAATCTTGATCACAATCCACGATGCACATTTCAACTTAGACACTCCAAATAATATAAAATTAATTGGAAAATTGTAAACTGCGACTGAATTGCAATGCGACTTGCAATTGGTGGCCTGTTTGACAATTTACAGCAAAATGCAGTGTACTATACTATAAATAAATAAATACATATGTATGTATGTATAGATATAATATATATAAAGCTATGTGGCTCAAAGGTTTACCTTGAACGCTGGCAAATAATCCATTTGTTCGCTTATATGAGCAGAAGAGCTGAAAAGTTGAATAGTTGCTAAAAAAAAAGAGGATCACCTTGAGGCTTGAGGAGTTTGTTTGACTTTTGCAACCCAAAAAGGCCAGTCGACAAAGTGTGTCTTAACTTATTCAGTCACTCATTTCAGTCTGTTTTGTGTATATGCATATTCCACGCTTATTTTGTCTTTTCGTATTTTTGCTCGCTCTTCATTGATTAAGAGACATTAAATTAAAGGAACCCTCAGCTTGCAGTCTACATTCGAAAAAACAAAAAGCCGAAAAAAAACAAGATAAACAATTATTTTTCAAATTGCAAGAGAAGCGCGCAAATAGAGCAAACACAGGCGGCGAGAGGAGCGGAGAGTGGAGAATGTAGAGTGGAGAGCGGAGAGCGAGGGGAGACACTGAGCAGTTGAGACGGGTGCATTGATCCCAAATCCACAGAACAGAGAACCCAAAAAAAAAAAAACAAAAATTCAATTTCGAAACCGACATCTACGAAAAGCAAGAATGAGCCGAAAATTATTTGTGTGTTTGCGTGTGCATGTGTGTGTGCGTTGTTTGCATGTATGCGAAAAGAATGTAAAGCGTATTCGAAAACAAAAATGTTATGCTGTGTAAATCTAAAGACCTTTTCCTGCACCACAGCAGCTTTGACTTTCAATCTGAGAATGCATAGGCTTGCGTGTGTATGTGTGAAAGCAAAAACGAGAGAATGAAATTGAGCAGCGCTCTAAGCAGATATCGTCAAAGGCAGTAGGCAGCAGCAGCGTATATCCCCAATTCTCTCCATCTCCATCTCCTGCTCCATCTCCCTCTCGCATAGTTGCAACGCTGATCTTGCGCACTTGTACAGTCAGCCAGGGGCTGCTGTAGTGCCTGCTAAAGCTTTGACTCTGTTTGAGCTTTTCGATCTAAGAGACACCTAAGAGCGTACGAGACATTCTATCTTTCTATATTTTGCTCTGCTATCAGCAGATTTGCGTAGAAATGAGATTTCGATTATTAGATGACATTTGGCACGAAAATGCATTTCATTGGGTGAGGGGTGGGCTTAGGAGAGGCGTTTGGCTTGCAAATAGACGGAAGCAGCAGCAGCCAAGCAAAACAAAAATCAACAAGGGGAGGATGGGGCTGAGAGGCGACGACTGCGGCGCAAAGCAAAGTCATGATGCTATTTATCGCCTCCGCTCAAACTGCGGTCTTTGAACTACCAAAAAAAATAAAAATAAAAAAAAAATAAAAATTCTGCTGCATGAAGCAAAGCAGCAAAACTGGGCGAAGCCAGCCGATCTATGTAAAGCTGCAGTCGCCGTCGCCGTCGCTGTAGCAGTCGTCGTCGCAGTTGACATCGCTGCCGACGTCGTTGCAGTCCAGGGGGCATCGATAGGGGTGCAAATGTGCTGGTGAGCCAAGCACACACACGCACAGATCGCTCGCGAGAGAAAGAGAGAAAAAGAGTGGGAGAGTGAGAGGCAGTGAGATAGAGGCAACTTTTGCCAAAAAAATATCACCTTTTTTTTTTTGGCAAATTCACTCAACTCTGTTGAAGCTCGCTCTCTCTCTCTTCTTATTTTTTTTTTTTTGTTGAGAGAGTCGCATTTTGTAAGGAGGGGAAGATCGCCGTCAGTAGTTTGAAATATGCAAGCGCACACACACTCACACACACAAATGCGCGAAAACAAAGCTTTGTATTCATATGTATGTATGTGTGCTTGTATGCATACTCTGCTACCTCTCTCCCTCTCGCTCTTCACAACGAGGCAACAGGCATCCATTCGTACTTCCTAAATTCTCAGTGTGCCCTCGCTAGGTCGCTGCGCTGCGATCACAATTGCAAGCTTCTCTGTGTGTGTGTGTGTGTGTATGTTTGCGCATGTGTGTGTGTGTGTAGAGAAACCTCAAAAAGTTGTACTGAAGCCGTTAACCTCGGCTACGCGTTCGTCGTCCGAGTTTGTTTTTGGAAATTATCAACGCCGTTCGGTCTTAGCGAAGCGTAAGAGAAGAGCTTGTCGTTGGTTGGGGAGGGGCAAGGGCAGGGGCAGGAGTAGAAACAAACTGCGACATTGATGATGATCGGCACATGTGCAGCGGGCGACACAGAGTGCGGAGAGGGGTAGAGCGAAGCGTGGGCAAGGGGTGAACGCTTAGCCACCATAAAGTAAATAAATATGTGAAGTCATTTGCTAAAATGTTGGCAGACGCAACGCACCGAAGCATATGTGAAGCAATAATAAAACAACAACTACAAAAACAACAACAAGCATTTTAGTCACATGCACTGCAAGCTTCGAGTGCACACACACATATATACTTATGCTTGTCAGTGTGTGTGTGTGTGAATGTGCTGCACAAAAATTACACAAAAATTACGCAAAGAAAAGTAAAAAAAATATTAAATCAAGAAAATAAGAAGAAATAAAAAAGAAATACACAGACGCACACAAGCACACGCACACTTGCATAAACTTGTTGGGGAGCTTTTGTGTAAAAAGATCAAGATTTGTGAGTTGCAATATTTGGCACACACAAACGAGTTCCGGACATGCAACTGCGCTCAAAACTCACACCCCCCCCCCCCCCCCCCCATCATGCCACACATACATACGCACAAGACCCATTTGCCAGATCCACTTAGTTGCCGTCGAGAGCGCATTTTTGAACATTTTTATTTATTTTTTTTTTTTTTGGGCACAGCTTTCTATGCGTTGGCAGGGCGCGCAGGCGCATCACAGACTGTATGACAAGGGACGAGTGACGCGGGGAGCGGGGTATGATCGACGACGAAAGACAAACGACAAAAGACGTGCGACGAGTGGCGAAGGCAAACACGAAGCTGAAGCTGAAGACGAAGATGGAGATGATTCCCCATTGGCATCGCCCTTAAATCATGTAAGCCTCTTCCTCAGTTTGTGTGTGTGTGTGTGTGTCGACAAATCTGTTTATATGTATGTATGCAAGTGTGTATGTATAAAGAGACTTGCATAAGGCGGCCTCGTTGAAAGTTTGAGTTTCCTTTGCTGTTTGCATTTTGCACTTTGCATTTGTTCGCCTGATTTGTTTGCTTTGTGCCGAATTTGTGCGCGATTTCTCTTTTTGAGTGTATTTTAAGGCACACACACAAAGATGAGCACAAGAGACAACAAAGCCATGACGAAGGAGAGTAGTAGATTAGTGTAGAGTAGAGTCGAGTCGAGTGGTGTAGTGTAGAGTAGATGATGGTAGTAGATGAAAGCTTTCATGTGTGCTGAGTGAGAAAGAAAGACGCATCAGTTCTCTTGGTGGGTATACAATTGGAGTGATGGAGAGTAGAGTGGTATAGAATAGAGAAGTGCAGAATGATGAAGAGTAGTCGAAAAGAGTAGTGTCGAGTAGAGTGGAGTAGAATTGAGTGGTGTAGAATAGAGTGGTGTAGAGTAGATGTATGTAGAGCAGTCTTCAATTCAGAACTCCGATTTGAAATGAAAGCTTTGTCAGACGCATCAGTTCTTAGAGGGTAAACAATTGATTTCTTTTGACCAGGTGGTGCAGGGGGTGCGGGTAATGCAACTGATGCAGCCGATACAGATGCAGTGATGCGGAACCATTTTGAAATGATTATGCTAATTTCTTATCACGCCTCAAGAGCAATGCAAACAAAACCGCATAAAAACAAATGCGAGGGCGTCGGAGGCAGAAACTCACCCATACTAACATTGTCTCGGCCCCGGCTCCACCTCTCCCTCCATCGCGCCAGAAAACACTTTTACCGAGTCCAGTAAGTATTATATTATTTTAAAAATTGTAAAAACCACCTTTTTTGAATAGCAACACACACAGTTAGAGAGAGAAAAAGATAGAGAGAGAGAAAGAGAGAGAGAGAGAGAGAGAGAGAGAGAGAGAGAGGGAGATTGAGGCTGTTTATATGTATGTATATAGGTACATCCTAGCACCATATATAGATGTGTATATGTATGCACATGTGTGTGCAAACTATATTGATAAATGCACAGGGAAAAAATAAAAATAAAAATAAAATCACATTAAAATACAAAATACAAATAATAAAAATCTATAAGTAAATAACTACGCGTACGCACAGCATTTTAATGTTTATATAAGCCCACAACAGGAAGACAACAAAAAAAAAAACAACTACAAAGAACAAATTAAACTACGCAGCTCACACACTGGCCAGCTGGAGTGTGTGTGTGTGTGTGTGTGTGCATAATAGATAACCATACGCAACGAAAACGCCAAAAAAAAAAAAAAAAAAAAAAAAAATTGCAACCACCGAAACAACAAAATCGAACTTAACGTATTTTGAATTTGGCTCTACGATCTCTCAGCTCCGCTCGGTTCCTTAACCATCGCTACATAGACATCTACACACATGCACACACACACACATACATATTTGTATATGTATATGTTACACATACTCTGTGCTCCAATGCACGCATTTTTATATGCTATTCCTGACTGCTGACTGACTCTCTCTCTCCCTCTCTCTCTGTCTCTATTTCGCTCTCTCTCTCTCTGTCACACACATACACACTCTATCATTCTCTCGCGCTCTCCCTCTCTCACACTCTCTCTCTCTCTGTATCGGTCTCTCTCGCTCTAACATACGCAGCACATACTGCAAAACAGAGCAGGAGAGTTTTGGGTACGCACTTTGCCTACGGTCCATCCGTCTATAACTACCTACCTTCACACTCCCTCAAAGGCCCCCTCGCCTGTCCACGCACCAACATTCTCCACAGTGTAGAGAATGGGTTGATCGGGGCGTATGTGTAATTTGGCGCCACCCGGAAACCGTTGTTGAAAAACAAAACAAAACAAAAAGTGAAAACAACACAAAAATAAGGCGAAAAAAATGATGTCAGTAGAGAAAACGAGCAAAACAACCAGAATAAAAATGAACCAAATGGAAATGCACACAAATGCGTATGTGCGTGTGCGTATGCGTGTGTTTATGTGCTTGTGTGTGTGGCTAACGAAATTGCAATGGCGGCCAGCACATCCGGGCCTGTTCTCCCAGTCCAGGCAGCCTCTGCATTTGCATTTTATTTTCGTGCGTGTAATGCAATCGGCTGGACAAAGTGGCAGTCTGTGTGTGTGTGCGTGTGTGTGTGCGTGTGTGTGTATGTTCATGCATACATACATGCATGCATGTGTTTGTATATGCAAAGTTTTGGACATGCTTTTTAATTTTAATGCTGTCATTTTTGTTTTTTGTCACTTTTTTTTCGCAGCAGCAGCAGCAGCCATTTTTTCGTTTTATGAAATTTTTAGCCATTATTATTTTATTTTTATTTATTTTTTTTTCGCTTTGCCCAGGGAGGGACATTTTTGTATATAAGTAAATTATGTACACATATGTATGTGTGCGTATATGTATGTGTGAGCCGCGTTGATGTTAATGTTAATGTATTACTTGGCAGCGCACACAGCATTAATCGTTGCATGCATTTAGTTGCACACGCACACACACACACACACAGATACAGAGACACATATCTATGTATGTGTAGATTGCACGCATGGCGTAGATGACGCCAGCTCATAATTAAGTTTAATCTTGTTATAATTCGATTTGCAAGGAATTTCAGTGTGTGTGTGTGTTGCGGGTGGAAGATGAGCTGCTTGCTGGGCGACAAAGTAGGCCGGCTCACGATCTCTGTTGCGAAAGTCACCCTGTGCTCTCTTCAATAACAACAAGGAAAACCACAAGCAAAATAAAAAGCTTCTTTCTCAGTTTGTCTAAAAGCAGCGCGCACAATAAAAGAAGTGTGTGAGAGTGAGAAAGAGTGAGAGAGAGAAAGATCGTAGTTCCGCTTTCCTTTTTATCATATTCGCAGATGCACATTTTGCGCCTGTTCGATTAGTGAACCGATTCTTCTCGCTGTTTCTTCTTCCACTGATAGCCACGTGCTTAAAAATGAGTAAGAATTGTATAATGGTGGAGAAGGAGGAGTAGGCATCTCCGACCCATGGGGACTATGTGCATACTTATATTGTGGCGTATATATATTCTTGATCGGCATCAGAAGCAGAGGTCATTGGCCACATCCGTCTGTCCGGCTGAGGCTCCAAATTTGGAATAAAAGTTCTCTTATACCTTATTTAATTTTATCGATTACTGCCACCGTTTTGCGAATATCGATATATATCGATTTCGATTTGAGTGTAAGTATGAATGTGGGTATGAGTGTGTGAATGTATTTGTGAATATTTCTTGCATGCAGATGCATTCAAGTATTTTTTTTTACTTCTAATCGCAGATGAGTTGCATGCAATGTGACGACAGTTGCACTTGCAAGTGTGCAACAAGTCAGATGTAACGGTAAGAATATGTCATGCCTTAAAAGGCCTTTTAATATTCATTTGCGACTTTGAGTACGTATTCACTTAAAATACTGAACAGATAGATGGATAAACTGTACACATTTACAAATATGTAAGCTCTCTCCCTCTCCCTCTCTCTCTCTGTCTCTGTCTCTCTCACTGTCTCTCTCTAAGTGTGTATGTGTGTGTGTGTGTGTTTGCCTATGTGGATGGGGAATTATGTATTACTGATGTATTCCTGCAAAGTTCGTCATACATAGGCTATAGGCCTATTAAACAAACATATTACCAACACACACACACACACACACACACACACACACAAACCGCTGCCTACTTGCGCCAATTAAAAAAAAAACAACAACAAAAATGCTCATACGCCGCGTTGGCTGCCCAAATTCGCTGCGACGCCCAAAAACAGGCAACACAAAAAAGCACAAAAAAGCACAAATACATAAATGCGCGTATGTACTTTTTTAAGCCTAAATATGTGTGTGTGTGTGTGTGTGTGCGAAATTGCATGTGCGTGCACATTTTAGCGCATTTTTATATAATTTCCACATTGTTGCCCTGCGTTTAATATTTATTTTGGTTGTTTTGTCCTCTTTTTTTGCTGCTGCTGCTGCTGCTGCCACGACCTTGCCGCACCATACCCGCTGGCTGCGCCAGCATTAACTTTGACTGCAGCAACTGCAGCAGCAGTAGCAGCAGCGGCTGCTGCAACTGCAACTGCAAATGCATTTTATAATTTTTTGTTTTTTTTTTTTTGTGTAGGCGCATAAAAAACGCCCATAACTGCCGCAGCGACTGGTCGAGTCGAGTCGAGTCGAGTTGAGTCGAGGCGACTCGAGTGGTTGAGTGCTCGGTCAGATAATCGTCACTGCATGCGTGTGTTGCATGCATTTTTTGGGGGTTGTTTTGCACACACACGCACAAAAAACGTGCAGCAAAATTTACAAAAAAAATTATATATATATATATAAATATATATATATATATATATATATATATAGGGGAATACAATTTCTACATTTATGTGTGCAATTTCACTTGGCTTATTTTTTAACATTTTTCTCTTTTTTGTCGATTTTTCTTCTAGTGGCGGGGTTGGGGGTAGGTGATCGACGCCGACAGCGACTGAGCGCTGCCGCTGCCCCAGCTCAGAGCTGTGCGTGTGTGTGTGAGAGCGCAATGGGCCGCCCACATGTCTGCCATGTCCTTCGCCTGTGTCCTAGCTGGCAATTGCAGTCAATGTCATTGCAGTCGGGGGAGGGGAGTGCGACGTTGGGCGTCGAACGTTTGCTGACCAGACCACCCTGGTAGGCTTTCTAGGCTTTACAGCGGCGGCTTTTTTTTTTTGATTTTTGCAACCTGCTTCTGCTTTTTTATTTATTTTTTTTATATTTTTTATATGTTACTTTTTCGTTTTTTTTTTTGTTTTGATTGTTTTTTTTTTGGTTTTTTGTTTTTTGGCATCACGTTGCTTGCGTGCACTGCGTGCCAGAGCGAGCCGGCTGCAGTGCCATCATTGCGTTTTTTTTTTCTTTTTGACTGCACTTTATTATTTTATTTAATTTTTTTTGCCGCTATTTTTATTATATGGCTCGCAACTTTTTGATAGGCCTACTCACACGCCTCATTTTCGGTGTGGTGGGGGGGGGGGATTGAAAAGTTTGCCTATGTGCGTGTGTGTGTGCGAGTAGAATAATCCCCAACCCCTGCCCCTCTCCATTGTGTCGGCCAACTGTCAGTTGGCGGTGCGTAATTATTGGTGTTGCTTTGCTCTTGCGCCTGTACTTGCAGCGCTCGCTTTTCCGTTTGCCCCACTAGCGTGTGTGTGTGTGTAGGTATTGTCCTTAACTAAGTAAATATAATGACTTGCACAGTGGAACAAGAGCAACAGTAACGGTCAACATCGATTATCAAAAGCATAAATTCCACCATGAACAAAACAAATAAAACACATAATTTTGTGTTATTGTTGTTGTTATTATTATTATTTTTATTATTATTATTATTTAATTTATTTTTTATTTTTGAATATTAATTGTGCGATTAAGAAAACTTGTTGTGCAATAAATCAATTAAAGAAAAATGTTTATTCATCTCCATTTGTATAAATTATTATTATTGTATTACTAATGCATTGTAATTAAAAATAAAACATAAATAGTGTACATACTATGACAACTAAATTATTTAATTCTAAACTTTACAAAATATGTTTTATGCAACTAGGAAATGTGTAAGGAAAATATATATTCGACTTCTTCATCTTTTTTTATATAGTATTTTTATTTTATATATTTTTCTTTTAATTTTTTTTTTTTAATTAGTTTTGAACAAAGTTTTTTTTTTAGTTTTGGATGAAATGAATTTGTTAAATCTGAAGATAATTTGTATTAATCAGAAGCTTGTGATCGCTGATCGATCAGCGGGTACACAAAATGAATGTGGCAAGTGTGCAACATGCGGCACGTTGCACATTGTTGGGGCGAGCACAAGGGTTACAAATTTCAGAATTTTAGCAAAGAATACAACAAAAAAACAAAAAAAAAATGTTCAACCAAAGTGTTTAACTTGATTTGAAAGTGCCGTTGTTGCAGCAGCAGCAGCAGCAGCAGCAGCAGCAGCACAGGCTGACGCACGCACGCACGCGCTTTCTTGTTGGTGTTGGTGCAACTGCAACTGCAACTGGTGTTTGTGCATTATAGTTATGCATGTGTGTGTGTGTGTGTGTGTGTGTGCATATATGAGCAAATGTATGTATTCAACAAAAATTATTGATAAAAAAACAAACAACAACAAAATTGTGCATTTATTTACGTGCACATTTTGTTGCATTGGACACCAGCAGCAGCAGCAGCAGCAGCAGCAGCAGCGACAGCAGCGGCAGCGGCAGCGGCGGCAGCAGCAGTGGCGGCGTTGACAACAGTATCGACTACGACGTCAATGTTGACGTCGGCAGCGCAGTCGACGTTAGTTTCCACATAGGCCGAAAAAGGACGAGTTCGGCGCTCATTTGCCAGCATATATAAATATATACATGCATAGGCAATATGTACAATATGCAATATAAGCGAATGGGGGCAGAAGGAGAAGGAGTCGAGGAGTGGAGTGGAGGAGTAGTGGAGTGGTACACGGTAAGGGGTAAGGGGTAAGGGGGTTATACGCAGGTATTGTGCACACATATTTTTATAGGGTTTCCATTGCATTTTTATTTAATTCTTTTTTGTTTTTATTCTCATCTTTTTTTTTCGCTCATCTTTTTTTTCAGCATTTGGATTACGCTTTGTTGCCTGCTCGCTGTGTTTTTGTGTTTCGTGTCGTGGATATGCTGGCCGGTGTGTATGTGTGTGTGTGTGTGTGTGTGTGTGTGTTTCGTTTCATTTTTGTTGCTTCTGCTTGCCTCGATTTCTTTTTTGCAGTGTGTGTTTTGGGCAGATTTTTATTTTTCGGTGGCAGCAGTGCCGGCTCCGGCTTTGAATCTGTGGAGAGCTGTGGGGCAGCTGGAGGGGCGGCCGGCCGACTGCAGTTCAATGCAGCACGGTCGCGAAGGAGAGCAAGAGCAAGAGCAAGAGCAGGAGCTAAAGCGAGAGAGCGAGAGTAAGAGAGCGTGTGCTAGAGCGAGAGAGAACGACGCGTTCGACAGTGTTGGGTCAGAGCAGAGCTTGAGAGCTTTAAGTAGGGGTAGCCAAATTGAGCACACACACAGTTGCGTGCGTGTGTGTGTGTGTTTGTGTGTGCGTTAGTGAAACGGACATGGACATCGTCGTCGATGCTGCTGCTGCCTGCTGCTGATGATAATGATGATAATGATGATGATGATGATGATGGGACGCAGCTCATTATGAGATTGCCTGCATATAATATGCAAGCCCCGCAGCGACTCAGAACGGTCTTTGCCGTTGGAGCATTGACAACTGCAAGTTGACACACACACAGACACACATTCACACACACACACAGGCTCACACACGCACAGGCAGGCTAAAAATCGACGCGACGCCGGCGTCAAATGCTGCAGCTGCGACGCCAACGACGACGTCGACGACAGCGACGCTGATCCCAAAAAAGTTTCTGGGCAACATTATTTTCGAATAGTTCAGATCCATTTAGATGAACATCAGTTAGCTATCGGATTGGACGTGCGTCGCAACCAACAGCCAACAAACCAAGCAGCAAGCCAAACAACCAACCAACAACCAACCAACAAACCACCAACTCAACTGGCCACAGACAACAACTAGCAACACTACCGACACTTGTGCCGATTTTTGGAGCGCCACTCGAGGACGAGTCTGCTCGGAAAGGATTGAAAGTCCTGGGACTGTAAATGCAATCACAATGCTAAACACAACTTGATTGTGTTGCACGTTGTTCCCTTGACGTTGCCACAACTCAAAAATAAATCTAAAAAAAAATCAACAAAATCAACAAAAAAAAAACAAAAAAAAACAAAAAAAAAAGCAGGCGGCGAAAAACGCGTTACGATTTTTTTTGTTCAAGTGCACAGAAACTATTGTTCTCATTTTCTTTTTTTTAATGTGAGCTCCAAGTCATACCAGTGAATAAAGTCAAAGTCAAAGACAACAACAAAAAACTGAAAACCAAAAAAACCAATAATATTATACGAAAAACAAGTTTCATCAACAAACAAGTGAATGCCAAGTGTTATCTGCTGTTCCATGGACTATATGCCACACACGTCGTGCCACGAACTCTAACTGAAATTAACATCAAATAACACAGATCCAGAAGTGGATCAAACACAGAAGCCCTCAAACCCACCCCAACCTAGCCAGCTCCCGCCCCACCCACAGGCGAGACTCAACTTGGATCTGAACAAAATCAGGTAGGTAAAGGCCCTATATCCCAGATCCATATAAGTAAGTACAGATCTTGAC
The DNA here is from genome assembly GCA_035042265.1 of Drosophila imparisetae. NCBI lineage: Eukaryota > Metazoa > Arthropoda > Insecta > Diptera > Drosophilidae > Drosophila > Drosophila imparisetae. The sequence continues at coordinate 1,139,900 of JAWNLP010000405.1, read as the reverse complement.
ATTTGCAACTCTCCTTGATAGTTTAATCTGTTAGCATAGGAATAATCGATGAATGATAGATGATACTTAAATTAATCTCTCTCTCTCTCTCTCTCTGTTACTTGCTTATCAGAATGTAAGTAAGATCTTTGTGGCAAGCTGAGTAATTTACACAATATCATCTTTTCCGTTTCCGTTTCCGTTTCATGCTGAAAATTCTAAAATCGTATCTAAAAATAATCAATATTTAGTAAAAATCGATGATTCAATAGATACACTCAGAACAAAAACCCAATCGCATTGAATTTGAAAAATCGCCATACTTTTAGCGCCAAGGCTCAGTATATTCTGAAAACTTATTTCTAAAAACTAGGATTTTTCTTTGTACATATTTAGAACTTTTGTTTGCCTAAATAAAACATTAGTTAACATGACGTATACAAACATATATATATATATATATATAGTTTATAAAGCTTCGTACACTCTAATTCGAAAAACGTACAATTTTTCAGCGCTTCGTGTTTTTTAGATAATACTTCGAAAAACAAAAAAAAAACGTTCTAGTTCTCAGGGCGATTTCGTCAAATTAAGAGTGATTTTTTTTCTGAGTGTAGTTATGGCTGTTAAATTGGCTGAGATTTTTATAATTAGTTCTTAGGTGCCCGCTTCCTCAGACCATTCTGCGTATGCTTCACATATTGTCTGTTCTTTGTCTTGCGATTTTCACCAAGCTCTCCGATTCCGTAATTTTCTTGTAGTTCTTGGTGATTTTAATAGTATATATAATATACATATTTGTTAGATGTAACTACATTCGACTAGGGTAATTAAGCTTTGGCGTGCCTAACATAATTGACTAATTTTTGTTTAGTTGACACGATGTCAAACCGAAACGAATTTTGGTGCCGATTCCGAGTCGCACAAATGGTTCCCAGAGACTATAAGCACTAGCGAGTTCAAATTGGAGAATATAACTTCTCATTCTCACTTCTCTAATAGTTATAGTAATAGTAGACAAATGTTTTGAATTTAGTCATCCGATGTTTAATTTGAATCGGTCAAAATGCGGTTCCGATTCGCATTCCCATTCTGATTCTGGCTAGACACCCTGTTACTCATCCGAATGATAATGCACATATTGATATATATTCATATTGTTATAAGTATTGAGATATTCTGTGTATGACTTTCCGTCCTTTTTCTCACTTACCCCATTTTAATTGCATGAGCAGCAGGCATCCTCATAAGCTACAAATAGATAAGAATTGTCCAGATTAGATACTAATAAAAAGCAATAAATCCGTCAAGCTAGCTACTAAATATATATACATATATCTAATATATATGCAAGTGAGAGAGCAACAATAATATTTACTATGATAATAAACGCAAACACAAAACTCAACTCAACCACTCAGAAAAAAAATGCCCCTCGGCGTTACAAAATTACAAAGTTATAATAACAATAAGAAAAACATTTACTTTATCATTTTTGACACCCGGCCAAATTGTGGCATGCAACAAAGGAAATAAAAGAGCTGCACTCACTGCAACACAGCGTTGCATAGAAAACTACTAAAACGACGCTTAACACGCGGAAACGGAAACTTCCCGTTGCCTCCAATGCCCCCACCATTCTCTCTTGCAACGTGGCATGTGCTGCGGTTGTCCAAATACAACATCTGCCCCAGCACCCATGCCACAAGGCACAAAAAGCCATGCCGTGTCCCACACCCTGCCACACCCACAGTGGCTGCAACTCGTATTCGCGAGCCACGCTCCTCTGCCAACTGCGGGCAACAAAAAAAAAATGAAAAAAAAAATGGGGGAAAAAAAATGTAAACATAGACAGAGTCAACAAAGTTGGCGAGTCCAGCTCCAGCTTCAGCTCCAACTGCAGCTCCAACTGCAGTGCCTGCGCCCAATCCCCAGTCCCTCGGTGCCTCCTCGGTCCCTCTGTTCCTCTGTCTGTCTGTTTGTCTGACTTGGAGCGTATGCAAAAGAAAAAAATGCGCTCAATTGCTAAACAATCCGTGTAGCCTACTCAGCGCTATTCACTCGATTTGATGGCCTAATTGTAGGATCTATTTTGGCCCTTTTGGCCAGAGCGAACTTGAGCTGGGGCAAGTGTGAGTGTTTATCCAACCCCCCCCCACCCAATGCACCCCTTGTTGCGTTGAAGTGCGTGCAACCGCTAATATGTGCCATTTAATATCAATTTGCAGTCGCGTTAAATCGCTGCTTATTAATTAAGCGAAAATTGAATTGAAAAGCAAAGTCGAAAGAAAAACCGACGGCACACCAACAAAAAAAAAAAAAAAAAAAAACTGCATTAAACAACTCAAAAGCTATGTAATGTGATATGTATCTGTGTGTGTGTGTGTGTTCGGGTGCGGGTGTAGTTGTAACATATGTGTGAGTGTGTCGAGTTCTAAGCCCCACACTGCCAAAACCAGTTCGCATTTAATTACGCGGCCTTTGTGCGTTTAATTGGCAGTAATCTAATTTAATGAGTTCAACTGCAGCGCTGCAAACACTCGTTTTTTTTCCTTCTTTTTTTTGTGGCTAATACACTCTATGTGTATGCTTCTCGCTTCTCACTTCCCGCTGCTCGCTGCTGACATCTCACTTCTCACTTCTCGCTGCTCGCTTCTCATTGCCTACTTCTCGCTTCTCGCTTCTCAAATCTCACTTCTCTCTGCTCACTTCTCTCTGCTCACTTCTCTCTGCTCACTTCTCATTCCTCAAATTTCACCTCTCGCTGCTCTATTCGTTGGTGAAATCACCTAGTTACTGAGAGTGTGTCGAGTATTGATTCGTGTATGCTTCTCGCTTCTCGTGCATGCTTCTCGCTTCTCAGCTAATTACGCAGCGTGGTTTCGAGTATAGATTTCTTTCTATATTACTCATACGACATCTGGTTTGGCTGCAGCATTCATTAGTGATATACAAATACAAAAACCAAAAAAACCAACACATTTCGAATGTAAATAATGATTTGTGATTATCATTCATTTGTTATTCAGTTTAATATTGAATCGCTGCAGCTTTGTGTTGAATTTCAGTTCACTTCCTACTTTTTTGGCCAGTGAGACAGTGAGCTTAACCCATACGCATAAAGAAGCTCCTATGCCCATTCTCCATGCCCCATGCCCCATGCCCCATGCCACATTCCCCTCAAGCGATCGAGCACATCGCCAAAGAACAAAACAGAGCAGAACACAGAACACAGAAAACAGCACAACAATTGAGAGGCATCACCGAAATTCCAGCCAAAAAATGTCCGCAGTTAAATTGACTGCAATTTTTTGTTTTTAGGCAAGAACGATATTTACAGTCGGTTCAATGACCTACAAAAAAAAAGAAGAAGAAAAACTGAAACCAAACAAAAGCCCCAACAGCCAAAACCAAAAACCAAAACAACAACAATGAAAAAAGCAGCGCAGATCACCGAGATTCTTTCTGTTTTTGTTTCTATACGTTTGTACAACAATCTCTCGCATTTGTGCATTTGTGTGTGTGTGTGTGTGTATGTGTGTGACGATCTTCAAGCTGTTAGAGGGAGAGCGATATAAAATAAGAAGAGCGCGCACATATGATGGGAAGAAAAGGGAAGGGAGCAGGCAGCGGAGGTGCCGCTGCCAAAAGAGAGACAACGCGTGCAGTTGCCAAAAAGCGCACAAAAATAAAAACCCGAAACTTGCACACACACACACACACGCACACACATACGCAAACGCACACAACCAGAACAAACATGCATACAAAAATATCAAATAGCAAATTACTCATGCGCCAAACGATGAAGTCGACGATGACGACAGCGGGGGAAGGGCAAGGAGGGTAAGGGAGGAGGGGGGTTGCCAGTCGAGCTTGTAAAATGCCAGCAATGGCCAGCTGGCAGCGGTGGGCAGGGAGAAAGGGTTACGAGGAAGCAAGAGGATTGCATGACGCTGACTACGGAAAGTGCCCACAAAGTGCAATCAAGTCAAAGGATCGCAACCAGCAGCTTAGAATACAGGCATGCATGTGTGTGAGTCCGTATGTGTGTGTGTGTGCCTGTGTGTGTGTGTGTGTGTTGCAACGGGCAGTAGAAATCATTGGCAGTCCAAATTGGGGACCATGGGGACCAACATATGGCGCACATATCAACGCAGCCCTAAAAAAGGCACCCATTAAAGTAATTGCCAAGCACTTGAATCTTCGAGATGCACACAAATAAATATATATATATATATATATATGTGCATGAATGTATGTATCTATATTATCCATATTATTCCATTACTCGACCAGTTTCAACTCGATCGATCTTCTATCCTTTGGCAATGAGATTACTCAATCAAAGAGCAAATCACAAACGATGCTTCATAAATCAGTTAAATAATAAGTTTATTCACACACACACACACATAAATATATTAGGTATATTACATAATGACTGATTGCTTTCAAAATATCCTGTATGTATGAGTAAGATCAAGTAAATGAGCCCCAACTAAAATATAAATATTTATATTTAACTAAAATTGCTTCATCGCTGATTGCTGCAGCGATGCTTGTGTGTGTGTGTGTGTGCTTGTATGTGTATTAATGCATTTTATGTGCGATATAAAAATATACATTCGAATAATGTATTATTAAATTTGGAGGCTACAAAAATTGTGTTTAAATTTATTATGTTTGCAATTTGTTTATATGATCAATTTGCGAATAGTATAAAGCATGTATGCGTGTATGTGTGTGTGTGTATGTGTTTGTGTGTGTTAATATTCCATGTATATTTCGCAGTTGTCTCCTTTTGGCTGGTACATTTGCGCAGTTTGTTAAGCATTTTATGGGTAGAGCTATGCACACAAATACATACATACATACATAAATACATAAATACATATATACATGTGTATAGATATGTACATATGTAATAAGCAAATACATATGGTGTACCAGGAAAAAGGCAAGGGCCCGAAACAATGCAAAATAATGCACCCAACCTTGTATCCGGTTAGACTAGAATTTCGGGTATTAAATGACAACAACAACAACAGCAGCAACAGCAGCAGCAGCAGTGCCAGAGAAGCCACTCTAATCTTGCAAAATACTTTCTACATGCACACACACACACATACATATTTGTTTGTATGTATATACTACGAATGTGGAACAGTCTATGCACTTGCACTTATACATGCTTACAATACTTAAACACACACACACACACACATGCTTAATTTTTATTTATTTTTTTTTGCACAATGTCAAACGCCTACGAAAAAATGCGCAACTGCATAGGCGACAATAAGAAGCGTGAGGGGCGTGGTGTGGGGTGTGGGATGAGGAGTGCTGGCAGCGACTTCGGATTGGAATGAGAATATGGATGAGAACGAGAATGAGATCGGGAATGAGAAGCAGAACAAAAACGACACTTGTATGCCTTTTACACACACAAACACACACGCACACAGAGACGCACAGCTGCAGCGGCAGCGACAGTGTGTGTGTGTGTGTGTGACGACTATTCAGTTTACTGCTGCTAAAAAGTCGAAAAATAATTTTGTATTTTTTTTGGCAGTCCATTGACCCGCACTGCGAACTGCGAACAGCGAAAAGCGACACAGCAAACGGCAACAGCACCGGCCATGGCCAAGGCGAGAGCCGATGTAGAAAGATAGCAAACAAACAACTTAAACACAGAGAGAGCGATAGTCTCGTCACACACACACACACACACACTTGCAAAAAGCTCCTGACCTGGCGGTGATCTCACTGCGCTGAGCGCTTGCTTGCCTGCCTCTGCTTGCACTTCTCGTTCTCATTCTCATTCTCATTTTCGTTCTCATTCTCTCAGTCGCCACGCACTTGGCACTGAGTAGGCAAAAAGCTTTTTTCGGCATGACTGCAACAATGTGTGCGTCTGTGCGTCTTTGTGTGTGTGTGTGTTTGTTAACATACAGGGTGCTTAGAAGCTGGCGTGCAGTGCGGATCGGCTCAGTTCGGTTCGCATCGCTTCGCTACATAGTCAGACAAATACCCAAAATGATTCACGCGAGACCCCCGACGACAAATGCGTGGTGAGAAGTGCATTGACTTTTCTCCTTCTCAGCGATTTGCGTGGCATTGACACACGAACACACACACACACACACTACATACACATGTAAAAGCTTGATTATGAATATGAATACGAATTCGAATGCGAATTCAAATATAAAAAGTGTGCAAGGCAAGGCTTTGACCTCGTCACTGACTAACTGCAGTTTGCCCACCTTTCATAGATTATTACAATATGCTGCTAATCAGCGAACATCGAATATCAAATATCGATTATCACTGATCGCATTCTCGCTCATACACTCACTCACACACACACACACACACACAGTGCTTCCAGTTTGGTTTGGCCGATAAGACACAGTTCAGTGCACGCAACACAAAACAACTGCGAAAATCGACAAAGTGTAACAACAAAAAAAGCTAAAAATACACACAAAATACACAGCGCAATGCTGTTTATCAAATTCGCACAAACGCACATACATACACACACATACACATGCACATTTATATGCATGTATATAGATTTATGTATGCATATTGTCTTGTTAGATTTAGTCAATCAACTAATTTTTGGAATATAAATGATTCATTATTCATTATTCAGTATTCATTATTGATTAGTGCTTGTAATAACACTTATTACCAGCCATAAGCGAATACTCAGACAAATGCGTCTTTGTCATTAAATGCGAAAGTTATCAACTATGCCCCATTTTGGCACACCTAGCCACACTCACCCCCCCCCCCCCCCACACACACATTAGGTACTGTCAAATGACTACAGACATTTTTAATGAAAAGTGTTGCGCTTCTTCTTCTTGTTCTTCTGCTTCTATGCAAGCTGCAGGAGCAGAAATGCACATGGCAGATCCATTGAATATCCATCACAGCAATATTAAAAAGTGAACTAGAACTTATTACTGACATACCCAGCCCAAACCAGGCCAAACCCAAACCCAACCAGGGCTCCTCTCTTCTTTTTTTTCATTTATTTCTATACGCTGTACTCATTGATGAAAATCAGTGCAAAGGGTATGCTGAAGTTATTAATTTCTCTGATTTAGTACTTATGCATAACTGTTTTCGTCGATAGTAATAAAACGAACATTTTAATGACAGAGCCTTACCGATTATTATATGATATATCTTGATATATTATTGTTGGAGTGCAATAATTTCATCAAGTTTCTCAGATTGATTCAAGCATTTTCTCTCTACATAAATATATGTGTGTGTGTGTGTGTGTGTAAAAAGAAGAGAGCATGATAATCGAGCTTAAATATAGTATAATATAATATATTAAATGTGTGTCCAACTATATATATAGAAACGAAAGCCCTGCAAACCATGCTGACATTCGAAAGATGAGTTTGCAACAATAAATCGAGCATAATGTATTTTCAAAATTAAGTGCAGGGTATCTCGTAATCGAGCATAGTTGTCTAGCGCACTGTCAACTTGTTGTTGTTTTTTCTTCTCTTTTTTTGGCGCCTTCCTAACTCGCTACCAAACCCCCTTCCCCCCATCCTCCTTCTCCAGCCACTAGCACAAGGCAAAGATGTTATAGACATTTTTTAAACATGTTTCAACTACGCATTCGCCCCCTTCTGCCTCTTCTCGCTCCCCCTCTGCCCCTCTGGTTGACGTCGTATTTGAGTAACTCTATTCATCATTTTGCGCGCTTCCTTAGCATCGTCCTTGTCTCCTTCTCCTCCTCCTCTCCTCTCATCGCCTCGCCTCCACGTCTTGTTCTCGTCGTCGTCGTTTTCAGCTAACCAACAGAAGAAAAAGAAGCAGCAGCAGAAGCAGGAGCAAAAAAATAAAATCATCCAGAAGTGAAAACTGCTTACAAGGATTTCACTCTGCATCTGAATCCTCCCCTCCCCACTCCCCACCCCCCACCCCCACACACACACACACACCCCTTCCTCACTCAATGGTGCTCGCACTGGTTTTTTAATATGTACTTACTAAAGAAAGCGCACACACACACACACACACATGTAGGCATGTGTACACAGACACATTTATACGTCTTTATACTTGTATATGTAACATATATGTATATAAATATATATATATGTATTGCTTATAGATGTGTGGAGAGGGGAGGGGGCTTTGGCATGCTTTGTATAAGTATAAAATTCTAAAAAGAAGTATTAATCCTTAGCTTAAACATTTGCCAACCGCAGCAAGCTACACACACATACACACACACGTACACACACACACACATCCGGAGATAGAGGAGACTGGTGCACCATTTTGCTGCTCTGTGTGGCATACAACGCTGCGCACAACTTATGTTGCAAGCCAAAGTGTTGCTTTATGAGTCTCAGTCTTGACTAAAATGCCCGCTTATTGCATATGAATTGTATTATTATTAATATTATTATTATTAATAATATTATTATTATTATTATGCGCGAGATCTCCATTGAATGGCATCTATGCATTCTAATTATTTAACAAGAAAAGTTAGTTAGAAACAGTTAATCCAAGCGAAGAACGTTGCTATCCAGAAGAAGAAGAAACAGCAGCAGCAGTGCTGATTTCATTTATGTATTTGAGCATGTCTAAGTACTCACACACACACACACACACACAGAGAGATAGAGGACAACTAATCGCTTCTTCTGCATTGTCCCATTCTCGCTTGCAGTTTCAGTCGCCGCTTCTAATCCACCCAAAGAACGTCGATCCCCAAATGTATCGACAACAACAACCCTGTGTTCTTAAGCGGCAGAATAAGAGGAAGAAACAGCAGCAGCAGCAGCGGTGCTGACTTTGTACTTACTTTTGGCTTCGTATCGCTTTTATTCAAATTCATAATCGCAAAATTTTTATATTCTACTTATGCTCAAAGGACGCGTGTGTATATGTGTGTGTGTTTGTGTATATGTGTGTGTGAGTGTGGGAGGGGACTAGTGGTTGGCTTTGTGCTGAGCCTACAATGGGGGCCACCCATTCGATACCGCCCCGATACCGCCCCGCCTGTTCTCAAACGCCTTCGCTTCATACTGAGCATCATCCATCCTCACAGCCAGCACATCCTTAGTCCTTATGCCTTAGTTCTTAGTCCCAATCCATGCCATACCATACCATTCCATTCCATTCTATGCCGACCCGTTGTCGACGTCTTCTTTCGTCCCGTCTCGGTCTGTGGGCCTAACCCCAACCCCAGCTGCCCGCCTCCCCCTCCCCCTCCCCGTCCCCGTACCCGTCCCCGTACCCGTCCCCGCCTCCTTGCTGTAATCGGAAACTTTCCTCTTTCTTAACATTTTTCATCTTTTTTTTGCTTTCATTTTGCTTGTGCCAAAAATACAAAAAGTACGCTGAAGGGGGGGTCGTGGGGTGTTGGTGTTTGCGGTGGTGGGGGGCTACAAAAGCGCTGAGAATGGAATGAATGAATAATAAAAGCGAAGCACTCGATGGCGTAGAATTTGAATAGAAGCTTAGTTTTTCGCTTATACAACAAAAACTTTCTTTTTTTCGGGGTTGTTTCCAATTTTTTTCTACTTTGCTCGCGACGTCGATGGCAACTGCAAACGGCGAAGCTGTACGACGAGGGGGGAGGAGTGGTGGGGAGCAGCGGGGGAGAGCGACGCTGGTGTTTGCGGGTGTGTGTATGTGTGCGAGTGTGTGTGTGTGTGTGTGTGTGTGTGTGATGGTGTGTGTGAGTGTGTATTTAAGTTGCACAGTCAGAAAAGGGCAAGGAAAGCGTTTTTACAAAACGACACACACACACATAGAAACACACACACACACAGTAAGCAAGCAGTAAGCAGGCGAGCGAGATAGATAGATAGATAGAGAGAGAGAGGAAGCGAGAGAGATAGACGCATAGTAGACGCAGACGCAAGACGGCTGAAGAAAAACTGAAAAGTTTATAATTACTTATTTTTTGATGAATTGGGTAAATATTAAAAAAGAAAAAGAAAACCGAATCGGGGCTGTGGCAGGGACACGGGGTGCAGGAAGCGGTTCGGGGAGGGCGGCAAGCAACGGTAATAGAACTCAAGCGCTAACTGGGCACGGCACGGGGGCGGCTTGGGACCAAAACTTGAAGCGCCAGCAGCGGCAACAACAGCCAAAAAGGTACAGCGCGCGAGCTTAAAAAGAAATACGACTACATTAAAAATTATCGATCGAATTTGTATTTCTTCTTTTTATTTATTTTTTTTTATTTTTTTATTTGCCAGTTGCTGCCCCGTTGCTGCCATTGTTGTTGTTGCTGTTGTTGTTGTTGTTGTTGGTTCAAAATTACAAGCAAGGCAAACTATATGGGAAAAAAACAAGCAGTCGCTTATTCTTATTCTACTTAGTTGCTGCAACCATTGTTGTCGTTGTTGTTGTCGTTATTGTTGTCGTTGTTGTTGTTGTTGCTATTGCTGTTGTTGTTGCTGTCGTAATGGCCATTAAAGTTATGTCAGCTTATGGATTGTCTATCAACGGTAAAGCTTAACTAGTCGCAGCAGCAAGCAACAAAGTGTTACCAGTGGACAGTCAGTCAGTGTGGCAGTGCCGGGTACGGGTGGGGGGGGGGGGCGTACAGCGTGCAACTGCCACGCTACTTTGAGAAGTTTTTGCACTCAGCATAAATAATCAGCCTGATTTTATGATAAAAAAAAATAATAATTTCGATATATAAGTAACAACAAAATATTGCCACAAATTTAAATGCTTTTTTTTCTATTTATCACATATATATATATATTTCTTAATAATACCAAATATTTCTTAAAAGTTGAAATTTCTGAAATTCAGTAGTATATTATAGTAATTTTTGCTCTGTCGACTGCTATTTTTCACAGTTTTGATATTCAACTCAGTTTTGGTTTCAAAACGCAGTACAATCGAAAGTTTTTTCAAATTTAAAACTATATATATATGGATATCTAGAACCTTATTAACAATTTCGGAAAACTATTGCATTTAGCTCGCTCGCTATTTTACACATACAAACACCCAAATAGATACAGTTTCTATATTTGCGTGTTATATATATATATGTATATTCAATTAGATTCTTACTCCGATTCCGATGTTGAACGCAAAAAAGGCACAACAAGTTTACCAATAATACTACTGTCAGAGTTTGGCTTCTGGGCGTGGCGAATGCCAAACTTCATTTGACCAATTAAATTTGTTAAATATGTAATTAAGTTGTGCAAGGAAGTGTTCACGACATCAGCAATACCGACTGGAAACATCGACAGACATCCTTATTAAGTTTAATTGAATTTGTCGTTTATATTCTTGCATTGCGCATGTTGCATGTTGCATGCTTCATGGTTTGCCTGTGCGCCCTTTTTTTCTCTTTTTGTAAATCAAATAAACTCTAAATAATCAAAAAGCGCAAAATAAAAAGTTTTTCAGTCAGAGCAACCAAGTCTTACCACTTACCCCTTACTTAACACCCCTTAACAGTCCCTGCACTTCTGCAACTTCCAACATTTATTTATATATGTTATGTGGCAGCAACTGAAGTAACCAGACGAGGCAACACGACGCCAACGAGCGATGCCAAAGGAAATGCGCTTTATGAATTTTATTAAAAGGAAATTCCCAATCCCCCCATCCTGCATCATACCTCAAGAGGAGTGTCTGTCTTGTGATTTGTCTGCAGCTGAATGTTGCAACAGGAACAAGTGTTGCAAGCGTTGCAATCCTAAATAAATCCAATTTAGATGGAATCTCTGGTTTTGCTACACAATTTTGATTATAGAGCGCAAGATGATGTTGTCGTCCTGTTTGTAACACATGAAGGGAAGACGCCTCCGACCCCAGACGATATATGTATATATCTATATATATATATATTCTTATATAGTCTTATATAGCCATGTCCGTACGGCCATCTAAGCACATAACAATGTGAACTCAAACAATCTAGCAGCTTTCTTAATGAAACTGGGCACATAACCCTCCCCTGGCTATAGCACTATATCACATAGATCGGAGTTGACCGAATCGAATCACAATCTCCAAACGAAAGAAAAACTATTTGGCTTGAATGCATAAATAACATTTTTGCTTAACAAGTTATGCTAGGGAAACTTATCCATTATGCATATTATTATTATTGGCAACAATAGGCAGGTGCTTTTTTCCAGATTTATTGTGAAATTTAGATGTCGGCGTATAGCTGCTCTGCAGTCAAATGTGACTTGGCTGGCCTTAACTGGTTAGTCATTAGACTCAAAGTTGGCTTTATTGGCCAACAACCATCGAGCCAAAATGTAGGCAATTAATCTCCGCTCGGAAAGGGTATGTAATCTTCGTTCTCAGTTTTCTACATTTTTTTTGTTTTTCGCTGCTAATCGCTGGGTCGCTTTTTGTCGCGTGGTCGCTTTGTCGCCCTGTTTGTCATTTTGCCTGGTCTGAGTAATGCTTATCGTGGAACCGGGCTTATCAATGCCAAATATGATGAAGAGGCAGGCAGCCACGCAGAGGCAGCCGCATCATGAGGCAAGCAGCGGAACAAACAGTCGCCGTTAAGAGGCCGACGATCGTGACTCAATCCCATCCACAGTGGTATAGTTTTATTCCGCTCCTCCTCCTCCTCTCACTCTCTCTCTCTCTCTATCACTCTCTCTCTCTCTCTCTCGTCATAGACAGTAACAATCATTCCGGCTGTATACATTCCGCCTGTATACAATATTCCAGCCACTAAGCAGCAATGCCTGCCCCATCAAAGCAAAGCCTCTCCAGTGCCCCATTGTCGAATGCAAAACTTTGCCAACTAACTGCCAAATATAAATATACACACACTAGTAGTAAGTGTAGAATTGCCCTCCATTCCCCCCCCCCTCCCATCACTCCACCACCCCCTCTCTACTTACATATTTTCAAATGCTGCCAAGGGGCGGCTCATCAGCCATTGCCATTTCCAACGCCATTTCCCTTTGCTTTTGCCTTTGCCCGCAGCTTTCTTAGCGCCGGGAAAATCTGCGGAATTTATAAAATTTTCATAGTTACAACTTTCTTTATGCTGTGCGCGGGAGGTGTGTGGGGGAAGGCGGGTGGTTTGTAGGAGGTACCGTTAACTTAATGTGCACTAGAGTCGCAGCTAGAAAACCGAAACACAAAACCCAGCCCAGCCCAGCCCAGCCAGCGCTCAATCCCTCATCCCAGCCACAACATCTCTACATCTCCACATCTGCCCCACCAAATGGCCGCTTCTATTTTGCAGTTTAGTTTCAAATACATTGCCGCTGTTGCTGCTTATGTTGCTGCCACTTCTGCTACTGCCACTGCCACTGCCACTGCTACTGCTGCTACTGCTGCTGCTACTGCTACTGCTGCTGCTGCTGTTCTTGGTGTTGTTGCTGCAATCTTTTTTGGCAATATTTTTTGCGTGCTGCTTCTGCTATACACAAGACTCTCCATTATTATTATTATTATTATTCTTTTTTTGGCTCCTTTTTTTTGTGTTGTTGTTGTGCAACTGGGATTAAAAGAGAGGGAGCTAACGAGGAAGAGGAAGTGGGAGAGTGAGAGAGAGAGACAGGCACATACATATAGCTGGAGACCAAGACAAAGAGAGAGTGAGTGAGAGAGATAGCGAATAGCGTAATAAAAGGCTGCTGTCTTCATGTTGTTGTTGTTGTTGTTGTTCTTGTAGTTGTTGTTGTTGTAGTTACTATGAAGCAACTCTCGGCTCGACGCGAACCCAACGAAACAAAAAACCAGCAACAAACCAGTGAAGCCCCAACGTTAAACCCCAGCCTCCCCCACCCACATCCCCATCCCCATCCCGCAACCCCCCTCTTTTCGCCAGCCGCTGCTTGGCAAACAGACGCAAACTTTTCAGCGCTCTAACAGTTTCTCCTATACCTAAAATATACCGTCAATGTGTGAGGGGCGTGGGGGTTGGCGGGGGGTAAACGGCAACCGAGAATGAAAAGGAAAACCCAAAGAAAATGTACGCGCGCGAGAAATGTTAAAAAATATTTTTATAGCTACGCGAACGTTAGAATAGTGTTTGCGTTCAAGATGTGTCTGTGTCTGTGTCTGTGTATACATATATATTCATACATTAAATGTGTGTGTGTGTGTGTGTAAATGGTGCGACTGCTTCTGATTCTGCTGCTGCTACTGCTGCTGCTGCCAAAGTTTGAAGGTCGACAGCGCCAGCAGCGACGTCAACGTCTTCTTCTTATTCTGCTGCTTCTGTTGCTGCTGCTGCTGCTGCTGCCAAAGTTGTTGTTGTTAGTCAAATGGGGTGTTGATTGAACGGTTGGTTGCCCGCCCACCCGCGTCTTGTGAACAACCTCCACTCCCCTCGCTACCCCTCGGAACCGTACTGTTTTTTGTACGTTGTATTGCGCTTAGACACAAATTTTACAATCCACCCACACAAAAATTCTGCAGCAGCCCCAAAAAAAGGCAGCTATTGGCATAAGCAAAACGGGTGGGGTGACGAGGAGAGATTGTGGGAGGGGCGGCGCAGGGCACAACAAGGTAGTTGAAGAAAAAGTCAGAGCTGGATGATTATAGAGAAGGGGGGGAGATGGGGAGAATGTAGGGGATTGGGAACAAGTTGGCAAAAGTATTACTTGAGCATGTATAGAAAGATTGGCAACTAACGTTGAGCAGCAGCAGAGAAACAGAACCTTCCTCCTCCCCCCCCCCCCCAAGCAATGTTAGGGATGGTAGGGGATGGCTGCAGAGATAGCGGGCGGCTTCTGCACTTAACGTAGTCAGTCGCACCCCCTACCTTACCCTAGTCACCGCCTGGTGCCGTCGTTGTCGCTGGCGCAGTTAGCAAGCTGTGTGCACTAAATAAATTGTAATACAAAGTTTCGCTGAATTATTATGTATTCAAATCGATATCAGGCCGAGAGTTCGAGTTATGTGTGTGTGTGTGTGTGTGTGAGTTCGTGTAGTGCGATTTCTTTCCCAGCTTCAGTTCTTGCGTACAGTTGTGCGTGGCGCACAAAGTTGTGAGCTGAGCGGGAGCTGGAGCCGCAGCGGTAGCACTAAGCGTTGACCTGACCTGACCTGACCTGGCCATAGAATAAAAGTTTGTAGGCTTCTCGTTTTTTACTTCTTTTCTTTTTGTCTGTCTGTCTGTCTGTCTGACTGCTTTGTATTTGATGAGCACCTCTTGAGTACTAATTTGTGAGCCAACATTCAATGAGCTGATCAACATTTGCACGATGATCAACGGGGTCAACGATAACGATAAAAACGCTTATCGCATCACGCTGCGGCACAATGTCAGCTAATAAATACCAACCCAGGTCATCTGTGCAGCGGGGCTAACCCAAAAATCTCTATCTTGGTATGCATATATATATATATATATATATATATATATATTAGCATAGCAAAATGTCAAAAATGTATCAAGAACTTGCGAACAAAGTAGAAAACAAAGCAACATAACCTCAATTATCTCTATCTAAAGTTGTGTATCTTGGCATCTGTTTAGTTAAATGTCTATAATATAGTGTTACTGCAAAGTTCCATTAGTTAAGCATTAAATATTAAATACAAAGAAGAAGAGCATAATAAATATCTGTCTTTGATAGAGTTTTTCTTTGCTCTAAAACAATGAAATCAGCTTTTGAGCATGATTGAAATGATAACGCAGAATCGTAAACATTGAGCAACAAAAAATGATTTACTAATAAAAATGGCAGTCCAAATAACCGTTTGCAATTTCGTTATAAAAATGTCGATCTAGCATCGATATATTCTCAGTCAGATTCACTTGAAGTTTGTACACTGCTCAAACTATGTATATGGCTACCAAAATGTTAAGCAAAACAAACAAGCCAAAAAACAAACCCAAGTTAGAATTAGTCTTTGTTGTGCTTCATAATAAGTGCTCTGATCGTTGTTGCGTGCGTTATATACATGTACATATATATTTGTTAGCTGCACTGCGGTAGTCGTGCCACATCGCGTATACCTGATACGAATACTCATGCACCAAAATTTATGGCATTTTGTGTTCGTTCAGTGTTTATTAGTATTTGGTTGATGTTTTGCTGTTTCTGTTGTTGCCGTTGCTGTTGCTGTTGCTGTTGCTGTTACCGTTGGTATGCGGCACACACGAATTTAGAAAACCCATCCTTAGACCAGGAGGAGCAAGGGCCTCAAAGGGCTTCATCAAAGCACGAGTGAGCGAAGTTGAGTGGCGAATAGTTTTGGGCTTAGGGCTGAGACAGGCTGAGGCATCTGCTACAGCTTACACACACACACGCACACACACACACACATAAGGGTCCGGCTGCAAAAGCTCATTTAGTTATTTTCACTGAAATTTACAGCATTTTTATTTATTTTTTGCACAAAAATACATTTTGTGTTTGTACCTTGAACCCATTAAAAATGAATAAAAAGGGTATGCTGAAATTGTGCATCGATATATATATATATATATATATATATATATATCTGATTTGTAACAACAGCCAAGTCTGCCTGAACGTGTACCTATGCACAAACGCATGTTAGAGATTATAGGAGCTAGAGCGCCTGTACATCTGGAATATAAATTTATTTCATTTCATCGACAACTTCGCTCTATAATCTATATACATGTATGTATATATATATGTGCACAAACTGCACAAATTTCAGCTAAAAAACAACCAAGTTATAGTCCGAAATGAGAATACTTCATATAATATTCATATTTGAGTGTGCAGAACATTTGTAAGGGAGTTTCAGCAAATTATCCTGCTGAGCAGACAGGGTATGTTCTCGTCGAGTTCTCCCGACTTGGTCGACATTCTTACTCGTTTTGTTTTGCTTTCTGTTTATGCATTTTTTTTTTTCGTTGCACTCGCCTGCCTGCTTGCCACAAAGTCAGAGACAGAGTCATAGCCATAGTTCTAGAGTTCTGACTGTCTCATCCTGCCACAGTGCAAAAAAAATGAGATGGGCCATGGGGCTTGGGGCTTGGGGCATCGGGCTTGGCAAATGCTGGTGTGGACAGTCAGACCGCACGTCGGCAGCATTTTAAATATAATTATAATATAATTTGGAACGGTATTTTTTCGCCTTACTGCTGCCACTTTATGTGTGCGCGCTCATGTGTGTGTGTGTTGTGTGTGTGTATTTGCTTCCGTATTAGCAGCACTTTTCTGATAAGAGGGTGAGGAAGAGGCAGCAGTGTGGGGCGTTCGGGGGATCACTGCATTGTTAATGCAATTTCGCTTTGCATCCACGTTTTTGTTATGCTTCCGTATTAAAATAATTATAAAATTTTTTTTTTTTTTTTTTTTTTGTATTTGGGGCTATTTTATGCATGTGTAGGAATACTTCTAGCCGGCACTGTAAATATCGTTTTTGCTTTTGTTTTGCATGTGTGTAAACTGTAAATTGTAAAAGTCAGTTTTGATACTTTTTCCCCATTGTTGGCGCTTCTTCTTCCCCTATATATGTATATAAATATTGTTGTTTTTTTTTTTCAACGAATTCTAGCATGTAATTTCGTAGAAAGTTTAGTAAGTGCTATAAATAAATTCAAATGGAAATGCAAAATGCGAAATGCAAAATGGAAAAAAATGGAAAAGAGGAAAAATTAAAATGTGGCATACAACACACATATGTATATGTACATATATACCGCACCACGTTATTTGCCTCATTGCGCTAATCCCCTCCCCCCATAAATAATCTCTCATATTCACCCCGGATTGCAATGGCATTCTCAATCATTCTCAATTCGTTGCACAGGCCCGTGCAATCGAAAGTTTTTCAATAAAGCATCGAGTCGGCATACAGCCCTATAATGTAAATATTCAATAAACATATATCGATAATACCTAGCTCCATATATATGCACATATATCTAGTTCCGCAAATAGCTGCACAAGTTTTTTTTAATAACACAGCCAGCACAATAATCAGGCGCTTGTTGTGGCTGTTGTGGTGCCGTGGTGCAAGGCAAGGCAAGGCAACCTTTTAGTTTCAGCAAGTTTATTTTTACAACTCATGCAACTTCAGTATTTAAGGCGACTCAAATAACCAACACGGCGAATGCGTAATTCAATGACAGCTGACCAGACTGACTGCCAGACTGCTGCCAGGCTGACAGGCTGATATCCTGCAACAGGTAGCTTGCGAGTGGTTCGCTGTGTGTGTGTGGGTGTGTGTGTGTGTAACTGGGGGTGTGGGTGTTTTGGCTACTTGTCTTGTGGATTTTCCACGTTTCGCTACGCCTTGTTGCGCCTGTCGCCGTGGCGGCACAGCAAGATTCTCGATGGCAACCAGCTGCAGACAGCCGTGACCTTCGTTGGACAATGCGAAACTGTGCCACATGCCTCGCAGTGAGGCGGCAGCTGGCTGGCGTCTGAGCGAATTGTGACGAGGGGGAGGTGGTGGTAGAAAACGACCAAAAGCAATTCACAGTTCGCAACTGGCAACTGGCAACGCAGAAGACAGCGAAGGACCTTGCCATGGAGTTTTCAAACAAATAAAGAATCGAAGGAGTATTCGCCAACAAACAGGCAAACATTGCCACACACACACACCCATACACAGCGAGCAATGTTCAATGTGTTCCTCCTTTTCGCTGCTCTCTCGCTCTCGCTCTCTCCTTCTCTCTCTCTCTCTCTGCCATTCTTTTGCCATTGAAAATTAAAATGCCGGCTGCCCATTCCAAGTTGAAGTGTTTGTCGCTTTTCGCTGCCGCGGACTTTTAACTTCCGGCTTCTGTCTGCTATCTCTCTCTCTCTCTCTCTCTCTCTCTCTCTCGACACTCTCGCTCTGCCGCTGTCTCTGTCTGCTCAGCTGTGGCATGTTGGCCTTGTCGACAACCGACAGCCGGCAACCGACAACTGTCTTGACCTTGCAGCTGGCCTCTAACTGGCAGACTGAGCGTCTACCTGTCTGCCAATCTTACGCGTGCTCCTGCTGCTGCTTCATGTGTGTGTCTGTGTGTGTGTATGTGTGTATGGGAGAGTGTGGCAGTGTGTCTGTTTGTAATGATAATCCGCATAAAATTACAAGCAAAGCGCAGACGACAAACGCCCACACACACACACACACACAAGGCGACACAAGGCGAACCAAAAGTAAGGCCAAGGTCATTCTCATGTCCCACACTCGCATCCACGTACACATACACAACGACACACACACAGACACACACGCCAATTGGCCAAGCAAGTAAAGTCGTCGGCGCGTGGCTCACTTTCACTCGCATAGCCCGAAAAAAGCCAAGCAACTCATTCCCCATTTGCCACTCCCCCACCACACTCCAGAAACTCATCCACAGCCAGACAGGCAGCTAGCCAAACGAACGTCCTAAGGTCCTTAGCAGCAGCATATGTGTGTGCGTGTGTATGTGTGTGTGTGTGAGTGAGAGTGTGTGCCTTTGTGTGGTGTGTGTGTGTGCGAGTGTGTCAACCAGTCAAGAGCATATGTGAATTCGACGCGGCGCCCAAAAACATTTCCTGCCAATGTCCTCCTCGTAGTCCTGGCGACTGTCTTTCTCTGTATGTCTATGTGGCTGTGTGTGTGTGCTTGTATGCGTGTGTGTATTTGTGTGTTCTTAAGTTTTTATGGCTTGCTGACTACTACTTCCGGTTCGGGTTCGGTCTCCGGGTTTGGGGTTGTGGTTGGGCTCTGAAACTGGGTCTGGGTCTGGGTTTGCCTCTGAAGCCGGTTCTGTCAGGCAAGGCAATGAATATATTAACACACTGCCACACACACACACAATGCGACTTGCCGCCCACAGCACCAGACAATGTCTTATTGTGCCAGTGTGTGTGTGTGTGCGAGTCCTTGACGTCCGGCGTTAAATATACACAGTGAGACAGTGAAACTGGCCGTGTCCGTGACTCCGTCTCCGTCTGAGTGCCACCAATGTGTTTGCTCTGCCCTCTTCTGCCCTGCTCCACGAATGGCAACTTGCCATTGTTGCGCCTTAGGGCGTCCTCACGCAACAAGTTGACAGAGACACACACACACACACAAACACACACAGACAGACAGACAGACACACACCAGCACACCCAAATCAACAAATTATCACACACTGCCAACAGACGTCGTGTCTCTCTGTATGTCTTCATCTCCATCTCCATATCCATTTCCAAAGCCTATACAAATCTCCAACTGCCCCCCCCTCCCCCTCCACACACACACACACACACACACCCCGTCTCAGCCGCTAGCTGGTTTCTATGGACATCTCTTCCATACTATGCGTCGCCGGAGTGTTTGGCTTGTGTTTAGTGCTAGTTGAGTTCGATAATATGGAAATTTTTTTTGTGATTTTCTAACCCGAATCCAGCAATACAGACAACTTGCCACTGCAGCCAATTGTGCGTGTGTGCGAGTGTTTGTGTGCGTGTGCCAATAAGGAAAATCCTTACACAAACTTACCGTTATTGTTGACAAGCAAACAAAACGACAAACACAAACGGCAAATCGAGAAATGTAAGCGAAAATATATGGAAAAGCTGTCCGTTACAGTCCGAGAACCGAACCCGGACTCGGACCCGGACCTGCCCTTACTTACACACATGCTTATGTTCATATGTAACACACACACACGCACAGGGGGAGATAGCGACCCTTGACCCTTGCGAGCAGGAGTACAGACAGACAGACAGACCGTAAGACTCATGAGCGCTATCACTTACTTATGTCATGTCAGACAGGTTTGCGCCCGTGGAAGGGTTGTCGGATTGTCGGCTTGGCGGATTGGCGGACGGATGCTCGGCGTGTCTGTCTGTCGGTCGGTCGGTCGGCGCTACGTCCGCGTCTGGGCCGTGTCTCGTTAAGTGTTTTGCCAAAAGATTTGATGCACGCTTTGAGGTTGAGGTTGAGTTTTGTGGGGTTGGGGTCAGGCTTAGGGTTAGGGTTAGAGCTGAGTGTGGTGTGTGTGTGTGTGTGTGCGTGTGTGTGTGATTTGGGATGTGAGATGAGGAGTTGTGAGGGTTAAGGGTTGAGACTATTTACACGGCCGACTGCTGCCAACACCAGCCAGTTGTTGGCCGATTGCTTCATTTGCATTTGTCAGCAATGGGACATGTTTTAATCGACGCACACACTCACACACACACACACGAACACATATGAACGGGCAGGACAGGGTAGGGGCGGTTTTGGTGGTCAGGGCAAGAGGCAAGAGGACACCCCATTTGGATGTGGCATTTATTTGTTGCTGTTGTTGTTGTTGTTGTTGATAATGCCTTTTAAATTGCTGCCTATTTTGCCGCATTTGATGCGATCGCTTTTGGGACAAAAACATCGCCTGGCCAGGGTCACGAACTCTGAGGTCAATGGGCTTGTTTAAGTAAATGTGTGTTGTGTAATAGTGGCTTTTGATTTCTGACCTGTGGCAAGGGTTCAAGGGTTTACATGACCTCCTCTCCCTCCCCCCGCTTAAATCTAGGCGTATTTAAAAAAAGGAAACAAAAAACAATGCAACTAGACAACCCCCATTGGAAGGTTTCAGAAGTCTATGGAGTTAATTAATAGCTTGTTGAACTCGTCAATGGACTGTAGCCAGTGGCCGGTGGGCAGGGTAATGTGAGGAGGAGTTGCAGGCAAGATCTGAGAGGAATCTGCAGCATTTTTAGTTGTCAGTGCTAATTAGTGGCGCCCACCCAGAATATTTCTCTATATATATAGACGTGTACCTATTAATGCCATGTTAAGTGCCGGAAGCTGTGCAGAGCGTGAGCGATGGGAGGGGGTGAGGCGATGGTGTATTCAATGCTCAATTTAAAAGAAAAAGTTTTAAATTAATTATTAGAAAAAGCATCAGCTGCGGTGCGGTGTAGAGCTCCCAAGAAAGGGTAGCGTCCCAGAGGTTTTTATGCCACATTCAGTACACATCATGCAACCGACGTGTATGTGCGTGTGTTTGTGTGTGTTGTGTGTGTGTGTGTCACCTCCCTGGGCAATTTCCGCTGCCAAATTGAAAAATTGCGCTCGCGCAAAAGTTTCGTTGCTTTGATTTGGCACCACTCCCCCCCTCCCCCCCCCACCACACACACACACATACCAACTCCTGATGGTGGGAAGGGGTGGGAGCACTAGTTAAGCGGCGAGGTAAGGCGTTTTTACTTTTCATACGCTTATTACATCATTCCACAATGTTCAATGTACAATATACAATGTACAACGTACAACGTGCAACGTACATATGCGGCATTTAAGGAAAAACTCAAGCTGAAGCTGAAGCATGAAACAGAAATTCGGGTTCCATGGTTTCTGTTTCGGTTTCGAATTCCGGATACGGGTAAGGGGTACGGGTAGGGGGCACGTGTAGGGGTACAAGTACGGGTATTACGCATTTTTGGAACTCTCGTGCGTATGTGTGTGAGTGTGTGTGTGAGTGTGTGTGTACACAGCCAAACAAACTTACGCAACAAAAAACGAGTAAAACGCTAATGAAAATTAAAATGAAAAATTACAAACGACGTGTGGTAGACGAGAGGGAGGGGGCAGGCACTGGAGCTGCGGTATTAGTAGCAAGAAGAAAGGGGCTTCTCCACACACACACACTCACACACATAGTCAGGCGTACGCACATACATTAGATAATGTGTGTTGTGTGTGCGTCTTTGCCTACCGCCTGCTTTACCACACACCCCCTCCTCCACCCCTCCTACAGCACGCATGTCTCCACTGACAGCGCAACACAGAAAAAATAAAATAAAATACAACAAAATTTTCCATTTTTACTTTGCGCTTTGGGGCTGACACAGTTGCCGCGGCCGGGGCTGGGGACAGGGTGCGGTTATATGAATGAAGAAAGTGCGAGGGGGGAAGGGGGAGGGTGTGTGTGTGTGTAGCAGTGGAAGGCATGGGCGAAACGTCAAAGCCAATGCCAAGCTCGCGTCTGCCATTAGCATACACTACTCACATTTTATAATGCGTTTTTCTGTGCGAGTTTCGCTCGCTCTCTCTCACTCTCACCCTCTCTGTCTCTATCTCTCTCTCTCTGTCTCTGTTTCTGTGTGTGTGTGTGCTCATTTCATTACAACAAAAGCGCTGGGTACTTGTAATTTATATATTTATGTACACACATACATACACACACTTATGTACACAGCATGTTTAGGTGTGCGTGCGAGTGTGTGCGTGTGAGTGTGTGTATGTGCGACAGGCTAAACTACCCTTTTGCCTAATTTTTAATCTCAAGCATTGCGAAAGCAGCGCTGTCTCGCACAAGCAGCGCTGCCCCAGCTCAGCTCAGCCTACGTCTACGTCTACGTCGATGCCCATCAAAACAGATAGACGTTTAGTCAATCCATTCCCGAGGATAGGGTGAGGGGGGTGGGGGTTGGGGGTTGGGGGGGTCATGCATGGCATGGCTATCCATTCGCTTTGGGCATTAGTTTAAGCTAGCCCACGACTTAACCCAAGCTTCCACCAAAAAGGCCCTTGCTGCTGCTACTGCAGCTAGTTGCTATTGTTGTTGTTGTTGTTGTTGTTGTTGTTGTTTCTATTTTACAAATACATATACAATTAAAAATGTAAATCAGTCGCCGCCATGCTTGCGATGTACCTCTCCCCCGCCCCCTACGCGCCCTTTCATATCTCGTCTCTGTTTTAATTTTTTTTTTTTTTTTTTTTCTTTGCGCCACTCTTCGGCAGCGGCGTCGTCGCTTCAGTGTTGTTGGGTGGTTTAGTGTGTGTGGGGGGGGGGGGAGGGGTGTGTGGTATGGTTAGGCTTCTGCCCGCTGCCTGTTAGCGCGAAATGTTATTTCTTTAAAAAATAAAAAAACAACCGCCTACACGTCTGCTGGCATGTGTGTGTGTGCGTGTGTGTGTAAATGCCATACATGCTCATATTATGTATTTATTTATTTCACGAGTGCGCCGAGAAAAAAAAAAATGTACAAATCCGACAACGATGCGGCAACTCAAAGCAACTACAACAACAACAACAAGTAGGCGAACACGAAGAAGTGGAAGAAGAGGAATAACAAGAAAAGCAATGGCAACACTGAAATTCAAAGGTTACATGCAAACACACATGCACACACACACACACACAACAAAACGTCGATCTTCTCGCCTAAGATATGTATACATGGATGTGTTTGTGTGTGTGTGTGTGTGTGTGAAGGAATAAAGATTTGTAGCACATTTTAAAGTGTTTAGCTAAGCAATCGTTTTCCCATTATGCTCCCAGAAATAGACTATGAAACACAGTGTTTGCTCGTTACGACGAACTGAAACTAGCGTTTGTATTGCCTTTGCTTTTGATCACACGCTGGCAGGGTGCAGCTGCCACATTCCCCCCCCCCCCCCACCATCACCACCTTATAACTACTTGGAGCATGAAAAAACTATAATTTGCCTACCCACGACCCCCCCTTCAAGAAAAGCTGGCTACGCCCTTGAATTACCTTATTTAGTTTAAGCTGCCTGCTTTCATTTTATACAATTTAAAATAAAACATTTCACATAAAAAATATATAATTATGATTAAGAGCAACTAAAAATATATGTGTATATAGAATAGTTATGCATATTCATATACAAATGTGTGTGTGTGTGTGTATCTTTTTGCATATTGTTGTAAGTAGATTTTGTGTTGTTGCCGCTTCTTCTGATCCACGCCGGGGGTGGCAGCTGTGAGCTGTCTGTATAGGCACTTAAACACAGTTTCAAACACACACACACACACACACACACACACTAGCACTGGCAGTGGCAGTGGCAGTGGCAGTTAGAGCCAGGGCTTACAAACACAAACAGGGCCCTACATAAATACATATTTATTGTTGGTACAAGCAATTTAGCGAAAAGAAATCCAAATTATATCATAACTTTGTGTAGTGCGCCATCTGGGGTTTAGTTGCCAGTGCCTGCTTTTGCCGTCGCCGTCGTCGTCGCCGTCGTTGTTGCCGTCGCCATTGCAGCCTACGCCTACAACAATGGGGACCATCGGGCCAGGCTGGCAGGCAACTAGGCACACGGCACAAGCACAGACACCAGGCGCTTGAGGGGGGGATGAGGGAGTGGGGAGGGGGAGCGGTGATGAGGCGCGATGGCAATAATTCTATGCTGCCACCAACATAGCCACGTTAAAGATGTTGCCACACATTTTTGTGCCGTTTTCTGTGCTGTGCTGTGTTCTGCTCTGTTTTGTTTTGGATTCTTTTTTTATTTTCTTTATTTTTTTTTTTGCTCGTGTTCCTTTGGCGTTTTTTATTTAGCTGCCTCCTCGGGCGCTGCGCGTAACAATGAAAACAATTACAACAACAATTGCGAATAAGCATGCAAAACGCAAGTAGAAGATGAAGTAGCCGCACCAGCGAGAGAGACAGAGAGGAGAGAGAGAGAGACAAAGAGGCAAAGAGGCAGCAGCAGCATCCAGAGAAAAGCTTCGAGCCAGCAGCGTGAGTTGAGTCGGAGTCGGAGTCGGAGCCACAGTCAAAACCAGCTGCGACGGCAGCCGCCGAGAGAATGAGAAAATGAGAATGAGAATGAGAACGAGAATGAAATGTTTTCTAATAAATTTTGCTTTATGTGCGCGGAGCAGTGCGGAGCTGAAGGGCGACAGGCGGCGGGTGGCGGGCGACGGCAAACGGCCGGGAGTAGAAAAGGGAATAAATAAAAATAAAGTTTTATATTCATGTACCGCATATATACACACACACACACACACACATGCCGCAAGGGCCGCAACACTTGCCACCCAATTGCCATTAATATGGCGGCTGACTAACAATCGTTTGTGTGTGTGTGTGTGTGTGTGTGAGTGCGGCTGTGTGTGCGTCTCTAATGCCAACTTGCAATTTATTTTAACTTTGCCGCGAACTTTAGAGGCAACCGAACCCCTCCCCCTCCCACCGTCTCAGCTCACCTCACAAAATAGAAAGAAAAAAACAAAAAAAAACAAAAAAAAAAACAAAAAAAAAACCAACCAAGCAAAGAAAAACAAAGAAGAAGCAAGAAAAAAACTTTTTCGCCATTTTGTTTCTTTTCTTTACTATTTCAGCTACTTTTTTTCAATTTCTCTTTTTTTGTTTCTTGTTATTCACCGACTTTTTGGCCTGGGTGTTTTATACTTACTTACTTACTATGATGTTGCTCTGTTCTCTGCTGTGCTGCTGTGTTTGATTCTGTTTTGCTGTGTTTTCTATATTTTTACAGTTGTGCTTTGTTAATTTTAAAACGCATTTCACGTGGGCCGCCTTGACTTACATACATATTTCGAGAAAGTCCTTCGGACGCCGAATTCCTCGACAAAGGTAAAAGGATTCCTCTATTTTCGTTTCATTTCGTTTCGTTTCGTTTCGCTTATCATATTTATGGTTGTGTTGTGAATTTTATTCGCATCTATATTTTAATACTCAAATATTTGGCAAATGCCTCAGGCCCAGTTCGCCCTTACCCTGGGTGTCCCATACGCTCGTACACCTGTGCTACTAAAGTGCACATGCTGAGGATGCTGACCTCATATCACATAAAAACCAACGAACCAAAAGTGAGCGAGGGGGGGTGGGGGGTTGGTTTATTTATGCTTGCAACGACATCGTAAAGAAAATAGACCTGCCTGCAGCAGACACTCGTCGCAGACATTTCATAATTTTCATATTAGCTGCAATAAAAAGAGTTTCACTCAGGCAGCACTAAACTAAGATAGAAGTGCGGGTGGGGGGACAGGGGTAGTGGTTGCGGTGGATGGAGGTCAGGGGTTGCATGGCTTTGGAGGCATCCACAAAGCAAAAATAACAAAAATCGAAGCGTGCACAGGTCATTAAAGTGAACGAAGCGGGCTTGCTGAACTAACACAATTGTAATGGTGTGTGTATGTGTGAGTGTGTTGCTGTGTGTGTGTGTGTGTGTGTGCATCTTCCTAATCAACCCTTTTACGAACCCTAAAAACGAACGGAAAAATTGTAAGGCAGCAACAACAACTATAACAGAGCAGAGCATAACAATAAAATGTAAAATTAGAAGCGGCGGCAGCGCTGCCAGCAGCCGTTGTTAGGGGCAGTTTTTATGCTGGCCGCCGCGGCGCGGCCGACCTCAATTACAGCAACTACATAAGTATGGCAAAAAAAAATAAAAAATAAAACACAAATGAACCCCAACCAAAGAAAACCGAAAACCAAACAGAACAGAAGAGAAGAGAAGAGAAGAGAGCAGAACAGAACAGACCAGAACAACCTGAGCATATCGCATCCATCGATGAGGCAATGAACAAGAATCGTAGCACAACATTAGGCGGGCAGGGTCATGTCAGCCAACTGTGTGTGTGTGCTAGTGTGTGTGTGCGACCAAATACAAAACACAGACCAAAGGGGCCTTAAAAACTACTTTAAGCGCATGATCAGCGGTATTTTTGGTTTGGCCCAGCCACTAACTTGCAGCAAGCAACACACAGGCATTCAATACACACTCACACACACACACAAACACACACAGACTCGCACACACACACACACACACACACACAGAGACACGCACACACGCACAGCTTCCGCGGCATCATTAAGGGTAGTTTCCAGCATCGTAAAAATATAGAGAAATAAAATTGAAAAAAAAAGCAGCAATAATAACAACAGCAACAGCAACAGCAACAACAAGAGCAATAATAAGGTCGGAATACGACGACGACGAAGATGACGACGACGATGACGACGACGACTGAGGAGGAAGAGGAAGAGGACGGGAAGATGAGGAGTACAAAGACGAGGACGAGAAGAACGACGGCGCACACAACAACAAAAAGACGACTACAAAACACACTGTGAAAACAAAAAGCGTAATAAATAAAATGTATCAATATAGAAATTTTTGGAAGAAAATTGACGGCAGCGCTGCCAACGCCAATTGCTGCTCGCCGATGGCCAACATCGGAATCACATCGAACCATATCGAATCGATGCCAAGACGCAAGCAGCAAGCAGCAACCAGCAACTGAAATAGAATTGGCAAATAAGCTCGAGCGTTAACCAACTACAATTTTAGAGCCGCGAACCACCCACCCAGCCACAGCCAAACAGCAAGTTGGCAGCCACTCGCCGAGCTGACCTCCCACCTCTTAAATATTAGACTCCAACCCAAACCAGCCCTCTTCACAATAGCTGCCTTGAAATCAATGAGCGGCATTTCAACCGCGACAGCGACTGAGACAGCGACGCCGACAGCGACAGCGACGGCAACAGAGACTGAGACTGCGAACGAGTACGAGTCGGTGGCGAAGTGAAATCTCTGTTATTAAGTACTAGTTGAACTGGCGCATTCGAGTACATATCGATAGTATCGAGTATCGGGCATATAGTTTGGGGCATAGTTAGGCCGCGATTTCTTGCCAAATATGTATGTTGCAGGCGCAGCCGAAATCAAACGATTAATGTGCCTGCTGCCAAGGCAGGCAGGCTGGCAGGCAGACAGGCAGAGGGGGCCCCACAAACCTTGCGCGCCTACGCAACGCAGTTTGCCGCGTCGTGTCGGCTTCCTCGCCCCCGCCCCCTTAGCACTTACCCCTTATCCCTTACCCAGTCATGCTTCTTCATGCTCTTCGTCCTTGTCCGCGTCCTCGACATCGTCGTCGACTTTGACGTCGTCGGCTGCTCTGGTGAGCGTCTTCTCAACTTTCCTTTCCCATTCTCATTCCCACTCCCACTCCCATTCCCTTACCGTTTCAGTTTCCCTTCCCCTTTCCCTTTTGCTCTTGTCCTACCTAACTCCTGCCCGCTTCCCTTTCCTATTACAGACCCCCTCCCTGGGCTTCATCATTCTTACAGCAGCCATTAAGTTTTCTCGCTATAATAAAAAATTTTCCTTTTTTGCCGCGCATCACAGAGCGTATATGTATGTCTATGAGTGTGTATGCGTGCGTGTGTGTGTGCGTGTGTACCTTTGTGTATGTGTAGATACTAAATTTTCTAGTTTTTTTTTTATTTCCCTTTTTACTCTATGCTTTGCCTTGCCTCGGCATTAGTGTTTATTTTTTTGAAAAGAAGATTTATGTAAAACGTTCGGGGAGTAAGTGGCAGAGCGGCAGCGCAGCAGAGCAGCAGCCAACAGTCAGCAGTGGCGTCAACGTCGATGCCGATGTTGACGCTGACGTCGACAGAGCTAGCAAAATAGTCGCAGATGCTGTTGCTGTAAGTTTCGCGGAGTCAAAAAACAAAACTGCCGAAAAACCAAACGCACCACCCTCCCCGGAACCACCGACCTCCACTCCCCGCGCTACGCTCTTCGCCTACCTCAACCTCTGGCTGCCCCCCACGCCCCACTAACGACCAACGCGGCCACCACAAGACGGTGGCTGAGTTGCCACTGGAGCCGCTGCGCTTGACTGCGACTGCGACCGGACTGGCAACTGGAACGGCATTGGGAACGGGCTGGGATAAGACATTCGTTTGCCTGGGGTTGCTTGGCCCAGCCCACCAACCTCCATCTCCACCTCCATCTCCATCCCCATCCCCAAGCACACCCTCACCTTCCTCTTGCTGTGGCCCTAGTTTCCGCGTCGCGGCATGTTCAAGTTTTGGCCAGTTTTATGTTTAGATTTCTAAGTCGCTTGCCAACTTCGGCAAAACGGATTTTCAACTATAAAATATACAAATACATATACAAATATATATATGTATATTTAAGTATTCATTTTTTCCTCTGCTCCTCCTCTTCGCCTTCGTCTTCATCTAAGGCAGCGTTCGCTAATGCGAATAGTAGCTACAGACACCGAATATTACACTTTATTGTCCTGACTATTGTACAGCAGCAGCTCAAGTCTGAAGCAAATTGGGGCAACAAATGAGAGCGTTGCATGCCCAGCACTGATTAGGAATCATCTAAGCAATGAGTTGAATGAAATGTAAAATGAATGAAGGAAGAAAGCAATCCTAAAATCAATTCAACTTTCGTCTAGCATCCCAGGCATTTTTGATCCGTCTGAAATTTGAAGAGATTGGAACCATGATTAAAAAATGCTAATTTGTGGAAAATCGTCTCACTTTTGACTAAGTTATGACAGAGTCAAGTTGTGGACCGTTCCTAAAAGTAATTTTTAGGATCTCATCTAAACACGAATTGCGAGCCAGAATCGCGTTTCGAAAGAAGTCAAATAATCATGTTAGAGAAGTCATTGGTTTCGAAAATCAGATCACTTTTTGACAAAGTTAAGGTCGTAAAAAGTTTTGAGTTTTAGTTTTCTAAATACGACTTTATTAACAAAAGTCTTTCGAGTGAAAATCATGTTTTCACATTCAAAAAACTAATATTCGTGTTTAAAAAGGCATCGCTTGTGAAAAGCGATTCTTTTCTGTAGGTTTAAAGTTTTATACCATGTTAATCTGGCTTAAACGGTGTAGAAACCTATTGATGCCAATTCTGGCACAAATGCAGCCAACGATGTTGTTTTTGCTGTTGTTTAGTGGCGTTTTCTTTTAATTTTGACGACATCGGTCTGAACGGGTATCGGGAGGGGGCAGTTTTTTGTGTGCGACCTTGAGTTGAGGGTTCATTGGACACATTGCAGTGTATGCAGTTATTGACCAACTGGCAAACAGTCGATTTAAGCAAGTGTCAACAGCAGCAGCGGCTTCTGAAGAAAAGGCCCGTGCAAAAAGGCCTGTGACTGGCTATGCGCAAAAACAAAACGGCTCCAAGGAAAACCCACAAACGAAAACAATGCAAAGACAATGGGAAACCAGCACACATTCAATATTTGCACAGCAAGGCAAATGTGGCTTTTTTCGGTCATTGTTTTTAACCATTTTGTTCAGCAGTTAAAGCTCGTGCCCGGTTAGCCGGGCCGATTATTGAATCAGCTGCTGTTTACAAGATCAACCCAACGATCAATGACTGCATCAGATGGCTAGCTTTAGCAATGTATGTATCACCACCACTGTGTATCACCTCAGTGGGCCACAAGTCTCAGCCACGTGCCGCAAGCCTCCACGCATACATACATGTATGTAAACAAACAAACAAACCAAAAAAACAATAACATCTAGCTGAAAATCGAAGTGAAAGAAACTTTTCTTTGGCCCAGACACACACACGCACGCACAGTCTCAGTCGTTGGTGGCTGCCGCATTTTGTCTCTGAACTATGTGCAACACTAATAACAACAGCAGCAGCAGCAGCAGCAGCAACCACAACAATACAAGCGACGCGTAGCAAAACGAAAAGTGCCACAAAACGTGCTTCTAAGTTATTTTTCATTTGCCCCTGCAGAGAGAGAGACTGGGCCAGAGACGGAGCCAGAGTTAGAGGCCAAGGCACATACATACATACATATATACACATACACATGCACACACACATACACAGGAATAGGCAGAGCATCCCAAGTCACCTGCCCCTTCATCTTAGTCACTTGCCATAGTTGTTGTTGCTGTTGCCGTCGCTTTTGCCGTTGCTCTTGTGTCATCCATACCCCCTTCCAGCTATCCCAGACACACACACACACACACACACATATACACACACACACACACACACAACACAACAAAAGAACGGCAAGTAGTTAGGTAACAGTAGCGGTAACGGTAACGCTAACGGTAAGGGCAAGGGCAGGCATTTTAAGATTTATGTCGGTGATTATTTCTAAGTTTTTGTGCGCTTAGCAATGCGCCGGCTCCGACTCCGACTCCGGCTGCGTCTCCGTCTCCATCTCCGTCCCTGGTTCGGGTGCGTGGTCAAAGCCAGCATAAGAAAGGTAGCATTATAAATGGCACGTAGCTCTGCGAAAATAGTGACCCTAAATGCCTAGGCCAGGTCCAGTGCCCCCTTCTTCGCCCCTTCGCCCCGTTCCCCATGTGCAATGTACGTGCCATTAGCCGTACAACATAACTAATACGCCGCATTGTTTACTCGCTTATCCGCCCCACTCGCTGCACTCGCTCGCTGCAAGCTCAACTTTAAATTAGCGAAAGATGCAAGAAGAAGGCAATCTAAATGAATAAGATTGTCAAAGGTTGTAGCACAGTGAAATTATATATACATATATATATATAAAATCGGCACTGTTTTGGCGTCACGTGAAACTCACATTCCGATTCAGAAAGCATATTTCGAAAAACTAGTGTTTTTCTTTTTCCAATTCCAGGAATTGTTTTGCTAAAAACGAGTAAAAACTTGTTTATAGAATTCTCTGATTACTTTTCTGCTTTCTGGGCGATTATCTAAGTAAATAATTAAGTAAGTAGGTAAGTGGGAAAGTAAGTAGGTAGGTATGTAAGTGGCTGCAGTTGCAGTTGCTTTGCATCGGCTGCTTGTGGTTGTGGCAGCTGTAGCCACAGCAGCAGCTAGTCAAGCAATGCTAACCAGAATCGGCATCCAAAATGTATTTAACTTTTTTACTTCTGTGCTCCTGTGTTCCTCTCATTCTCTTTCTCTCTCCCACCTACCCATCCACCCCCTCCTCCCACCCTTACTCCTCCCCTTCGCTTAACAAAACTGCTCTCCCTTTCTTTGCATCAGCAGCCATTGTTGGTGGTTCTCATGATTTGGTTCGTCGTCGTCGTCGTCGTCGTCGTCATCTCGTCGTTTTTTATAAGCACAATACTACTATTTTTTTATTTGCTGTTGTTGTTATTATTATTATGCCTGTGCTTGTTATTGTTGTTGTTACATTTAAAATGTTTTATTTGGCCATTTGTATGTTTTATGGGAGCCCTGTCATTACTGCTACCTTCCAAATCGACCCATCGGGCCCATGCCCCATGCCCCATGTCCAATGCCCAATGCCAAATGCTCAATGCTCAATGCTCAATGCTCAATGCCTAGTGCCTAGTGCCTTCTTCTTGCCCATCTTTGTGGCCTGGTGCAGAGCTCAAGTTATTCACACATACATGTATACACAACACATACACATCTATGCGCAGGTATGCCCATTTAGTACACACAAATAATAAATGCCATATTATATATTAAGTAGCAGAATTGGAAGGTTTTCAGATTTCGTTTTCGTTTTGAAGCCAACAGAATCTTTTGAACTTAACGCCCAACCGGACCGTTATCACACAGTTATAGAAACAATCGAAAATAACTCAATAAAATTTGTTCAAATCAAAGTTAGTTCAAACCAAAAAAAAAACATTAAAATGCATATTGATCTCTGAAAAAATGTATGTAATTTTTGCTGTGGCTGGAGTCGGGAAAAAAAGCCGCTTATAATTTACCTAAACTGAAAATCACACTGCAAGCTAGAAAGTTTAATTTATAAATATTACAAATACAATTCTTACAAATCAGAAACGTTTTCCCTTTTCTATTTTTCAGAAAAGAGTGTCTCGGGATCGATTGCCGAAAAATCGTAAGTTTTTCATATCAAATTTTATACATTTTTTTAAACTATTTAAGTCTGTTGAATATGTTAAATCTTAAAATGCTATTTAATAATAACATTGGTAACAGAAAACATAATATTATAATCTGTAACATCGTGAAAATCATATATATATATATATGTTTTTCTACATTTTTAAAAAATGTAGCCTATAATTGCGACGGGAACATCTGTGGTTATGTAAATATATTTTCTGGAAACAAAAGTATTCCGAATTTCCAAAATGTGTGCATATTGGAATCGTTGATCAACCGATTAACTTGATAAGGAACAAAGAATAAGAGCAACTTCAGTTTTTTACCGTTCTTTCCTGATTTTTTTTTACAAATAAGACCCGACTCGAATTCAATGAAGTCTACTCTAAAATGTTGCAAATGAGTAATGATCAATGCAACATTCCGTTAAGCCATTAGCCGTGTTAATAACATGGATAACCCAACTATCAACTACAAGTAACTCTCTCTCTCTCGGTCTCTCTCTCGCTCTCTCTCTCGCTCTCTCTCGCTCTGTTTGTACACTAAATATGAGAAGAAACTTGAGCTTGCGCTCATATGCGAATGGATAGGCAACATATATGAATATATTGATTCATTGATCAGCTAACACAATTTACCCGCATTTTTTATTATTATTTTTTTTTTGCTTTTTGCTCCCCTGCTTGTTGTCAGCAGACAACTTTCGCTTTCACTCGACGTCTGCTTATTTAGCCCCCCCACACTGGCAAACTAATCGCGATTGCTTAAAAGGAGCAGCAGTCGACGAAACACAAACAGTAATGCATAAAAAAAAGCACACACACTGTCTCTATAACTCACACACACACACACACACACACACACACGCACAGACGAATTCTAAATTAAAAGTAATATTAAGTATGTTATGTTCGAGTGGGGTGGGTGGAGTGGAGGGGTGTCGAGAGGGGTGAGTTGGGGGCATTCCGCGGCGAATATCCACCCCTGATGCCCAACCGCCACGAACTGACGACATTGAAATGAGAATTTTTAAATATAAAAGGATGCCATACACACACACACACACACACACACACCCCTGCGCCCCACTACCTGACATCTACTAACAACAACAACAACAACAACAACAACAGCAACGTGAACATCAACTAATACCCAAGCCTGTTGTTTGTTGTTGGCTGTGTGTGCGTCTACGTCTACGTCGACAGCGACTCTAACGCTGACGTCGACGTCAACGTCAACGCTGGCATCTCCTCAGCAGCCAGCAGCAAGCAATGCAAAAGAAATATTGCAACCCTCGACGCAGGGTTGTGTGTGCTTTTTATTTTCTAAACTTACTGAAGTTGTTTTTGGATTTTTTCATTTTTTCGCTTCTTTTTTTTTTGCTGCTTTACTTCTCTTTGAATGCTTTTATTTGTATGTATTATGGAGTATCCGTAGCTAGAGTGGCCGGTATGAGTTTCATCTACTTGTATTCAATTCGCAGCAACTCTCTGTGCCAACTAGCCGCTACACTGCTACAAATCTGTCATTCGAGTAGAGTTAACAACAACAACAACTACAACAAACCAAGCAAGAATGCTGGCGTTGAGTAAGCTCGACTGCAATATACCCTGCGATAAACCAGCTGTTAATCTATGTTCTACTCTTCCTTTGTTGATGGCCGTTAATAATGATATCAATATTCGAATCACTTTTGGACTTGGATGTTTCTAATTCGATCGTAATGAAATTTGTGTAGTTTATCAATATCATGTCAATATATTAATTGGGAGTTGCTGCCTTGAATATTATGCTTTTGATTTAAGCGAGGATGTTATTGATAAAACGAAATAAAACATATCTGATCGGGGTAAACAACAGCTTACATTCCTAATAGACGGGCATGGATAGATGAACTCTGCTGTTGTTGCTGATCACCAATATATAATATATATAATACATATATACATATACACATATAAATATATATATATATACCTTACAGTATCAGAGATGCTTCCTTCTGCATGTTACTTAGTTTTGCATAGCAAATTTGCGATTCAAATGTAATCGCAACAAGTCATAAATGCAGCATTAGAATTATACATAGACATACATAGATATACCCAAAATTGCTTTCAGTGTATGCTTTGTTTGCTTTGCTATGTTGCTATGTGTTGCTTCTGTGCTTCTGTCATTTTCGTTTTCGTTGTCATTGCGTCTGAAAAGCACCTTTTTTCCACTACAATTCCGCTTATCCGCCTCTGCCTCTTTAACAGACGGCACAACAGCAACACACACAGACACACTCACCCACCCACACACACACACACACACACACACACACACACAGACAGTGTTACAAGCAGCCAGCATAAAACATAATATGTATGAGATTTTTTTAACTACGAACACGTAGTTAAAAAAAATAAAAATGAAAAACGAAAAAAAATTGAGAGCTGCAAACGAAGATGAAGATTCTGGCAATGAAGCGGGGCGGGTAGGGGTGGAGTAGGTTGGGTGGCGGGGGGGTACTGCCTACCTAGAAGAAGCGCAACTGCGGCAGCAACAGCGGCATCGACGCCGGCGTCACCGTGAGCTAAAATTGAAAAAATACAACTACAACGCACGACGACGTCTGCCTCCGCTTCAGCTTCAGATACAGCCGCTGCCGCCACCTCAGTTGGCTTTGCCACAGCCAAGTCGCAACTACACAGACACAGACTCACGCAAACACACACACAGGCAGAGACACGCACTGTCGCACACACACACACACACACACACTCACTCACATGCATATATAAACCACCCTTGAAAAAATTTCGCGCAGCAAAATCTAAAGCAAAATTTTACTGGGGACAACAAGAGGCCCGAAGTGAAAAAGTATAGAAAGAAATGGTGAAATAAAAACCTTGTTTCCGCGCAAGTTACAACAGCCAACCCCCCAACCCCCAGTCCCCCATTCCCCCCTTTACAGCTGACTAAAAAGCTAAGCACACACACACACACTTACACACACACTATTTCGCGCAGGGGTTACGAGTACGAGTGCGAGTGCGAGTACGAGTGCGAGTACGAGTACGAGTACGAGTACGAGGCTGTTGCATGCCGCATCCACCTTGAAGAGAAAGTACGATATTTGCTAGCAATAAAAGTAGTAATCAGTCGCGGTGCCTCAGAACGGGTATACAACAGAGTGAGAACACACACACACCCACACACACACCCACACACACACCCACATACACACCCACACACACACCCACACAGACACACAGCAGCAAACGAATCGCCGATGTTGCTCTGTCGACATTGCCGAGTTAGAAAGAGATGAGCATTAGAAGCAGCAACAGCATCAACAACAACAACAACAACAACAACAGCAGCAGCAGTAGTAGTAGTAGGGAAGATAGGTGGGCGACGGGTCTAAGGGGTTCGTACTACGCGCGGGGAAGTGGGAGAGGTGGGGGTTGGGCGTACCAACTGCGCCGCGTAACGAGAACTTTTCATTTTATGTAATTTCAGTTCGCTTTTTTCCGGCGCTGCTGCTGCTTTCGGTTATTTTTTTTTTTTTTTTTGTGCTTTGCTCATTTTTCTATAACATTCGAATTTTTAAGTGAGTGTCGTCCTCTTCGTCGTCGTCGACGTCGACGCCGACGCCAGCATCCGTTGACGTTGGCGTTGTCGTCGTTGGCACGCATGCCACTGCTTTGGCGCTGCTTTACTTTTTACTTTACTTAACGTTACTTGGGCTTACCCCATTTTTGCCCCTAGCGGGCTGCAATGCTTTTTGCTAACTAAGACATTCGCAGCCAGTGCTTTAGTTCTCTGACGCTGACGCAGACGCTGACGCTGGCAGCACAGCTCTGCCGGCAGTTTTTGTGTGTTGAAATTACGAAAGCGACATTAATTTTTTAGAATTACGCTTATGCGTGGCAAAGCAGTTAGTCGTGGAAAAGGGGGGGTTGGGGCAGCAGGGGTTTGGTAGCGAAGCGAAGCAGTAACGGCAGAGACAGCAAAACTTTCACTAGCAACTGCGAAGAGAAGCTGAGGGGATGAGGGTGAGTAAGTGGGGGAGCGGGCAAGTGAGGAATGGTTGAGGGAGCGACAGTCAAAGTAGGAGTCGCAGCGCAGGAGGCAGCTGAGCTTGTAATGGGTAGTAAACGCGCATGTATGTAGTTATATTATTTTTTACGAGCGCGATATGTTGTGTAAAATAGCATTCTGCCACACTCAACACACACACAGTACCTACCCCAGCTCCACACACACACACACAAGCGCACACGCACACAGACTCATTCGTATACACCTTACATACACACAAGTTCAGAGGAGGCTGCAATTTTTCACTTTATGCTCAGGTGTGGGTTATATGTAGGGTTGAGGGTTTGGGGCTTCGGGTTAATGCCTGTCTCTATACTTCTCTAAAAAGTGTGATTTTGGGACTACTCTTCAGTACCAATGTATAACTCCCCAACCCCCTAACTCCATGCATCTCTATACTTCTCTATATCAAGCTGTACAACTATTTTGATTATTTGTATCGATATTGTTGACCAGCATCGATAGTTAATATGCTGAAATATTATCATGCAAGCATGAAACCTTAGACTCAATCAGACAATGATATTATATGAGAGGCTTATGGAATCGGCTATTATCATCAGTTTTGCACATATCAAACACCACTTGTGCAGTTCAGTTAATTTATGGCGCTTTCTCTACACACACACAACTAGACACACACACACACACACTCGACAATCGAAATGGAATTTTTGTGCGAATAAATGAGTAGAAGCCCCATGAATAATAGCGAAAAATATTTGACGTCACATGCTTTTTATATTGTAATTATAATGGCAAACTTTTTTCATAGCAATATTTCGACACACACACACACAGCAAACTCGCACAGCCCGATAAAATTTATATTTGCCTATGTAATGGTTTTTTATTGCTAAAGAATGTATAAAAATAATAAAAATACAAGAAAAAATATTGAAAAATATTTGTGTTGGGGCTGGCAAATTTATTGATGAAGCGAAAAAACGCAGCCAAATGAAATGTTAATTTTACACACACATACACACACACACACACAGAGACAATCTTTGTGTGGCAGCTGACACTGCCAACAGCAAACAATGGCAATCACAATGACTGACCGATCCTGCCCCAGTCCCTTGCAACATGCCCCAAAATGTATATCATGCTGCCAAATCGTCATAAGAGCAACGTGACTCGACATCGCCATCGCCATCGCAATCGAAATTGCTCCCCACCTTTTACTCCTCGCCCGCCCTTCCTCCCACCCTCCCCGTCTGATTGTTAGCTGTGAAGCCCAGATATGTATATTGTATAATTCAACTGTTTGCCACATTGTTGCTTACGTTTATTTCTTTCTTTTCTTATTCTTCCCCCATTAACTCATGTGCCAAGTCTGACCTGAGTGTTGTGTCTGCTTGCATTTGTCTAATAATAGCGTATTATGCATTCAATATTATCATATGTGACAGTGACAGCCAAGGAAGGCGAGAGAGAGAGAGAGAGAGAGAGAGAGCAGCATTCCTTTCAGAATTCCTTAAGCAAAACTTTAAAAACTTTGACCATAACTTGCACACACTTCAGCTACGAATAATCAAAATTTGTGCAAGATATGGAAACACGGAAATATCTTTGATCTTAATCATTGTTGTGAATATTTTAAAGTAAAAAGACCTATTCCAAAATGGAAAAAATGGAATGTCGAAAGCGAGAATATACAACTTGTACTAACTCAAAAAACACATAGCTTAAACACACACACACACACACTGAGTGAAGGAATGAGCGCATACTTATTTACCAAAATATACACACATGTATTCGTGTGTGTGTGTGTGTGTGCGTAAACACATACACACATGCATACTACGACCCCAGCGACATGCTAAAAATTTGTATAGAAAATTAGTTAAAAAATTACTCCGCAGACACGCGCACACACACACACGCACAGAGAACACACAACACATTTTACATGAGCGCCATTTAGGCGGAAGGGGGCCTATATGCATGCTGTGTGTGTGTGTGTGTGTGTGTGTGTGAATACCAACACACATAGGCACACACATTTGGCATTAGTGGGCGGTGTTAGAAATGCGTGGATCCTTGCTTCTTTTTTCCCCATTGTAAACGACGACATTACTACCTCCATACACACACACACACACTCGCACACACACTCGCTACTTCTACTTGGTTTTCTTTTTTCTTCTTTTTTTTAAAGCACACACGCGCATTTCACATGTGCCGAATGGCGCGAGCTGAAAGTTTGTCATAAAGCACCCCATTAAAAAAGAGGCGCACAGCGCGGCAAAGTTCTGCACTGGACTGAGGTGTATGTGTGTATGTGTGAAGCGGGTAGATAGATGGGTGGGGGGGGGGGGGGGCAGCTTTCTGCCTGCGCTGGGGTTACCAAGCTTGGCGGTGCACGTGCCAAAGCGAGACAGAAAGAAAGCACCCACGAAAATTAAACATAAATGCGAATTAGAAAAACTTTTGCTACACATACAAGAAAGAAAAAAAAACAAAAAAGGAAATTAATTGCTGCGCTGCTGACTGCGCTGCTGACTGCGGGACTGCTGCTGCTGCTGCTACTGCTGCTGCCGACAAGCAGTGCAAGGAGCCACAAACGAGCAGTTCGACAAACAACAGCTAAAAAGCAAGCAGTTGATCAAACGATCAACGATTCAACGATCGATCGAGCAAAAACTCTCGCTTTGATGTCCTAGCCGAGGAACCCGTTAGGTGGTATATATATTCTCAATCAACAGCATATACATGATGTAAATAGATGGGTATAGCCATGTCCGTCTGTCTGTCTGTCTGTCTGCCTGTTAGTTTCTAGTTATCCTAAACAAGCAGACTAATTACGCATGTCAGACTACTCCTAACATAATACCATATCATTCAGCTTCAATGGGCAGAATCGGTCGAAATATGAGCTCTTATTTGAAAAACACTTTTGCTTACGCATCGAAACCGCTAAAGATCGCCAACATGTGGACAGAAAACTATCAATATCGTCGGACTATCATATCATTTAGCTCTCCTAGGCAGAATAGTTGGGTTTTTTTTTTTAATTTATAGTCTTGGCACAGATATGATATCTGCACATAAACATGATAGTTTACATCCATCTGAAAGTGAAGATCGATTTGGCAATTTTTTTCTGTTTCGACTTTTTGCTATTTGCTACCACTTTATTGCTCTTTGCTACTGCTGCTGCTGCTGTTTTTGTGACTGCCACATTTACTGCCTCACATCTCGCTAGCAGTTGCTTTTGGCAATTAACCAAGAGTGGTGGCGCTGCTGTCGTTAGCTGCGTCGTCGTTGTCGTCGACGCTAACGCAACACCCTACCCCCCCCCCCCTCCCCCACTACCAAATTCCCCACTTCCCCATCGAAAATACAAAAAAAGGTACACACATTGACGCACAGTTGTTGTGTTTGGGGTATTGAAATGGGTTTGGTTGTTTGGCGGTTGGGGGTTGGTGGAGCTAACCGCCGTCAACTGCGTCGCACTCCACATTTTTAAATATTTTTAACTGCTGCGCATCGTTTCATGGGTGGGTGGATGGCGGCTGATGTGGAGTTAGGGTTGATATTCGTTTGGCGCTTTTCTCTGTTTGGTTAATATTTTGGCTCGCTTATAGGCTATGCGTGCGAGTGAGTATGTATGTGTATGTGTGTGTGTGAGTGTGTGTGTGTGTGTGTGTATGTATGTTGGTTGTGGGTACGCTAGTGTTTGTCTGTGGGGGCTTGTGTGTATGCAGATATGTGTGCACATAAATGTACACACACACACACACATGCGGATAGGTGTAGGCTGTTCTTTGCTCACACTCACGAGCTCCGCCCCCATCCCATCTCCCCCCCGCCCCTCACCCAACTCACCGGCAAGCCCAGAGACATGTGCGTAATATATTAACCGAAAACAACGCAATATAAAAAAGTAGGTGGAGCTGTAAAACGCACACTGCTGACACTTTTGGCTTACTCTTTGGCGTGTCCAACTTCCCCAATTGCCCCATTACCCCACAGCACTCCAGCACTCCATCTCCCACTCCTCTCCACATACATATAAAATATAAATATATATTTCGCACAGGCATGTTTATATTCACTCTCAATTGACTGTCCCTATACATATTGCACTATTCCTTGTTTGCTTACCCCTCATCTCCCCCGCAATTCATAATTAATAATCGATAGAAACACTTACCAATCCCAGCAACAACAACAAAACGTGCTACGAACTGCAAATTGACAAAAAAACGAGAAAAATTAGTTGGCATTTATAAATAAAGCAAATAATAATAATAATAATATTTCGAATATAAATTACAATGGAACTCATTAATTTGGTAGAGTCCGCATGCCAAATGCATACAAATTTAATACGTACAGTGCTGGTCACAGAAATTGCACCACTTTCAATTCGTTGTTCACTGTGTCATATTTTCTGTGTGTTGGAAAAGATTTTTGATTTGAAAAGATCTGAAATTCGGTAGCTTAAAGGATAATGATTTGGGATTTGTTTTCTTATTGTGAAGTGGGAACGTTACATTGGCTAGAAACCGTTATGTTTCGACATACTGACATCGAAATTGTAGGTTTTCCGCCAGATTCAAAAAAAAAAAAAAAATTATGAATTTTTCAAAAATTGGCCAAATAATTAGAAAGTTTTCCTGTCTCTTCTTCTTTTTTTCTGCTTCTTTTTTGTTGCCTTTTCAGATTAGTTCTCTTGACTGCTATGTTTAACCTGTTGTCTGACACAAAAAGGAACACAAAAATAAACACTCTCTGCCAATTAAAAAAGTATATCACTTTTTCAAAATTTTAGAAAAATGTGCTCTGGAATTAAGAAAAGTACAACTCGGGATTTTGGGAAATATACTTTCTGCATAATAATGTGAGCTAATATCAAAAATTAATATTTTTGATAGCACAAAACCAAGGAGTTAAACTCTATTGTTGTAATGCCAATGTGAAGATTATTTTTTTAAATTCTTTTGAAAATTCAAAGTTTTCCTTTCATGGCAAAGAAAAAGTCTGATAAAGATGGACATATTTATACACATCTGTGGCAATACCTACATTGACTTTTAAAGTTATGAATGTTTTGTCGGTTGTCAGCAAGAGTAGAGTAGAAACTCCTCCGCTTCCGATCCAGTCGAGGCATGCTTGCCTTATTGTGTTGCAAGGTTAGTGCTCATTCCAACAAACTCCAGTTGAACCCTGTGGATTAGGGATTCTGGATTTTAAATGATAATCATTATCTAAAGGCCTAATATGATAGTTGAAAGCCAACAGATAGATGGCTAGAGGAATAGAATTAGGCCCGCCCGATCTTAATTGCACGACTTGCCACATACGCACACATGTATGCCACGCACACGACATAAAACGGGGCACACACCACCCACCCCTAACGAAACACGCCCACCACTACACATATGCAAAAGCTATTCCTATTGGCTAATTACTACGAGCTGGAAAATTATACACAGCGAATAATCTACATAAGATGTACATACATCAATGCCATGCTTATGAGTATGCGCGCCTGAGTAAGAGTGTGCGTGTG
Source organism: Drosophila imparisetae (assembly GCA_035042265.1). Lineage (NCBI taxonomy): Eukaryota > Metazoa > Arthropoda > Insecta > Diptera > Drosophilidae > Drosophila > Drosophila imparisetae. The sequence goes on along the minus strand of JAWNLP010000405.1, from coordinate 1,097,014 downwards.
TGTGTGTGTAATTTAAAAAAAAAAAATGAATGATAAAAAACAACACACATTTGAGCTGCGCTGTCTAAGAAAATATGCTGAAAGTTTTCCCCAGCAGGAAGAAGAGCTGCAGCCAACGAAGCAAAGTAAAAGTAAAACAAACTCAAAATCAGGGCGCCTACCGCCTACCCTAAGCACATGTATATGTGTGTGCGTATATGTGTGTGTGTGTGTGTGTGTGTGTGTGTGACTGTTAGGGTAGGGGGCAGCTTTGTGCCGAGTAAATCAAAATTATGTGCAGCGACACACACACACACACACAAACAAACATGTTAAACACTACTTGCGCCTCGCATACACACATGTGTATGTATTTCGGTGTATGTATGTGTGTGTGTGGGTGTGTGTGTGTGTTTGTGTGTGTGTCTACAACTGACTTCTAACATTTTTTATTCAACAAAACGAACAACAACAACAAACAGCAATAACCACTAACAAACTACAAGTATTTACGCGCCACATGCAGCTAAAATAATTTGTCGCATTTGCTTGTCCTGCCTCTTCCAACTTGGGCAGCACCCCCTACACCCCCACCCCCCCAATCCGATGTCTAACCTCAGTTTGACAGCCCTGCGTTTTGTCTAGTGCGTCTTCAGAGTGTGCTTAAGAAAACTACAACCAAGACATCAACAACTACAACAACAACAAGAACAACAACAACAACAACAACGCGACGCGACGTCGATTGTATTACACTGTCTTTTGGCCTTGCTGTGCCAGCCACACACCCAACCCAACCCAACCCACCCACTCACAGACATTGAGCAAAGGCGCGTGCTCTGCCCAAAAGAAAGATGTAAAAGAATAAAAAAAAAAAATAAAAATTTGGCGCACTTGTTGGCATCTGAAAGTCGCCGCGCCGTCTAAGAGCGCTGCCAAAGAGAGCGAATCCAAGCCAAAGAGCGAGACAGAGAGAGAGCGAGAGAAACAGAGCGGGAGATAGAGAGAGAGGTAGAGAGAGAGAGAGAGAGAGTGGAAGGCGCACTGTTAAGAACATGGCATACTTTGGGAGGACAGCAGCAGCGCTGCGTGGCGCTACTGGTGGGTACTTTACTTGATGATTATGGCGACGATAATGATGATTGGAATGGCTTTGATGGCGTTGAAAATGAAGATTGCGTGTAGTAGATTTCTTTGTGCTTTTCTGCTCTGCCGACCCGACACTGCCCGATGTGTTCTCTGTGTGTGTGTGTGTGTTTGTGTTTGTGTGTCCTGCTTTCGTTCGACTATTTTCTGTTGCTTCATTTTATGTGTGTTTGAATGGGGGAGTTAGGTTAAGGTAATGCTTACAACTACACACTATCAACATTTGATTTTATTACGCTCATTTGTATGCTGGCAAACGCATGTATTGATGGCGCCCAACGTGTGCCCAAATATTCTGCGTGCGTGTGTGTGTGTGTATATGTTTGTGTGTGGTTGTGTGGGTCCGCCTGGTCAATTTGGTGGCCATAACCACTAAACTAAATTATAAGAATAGATCTAAAAGCAAGCAGAGAATTGGCGCCGTCTTCAAACTTTGACCTCAGACTTGGGGCAGGCATATAGAAATAGAGAGAAAGAGTGGGAGAGAGGGAGAGGCGGCTGCAAGCTGGTATCGCAGCCAACGCTGGCGTTGTGCGTTGACGTCGACGTTGCCAGCGCCGTGGCAATGAAGGCCACACGGCGACTTTTGCCGGCTGGCTGAGTTCATTTTTTTTTTCTTGCCACGACTCGGCCCAGTAGCCAAAACGATAGGGGGGGAGTCGTTGGTGGCACAGACCAGGACAATAAGCATGACCCAAACCCAGACCAAGACCAAGAGCAAGTCCAAAAGACCAGGGGCAAAGCAAATCGGCCAGCTTCTTTGAGCAGTTAGTAACTGTTAAGACGTCGTGGTCGTCTCGTCGTCGTCATTCTCGCTTCATTTGTGGGTTGCCTTTCGCATCGCATCGCATCGCATCGCAACGTTCTTCGTTTTGATTCTCGTTCAGTTTTCTCTTCTGTTTGTGTTTCGACTTTTTTTTCGTTTTTTTTTTTTTCTTGTTGGTATTTTGCCGGCATGCCTCAGACGTTTTGCCGGCTACTACAAGGTGGCAGCAGCAACAATAACAGTTAGTTGGCTCGGACAATTGGACAGCTGTCGGACGGGGCCAGGACGTGTTGCTTGTAACTGGAACTGTAGCCTCTGGACTCTGTGAATCTGAATCTGAATGTGAATCTGAATATAAATATGAATGTTCATGTTAAATTGAATGTGAATGTGAATGTGAATGTGGTTGCTCTGATTTGTGCGCTGTTTGATGTTCGCTATCTTAACAACATTGACTGCCGTCTATCGAAAATATATATATATATATTTATATATTTATAAATAAATATATGTAGTCTAAATCTAGTCTAGAGTTGTCGCTCTGTGCGAGCGAGAGTTAAAGGGCGACAGGGACAACAAGAACAACAACAGCCCTTCAACAATAACAACAAATTAAAATTAAAATTTCGAAAGAGGAAAAAAAAAAGTGTGCATATAAATTCACACATACACATACACACATACACACGCACACACACACACAAACACACACGCACAAAACTCAATGGTTTTTTCGGCTGGGTATTTTTGTGCGTCGCCCCGTCGATTTCCCCTTTTCGACGCCAGTGGGTGGCAGCTCAAAACCACCCACCCACCCATCTCCCCCACACTTACTGCACATAGTTGTATTTTGGTTTTTTATTTTTTGCCCTTTACAATTTGTTGTTGTGTGTTTTTTTTTTTAAATTTCGTGCCGTCACACGGGGGTTGTTTGTGTGTGTGTGTGTGTGTGCGGCAGCGAAGCTGGCGTCGCAGCAGCAGCGGACGCAGCATGCAGCGGGGTTGGTTATGGGATTCTTTTTTTGCTCACACACACGCACACACACACACACACACACATGCGCGCTCACTCTTTTTTTGTTTTCTGTGTGTGTGTGTGTGTGTTTTTTTTTGTTTCAACGTGTTGTTGCTGCTTTTGGTTTTAGCATTTTTCGTTTTTACTTTTTTGTTTTGTTTGCGATTTTCCTTTTGCCAACGTCGCCGCTGCCGTCGTCGCTGCTGCCGTCGCAGTCGCAGCCTTTTTTTAACGCCACACGCAGAAAAAAAAAAGAAAAATAAAGCTAGTTGTTGAGCTCGCGGGGCGCAGAGCGCGAGGGCAGCGCGGGCGGACGGATGGATGGACGTACGGAGGAAGAGAGAGGAGGGCGGCTGCTGCGCTATGACTATTCCACATGACGTAGGCCGCGAACAGCCGGGCAGGGTGGGAAGGTGTCTGCGGTAGGCGGAAGGGTAGAACACGTCTATATAGCCAGGCAGCAGGCAGGCAGCAACAGCAACAGCAACAGCAGCCAGGCGGCAACGGCATCGGCAATGGAAATGAGTAATGAGAGTGTTTAGTCCTCGTGTGTAGTTTAGCGGGTGATTTCGATGGCATCGCAGCCAGCACTCAGCAGCAGCGGACAATTAAACCGTTCTTTTTTGTTGTTGGTTTTTTTAGTGTGCGGCATAGTTGCTCAGCTCAGCTCAGTAGTTAAAACACCGGCCGCAGTAGCAGTCAGACAGTAGCAAAATAGCCAACAGCAGCGGCAAGGAGACAGTTTCAAATCATAGCATAACATTTGGCGCACTCATTAGCGGAGCCAGACGCCGATTCGTGCCCCACGCCCCCGCCCACCTCTCCTTTCTCCCCCTCCAGCCAGCCACTGTCTCAGCATCTGTGAGTGTCTCTCTGAGTGGTGTGTGTGTGTGTGTGTGTGTGTGTGTGTGTGTGTGTGCGTCTATGTGCGTATGTAATGGCTTCAATTGTGTGCTAAATTTTCTATTTCATTGTCGCGCGTCCGCCAAACGACGCCGACAGCGAGCTGCGTTAGCCGCCGCCGCAGCATCAGGAGTAGCGGCCGCAGCAGCAGCAGCAGCACCAGCACCAGCAGCAGAAGCAGCAGCGACAGCAGCAGCAGTAGCAGAGCAATCGCGTTGTCTTGTGGCTTCGTGCGACGAAGGCTTTTGGCTTCGTGTGGGCTTCGTGCGCTCGCCTGTCCCTTATGCTCCGGGCAAAGCCGACCGACGATAACAACGACAGCGTGGACGAGGACGAGGACGAGAACGAGGACGAGGACGAGTACGAGGGCCGAGCGCGACTCTTTAGCCGCTGTCGCTGCGCTGCCGCATCGCTGCTGCTGCTGTTGCTGCTGTTGCTGCTGCTGCTGTTGCTGCCGGCTCGTCCTGTGGCTGCCTGCCTTGGCGTGCGTTACTTGGCTCACTTCAATTGAGTTCCGTTTTTAAAAATAACGTTAGTTGCTGTTTGTTGCTCGTTACGTGCGCGTGTTGCGACGCGCAACTGAAAACAACCAACATTCAAGTCAAGTTAAACCAAAAACACAAACAGAAAACAGAAAATAGAAAACACAACCAGATAACAGAAAAAAACGAAGAAGAAATAAACACAAAAAAGTTGAATACATTTTCCACATTGTATATGAACGAAAAAAGAAAAAAAGAAAGGAAACAAAAAACCAAAAAGCCAAACCAACAGCATCTGCTTCTCATATACAACAAATATAACAAACAAACAACAAAACAAATCATTGAAATTAGTGTAAAGCGAACAGTTTTCGTTGTTGAACTTTGTTTTTTTGTGTCGACCGACCCCAAGAATATATCGAGAATTCAAAAATAGTTTTTTTCCCGTTCGTTATATTTTTTTCAAGTGTTTTGTTAATGCGAATACAAATAAAAAGAACAAACAGAGAATTTGGCAAAATAAATGGAAAAAACAACGCGAGCCACAAATGTGCAATAATCATAATAATAATAATAATAATCATTGAAACGAACAATAACGACAACAACAACAACAATTCACCTGCTGAGATTCAGTGTGATTGAGTGTGCCGCAAATAGTGTGTTGTGTGGCAAACCAATACGCGAAACCCAACTCCAAACTCCAAATAGTCTATCCTCAACACACACACATACAATACACACACACTCAAGCGAAAGCGTAAACGAAAGCGAAAGTGAACGCTGCTGCAGCAGAGGCCAAGGCGGGCAACAACGACGACGACGACGACAAACAGAAGAAGCAGCAGCAGCAGCAGCAGCAACACCAGCAGCAGCAGCAGAACTAAACGAAAACAAACAAAGTGCAATCCATAACAGAAACTGGAGGCGAACCCACAGCGGGCGGAGGAGACTCATCTTCTTCCATCTGAAACATGTAAGTGCCCCAGAATCACCACCGATCAGAACCCCCCACTGAACCCCAATCAAACTCAGCACAAATATCACAAATTTGATCGTCAACTGATCAGCAGTTAAAGCGAATCAATTTCGAACAAACTTTTCGATACCAATTCCAACCGTTAGTGTTTTTGCGTCGACAGCGAGTCGAGTTGTGAATTCAAAAATATTTGATTGCTTCAAATTTATATAGTGTTCACTTATTGTTCACATCATTACTTACCTCTGCACAGTATAATTGAACAGTGTCTGCCTTTTGTTTCAAGTGGCTTAAATACTTCAAATGTGTTCATTTATTATCTTGGCTAAGAGAATAGTTTTCAGTCCTGTTTACCGCACAAGCCTTCGAATATTAGTTGTTGTCGAATATTTCAATTTCCACTCATCAACAAGAACGACTAAAGTTTTCTTATGCAACACGCATCAATTTATTTCATTATCCAGATCAATCAGATGAATATATATATATATATATATATATATATATAATATATATGTTTTTGAATATTTATATAAATATATATATATATATATAATACCGAGGTGTCCAACCAAAAGTCTAACGAATTCCAATTCGGGTATATAAAGTATAAGAATTCCGGTAGAGATAACGGTATTTTATCCAAACTTTTTTTTACTTTTTTTACGGCCTGCAAAATGCTCTGAAATAAAAATGATCAATATCGGTCAAATATATCTTATAGATCGGTCGGATTTTTTTCTTCAATTTTATAATGGAATTAAGGTGTCGGCAGGTGCGGACTGAGGTCTCCAAGGTTTCAATTATCTAGCCGTTATTTCTTGGTATAACTTTATATAATGAAGTTGTGCAAGAGGCGGAGAAGGAAGCATCTTCAAACCCATTAGCTATATAAATATATATATATATATATATATATGTACATATTCGTGATCAGCATTAGTAGCCGAGTCGATCTACCCTTGTCGGTCGGTCGGTCTGTCGCTGCGTCCGTGTCGATGAACAAACGAATCGCAGAGATTATGAGATCTAGAGACTTCCAATTGGAAGTTTTTTGGCTCAAATAATATCAGTGCCGGTATTTTTGGGTCTTACAAATATATAAAAATTAGTTTGTTATTCCGATGCCGATTCTGAATTTCCATCGCTAAACATGCAGTCTCAATTCCGGAATCGGTTTCGGTTTGTTGCCCAACACTGGAATACAGTGTCTACAAGTCTGTTTTTGAAAAATTAAATAAATTGTGTTTTTGTTGACAATGCAATTTGGAAGATAGACAAAATATTGCGAACTCCTTTCTGGCTTTGTCTGCCACGAATGAATCGTACAAATATATTCGAATGTGGAGTATGAATAATGAGTAATGGAAATAGACAGACAGACAGACAGACAGCAAACGGGCCAAACGGCTAAGCGGGTAAACGGGTGATCGCATCTCGCAATTAGTCACGAGACACATAGACGCAACTGAGTGCTCTGAATGCCTTGTCAGTGAGTGACTGAGTGAGTGGCTGAGTGAGTGAATGAGTGTTGAGAATTTTCTCTCATTCAGGAACGTAAACGTTGGCAAGCAAACGGCAAATGTCGTTGAACTTTTTCGCGTATTTCGAGCTTTTTACTTTGGCTTTGTTTTCACAGCGCGTATCACACGCCTGAGTGTGTGTGCGTGTGTGTGGGTGTCTACTGTAGACAACAACAACATCTAACGATCTTAACAGATGCCTTTATTGATATTACACAAGTATTGAGCGCTCCTAAGCCACACACAAAGAAACACACACACAGCGAGCAAGAGAGCGAGAGAGAGAGTGAGGCAGTGCAAGTCTGACTGAGAGGGAAAGAGAGAGAGAGAGAGAGAGCGGGCGCAAGCTAAAACATATTACGTATACGCTGTTTTTAGCGTCGGCTTTTTTTCTGTTTTGTTGTTTGCCTTTTTAGCAAGCGGCGCAGCGGTCAATGGACGTCGCCTTTATTAGGCCTTCAGCAGCGTTGTATGTATATATATGTGTGTGTGTGTGTGTCTCGGTGTCGGTAACCGAATGCAATCGACAACAATTAGAACAAACACAGCAGAACAGAGCAGAGCAGAGCAGAGCGGAGCGAGTTCAATGCGATCGCATTGTGATCATTGCGTTTGCTTTTGTTGTCGTTGTCGTTGTCATATTTTTTAATTTCTTAATCGAGGTCAGCCAAAGGGTTCAAAAGCCAATTGTAATAGCAAAAACAATCAGAAATATATAATATACAAAAGGGAAAGGAAAGGGGGGAAATGCATCCCAAATTCTGTGGCATGCGCTCTTGTAGAAAATGCATACATTTTTCTATGTGTGTGTGTGTGTTGAAAAAGTGTCGCGTGACGAGATCTCCAAGACCAAAAAAAAAAAAAACCCAGTCAAACACAAAAGGTCAAAACACAAGTGCCAAAAAGAGCCATGGCAAATACATAAAAAAAAATTTAAGCCAAAATAAAAACAGCAGAAAAATGCGTATTCTGAAAAAATGGGCAATACACAAGTGCGAGACAAGCACAATTAAAAAATTAAGACAACAAGAAAGAAAAAATGAGTTCAGCAAACAGACGACAGACAAGCGACGACAGACGGCAGACGACAGACGACAGACAATGCAACATCGGGATAGCCTCAGTTGCAACAAGCCCCAAAAACCAAAATGCAAAAGTTCAAAATGCAAAATGCAAAAATAAAAAAAATATAATCAGCAAAAACTGAAACCAAAACAATTGCTGATTGCCATTTGCAACAAGTTCCTGCCAGCTGCGTCTCAGGGCCACACACACACACACACACATGCAGAATTGGGCGGGGCAAATACGCATTGAGTGAATCTTTTTTTTTAGGCCTGGAATTAGGTTATGAAATAGCTATATATGATATATACATGCATATGTATATATGCAATATTTAAACACATACATGTATACCAGTGCACAACCAATCGGGTGACGGGTAACATATACATATATATTTACACACACACACACACACACACACACATACAAACACATGGAAAAACAGGCCAAAGCATTTCTGGTGGGGCTTTGTAAAATGCGCACACAAAATGTGGGCTACAACTTTCAATTGGCGACGATTTTTCAACAAGCGACAACAAATAACGGTATTCCCAACAACAACAACAACACAAGAAAGCAAAAAAAATGAGGAAAAAAACGAAACGAAAAACGAAAACGAAGCTGATAAACGCTTTGATATGCCCGTTGATCGTTGTACAAGTACACTTACACATAAATACATACATATGTATGTATGTAATATATATGTATGAATATATGTACATGCATATTCCATTTTCCATATTCCATATATTCCATATTCCCTACATGCATGCACATACATGCACATTTGGTGTTTATGGGGCGCTGCTGCACGCACACACACACACACGCACACCAATACAGTGAAAGTCGTGCTGCGTGCTGCGCTGCAAGTGCTCCAAGTTGTTGTTGTTGCTACAGATCTGCAGTGAACTCAATTCGCGCAGCGCAGCAGCAAACAGTTTTAGCTGCCAGCAAATAATTGTCAACAAGGCACAACCAATTTGTATCTGTGTGTGTGTGTGTGTGTAATCGCGCTGCATTTCTTTGCTGCGTCTGTCTGCAGTAGCTGCAGTAGCAGTGGCCCCTTTTACCCAATTGGCCTGGAAAAGAAGAAGAAGACGTTGAAAAACAAAAACAGCTATTTTTGTGCATTCTATTTTATGAATTTTATTAAAATTTATTCGTTTCATTTCGTTTCGTTTCGCTGCGTGGTTTGCTCTTTCACTGCGTATGTCATAAGAAAAAAAAAAAAAATGACAAGCGGCGCAAGAGTCGCTGTGCAAAAATTTTTTGGGCGACTGCGCTGCCCGCTGCTGTAACGACTGCAGCCAGCAACAGCAGTCAGCAGCAGCAGCAGTCGGCGCGTCGACGCTGATCGTCGCTGTGTGCGCTTCGGCTATGGCTTCGTGCTGACGACGCTGACTTTGACTTTGATGTTGATGTTGCCGTTAACGTTGGCAGCGAGGTTCGCGTCGCTGCACTCCAATGGCAAATCGCAAGCCCAAAAAATGAAGGAAATACACATGTATGCGTGTGCATTGTGTATATGTGTGAGTGTGTAAAAAAGTTGTATTTAATATCAAAAAAAAAGAAAAAAAAGAGCAAACACAAGCGATATATATATATATACACACACACACACACACACAGGGTATTCTCTGATTCAATTGGGCAGCACACACATATACACACACACACACACACATAGCGAGCAGCAGCAGCGGCAAGCAGCGGCGAGCAGCGGCAGCAGCAGCAGCAATATCAACACATTTAACTGCATTTTTTCGGAATTCAGTTGAGCTTTTTAATTCGATCGGTTCAGTTACTAAAGTTAGTTCAGCCAAAACGCACAATTTTCAATTTTCAATTACAAATTCAAATCCAAATCGAATTCCACTGTTAGCAACTGATGCAACTGCTGATACACACAGATACTGATACTGATACTGATACAAATACGGATGCGGATGTGGCACAGCTATAGAGACAACGTGTGCGTCAAGAGTGCAACAACAACAACAACAACAGAAACAGAAACAACAAGTGCAAGGATCATTATTTATTTTCTTTTTTTTTTTTAGTTGTTTTTAGAAAGAAAAAAAATTAAAGAAAAAAACCTAAACTATTTTCCAAGCTTGTGTTCAAGTTGAGGACATTTGAGAACTGCTGAAAAGGACAGCGAAAAGAAAAGCAAAAAAATAAAAATAAATAAAGAATTTTTTAAGAGTGAAAAGCTGAAAGAAAAGAATTTCAAAAAAAAGCGGCAGCAATTTTAAAATCGCAAATGTCGCGCCATGTGAAAAAATTAATTTGTTGACGACTGCAACAACAACAACAACAGCAAGAACTGCAACTGCAAAAACAACAACAACTGCAACAGCAGCTCCAACTTCAGCTGCAGCTTCACAGGTACGTTTTAGTCCTATGCCAAAAAGGTAGCCTCAAAATTGGGGAATTTGCTCGAAACTTGCAGTTGCTGCAGTCGCTGCTGCCCCGTTTCAAGGAAGTATGTTGCCTGCTGCATTCACACACACAGACACACACACACATACACATAGAAGTTTCACATAATCGGTCTGCAGGTTAGAGTCCCCCCCACCACCACCGCCCCTACCCTATAGAAGGACATTTGACTCATGCAATGCGGGAGAGCAAGTTTGTATAACGAAAGGCAAAAAATATATGCGCAGGGCAAACAGTGAGCGAGAATGAAATAGGGCGAAGGATAGAGGGCCCACGGGCGAAACAGAGAAAGAAAGACAGAAATAGAGAGAGAGAGAGAGCGAGGCAGTGTTGCAATGCATTCGCGATCATGCTGCGTTTACCTTTCAGAGAGAGCGTATTGCTGCTGCTCTCTGCATAGATTCTCATCGCGTTCTCTCTCTCTTCCTCTCTCTCTGTCTCTGTCTCTGTCTCTCGCTCTCTTTCAACTTGAACTTTAATTTGAAATTTTGCTCTCTTGCTCCCTCAAGTTTAGCTGTGCGTATCTGTGTGTGTATGTGTGTGTGTGTTTATGAGCGTAAACTTAAAATTTGCCCTTCTCGTGCGCTCTTCGTCCCAGTTCCAGTTCCAGTTTCACTTCCAGTCGCAGTAACAGTAACCACTCACAACTACAACACCAACAATAACAGCAGCAACACACGCAGTCGCAGTTTCGCAGTTGCAGTCCCAATTCCAGCGCTTTGATCATTAGCACTTTGAGTCACCGTTGCCCTTCGCTGGCAATGGCGACATTCGTAAATTTTACTGCCCCTTTATATATGTATATATGTATATGTATGTGTGTGTGTATTTAGTAGAAGATCGTTTCTCAAGCACACACATTTTGGGCAAAGCGCCGCCAAAAGCATATTGAGAGCGAGTTACAGTTGCATGAGAGGGAAGAGAGGGAAGGGGGCTGCGTTTTTCGCTAGCGAGGTCGATCTGCAGGAAGTCGTTGCCGAACGCACACAGTAGCCCGACAACAACAACAACCACATGAACAGCAACATCATCATTTCCATTGCCATCGTCGTTCGCCGTTCCTCTTTTGTCGTTTGTCGTCGTTTTCGTTCGTGTTTTCGTTCGTGTTGTTTTCGTTGCTTGCTCGCCGGTGCCTTTGTTGCCTTTCGCTGCTGCTGCTGCTGCTGGCGCGCTGAACGCGTAGGATCTTTTTTTGTGCAGTGGCTTTGACTTTGGCTTTTTGCATTATTGGCCGCAGTGCAGTTTAGTATTCAGCGTCGCATCGAACATACGTCGTCGTGCGGCAGGCAGCTCAAAGCGCAGCAGCAACGAATGCAGCAGCAGAGCACCAGCAGCAGCAGCAGCGTTCTTTGAGTTAATCACAGCCCCCAAATTAATAATTACAAGCAAACAAACAAGCAAAAAAAAAGGACGCTGTTATTCTGTTTTTGTTTTTTTTTGTGCGTTTCATTTCATCGCGTTTTCTAACATTTTTCCTTCATATTTTTTTTTTTAGTTTTTTTGATATTGTTGTTTTCATAGTGTTTTTATTTTTGTTTTATTTTGTTTGTTGCCGTAATAAACAAAACATATATGCAACACAACTCAGGACTCTTATATAAGTCAGTATCACATCAAATCTGATCAAATATTAATGTAATAATAATAATAATAATAATTATAGTAATAGTATAAGTAGAAGACCGTTAAGCACGGCTCAGCCTCAAATTTCTCTCAGGAAGTGGACACACTTGAATTTACCGTTCAAGCGAACAGGTAAGCGACTCCAACTAAGCTAAGAGTCAACACCTACACACACACACATACGATGCCACTTTCGTTTTTCAATGCACTGCAGAAAAAATAGAGAAATGGGCAAGGGAAAATTGCGTATGCCATAAATGACGTCAAACGTTCGATGGTTGGGGGAGGGGGGTTGGGAGAGAGAAAGAGACGAAGAGGACCAGTCACCCGTCTACTGCATATATATGTATACATGTATCTATGCATGTATTTGTATTTGTGCTTAGTTGTGGCGACCGAGACCCCAAAGCCCGAGACCGTGAATGCAACCAGCAGCAGCCGCAGACCGGTATACACACACACACGCACACACATACAATTTGCACAAAGCATACGCACTTACCACACACACACACACACTAGAGAGACACACACACATACACACTAGGGACACACACACACACATACATACATACATACACATGCACATGCACACAAAGGTGACGTAATGGCAACTACTCCACTAACACATTTTTCTACATTCCTGCAACACATGCCCCACACACAAACACAGACACACTGCAACACTAAGCCCCAACCCCACCACTCCCCACCCTTCACCCAGTCGTCTATTCGCCACAGCCGCGACGAAGTCGTGCAGACGAGAAAAACTGAATGAAAATTGCAGCCAAGCATGCCTAGCATAAAGAGTATAAAAAAAAATAAAAAAAAAAAACTAGGAGACAGCGGAACAGCAGCGAGAACCAGACGCAGGCAGACAGACAGACACACACACACACACACACACACAGAGAGAGAGACGTACACAGGCAGACAACACAGAGCAGTCAGCTTGGTGTAGGATGCTAGGCAAATGGCTGATGTTGCTGCTGCTGCGCTGCGTAGAGGGCACTAGAAAGACTGACTGAAAGCCAGACGTATGTGTGTATGTGTGTGTGTGTGTGTGCAAGTGCCCGACATTCAAGGTTGACGGCGCACAACTTGTTTTCTTGCTATTATTGTTGTTGCTGTTATTGTTATGGTTTTTTTTATGTCTGTGGCTGTGCTGTGTGTGTGTCTGTATGTGTGTGTGTCTGTATTGGTTGTGCCTGCCGTAGTTTCAGTTACAACAAAGCAAAAGCTAAAAGGCAAAAGCCAAACTCAAACACAATATGCACAGCAGCAGCAGCGATTTCCAGGAATACTATACTAAAAACACACACAGGCACATATGCTTGCATGCTTGCATATGCCGAGGAGAGCAAAACCGAAAAGAAAGAAGAAAAAAAAATGTAACAGTAAAACTGAAGCCACAACTCGGAGCAGCGGAAGCCTTGCGTAGGGCTTCAACGCAGCAGCGCTGCCAGCGCAATTGAGCTGTTATTTACAGTTAATCAAAATGACAGAAGTCGGTCGCTATTCCTCTTTCCTCCCTCAATCATTCTCGCTCTCTCTCTCTATACCTCGCTCTGTCTTCTGTGTGTGTGTGTAATTAGATGTGAGCGCCCTTTTGGCAAAGCCCTCAACACTTCCGCTGGCCTTGAGCGACAATAAACAATAATCAACTAACATCAACTGCCTTCAATTGAAGGGCAGGCAGATATGGAGACAGAGACCGTAAAGCTTTGCTTCTGTCTGCAGACAGATGACTCAGCAATATGTCGACCATCCATATATTTATATATATATATCTATATATATATGTGTATGTATGTATACGGAGTAGTTCTGGCAAGCTCTATGCACTCGATGCGAGGCGAGACAGGCATCGATGATGACGCTGCCATTCAAACTGCTCCAAGGCCGGCCATGTGAGTTAAAAAAAAACCAAAATCACAAAAAGTGCAACAAACAGAGAGGAGAAAACAGCAAATAAAAAACAGAGAGCAGCAAAGGGAAAAGATAGACAAGTGCGTGGGTCTCGCTTGCCTCATTCTCGGAAACGGTTACTCCAAGGCCACATTGCAAAGCAACAACTGCAACTGCTGCAACAACAACAAACTTCGCATAGGCCACTAAATGCAGCTAAAGGCGTTGCCTTAGTCGTCGTCGAGATAAGCATAAGCAGGCAAGCCAAGCAAACTAAAGAAAAGCAAAGCAAAACTGCGCCCGATAATTCAACACACGACTCTTAGCCTCTCTCTCTCTCTCTCCCTCTGTTTCTCTTCCACTCTGCCTCGCCTCGTATTTTATTATTTTTCTTCTGTATGCACAATCCTGACCCCAACTGCAATGCCAACAGTAGAGCAGCAGCGAGACAGAGACAGCGATACAGCGACTGTTGCACTTTTGTCTCTTCTGCCTTTGTTTTTTTTTGTAGTATTATTCTTAGTCTGCGCTCAGTCAGTCAGTCAGTTGGTCATTGGTGTCATGTGCATAGCTCACGCTCTGCCATCTCTCCCCTCTCTCCATTCTCCACTCTCCTCTTTCTTCTGCTTTTGCTTCTGCTTTGGCTTCGGCTTTTGCCGAAGGGCTTCGGCATCTTTTCTTTTCCTTGGCTGGCCTAGTCTGGCTGGGTTGCCTCCTCCGGTCTTGTCTGTGTCTCTGCGTCTCTGTCTCAGTTTACATTACACTCGTCGCTTGTGTTGGCAACACTGACACTAACCGTGGCTAATTCTACCCCCCTGCCGATCCCTTCACCTCTCCATAACCAAGAGCCACATGTCTTGTAATATGAGCTGCAAGTCGCATTGTTAACGGTAAATGCTTTCTCGTGATGAACATGTGGCGTATACGTAACACATGCGTATGCAAAGGACAGACAGATAGACAGGCAGGCAGTCAGTCAGTCAGACAGTCAATCAGTTTGTCAATCATCGATTAGAAGTCGACAAATCAAATGATCATTGAACCCGTTCCCACTCAACAATGCATTCACATTGCTAGCATTATCGCCGACCTGTGATCTCACTATCTCTCGCACTCACTCTGTCTCTCTCTCTCCCTCGCTTAGCATCAACGATCAGTCAGAGTAACGGCATTTGGCGCACGCAAAAAAAAAAGAAAACCCAGAATAAGTCACATGGCATTCAACCTGGCCGAATTTGTATGCATAAATATGTATATATAATATATATATATATATATATATGTTCTTATATATATTTTTTTTAGCTATAACTACAGCTACTCATATATTATATATATAGAAAGAGAAAGAGAGAGCAGTATAGCGAACCGGTCATAGTCACCGTTTATTCCCCTTCTCTTCACACTCCTTAGCACACACACACACGCAGACAAGACGATCGCTGTCGCCGTCGCCGTTGACGCTGCCGTCGCTGTCGAAGCGATTCATTTCCATTTCCCAGTGCCGAGTACGAGTGCATATATTTTTGCTCAACACATTTTTATCTAATAACCTTGTGCAGTGTTATTAAACCCAAAAAGTTTCTTAACCTCGCCGGCAAAGCGGCAGCAGAAGCGTAGCAGCGACAGCGCAGCGCAGTTGCGTCGACCGACCAGCTTGTGATGAGAAATGCTAATACACGTAACGCTCTGCTCTGCTCTGCTCTCTGTTCGTATGCAAGCCGAAGCGTGTATATGTGTCGTGCGCACTTACACACACACTGTGAGCAAATATTCAACGACAACGCACAAAGCTTAAACAAAATAACTTGCTCACAAACACAAATGCAGCTGCGAATGCAAACGAGCAGCAACAATTTTGGGGAGGGGGCCAGTCTTCACTTGGGTCCTACTCTAAATAGGCCTTCCCCCCGAAACACACACACCTTCACCTCCCTCAGGTTGCCTGTTGTGTATGTGTGTCAATTGAATACAATTCTTGCAGTGAGTAGGAGTTGGCTTATTTGTGCATACATATGTATGTATATGTATACATATGTATATGTATGTGTATACATATAAGTACATATGCTCGACTTCACACAATTGGCGTCCGCTGTGTAAATTGCAAAGGCAAACAAGCAAATTGCATGTAATACGAATTAAATTGTGCATAAGTGTGTAAGTATGTATATGCATACACACATATGTTCACATATGCATATGCATATGCCTACCAACACACACACACACAGGCATACACACTCAAGGATTGAGCGAACGAAATAGAGAAAGGGAGAGCGCGAGAGCGGGTAATGCGCAGCTAACTTTTGTCTTAGCTTTTGCTCATACACACATACACTGTAATTTTTTTTTATTATTTGGTGGCTGCTATGCAAAGCATTGCGTTGTAGGCTTTTGTCCATGCAAGCAAATTGTACATGCATATGTGCATGTGTGCTTGTGTGTATTTGTATAATATTTTTTGTTGAAGTGAAATCTTTTGCCAGCAATGCATTATTACTTTTGAAAGTGCTTTGGTGCGTTTTGTAAAATAAACTGCAAAGCGCTGCGCCAGCTAATCAACGAATTTTATTCTTTTATTTTTGCTTGTATGTAGCAGTAGTCCTTTAATTCTTCATTAGTTAGTTTTTAAACACACACACAAACCATACAAAAAGAACATACAAAAGAGAGAGTGCAAGAAGAGAGAGCGCAAAGAGAGAAAAAGAGAGTTGAATGTGATCAGCCCACAGGCCCTCTGGCCAACCACAATCATGCACAATCATGCATATCAACGCAGCAGACGTCACGACGCGTCCGCAAAAAAAAGGTGAATGCACGCAGGCGGCAAATGAGTTAAGCAAAAAAAATATAAAAAAATGTATGCACAAAAGCTAAACGTATTTGATGCCCTTTTCAATTCAACTTGTCCACAAACTAAGAATACAGTTACAAAAAAGCTCACCTGAATCGCATTTTCCGTTGACTTCAATTGTGTCATGTTTGCTGTCGCATTCGCACACACTTGTGCAATTTAAAGTTCAATGATCATTAGAGCTTCACACGTCGGGCCAATAACTGATTACCAGTCGCAGTCGTCGGTTATCAAGTGCGTCTGACTGCGACAGCAATTGAGCTTTTTTTTGTTGTTTTTGTTGTTTTTGTTGTTTTTGTTGCTTTGTTACACTTTTCATGCAGAGCGTGGAGATGATCAGGGCGGGTACGGGGGCGTGGTAGAGGGTGGGGGCTACTCCTGATGTGCTCTGACGTTGGAGAGTGGAGCCGTTGAACGGGTAAGCGAAATGGGCGCGAGTTCAAAGCCCTCCTCGCATCGTAAACGACTGACGACGGCGACGGCGACTGTGAGGAAAATTACCGCGCACAAATCACTTCCCCTTCCCATTTTTGATTTGCATTGTGATAGAAACACACATATACATACATATATATAATTACATATATAGATTACACACACACACACTATGTACATCATGCGTACATTGAACCTTAACTAATTTTTTTCGATATATGAAAAAAATACACAAAAAAAATGCATTTTGCAGTATGCACACACACACACACATAGATGCCGACTCAGAAAACTATTCCGTAAACGAAACTAACGACAACCAAAGCCAAACGCGTCACACTCTCAACTAAACGTTGCTGGAAAATGCTCGCCTCGATCTAGCGCTCTAGCAAAAACTATTTTGCGCTCAAGAGCAACAGCAGCAGCCACTCAGTTTGGGGAAAAAAAAAATTAAAAAAACTTACATTGCTAGTTTGGTTTGTCTGTGAGGTTGGTGAGCGCGGCGCTAGATAAGCAAAAGCAGCCAAAGCACTCAAATAGAAATCGAAAACTACAAAAACTAGTTGAGCGAGACTAGAGTGTGGGAAATGGGGGGAAGTAGGGGGTTAGCTTTCGAGTGAAAGCTGCACTACTAGTGATCTAAAGTGTAGTTAACGACTCAAACATATTTCAATGCAGTTAAGCACACACATACATACATTTGTATGTGAATGACGTGCACTTATGCAAAAATATATGTATATGTATATGTATGTATATATATATATATTTATGTGTATGGGCAATCTGTTTCTAGCGTTCGCTCTCGTTCGCTATATATATACATGTGCATGCGTGTATGTGTATGCGATGGTGATTGAGTTTTTTTTTGTTTATTTTGTTGTGCTTTTTTTCGACTTTGGCGCGCTGCTGGCAATTGTGAGGTAAACGACCGAATGTCCGACAGACTGATGACTAGGTTAAGGTGAAGGTCAAATTAGCGAAAAATGCTAAAAACAACAAACGTCGCTGCCAAAGCTGACGGCGCAGTCGCAGCGCACTAACAATAGAAATCAACTTTGTCAGCGTTAAAGCGAACGAACGAATACCAGGGGCAACAGCAACAATTACAAAATCAACAACAACAGCAAAAAGCGACTTATCCGTTGATTTCTTTAAAAAGCAAAAAGAAGAGGAAATTGAAGCGTAGACAAAAAAAAAACAAAAAGCACGCAGGAGTAAACGACATCCACACACACATACATATAACTACACACATGCTTGCATATGCATGTATGTATAGGAAGTTATTTGGTTGGCAGACAAAAAGCGGACAAACCTAAAGACAGACAAGCAGACAGAGAGACGGACAGTTGTAGTTGTCTTTTATGTTTTTTTATTTTATCATTATTTTTTTTTTGGGCTGTCTGGAAGTGTACCACAACTGGCTCCTCGCCCCAGTGCCAGACTCCCCAGCCCGTCATAGAACAGTCCCAGTCTGAGCTCATCCACGCAGTCAGTTCCCAATTCCAATTCTAATTTTTGCGTGGTGTTTCGCTACATGTGTGTTTGTGTGTGTGTGTGTGTGTTTGTCTGGCCGAAAGATAGACAACGCCAACAAAGGAAACAAACACACATATACGCACACACATACAGTGAAAACGTGCAGACGCGCAGAAAGCTTCTGCGCCTGCGTCTCTTGCTATTTGAGCGTTGACTGTTTGAAAGTGTTTGCTTGAACGCCACGCGCTCACACGCCATGCGCTCTCTTTCTCACTCGCACGCTCTCTCTCCGTGCCTACTAACGAAAACACACACACATGCACAAGCAGACAGGGCAACAATAGCGCGAGAAGCTTTTTTCTGCAATCTAATGCGCATCGGTCTCTCTCGCTCTCTCTCGCACATTCGCACACATTGTCTCTATGGCATCAGCAGCAGCAGCAGACTAAGCAGCAACTGAGACAGCAGCAGAGCCAATGGCAGTGGCAGTGGCAGAGGCGCAACAGACGTTGAACGCAAGACCTTGAACTTGGACTCAGTTTACGAGTTGAAAAATTGGGTTTTGTTTTGAATTGTTTGCATGTCGCGTTGTTGTTGTTGTTCTTGTTGTAGTGCTGGCAGTTTGCTGCTATCACTGTCGCTTCCTCCCCTCCTCCCTCTCACCATACCCACACATAGACATAATTACAACGAAACATAGACAGTTTTTTAGTTGATGCTTTTAATTATATTTAATTACTCTAATCGCAGAATTCGTACACTAATCAGCTACACAAACTAAATCCATCTATTTATTTATTTATATACAGCTGCGGTCAAAATAATAGTAGCGGAAATTATTAAAAATAAATCACTTAAAATATCGTTAAAAAATTATGCAAATTTTATTTAAAAAACAAGCAATCCATACAGAACATAAGTATACATTAAAAGTCGGCAAAGCTATACAATTGATTAATGACAAAAAATTAAATTTAATAATTTTTATATATTTCTATAACATTCTTGGTTCATATTGGAGATTTTGAAGAGGTCCCGGTTTGATCACCATAATTGAGTTGCTTTTTTATTAAATGCTGCTAAATGCAGCATTTGACCGCAAATGTATCTGTCAACATATATATTTATGCATTTATTTTATATACCTAGCTGTATTTCATTTCGCATGCTCAGCAAAAGCAAAGCAAAGAAAAACGTTTGCTAAAATGCAACAAACTCGTTTTCGCTGCACCTTTTGCTCTAACTGTATATGTGTGTGTGTGTGTGTGTGTGTATGCATGGGGCATCCCTAGCCACGTTTCTAGTTGCTGGCTCTGCTGCTGTTGCTGCTGTTATTCCCATGCCGGCATCTGTCTAGCCTTTGTCTAGCTTACCATTCACCAAAAACACACATTCGCACACACACACACACACACACATACATACATACGTTTGCAGACGGAGCTTTCCCACTCCACATTGTATTTGTAATGGTCGTCGTCGTCGTCATCGGCATCGTAGCAATCGTCGTCGTCGTCGTCGTCGTCGTCTCTCGTTCTAGTTTTTACATAAAACTTTCGCTTTCTCTTCTGTGGCTGTGTGTGTATGTGTGTGTGCATGTGTGCGTGAGTGTGCCTGCCTGTCTGTCAGTATGTCTCTGTATGTGTGTGTGCGTTTTTCTGTTTGAGTGCGGACGTTAGATTTTACATTTGACCGGCATTATGTGAATGGCAATGGCAATGGCAATGGCAATGGAGAAATGGGTGGATGGGTAGATGGGGAGTGGGGGAGACCTAACTGTAAGCTGTATGAGCTGTAGGCACATAGGGTGTCTCCTGCCATAACACGTCGGCAACAAGTGGCGATGTGTTTGTGACTGTAACTGTAACTGGGGTGTGGGTGGTGACTGCTGACTACTGACGACTGACTACTGACCTTGTGCAATGAAGGCTCTGTGTGAGCAAGTAAAGCTCTGCTCTTTATTCCATCTCCTCTCCCCCGTCGCCTCTTTTGCTTATTCTCGCTCTGCTTATTATCTGCGGCCAAGTGGAAGTCGCGTTGCTATGCAAAATTCAACTGATAGAGAACTACAACTAGTAGAGACTTTGAGTTCCACTCTCCCTCTCTCTCGAGAGAGACTGTGTTTGTGTGTGTTTGTGGAGATATACAGAACTAACGCAGTTAAAGCTAACCTTGAAAATAGCAAACGCAGCACACATGGCGAACAGCAGGCCGAAGACCGCATGAAGCAATAGTTGTGAATATAGATGCACGACTGCCGCATACCCTATATTGCATACATACATAATCTATTAAAATTAATAGTAGTACTTGCGCATGTACACAAGACGAGAAAGCTTTTGTTCAAGTTGCTAACAAGTTTATAGCAACGACAAGTTAAATCGCGATATTCGCACACACAGTTGTGGTCAAAATAATAGAATAAGAAAAAAAAGACTCATTTTATGGGTATAAAATGAGAAAGCTTCTCTATTATTCCACTACTATTATTTTGACCGATTTAAAGTCTTTAATATTTGTCAATTTTGTTGTTAATACTTTTAAAGTATTGATGCCTTTTAATATTCACTTATTTCAGTTCATAATTGTTCAACTACATTTAAACAATTTATTTGTTGAAATATGTGTGCATTACTCTTATTTTCACCGCAGTTGTGCAATACATACGCTAATCATAAAACTACATGAATGCATATCGTATAGTACACACACACACACATACAATATATATATGGCCAACGATGGTATAATAAAATTTAGTTTCGGTTTCCAACCGAACAAACTACTTGTCTATCTAATCTCATTTGTTTGGCGTTGCTGTTTTTTTGTTAATATTTTTTAAGCAGCACAACGCATTCAACCAAATAATTGCTTTATACAACTATGCATGCATGTATGTGTGTACACAAACACACACACGCAGACAAGAACAAACAAAATTGCAAAAAAATGAGGGAAAAAAAACTGCAATGCCAAAAAAAGCGCTCAGAAAAAAAAACACTTTTCTAGAACTATTTTAAAAGCTGTTCGTTCGCAAGCAGCAGCAGCAACAGCAGCAGCGGCAGCAGCGACGTCGACGACGGCAACGTCGCCGGCTGCTCTTTCTCGCTCTAACGCACGTCTCACTCGGTGCTCGCGAGTGTGCGGTGAAATGCGCCAAACAAAATTTAATAATAATACAGCAACAACAGTAACAACAAATACAGCGCAAAAAATGTAGTATTTAGCCTTGAAAGTTCGTGAACACTACGAATTGCGAATGCGAGCGAAGATCTTTTATTTTATTTTATTTCATTTCATTTCATTTTTTTTTTTCGTTTGTTTTTTGTGCACAAAAAGTCACATCAGAAATGAAAATAAAACTCAAATACATTTCGAATTGGAACGAAATAAAACAACTTGATCAAAGAATTCCAATTACAATGCAAACACTCAACAAAAGTGACAAAAGCGCCAATTTCACAACGCATAAGTCTAGATTTGAAATCTAAATTCTCGATTGTCAATAATGTAAAGCATTTTGTGGATCGTAGCCCCCACAAATGAAATCCAAAGCAACCAACTCACTTACATATGCACACACACATTCATACACAATACACACGGAATTACATGCAAACATTGTAAATTGGCTGCATTTTCATACCATTACTCGGCGAATGTGAGACGAAATTTAAGACAAGCCAAAATGGTCATATATATATTTTTGTTGTGTTCTATATTCCAATATTCTATAACGGGGCAGCTGCAGGGCGCCGGTCACGGTCACACGCTCCCCCCGCCTCCCTTACTCCCTCCCTTCCATCTAGCCATCCGTGCCTAATTATGCATTAGAAACTTGAGCTTTTCCCACCGACTGCGACTTGAGGCCATCGACGAGTTTCGACTTCGAATGAATTTGCGGATGCTTTCGCTGCAATTGCAATTGTAATGCGATAGCTTTTAACGCGCGGGGGGAGAGAGAGGCGCTAGGTGGAAGTTGCTGTTCGTGTAATGGTAAATAAAAGCGATTCTTACATATTCATTACGATGCGTTACGTTACGTTATGCTACGTTATGTTTGTATGCAAGTTGTAAGTCTGTCTGTGTCCTGCTATTCTCTATGTTCATACATATGTATGCATATGCATATCTATGTGTATATGCATGTGTGTATGTATCTCTGCCTATTCACTTTTGTCATTATTAGTCAGCGTTAGCGTCTGCGTCAGCGTCGCTGCTGCTGCTGCTGCTGCTGCTTCGTCGTCAGCAGCGGAGTTTTGTTCTATGCACAAAAGTCACACACATCTCTGTTGCTGTATATGCAAGTACGACCGAGAGAGAGGCAGAGAGAGTGGGAGAGAGGGAGATAGACGAAAGAGAGGGCGAGAGATCGAGAGTCTCAAATTTATTACTGGACTGTGCCAAAACTTTATTTGGCACTGCTGCTGCTTCTGCTTCTATGTGTGTGTGCTGCAGCGCCAGTGTGCGTTTGTGTGTGTGTGTATGGGTCAGTATGTGTGTCTACGTTCGGTCTGGTCCGTCACTATGGTGGTGGGAATCGAAAGCACACATTCTAATACTCAAGTTCAGGTTCAATTCACTCTGCTCCCACACACACACACACACACACGCACACAGATCGTATATATGTATTTAGTTCGTTCCTTTACCTGACGATCCTAGCTGGGGGCTTGGGGCTGCGATCGGGCGAATGAGAGGGATGGAAGAATGGAGGACTGGCCAGAACAGCAACAGACGACGACGACTCAACGGAGCGTGCGCACGTCTGTTGTCCCGCTCTCTTTCTCTCTCTCTCTCACTCTGTCGCTCTCTCACACACACACACATACAAATGCTGCCGCTGTTGCCAAAATTTCGGTGAATAGTTTAGTGTTTTTGTGTGTGCTTTCGACAATGCGCTTTTTTTTGTTGTTTTTTGTGTGAGTGCTATCGCTGCCGCTGCTGCTGTTGCTGCTGTTGCTGCTGCTGCTGAGCGACGTCGACGCTGCCGTCGCTGCTTGCCTGCCTGCCTGAAGCAGTCGAGCACTCTCTTCTTCTTTAGCACGGCACGAATTCAGTTGAGTTTCTACGCTTGCAATCATCAAACGCAACGAAAACAATAAAAAAAAAATCTAAAAAACCCAAAAAAAAACGCTAGCTGGCCGCAGACTGCTGCTCCCAGGTCCCGTTCTCAGCGTTCTCAGTCCGTGCTGTGTAGTCATAGTTAGTCAGTGACAGTCAGAGCTTCATGCTGCTCGCAAGCAGCTCAGAGCCAAACCAAATTCAAATTGCAAGCAGCGATCGCAATGCAACAGCAGCCTTAAATGACACACTTCATCATATATATCTCCAATACACATGCATACATACAACAAACAACAGACATACCTCAATATAGTGTACAGCACACATGTAGTTAAATAGTTTAGAAGAGCGTCTTTGGTCGGTCGTTCGGTTCGGTTCGGTTTCGGTGCGCGGTTCGGTAATTGATTATTAGAATAGTGTGAGTGCGTGTGGGTGTGTGTGTGTGTGTGTGTTATTATTATTATTTTTTTGTTTGTTGTTTTTTTGCGCCGTTCAGTGCCAAAAGTTATTTGCATTTAATGTCTAAACCAAGATCTCAAAATCTAAGCGAATAGCATTTCTTAAATTACCATATTACGTATACGCAAATTTCTACCTCAACAACAACAATAACAACAACTCCAAACCAAAGCAAACAAAAGAACAGAACAACAACAAATACACCAATAACACAACAACAACAACAACAGCAGCAGCAGCAACAGCAAGCAGCAGCAACAACAAGCAGCAGCAATACCAGCAGCAAAAAACAAAAACAAAAAACCCAAAAACAAAAAAAAAATGTTTGCTATACGAAATTTGCACAAGTTTGCCTACGTCGAGCCAACGAATTATTGCACACATAATAATCTATTTCTGTTGGCATATTCGCAACAAAACTGAACTATTAGAGATCCCCACAAACAATAATACATACGAACAAACAGACAAACACACAACTGACAAGTCGGATGTTAAGCTGAGCTAAAAAAAAAAAGACAGCAGAAGGTATGTAAATTGCGATTTGTGATGTGTGTGTTTAAACACATCCATCGAATATAGCACAATACATACACACATATATTGCCATTTGATTATACACACACGCACACACACACACATACACATGCGTCGTTCTATTCATAGAACAGCTAAAAAGTGCAGCGCACTCATTCGCTCGCCTTGACTTATCTGATAGTTTTCACTTTCAATGTCATCGCCAGTCAACTGAACACGCGTGTGTGTGTGTGTGTGTGTGTGTGTGTGTGTGTTTGTGAGTGTATGCGTGTGAGTGAGTAGGCAAAGCTTCAGTTCACCGTTTGCCTATCGCCCACTTGTTGTCCGCCTTAACGAAATGAGGGCCAAGCAGTGCGCACGTTCAAAAAACAATTCTCTGTTTTTTTTCTTCTTGCTTATATATATATAACTATTTTGTATTGGTTGATCCATGCAATCTTATACATATTTCCCATCTTTTATTTGAAATTTGATTTTTTTACTTAATGTAATATATATTTTTGTAATCAAATATATTGACCAGGTTATATAATTGTGTTGCAATTGTAATTATAATATTTATAATGCTGATGCATGATTAACATGCACTTTTATTTGGCCAACAAGAATCTAAATCAAAACGAAAAACGAGCAAAATACAAACAAAAATCACAACAACAACAAAAATGCCAAAATTGTGCCCGACAAGTGTTTTAGTTATTTTGCGATGCGTTTGCTGTTTTCACTTGGTTCTTTGGATCACGCTGACTGTTTTGCACTCGTTATATTTTCGAACGCATGCAAAACAAAACATGCAAAATTCAATTTGTACTCGTTTTGTTTGTATTTTGTCTGGTTTGTGTCTTATTCTTCGTCTACTTTTTCTTCTTTTGTTTTTTTTTTGTTTTTTTTTTTTTTTGAAGATAGTTTTTGCATTTCATTCCAATTTCGTTGTGTGTGTGTGTGTGTGTGAGTGACATAGAAATTGTCGCCGTGGTTGATATAATTTAAAATGCATTTGTTAACAATTTTTGGACATTTTGCATTGTTGCAATGTTGCAGCAAGCAGCGCAAATTCAAAACAATCAACAGTTTTAGCCGTCGCAGCAGAAAAACACAAAAAAAAATAAAATAAAATTAAAAAAAAATGCCACCCGAAATAATGCGCAAACAGACATACAGTTATATACACACACACACACATATGTGCATATGCATATGTATGTATGGTGGGATTAATGGAAAACAAAAAAAAGAACTTGAAAAAAATACAGTTTCAGCGATCAAACAAGTTAAACGAGTTCGAATACTATAATTAACTTGAACACTGTCTCCGATGTGTCAGCTATTTTACGAATGGTTTGTTTACACGCCAATTGTAAATGTGATTTGAATCAAAATAGTCTTTGAAAGATGCGTAATATACACCCATACATATACACTCAATATATATACGTGTTGATTTTACATTGTATGTATATTTATTTTATTATAAGATAGGATTTTGCTTGCAACTCAAATCTCTTAACTGACGATCTGAAATGGATGCGTCTCTTATTACGGTACTGACTCTATTACTCGCTATCGATAGCACCGGTATAGCTTTGACCGCTTCCTGTTTATCTCATATTTCAAATCCCACATATATATATATATATATATATAAATATATAATTAAAATGGATGGGTTCTAACTGTATGCACATAACTGTTTATATCATTTCTTAAGAGTTTCTTCCAATCAGACTAATTGTTCTCTCTCTCTCTCCCACTCTCTCTCTCTCTCTCTGTTCTCTTTTATTGCAGCTCATTAAGTAAGTCAACTGATCAACTTAGCACAATTTACGCAGCATTTGCGAACGCAGCGCAGAACGCATAACGGACTTGTGTGCGTGTGTGTGTGTGTGTGCGTGCGTGTGCATGCGTGCGTACGTGCGTGCGTGCGTGTGTGTGTGTGTGCGTATGTGAAGAACTAACGCAACGCAACAGGAAGAAGAGCAGGAACAGGAACAGGACAAGGAATAATCAATTCCCCCGGTGCAATAAAAAGCCGCCAAAATACGCAAAAAGGTGACTACAAAAAAGGCCAGCGTTGTTTCGACCGTTGACGACGACGACAACAACAACAGCAACAGCAGCAACAACAACAACAACAACAACTACAACACCAACATCATCAGCAACAAAATCAATAACAACGCTCGGCAGCTGAAAACAGCAACAACAACAACAAGAACAACACCAATAAGACCAACAACAACAATTGAGCTGCATAACTCTTACCAACAAGAAGAACAAGAACAGGAACAAGAACAAGTCAACATGGATGAGACACAGCATTTCTGTTTGAGGTGGAACAACTACCAGAGCAGCATCACATCAGCGTTCGAGAATCTTCGCGATGACGAGGACTTTGTCGATGTGACGCTCGCCTGCGAGGGGCGCAGCATAAAGGCGCATCGCGTCGTGCTCTCCGCATGCAGCCCCTACTTCCGCGATCTTCTCAAGGTAAGTGCAACAAATACGAATGCATTGCTTCTTTGTTTCTATCTATCGATATCTTCTAGCAGCAACAATAATTGAATAGAATTTGAACACTTCAAGTTTTCAATTTTACAGTTAAAGTTATCAAATTTCTAGCAAAAGCTTTACGTGAAAGTAAATGTTGAATGAAAAATGATTTTCATCTTCCAGAAAAAAGTTTACTTATACATTTCGATTTTGGCCTCGCAGTAGAACTTTTTGTTTTTTAGTTAAAGTGGGCATGGCTTGGATGCCACGGGTGCTGCAACAAAAGATCACAAATTGAGTGCGGCTGATGTTGATCAAACAGCATTTGCTGTGTTGCTTTATTTTTAAGTATTTATTAACGCAACTCTGACCTACATATTTATGACAGAGAGAGAAAGAGAGAGAGAGAAAGAGTGAGAGAGAGACGGAGAGAAAAGAAAGAAGGCCAAGCAACACATGTGCATCAGCTGCCAGTTGCGACGGAGAGAGACTGCTTAGCTTGGCCTTAAGTGCATCCTGTTTGTCATGCAACACACACTTACAATTATACATATATATATTTATATATGTATATATATATATATGTAAGCAGTAAGCATACGCAGCGTTGGTCTGGTCTCTGTCCAGTGCCAGGAGACAAGCAGCAAATACCAAAATGAGGCAAACTGCTGTCAGTTTTGCGGCACAGTTTAAATGGCAGCCTAATTAATAAAATGATGATGCCACACGCATGCAAACAAGCACACACACACACACACATTTATATATATATATATATGGTTACTATTGGCAAATGCATGCATGCAACAGCAGAAGCAACAAAATGTTGCAAGTTTTGCAGCAACGTGGAAACGTCTCGTGCTCTTGGTGTAAACAGTTAAGGCAAACTTTGTTTTTTTAGCTGTTGTTTGGGTAAATAATACTTATTTTTGTGCTTTTAGCTAAAATATTACGGCAAGAATGAGTAAAATGTGCAAAATGAGCAAAGTGGGTAAAATGGGTAAAATGGGTTCCCGTTGTGTGGTGGCCCAGGTTGCGTTTGCCTTCCTTTAGCATTTTAATTTATTTAGTTGCGCACGACGGCAACAACAACAACGACAACAACAACGACGACAACAAGAACAACTAACTATAACAGTAACAAAAGCCAAACAGACGACAACACGCCAAATGTCGACAACTAGTATGAGAAGCAAAGAAAAAGAAGCAGCAGCAAAAGAAGAAGAAGTAGCAGCAGCAGCAGCAGAAGAACTTTGTGCAGAGGTACAGTCAGAGAACAAAACGAAACAAAACGAAACAAAACGAAACAAAACGAAACAAAACGAATCAAAACGAAACAAAACGGTACAAAACGGCATAGAAACGGTTGAAATGGTTATTAGCTTTGCTGCGTTTACCGTCCAGTTTCAGATTCAGTTCCAGTTCCACTGTTTCTTACGTAATTGAGCAAAAGTCCGCTGAATGGTTTGCAGCAGCAGCATTAGCATTGAGTTGTCAATCATGTCTGAGACTGGACCAATACCAATTGTCACAACACCCCCACTCCCACCACCTCCACCTCCCTGTTGCGCCAGTTATGCTAATCACGTCAGCAAGTCAC
The DNA here is from genome assembly GCA_035042265.1 of Drosophila imparisetae. Classification (NCBI taxonomy): domain Eukaryota; kingdom Metazoa; phylum Arthropoda; class Insecta; order Diptera; family Drosophilidae; genus Drosophila; species Drosophila imparisetae. The sequence goes on along the minus strand of JAWNLP010000405.1, from coordinate 1,068,247 downwards.
AGGTGAAGTTGCTGCCAAAAAGGGAACTTTAAGTTGAGGCTAAAAAGAAAGGGGCAAAGTGGCAGTTGTGGTTGGGCCGGGCCTTGTGCCGTCTTGTACTTTTGCCGGCTTTTATTTATTTTTATTTATTTTTTTTTTGTTGTGTTATTTTATTTTTATTATGACATTAAAATTATGGGAGTCGTCGGCTCATCGTCGTTTGCCAGGGCCCAAACCAAAACTTATGCCGCTGCCTGCATTGAAAATATTTGCACGCAATTGCGGTTTTTAGCAGGCCTCGAGTCTTGACTTGGCCACTGCCTTTCCCATGCCACCTTGCCTTGCCTCTTCGCCCTGGGGCCCAGCTCCAAAACTTTGCCATTTGCATTGTTTGAGCTGTCATTGGCGTCACTGGTGACGACGACGACGATAGCAGGCCAGAGTTGGGTTAGCGGATTGGTTAGTGGATTGATTAGTGGTTGTGGTTAGTGGGATGCCGTTTGCCATTGCCGTAGCCGTAGCCATAGCCGTAGCCGTTGACGTTTACGTTTGCGTTACGGTTGTAGTTGCCGTAGTTGCCTTTGCCATTGCCATTGCAGCAGAAATTATATAAATTACAAACTTCTCAGTTCTTAGTTTTGTTTGCTCTGTGTGTGTGTGTGTGTGTGTGTTGGCTGTAAATATTTTCTCTCGACGTGATTTGTTAACATGATAGAAAACTTCATTTTGTAAATTATAGACGCAAACAGACAAGAATAAAAAAAAACACAGCAACAAAACAAAACAACAACAACAGCAACAATTTAATGCAGCAACTTTGTAAGCCAAATGCAGAGCAAGAGAATGTGTGTGTGTGTGTGAAGGAGAAAGAGGTGTAGAAGGAGAGAGCGACAGAGGGAGGGTGCATTTTCTTTGGGCCATTTGGTGGCATCGAGGTCGCTAATGGTTGCAATGCTTACTGCTGACAATACATTTACATATATACATTGCGGGGCGAAGCTGGGGCGATATTGCGTATACGACACCGACACCGACACCGAAACCGAGATCCACCTACAGGCCAAGTTGCGTCACTTTTACAAGCTGTGCCCGGTCAATAAATTCGCAAACTTTTAGCCAAATGTTGTTAGGCAAATGCTGCAAAGAGGCAAGACGACAGCAGCAGCAACAGCAGCAGCGGGCTATGGTAATGAAGACCCCAAACAAATGGCAGACAGAACAGCAAGTCGACATTTAATTTGTTAAAAAGGCCAACTAAATGCTGAGCATAAAAAAAAAGAACGACAACTTTGCAACTGCAACAATAACAGCACATTGTGGGGCAAGGGAGAACAACAAAAAAAATGTACAAAAAAAAAAGAATGCTAAAATAATTATATACGAAGAAAATTAGTACGAGTATACAAAACTTTGTTGGCAGTGCAACAATACGCGAGTCGTCGGCCAGAAGTTTGTAAATTCAATTTGAAATACATACAACAACAACAGCAGCAACAACAACAACAACAACAACGATGACACAAACAGGCATGCAACCTAGAGTCCATGCCAGCTAACGGGTCCCTGGCAGTGGCAGAGAGGGAGTGTGGCAGGGACTGGTGCTGGGTTCGCTTTGGCGACACTTTGCCTATGCTGCTGCTGCTGCTGCTGCTTTGCTTGATCTTCTTGCTGTGCCTGGCTCCTTGTTGTGCCTAGACATAAATATTTAATTAACTGCAGCGCATTATTTTAATTAGGTGTAAAACTGCAAAACACACACACACACACAGACAGAGAAAACAAAATGAAGTATCAACAACTGCCAACTGGCAACTGGCAGCAGCCAATGGGCATTGGTCACTGGTGGCTGCTGGTCGAGGCCGGGGGGCGAGAAGAGCGAATTTGAGTTAAGCGCTCCTAAAAGCATTTTGGCTTTTGTTCAACTTTAACTGTAACTGCAAATGTAACTGTAACAGTGTCCGTGACAAACGGCTTTGAATCTGGCGACTACACGCCTACTTAGCAGATGCAAAACAAAAAAAAACATTTGCAATTCACAATAGCCCCGTTCACAATACACGCCCACCGATCCTGCTTCTTGTGACCAGTTGCAAACTACATTTGCAATTCACAATCCTGCTTCAAATGCGACATCTATTCAACACTTCAACAATTCAATAACAAATCCAAAAATATTGTCCTGCATCTTCAAATATGTGACGAACTGTGTTCAATTATTGAAATAGAGAAAGTGCACAGCTTCCATATTCCAGATTCCCTTATATGCTCACATTCGCCTTTGCCTTCGCCTTCGCCTGCTTCTCCCTTTCTTAGTCGATGTCTGCGTCTTTGTCTTTGTCTTCGTCTCAGTTTCTGCTTCTGTTTCTGTTTCTGTTTCTGTTTCAGTCTCAGTTTCAGTTCCTGTTTCTCTTTTCGGTCTGCTGCTCTTTTGCTGTGACGACGACGATCACTTGATCACTGTCGTCTTGACCTCAATTTCACAATCTGCCGCTGCTCACACATACACACACACACACGCACACATATATATATATATATATAGATATAGATATATATGTATTTGTATTGTATATGCCTGGCATTCGTTTGAGTGTGCAAATAAATTGCGAATGCAAGTAAATAAGGCAAAGCGACAAGTAAACTGTCTGTCTGATTGTCTCTGATCGGGATACACACGGAATGACGGCTGAGAGGCTGTGACTGGAACGGCAACTGAGGCTGTTGCTGTTGCTGTTTTGCTGTTGCTGACTATGTGTGAAGGGGGAAGGGGGGGGGGGGGGGGGGCAGGCGGATGCACTGTGCGCAATCGAAATAATAACAAAGACGCCGTGACTTGACCCAATTTCTACGCCCTTTGTTGAGTGTTGCCACTTGATGATAAAGTGAAATTCACACACACACGCACACACACATGCTCACTAGTCATAAAAGTGGAGACTGTAGACTGCAAATTGCAAATGGCAAACTGTAGACTGTAGACTGTAGACTGTGTAGACTGTAGACTGTGTAGACTGTAGACTGTGTAGACTGAGAGTGTTTTCTGCATATTGGGCACAGCGAAAAGTCGCCTGGCGGTCGGGGGGAAAATGGTGTCAGCAGTGCGCAAACATTGCTAATAATAAGCACATAAGTGTGTATAACTGTATATAGATTGGAGCATGCACACAATACACAATATACATGCATACACTCAGAAAAAATAACACCTCTTATGGCACACAAAGCGTATTTCTTAAACGGAATGTTGATTCCTTCTAAAAAAACAGCTTTTTTCAAGCGTTTTTGTAAAATGCGTGTCGAGTTATTGTATATGCAATTAGTAAGCGGCTCTTAAATGAGGCACCTGCCACTTGATGAGGTTTGATCATAGTGGAGCACTGCTGCAAGTATTTGTGGTGCAACTACTTAATAAGCATGTTTTTTGTTTTCTTTTTGGATTCTTGCAGAGCACACCCTGCAAACATCCCGTCATACTGCTGCAAGATGTTAACTTTATGGATCTGCACTCGCTGGTCGAATTCATCTATCACGGCGAGGTCAACGTGCATCAGAAGTCGTTGCAGTCATTCTTGAAGACAGCCGAAGTGCTGCGCGTCTCGGGTCTCACACAGCAGCAGGCCGAGGATACGCACAGCGTAAGTGGCATATATTTTACTCGTAGTCTAGTAGTCTAGTAATCCTAATCCAAAATACTCCAACTACATGGCAACTACACAATACTCCCTGCATCATACTACTTACAGCACCTGGCACAGATACAGAATTTGGCCAATGCCGGCGTCCGTACGCCCCTCAACACACATACGCATCATGGGGCGCTGCATGATGATGGGGCTGCCACATTGTTCAGTAGTCGCCAGACGGGCGGCGCTGCTTCACCGCCGCCGCCGCCGCCACAAATGCCGCATCTGAATAATCATCTGTTGAAGCGCATGGCAATGATGCACCGCAGCAGCGCTGCTGCCGCCGTTGAGGAGACATCGCATGCACTGAAGCGTCTGCGCTGCGCCGACAACGGTCTGCCCAACAACAGCAACAACAACAGCCCAGATTTGCAGCTGCATGCGCGCAGCGTTTCGCCGCAACTGACGCCGGCCGATTTCAGTACGATCAAGCACCACAACAACAACAATACGCCGCCGCTCAAGGACGACAAACGTGAGTAGAACTCAATATCAGAGTCAGTTATTCAGTCAGTCAGTCATTCAGTCATTCAGTCAATCAGTCAGTCAGTCAGTCAACGTATAAATCAATCTAAATCTCAACTAATCAGCCAACACTCTCACCGAATCTCTGTGTCTATTTTGGCATGCAGGCAATGGACCCACTGGCAACGGCAATGCTGGCAACACTGGCAATAACTCGGGCAACAACAATAACAACAACAGCAACAACAACAACACAAATGGCAGCGGCAACGGCATCTCCATCAGCGACAAACTGGGCAGCCTAAACTCATCGCCAATGGCTCGCGGCGTCGATGATGTCAAATCGGAGCCAATGGAATTGGTCTGCTCCAATAATAATGCCAATAGCAATGTGAATGATGAGCACAGCAACGATTCGACCGGCGAGCATGATGCCAATCGTTCCAGCAGCGGTGATGGCGGCAAAGGCTCCTTGAGGTATGTTAGCTAAATAATTATGAACTATGCGACCAAAACTAAAAGTAAAACTAAAAAAACATTCAATTCACTTGCTTGCAGCTCGGGCAATGATGATGAGATCGGCGATAATTTGGCCGCCCACCATGCCGCACAGCCGTTCATCATGTCACCAGCTGACAATAAACTGTTTCCCGGTGCCGCATTCAACTTTCCGATGGGCAATCTCGATCATTCAGCCTTGCTTGGTGCGTACATACATACACAATACACACACACACACACACACACACACACACACACACAGATAGCATTTTAGCCTTTTAATATAACCAACTAACGCAATATCCACCATACACTTTTTCGTTTCTTCTTTCGATCGTTTCCCAACACTGCAGGTCTCAATCCACAACTTCAACAATCTGGCGAACTCGCTGCCTCTCCACAAGGTGAGTCCGAACATTTCTCTATTTACTCTATTGTTTCGCTCTATTTGCGCTCAAAAGCTCATTATTACATTTTTTACATCAAATGCAAATACCAAAAAAAAAAAAAAAAAAAAAAAAAAATATAATAAAATTTTAAAAAAGCAAAACAATACCCAATAAATTAATTACCAATGAGAAAAAAAAAGTTCTAGAAATCCAAGTATTTTAACGTTGAAGAAATGTGTCTGTATCATTTGTTTTACTTGAAAAAAAAAAAAACATACTTACATATGTACGTACATACATGCATATAAATCGGCTATATATATGTGTGTTGATTACAATTTCATTTAACTTTTGATTTATTTTACCTACACGAATATTTGATTATTTCATTCGATAATTTTTCAGTCATTCAATTTGATTTTGAAAGTAAACCAAGATACTAAATGTCTAACCAAAGGTGGCCCTACTGTGGTGTGGAATTTGTAGTACTACAGGGTATCGCACATAATGCTAATAACAATCGAATATCTCGAATATATATATACCTCAAGATACCAGATAACGGGTCGGGGGCCACCTTTGCTGTTGGACCTATTAGCATTGCAAACACACGTAAAATCCAAAAAACAAACATTTAAACACTGAAATATAATAGATATTTTTCAGTTTTCTAATTTTTTTTTTTTTGTTAGTTTTTTTTTTTGTAAACGTTTTTTTCCGTATTTGTTTTTTTTTTTTTTTTTTTTTGCATCTTCAAGTCTGACAAAAGTATATCAAAATAAATTTCTTTCTTGTTTGATTGTTTCGATGGTAAATGTTTTCATTTATTTCCGCCACTCGTAAAGACAACTAGTTAAATGAAAATGAGAATGAAAATAAAAAGGAAATGCAATAGCTAAAGAACAGCAAGCTAGTATAGGCAACACAAGCAGTTAGCCGTAATAATCATATGTGTAACAAACCGCCATTTTGAAGTTGATGAAGATTTCGATTTATCATCGAATGATCTTGCATATATACAAAAAAAAAGAAAAAGAAAATGAAGAAAAATAAACTAAAATGAAAGAAAACGTAATCAAAATTAATATCGAATCATAATCATAATCTGAACATTAAACAGCAAACACTAGCAAACCAATAATTGGCCATTCCAGACTCCTTAACCTCCAATTCTCCACAACTCCGTGTCTGTGTGTGTGTTTCTCGGGGTGTTAGTCTGTGTGTGTGTGTGAGTGTGAGTGTGTGTGTGTGTGTGTTAGCATAAAACTAATGAACTTCGCCATTGACAGCATGGCAGCAGCAGCAGCTTTAGCCGCAAGTGTTTAGCAAAATTCACTGTTTTGAATATGTGGCAAGCATTTTAATTGCCGCTGTTATCCTGCGGTTGGGCCACAACAATTTGCGAACCCCCTGCCGCTGGCCTTGCCCCAGCTCCCGCTCCCGCTCCCGCCACGCCACGCACTTCACTTCCTAGGCGTGTATGCACAACTAAACCAATTCGGAAAAGCTTTGCGGCTTTGCGGCCTGCCCCCAACCTTTTTAGGTGCCACTACATCCAAAACATTATTAAGCGTAGATAATGGGGTATGCACACACACACACACATGTGCATACATCTGTGATGTAGATAATTAATGAACATGCGTAACGCTTGGCATTTGGTTGCGTGTTTTTTTTTGTTGTTTTTGAGGTGGGCAAGGAGCGGTTTTTTTGGGTTTAGATTTTACCTAATTAGCTGTGAATGGAAAGTGTCTCTCGGCTGTGTGTGAGGGGATTTTCTTATTGATTTTGGTTTTGGCCCAGTGTTTGCTGCTTAATTGTTGTTGCGCCAGCTTTTTGCGAGAAGTGTATAACAAATGTTTTTTTTCTTATCGTGTTTAAGTTTTTGAGTTCATTTGGCTTACTTCATGTTTTCACACATGTTTAATCAGATACGTCTATATACGTCATATATGCCACATTCGATTCTTGCTCGCTCGCTCGCTCGCTCGCTCTCTCTCTCTCTCTCTCTCTCTCTCTCTCTCTTCCTCTCTCTATCTCTCTCTTTCACACACACACACACCGACTCTCTATCTATCCGCCAGACACAAATTGTTTAAGGAATACACGAAAATTAGAAGTTATTTGAGATTAGAGAATAGTTTCGAATGCCAGATTCTGCAGCCAAATCCAATTTAGAATCGAAGTTTACAAGATAAAAAAAGATAGTGTTTTATATATATATACGCATATATATGTTTTCCGTATATTTTTGTTTCCTTAACATTTGTTATTCGTTATTCGCCAACCATTTTTTCATTTTCGTTTCTCGTTTTAGTTTCGTTTATTTGTGTGCTCATTTTGTATTCGTATTTAAAACCGTTACCAAATCTTATTACATGCATTCTATACATACGTATATACATACATACATACATACATACATACATACATACATAGTTACATTAATTATCAATGCGTTGAATTACCTACATTTTTGTGGCTCATACATATCAAATTAATTCATTATGTCCTTTGTCCTTCGTCTTTTGTTTTGATGTTACAATTTGTGTTTCTTATTCAACAGTTATAATTTCCATAAATACAAAATGCAAGCAACATTCTCAAGAACAGCTCAGAGACTGTTCCAATGTTCATGTTATCCATATCCTTATCATTTCAAATACCATCTCAATATGTAGGAGCAAAAGAAGCATTTTACTTTCAACTATTTGTTTTCCATATTTTGTTGTTTGTCGCTTGAGTTTCGTTTATTATTGTTTAGTATTAGTTCTTAAAAAGAACAACGACAACAACAACCACAACAACAACAACAACCAAAATAACAATTACATTTTGCAAAACCATTATTTGTTGTAATTTTTCTGTTGTTTTGGTAAAATGCAATGCATTATATAAGATCGAACGAATATATACTTATATATATATTATGTATTGAATTTTCATTTACTTTGTACGTCGTCGTGCTTGTGTCTAAAACTAAGTATACCAATTCTCCAAGCCAAATTTTCCCACTCCGCTTCCTACAATCCAAGCCCAACCCCCCCCCCCCCTCCCCGTCCCCTCAATGACCATAAACAGCAAAAGCAAAAGAAAAGCTTCACGTATACGTATTTGCATTGAAACAAATTTCAACTAAAACTAAAAACAAAAAAAAAACGAAAAAAAAAAAAAAACAAATTATAAAACATAAATTGCAACTTTATTTTTAATGTGTCTTTCGTTGAATTGTTTAAATTAATTCTGACTTTTTTTCGCATTCGTTCCTCTGCAACCGAATAACAAAAAATATATGGCATCAAAATTATCGAGACAAAGTTTTCGAATACGAAACAAGAGCTAAACGCATATCATTTTTATTTGCACATCAATCAAACAGCATCAAAATATACACGCATAAAACAAAGCTACACACACACACACACACCTATACATATATATATACATACATAAGTGTATACTTTCTTCACAAAATGTATGTGCAATGAATTCCACTCTTAAAAATTATCGTATGTATCCCAAGACTCCGCTTCGCTCCGTTCCGCCCCGCCCAAAAACACATGTACATATGTATGTACAAATGTACATATGTACAATCAATATGTATACATACATACATACATATATATATATATATTTGGCCCCACTTTTTGTCGTGGTCTCCCCACACAAAAGAGCACACAAAGATTTGAACCTAAGACCTGGCTACTTACGAATACAGCGAAGGGGGTTGGGGGTGGGTTGAGGTTGAGCCTTGAGCCCAATCGGGTGGTTGACTTATCGGTTAATCGGTTAACTGTTTAATTGTACAATTGGCAAATCGAATGTGAACATATGCATAGAATCGAAACGAAGCGAAACGAAACGAAATGAAATGAAATGAAATGAAAAGAAAACTGCACAGCAATTGGCATTTGTATACATATGTGGTACTTACTTGCGAACAATATCAATTCCAGTAAATCAGGCGATCGTTAAATATGTTGTACATGCTATGTACATATGTACCTACTGTACGTGCACTCTGTGTGTGTACCTACTGTTCGTACTATGTGTACATATGTCTGTGTGTATGTATAAGGAAGCCTATACTTTTACATACATAAATACGCATACGCACACAAGCGCACACCTACACCCATACACACATACACACACACACACACACACCGAAACGCATACACGGAAAGCAGGTGAATTCTATAAAAGTTGCGCAGACAACAGCAATAACTCAAAACACATGCACACAATGGTCTTGGTCCCCTAAATAAATAAATAAAAAAGCCCACACACACACACACACACACGCACACAAAAACACACCAACGAATAAAAATACTGGTCAAACGAAAGTGTTCTCCAATGTGTACCGTGTACCGTTTATTAGCGATTGCGAGCTAGCCTATACAATCTGAAACCCAAAATCAAAATCAAAACAATTACAAAAAAAAAAAAAAACCAAAACCAAAAGCAAAAGCAAAAACAAAATCAATATAAAAAAAGAAGAAGAAAACAATGCATAAAATGCAAAGCGAGCATTTTGATTGCTGCTAAACGAGAGGCGCTCGAGATCACTACTAATCCATACATTCGCATATATCCCAGTCACACATACATACATGCATACATGCATACATGCATACACGCATACATACATACACGCATACATACATACACGCATACATACATACATACATACACGCATACATACATACATATAAACGCATACAATCTGTAGCAGCTAAAAACTAACTTCAATGATTAACTAACGCTATATGTACCAATTTACTTTCCAATTAAATACTAACGGTTTAAATACAACTACTCTCTCCATTACCAACGAAATGATGTGTTAGAGAAGCAATGAATGAAAGCACACATACAAATATTATCCATAAGAGATGATCCATTCAGCTATTACACGAATACAAATACAAATACAAATACAAATACAAATACAAATACAAATACAAACACAACAACAAATATAAAATACAAAATACAAAATACAAAAATACAAAAATACAAAAATACAAAATACAATTACAACTATTAGTAATAATTACAATTAGTGAACTCATGTTAAATGCGCTTTACAAAACAGCCCGAAATACATTTAAGAAAAATACTTACATTTACACACAAACACACACACAGAGCACACACACACACAGAGCACACACACACACAAAGCACACGCACGCATATACTCTAGCAAATACAAACACCAAAATACGAATCCAATTACCAATTACAATAAGCCAAGTAAATCAGTCGAAAGCTTCACGTATATAATTGATGGAAAATCGCTTTAAATTACGCTCCCCCTATATATATAGAGATATATACATGTATATTTGTCGCTACATTTTTCTATAATTTATAAAAACACACATGCTCTCAAACATATACATATAAACATAAACATATACATAAACAAAAAACAAAACCAAAACAAAAAAACAAAAACAAAAACAAAAACAAAAACAAACTCACAACAACAGCTTAGTATCTAATTTAATTTCGTTTGCAAACCGAAATTGACTAATTTTAAGTTGATTAATTGGTGCCCAACTTAAGAAAGACTGTAAAATATTAATATTATTCAAGTTAAGTTTAAGCACCAACCACCCACATTGGCAAACACCAATAATTGATGATAATAATTGACTGTACCCTGTACCCAACAATCAAACCAATTGCACAGCATTCACAACCAGCATACGTACATCCATACAGTATTATACGTACATCATTCAGTTATGTACATCATCAAAAAACAAACCTTTTCGTCTAATAATAATTCTAATCAAAATATATTTGTAAATTCGAAAAAATTTCATTTTTTTTTTTCATTCAAAACAGTATTTAAATTTGAGAAGCAAAAAAAAAAATATTTGTTACTGTTTTCTTCATTTTTCAGTTCTTTTACCAGGCAAAATTTTTGAAATTTATGTTTGCTGTGCAATTATAATAAGTTAAAAAAAAAAAACCCCCATTTGTATTATGTCTAAGTCAGAACGAATTCGAATAATTTTGTATATTATGATACACCTAATTATAATCAAAAGCGAAAACCAACAACAATTTCCCATAATCAAAGTCCATAACAACAGCCCGCCACCCCACACACACCAAAAAAAAAAAAAAAAAAACCAGCTAATTAAAATCAGAAACATTTTTTGACATCAATGTAAACAAATTTTGATGCACAAAGTAATTTAGTTGAAATAAAATTGCTAACTTGAAATTTGCAATGCCCTCGCGACGTCAAAAAAAGGAAAAAGAAAAAATACTCAAAATGATGATGATGAAAGGAATTTGGGAATGGTTTATTTTTAGTCCTTTATTTAAGTGACACACACAACCACCAACACACACACACACACATACACACACACGAAGTACATATATGTTTATGTATATATATATACACACACACACACATACATGCATACCCCAACTCAACAACAACAACAAACAACTACAAGAACAAAATCAAGCAACAACAACAGCAACAACAACAAGAACAAGAATGAAGCTAAGAATTATTATGGTGATGGTGTTTAACACAAACACACACACACACCCACACACACACACACACAAACAAACAAACAAGCAAACAAACAAACAAACACACACAAACAAGCACATACACTGAAACAAACAAACCAACAAACAACACTGAAAACAACACTGAAAACAAAACAAACAAGGCTCTGTTCCTTTTACGTTTGATTTCCTATTCCTCCTCTCTGTATATTGCCACACACTCCGCTCACAACGGTAACGAGTACAATAATAACAACCACAACAACGATAATACAAACAATACAATATTAATCCCAACAGTAACAAAACAAAAAGAAAGCTAAATTTAAAAAAAAAAAACAAATACAAAAAAAAAACCCAAAAAACACAACCTATTTCAGAGCACTGCGAATTCGAATTGTTTTCAAGCCGAGGAGTCCTGTTAGTGTCCAGGGTAAAAATACAAAATGAAATTTTAAATACACTTGTCACTGCGACTGCAAGTCGCTGTTATATATATATATATATATATATAGATAGATAGCTTCGATCTGCAGCCAGCACCGCATTAGATCAGTTGTCGAAAATCAGTCGACGCCACCACCGTACAACACGAACAATCAAATCAAAAAAGAAATTAATCTTTTCACTCTAGTTTAGCCACAACAATTTGTTTTTTTCTTTCATACAACACCTCCCTTCCCTCCCCCCTCTCGATTTGTCCACTAATTTATCCGCTGATCTGGCGAATAAGTTGGGGCTGAGTACCTTAACTTTTTACCCCAAATCATCTACTGCAATATACAGCAGCAACCACAGCAAACAACCAAAAAAATATATATAAATCAAAATTCAAAGGCGTACACCACTTGTCAAATTGTACAATACAAAAACAAATATCAAATAAATCCAAAGTTAAATTGAAAGTTTTAATCAAAACAGAAACGTTAGAGTATATATATAGAAAAAATATATATTAAATTAAAGGAAACAAAAAAAATTATTATATTTGATGAAAAAAATGCTTGCGAAATATTAATGATAATTTTCCAATAAAATCCACAACTAAAAAAAAAAAAAAAAATATATATATAATAATATATATATATAGATATATATATATATAAACAAAAACACAAACAAAATTCGAAATAAAAAAAAACCAAAAACAAATTAAACTCGTTGTCCTTGGGCTAATGCGACGTTTTCTGACTTTCTTCCCTAATTGTCGTCAGGTCAACTGACGACAAATGCTACAACTTCTACAACAACAACAACAAACAACAACAACAACAACAAATGCAACATGTTAAACAACAACAACAACAACAACAACTTCTACCTGTCACACTCTGAACAAACAAACAACAATAACTCCACAACAACAATAACAACCACATCAACATCTATTCAAAAAACAACGCCAACGACAACAACAACAACCACAACAACAGCCATCACAAACGCCTCTGGCATCTGTGGGCTTAATCTCTCCACATTCGCAGCCAATTGCAACAACAATGTGAACAATGCTGGCAACACTGGCAACGGCAGCAACGGTGGCGTACTCACAACAGCCGGCGGCATATCCATACTGCCACAGCAACAGCAGCAGCAGCACCAACAGCAGCAGCAGCAACAGCAGCAACAACAGCAGCAGCAACAGCAGCAGCAGCAACAACAGCAGCAGCAACAGCAACAACACCAGCTGAGCAATGCAGGCAGCGGCAGCCAAGGAACGAACGGAATCCTCGGCTGCAGTCCGACGACAGCTGGGAACACACCGACAACGGCACAGCAGCAAATGTTTGCCGCCGTTATGGCCAATATGGCGGCCACGGCGAATGCGACGGCATCGACGAGCGGCAGCGCGAACAGTTCGCTGAACAATTCAACGTTGAATACATCGTCCGGTGGCAGCTTGAATGCGTCAAGCGGCGGCGACGATTTCCGCTGCAATCCGTGCAACAAGAATCTTAGCTCGCTGACGCGACTCAAGCGTCACATACAGAACGTGCACATGCGGCCAACCAAGGAGCCCGTGTGCAACATATGCAAACGTGTCTATAGCTCATTGAACAGCTTGCGCAATCACAAGAGCATCTATCATCGCAATCTCAAACAGCCCAAACAGGAACCGAATGCCCAAGCCCAGGCGGCCAATAGCTATTACCATCAGCAATTGAACCATCATCCGTCCTCATAGGGTTTCATGTACTTTGACTATCATCTGGCCAATGTCAACTATTGAGCTAGCTAAACGGCTAACAATCATTTTGCAACTGCATCCCGCATCCGGCATTAGCATCAGCATCTGCATCCGGCATCAGTATCAGCATCAGCATCTGCAATAGCAACTGCATCAGCATCAGCATTTGCATCAGCATCAGCATCTACATCTAGTTGCGTGCGCTAACGACTTAGCCAATAAATGTTAGAGGAAACCTTTGTTAAGTTTGTGAATTATATGCAAATGTGCGATACATTTGCAAATATGAGTAACTGTAATAATAATTGATTCTTTGGCCTAAGCTACAGCTACAGTTCTACTTACTTACACACACCCACACCCACACACACACACGCACACATATATATACCCACAAACAAACACTGACACTCTTACCTGAATACACGCACACATACATACACACACATACACACACATACACGCATACATCATACATAACGTATACAAAATGGAGAGAATAACGACATACATGCATAAATACATACATTCGTACACATCGTATGTACATCAGAAATATTGATATGTTCATATGCAGAGCAGGAATATTACAATCTAGGCTAAAAAACACTTAGTTGCCTTTTATACTTTAAGCAAATGACAAAAAAAAACACAAAGCAATTCGAGCTGGAAAGCAACAGGTGCTCTAAGCTATGCTCCAGTTATCATTTTCAGGACACACACACTCACACTCACACACACACACACACTCATACATACATACATACTTACTATTCATAAATAAATATATATATATATTTCCATTTGTCTCTGCCACTATCTGTTCTGGCAAGTTTGTTAAGAGAAATTCATTTTGCTTAATTGTGAAAGGAGGGGGGCAATGCTAGAGGGGGGGGAGCATATCCACGTTTATAGGGATATAGTACGGGGGAGGGGGGCTTCAAATGTACAATTCATGTTTTTATTCCTCTTATTTCACAATGAATTTTGTTTTTTTTTTTGTTTCGATTAATATCAAATCGATCGTAGACAGTAAATGAGAAAAGAAAAATTACAAAGGTGCCGGTAGTGAATTCTTCAAATGGCTTTAATAAAATAAAATTTAAACAATATACAACTAAAACAAATATATATATATAGATATATATATATATATGTATATATATATATCAGTACATATATATGTAGGTAGGCCTAAGCACAAATCAATCCGTTGTGCAAATTGTAGCCTTTAAAGCTTTTTATACAACCTTAAGAGTAAGCTAATGATTTTTTATACATACATTCGTACACAGTATAGTATATACAGTAATATGGTAACGACATTCATGCCTATATTCAAAATCTATATATATATATATATACATATATATAATGTGGAAGTGACCGACCGAACGACCGACCAATTGCGAAGTTATGTATTTATATGAATGCAACATAAATGATTATTTCATAATAATTAGGCTTAGTCTAGGGAACTAGGAGAAGTGCATCCCACTTACATAACATATACACACACATACACCTACACACACACACCCACCCACACACACACCTACATGCACACACATATACACATGAATATTTTTTAGTATACTAAATAGAAAAGAATAAATAGCCATACGGCATAATAATAATTATTACATACAAGTTTATTGTATACATTTGTTAACAATATATAGATTATTACTGGTTCTTTTTTTTTTTTTTTACAATTTTTTGTAATTAGTCTTAAGCAATGATATATACATATATATTATAAACGTTGTAGATACATACATGCAAAATGTTAACCGGATACTTTATGAGTGCACCTGTGTTCGTTAGTTTATAGTGTATAAGTAAGAGCAAATGCCTTAAGCAAATATCTACCTGCATAAGTACATTCACAAATCCAAAACATCCCCAAAACAGATGTATGCAAAGTGCAAAGTGCAAAATGCAAAATGCAAAAATTATAACGGATGGAGATGGAGTTGAATGCGTGTAAGAAAGCAAATGGCAGTAACAGTAACAGTAACAGTAATTATTGGAGTACTTTGATTTAAACATGTCATAATAATAAAAACATACACATAAAACGAAAATATTTCATTTATCAGCTACACAGCTACTACACAAGTAAGCAACTCTTGTATGCATGCTAAATGAATGATCGAGGCGTCAGTTACATACGATCAGTGCGATCTATGCGATGTATACGATGTATACGATGTTGGGCCAGTTGATAAGTTAGGTGGCCGGTCAATGAAGCAATCACTCAATCACTCAATCAATCAATCAATCTATCCAAGAACCCATCACCAAACGTCATCAGTTTAAAATCAGCATCAATCATTACACACACATACTCAAACACCCACATACAAACACACACACACACACACACACACACACACACGCACACACACTATATATATATATATATATACTATCTCTCATTATCTATGTATATCTCTAACATGCCGGACAATATATAAAAATTATTTTTAGAGCGCAAGTCTTTCACATTTTTGTGTTAAGCACAAAACATTTAAAACATTTTTTTGTTGTTGTTTTTTTTTTTTTTTTTTTTAATTTCTCGCTGAATTATTTGTTTTCATTGTTTTGTGTGCAGAAATTGAAGTTTGTGTTTATGTTAAGCCGAAGAGCTGCTTAAAGAATAAAAACAAAAAGCAGCTTTTGTAGCACATTCAACTTATTATAATACCATAAAAAACATGTGCAAAGAAAGCAAATTAGATGAAGAGTCAAAATGCGCATCAAATTATTTTATTTAAGTATCCCTGCCTACAACCTACAACTGAGCAACAATTAATAATACTTATAATACTACCCAAAGAACGCAAATCCCATTCATCCATATCCCAAATTGACCATCAGTGTTCAGTATTCAGTATCTAGTACTTAATAACAAGTAACTAGCTAACCAGGTGTTCCCGTGCCCGTTCCTGTCACCAACACCACCACCACCATCACCACCACCACCACCACCACCACCATCACCAATAATACTACTATTACCATCATCACCACCACCACAACCACTACTACAACAACCAACAGTTGCCAACGGGCAGAATATGCCCTAGCCTGCGAAATGTTAAGTATCAATCCAAATGCCTTCGCACACCACCCACCCGCACACACCATTCAGCATACACACACACACACACACTCAGCATCTCTTTTATAATGTCCCCTCAACCTCCACAAACACCCCCCCTCCCCTACCCAACAAACAAACATACATATACGTATAATGCGAACATCTAACTGTGTGTTTACCCAGCCTATAGCCTCCCAGCCCAGTGACCAAGCCCGGAATTCCCAACGCCCCGCCAAGCCCCACCATGCCCCGCCTTCAAAAGCACATTTGAAAAATGGTATATTTGGTTCTTTTTCAAAAAAAAAAAAAAAAAAAAACAAAAAAAACTTAAACCAAATCAACCAACCAACCAACTAAACATTGAACCAACCGCATCACTCAGGCAAAGGTGCTGCGTTTGAGTTTGAAAAAAAGAGACACTAGTGACAATAGCAAAAAAAAAAAAAAATATATATAGTCGGTACTTGCAAAAAAAAGTCAAGTAATCAAAATAATAAGCACAAAAAAAAAAAAAAAAAGAAATAAAATAAAAAAATAAAAATGAAAATAATACCAAAAACATTTTACAACAAATCAATCAGGCCAAACATGTTTCAAAATTTTGCAAAAACAACAAAAAAAAACAATTGGTTTTCAAAACTATCGAAGAAATTTCCAAAAAATATTCCACAAAACACATACGTTTTGTGCCATTTGGCATAGCCACCACCAAAAACGTTACAGAATACAGAATTTCGAATATGTATCTGCTGTACACATTATGATGAGTTCGGAATGGCTCGCAACTTATTGCAGCCTTGTGGTATGCCACACATTTCTTACGCATCCACAAGGCACAACTGCAACTACCGCAAAAATCGAACAGCGACAGAAACTTTAAAACGTCGTCCAAAAAAATACCAGACGAAAGCAAAAAAAATACCAAAAAAAAAATATATACAAAAAAAAAAGAACTCGACTCAAAATTGCACAAGTTTGCTCAACTTGAACAAAACTTGTGCAGTTTCATCAGCCGCTAGTTAACATGCAACAAAAAAAAAAAAAAATAAAAAAAAAAAAATACAGAATACAGATACAGAAACCAAAACAGTTTTATTAATATTTTTATTAACATATGTTTTTTGCGAAAAATAAAAACAATAATTGCAAAATTTGCCAATTACTCAAATTCGAACAAATTAAACCAAAAGCGTTTTATCTAATTTGATCATGATTTTTATTGAAAATGCAAATGAAACAGAAACAAGCGATTTTTTGAATTTCAAAAAACCATATATATCCCAATATTATCAAAATCAGCAAAGTTTACATTGATTTGAGCCTGGATTTGTTAGTGTAATAATGTAAAGTAAATAATACAAAAAATACAACAACGAAAACTAAATACAAAAACAGACCACACGACAGACATACACACACACACACACACACACACACACACACACATATATATTTATACACATACATTGACACACACACGCACACAGACACGCATCGACACTGACACACATACATGCAGACACTGATCCTGACAACAACAACAACAACACCAACAACAAAAACAACAACAACAAAAACAACAACAACAACAACAACAAAAACAACAACACAAACAACAACAACAAAAACAACAACAACAACTTACACACATAAAAATACGCACATGTTGCATACTTAACGTATGTACTAATCACGAACAAACAAAAACAAACAAAGAAAATCAGCATAAATACAAATAAAATACAAAAGAAAAAACTAAACATAAACAACTACAAACAGCAACAAAAACAAAAACAACAACAACAACAGCAAAAAAAAAACAACAAAAAAAAAAAAAAACAACAGTCAAATATACCGAAAAGTCACTATTGTCTCTTTTTTTCTTCTCTTCCTATATGACGTATAGGTGGCAGCACCAGCCTACTCAGCGGCGTCATAGTGCCCGGTGGTAGTGACAACCCTAGTAATAGTAGTAGCAACAACCAACAACAACAACAACAACAAGTAGAACAACAGCCAACATCACAACACCACCTCCAACAACTCCAACTCCAACAACATCATTCCACACTACATAACCCACAACAACAACAACAACAACTGCACCAAGAACGAGAACGTGAACGAGAACGAGAACGTGAACGAGAACGTGAGCGAGAACGCAGCAGTGTTGCCAGCAGCAAGCCGAACAATGATATTCACCACAGCAGCAGCGAGCGCAGTTTGTCCCGTTCCTCGCAGTGTGCCGGCGACGCAATGCCGTTGCACAGCAGTAGCGCCACCCCCTCCCCCTCCCCGACGACAAATGCGAGTGCCGCTTACCACAAGCGCGAGCGCGAGCGTGAGCGAGAGCGAGAACGTGAAATGGAAGCACCACAAGGAGCGGGCGGGCAATCGCCGCCATCGCATCATGCGCATCCGGGTCCACCGCCACACTTTGGCCAGCATCCATTGTCGATGCTGTCGGGTCATCATCAGCATCCGATGCACTCGCATCATGAGCTCTCTTCGGTCGCTGCGGCCGCTCATCATGCGCATGCATTGGCGCGTGCCGCTTCGCCGCTGGAGCGTCACCATCTGTTGCATCAGCATCATCGACGCGCCTCGCTGTCACCGTCGTCGGCGGCTAGCGGCGGTGGGCGGGGTGGCGCCGCTGCCAATGCGGCCAACAATCTGCTGTCCTCATCCCGGGCAAATGATGTGGCACAGGCGAATCGATTGCTGTTGCCGCTGCCACTGAACGCGTGTCATCGGTGTGATGTGTGCGGCAAGCTGCTGAGCACGAAGCTAACGTTGAAGCGCCACAAGGAGCAACAGCATCTGCAGCCGCTGAATAATGCTGTTTGCAATCTGTGCCACAAGGTGTTCCGTACGCTCAACTCGCTGAACAACCACAAGAGCATCTATCATCGGCGCCAGAAGAATCATCATTCGTATTTCCATCACAGCACCGGTGTTGGCCAGGCGGGCAGTCCAGGCAGCCGGCTGCATCAGTCGCTTAGCTCGCTGACCGCTGCGGCGGCTGCCAACAATAGCGTTGGCGGCGGCGGTGCCGGGGGAAATGCTGTGGCCGCTGCCGCGGCAGCCGCTGCGGCCGCTGCTGAGCTGCTGTTGTCGCCCATTGTGGGCGCAGCAGCGGTTGCCGGCGGCACGGCCAGCTCGACGCTGCAGTTGGCGGCGGCCCATCAGCAGCAGCAACAGCACCAGCAGCAGCAGCAACAGTCGTCGCCCAACATGGTCAAGCCGTGTATAGACTTCTTATAAGATCAGCATCAACTATTGCAGCAGCTGTTCCATGTTGCGCTCAACAACTCGGCAGCAGCAGCAGCGGCGGCGGCAGCAACAGCGGCGGGCAGTGGTGCCTCACCGGCAGGTGGTGGCCCCGTTTCTGGCAGCGGCGATTTTGGGGGGTCAGTGGTTGGTGGCACACAGACGGTCGATCTCACGCAAATGGATCAGGGTGGCGGTGTCTATGCGGCCGCAGCAGCGGCGGCGGCAGCAGCGGCTGCCGAGGGAGTGGCGGATTTGCGGGCACTTCATCTACACCAGCAGCACCATGGGCATCTGCCCCATTTATCAGCACACGCACACCCCCATCCCCATTCCCATGCCCATGCCCATGCCCACCAGCACCAACACACAGCACACAGTCACAATCACAATCACAGTCATGGTCACACCCATCCCCATCATCATCCCTATGAACGTATGAATTTATTAGACCAATAAGCCGATCGCAAAAATGTATGCTACACTATTATGGCGACCTCTTGAATATTAAGTTATATATATACACACACACACTCAGACACACACACACACACACACACGCACACACACACACACGCGCACATGCGCAAAGAAGAGAGGGCTGCATCGAGATAGATTCGATTCCACACACATACATTATAAATGATATATAGACCCCCCCCCCCCCAGAAGGAACATCATCTTGTAAGGTTTGACAAGCGGCGAGGGATTAACCAAGCAACGAGCAAGCAGTTAAGCTAGTACTAAATGTGTGTGCACACACATACGTGCATACATACCATACATACATACATATATGACTATACTATAAATACATACATACTCGTATGCACTTTGGATCTCAATTTAGCGAAAACTGCAATAAATGTTTCGGCAAACAATATAAAATTAAAAACTAAAAAATACTACAAAATGAAGATAAACAATGTTTAGGCAAATGAAAAGAAAAAACTGTGATTTTTTACAAACTTGATTATAAAACAAGCAATACAAAAATGAAAAATGCAAAAAGAAAAAAGAAAAAAAAAAAAATGAAAAATGAAAAATGAAAAATTTCAAATCTTTTATGAGGATGCAATCATACAAAACAAACAAACAAACAAACAAACATACATAATGATAGATTGCGCATAAAATTTGGCAGGTTCGTTTTTTTTTTTTTTTTTTTTATACATAAAACAATATCGGCTAAGCCAAAATGCAATTGTGTGTTTTTGATGAAAGTGTAAACGAAGTCAAGACTCAAGAAAAGACCTGTGAAAATTCGACCCAACCGAGCGAAGCATCGTACAGCAATGCATAAAAGACTGCTAACCAAAACAAACAGACTCACACACACACACACATACAAGCATACACCCCTATACACCTATTGAGTATTACCCGTGTTATCCGCAAAAACACAACCAAATCGGACAAACAGACATATTGATGGGCAGATTGATAAATTCAGTGCGAGCAACTATTTTCAAATTAATCAAGGATATCGACTTGATAAAACAATTAGAGCCAACTGCATTCGCACATGCATGCACACACACACACACACACACACTCAATCCACACATCCAGCTGTCAGCTGCTAAGTTGGTCGAAACTTGGATAATATACTTAGAACTGAATATGGATCAATTTGCTACACGCAGCCTTTGTATTCCTACATACATATGCATATGCAATGAATCTTCATTTACTGTTACACTTTCCGTTTGACAATACAGCCAGTTGACCGGCACAACATGCAACATGCAAACATGCAACATGCAACATACAACTAACATTCAATGTACAACAACTACCAATGCGTATGCTCGCTTCCTTTTTTTTGTTGAAGAAGAAAACAAAAAAGATAAAAAACTTAACTAGGATATTTTTCGAACAAGCATATGTACATGTAGCCAGTAAGTATTCATTTGATGAGCAGGAGGAGCAGTAGCTGGAGGATCTTTGTAAAATACCCCACTTGTAGCAGTGTACAATTTAAGCAATCGAATACCTATGTGTGAGTGTTTTGTTTTTTTTTTGATAGATGTAATAAGTACGGTATATGATGTATCTATGCAATAGAAATAATAATAATAATAATAATAATGTTATGTTTATGTCAAAGATATACATATGCATATACAATACATACATAAATAAATAGATAGCGTATATAGTATGTGTATATATATAACTATGACTTAACATATACGGTATCCATACCATAAATCAATTTTGAACTAATCAAATCAATTGAATTTAATCTCTCTCAACCTGTAACCCATAACTAAAAAATATATATATATGAGAAAATACATACAATGCATACACACATACATATTCGAAACATACATATGTTGGCAGATCCATATGGTATATGTGCACAACATAAATCGGAATGTCGAGGAAAATTTTGTAAAATTGTGTACATTTCTCAATTGTACATACGATTCGAAAAAGTCGACAAAAACTATTTGCAAGGACGAGTCAAAAATTGTACGTTACCTACCTTCCACACAGCTGATTATCCTAAAGTTGTGAAATGAATCTTGAACATTGATAAATTCAAAAATCATACAACAAATTGCGCATTGAACATTTTTACAAACATATATATATGTATGTTGGTTTTTTTTTTTTGTGTTGATCAGATTGCTTCAGAACAGCTGGACAACTGGACAAGTTTGTTTTTTTTTTTGTTTTTTTTTTTTTTTTATGTTGAAAACGAAAAGGACAAGGACTGATAGGTTTTAGGCACAACAAATTGCAAATTACAAAAAAAAAAAAAATATATATCAAAAATTTTCTATCTGCGTCGAGAGAGCATACTCGTCATACAAAACACATTTGTAAGAACTTTTGAATTTAGGGGCAAGCGACTATTTGAAGAACTTGAAAAGCAATTAAATTGTTTTCCCTGAATGTTTTTTTTTGTTTTTGATATAAGTCAATCCCTATATTTACCAATTGGCATGTATTTTGTTAAGTGAAAAATTGGAACTTGTAACGTATAATCAAAATTTTGAATAAGCACAGTATTTAAGAGTTTATTTGCATTACATTGATTTTCAAGACTGAACTTTTGAAGTATCCTTAAAAAAAGAAAAGGGCAATTGAACGGCATTATTGATAAGCGTGCAATTTCGAAATAGGAGTCGTCGACCAGCGCACAGAAGAAGCGCAAATACTTTTACATAATTTAAATACACATATATATATATATATATACATCGGTATGTATGTATATATATACATATATGTGTGTGTGTAAGAGATTGTTATATGAACTTTAATGCTTATCCATTGCATGTATGCATACCACTTACATATATGCATACTGAGTAGTGGAATTTAATTTTTTATGCATTTATTAAGTCGTACATACATACATACATATATACATATATATGTACATACATATATATATATATATATATATATATATATGGGAATGAGAATGTACTCGCTAAGCAAGTGGAGTTAATTTTTTTTTTTGGCACAACGAAAAGTCTGAAAATCTTTTTGATTTATGTATACCCAACTGATGTTTATACTATTATTATATTAATATTATAATTTCTTTTGATACCAAATTTGATTAACGTGTGTTTTTAGACTTTATAATATAAGAACATAGCGATATGCACTTACGTTTGTAACGTCATCATACCCAATAACCATACTCATTACTTCATGTTTAGATGTTGTTGGATTGCACAGCAATCTGAGCATAAATAGATGACTGATGGCTCAACCAGTATAGCCTTATCAGAAAACGAATTATTTTTCTGGAATTGTCATTGTGTCATACATACATACAATTATAAATGAATATATTTTTTTTTAATTAGCAAATGCGATACGCACACACACACACACACCCACACACAGACACACACACACTCACACACTCACACACTCATACACACTCATATACACAGCTCAATTAACATGAAAAATAAGTGTAAATACTTAATCGAGATATACACATACCCAAATCTAGATATCGAACGCCATGTTTATACAAATAAGACAATGCGAAAATATGAATTTTATTACAAATATAAGTAAAATGTATACCGATGTTGCCACCTACTTGGCAAACGGTGAATACATACTTACATACATAGTACGTGTAAATGCGAGCACACTTGTGCATTAAATAATTGTGTACATACATACATACATACATACATACATACGGTACATACATAGTTATATGTATATGCACAATGCTCTCCATTTTAAATGTTGTTTAAATATAATTAATGAAATCAATCTTGTCTAATCCACTAATAGAAGAAGATGATAAAGAAATCCGGATAAATTGATATATATGTGTGTATTATTATTATTATTTGTGTCGATGAACACAAAGTGCAGCAACCAGACTTACCAGGTTACTCCAAAAAAAAAAACATATAAAACAATATTCAATTTGAGCTAATCCAAAAATAGCCAAAAAAAAAAAACAACAAAAAAAACACCAAAACCAATTAAGCGTATTATCATATTAATTACTCGTAACACACGACAACAACAACAACAACAACATTCACATTAACAGAAATAGTTAACTTTACATTGACACTAAACAGCAACGGAAACGGTAACAGAAAAACAGAATAACAGAATAACAGAAAAACAGAAAACCAGAATAACAGTAAGACAGCAAACGAAATAAATAAAAAAAGCAAAAAAAAAACCAAAAAAAAACAAAAACAACAAAAAGAAATAGCAGAATAAAAAGTACTATGGGTATTTATGTTTGTGACCTATGCCAACACGTAAATACTTCAAAATACAAACCAATTTCCAAAGTCCTACTTAAATGAAACAATATAAGTACATACATATATTATTCAATGAAACATTAGCTCCAAGCCGCACTCTACCATATTGCTTACAATATAATAATTACAATACGATACATCCAATAAGAAAACAGACACACAACTACAGTAATAGTGACAGTAACAGTAACGGTAACAGTAACAGTAATAGTGACAGTAACAGTAACGGTAACAGTAACAGTCACAGTAACAGTAATAATAATAGTAACAGTAACAGTAACAGTAACAGTAACTACATGGGTGTTAGCAATAAGCCAATCCGAAATATATCTTACCATTCGAGTGTAAACATTATATACTACCATACTACATGCATAACCAGTAAAAAGTAAAACTCAAAACCAAATGGCAAATCGAGTGAGTAGCGAGAGCAATCAATATCAAATCCATAGCAATGTTTATTAATGAATACGGTACAGTGAAGCAACCCTTTAACTGACTGCAACTCACTGCACAACACTTTCAATTTGAGGACTGGCAACTCAATTTTTGATCAATTTCGATTTGGATTTTTGATGATTTATGATATTTTATGATGTACGCTTCACTGTACACACTTACTTCAAACAAAACAACAACAACAACAATTGCCACAACAATAAAATCAAATCTTGCTAGCTCATTCAATTGCTAAATCAATTGCAATGACCATTGCTACAATATGCATACATGCACTTATGTATCACATAGTTATATTTATAAATAAAGTAAACAAATACAATATCAATAATATCCAATCATTTTCTTTATGATACTTGAAACACTAGTAATTTGAATCATCATTTCAATTAATGCTCTCGTATCACTTTCATCTCGAACTACACTAAACAACAACAACAACAAGAACAACAACAAGAACAACAACAAGAACAACAACCACAGCAAACAACAACAACAACAGCAACAACAAAAACCTTAAGTTGTATCTTTTATAGTTTAAACATGAATAACTAAGCATTTTTTTTTTTTTTTTAACTTGTATATAATGGAGAAAATATGTTCAATAAAGTCATTTAGTAAATGAAAATCGTAATCCACGAGAAAAAAAAATAATATAATATATAAAATAAGAAATATACGTACATAAAATTTCATGTAAATGTCAACTAGACAAACTTAAGCAAACAAAAAAAAAAAAGAAAGAAAGAAAAAGAAAAAAGAACAAAAAAAAAATACAAAAGAAACCAAACTGAATACTACAAAATCCTTTATTTCATAAAATCGAAAAATCGATAAATCGAAAAATCGATAAATCGAAAAATCGATAAATCGTAAAATCGAAAATCAAGCATAAAGTTTATAATGATGAAGAACACACAAACGAACACAAGCATTCATATATAATACAAAGGAAATCAAATATTTTCTTAAATAAAAACAACAAACATTGTGTTATTATTTAAATAAAACTAATGTATATAAATGAAGATGTTATGCGTGCTTAGATTAATTGCATTCAATTGTTTTTTTTTTTTTTTTGGTTTTTTTTTTCTTGCGCTCTGACCCCATTGCTGCTCAGCTGCTTCCTTAGTACGGGCGGGCTAACCAACGATCTGTTTGAGACTGATCAAATTGAAATCGTTGTCAATGAATCACGCAACTGCAAGGTTCAAATGGGTTCAAAGGTTACAAGCTTATAAGCGTATTTCTCAATTTACAGCTCTCAGTTTGTTGGATATGTAAGTAAGTACTCGTATTCGCACTTACACAATCATACCAACATATGCCAGAGTCTACTAGATTATAGAGAAATTCAGTTTAGCCGCCACATTCACTTACTTCACTTATCTTCTGTACACCTTTGCCAAGGTGTGTGCTAATGTGTGTATTGGTGTGTATTTTGGAATTGCCACAACGTGTGTTTCTCCTTGCCGGCGAGGTCCTTACGTTATTACCCCGACTTAGTCCAATTGCTGGGCTGGGCCATTGTGTGTGTTGTGTTTAAAGTGAGTTAACCTGGATACGGATTAATTATATATATATATATGTATATATATATATATATATATGTATATATAAGTATGTTTTGCATAAAAGTAAACATACAATATAATTGATACATAGCCTCATATTGCTCTCTACAGTGTTACTGTGTGGAGAACATACACAACAATTATTGACTCAGGTTACAAACATAATCGTACAAGTACTATATACAAAATGCACTAACCGTCACACACTTGCTACTTATGTATCTATATCTGTATCTCTAAACTGTACCTGTATCTGTATCTGTATCTGTATCTGTATCTGTTTATGTCTACTTTTCATCTATGTTCTTGTCACAGTTTTATTGCCGCTGTTGTGTCAACACTTGTACAAGTGATTGGTGTGCAGAGCCCAACAACAACAACAACAACATTCATGCATTAAAAAACAAAATAGCCGAAAACCTACTCCCATTCGATCAATTTATCTTACTCTATTTCGTTTCGATCTTTCACGGAATCTGACATTTATTTCTACTACTATATATGCAAAAAACGAAGAAAAAAAAAAACGAAAAAAAAAAAAACAACAACATCCATCACACCCATTATCACACAATGCCACAACCACATGCCACATGCCACCCACACACAGCGCGCCTGCTAATCGATAGCGCAAGAGTTTAATATGCAACTAAATGTTCACATCGTGCTAAATGAATTTGATGCATAGCTGCCGCTCTAATCATCTTTAAGGTACAATGACTGTTATCTTATATCAATTATATTTTAATTTGTTATCTGTGTTATCTGTGCCATATTTTTTACAGTTTCTTTTTACATATTAATTGCCAAATATTTGAAGCTATAATTTTTGAATTGTTTAATGCAATTAAAGCCATACACTGGGAAATAATAATACTTTTATACACGAAAATTGATATGTACATGAATATTTATATATATACATATATATATATATACATATTGATGTATGCACAAATGTATGTATGTTGCAATACGCACATAAATATATATATATATAAAAATATACATATATATATATATATAAATATGTGCGATATAAGCGCCACATATATATATATACGTATACCACAATCATATACACTTTCACACATGAGCCTATTATATATCTTACTAATCAATAAGTCTAAGCAAACCAAAACCAAAATACCAAATCTCGTATACTATAAACTAAAAAGCAAACTAAATGAAACGCAAATACCTAAATGAAATATCAAGCAACATACCAATTATACCCAATATAACCACCAACCAACCATCAAACTCCAAAACCAATTTACAGGAAATTCACCCAAGAAACTGTTCTCATGCCAACTCTGCGGTAAGCTTCTCTGCTCGAAAGCCTCACTTAAGCGACACATTGCCGACAAACATGCCGTACGACAAGAGGAATACCGTTGTGTCATCTGTGAGCGTGTCTATTGCTCGCGTAATTCGCTCATGACGCACATTTACACCTATCACAAGTCCCGACCTGGCGAAATGGAGATGAAAGACATTAAGCTATTTAATCAATTCAATTCGACAATCTGAGAATTAACGCCCTTGTCTGGGTCAAATGTGGTTCAGACTGCCAAAAAAGCCATGACAAAGAATCAAATCAAATATCAACAGTATAAAACAACGAATGTGAATCAATTTCAAAATCACAACAACAACAACAATTATAAAATGCAAATGCATAATAGCGATCTAAATAACATGAATAATACTGCTGAGTTCGAGATAGATTATCTGCCACACACTCAACAGGGGCGGCCGGCAACGCCAGTGCTGCATAACGAACAATATCCACATTTAATACAAGAAAGACAGATAATGACATTATATGATTACTATTTACATAAAGCGACTAACGGTAACAACATTTACAGCTCTATGACAAGCAACTAGACAACTAATCAATTAGATGACTCGAAACTTAACTTAAACTTAAAGCAATGCCATTCTGTAGTGATACATACTTTTACACAATAAAAACTAAATTTAAAAAAAAAGGAAGAGAAAATACAAGAAAAAAAAAACCAACAAACAAAAAAAAGAAATGGGAAAGAACAATCTTTATTAACATACCTACATTTACATACATACAAACGAACATACATGAATATTTACCTACGCGTATACATCCATATATACACACACATATTATAATGAGCAAAAAAAAAAAAAAAAAAAAAGACAAGACATTAGGCTCTAAGTTATGCATAGAACACTTTAGAAGAGAACTCTTTTTAAACGCAACGTACGCGTACATACATACAAAGTAGGTATGATGTATTTACATCAAAGTTTACCCAACGCTGACTTGCTGACATCTAACGACTCATGCTTATGGACCATTTACACACTGATACTTATACATAAGTACATATACATATACATTAATTAACTGATTACTGTGTATATGCAACTGTTTATACTCTGTGGCCTTCTTTATACCTCATACAACGTACTCGTAGTCAATTTTAAAATTGTTGTTTATGGTTTTCACATATATATATTTTTAATTTTTTTTTTGTTGTTTTTTTTTATTTTTGATTTTTCAAATACTATATGACGAATGCGTAATGCGGACGTTGCACAAGTTGCCTTTCTAAATAACTTAAAAGCCTACTCGTAATTTCCTTGATTGACTTTGACTGCACACAACATTCACTCAACTTTTAGATGTAGATAATCGCTATTTAAAATATATGCATACAAACATATATGTAATAAATGAATATATATGATAACAAATTATAGTTATAAAAAAAATTGCCAATTTGCCGGTCAACTTGTGCTTAGGTGTAAGATAAGTGCTGTCACCACAACGACTACAACAACAAGCCGCACATAATACACAATTTGCCGATTGGAGCAAGAGAAAGAAACAGCCATACACCCCCAGTTTTACCCAAAATGGAGAGATCTGAGCTGAAATCAATTGACTTCAAGCCAAACCAACAAACCGTCACAGCTACAACTTTAACTGGGTACTCAATATCCTACTACTGGGTATCCAACCGCTACCCGGTACCCGTTAGTCAGTTCAAGTACAAGTTCACGCGCTTGCTAAAGGTTAGCCCAACACATCTTAAACTACATTGGTAGCAAAAAAAAAAAAAAAAAAAAAAAAAAAATAAGCAAAATACATTTTAAAATGAGAAGATACGTAGTTAGTACATATACAACATGCTCTGTCTGTCATGACCTCGCCTTAATGCATACCCCCCTTCTCAAGCTCTCTCTGCCTCCCCCCAGCTCTAACACACTCTCTCTCTCTCTCTCTCTCTGTCTCTCTGTCTCTCTCTCTCTCTCCGTATACATATGTTTATATATATATAAATATTTATATATATACATATATATCTCTCTCGATCTCGCTCTCTCCCTCTCCCTCTTTCTCTGTCTTCTTTCTCACACACACACACACACAATTCCTATCTTAAACCTTAGCTGTTGCTCAGTCTATCTTCATATAGTCAGTATAAAGTGTTTCTAATATCCCTGTTTCTGTCGCAAACTTTCACTGTACACAATATATGAACATATATATCATTATCTACTATCCAACAGTTGAAATAGTCGCCTAAAATACTCTTACATGCATAAAAGAGAACGAACGTTCGTCGAACCTTTTCCGTTCGATATCAGTACTGTAAAAAGTAATTATACAATTAGATAAAGCAACTTAATATTTGCAGCTTGTTGGCAAACACTTTGATACTTCACTCTACATCTCGCTCTTGCTTTGACTCTCACTATATCTCTCCTCTCCCTCTCTCTCTCCTCTCCCTCTCTCTCTCTCTCTCTCTTTCGCTCTCTCTCGCTCTCTCTCTCTCTCTCTTTCTGTATCTGTCATTATCTTTCACTAACCATAAATACGTACTAGTATGTATTTAAAAATCCTTTGCTTGCTCACGCGCTACAAGTGTCTCTCTTGCTCCTGCTGTAGCTATATATACTACACATATACATACATACAAAAATACATACATACATAGATTACTTTCATGTATAAAGAACGTATTGGACCTATAAAGTATCACATCAATTGCGTCACTATCTCCGTTTAGGAAGTCTCTTTGCAACTTACGCACTTTCTAAATAGAACTGCTTCTTTCACATCTGTATTACCTGATCTAATCGTTATTGATATATATGTATAAATATATATATATATAAATATATATATGTATATGTATATTCAATATGCGATTCAGGCCTTATTGTATATATGTATTGTACAGTCATAGTACTTACATACTTACATATGAATGCGCTTGTTTCTGCTGCCACCGAATGTGATGCTCATTTCATAGTTACTATAACTATCAGAACTGTATACGCTACATTTCGCCTATCCTCTCAGTCTTTACCCTTACACACCAGCCGTACTCTCTCCCATACTCGCAATATGTAATATATAAAACATGCTTAGGTAATAGCTATTATCTAGCCGAGCTAACATAACAACACAATGAAATAATGTACATATGTATATTAAAGTATATTATATACATACATATGTTTTATAAATGAAATAACAATAGCTAAAATTAATAAACACAAAAGTAGCTCTTATTCTAAATACTTATGTAGCGAGCACAAACATCGAGTCCTTAATTGAATCGAAACCACTTCGGTGACTTTCCGTTTGACTCGTTCATATGTATATTTCATTCATTATCACTAACATTTGTAAAGCTTAAATTTCATCATACTCTACATACAACATACTTTACACACAACATACTCTACATACAACATACTCTACATACAACATACTCTACATACATACATTAACACACATACATATGTAATATTCCATAATTGGCTAAGCCAAAAAAAAAAAACTATAAAAAAAAAACTATCAAAGCTATGTATATCTCTTACTAATACTCAATCTTAACGGTGCTAAGCACTCGCTGCGCGATGCCTTTCAATTAACTATAGTTAACTATTATTAGCACCCCCTCCTCCACTGCCCCGCCCCGTACGCACGGGGAGCTTCTATCAACAAAAAAACAAAAAAAAAAAACGCTTTCACTAGTTGTACACACCTTTTACTTGCATATGTATAGCTCTGTTCACCATGTTCACTCATGCGGCGAAAGATACATCTGTGTGTGTGTAAGTACTCGATCACCACCTTCTCTCTTTTGTTCACTCTTTCGCTTTTGCAAGTTCTGTTCTCTTCGTTTCCGGTTGCTGTCTCCGCGTTGGGATCTTACTCTGCCCTCTTCAAGTTACCCGCCCATTTAATACTACTATGCACTCGACTTATGATGTACCTCTTGACAGCCTCTCAACGTTGATCTTTCAACTGCGTTTTAGTACTTGTATTGTTGTATTTCTCCACTCTCTCTCTCTCTCTCTCACTGTCTCTCACTCTTCTCTCTCTTTCTATATATATATATATATATGTATGTATATATATATATATAAATCTCTGTCTGTCACTCTCTGAACGCCTAACGCTCCCGCTTTGAGTCAACTGTACAAATAAGTCTATAACAAAAAATAAATATAACAGCATATAATAAAAGCCGAAAGCATAAAATTATATAACCAATTACTACCTACATAAGTGCTTGTATACTTCATTTTTCTTTTTGGTAAGTTTGCGTCATTAAACTAAGAGAAACCGAATAATACTCATCAAACCTTGTGCTTATACTACATAACACCATCAATATTCCAAATACTAGTTGTACCTGTCCAATCAGGCAAACGCTGCTTAGCTAGCAGAGTATAACAGCATTCTCTCAGTATTTTACTTTATTACTAATTTGATTTGATCATCGAGCAGCTAATGTTTCGGTTCTTAGTTTCCATTTCTTTAATAATACTCATTATTTTTTCCACACATTTAATTTCGTTACTAAACTCGCAAAAAAAACGACACACACATGAAATAAATTTACAATTTCCGTTCGTTCTGTTGCCTTACTTTTGATATCTTGTTAACTTAACTTTAACTTTAGCTTTTTGCTTTTTGCTTTTGCTTAAGATCGACTTTGCTTCCAACCTAATTGTTTACCATTTAGTAAGTAGTATGTCTACGCATGTGCATGAAGTGCTTGACTTGTCCTGTAACTTACTATAAACCTGCCGCATGACTCAAGACATATCTCTAAAGTAGATACACACACACACACACACACACACACATACATTCAAATACAAGTACATGCATGCATATTAAGTATACGTAGCTTCGCATGCTTGTCAATTGTATAAATTGTATATATTTGCACGCTTTTACATGTTGTATATAATTTGTATGTAGTCTGATTTCAATTTCGTGTTTGAACTTTATTCACACATCTATGTACATTTGTGCAGTGTATTTTAGCAAAAACTATAAAAGAACATTTCGAAAACTTATATATTCAAATGTCACACAACTGCTAGGTCAAGCCAGGGTCAAATTACACGTATTCTAATGCAGTACAAGTACAATTAACTGTATCTGTATATCCATTTTGGCACTGGCCAATCCTAGCAATGTGTTCTAGTTAATGTATGTATCTTTAGATAAGTACGTATACAGTTTTCCAGCCAAAAGCTCATGCATATACTATGTATAATACATATACTCATCTTAAAGCTATGCTAAGAAACAACTTACTATCGTGCCCATATGTAACTGTTGTACAAAAGTTCTATCAAACGGTCCAAATTTCAGTTTATCTTATGCATTTCTTATAAATACTACAACTTTGAGAAGAACACATTAAAAGTCTCGTTTTCCGGTTCTTGAGTATGTAAAACATACTGATTACACGCATTTACCTCTTTCTTTATAAATAGTAACCTATTTAACGCTTTACATACTATCTTGCTAAAAAAAAAAAAGAAAAAAAAAAAACCAAATCTAGGAGAAATAATTAAAAAACAAAAAAAAAAATTCAACTATTATATTTTGAAACATTTTCCTATTCCTATAAAACACATTAAAAATCAACCTCGTATTTTCACCTTTAACTTTGCACTTTTAGTTTCATTTTCTCAACAACAACCTCAAGAAAATAACAAAACAGAAACAGCAAAAAAAAAAAAAAAAAAAAAAATTCAAATTCTGTTTATCACAAGCAAAAAACTATTCATAAATTAAATCCAATGCTATTTCCTTAAAACCACAAGAAGAAAAAGAAAAAAAAAACGCTCTCCACATACCTCGACTAATATATGCCATTTCTCTCCTTATGAAGGACCGCTCAATATAAAACGCTCCGCAGCTACCTCGCCAACCAGTTCTACCTCATCGCCGCCGTCACCGCCCACCGCGATGACATCGCCGAATTATTCGCTGAATGGCAACTTGGCCGCTGCCGTATACCACCTGCAGACATCGCCCCCACGACCAGGGAGCGTTGGCAGCAGCGGCAGCGGTGCGAACAATCTGTGCTCCGCATCCGCTAACGGAACCAGCAATGGGATCAGCCCAGCCAATAGCAGCGCCAGTGTAAATCTGGCTGCATCATCACCACAGTCTGGCAATGGCAACATTGGCGTCGTGCCCGTACCACAGATGCCACTGCGCATGCCACCGCCCACCAGTGGCGGGATCAACGAGCCCCAGGAGTGTCCCTATTGCCGACGCACATTCTCCTGCTACTACTCACTGAAGCGACACTTTCAGGACAAGCACGAGCAGTCCGATACTCTGTATGTGTGCGAATTCTGCCACAGACGGTATCGCACCAAGAATTCGCTCACAACGCACAAGAGCCTGCAGCATCGCGGATCGAACGGGATGCTGAAGCGCCTGCTCAAGACATCGGCCATCAAGCACGGTCTGGTTGGGCATCATGCGCATCCGCACCATCATGCCCTGCCACACTCGCGCACCAGCCTGTTCGACTTCAAAAGTGAGCTGGGACAGCCGCCACCGGGCATACAATAGGATTTACGATGGAATGCAATTTTTTAGAGAATTAGAATTTCTGTGGCAAATGCCTTACACACCAGCTACAAATACTTTGCCCGTGATTATTATTATTTGTTCTTCATCTTTTTTTTTTGTAATACTGTGAGGACTGGCGCCATAGGTTCTCTGTAGACCTATTCCAGTCCGTGCTCACAGCTAGTTTTTAGGTTGATATATACTATGTATTTTTTTTTTTTTTTTTAATTGAATTAATTTAGGGTTTGTAATTTAATTTGCCGTCAACTGATTGGTTTCGTATCGTTAAATTAGTTGTGCGCTGCTCTCCAACTACTTAGTAGTTGAAGCATCGGTGACATCGTTGCTTCTTGTGCAATAACTCAAGAGATAATTTTCAAGCGCATGTTATATTATGTAAATAAGCCTGGATACATGCCCATAAACAATTACAATTACAAATTAAAAAACTGTATGTAGAGTATATAAATATATATATACATATACTTAATCTGAAGCCACTTATTAGAATTAATGATTCACGATTAACGACATTAATTTACTTTTAACCGTTTTCGCAACAACAATAAAGGGAAGAGAGTGAAGGACTAAAACCAGGCTAAGATCTAGGCAAGTTATCAGGTGGGCAGCAACGGGCAGCAAACCCAGAGAGACTACAGTGAAGCGTCAAATAAGCGAACAATTTTCAGAAAAAAAAAACAAAGAAAATACGCACAATTAATAACGGGACATATCAAGGCGTATACGCAACATTCTCGTATACGAGAATCAAGAAAATTAAGCCAAATATATAACTAAAAAAAAAAAATGAAAAATAAAAATAAAAAAAAAACAGTTAAAAACGCTCTCTGTACGCTCGTGGATGCCGTGCAGTTTCAAATGCCCGCTCTGCCTATCATTGCACTGGAAATTTTCTTGTTGTTTCTTATTTTTTTTTTTTTTGTTAGCCTTAGTTTAGTTATAACTTTTGCCTATAGTTTCAACAAAATTCTCTAAAAAGTCATATTCCAAATACAAAAAACCAAGAACAACCATATGGCGTCAAGCTGCAAATAAATGCATTTTTTTATAATATATTTCAAACTAGTTGTAAGGACAAAAAGTAAATGTATTAAAACTAAATTAATATATACACACATACATATATATATATGTGTATATATATATATATTTACCACTAACACAGGAATGTTATAAGTACGATAAACATGAAAGTAGACAGAAAATGATGTAACAAACACAAAGTAAAACGTTATCAGGGATAATATATCAAGTATATAGCGTTAAGTCTTTTTTTTTACATATACATTTAAGGCGAATAAAGCATCAGAAATGGAGAATTCAATTTTGAACACGATATGTATTTACCATATATGTGCATATTTACATACATACATAAATGAAAGAATAACTAAAATGTATAGCATATTTACATTCATATATATGTATATATACATACATACATATGTATGTATGTATGAAAGTAATCAAACACTACACAATCTATTTATACAAGCCGAAGACATTTTTGCAAAACAAAACAAAACAAAAGAAAAAATACAAACACAAACAAAAACACAAACAAAAGCAAAAACAAAAATGCAACAAACAAACAAAAACCGCAAAGTAACTCAGTGATTTTCTACCAGTGAAGTACAAATATTCAGAAATTAAAAAATATAAAAAAAATACAAATAATAATGCCAACGTAAATTATTTAAAAAACAAAAAAAAAACGCGAAAAAAAAAACAAATCAGTTTGTGAAAAGCAAAGCAAGCAGCTAATAGCAAAGCGAAGTTTTTGTTTGGAGGCCAGAAAGTATCTTTGAAGAAGAAGAAACCAGGAATGTAAATGATATGTACTATTGATTCGAAGGCCTCATATTGTATGTGGAACAAAACACACAAATATATCAACAATTTACATTTTACAACATATGTATGTCTATGTATGTATATGAAACATACATATTTGTATAACACAAACAAATAAGGACAGATGAAACAAAAATACAAAAAACAAAAAAAAAAACATCGCAGCATCCACAATATATATATATATATATATATATGAACTGCCCAAATGCAAAGGAAATACTGTACAAAAATTGTCCAAATGTTATTTGCACATATCCGTGAAATGTCTCAGGAATTTCTTACATAAAATACAATTTTAAAAATACTGTAAGCTCAAAACATACATGTAGGAACCTAGTTCTACTTACATATACATACACACATATATATATATATATATATATACATCTATATATATATAGATATATATATATATATATATATATCTTTAAAATGAAAACAATAACCGCAAAAATGCATGAAATGAAAAACATTGAAATTTATTCGTCGATTTTTATGTATGCCTCATTTGAGATCGATCTTTTTGGCCAAAAAGAATTGTAATTGATTAGTTCAAGACATATTTGCCACAAACGGGATAGAAATTTTCTGTGTGTTTTCTGTGGCATGCAAATGTGCCAAAGCTGAGGGAAATAGAAAAACCAATTTTGTCCGACAATATCAATTATTAGTTTTGGGAAGAGGCTGATTGTGGTTTTCTTGCCCGCTGATGCTGATGCTGATGCCACAAAAGTGTACATTCAAATAATCAATTCGAAAATTGATAGATTTTTTTTGTTTTTTTTTGCAACCAGATGAAAGAATGATCGTCCTCCACGTGTATGTATGTAATTCACAGCGAAAACAGTCGACAATTATTTAGCTACTGCCTTGGCAGCGTTCAAATGAATATTCCATCCAATGTACCCGCATACATATGTATGTATAGACTTACATACATACAGACATGCATACAATCATACATACAAGCAAACAATATAAGCATACAATTACAATTACAATTGCAATTGCAATTACAATTACAATTACAATTACAATTACAATTACAACGCAATCAGTGTCTGTCGAGCCTTGGACTAAAGGGGAATAGCAAAAACCATATACTACTACCTCTTGTGTGAGCGGTTTTATAGTTTTAAATAATTTATTGAATCTAACAAATATTGTTGCATGGTCTGGAAGAGCAAAAAAATCATTTTTAGCCCTACTCAAGAATATACATATTCAGATATTTAGTACATAAGTACATGCATACATACATACATACTTACATGCATAAGTAGGTATCTCTCTATCTCTCTCTTTTTTTTATCTCACTTTCTCTCTCTCTCTCTCTCTGTCTCTCTCTCTCTTTCTCTCTGTCTGGGCTTGCCAAAGTCTATTAATAACTGTTTTGGTCATTTTCACCGTTTTAAGTTTAAGGTGTTCGCATTTTAAACAAATTTATTAAAATTGTTTTTAAGCTCTTTAAATATATAACAAACAAATAAACATATTTCTTTCCCAATCCCCGTTTAATTTAAAAAAAAAAAAAGCAAAACAAAAAAAAAACAAATAAAAACATTTTTTACTTGTATGTAGTTTTTTAGCTGAGTTCTTTAAACTTGTCGACTTTCAAAAGTGCGAAACGAAAAATAATGCAAATGAAAAACAAACTGTGATCTACAAAATCTTTGTGTAAAGTGAAAAGCGAAAACACTTTAGTTTTCTTTTGTACAAAATTCGATTTTTTTTGGCTGTTTAATTTTATTTATGTATATTTAACCAAAATTTATTTACTACGCAAAATTGTTGTTTACGTACTCTTTTTATTATTGTGAATGCAAAACGAAGCAAAACTTTTGTATTATTTTTTGTGACATTTTTCTATTTACATACACACTTATGTTCTCATTAATATACATGAATAAATTGTTTAGTTTTAATAAAAATTATTCAAAATTATCCTTTTTGGAATTTGTAAAAACAAAAATAAAACTTTTTTCTCAATCAAAAACACAAACAAACTCACACAACACACACACACACACAACACACACTTTCTCGATATAAGCTTAGTTGATTTTT
Organism: Drosophila imparisetae; assembly: GCA_035042265.1. Taxonomy (NCBI): domain Eukaryota; kingdom Metazoa; phylum Arthropoda; class Insecta; order Diptera; family Drosophilidae; genus Drosophila; species Drosophila imparisetae. The sequence goes on along the minus strand of JAWNLP010000405.1, from coordinate 1,029,455 downwards.
GAGGTCACACTTTTAATAATATTTTTTTGAGTGCACTAAATGCAAGTAATGCACAAAAAAATCAAAGAAATTGTGCAGAAGTACATACATACCCAGATTCAGTTTCTGATCAGGAATTACAGACCACCTTACAGCAACACAGATAAACGCAGAAAAAGAGCAGAAATCTCAGCAGGGATCCAGGTAATAGAAAACGGAAAAGGGCTTATAAGTAATGTTAGGAGTAAGAGTAGCATGGCCATCGGATGGACAGGAAGTCCATCAAATTTATATATAATATTCACCATTATTGATGTAGTGAATAGTTTAATCTTTATATGTAATTATGTACACTTGCGTATATACATACATACATACATATGTATGCACGAGTTAATTTACTTAGACATATATACCTTTAAAATGGATATGGAATGCATATATGCATATATACATGTATTCTACGTATATATTTATCAAAAGCATTGCCCACATCATAAGGGCTTAAGTTGGGGCCATAAATACATACATACTGAATACTTAATTAGCCAACGAACCTTATAACCAACAAAAGCCAATGCTATATACGAGAACAACTCTCTTAAGAATCAAATTCCCAGATCATTTCAAATCTCACTGGGAGTGTGAGCCGTTGTATCTGTTTTTATTTTGAACGACCCCAAAAAAACACATAGTACTAAAATGTATATTGCAAAAAAATCTTCAAAATTCCATAAGACCGTAAAACAAATGTTGAAAATGCAACGCATATCAAAGAAACAAACAAACAAAAAACAAAAAAAAAAAACACGTTAATTTATCACACATGAGACAACATTTAGATAATTGAAAATTATTAGTCCAAATTATATATATTATTATATAAAAAAAGAAAAGAAAAAAAAAACCAAATAAATTTGAAACTATGCTGTTCATTGATTTAAATTTAACTTTCGGTATTTAAAAACAAAAATCTGTGATTACCTACAAAATTTAAAGATTAAAACAAATTTAATGTATAGCACAAAAATGGCGATTACGATATTTATACTTATATAGCGGCAACCATATATAACAATTTTGAAATCAAATCTGAATCATGAACTTCTTTTGATTTGACCTAATTGTATTGCATAAGCAAAAGAATGAAAAATCGAAAAACACAAAGAAAAGTAAATTAAAAACGATTTCTGAGTGAAGTACATCATATATATATATGTACATGCATATGTACATCATGCATGTTTGTACATATACACATAAGTATTTGTATATGCTGTTAAATGTTTTTATTATGCAGTTGCATTTCTCAAGACTTTTGGCTTCATTAAAGAGATACACTTTTTGCAATAGTAAAACTGCGACATACGACAAATGTACATGTTTTTCCCCCTTTCCCCCGTTTTTTTTTTTTTTTTTGGAATAACCCTCACATTTTAGCGCATGTCCCGCAATATATTTTACTGCAAATTAGTTTTAAAATCAAATACATAAATATATAAACATATATATATATATATATATATATTTTTTTTAGATTTTACTAGGATAATTTAACTGTATCTTCGAACACTTTAAAAGTCCGAATTTATCGAGAAAATATTATATAAAAACGAAAAAAAAAGGCATTACACAACAATTAGCAAAAAAAAAAAAAAAGAAAAAACGAAAAAAAAAATTGCACACAGAAAAACAACAGAGAAATTAATTGCGTATGCATACACATACACATACATTCAAACCATATTAATTGTAAATTTTTTTATTATCAATATATGTATGTAATCGAAGAAGCGGAGGAACTCGATAAAGAATGCAAGATGCTCCCTGGCTAAAAGCATTGTCGAAGTCGAAGTCGAAATCAAAACTAAGACGAATACAAAGTTATGAGCTAGGCAGTCGAAGTCGACAAGGATGAGTACATATATATATATATACATATATGTATATATGTACTTATGTCTATATCTATTAAATATAGCAGAGAAAAAACACGAGGAATTATGTATGTTGAAGTATACTAACCACATTTGAATTATTGAAAAACCTTAATGAGCAGCAAATGCGCAAAATGAATATACATATACCTTCACATATGTATGTATATGTATATATATATATTTATATATGTATATATATATGTATATGTTATTTACATATATGTACATATATATGTAATAATATAACATACTACAATTACATGTATACAGAGAAAAACACAAATTATAAATAAAAGTTCAAAAAATCTCATACGTCATTTGTGTATCTTACTGTCTTTGAACAATATCCGGAGGAGCAGGAATCCCAGATGTTGGACATCAATTCAAATGCTAAGTACATTTATTACCAAAACAAGGAAGAACAAAATAATATAAATTCATACATTTTAGATGTAGCATTACAAGGTTAAAAGTGTTTTAAAACGGTATTTCTAGGGACACACAATTGTTCAATAAAAATTGTTTCAGAAAGCATAAAAAGGTAAGTGCATATATTTTGGAAGTCGTAGTAATCTGTAGGGGAAACTAGGACACGACTAAAAAGCGGTTCTGTTTTTAGAAATTGAAAATATGAAAATTGAAAGTCATCGTACTCTTTTAGAACGAAAAATTATGCTTTGATAGAAGATGAAGAACATGCTCGGAAAATGTCAACGATCACTAAGCAGCCTGGCACCTTGGAATACATAACTAGTACAGCTATATCAACAGTATCGAGCAGCGCTCTCTTTCTACTAAAGTGATCTCTACCGGCAAAATGCACAACTAATGTCGGTTTCAAGGCTCTACTTGTAGGAACAATAAATTCATAGTATCCAAATTCACGATTGTTCAAAGTGGAGCAAACTTAATTAGATCGAATTAAAGGACGAAAACAGTAAAAAGCTAAAATAAAAAAGTTAATACTCTTAATATCATATAAGAGCTACATGCAGTGCATCAAGGTCAACATCGCTCAGCGCTCTCTACCGACAAAATTAAGAACTAAAGTGGTGGGATGCGGAATAAATTACTTTCCATACTTTAGCTATTCACAATCCAATCTTAATGACTATCATACAAACAATCGAAAATTGAGTTGCTTATGAATCTATGTTAACAATTTGATTTTATTGCATTTACCATAATTTGTATTAAAAACAAATATAGGCCTTAATATTGTCAGTTGGCAGCACATATGATCGATAGTGAATATTGTTACGATGTTATCGCACCAGATTTGAAACAATGCTATCGATAATCGTATATTGACAGTCTTTGGATCTGCATTCATAAAACAAAAGTCTGAATGGAATTCTTAACTGCGAAGCAGTATTTGAGAAAACACTGCAGATCTCAGCAGATCAAAACGGACATAGCAGCCCTGGATAAATGCTTGCGAGGTGGCATACGAACCGGAAAGGTTTACGAGATTGTGGGCAAACCAGGCACCGGAGGCACTCAGCTGTGGCAAGTATCAAGCCGCCGTTCTTAATTTCACATACATTAACGCTGACGAATTGAACTGAACCCATATCTTAGTATGAAGCTATGTCTAAATGTTCAAATACCCAAATACGCTCATGGTTTGGCAGGCAAGGCTTTATATTTGGACACTCGAATGGTGTTTAATCCGGATGCACTAAGAAGTTTGTCATATTTAAATTACATACGATAAATATATACATATAAATATTTGTACATATATTTGCATGCATGCAGATCTGGCCGAAGACCTTGCGATGCGCCTCGGTCGCCGATGGCAGATGGAAACAACTCCCAGCGAATCGGATTTATTGAGGAACGTGCATTACTTGGAGTGCCACAATGCTGCTCAGCTTGTGGCGGGCATATTGAATTGCCACAAGTACCTTGAAGAGGATCCAAATGCAAGCAGTACTGCAACTGCTCGCAATGCGGCTGGCTAAACCAAATCTTGTTTCGCCTTGCAGATAAAACTGATTGTCGTCGACTCCATTTCGTTTGCAATACGAATGCTTGACAACGTCTCCAAGCGGACGGAGCTGCTGATGGAACTGCACGATTACATGCGTAATCTGCAAGCTAATCATGATGTGGCGGTAAGCGGTGTTATATTTTCAACATGTGTTCAGTATATATATATATATATTATTTTGTATTACATTGAAGTTCGTCTTGACCAACGATCTCGGATATCGTCGGCACAGGCGTCGTTTTAAATTGGAGGCCGTTCTGGGTCAGAAGCATGCACATTTTATCCACAAACGCATTTGGTTTACGGAAAACGAATGTTTTGTGGGCAAAACGCAAAAAGCGAAAAGATTGATTTGCAAATTGTCCGAGTAGATACGTACACATATTTATAATAAAAAATTCAGCTCATAATTATCAGAAATATGATAAAAAAAAGTCAATGTTTTTGTTCACATTACAAATGATTTTTTTGTTGTTCAAACCCCTCGCAATTTGATATGAATCAGTATTAAAAAATACTGCAACGTTTTTCATAATTATTCATTGTGATTTTAGTATTTTCCGTTATCTAGCACTGGTCATACTACATTGGGCGTTTATTGGAAAATAACAAGTAACCGAAAGGCAAAGATTAAATATAGGCCCACTGTGAAGCATTCTGTTGAATCCAGCTGTACTACACCAATATGGCAAACGCGAAGATGTCGCAGCCAAAATTCCTGCCTCGTATCGAGAACAGCTCCTCAGCCAGCACAAACACTCATGTCGCCCCCGCCGGCGGTAATCCCTTCGAGACAGATGATGACGAGATATTCAGCAAGCACAAGATGACACTAAACCTGCCGAGCGACTGCAGCGGGGAACTGGTGCACTTGAGCGTATCAAGAAATTGGATGTTCTGTCTGCTGGCGGCTACACAGGGCCGATTAATTCTTTTGCGGTATTTTCTTCCTCGCCCAAATTCACAACCAGCCCGTGAGCTAAGCCCTTTTCTGTTTTGCCCGATTACGTGTCGATTAATTAAATAATTGTAATTTGCTTACAGAAATCGCTCTAGAGAAATATTTGACTGGCTATAAAATTACAAATATTTTTCTGGACACAACCGGTCATCACCTGATCATATCTCTAGTGCCCAAATCACCTGGAGTCTCGCCGGACTTTCTCTACATACACAGCACCGAGACGTCCCGAGCACAATTGAAAGTGCGTCGCATCGAAAAGCTAAAGGATCATGAGATTACATCGGTCGCTTTCAACACTTATCACGGCACGGATACAGCAACGGGCTCTATACTGCTGGGCACAAGTCGTGGTCTTATATTTGAGACGGAACTGGGACCTACAACTGACACATATCGCAAAAAGCTGTACGATCTTGGCCAGGGTCTCACCAAATATCCGATAAATGGGCTGGAGGTGCTGCGAGTGCCGAACAGCAATCGATGGATAGTTGTTGCGACCACACCCAATTGTGTTTACTCATTTGAGGAGACACTTAGGCCAGAGGAACGTTCATTGCAGCCCATATTTGCGAGCTATGTGAATGATGAACGGCAGCCGTACTGTGAGAAACAGAAGACAGATTTAGGTTACTCTCTGATACGTTTCTTTGCCCCGCCCAACAGTAAATATCCCAAACAATGGGCTTGGCTCTGCGGCGCTGGCATCCGGATTGGGGAGGTGTGTGTGTGGAGAGGGGTAGCGCGTTAATTGCAGCAGTAATTATTTATTGATTTGTTTTGTGATTTTAGCTATCAATTGATTCGAGCAGCAGTGTCACGCTAATGGGGGACACGCTAATCAATCTGGATCTGGAGAAAGCGATGCATTTGTCGTACGAAGAGCGCCGCATAAGTGTGCCCAAGACATTCGTGCTGACGGAATATCATGCTGTGCTGCTCTACATGGATCACTTAAGGGCGATCTGTCTGCTCAATCAGGAGTTGGTCTACCACGAAGTATTCGATGAAGTCCGAGTCGGTAAACTCTTGAATTTGGAGCGCGATGCGGTAACTGGTAACATTTACGTTTACACGGACAAAACGGTGTTCACCCTACAAATCACACGCGAGGAGCGGAACATTTGGCGCATCTACTTAAATAGTGGCCAATACGAGCTGGCCACGGCTCATGCGGCCGAAGTGCCCGAGAATCTGCATTTGGTGTTGGCCGCACGTGCCGAGGCAGCATTCAAGGAAGGTGCCTACGAAGTGGCAGCCAATTATTATGCCGAAACCGATAAGACGTTCGAAACGGTGTGCCTTAAATTCATGGATTTGCCGGACAAGCGTCCGATTGTTAACTATGTGAAGAAACGACTAAATCGACTAACCACGAGTGTGAATGCAACGGACGAGAGTCAAGTGGATGCCATTAAGGCGTTAGTCATTTGGCTTATCGATCTCTATCTGACACAGATTAACACTCCTGGCCAAGACGAAACTTGGCGCCACGAATGGCAAACGGAGTATGATGAGTTTATGCGAGAAGAGCCCGTATTGTTATGTACAAGTAAGCATCGGACGGCGGTGCGTCAGCTGATTGCCGAGCATGCAGATCCGCATAGTCTGGCGCAATTTGCAATTTCGATAAACGACTACGACGAGGTGATCGGACAGCAGCTGAAATCCGACTGCTTTGCGGAGGCACTGCAAACGCTGTGCAGGCAACGTGATCTTCAGCTCTACTACAAGTATGCACCGCAACTGATGGTGCGGCTGCCGAGGCAAACGATTGACGCTCTGATTGCGCTGGATGGCAAGCTGGATATTGAGAAAATTGTGCCCACTCTGGTTGTAATCGATACACAGGAGCAGCGGGAGCATGTTATACGCTATCTCCGATTTGCCGTCCTCACACTGAATACTTCAAACAATGCCATACATAACTTTCTCCTACAACTATACGCTCAGCACGAGCCGAAGCTGTTGATGGAGTATCTGTATCTGCAGGGGCAGGATGAGTCCCTGGTGCATTACGACATCCATTTTGCACTGAAGGTCTGCACCGAACTGAGCATTAAGGAGGCCTGCGTCTTTCTACAATGCATGCTGTGCATGTGGACAACTGCCGTCGATTTGGCCCTTGAGTTCGATATGAATTTAGCCAAAAAGACGGCATTGATACCCAAGGACAATGAGACGCGACGTAAATTGTGGCTTCGCATTGGTGAATATTCATTGCCTGTAATTTCAGTGTGCCGATTTGCAAGTGGTCACTGTACCTTGTGATTTATTTATTTATTTATCTATGTAAATATTTTAGCCTACCATGAAATTAAGGGCACGAACGATGTGAAAAAAGCACTCAGCCTACTTAAGGATTGCGACTATCTATTGCAAATTGAGGATCTGCTGCCATTCTTTTCAGATTTCGAGAAAATCGATAATTTCAAAGAAGCTATTTGTGATGCTCTCAAAGTAAGTTTTCCCTGATTAAGAACATAATTATTTAATTGCAACTATTTGCAACTTGACATAGGACTACAACCAGCGGATACAGGAGCTGCAAAGAGAAATGTGTGAATCCAAAGAGCAGTCGGAACGCGTCTGCAAGGAGCTGCGCCAACTGAAGGCACACAGCATTCGGATGGAGGCGCATGATGTGTGCGACGTATGCGATCGCATTCTGCTCGTGAAGCCATTCTTTGTGTTTATATGTGGACATAAGTTCCACAGCGACTGCCTCGATAAACAAGTGGCACCAATGCTTGGCAAGGAGCGCAGTCGTCAACTTAGCCTGCTTAAGCAACAAATGGAAACGTTAATGGCACAAACGGCTGGCACCGCCAACCACACCCCGGATCAGCAGAAGAAACGCATCGATCTGAAAACGGAAATCGAAGAAATACTTGCCGCCGATTGCCTCTACTGTGGCCTGCTGATCGAGACAATTGACCAGCCCCTTGTTGAGAATTGGGATCAGGTGAACCTTGGCTGGGAATAGCAGAGGCCGCATTGCTACTAATTGCATATATATATATGTAGATCTTAGGCATTTATTAATAAATCTATGTAACATTCGTTAATAACACACACTTACACCTCATATCCCCCAGGCGGGACAATCAGTCAACAATTTGCATACGCATCTCGTTGCTAATGAAGGACATAACTGTGTTAAGTATAGCCTTTTGTATGGATGCATTTTGTGCTATCAGCGGCAGGAGCATTACCAGATCTGTGGGGTGTATTTCAGCGACGGCTTTTGTCACATGCTGCACAAGCTGTTCGCGTTGTCTGTCCGTCAAATCGTTCAATATGACCTCGCCAAGCGGCTTAAACGTTCCTGTTAACACAAAGAATGAAAATTAATAAATCCGCCAATAATCAGAGTTCCAAACGGAAACACTACACACCACTGGTCATTTTGTAGGCAGCAATGCCGCCAGCAGCGCCGCCAATGGCCAAGCCAACGGGTCCCATCAGCATGCCACCAGCAAAGCAGCAAGCGGCACAGATCGCTGATCCCTTGCCCGTCTGTTTCATGGCAACTCGAACATTCTGTTCGTCAGCTATGATTGCAATAGCTTCCATTAGCTCGCGGGTATCGATGGGCATTTTGATTGTAACTGTAATTTTTCTGCAACTGTAAATAGTGTTAAATTATATTTTATGTGAAATAATATTATTTGTTTATGCTTAATAGGTGCGTACTTGATTCTGGTTGATTAGGGATTTCCCAAGTTTTTGTTAATATTTCGTCATGCGTCAGAGCTCTTTCCGTGTCACAGTACAAAGAATATTTATACTACGTTTCCTGTGATCCAAAGAAAGAGACCAAGATATTATTGAATTCGAAAATCAGATGTTTTCTTGAGCTGAGACTTGTTATTAGTTTACCTCTCCTTTTGTGTGAAGAGAACAGATCTACACAACAAAAATTACCAAAAAATACAGCAGATATATTTTTTTTTTAGCTATTTTTGGTATTTTCTTTTTAAATGGTATTTTATTAAACAAAAAAAAATTTATCGATAATGAAAAATCGCTGGCAGCATTTTTCAAAGTTGAATTGTGGCGGTCGGTTTTAAGACTGCAAAACTTAAATCCGCACTGTTAACCTGTGTGGATGTGTGAACAGCTGTTCGAGTTTCGCTTGCGGCTGTCAAAAGAACAATATGCGGTGATTATCGGCAAACCACCGAAAAATAAGGTGGGCGCCTGCTTTTCTCATCTGCTTCATGTTGTTTTATTTAACATTTTAATTTTGTAATTTCAGCTCGTTTGCCTCTCAACTGTCCTTATTGTTTTTAGATTCCACAAATGAAATAAATTGCAGTTTCGTTAGCAAAATTTATTTTTTTTCGATCTGAAAGAGTATACCTTTTTTTTTTAAAATGTCGGCGATCTCTGTAATATAGCAAAAGCAGCACTAAAATTAACCGGATACGTTCTCTATGGCTCTCCTAGAGAAAACGACATATGATTTAATTGGCACAGATGAGTTTGTCATCAACCAGAACTTAATTTTAAAATTTCGTCAATTTTTCTATAATTTGAACAATTTCTTGTGCCCCTTTTGTACCGTCTTAATCGATCCTTCCGATTTTTAAACGATCGATAATTCGCAACACTTGTGCGCTGTACCAGCTGTTTATCGACATTGTTAAGAATATGTGGGCACACTGCTTGTCAACAATGTGACATCTCTATGAAATGAACGTCAAAGACAAAAACAACAAAATCAGTTCGTCGGTGGCGCAAACTAAATATATATATGATCACCAGTCACGGTGATCTTTCAATGCAGAGCGGCGTCTTACAACTGAGTAAAAGCAACGATGTCGATGGCAGCGTGGAAACACTGCTAAGCGATGTAACTGGTGACAGGTACAGTGGCAACCGCAACACTGGCATCAGCAACATTGGCATCAGTAACACTGCCATCAGCAACAGCAATAGAAACAGTGACAACTACAATGGGAATCACTACAATCTCAATCACAATTGCATTCACAATAATATCAATGAGACAGCGTTGTGGTCGAGATCGCACGATTTGCAGACGTCGAAACCCGTGCTGCGCAATGTAAACAATGATATGACCAAAGGAATACAACGAAAATCGCATCAGGGCAAGAGTAAGTGCGCCCCAAAAAACATACGTTTTTAATTTTTGCAAAAAAAAAGAAAAAAAAACTATCTGTAATCCCACAGTGCAATTTACGGCCAGCGATCGCGATGCCAAACAGCAGTTGGCCAACGACGATCTGCGCATGTCGAAGATCATGCGGCGACTGCACAACGAATCGAGCCCAGCTGCCGCATTGGAATTGTGCAGTAAACTGGAAATGGCTGTGCGCACACCAATTAACAAAGGTTATTTAACGCGATCGTTCGATATGATCCTCGATGGAATGTTGGCGCTGCTCAAGCAATGCCCCCCCTTGGTAGTGGACGAGTGCTGTAAGACGCTCGGTTTAATTGGCTACATAAATCGAATGTCGTATCCCATCTACGAGGAGTTCATTGTGAAAAACTATCGCACCAATAAACGATTGCAGAAATATTTCATTGTCGCGCTTCGCACGACCTTGAGGTGAGTATGTTGTGTTGTGTGTGAAAGTGTGTGTGTATTGACTACGTTATTTTCTCATAGCTGCGATCACAACAAATGCGATCTACACATTTATGCGGACAAAATAATGCATCTGCTGAAGGACTTCCTGGAGGCAGCGGATAATCCGGACAACTTCATTGCCATTAGCGAGTGTATTGTGCAATTCTCGCGCAATTATCGCGATGCCTTCGAGTGCCATTTTACGGATGTGGTGGACATAATAATTGGCTGGCAGCTGGAGATTGAGCAGCCCAAACAGCTGAAAGCCCATTGTTCCTATGTGCTGGAACAGCTAACGCCGTACTTTAGCAATCAGTTAAAATTCAGCTATGGCCTGCTCCATCAGTTCGTTGAGGATATTCAAACGGAGCGTGACGGCGAACGGATCGGTGCCTTCGTTGGTGCCTTTAATACCCTCCTTAAGTGCCTGACCCGCATGCGAATCACATGCGAGTCGATTGTCTGCCTTGCCCTCTCCCATCTGACCAAAATGTTGCCCGAAATGTTGATGCAGCTGCACCAAGACAATAAGAATGACAACAACAACAAAGTTGGAGACGACGTCGACGATAGGAACAACTCAAACAACGATGCCTTAATCAACATAAATGAGCTCTTCTGCATTTGCCTGCTGAATGGCTACAGTCAACCGGATGCAGCCACATTAAATCAACAGCTCCACGTGCAGTTCATTCATATAAAGAAACTGCGCCAATCTCAACAACTGAGCTGCATGTATTTATTGTTGTGCACGGTGCGCAAACTTCGTGCACTCTTACCCAACACACTCGTCAAACTGATCTTTCAATCGGAGTCCGAGTTTCTTGCGGAAATTCGTGTGCGGAGCGAGCATGCGGCATATAAGCTACTTTTGCGCTGCTGCCAGGAGACATTGCTCATCCGGAATGTGCCGCTGCTGCAGCTGGCATACAAACAGCTCGTCGAGGACATTGACAATTGCATGCGCCGCATTGCAGATGCCCCAATGGAGATAAATGCGAGCGCATTGCTCATCTTCCAATTGGCCGCGTTGGCCTCGCTGGCCAAACAAACCGCATCCATTATTGGCATGTACGCTTGCAAGCCATCCATATTGCAGTTGCTGATTGGCAATTGTCGCGCCGAGGAGCTGAGCATCTGGTCGAAGCATGCGTCCAGTCATCAGGCAATAATTGCTTTACTCATCGTCCACTGCCAGGCGAATCATAATTTTCGCAAAAATTCAAGTCTATTGCGCGATGGCAACGACAACATCACATCCCAGCCGACGGCGCACAGTTTTGGCCACATACTCAAGTTTCTGGCCCAATGTCTGTCAAAGCAGGCCGCGGCACAACTATCGCCACTGAATCTGCAACAGCTGCTGAACTGGACAAGCTCACTGCTCGCCGAGTGTGCCACGCACGCAACAAAGTTGCTGCTGCACGAGGACTTTCGCAAAATATGCGATTGCATTGCCAGCGTGACGCCCAAATATGCGCCCATGGAGAGTGGCCAATGTATGCTGGCCGTGCTTGGTTATGGCTGCAGCTATCTCAGCCGGCAACTGCTCGAATTGTATCGCGATACGGCGTTGCAGCAACTGAAATCGTTGTCCAACAGCAGCATCCATTCGATCTATGCCCAGATCTATGCCCAATTGCCGTTGCATTTGACAATTGTTAAACGCTGTGCCATCGGCATTGGCAGCAGTACTCACGTCAGCATCTGGCAACAGCGTTTGAGCCAATGCAGCGCCGTACGCGATAATGTCTTTCGTGATTTTATGGAACGCCTGCAGACGCTGGAGGAGCAACCGTTGCCCGTTGACGGCTGCCTGCGTGCGCTGTTCATGCGCAGCTGTCAGGTGAATGTGCTCGATGACCGCCAGGAGAAATTGACACAGTGTACGCGACGCTGTCAGCGTTTGGCCAGCGCCTGGCTGCAACACGAGGCGGCACGCTATTGTGTCGATCAGAAGTTGCGCACCACGCTCGGCAAGCCGCAGGACACGTTTCTGGCCATCGAGGCGATTGTGATGCGCTATGCTCGGTTGCTCAACGGCTGCGCCAAGGATGCGGAGCGCCAGGCCTTCGATAAGATGTCGCTGCAACAGCTGTGCAATACGCATGCCAATCTCAGCATGCTGCTGGGCTTCCTCGATGCCCTCGAGAAGCACATATATAATGCCGCCGAGGGCAGTGCGTTCGCTTTGCGTGCCCCCGAGAAGCCAGTGAGTGCATTCTTTCGCCTCAACAATCCCACATGCCAGTCCTGGTTCAATCGCATACGCATCGGTGTCGTCATTATTGCCATGCATTGCCAGCAACCGGAGCTGGCCATACGCTATGCCCAGGTGAGAGCGCCTCCTTATTAATACACTCAGTAAAACAAATAGACCTGCATTTAAGTAAATCGCCATACTTTTGGCGCCAAAGGTTCCTCGCATAGTAAATAGCTAAAATCAATTGTTGTGGCTTTCTAAAAATCGCGTTTGGCATTTCTAACCTTTAGCAAAAATATTTGTAGAATCTACTCAACCTCTAAGGCAGACAACAACTGAACACTAATGTAAAAGCTGAGTCAGTAGATTTCATTACTAATTTCCGAATTTTAGTAAGGATTTTTCTAGAAATCATTTTTTGCATTTGTATTTTTTAGACATGTTTGGAATGAGAGCACGCCTTTCTAAATTAACATATTTTGTTCTCCTAATATTTAGAAATTCTTTCTAAAAACAAGAGAAGTTCTATAGTATATGATTACATCTATATATTAAGCCAATTTTTGTTTATTTTTCTCTCATCTTTCGCAGGAAATATTGCAGTCGCAAAAGTCACAGGACTGCTCATTGCACAGCCAGGCGATAGTTTATTTGGCCTGGGCGTACATCCATTGTGGAGAATCGGATGCGTTACGTGGGCTGCACGTCTGGGCGCGCTCAAAGACAGAGAAGTGCTATCAGTGGCTGTTGTATGCAGCCGATCAGGCAGCCGGACGCAGGGATCAGGCATTGGCCGGCTATCGAAATGTGTTGGACGATGAGCAGCAGGCCGCCGAACTGGAGCCGCACACACGTCAATTTGTGCTGTCACAATTGATTGAGTGTCTGCACAGCACGGGTCAATGGGCACAATCCGTTAACTTGAAGTTGCAATTGAAGCGCACCGAGGAGCATGCCACTTTCAATCCATTTCTACAGATGAGCAACGTACAACTGAACGCCATGGAGTCCCTGTTGTCCAAATATGATGGCCAGCTTAGATCGGATGAACTGAATGCAGCACTGCACAATCTAAGCATTTGGTCCATTAGCAGCGAACAAGCTGTCAACAAGCAAAAACAGCCAGCCAGCTTTGCGGCCAACTATGTGCACGACAAACTGGAGCAGGCAGTGCTGCGTCAGACGCTCGATCCGCACGAGATGTTCGGGATGCAACAGTCGCTGCTGGACTCAATTTGCCGCGAATGTTTGCTCAACACCAGCCACGAACAAGAGCTTTGGCAGCGCCTGACGCTGCTGCAGCACATTGCTGGCCAACGGTCGGAGCACGAGCATCTGACGCTGTTGCCACTGGATCGAGAGGATGCCTTACAACAGAGTTGCATAACGAGCAGTCTGCTATTGCGTTGCATGGCCTGGACGCAGCTGTTGCGTCGCAACTGTATACACGACACCGAGAGCACACTGTATGTGGACACAGCGATGTTGGCACGCGAGGAGGGCAATCATTTGACCAGTCAAGCAATATTGCAACAATACTTCGGCGAACCACTGACCCAAATCGCCGGTCAATTGCTGCAGCAATCGTTGGACACAACCGATGATCGGCTGCTCCGCGGCTACAGTGAGATGGCCAAGTGCTTGCATCAATCGCAACAGCAGCCACAGCTGCACTGCACCGAACTCAGCTCCATCAACATATGTGCGGCACTCTGCCTCTGTATCCAGAAACAGCAGCAGAAGCAGCAGCAGGAGGTGGGTGCTGAGCTGCTGTTGACTCTGTCAGATTGGATAGGTGCGCGCAGCTGCAGTGGCTTGGCCACAAACATGTCGCCCCCGTTGCAACAGCTCTTGGACCAGCTGCCCGAGTGTCCATTAACTAGCAACAGCAGCAGCAACGCCAACAGCAGCAGCATCCTGCAGCCACATGGCGAACGTGTTGTGGCACGGCTAATCTATGCCAGTTTGCTGCAGCGGCCCGATAACGAGGAGGCATTGATTGCCTATGGCAATTGGTGTTATCGCTGGGGCAAAAAGATTGTCGACAACGGTTGCATCTTGAGTCCAGTGGACATCAATGCCATTAGTCGCGAACTGGGCGGCAATGATGCGCTCGATGGTGATGCGCTGCAGCAGCTGATGCAGGCGCTGCGCATGGAATCACCGCCGGGCAGCAGCTGTGAGGAGACGGACCTGCAAACGGATGCACAATGCGAGCAGCGACTGCGTCGCCTTGAATTCCTTGCGCATCGGCCGCCCAGCACACTGGACATGATCGTGCGCATCTGGCGGCGTGCGATAGTCCAAATATTTGATTACTACAAGGCGGCGGCACACTCATACTTTCACTATCTCAGCTTGAAGGGATCGGGGGCGCTGCAGTCGCGCTTCCATGTCGATGATAGCAATATGGTGACAACCACATTGCGATTGCTGCGGCTGATTGTGAAGCATGCGAGCGGTTTGCAGGATGTGCTCGAGCAGGGACTGAAGACGACACCGATTGGACCCTGGAAAGTGATCATACCTCAGCTCTTCAGTCGCCTCAATCATCATGAGCCGTATGTGAGGCAGAGTGTTTGTGCCCTGCTCTGCCGCTTGGCGGAGAGTCGTCCGCAGCTGGTCACCTTTCCCGCTGTCGTCGGCGCCAATCGTGAGCTGCAGGCCACGCCTCTGACCAGCACCACCAGCAGCGGCAGCAGCACACCAGCAACTGAGAGCAGCTATGCCTGCCTGTTGAGTGCCCTGACCAAACAATCGCCCGAGGTGGTGCAGCATGTCCAGCTGCTGGTGAAGGAGCTGCGCCGCGTCTGCCTGCTGTGGGATGAATATTGGATCCACTCATTGGCGCACATCTATAACAGCTATGTGGGTCGGGTCCATAGCATGGCCAGTGAGTTTAAACCGGATGATCGGGAGGGCAAACAGAATCGTTTCGACAGCTGGCGTCCGCAGTTGCTGCAAGATCTGGAGGCGTTGATAGGCTTTACGGCCCGCGAGCCGGAGACGAGCTATGAGCGCAATTTCAAGCGACGCTTCGATGCGCCCATTAAGCGCACACTGGACGCACTGCGTCATCAACCGTATCCGGAGGCATGGGACAAACTGAAACAGCTGTATCACATCCTCCAATCGAACCTGCTGCGCGGCACAAGCAGCACCCTCAAAATGCGTTGCATTAGTCCGGTGCTGTGTGAGATTGGACGCATGTCCATCTCCATGCCGGGCCTGGATGCACAGGATGAACTGCAGCCTATCGTTATAGATCATGTGGAAAGTACAGTATGCATTCTGCCCACCAAAACGAAACCCAAAAAAGTCGCCTTCTATGGCAGCAATGGACAAAAGTATACGTTCCTCTTCAAGGGACTGGAGGATTTGCATTTGGATGAGCGCATCATGCAATTTTTGTCCATCTCGAATGCAATTATGGCCAGCAAGAATGATACACCGAACAGTTGCTATCGTGCACATCACTACTCTGTCATACCATTGGGTCCCCAATCGGGTCTAATCAGTTGGGTCGATGGGGTGACGCCGCTGTTTGCGCTCTACAAGAAGTGGCAACAACGCCAGCCGGATGCGGAGACATCTGCCTCGTCGCGCCGCCTTACCGATCTCTTCTACAGCAAACTATCGCCGCTGCTGGCCAAGCACAATATGCTCGTTACCGATCCCCGACGCCAGTGGCCACTATCCGTGTTGCGTCAGGTGCTCAACGAACTGATGCAGGAGACGCCCAACGATCTGCTCGCCAGGGAGCTCTGGTGTCAGGCCGGTTGTGCGGCCGAGTGGCGTCAATCGGTTCGTCGCTATACAAGCTGCATGGCCGTCATGTCTGTCATTGGCTATGTTATCGGGCTGGGCGATCGTCATCTGGACAATGTGCTCATAAATTTGAGAAGCGGCGATATCGTACACATCGACTATAATGTCTGCTTTGAAAAGGGTCGCACCTTGCGCATACCGGAACGTGTGCCATTCCGCCTTACCCAGAACATGGTACATGCCTTGGGCATAACGGGCATCGAGGTGAGTTCCTCGCACATTTTCATCTATTTATCAGAATATTAACCTTTGGATATTTAATGGAACTTGACAAACAGTTAATCACAACTGAATACTAATGCTATTTGTGTTCTGCGGTGGTTTAGAATTTCCATTCAAGCATATATTGATACGTACCCCAGGAATTCTTGGGGAACCCTGCGATTCGTAATTTAGGAATTCTCTTTTTTCGAGTTGTGGGCGAACCCTAGGAAGATCTCAGAAACCCTACATTGTTAAAGATAAAGAGAGAGATAGATGGTCGATTGCTGCCTTACTCTCTGGCAATTTGAATAAGCTTGTACTTTTTAACTTCTATATCTTGTCAAAATATTGGCTCTTAAACCACACCATAGATTGGGATGGTATCATATCGCTTAACGGCAGAGTTCTCAACCAGTTCAAAAGGATGGCAAATTTTTTACTTGTCTTAAGTTTGAATATGTACAAAAGTTTTTTTTTTTTTATCAGCTCTACTTGAATTTAGATCAGCCTTTGCTTTTATATATGATTGATTTATTGATGCTTATTATTGCCCTAACGGGCACTGAGTTGAGGGTTGTGTTTGTGCTTTGGTTGGTTTACTGTTGGATGTGTGGTTGGTATTGCTAATACTGTTGCTGTTGCTGTTGCTGTTGTAGTTGCAGTTGCTATCGATGCGCTGCTTGACTGTGTCGGAGGGTAAGTGCAGCTCCAGATCGTTGTCATCGATGCGACAACAGCTGGCGGACTTGCAGCAAATCGTTTCGGCAAAGGCTCGTCGGAAGCCGGCGTTCTTCCATGAGTAGATGATCGGATTGAGGGCCGAGTTGGCCATCGCCAGCGAGAAGGCCGACTTATAGATCATCGAGCTGCTCCGACACATGTTAAAGAGTTGGGCAATCGCGACACAGAAATATGGCAGCCAACAGAGCGTAAAGCAGCCCATGATGAAGACGACGATCTGAACACTCTTCCAATCCGGATGCAGTATGCTATGGCTACTATGCGTATTGTAGACGACAGATTGACGGAGTCGCTTCGCCTGTTTGGAGGCCTCGCGCATGATCCGCCAGTAGAAGATCAGCATACAGATCCAGATGATTCCGAATCCGGGCGTTATGATGCCAGCCACATACCAGGGCGTCAGCACTTCATCGAATTCGCAGCCCTGCGTCTCGGACCAGTTGTTCCAGAATATGGGTATCAGTGCCACCAAGGCGCCCAAACACCAGTTGCTCGTAATGATCATGTAGGCCATCCGACGTGTCATGTAGCTGAAACGAAAGTATATTCAGATTAAAATCGTAGCTTAACAACTGAGAACTGAGGAAACCTGAAGGTTTACACTATATCTAAAAAATTTGGCAGATTACTACAAGAATAGAGTTTGGCCAGGAATAAAAATTGAGCTGTTTTGAACTTGGTTCGAGAAAAGGTCTAGCTTGACTTTAATATTTTATCCTACAACAGTTAAGCATTCTTGTGGACTGTTTTGATATGTCATCAAATTGTAAAACCAATTATCTCAGTGGAAACTAACTTCTGCCAACTTGGGCCACAATAGAATTATTAGAAATTAAAGTCTAAAGTGTGTCAGATTGCTTCTATATCAGCTATATGATATGGCATTCCCTTGTCGGTCATTTTTGTAAGATATGCATATAATAGCAAGCTTAATTAGTGAGTTAGGTCTGAATACCTTGGCAAACAACATCGATTTTCGTAATATGAATTCAACTCAATATGTGCCTTACCGTCTGTAGTGCAGGGCGTACATGACTGCAATGTAACGATCCACGGCGATGGAAATTAGCGTCAATATGGACACGCAGCAGGCGTAGATGAAGAGGAAGAATCGGAATAAACAGAGGCCACGCAATCGACCCAAATCGTGACCGATACCCATATAAAATGCCACGTGATAGGGCAAAGCGACACCCACAATAAAATCGGAGACGGCCAACGACAGAATGAACAGATTCGATATGACCGAGCGTAGATTGCGGCTGGTGCGCACTGCAATAATTGTTAGAACATTGCCAACCAGGATGGCAATAAAAATGATCGCATTGATGGCCAACCAGAGGATCAGGGCCGAATTAAACGACTTCTGTTGCTGCTGCTCCCTCTGAAAGAGCTCCTCGAGCGATGTGGGATTAATGATTGGTAGTAGGGTATCGCTATCATCGAGGCTGATCGCCCAGTTGTCGCCCATCCAACTGTTTAGCAGATGGATATTGCTCTCCGATGATGCCGATTCCAATTGCAATTCCTTGTTGGTGGCCATGACGCAAAACGACGACGACGACGACGACGACCCACACGACGTTTAATGGGAATCTCCCACACACACGCACACGCACACACACACACACACCCGCGGTGACAAAGCGCAACTATGATACGCACTGTGCGGCAGTGTTTAGCAATCTGTTCGATAGTCTGCTTCACATGGGGCAAAGGACTTGGTTAAGCTGCTGCTGCTCCACTCGACTGCTGCTGCTGTTGCTGCTGCTGCTGGCAATTCGTGGGTGTCGTTTGTTTACGTTTCGGTTTTGCACCAACTGATAACTGATAACAGCGACCAGTGACAGATCCAGCGTGAGAAACACAATCCGTTGATAAGATTCGAGAACCCTCCCAACCATATTGGGCAGGCTGCTTGCACTCGGAAAAATTTAGAAAGTTGTTCTTGTTTTTAGAAATAATTTCTATAAATAAGAACACATTTTTCTTAACATCAGAATGGCTCCCCAAAATATATAGAAATAATGCAAACTGTTTCAAAAAGTAGAGTCCTTACAGATTAAGGAATGCAATGCAATCTTCTCCGCAAAACTATAGCGAATCTCTAAAAATTAGCGCGAATTATTTTTCTGAGTGTGCGCCAAAATTAAATGCGGCTCTCTGCCAAAAAAAAAAAAACGACACAAATCCGACTGATTTGTGTAGCGTATTTTGTAGTTTCCATCTGGCTGGCATTTGATGTATATTAACCTGTGGGGCAAATGATTACCAGCTATCTAATGGGTTCGCGTACAACTGGCACATTTCTCTATCTACAGGTATTTGGTGTACGTATTTTTAGCACATCAGTATTAACCCTAGCTGAGCTGTCAGGCTTACTGCCAGCTTATATTTAACAAGTGATATGATTTCAATATTTACAATTGGGCCACAAAGTTGTTTGCTACACTTTCATGTCAAAGTTCATGTTAGCCAACGGGGTATATCGAATTTGAATGCCAGCTCAGCTATTATACATGTATATTAGTGAAGAGCAAACAACCTTTTTAATAAATCCCTTCCTATCAATTAGCTATGAAGATTAAGTAACACTATATATACTATATATATGTGTCACTTATCTAATACTGAAAATGTTCAGTATCTTCAGTATCCAAGATGTGTTCTATGGGCAGTGAACAATTTGTCGAAAGAAGATGTTAAGAAGATATCAAGAGTCCCAATGGTGACAGGCGATTTTCAAATGGCTAATTCACTTGTTCTAACACCGGCAGGGACATGAGTAATACATGCATAAATTTATACATGCCACATTAATAAACCCCAAATATCAACTATCGGGATGAGTACAAACTACGCACAAATGCAGCAATCAACAATTGTCCACAGTGATTGTGCGTATCTGGAATACAGGTAGAAACCATTGTTTATATATATTATATATACGTAGCTTATCATAAAATCAGCAGTTCGAAGAGTTCATATAAAAATGTTTGGACTGTATCGTTTTACGATTGCGATGGTTGTCGAAATGTATCTTCCTCCATCTGTGTATATATACGATTTGTATCTATTAGATAGGCGTGACGATAATCGCGATTTGTGCAAGCATTATTTACGAGTACGCATACGAATCGTATCAATTTATGATCTCTCTATAACATATAATACAACACTTATATATATGTGTGCATCTGGTTATCTATCGTTTTCTCATATTGTTTTTGGTGGTTTTTTTTTCTTCCCATTCTGCAGGGCTCGTTTCGTCTGGGCTGCGAGTATGTTCTTAAGGTGATGCGCAAAGAGCGGGAAACATTGCTCACCCTGCTCGAGGCGTTCGTCTACGATCCTCTGGTCGATTGGACGACCAACGATGATGCAGCGGCTCTGCGGCGTGCCATCAATGCCAAGCCCTCGTCGACCGCTTCCAATGAGATGAAATGCCTGAAGAAGGACAAGTCCAAGAATAAGTTGCACGATTGGGATGCCAAACGGCGGCACAATGTCGGCAAACTGAACCAATGCCAAAAGTTTTGGAACTCCAGCAAGTGAGTAATGTCGGTTAGGGGAGTCTTTTCCTAATGCTTTTCTGATTTCGTACAGCTAAACTCAATTAAGTTTTTGTCACTTTAGTCACAATCCACACAAAACTTGTAAGCGGATCGGAGAATATTGCATTTTGCATGCTTATTTTCCATATTCCACACTTAAATATGTCATATATAATTGTATATAATAGTAATGATATTTAATTTTTTTTAAATAATTTTTATTACTACATTTACTCCAATATATTTTAAATCCAGTCCGGATTCGTGTTCAGATTCCCAGCATCCATTTTGTCACCTTCGGAGATCAGCAAACAAAAAACAATTAGTTCAGTTTCTCTGCATAAGCACAAATCATTTCAGCTTGCAAATTGAAAACAAGTTTTAAATATTTAATTTGTAATGAAAACAAGTTGAAAAAAATATATATATCTAAATTTCAATAATTTCGTGCATATTTTAAGAGTTTATTCAAACTTTTTTTTTAAGTTGTTTTTCCGTTTTTCTAATGATTAATGTAGAGTTGTAATTGAACAATGATTTGCTTACTTAACTTGCTGAAATTTGCTTTACAGGTTGAAAATGCTGCCGCAGCTGTCGGAAATGGTGCTCGAGATTGGGAAGCTGCAGCAGATGCAGGCGCAGCGGCTCAGCGCCGATCATGAGCTGGTGAATCTGAACAAGCGTTCGGCTCTGATTGCCGAAATCAATTCGCTGGGCACGGCGATCGAGAGTCACAGTTTCAATACGGCCTCGACACGCTATGCCATCAAGCGTCGCCATGAGGAATCGCTGGCCGAACAGACGACTCTGTGCCGCGCGGAATACGAGCGGGTGCAGTGCCTCCTGGCCAGCTATAATCGTTGCGTGCAACTTTCGCATCTCTCCAAGTTCAATGTGCGTCTCATTAATTTCAAACTGGGGGGCAGCAGCTGGCACACCGAATATGAACAGCCCCTGGAGCTGATGCATGGCCATTTGCCTGGCGACATTTTGGAGGAGTTCAAAAGCACACGCCGCCAGCTGGACGAGATCTCCGGCCGTCTGAGCGATCTTGGGCTGCAGTGTGTGGAGCACATGCAGCAATATGCTTCGATTATGTTTTACTATCCGGTGCAGGCGAATTGCAAGAATAAGTATGTGCGATTCCACGACACGTATGCGCGGCATTTGCGGCATGTGACAGACAGCAGTTGTGGCAGCGTCTGTGGCAATAGCAGTTCACCCAGTCAGCTGTGCCACATCGATGCCGACAAAAAATTGAGCGCTGCACAAACACTGGAAACGGTTTGGATGCAACTCAACTGTCAGCTGCATCAGTTGAAGCAGCAATTTGACAGTGAACTGGAACAACCGCAACCGCAATCCTTACTCACGATCATCCACGAGAGCAACTTCAACCAGATGCTGCTCAATGCGGCACTCATTCAAACGATGGATGAGGCAACCGCTGCATTTACCAACTACGAGCAATCCGCTTTGGCTGCACACGACACAAAATTGACGCAACAACAATTGCAGTTCATTCACCTTGTACGCACCATGTGCCACAGACTTGTCGGGGAGTCTGTGGAGCAGGCTATCGAGCAACTGAACGAACTGCATGCGGCACTCACCGCACTGATTCAGTTGCAGCACATCTTCGAGCTGGAATTGCCCATTAGCATCTTTCGCCTGCTGCTGCTCAGTCCCAATTTGGATGATCTGGCAGCGCTGCTGCAGCTGAGTAGCAAGGCGCTGAGCGAACGATATTCGCTCGCGCTGTCAGAGCATAAGGAGCAGAAGGAGCACCACCACCCGCCGGAGGAGCAATCATCAGTAGCACTGCCCACTGTCGCCGAACAGTTTATGCTCTGTCTACAGCCGGCACACGAACAGTTCGAGCAGCTCGTCAAGGCACTGGAACGAATTGGACGCACCATTAAATTGATAATCGATGATATTCAGGATGACCAGGCACAGGTGAGCACGAAATCCCACTGAGAGTTCAAAAGTAGTAGGATTTAGCCAATGATTTCAGTCTTAAAGAGAACAAACAATAAAGTGTTAAGCAGAGAAAAAGGGAAACTTATAGATTAGCAGATTTCAAGATGTAGCCAGACCTGTGCTTGTCAGCAAGGGAGAGGAAAGTTCCCATATATCTGTAAGAAAGGTGAGACCCCCGAAATCGATGCCTTCTCCCAAGTATCCAAATTGAGCTCATCGTTTTCAATCAACTCGGGATAAAAAATACCAATATTATAGTTTAGTCTAAATGGAAAATGAGTATAGTTTCTATAAAGTTTGATGATTACAAATGGGAACTTAGTATTATTTTACTTTCTTTCTTTTTTGCTGCCCACGAAAGAGAAAGAGAAGTAGACAAAGATAGAGAAAGCAGAGAACAAGTTTACAAGAGCGAAGAAAACAAATACAAATTTCAAATTGATCTTTGGTGATTTGATCGGATTACCTCCCAGTGAAGGAAGTTCTCTTCTATGCTACGCCCAATGCATAACTCCAACATATTAAACATAATTTATTTCAATCTCTGATCCGTTGCAGGAATTGAACATCCTGAAGAACGCGAGCAGAGAGCATCTAACTGGCGGCGTTTTCTTTGAGCTGGTGCTGCAGACGCTGCGCTCCAGCCAGAGCTACGATATCCGGCTGATGGGCGGCCCGGTGCACAACTTTGTCCATCGTTTGCAACAGGATTGTATTGTGGGTCTGGTGCCACTGTTGTCCTATGCATTCTATACGAATTGCGGTACACGTTGCCACGAGCTGTCCGCGCTCACCGATTCTCCGGCGGGTGTGCTGCAACTGTGCAATAATTTCTTTGCGGCACTCCAAGCGAAGGCAACGTTGCGGCAGCAACAGTGCGAAATATCGCTGCTCAATCAACAGATCGAGACACAGACGCTGATTGCATCGGCACATTATTGGGCCTATGGTGAGCTGCTAGATGGCGAGCTGCCTTGCGGACACATCATAAGTCGGCAGAAGTTGTGCGAGGCTATCTACGAGAATTGGCAGACGCTCGACGAGAGCTCAGCGGTCATGGAGCAGCTGCGTCATCAGCTGGACTCACAGCTGGAGCAGCTGCAGGGCAATCGCAGCAATTGGAATCGCAATCACATCGATAGTCTGCTGCGCATTGATCAGCGCTTGCATCAGTTTACCCTCGATCAGTTGGAAGTGATTGGTGAGCTGAGCAATTGCGCCAGCGCCCTCTGCAGCATCGAGCAAATGGGTTCTATTGGCCAGGAATCGCAACAGCAACAACAACAGTTGCCCGAGCACATGGAATCCTGGCTGCGATGCTATGCTCAGTGGCTGGAGAGCAATGCGCGGATCAGTGCTGTTGAGCAGGCCGTTGTGCAGCTGCTCGATCCCGAGGGTGGCATCGATCAGTGCTGGTTAACGAACGTACAAGGACTGCTCGAGGATTACACGTGCAAGGTGCAGCGCGAAATGTCGACGCTGGAGACCGAACAGCAGACGCGTCATGCATTCATTTGCACCCTGCTCAAGGATATTCTGGTACGCACAAAAAAAAACCAATTGATAGAGTATATTACAGAAACTGGTTCTCTTTTTGGACTCAACAAGAACAGTCGGTCAGATAAAGGGCTTTAGTCAATAATGAACGGCTAGCTGATACCCTGCTTATTCAATTAATTCAATTACCGTTACCAACTTCTGTAGATCAATCATCAATAATCTATTTATTATATTTTGTATTTAATTATGCCATTCATCTCATCTCACCTACTTTTTGCAGCGTCAGCAGGAGCACATGCCACGCATTTATATGAGGAACATGTGCGCCGAGCTTGAGGATCAGACGAGCGATTCGGGCAAATTAATTCCGCTGGATGTTCAGCTGCTCTGCGGTCATGTGCGTGACTCCCAGCGTACATTGTTGAACTTCTTCCAGCGGTTGGTAGAGCTGCGCAAGGATCTAAGCGGCGATCGCCACGCTATGCAACCGGGCACGCTCGCCAGTTGGCAACAGCAGCTGCTGCTTATCCAGCAGAAGGCCAACAACGATGTCGATGACTTCTTCAAGAGCATCGATGAGTTCCTGCAGCATGCTGCCGACAACGATTCGCTGCCATATGAAACATTTACGCATAACAAGGGTAAACCATTACTTTTCGATTTTCCCCCGCTGTTCACTCCAAGCTCATCCACTCTATCAAATTGCAGGTGCTCCAAATTTGCATGAGCAGAAGCGGAATGCGTACGGAGTATCCGTGTGGAAAAAGATACGCATGAAACTGGAGGGACGCGATCCGGATAGCAATCAACGCAGCACCATTGCCGAGCAGGTGGACTATGTGATAGGCGAGGCAACCAATCCGGATAATCTGGCCATATTATACGAGGGCTGGACGCCGTGGGTCTAACGGTCAACGAGCCGGATAGTGCGATATCTAGTTGCATAAATTGCGAAACAAGGCATTATGTATGTTTTGGGGCTGACTACAGTGGAACTCGACTTGACTGGACACTGCGAAGTGGTCTGCCTGTGGCTGCCTATATATGTCCGTATATATAGACGTTCAGGTTGGGGTTATCTGTCGCTTTACTTGCGCAATGCCCCCACCCCCACCCCCCTTCCCCTTCCACCAACTTCCTATTCCACCAAAAAAACAAAGAAAAACCAAACCACCAAAACTCGAAAAGTAAAAAGTCGACAACAACAAATGAATTGAAAAATGGAAAGACACAAAGACAATATCGTTTCGGATGCTTTCGACCATATTACGGCCCCCCTCCGCCCCCAATCTACGCAAAGCGGTAGGGGTGGAGGTAGAGTAGAGAGGAGAAAATTCTCAAATCTCTGGACGCACGACAAACAGTAAAAAGCAAATCGACAGGGCTTGGAAATATTTCAGAATTTTAATTAATTTTTAGCAAAACAACCTCTGTTATAGTTTATAAGGAAAACAAGTTTATAATTTCATATCCGAGAATAGAGAAGAGGAAAAATCACCTCATTTTATATGTTTAGCAAATTTTAAGCACAATTTAGAGTTTAATCATTTTAACCAAACCTATTCACCTTCTACAAGCATCCATAGGATAGGTGCAATTAAATTGGATTTTCTTACATAATTATTTTCTTAATTTTCGTTTATTGGTTTCTGCGCTGATTAAATACGATCCTATAGATTACGAGAAATGCATGATTAAGAAATGTGTTTCAATCAGTTGCATTTGGGTTGAGAATGTCAACTAATTAAGCTATTACACAACTTGTACAATGACTCACAAATGAAGTTACAAATAAACAAACACTTTGTGTACCAAAATCGGTATTCTTTCCATTCAACTTGTGGGATATGGGGTTGTATGGGTTGCCGTGCATGTGTACCAAAATTTTACCAATTGGGTTGCGGTATTAGCTAAATCATGCTAAAGTAACAGAAAAATGCTGCTGTAGGTGGGTAATTTTCTGTTTTTAATAGTCTCCTTTGACTCTGCACGCTAAGAACTATCTGTTGTTCAAAGGACCACAGGACACCTGTGAAATTTTTGAGACATTGTTTTTGTCGAGTCCTGCAGATCCTTGAATGCCAATCGATAGGCCTCCTGTAAGCTCAAATGTATATGTCATTTTGATCCTTAGATCCATATTGCAGATTTCCGAATAATATGCTGAGTTGAAATCACAAGGACCTCCTCCACCGAACCGCATTCAAGGATTAAACACTTAATAAGCAAAATGGAAATGAAATTCATATCAATTTATGTATTTATATATAATCACTCATTTATTTTCTAATTTCATTTTTTTGTTTCAATTTTATCAATTTTCTTTCTTTCGTCAGTTTTTTTTTTTTTGTCATTTTACTTGGTAATTTTTCGTTTATCAATTAAGTTTATTTTGTTTTCGCTTTTGGTTAGGGTGTAAAAAGTTTGAAATGTTCTTAATAGGATCAAGACATACTTATTACAAGCTAATGCATTTTTATATATGTATATTTGTTTTTAGGTATTTGTTGCAAATTACATTTAACGTTTGTTTTCTGTTTTTGGGTTTTCGCTTACAATTCTGTTTTGTTGTCGTATTTTGTTATTAATTTATTTTATTTTTTGTGTACATACTCTCAGTGTATTTTACAAACAATTACAAATAGAAATCAAAATTCCAGCTGTGGGTAAACATTGTTTTTCTTATTCTGTTCAACTATTTGTTTGTGTGTGTGTGAGTGTGGAAAATCAGTTGCATTTTGTTGTTAACGTTAATGTTGATTTGAGGCTTACGCTGAATGCTATAGTTATACAATAATATGTTTATATATGTACATTATATTTAAGTATACATATGTGTATATTTTCATGCATGTAAATATATATACTTATACATACACATATATCATTTACAAAAACTACTCATCGCTTATCGCCGCTGCCGCTAAGGAAAATTGTTATTACTTTACAAATATTAACAAAATCATATTTAAAAATAAAAAAAAAACCATAAAATTATACAATAGTTTTACATATTAATATATGCGTGTATTTACGGCACAGCACGTAATTTGCATACGTGTTACGGATTGTGAATGTGGCTTTGTTTATTGGATCCCTTATGTCTAGGACAGGAACTCCATTTAGCCAGTTTTGAAACTTGAAATACATTTAAACATTTAAATTGCCTTAAGCATTCGTTTGACCAGAATTCACATGACAGATGGTTCAATATTTGCAATATTTTCGCATATTAGTTTTTTTTTTTGTTTTTTTTGTTTTTCTTTTTTTTTTTAAATTAACAATACAAACAGATACAATTTGTGTGGTATAACAAAAAAAAGTGGCTTGTGTGTGATAAAAGTAATCATAATAACTAACTTATGACGTTGGATAAACACAAGGATTTGCAAAAATAATTAATGATTTTTTGTTGTTTGTTTTGTTTTTGGTTGCTTTGCTTTTGCTCTCTAATAAAGCATAATTATTTATAGTGTGTGTGTGTGTGTGTGGTTGTGTGTATTTTTGTTGTATACGTTATGTTTAGTTGCTTGTTTTTGTGTTTATCCTATGTTTAGTTTGTTGTTTAAAATAATAAATACATACATATACATTACAATTACAATTACATCCATAGTACAAAATATAAAATTTAACATCACATTGGTTGACATTCTTTTGTTGGTTGGTTGGTTGCTTCGCTTACATGCATTTCACATCATCATCATTCTCATCATAGTCCCATCATTATGATCACCATTCATCATACATCAATCATCATATTTTTTTTTGCTTCGTTACATTTTTGTGGGTTGGTTGGTTTCGTTTACTTTTGTCCTTTGTTTGTTTCTTACTAACATTTTAGCATTTTAAATTGATTTGCTTGCATTTGATTTGTGTTGTTTTTTTTTTATACATTTTTTTGTTGATTTTTTTTCTTTTCTTTGTATTTTGCATTAACAGTCGGTCGGTCGGTAGGTCAAAATGATCGATCGGTCGATCGAAACTCTGCTTCTCTGTAGTAGCCTCTCCTCTCCACTCGTTGCTTCTAAAATCCATTTCCCTGCGCTCCTCCCTTTTCTTTCTTCTTCAACAACTGCCCAGCACATTCTCTCTCTCAGTGTGTATTATGTTTGTCCTTTGCTTTCCAGCCTGGGAGATTAAATGGAACAGTTTAATTACAAATTCATCTTGAAAAAATATTTCGACATAGATATAGATTGAGTGGCAATAACATTTACATATAAGATTCCATACAATTTTTGTTGAAATAACTCGAATTTCTATCTATATCGATAGTTTATCTCATAAGCCGAATTTTAAATAACACGCTTTGATTTGAATGAATATGAGTATAGCCCTGAAATTTGAATTAATCGAATATTCGCAATTTTGCTAAAATATTTTGAAAAGCAAATAAGTTGGTTCTACAAAAATTGTGATAGGAGGCACTGCTCAAAATGTGTTAACTTGTTAAGACTGATTTGTACAACTGCATCTTTGCTGTAATAAATAAATAAATATTTCACTAACATATTCATAGTATTCTAGCGAGTGATGTAATACCATCATCTCTTTAGAATAATCCGTACATCATTTAGGAAATATAGTAATTGAAATGTCAAAATTTTGACATGCACTACTGCACGTATGTACATGCAAACATGCATACATTCATACAAATCTATATATGTACAGATGCCAGATGATAAGTCGTCTATCATCCAGATTTATGGCAATCGCTTTACGCAAAGCCCACTCAGACGTTAAACGACTCAACGAGCGCTGTAATACAAATACAATGCATTAAAGGCGTATACATGGAGGTACATAGGCTTATGTATGTCAAATGCCAACGCACACACAAAAAGATACTACTGAAAGATACTATACGCATAAGAATCCAACAAAAGAAACTCAGTTTCTAGTTGGGAATATACATACAAATATAGGTATATGTTTGTGATAGCTTCTAATATATAAATAAATAAATATATATAAATATATATATATATATATATGTATGATTTTTTTTTAGTTCTTACCTAGATTATTACTAATCTCCTGGATGCTCGGGACATGAGCGATTCACCTCAAACCAACGATCAATGCAGCTGAAATTGTTAAAGATTTAGTAAATATGTAAAGCTCTAGGTATAGATAGATGAAATATTATATACCCCTTGTGGTAGATGCATAGACATGGCAATCGAGCAATTGTATCACCTGGACTTAGGTCTTCAAGGCATATGACGCACTCGCCCTTGGCATCGGATAATGTATCCTCTGTGAACACACAACACAATGTAAACAATTGACATTAAGGTAAACTATAAACGCTTCGATTGCATCATTATCCAGCTCTTGCTTACCGTTATATGAGAGTCGTGGTTTTGTTAGGCACATAACTAAATGGCATTCAATATCGTCGGGCAAGACGAACTTATTGCACACTGGACACTTGATGCCTGCAATAAGAGTTCAAGTTGTATTAACATTTAATTTCTATTGAATATAATATATATTTATTTAATGGCATGGAAATTGGAGATAGTTGCTTATAGGTTTTCAGTTTGAGTTAAACTAATTTTATCCATAGAGATCTGAAGTTCGAGTTATGCAAACCAAATAGAATAGAATTTGTTAACTAAACACAATTGCCATTTAGATAGTGTTTCAATTTACAGGTAATCGCCTTGTTCTACTCTTGTTGTATGTTGCCTACCATTGAAGGACCAAATGTGCGATGGAAGCGATGTCGCTGTATATACACGTCCAATGCCATTCGTTGAGGTTGCGGATGCGGCCAAAGCGATGCTCTCAACAATATTGGCGCCCGTCATTGACATGTCCTGCGGAAGGGCGAAAAAGTTAATGAATGGGCATTGGAATCAAAAACTTAAATATATATATGTATAGGTATGTAGTGTGAGAGGGGTGGGACTTGTCCTTACACGTATTGAATCACCCAGGGCACGACGCTGTTGCATATAGTTTTGTGCGGCAATGGATGAGCTATTATTGTTGACTGCCGCTTGATAACTATTATTGCTATTTGTTGAATTCGCTGACACAGAGACGGAGACGGCGGGATGTGGTTGTTGTTGCTGCTGTTGTTGTTGCTGCTGTTGCTGTTGTTGTTGTTGTATGTCCGGCACGGAGCTTAAGCTACGCGCACGCTGTCGATCGATGGAAGTTGAGTTGTTCGGCTGATGCTGATGATGATGATGATAGACCTGCAGTCCCGGCAATTGGCGCAGCAAATTGAAGCCCTGCCCGGTCGCATCGTTGCCACGCCCACCCACGTTGGGGGGCGAGGTATCCGATGTTGCTGTTGCGCCCGTTGAGCTACTGGAGAATGTTCGGGAGCGTGGGCTCTGCTGGCCGCTGGTCGCTGGTGTGCTTGCCTTTTGACCCATAGGAGGAGTTTTCTAACGCTTAACGACCGGCCCCTGCACCTGCCCCGCTGCCTTCCTCCACACCGGCTGATCGTTCAATATATATTTAGGCTGGCACTATTTCGATCTCTTTGTCACACACTCGAAAGGAGTCAATTTCTACTCGCGCTATTTTGTCTCTCTCTCTCTCTCCCTTGCTTGAACTCTTTTGAAAAGTTCTTTGTTTGCTCCTTCGTTCTTTGTGTGTATGAGTGAGTGTGTGTAGATGCGTTCACATTTAAGGAAACAAAACAAATGACAGCAGCAGCAGACAACAATAGCAAACAAAGTTGATGATGTTGTGGATCAGGCTGGATGTGGGGGTACGGGGATTGGTTGATTGGTTGGTTGGTGGGGAGGAATGATTCGGCAACGGCGTTGATAAATGCGGTGTACAGATAATAAGTGTTTCAGTGTTTGTGCGCCTGATGATGATGATGATGATGATGGCTATGGCGATGATGATGTTGATGTTGATGATGCTTGTATGCACACACACCGAGAGAGAGAGAAGTGTGAGTATGTTGCTCTTGGAGCCTGTGTGTATGCGAGCGCGTGTGTGTGTCTGTGTGTGTGAGTGCGGGTGCCAAAATTACGGAACGTAGGGGGAGAGGGCGTTAATCGTACCGTCGGTCGTCGGTGTCAGTGTTGGTGTTGATTTTTGTCGGTTAGTCGGTGCGTAGTTGATTACTATTATTATTGCTGTCGTTGAATGCCCAAATAGTTGTGTACTATGGCTATGCTTAATCCGCTTGATTACCACTCGTAATTTAAATTACTGTTTCCGTTTTCTTTTATTTTATTTTTAACATCTCCGTTTTCGTTTTATGTGTACTCTTTGCTTTGCTTTTGACCACCACAATTTATTGGCCGACCACCACACAACTTAATCGCAACGACTGGTGTTGCAAAATGCCAAAGCGCACAGACAATTGCTGACATCAGTGAACCCACACACACACAAGCGATATTAATTATATATCGGATCGAATCGATAATGAAGCTTTTTATTGATTTAAACTTTTCTGCTACATTTTTATTAACAGCTTTAATTCGATTTCATAAGTTTAAGCAATAAAGCGTTTTGATAATTCCAAACCATAACATAATCGATAGAAGTCTATCGATATATCGGCAAAACTTGCATAGATGCTGTCAGCCCAGCTACGCGAAGCAATATATGTAATTATGTGTTTGCATTTGTAAAATTGCACTTGCTACCTAAATCACATATGTACATCGATTAATGTGCCACTAAGCTGAGATCAGAGGCAGCATGAGTTGGTTCGAAAAGGCCAAAACCGTACTAATTGAGGCGCTCGATATACATGATGATGACAACAAGGCAACGGACAACGTTGTCAGCATTGCTGACGGTGCCGCCTCGACGCCCAGCGCCATAGCTGCAGCGGCAGCAGCTGCAACATCAACAATAAAAACAAGTGCAGCCGAACTGACAACGTCAGCGATAGAGGGCGCCACGTTCTATGACAATCCGCATGCGAATGAAATGGTCACAATTCCACCCAGAGCTAGTGATGCCTCCACAGTGTCTGCTTCTGTTTCGGGAGCAGGAGCAGGTGCAGGAGTCGCCCCATCAAATCTTTATGCGAAACGCCAGTCGGCCACATCAGATTCGGTTGATTTGTTGTCTTCGCCATCGCCCACGTCGCCGGGTGGCTGTTTGCGCAACTCGGATTCCTCTTCCCTGGAGCTAATTACAGCGCCAACAACGACGGCTAGTGAAATGGAAATGCAAATGTCACCGGATACGGAAGCATCACTGCCCGACAGCATTGTCATCATAGCCAGTAATGAAACCTCGGACAATCCCGATGCCGACGATGATGATGACGATGACGATGATGATGGGAAAGCGCTGAATATGGAACAGGATGATCATTCCCTTCACCTAAATGGTAAACGATCTCCTTTTCGTCTTTGTGAATTGTAATTCTCAATTCGTTTCGTTGCAGATTCAACAAAAACGATGAAAGCTTTGGTATTTAGTGAGACCCAGGCGGCTGCCAGTGTGACAGGAGCAGGAGGCACTGGCGCGGATTCGGATTCGACTCAGAGCTTTGAAGATATTCAAATGCAGCTGAGCCACCATCACCATCATAAGAGTCATCACAAATCAGGTGCTGGCAGCAAAACGGAAATGACCGATCAGAGCTACTCCTCGACGTCCTCGGACATTGAGATCATTTCGAATCCGAATGGTGATTCCAGCACGAATAGCACCACGACCCGAACCAGTCCCCAAAAATTCAAAGAACTGAAGCTGAGCAACCAGCAGCTGCAACAACAACAACAACAGCAGCAACAACATCAGCATCAGCATTGCCTCAAGGCGAAGGGTCATCATCGTGAGCCATCGGAGATATCGCTGCTCTCCGAGGACTCACAAGCAGAGCTGGACAAGCTTGTGAATCGCATCAGTGAACTAAATCAGGTGATTGAAGCACGCGAACAGCGACTCCTACAATCGGAGCGTCAAAATGCTGAGCTCCTGGAACGGAATCAACAGTTGTCCGCCCAAGTGGAGGCGGCCAAGAATAGCGCCGATAGCAGCGAGGCAAATGAGGCAGTGCAGCGTCTCTCGGCGCTGGAGAAGAAGTTTCAGGGCAGCATTAGGGAACGGGATGCTTTGCGCATACAAATCAAGAGCCTCAAGGATGAGTTGCTCAACAAAATACCCAAGGATGAGCTAACTGAATGCAATGAGATGATTCAAGCTCTGCAGTCTGAGGGCGAGAAACTCTCCAAGGAGATACTGCAACAGTCGAACATCATCAAGAAATTGCGGGCCAAAGAGAAAACGTCGGATACGCTACTGAAAAAGAATGGCGAACAGATCTCGGTGCTGTCCAGCGAATCAGAGCGCCTGAAGAAGTCCCTCGCCGCCAAAGAGGAAATCGAGCGTACCCAAATTGAAGCCGTGTGCCGGATGACCAATGAGAAGCGACGCGTGGACGAGGAGAATGCCGATAGTCGCAGTCGGAACGAGGATCTGCAATCGAAGCTAGCCGCTCTGCAAGCAAGTTTCGAT
Organism: Drosophila imparisetae; assembly: GCA_035042265.1. Lineage (NCBI taxonomy): Eukaryota > Metazoa > Arthropoda > Insecta > Diptera > Drosophilidae > Drosophila > Drosophila imparisetae. The sequence goes on along the minus strand of JAWNLP010000405.1, from coordinate 995,496 downwards.
GGCATCAAAATTGAGCTGCAACAGCGGCAGCGACACGAACAGCATCAAATGCTTGCCGAGAGTCAGGAGTATGTGCAGCAGCTAAACGATATGCGCGAGAAGCTACGTCTCACCGAGCACAACATGGTCAAGCGGGAGCAACAGTTGCGCGAGGAGAATCGCGATCTATTGCGACGCCTCGAGGCAGCCGAATCGCGGGCGGAGTGTAGCACTCAGGAGTTGAGTGTGTCCACAACGCCACTCATCCGTCAAATCGATGCGTTGCAAAAAACGCTCAATCAGCGCAACGCCAGCTGGGCCAAGGAAGAGAAGCAGCTGCTCCAGAAACTCGAGGATTCACAAGCCCAGCTGCGTTCGCTGCAGCAGCTCGAGTCCGTGCAGCATGACAAACAGGAGCTGCTGCGCACACGTTGCGATCTGCTTGAGGAGAAGCTAGCCAATGCTTTGATGCAGGCGCAGAGCGTCAAAATAACGCTGCATCAGCAGGAACTAGATGCCAGCCTTAGAGATAACGATTACAAGAGGTAAAACTTTTGCTTAAATAAAAATATAAAAATATATAATCCATGCAATGTTTTCCACAGCCAAGTTGTCTCGCTGCAGGAGCAGCTGCAGCAGCGCCAGGACAAACTGGAGCCATTGATCGAACAGTGCCAGCAGCTGGAGGCAGAGCTGCGCAAATTGCACGCATTCCAGCGCACGAGGAGAAGCAGCGGCAGCGAACTCACCGTCGAGGCAGTCAGTGCCAGCAACGACCTCTCCGACAGCTCTCGTTGCCCAGCCAAACAACAGTTGAACATCTCGCCGCCGCTCAGCCTGCCCGATGATAGCGTCTCCAATGAGGATGCACTCGGCGGCATCTTTGATTGGCAAGGCGTAAGCACACCATTCTCTTTTTTATATACCCTCTTCTTATACACTTAACTAAACCCCCAGAAAATGCGATAAATGCGAATATATATATATATTATATATTTCATATGTAAACCTGTACAACCACTAAAATTATTTGACCATACTGCAAATATGTTTCAAACTCACAAATCTTGTTGAAAAGCATTTGGTTATAATTGCACCCTAATGCAAGGCTCAGTTATCTTCAATCCTATCTGAACAAAGAATCGAATTCTCCCGAACTGAACTGTATTAATTCAACATCTAATGGTATAAAATATATTCTTGATTAGTATCACTAGCCAAATCGATATAGCCTTGTCCGCCCATCCAACTTACAATGTGAACTCTGTTTTAATGCCATCTTCAATCTTTTTCCTGTAACAGTCCCTTTGATGCAGGCAGCACATATATCATATAGCTTCCATAGGAACCATCAGTCTCAAATTGAGTTCTCGTATGCAAAACTTCTTTATTCAATTAGTAACCCGAACCAAACTTACTTCACACTACTATGTGTGTTATTATCATACTCAAATTTGCACAAAAGATCATCGACATCGGACTATTATATATCATATAGTTAAAAATTGATGGACTAGATAAACATGTTACAGGACTGACAGCAATCAGAATGAATTTCCTTTAATTATAGTGACAGTTAAATGTCAGCAGGATGATTTTGGTTTGTCTTCTTACTTGTTTTGTATTTCATTTTTGACCTATAATTGTGATTCGCTTATCAATATAATTTCTTTATCAGTTAGACAGCAATGATTTAAATTTTCAATTTTGAACTTGGCATGTACGATTCAAGAACTCTTTGATTTACTTTGGATGTGTTTCTTTTGATTGTCAACCCAGTTGTATCACGTACAATTTGATAATCTCATCAGTTCGACCAGAACTGCAGTTTCTTGTGTGCAGGGCATTCTCTCATGACGACGCAATCGATTTAATAGTGTCTGTTGCATTGCAGGATGACTTGGAGTGTGCATCGAATAGCGGGCGGCAACCGACGGGTCTAATACAGGGTGTGCATTTGAGTTTTCTGGCAGGGAATACGACAACGCTGGAGCATTTGCAGGCACTGCTAAAGCAGCGTGATGGCGAACTGACGCATCTACAGTGGGAACTGTCGCGTCTGCAGGCGGAACGCGGCGTCCTCGATAACCAGATATCCAATTTGACAATGGAAATGGAGATGGTAAGCGAAAGCGTAACAATCCCCAAGACGACTTCGAGTCGCTAACATATTCTTGCAGTTGAAGGAGAAAGTGCAATTATATGAGGCGATGGAGAAGAGCTTTGAGGATCTGCAGCATCGCTACGATGCACTGCTGCAAATGTACGGTGAGAAGGTGGAGCGGACCGAGGAGCTGGAGCTCGATCTTGTCGAGCTCAAGCAGGCGTACAAAATCCAAATTGACGAGCTGCTCGCTGCACCGCCTCCGAATCTGCAGCGGACGCCGAAGCACACATGATTCTCGTCGTCCCTGGACTGCTGGAGACGCACCTAACAGCCAGATGCTGTCTCTTCCTGCTCCACGTAATCCAATTAATTCCAATTAACTGTAATGTATTATGCTTCCTAATGCGTTAGGAACCATTACTCAATGGTCCCATCCACTCCTCCGCCATTACCATTTGTCCACTCTCCCAGGCACCATATTTATCTATGTATAATCGTCATATAAATTAATACACAAGTAAATATAATTTGCGTGTTAAACAATTTCTAGTTATATTATGAATATGGATCGATTGTGATAATTTTTATTTATACTTATGCATATAACTTAAACAAAGAAAGAAAAAAAAACAAAAAACTATCGATAGAAGGAGGTAGTTGAGTGAAACGAAGCAACTCATTTATGATTAAATCTTAAATAGTATATAGTAAACAGCCCATTTGATCTATCAATAAAACAATATATAACAAGTGATAGATGATACTAAATATAAATATACTGATATATATCTATATATGTGTGTGTATAAAAAACAGTCAAATGACAAAATTATGAATCGTAAATCGAACCACTTTGTTTTTTTTTGTTTTTTAAATAAAGAATTTTTGCAAAACTCACAATTTCGAATTTTTATGCCTTGCATCTAAAACTCTTATTTTTTTAATTACTTTGGAAAATAGAATTTTTGGTATAAGTCCATAGAATGATTAAATTTTACGAATCGGAGTCGTAATCATTTAAATTTGTTGTTTGACATTGATTTTAATTTTGGAATTGGGGAATACCTTTGGTTTACCAACGCTGACCAGCTAATCTCTCTAGTCCTGACGATTTTTGAGAATGCTGTTTGCCGCTTCGGCTAAAGGAAAGACGGGCTTGCCCAGGGTTGCGGGAATGCGGGGCATATACCCGCAGCTGTTCTTCAGATCGTCCGTGTTGAGGGAGAAGATCATGAGGCCACCCACATTTAGAGATTTGATATAGTTGGCCTTGCACGAAATGCTCGTCTTGCTCTCATATGATATCCATTCACGCAACTCGCTCAGATACGGCGAGCAGGTGTCCTTATCATATGTGTAGATGGGGGCGAGGAAATTATTGGCACACTCACAAGTTTCCGAGAGTGTGGTGAAGCCCAATTGGCCGCATTTACCAAATCCCGATGCAGGTGCTCCAAGCCGCACATTAAACGGATTCACAAGCCTATCAAGATATCGAATCGATTAGATAAAGCTAATCACTTTTTTAGGTACACTCAAAATGCTTACGTAAAAGAATGCCCATATGTGGGCAAACCGATGACCAAACGTTGCGGCTCCAGTCCATTGCTGAGCCACCAGTGGGCGGTATAGTTGATGTTAAATGTGCCCATGATGGAGCGCTCGCTGGGATGGGCATAGAGCGGAGCATTCAATCCCGTAAATGGTGTATCCTCGCGATAGAAATGAAAATCATATGTCATCAGATTCACATAATCCACATACTGATTGATTTCGCGGATGTTATAGGCAAAGAATGCGATTCCCTCGGGCGCCGCAACGGCCAGGCTGAGCAGATTGTCTGCGCGTTGCTCGCGACTCCATTCCGTCCGTATCTCGTGCAGCAGCTGGGCGAAATGCATCCGCTCATTGTCGTAGGCACGCGGAAATTCCCAATCCAGATCGATGCCATCCAATTGCGGATATTGGCGCATAACCATCTTTAGGGAGCGTAAGAATATTTTCCGCTGCGTATGATTCGCCACAGTTTGGGCAAACTGATGGCCACTATCGGAGCCCCCAATCCACAGCAGTAGCTTCACCTGCGGATGCGTACTGCGAAATAGACGCGTCTCATTCTGAAGCACCTGCTTAAGGCGTGGCGACAATTGTAGCGTTCCATTTAGCAAATCCGCATGGCCAATGTTAATGTGGGTGCACAAAGAGCCGGGCACATCCAACAGACGCAGCTTATCGCGACCGGATGTATCAAAATAGCAAACAAAGCGTTGTTTGTCTGTTTCTTGTTGCTGTTGTTGCACCCCATTTGGATTAGCAATGAGTAAACAAAGGGGTATCAAGGTGACGCAAATAAATACAACGAATGCGAATAGCAGGATATAACGGATCACAATGTCATGCCTTTGGCGTATGTCCTCACTGCTCCTGTCCTCGATTTGATCCTGTAGTTGGGTATAGTTAACCATTGTTATTGTTTTCTTTCTTGTTTTTCTTTTTGCTTAGTGTTGTTTTGCGCTGTTTGATCACAAGGTAAACATCGATAGCTTGCGAAATTCCATCGATAGGCAGCAAGTGGGCGATAGGTATTTGCGATTGCAACCCTGTTCGCATGTGCATATGCGTATTTGGGTAAAATAGATTTCGGTCGGTTGTGCTGCAATTCCGTATGCCCAATATTAGCAAATCAAATAGTGTTAAAATGCGACTATTGTGCATTAACAGTAAATAGTTGCTGCGGCCGATTAATAAAACAAGTTAACATTACTGTGTGTGAGTGTCAGCGTTTACTATTTGTGTAATTTGCCCATTGTTTTCATGTGTGTGTGTTTGTGTGCGTATTAGTGTGTGTGCCTGCTCAAATCAATGTGTGTGTGCGTATGTGTGTGTTGGTGTTGTTTTCGTTGTTGTCGCCTCGTTTGCGGTGCAAAACAAAACACACCCAAATGACTGGCCAAGGCATATATGTATATGTGTGTACTTGTATGCATCTGTATGTGTGTACTGGTTTCACAGTGTTTGCAACGATTATTAAAAAAAAAACAACATTCTAAATGCAAAATATATATATATATATATATATATATATGGAGAGTGTCGTCAAAAGCCGGCGAAATGCACAAATTGCGTAGAGTTATTGCTAGTTTTAATCAAATTTTTGTGTGTTTTGTTTTCGTGTCTTACGTTTTTTTTTTTTTCTTTTTCTCTTAGTTTGGCATATTTACGCCCATTTGCATATATGCACAATCTTTATGTATGCATCCATATGTTCATGCATATGTGTGTGTGTTAAGTGACTCACTAGATAAATGTTAACCTGCCCACATATTAACAATTGCCGGTTCGACTTTGGCACCTTGCAGTTTGTTTTTTTTTTCTTATATTATTATTTTATGCATGTATGTTTATGTGTAGATATGAAAAATATATACTACACTAGCACAAAAAGTTGAGTCGGTTATATTCGCAATATGTTAAAGATTTAGTATATTGGGTGTACGCTAGCTTGAGATTATTTTAATTTTCGATATTCTACATCGATTTACAATGCCTTTCAATTTGTATATCTACATAATCTCAATATCGACATAGTTTATTTCGAATTTTTGATAATTTAGATGTAAGAAAATGTCGATATTAAATATGCCGTTGACTTTCTTAAGATCATTAATCCTAAGGATAAAGTGTATTTCACATTTTCAATTTGTCAAATTTAGACAAATATCGATTTCCAATCACACATTATGTGTTCGAACAAATATTTTAAAACGCGTGTGTTTTACGCAATTCCGAAACATAATAAATTGACGTCTGTCTCACAACTGAGTCGTTTACATTGTGTTTTATTTTGGAAAAATTAAAAAAATTAAATTTGAAAAAAATAATAGTATTTTTATAAATGTATATATCAAATTGAATATTTGAAATTACTTTCTAAGTGTAGTAGGAATCATCCTTAACTATAAAAATGTATTTAATTTGTATATTGTTGTGTAGTGTTTTTATTTCTATTTTTTTATTATTGTTTTTATATATTTTTCATTATTGTTAACTTTTTTCAGTTTATTTAAATTTGGATTATCATCAATCTTGTCTTTCATCCGAGTTCTTTTCAATGTTATGCATGCTTTCCTATCTTTATTAATTCTGCATTACAGTTAGAAAAATAAATTTTTCAAATTTGGATGTGGGTTGTTCGCTTTCAAGTTGTATTGGTTAGTTTAAAATTGATGAATTCTACCGTTATGGAACAATTTTGAAACTCACAACCATTTGATAATCAATACGTGCTAGTTCTCCGTATATGTGGCCTAGGTTAAGCTGAGCTGGCACCAAATATAAAATCGACAAAAACTTAATTTCACATCCTTTGGCTGCTTTTATTTAATATTATTATTATCGTTGCAGGTTCAGAGCGAAGACAGCTCATAATTTAGCTACATGAGAACCATGACAAAAGACTACGACTATCTGTTAAAGGTACTTCTTGTTGGGGATAGCGATGTGGGTAAACACGAAATACTCTCCAATCTAGAGGACCCGTCCACAGAGAATCCCTTCTGCAGCGGAAATGGTAAGATAAAAACACATATATAATGGTGCATATTTAATTGTATTTAACTGCTGTATGCTTAGATTGCACTTCGCACATATTGCAAACGGTTGCGTATAAGACGACAACCATTTTGCTGGAGGGGAAGCGTGTCAAACTACAGATCTGGGATACATCCGGCCAGGGACGCTTCTGCACCATAATACGCTCCTATTCTCGGGGTGCTCAGGGTATTATATTAGTCTATGATATAACAAACAAATGGAGCTTCGATGGCATCGATCGCTGGCTCAAAGAAGTCGAGGAGGTGAGTCCAACAAATTTGACATTTATATAATTTGAATCAGTAATCCAATTATATATTTGCAGCATGCACCTGGCATACCCAAAGTGCTCGTCGGCAATCGTCTCCATTTGGCGTACAAACGTCAGGTGGCCGCCAAACAGGCGGAGACGTATGCGTCTCGCAACAATATGTCCTGCTTTGAGATATCGCCTCTCTGCGATTTCAACATACGCGAATCGTTTTGTGAACTGGCCCGTATGGCGCTGCATCGCAATGGCATGGAGCACATTTGGCGCAGTAACAAGGGTAACTTAATACCGCATCCATATGAGCAATCAGTGTATATATATATGTGTATATCTATATTCACAGTGCTGTCGCTGCAGGAGCTCTGCTGTCGAACGATTGTGCGTCGCACGAGCGTTTATGCTATTGATTCGTTGCACCTGCCGCCCTCCGTAAAATCGACACTCAAATCGTATGCGATGACAACGACACAATGCTATAATTCGCTTACGCAAAACTCAAAGAGCCGGAATCGCTGCAAGACGCCAACGAGCAACAGTCGCAACAGTTGTGCGATCGCGTGATTGCCGGCCAGTAGGCGGTCTCGGTCCCGGTCCCGGTCCCGGGAGCTGCAGCTAAAGCCTGACCTGGAGCTGCCTACGCAACAGCTGCGCAATTGCGCGTAAAACCAACAACCTACTTTACTTACTATAGCTAAGCTTAAAAGAACACACTCACACACACACACACACACACAAATACACACACACATACACTACATTAACAAATGCGCGAGCATTTTCTTCAATACGAAATTACAAATTTGTCATCAGCATTAATATTTATTAACGTATGAGAGCGATGATTATATTTTTACATCCTATACACATAAACTACTTATAAAAGAAAAGAGTAAAACTGCTATACACATATATATATATATATACATAATATACATACAGGCATATATATATATATATATATGTATATATCTATATTTTTTTTATTCTTTATCAACTATCACTAAATTTAATATCGCATAACTATAACGTTGTTAATATATTATTACATTTGTTTAATTTTACTATCTAAAGCGCTGGATATACATATATATATATATATTACTGATACAAGGTATTCCTTATTTTTTTTGGTACTCTTTTTTTTATTAATTTTCCATTTTGTTAACAATTTAATTAAAATATTCTTAGAAATGTATGTAATTAAAAAAAGGCGTCGGAAAAAACTACGATTATGATAATAATAATGATGATACTGAAGATGATGATCATAAACATGAAACACAACAAAAACATAAAAACAGCATAACGCTATCTTTGTCTCTTGCTAGCATTCTGTCTCGTTCTATTTCAGTGCAACTTTTGAAACAAAGTGAAAGTTGGATTATGTGCTACATTAAATACACATGCACATATGTATGCATATATATATGTATGTATATACGGGTGTATGTGTGTATGTACAGTTGCGTCCATAATAATAGAAGCAGTTGTTATAGAAACTTGGCCAAATCATTTGAATTGTTTGTATTTTGCATGTGTATTTTGAAACATGTATTTAGTCTTAGATTTTGTTGATTTCATTGGAAAATTTAAATGTTGCTAAAAATTGAAGATCAGGATCAACTGCCCTGTCAATCTAGCCATGTCCATCTGAATATTCGTCTGTATCAACAAACGGATCGCAGAGAGAGAGAGAGAGAACCAAAATTGGGAATATAAGTTGTCGTATACCAGCTTAAAAACACAATCAAATACCTAAGTAAGCGGATCGATCATGAAAATGATCCGACATGATGTTTTGGTTCCGATACGGTCTTTCCGGCACAAATCATATGAGTTCCGGTATTTGGCTTGTAAAGAAAAATATTGAATTTAGTTTCAAGTTCTGATTCCAATTCAGGTTTGACAACCTGAAGTAAACACTTCATATCTGGAATGCTTTATTCTTTTGGCTAATTGGCACAAAACTCTGCTAAATTGGCAGACGTTGGATATAAATTATAATATACATGAGATACATATGGAATTGATACAGTTTTGCAAAACTTGCATATTTGTACATACCGATTGAATGACGAATATAATTCTTTAGCACTTTAGGTAATAACTTTCTTATTCTTGTCAGCATTTTGAATTTCAATAAAAAATCGACTTTAAGTGAATTTTATAGTTTTTAGCGTAAATACAGCGATTTGACCAACATGAGTTAAGATGGCAAGTATTTAAGCAATAAATAAACACGAGCATTTTTCAAAATAATATTCACGCTTTTTGAAAATTCTTCAAGATCAACTTTAAACTAATTTTGAAAGGAAACCCCAATTTGAAGATAAAAATCGTAAGTTTTTAAGCAAAATTCTAAGAATTGCATAACCAAATGACAAATAAAATTATCAAAAAAATAATATTTATAGTTTTAAGTTTTTTTTTTTAAGTTTTAACAATAAGCTTTAAATTAATATTCGTAGCAGACATTAAGTTAAAGCTAAAAACTATTTTAGCTGCAACATTCTTATCAGAATAGTTTGTAAGCCAATTTTCTACAAAATGCATAGCTAATTAATAAATAAAGTTATAAAAATAAACTCGCATTTAATGTCTCATAAAATAAAATGTCACATAACCACACTTGAAGTTGATGAGTTAAAAAAGCATCGCTATTGTATATAGAATATAGCTTGACTCTTTTAGCTATTTATTTATTACTCAATATGTCCAAACAGTGGACTCTTTTCAACGGTTTTGCTAATTGATCTCGCTGTTTGAAAACCCCAACTTGATGCATGCATAATTTGGTTTTTTTTTATTGGCTATTAAAAATTCGCCACATCTTTTTACACACCGAAACCCGCATTGACCAATTCACATTGGACATGATTTCCATTTGAGCGCAGAAGAAGTAAATAAGTTGATTTATGGGCTTTATAGTTTTAACAAATCAAAAAGAGCACAAAGACAATAACAAAATAAACGAATAGCAATAAAATATAAAATCAAAAAATCAAAAAATCAATGAACCAATAACCAGCTGCCAAACACCAGCAAAGTTTCTTATTGTTATTGTTGTTGCTGTTTTTGGGATTTGCAGGCCAATTTGTTGTTGTTGTATTTGCAGTGAAACTTCATCGAAACAAATGTGATGACTTTTATCGAGAAAGAAGCATCAAACAGAAGCTTTAGGTGGGTCCGAGTTTACGCAATGGAACTCATGCTTAAAGGTTCATCAATGCTCTTAACACATGTTTTTTATTTTAATGTGTATACATTTAGTGGGGATCATTAGAAAGTGATGGATTTTGGGGTAAAATGCTGTCGAGGTCGCAGTAATGACACGACCTACCTTTGCTTATCGCACCGGTTTGTCTACGCCTTCGCTCATGGACGTAGCCAAAAACTTAACAACGAGGGGGTTTGCTACCATATACAAATGTGCATATCTGTTTAAGTTCAACATTAGAAACAAGGAGAGAGTTCGACTGCTACACTGAACTCAAGACTACAAAAGACGTACAAAACCCATATATATATATATATATATACGTATATTTATATATATATATGTATGTGTTTATATAAATATTATTCCGATCCGGAATGATGTATCTTTAGAGCTACGACTTTGATTGCCATCAGTAATCGATTTTTATCGATATGCAAGATGTCATTAATAAAATGATGGTGATCATTACATACATTATATATACTTGAAAGGGTCAGATCTGCTTGTTGCTGCCTGCTACTTACCTTTTCAAACTTCATTATAACCTTTACACCCGTTTTCAATTATAAAAAGTTACATGAAGAGCTCAAATAGAATTAAAGAGCCCCCTTCTGAATACGCCCATGCCAGCACTTATGTTAAATTAGTATTTGTACACTCAGAAGAAAAACAATCGCCTTGAAATATACAAAATCGAAGCACATATGTGTAACTCACTTCAATATTCAGCAAATGTATTTAGAAAACGCAATGCTATGTCTTTCTACACAGTGAGAAACTTTTTTCATTTATATTATTTCGAAATTTAATATACAAAAATCTTTTTCATATCTACTTGTTAGAAATGGATTTATCATTAAGTGGGCATTTTACCACAAAATAAAAGAAAACACCGATTACGAATTTTTTTTTCTGAGTGTATGCACATATATCTGTATTTTTGGAAATGATATCGATGCTCTCAACGGGTTTGATTTTGTGCATCATTTGAATATTTTAGCAATTTACAGCCACCGACCCATAACAAATTCAGTTTGGGGGCCCGCGCATCGATGACGAAAGCAAAAACCAAAATTAAGCCAAAAAGTAAAACAAAACCGTAATCGAAAAAAAACCACGATTAGGGCGAAAGCCGGCGTGACAATGGCGCATTGGGCAAGAGCAGACAAGACGAGATAAGAGAAGCCAAGACAAAACCGGGCAACTCATCACTTAACTTAGTTGGAGCAGAAGCATCGCAACGGCTTTTTGGTTGGTATAAAAGCGAGCAGTTTTGTGGTGCTAATCATCAGTTGCATTCTTCAGCTACGTGAAGTTCCACAGATTTCGTATCCCAAGCGAGAAACTTCCAGCAATGAAGGTAAGTTCAAGAGGATCACATTTCACTGGATTCCCATTCAATCAACTTCAATCGTTGCTGTTGCAGATCTTCGTCTGTTTGTTTGCCGCACTTGTTGCCACCAGCTCCGCTGGCTTCATTGGCGGAGGTGGAGGTGGCGGTGGCGGCGGCGGCGGTGGAGGCGGTTACAGTTATGGCATTGGCGGCGGCGGCGGCGGCGGCGGCGGTGGAGGCGGTTACAGTTATGGCGGCGGCGGCGGCGGTGGGCACGCTGAGGTGCAAACAGTTCAAGTGATTCACGAAGGAGGTGGCGGCGGTGGTGGTGGCTATGGACATGGCGGACATGGCGGACATGGCGGACATGGCGGTCATGGTGGTCATGGTGGTCATAGCGGTCATGGCGGTCATGATGTGAAGATCGTGAAGGTCATTCACCAGGAAGCAGCGCCTGCCTATCATGGACATGGTGGTCATCAGGAGGTGAAGACCGTCAAGGTCATCCACGAGGCAGCCCCCGCAATCGGACATCAGTCATTTGGCGGCGGTGGTCATCACGATGTCCAGACCGTTAAGGTCATCCATCAGGATGGCGGCTATTCTGGTGGTGGTGGTGGTTACTCACATGGCGGTGGACACGCCCATCATGAGGTCAAAACCGTCAAGGTCATTCATGAGCAGGCGCCAGCAGTGCATCATCAAGGCCACTCGCATGGTGGTCAGCAGGATGTCAAGATTGTAAATGTTATCCATGAGGATGCCGGCTATTCGGGTGGTGGTGGTGGTGGATTCGCACATGGAGGCGGACACCAGGAAGTGAAGACCATCAAGGTGATTCACCAGGATGGTGGTTATGCATTGGGCGGCGGTGGCTACACCGGTGGACACGATGTGGGTCATGCTCACCACGAGGAGGTGAAAACTATCAACGTTATTCACGAGGAGATCGCTCCAGCCCCCATTGCCGTTCAAAATGAGTATTTGCCACCAGTGGTGTCGGCTCCCCAGCACAGCTACCTGCCCCCCTTGACTGCTTAGACTGTCTAGTAATCCCCCACAACTGTGCTCCAGTTGTTCTGTGATTCGAACTGTGTCATAATTGTGACCTCCGTTGTTAAATAGTTTTAGTAATCCCCCCCCCACCCCCCTCCACACACACCCAGTCCTTTTTTTTTTCTTTTTTTCTTGCATTCATTAGCTCGCTAGGATAAACATTTTTTTTGTGTTGAATATAACATACGAAATACATTTACAAAAAATTATAAGCATTAATTAATTAATCAGAGTGTTTAGCTAATGCCAAATACTAATGAGATACACTTATTGTCTGTGCTAATGCCTATCTGGAATTGTTTGTGGCAAGTCTGATAGAGGAAAGTAGTGTTGAGCTCACACAATAGACTAGCCCCAAAATGGTGCATAGCATTATTATAATCATCGAGAATCGGGGAACTTCCAATCGATAAAAGTAATAAGTTCTGCTTCTTACTCATCAGGATTGCGTCTTATTATGCTCCTTATATTTGCACAAAGAACTATCAACATCGGATTACTATATCATTTGGCTTTCATAATGCAATTTCTAATGTCTGCTCATCGAAAACCGGCTTTGAGTTTGTATTTTTTTGTTGTTTTTATCGTAAAGTCATTAATGTTTATCTGTATACATACATATAATTAACCAATTAGTTGTGAGGCACATACATACATGTAAATACGGTTAGAAATGATAATGCGAATGCAAATTAGAAATGGGCCGTTAACACCGACAAGTGGCCAACTGGCATAAAGTTCAGTGGACCAAGCCCCAAGTGAAAATGTCAACTATTGTGTTGTTCAGTGTCCAGTGTTTAGTCTTTACAGTGTTCAGTGTTCAGTGATCAGTGATCAGCGATCAGTCGACGCTTTCCATTTCACAATTGGCGATTTGCATAACCTATTGTTATGTGGAACAACATTCAACATTCAGCATTTTCATGCAAATGAGGCTCATAGAGTTGACTCCATGTGACACACTAACAAAACAATCAGAAGCGAGAGTGACCCACTCGACTGGCAGCAGGTTCAACGCCAGCTACACTCGAAAAAAAATATAGTAATAACTTTTAAAGCATGCTCAACAAAATATTGAATACAGTTTTATAAAGGGTGAATTGAAAGTTGTGCAAGGATATGTCACAGACGAAACTGTATGAACAAGAGCAAGAGACTACAAATTTGGAATATAAGTTCTCGAATACCACACTCAGATCAAGATTATTTCATTTTTTCGATAACGGTTTTCCTCTGGCGAATATCGATAAAAGTCAATTTCTGATAGCTGTAATGGACTCAATTGTAAGGATATAATCTACCAATAATAACAATAATCTACCATTAAGATCGGATAAGAAATAAAGATTTTGTTAACCAAAATTGAAGAAATTGCAGTCGTTTCAACTCCTTGGAACATATCTATTGAGAGATACAGCATCAAAAATGTTAATATTATCTGGTGACAATTTTGGAAATGTGTTAATGGCATACCTGACAAAGAAGGAAATTTACTCCTTAATACATTGAATTCATTTTTTTTGAGTGTACGTCTTCTGCCGGATCGGGAATGTTGTGCACGGTAGCCAAGCATTATTATGACCGCAATAATGAGCCCAACTCAGTTGTGGTCCAGTTTTGAAAGCAAGAACAATAACAGAAGCAGTGCCACGGGAACATTAACAAGAACTATTCTTGTTAAATGTGGCATAAATCATTTATTAAGTTAACACGCACACAAGCACACATTTTAATAATTTGTGTGTAGGCCATAAAAGTGATAGAAGAGCTGAAATGAAATGCTGCCGACAACCAAACAACTAACAACTGACTAACAACTTAACTAGCAACAACAACAACAACAACAACTACAACATTCAACAACAATCAGCTCTTATTTTCATGTTAAAGCTCAAAGCATTTAATGCACAGTGGGGCAATATTCTTTGCAAATTAAGAGCTACTCTATTTATTAGTGTCACAATGAAAAAAATGTAGGTGCTGGTTCTAACTAACCGATAGCTGATAAAGTTTGTCATTCCAACAGAGTTTATTTTAAACCATTCCACTTAAGCACTCTGACCCACGGTGCCGAGTGAGGCCGCTGTCCACTGTCCAATTTCTAAAAGCGCGCGTCGGAATTTTCTCTAATTAATTCATTTGTTTGGCATTATGTGTGTTTGTGTGTGTGTGTGTGTGTGTGTGTGTGTGGCTATCTGTCTTTCAGGTCTGTGGCGCACTGCGTCGCTTGCCCAAAGTCAGTTGGTGCAATACCGGCCTAGAATGAGCTGCTTAGCTCTATAAGCTCCTCACTAGAAAAAAAATATATCATAATTATTTTCCACATTATTTTTTTATGGTGCCCATCAAAATTGTTATTGGAAGAAGAAGAAAAGGATTTATAAAATAATATTTACATTCGAAAGACAATTCACAAAATATAAGAGTGCAAATCAAAAAAAAAAAGAAGAAAAAACGTTAAGTTTTGAGAAGATGTGCGAGCTCAAATTGTAAGCCATGAAACTGTATTTACCAACACTGCTGTTGCTGCTGCTGCTCATCTGCTGCAGCTTGAAATGTGCCGTGTCATTGCGTCGCAACATAATCAGAGTGCGAGCGACCGGCTTTTTACCGTTCGAATCGGATCTGGTGCTGCCGTTGGGCATTCTGCGTCAGCTGGAGGCACAGGAGCGCAGCTCACGGGTATTCGCCGCACATGCGAGGCCGGGGCACTGGAAGCCTCGGCGTAAGGTCAAGCAAGGTCAGGTGCGCCTGGAGCGTGCCCATGCGAATTCGAATGCGGATCCGAATATGCAAATGTACAATCTCATCGATGACGATGGCGAGCTGCTGCTCAATATGCGCGTCCACAATCACAATCACAACAGTCTGGAGAAATCCGCACCCTGGCGTCCATCACAGTGGCTACCACACACTAGCTCGCCACTGGCGATAGCTTCCTCCTCCCCGCGACCGCTGCCGGTGCATCAGTATCTCAATGAGAACAGACGCATCTTTGGCGGTCGACAAGATTGGATTTACAAGTGAAACCCGATGCGAATTGGCCCATCTTTAATTTAAATCTATATCCGACATACACAAATTTGTCGCGCACACCAGCACACCAGCACACACACACACACAAACACACACAACAAATACATTTTACTAAAAACAAGTGAGAGCGATCGACTTCATAGATACATTTGTGGTTATTTCTTGGGCTTAAGAATGGTGCATAAAAATAATTCTTGATGCTGGCAATCGAGTTTAGACCTAGACTAAAGAAATGATTTTTAGAGGGTATATAGTATATTTGTCCAGAGGATATTATTTTTGCATTGAAGCAGAAATCGCCAATTGATTTTTTTTTATTAGTTGCTATTTTCAAGCGTATTTTAAAATCAAGACCCGACCTATGCAAATCAAATATTTTACAGAGGGTATTTAAGTTTTGTCGTGAGGCTTGTGACTCTTTGAAATAGAAATCTGTGTTCAAAATTGTAAACTGTTCTCGATATGTGCATGTAAAGTAATTTAACCAAGGCAAGGCTCTTCTTAGATGGTTTTGTGTGAGTGTGAAGAATTGAATTGAGGGAAAATATGAAATAATGCACTCACCTCGATGAGTGGTTTCTCTTGCTTCACTTTCGGAGCAGCCACAATCATCATCAATCAAGCACAGCCCAAAAAAATGTTATAATTATTTAAACGCGCCGCGGATTTGGAGAGTGTCCGCTTCAAGAGTATAAGAAATTGGAGAGTGCGCTTTTGGCATGCACTTGGAGAGTGCGCATTTGGCATGCACTTGGAGAGTGCGCATTTGGCATGCACGTGGAGAGTGCGCAGTTGGAGAGTATCACAGCATCATATACACATTTAATTATGCATTTGTGCAAAGTTTAACAAAAACAATAGCTAGACAATTACACGACGCTTCAATGATATTAAATTCACACAATTTGAGTAATATTATTACGCGTCTCCATTTTATTTGTTTAAACAGCTACCAACGCGATAAAGATTCGCAATGTTAAGCACTGACTGACTTTATGGCCATGCATCGCTCTCGCTCTGTCTTAAGCTGTTCTCAGCAGTAGCCTTGTCCTTCATTATCTCTATACGCTGTGCATGTAAGAGAGACAGCTAAATGTGAAATCGACAACAACAGAGATGAGCAAGCATTTTGTTGCTGTTTTTGTCGTTGTGCAGTTCCAAATTTGTAATTTTATATGATTGTTTTATACATTAGAAAATGGCTTTGATCTTCTCTCTGTTCTCTTTTAATAGTTGTTCTTTTTTATTTTGTTGGTGCTTCATTCGCAACATAAATTACCATGATTGAATTCCTTATTTTTATTGACATACATATATGCTGTTAAGGAATACTTTATATAGCGCAAAATCAGAAGTTCTCATTTCATTTTCATTTTTATATTTTTGTTTATTTTTATTTGTAGCATTATTCATATAAGTAGTACAATTGAGTACATACATACGTAGACTTTGGCATAGAGCTCTTAAGACTAAATTGCAAAAAAAAGATATATATTTATATATATCGATAATTGTAAGAAGTATGAAATATATAGTATATACAGATAAGTACTTATACGTATGATTTATTTATCACTAACTGACTAGCATTATAAGCATGTAATTTAAAAAGACCAAAAGTGATTCCAAAAACCACCCCTTTAGTTGTGATTCCTGCATTATATTACGATTAAGCGACACGAAATCAGATTTAGCTCTGTTTTCTACTCTGCGAGAGATATGCACGTTGATACATTTCAGTAAACCTAAGTATTTATCAAGTATTTAGATGCATATTGAGCGATAAGCATTTTAATACACTTAGACAATATATATAATAGATATATATATATCTATATAGATATACATACATATACAAATACTGTTGCTCTAATAAGTAATTGGGGCATGGGTTACAATTATGTGTATATTGTAATAAATTATGTATAGAAATATTCTAATTATATATGGTATATGTCCAGCACATTGCCTAGGGAGCACATCAATGTACTTGATACATATATGTGTGTGTTTATATATATATATATATATATATGTATAAATATATATATATATATATATATGTATAAATATATATATATATATATATATATGTGAATCTAGTCCAAAGTGATGTGTGGATTTGTATAGGTAAAGCCATGAAACTGTTTCTGGTCCATGGATGCGAGTATCTCCTTATCGATGGGGGTCAAGCGTACCCGTTCCCTGGTGAAGACTCGGTCGAAATATTGCGTGTCCAGTGGATGTTTCTATGGATAGATTGATCAATTGAGCATATGGTCTCAATGTGTGGATTTTTGTATAATCTTACCACTTGTGGCTTGAATGGCGGCTCAATTTGCCGTTTCTCCAGCAGTTTCCACTCGATGGGCCTGAAGAATAAATGATCGGCTATATCACCAGCTGGGCTGTATTGTGATCCAATGCGTTTCGTATAATCCTTTTCCAGGAGCTAGGATAAGAAACATAAATAAATCATACGTTAGTTAGTCACAATATTCCAAAATTAAAAAATTTACATTCATCGTTCGAAGGTAAATGCGGTACAGATATGAGAAACAGATAATTGCATTGGTGTACTTACGCCTCTTAGGATGCCGGTTGCTTCGGCTGATATGTATACAGGAAACCATGGAATTTCATTGCATATAGACCAGAAGAGTTCGTCCTCATCGCAGCCGCTGAATGGGGATTGACCGATGAGCATTTCGTATAGCAGCACACCGAATGACCACCAATCGACATTCTGATTGTACTTTTCACCCTGCCAAACACAAATACCACATTATTGTTAAGTCAATTAGAACAAGAGGTGATTATATCGTTTGAAGATTACCTTGATTATTTCGGGCGCCATGTAATCGGGTGTGCCGCAAAAACTATCGGCCGTCTTATCCAAATATATTTGCAATTTGCACATACCAAAATCGGCAATACGCACATGGCCCTCATAGTCCAGCAATACATTATCCAATTTGAGATCCCTTCGCAAGTATTCCAATTAGTCAATTTGAATCTATCTCACTTTTTGTGTCTCTCTCGCACACACTCACCTGTATATAATGCCCTTTTTGTGTAGAAATTTGAGACCCGATATTATCTCCGCACCATAGAAACGGGCACGCTCCTCCGAGAAACGTCCACTTTCTTGTATATGGAACATGAGATCTCCGCCATTTAGATACTCCATCACAAAGAACAAGTGACTCTGCAAAAGGTCAACAACAAATCGGGTGCAGACAGTTAAGCATTAGAACCCGTAGCCGGTACCGATACCCTATATGTTGCTATAGTTAAAATATTTCCAACTTTTGTCTTGTAGCGGCTTGTTAATGAATCGATTATCGAAATGAATTTGTAAAAAAATGTGTAATCTTCTGGTAACCTTTTACACCTTGCGTACCAGCATCGGAGCCGGAACTAACATTCGTTGTGGTTTCACATGCTGATGACAACCCTCAACTTTGTATATATATATTACACTCATAATTTAGTCTATTGAACTCCAGATGCATTTTCTTAGTTTTCATTACTTTCGCATCTTTGTGATTATTTACCAGAAATATCTATAATACAATATGATATTTTCGCTGAGTGTAGCTAAGGTGAGAGCATTATAATAGAGGGAGAGAGAGAGAGAGCAAGGGAGAACGAGAGTCCCCCAAAAGAAATGGGCGTGTATCCTCCTCAAAGTCATAAATAATTAAAATACCTTCTAATCGGTGTCAATGCAAGCAACGAAAACTACATTTTTTTTTTGCATTTTGTTTTCGATTTTTTTGTTGGTTGTTTTTTGTTTTTATTTTGTTTTTGTGTTTAGAGAACATTTGTCGAACGCGCTGTTTGCCGGACTTGCGTGCCAAATTACCGTTGTTCTCGAGCGGTGGCGATCTGTCGAGTACTTGCCACATCATGTCGTGTGCCCCAATCGATGGTCAGAATATAGAATAGAAGTACACACACACACACACCCACACAACACGCACTGAGAGACACAACAAACAGTGCTCTATTAATAGGTTGTTTTACCTTTAGGCTATTTATTTTTGTATCTTTCGGATGCGTTGCGGGTATTACCTATATGCTCTCTTTCTATCTATCTCTCTCTCTCTCTCTCTCTCTCTGTCTCTGTGTGTGTGTCGACCTTGTCTTTTTTGGATGAATAACTCACCTCGGTTTGAAATGTACAAAATAGATGACATAGATATGGATGCTTGGTGCCCAATGCTAAAACTTTGCGCTCAATTAATGTGGAGTCCACATCATCGTCCTCGAGGACCACATCCTTCTTCAGGCACTTGATCGCATAGTAATATGTGGTATCCCGCAGCTCAGCTAGCAGTACCTACATAGATACATACATATATATATATATAACTGATAAGATTTATGGTATTTGACAACGTTTGCTTACCTTGCCAAAGCTGCCCTTTCCAAGTACGGCCAGAAAATGAAAATCATCTACCGAATAGTTCTTAAATCTAGGTATTACAGTTGCTGGCGCAGTGAAACGTCCGGATTTTTGGAATTGTGAATATGTATATGAAGTTTCTGTGTATGTTCCAAAAGTAGCCAGGGATACACAAAGAGAGTGTGCAAATAGTGAAATTGTGCGCATTGAGAGAAGTAAAGTTTAGGTTCAGTTAAAGAATAGCATAAGAATAGTAATATAAATATGAATAGAAGAGATTTGTCGTCGATAGTTCAAAGTGTGGTTGTTGGTCATTTCAGTTTAGCTTACTTCTTATACACAGAGAAAAACAAAAGAGTCACAAAAATCTTAAGTCATGAATTGATTTTGGTATGCACAGCAAATTAAAGCAAGTTTGCTGTCTTCTAATTAATTCTCTTTTAGATAACAGATGTGATAGCTTGATTCACCATCAGTTTTTCTCTCTGTGTATGTGAAAGAGTGTGTTATATTAGGTGCCATACCATCTTGTTCGTCGTTGGCCTCTATCTTGTAGGCAGGATTCGAGCTGGGCGGTGTACTAGGCGAGTCTCTGGCCTCTCGGGCCCCTAGTAGATGAAAGTTCACGATTTATAAGCGACATCTCAACAATATACACAGGCGTGCCAACCAATTATTTCTGTGCGTCATTACAAAAATTTTATTACAAAAGCTAAGCTTATTCCAGACATTTTCTATCTATTAACAATATGTTGTAATTTACTTGATGAATAGTTCGATAAACCCATTAATATATCTAGATATATATTGGACTGTAAGTCGGATTCCAATAATAATAGGCCAATTAATATATGTATAGGTATATATATGTATATACGTCTATGTATACCAAGTTTGTTGACTCTAGCTATTATAGTTACTGAGATCTATTTTGGAAACAACTGATAAACGAGATTATCCAGCCTATTCTTATAGCTAAGATGATATTAAACGTATATTGTGAAATTTATAGAACACATATGACATATATATTCTCGATCTGCGTCACTAACCGAGCCGATTTCCGACACTATATCATATAGCTTCCACAGGATTTCTCCAGCTCACCAGTTCTGCGTGTTAATATGTTCCAAACATTTGGAGAAAGGCTTAGAAAATCCTATTATTCCTATTATTTTCTTATTTATTCTAACTTGTATTTTGCACAAGTCTTTCTATATGCTTTCTACATTACACACACACACACACACACGCAGTCAATTGGCTGGCAGCCTCAATTATGAAATCAAAATGTCAGCCATATTTAAGCTCCATTATTTATGGATGTTTCTTTTCTTTTTTTTATTTTTTAATTTTTTGCTGCCTTCATTTTGTTTTTTTTTTTTTTTTTGGTTTTTGTTTTTTGTTTTGGGGGAGCGGTTTTTATTTATTGTTTAAAGGGTTCCTCTCTCTTTTCAGTGTTTGTGTATGTTACCTCGCTTTACGTGGTTGAGCGCCTCGACGATGAGTTTCTGATTGACGCCGCATAAATTGGCCGTGAGCCGTTCGCATTTCTTGTGACAATTCACGTCACAGTCTATATATATATATATATATATATATATACACATATTTATATATATATTCGTGATTTTGTGTGTGGGTCGCGCAAATGTTGAGATTAATTAAAACAAATTGTTATTAATATGAATTTGAATTGTGAGCATGTCGAAACATGCCATATAGATCAGAAATACATCTATAAACATGCAAATATATTGGGGGCATCACTTAAACGTTTTTCTTTGCAGCTGCGTTGCGATTTATTGGTTGCACGTTTCGCTTGTTCGTTCCGTGAAAAAGCAGAGAAGAATTAAGAAATGGAAAACTATCTTGGATATATTTTCGGTACAGTTGATTGAAGATTAAAACTATCTTGAGATAAGTTGGGTACAATTGATTCTACTTTAAAACTATCTTGGTGGGGTTTAGATAATTCCAGTTTAAAACAGTTGCTTTTCGCATATTTCGTAAGAGCTTGACTTGAGTCAGATATTAAGTTTTGATTTGAAGTACCCAAGTTCTTAAATCAAATTCGGAAACCATGTTTAAGAGAAAAAAAAACCAGTTTGCACCAAAAGTTGGCTTTCTCCTATGGCGAAAATGCTAACGCTGATTCAAGAATTATTTATTTTCAATAACGAGTTATAATTAAAATTAAATAACTAAACGTTCTCAATTCTTTCTTTCCTTTGAGTGTATGTGTATAAAATCATCTTGGCCAATTTTGCATACTTTGAGTTTAAATAAGCGCAGTGTGAAACAATTAAAAAACACGAAAAACCGAAAACAAGTCGTGTATACAAATTTGATTACTTTGTATAAAAAGTACACCCTTAATGTATACACACACACACACAGTCATACACAAACGAACAGAATCTTAACGCACATCCGTTTTGGCCGTTACCCAAAGGCTGTGTATGTTGGGTAGACAAAAAACGAGGCTGAGAGGTGTGTTTGGTTCGTTTAATGTAAGTTTAATAAGCAGCAAATGTTTGCAGGCGGACACAAAATGAAATGTTCTTGTGGAATTGCAACAATTTGCGACACACGAAATTGCATGCAAATATCATGCATACGCAGCGTGTTACTAGTGGGCTACAAATTACATTTTCTAATCAGAAATAATATTATGTACAATCAACAAAGCAGAGCGCTCCCATCGAGACATCGAGAGACCTACATATTAAATCTCTCAATCACGAATCATGCACATATCGGTTTACTTACTAAAATCATCTCTTAAGCGATTTCAGCTAGATAAACTCTACTACCACTCTTCTTAGAGGACTTTTAGTTTCGGTTTTTCATCAAACTGAAACTTGAAAAGCACTTTTAGGGATTTCAATTACAAACCAGAACCGACATTCAAAAATTGATACTATTAAGCCAGAATACAGTATTGAAAGGCCTTAACTGGATATGTGCATGGTCCAAAAATATACATTCTAAATTGAATGTCCATAGCACTTACAGACTATGTAATCGAATAGAAAACGGTTAAATTTGCACAGAGTTTTGTCATTTATCGATATATATCGATATACCGCCCATATGGCTCATTATATACAATCAGCAGGATTTCAGAATGACAGTTTTACTTAATATCAATTGAGGGTTATTCGTTGCTTGACAAAAGTGCAGTTGAGTATTGAAAACACATCCTTGCGTTATTTTCACACTTTGTATCTATAACTATGTACATATTTATTAATATATTTATAGTATCTGGTATAGCAAACCAAATATTTAGAAAGTATTTGAACAAATTGTTGCAGGGGCCATTGAAATTGAATTTCAACTTTTACTTGTTTCATAAAATACTCAAGGAATCAAGAAGAATAAACTATACACTTTTTAGTTGGTTTGTATAAAGACTGAATCGAAGAACCCACAAAATACATAAATATCTTAAATGTTTTTTGTGTGTTTTCGAACAAAAAATTATTTGCCGAGCATGAGTTTTTCAGTTTCAAGTATAGAAAAAAAACAAAAAAGCAGCAAAACAGCAATAAGATGAAAGGCACAAAAGAAAAAATAGACGGAAAGACAAAGGCAAACACGACGCGATGACCTAAACAATTTTGTATACAATTGCCTGAAAGTAAAATGCCAAATCGTCTCTATCTAAAGTGCATCTGTATCCGAATCTGTCTCTGTCTCTGTATCCGAATCTGTCTCTGCATCAGCAGCATTCACTTGCTCTTCAGTTCCACATCTTGCTAGCACATTCTCATCGCATCGTTTGCTTTTGAGTTAACTTGAAAGTAAATGCCCAAAATGGTTAACAAATTATATAAAGCACTATATGAAAAATCAGTTGTTAACATATCGAAACAAGCTGATTATACTTATTAGACTTGTGTTATCTAATAAATCGAAATTTGTCTTGATTGTCTTGCTTAGAATGTTTGGGTATGTATTTTGGAAGAATATAACTTAGCTAGTTTGCTTAAAAAAAAAACACATTCAGTTTAGTTTTCTAAGAAAAGAATACTCAATTTAAATGAGAAAATGCATAAAAGATACAATCAGAAATAGCTGTGATCTGTTCTATTCTCATGAAACTCAATATTGTCTGAATACGATTTGTACTCAAGAACTCTAGTATTTATTTTATTTGCAGTCATCTTTTTCCATTTATTCAAAGATTCATCAAACACGTTTAAGAAGACAAAATTGAAAAAATTTGTTTTGTTTTTAATTTTTTTAGTTTGGTTTTTATTTTTTTTTGTGTATTTTGCGTTGTTTTGAGTTTGTAGTCTAAAAGATATTCTGTGTATACGCAAATACAGATTTATAGTATGTTTATTTGTTTTTCAACTAAATATTCCGCCACTCTCTCTTTCTCTCTATCATACACA
This sequence comes from Drosophila imparisetae, assembly GCA_035042265.1. NCBI lineage: Eukaryota > Metazoa > Arthropoda > Insecta > Diptera > Drosophilidae > Drosophila > Drosophila imparisetae. The sequence goes on along the minus strand of JAWNLP010000405.1, from coordinate 971,084 downwards.
TTCAGTCTCTCTCTCTCTCTCTCTCTCTCTCTCTCTCTCTCTCTCTCTCTCTCTGTATGTGTGTGTATTGAAATTAAGAGCAAGAGCATTGCAGGTTTAGAAGGAGAAGGTGGAAGGTGGCGACGTGTTAGTGTCTAAGTAAATGGTTGGAATGTTCGAACGAAAACGGCAAAAACAACCATCACAACCACAATTTTGTTGTTGTTGTATTTTATTGCGGCACGTGCGGCACCACTCAAATGACCAACGGAACCACCAGCAGTCAATGTATGTGTATATGTATTGAGCTGTATTATCTGTCCAACTGTACTGTCTGTCTAGGCGTCTACACAGTAAGAAATTTTGGTTTGCACTTGCATATTATTTATATTAATTTTCCAGGTGTTTTTTTTTGGATTGAGATTCAAAATAGGCAACCGAATACCATTCAAAATTCACCCGGTTCGTTCCAAAATTTATTACAGTGTAATTACAAGTCGATATTTGTGTCGGGTCTCTGGTGGGTTATTCAATGCAGCCGACTTGAACAACTTGAACAACTCGCTTACCTAACATCTTTTTGGGACTGGAGGGTGCTGTGCCACCCTCGAATCCGGAATCATTGCTGCACGTGCTCATCCGGATGATCGATGGCGAACTGGAGACGGAAGTGCTGCCGGTTGCCGATGCACACGCGGAACTATTACTATTACTGTTCGCTGCCTGTGCAGCATTGCCAGTAATCTTGGTGGTTATTCCTGCCGTTGCTGCTGCTGCTGCTGCTGCTGGCGCTGTTCTTGTTGTTTCCTCATCGAATTCCTCGGAGCTGGTGCTGTTGTTGCTGCTGCTGCTCCTCGCATCGCTGTCATCCTCATCACTATCATCGTCCAAAGAGTTGCCGGCTGTTGCCTCGCTGCCCTCCTCACTGCTCTCATCGTCCGTGTTCTCATCGGAGTAGACGATCTTCTCACGTTTCCATAGGGGACGTGGTGTTGCCACCAGTGGATATCTTGGCGCCTCCTCTTTCACATAACACTTACTGGTCGGATCGATTTTGATTTTCTTCTGCGGATCGAATCTTGCCGGTCCGGCATCTTTTGCCTTCTGCTTCTTCTTCTCTTTGCGCTGTTTCTTCTTCATGCTGGCGCTCAAATTGGCACTGGAATAATCCTCGTCCGAACTTTCGTCCCCGTCGTCGCTATCACTATTGCTATTCTCCGCGGACGATGGTATATAATCGTCTAGCTCGGCGTCAACGTCTCGCAGACACTGTGCCAAATTCGATACTGTTGCAAACTTTGATAAATTATTGCCAACGCCTTCGCCGCAGCTGTTGGTGCTGCCGTTGCGCTCATCGTCGACAGCAGCAGCAGCAGCAACAGCAGCAGACGCATCAGCAACAGTCGCCACAGATCGTTGCTGTGTCGCCTGATCGTCGCCAGTTGTTGTTTCTGTTGCTGTTGGTGTTGATGTTGTAGGCGTTGTCGTTGAGGTGGCTGTTGCTACTGTTGCTGCTGTTGCAGCTGCAGTTGTTGATGACGCATTTGTGGCAAGTGTTGCCGCTACTTTAGTGGCGGCCAGCGTTATAAATTGATCGGCATTGATTGGGGTCACATTGCTGTCTGTTGTGATTGCTGTTGCTGCTACGACTGCTCCTGCTGCTGTGGGAGTCGTAGTGACTTTCTTTTTGGCTGTTTTGCCAGCACTTTTTGGCTTTGTTGTTTTCGGTGATTGCACCTTTGACTTTGGCCCAACGGTTTCCGTCAATTTCGTTTTAGTTTCCGTTTGCTGCTTCAATGCTGTTGTTGTTATTGTAGTTGCTGCGTCTAGTGGTTGCTGCTGTTGTTGTTCTTGTTGTCGCTCAATATTATGCGTTGTTTTATTTATTTTCACTGCTGCTGCTGCTGCTGCTGCTACTGCTGCCACTGCCTGTTGTTGTTCAGGTGACTTGGCTGCTTGCCCGGCATTTATTTTTGGCGCTGTTGCTGTCGTAGTTTTTGCTATTGTTTTTGCTGTTGTTGCTGCTGTTGCCGCCGCAGTTTCTATCAGTTTTGATTTGACTGCTGCTGTTGTTGCTATTGTTGTTGTTAATGCCGTTGTCATGACTACAGCGCTATTGTTGGCGTTGCCAGATTGATTTGCTGTTGCCGCACCAGCAAGCGTTGGCGCTGGTTTAGCGTTGGCAGTCTTTTCAACAGTTGTTGGCACTTTTTCGCTTGCCATTGGCTTAGGAGTTGCTGGCGCAGCTGTTGGTGCATCGCTTTTCTTTGAGATGGCTGCTGTCGCTGTTGGTGTTTTGGGTGTTGCTGGTGTGCATTTTGGTGATGTTGATGTTGTCTTACCCTCCGTTTTGGTAGCTGCTGTTGATGATAGCTTTGATGTTGCTGACGTAGATTTTGGTGAGATTTTCTCAATAGTTGTTGCTATTGCAGGTTCAGTTTTGTCTGTTTCTTTCGCCGTAACATCAATAGTTGCTGTTAATGTTGCTATTTTGGTGTTGGTTGGTGACGACTGTTTTGTGCTGATGACCGCTGTAGCTGTTGCTACTTCGGTTGCTGCTGACGCGGTAAGGGCAATACTTGCTGTTGACTTTAATGCTTCTGCTGCTGCTGGTAGCTTGGGTGTTGCTAGTGGGGATATCGGTGTTGTTGGTTCCGATTTGGCTAAGATTGCTGTTGTGGCTGCTGTTAGCTTGGGTGTTGCTGGCGTGGATTGTGGTGAGCTAATAAGAGTTGCAGCTGTTGCTGTTGTAGTTGCTGTTGTAGTTGCTGTTGACTTTGTTGTTGCTGTTAGCTTGGGTGTTGCTGGCGTGGATTTTGGTGAAGCATTTTCTGTTGCTACCGTCGACTTTTGTGTAGTTGCTGTTGGCTTAGTTGCTGTTGCTGCTTCAGGCTTATTTTTTGTTGCTGCTTCAAATAAGGCATTTGTTGTTGCTGCTGGTTGCTGCAGTTCAATAACAATTTGCGACTTCAGCAGGGGGGCTGCTGGTGTTGGTGTTGTTGGTGTTGCTGGTGTTGCAGCTGCTTCCTCTTGCGTTGCTTCCAGCTGACGCTCGCTGAGCGCCTTCTTGCGATTTGTCATGTAGAGCGTCTCCCTCGAGCTGATCTGTGACCAGAAATCCTCACCGCTCTCTGACTTTTGCAATGCTTTGCGTATTGGTTTGGGCGTGGCAATGCCCTCTGTCTTAATGGGTGTGGCTGATGCAGTTGCTGCTGCATTTGCTGCAGCTGTTGCTGCTGCTGTTGCTGCTGCTGTTGCTGCTGCTGTTGCTGCTGCTTTTGCTGCTGCTGTTGCTGCTGCTTTTGCTGCTGCTGTTGCTGCTGCTTTTGCTGCTGCTGTTGCTGCTGCTTTTGCTGCTGCTTTTGCTGCAGCTGTTGCTGCAGCTGTTGCTGCAGCTGTTGCTGCTGCTGTTGCTGCTTTGGCTGCTGCTGTTTCTGCTGATTTGGCTGCTGCTGTTTCTGCTGCTTTGGCTGCTGCTGTTTCTGCTGCTTTGGCTGCTGCTGCAGCTGTTGCTGCTGCGGTAGCTGTCTGATTTTGCTCAATCGATGCCTCGTCGAAGGTGAATATTTGTGCAACACTCACGTGTTGCTGATGGGGGGCCCTCTGCTCTTGCAGCTGCTGCTGCTGTTGCTCCTTGACTTTTTTGAGCGGCGATGTCTTTGCCTTAGGCGCTGCCTTCATGAAACCCTCGGGCAGCGACTGATCCTCAACGGCATTCGTCAACTTTTTCTTTGGCAGCTTGAATATCTTGTGTATCTGATGATGCTCCTCCACGGACTCCACATTCACCGTAAACTTTCGCTTGGGACTGTTGCTGCTGCTACTGTTGCTGTTGCTGTTGCCCGTTGCCGCTGTTGGCGCCTCCTCCAGCTCCAGGACGCTGGGCATATACTGTGTATTAGGCGCATTTTCCACCTCCACCACAGCGGTGATTTTGTGACGTAACTTTTTGCTCTTCTTCTTTTGTTGTGGTTGCTGGGATGTTGAAGATTGGGACTCGTCTGCTGTGGTGCTGTTTGTGCTATCGTGACTGCTACGTCGCTCCAAGTGTATCAACTGAAAAGTGCCTGAGTTTGATTTTTGCAGCTTGTTAAGCAGCTCCTGTTCCTGCTCCTGAATGATCGAGGCGCGTCTTCTCAACTCCCCGGCATTCAAATCATCATCGATCTTGTCTGAGGAGATGTCCTCGCAAATGTCATGAAATGTGGGACACTGCACCAGGCTCAAGCGTCGTATGGTTTCGGTTAGTTGTGCTTGCTCTTCCTCATGCTCCTCCAGTTCGGATTCCTCCGAGCTGCTGCTTTTAGCTGCCGTCAATTGCGGTTGCTGTTGCTGTTCTTGCTCCTGTTGTTGCTGCTGTGGTTTTTCTAGTTGTGATCGCTGCTGCTGATGCTGCTGCTGTTGTCTTGGCATTGCTGTTGTTTCCTCTTGCTTCTCATCGCGTATGTAGAAGCGTTCGCGCAACAATTCGCCCGGTGTCTTCTTATTGCTGATGGTTGGAAAGGCGGCAAGCTCCTCTGCCAATTTCTGTCGCCAACTCAAACTGGGTTCGGTGGCCGGCGGCAAATCGCGAAATTGATGCTCCTCCTGTTGCTGTTGTCGTTGTTGCTCGTGGGTTGCTGTTGTGGTTTTTGTTTGATTCTGCTGATCTGGTCGCTCCTTGCTGCGTCTGCGTATGGTGGATAAGCGCACCACCGCCCGATTACGGCGTATGGTGGAGCGACGTGGTTGCTGCTGCTGCTGCGGTGATATTTGCTCTTGCTGCTGCTGCTGCTGCTGCTCTTCTGATTTTTGTTGTTGCTGGTTTTGCTGACCCTGCTCCTGCTCTTTCTGCGGCTCCAGTTCTTGTTTACGCTCCACAGAGTCTGAACGTCGATATCTAGCAGAACTAACATCAATATCCGCCGTATTTATAGCAATTGGTCGGGCAGGAATATAGCGACTGTGGCTGTTGTGGCTGGTGTTGTTGCTGTTGCTGCTGCCATAGCTGGACACATATTTGGGCGATTGAATGCGCGTTAGGGGCATCAGACTGCTATGGCCACTATGACGACCCGTCAGAGCCGAGGTCTCCGTAATTGTTGTCAATTTGGGTTGATAACGTGACGATAAACCCAAAATGCTGCTGCTCGAGTTGCTGCCGCTGCTGCTGCTGCCGATTGTGCTGCTGGAGTAGCTGCTGGGTGTGGTGCGTGTGGTGGGCAGCAGCGGCACCATATAGCTGCCCGGATAGGCTCGATTATAGCTGGATGTATAGCTGCTAGTAGGAATGCTGCTGCCGCTGCTGCTGCCCAGGCCGGAGCTATAGTAAGGCGAGTATAGCTGACTGCTGCCGCCGCTATAATAATAATTACTCGAATCCGAATACAGCGGCATTTTTTAGCGTTCTTCGCTCAACACTCAAGAAACACAAAAAAAAAAAAAATCGTTCACAAAAATTTGCACAACTTTTCCTTTGATTCGTTTTGTAATTGCGTTAGTTCTCGTTGCATAAACTGCGTGAGTGTGTGGAAACAAGTGTCTATATTTATATGCCCAGTGTTGTTGCCAATTGTTTGCCTTAATTTGTTACCCATCCTCAATACTACAAATACACTTTACTGTCTCTACACTTCTGGCTTTCTCAATATTTCAAACATTATTTTTGCGAATTTGGGTGCCAAAATCGAGAAAGTTTTACAGCGGCTTTGAATATTTCATAGCTTAACGCTTGCATGATTTCAAGAACATATATAGATAAACTTTCTATATGTATGTATATATTATATATAAATATTAATTATGCAATATTTTTGTTTTTTGTTTTTTTTTTGTTTTTCGTTTTCGTTTTTTTCTTTTTTTTTTTTTTTAAATTGCTGTCAAAACGTTGCCAAAAACTGAACAACATTAATTATCTCAAAATGAACTATAATTGCCAGTGATTGAAGGGCTAATGGTGAACTGGATTTGTATTGAAATCGACCAAGACAATTTCAACTGAACAAATTCAATTTATTTCCTAATTGCAGCTTTTAAGGGTTTACTGAACTGGATACATGTTCAAAATGAATTTGTAGTTGAATTAAGTTTGCATTATTATTTGGTTATTTTGTTCGAAATATTGAGTTTTGTAGATTGGAATTTAGGAACTGCACTGAGAAGAAGATGAATAGAGACTAAACTAATATAATATTACTAATATAGACTTAAAGGAAGCTGAGAGCTCGGTGTTACGTAAAAATCGAAAAAAATCAAAATAGGCATTCGTTTCGTGACGGAATAAGCTTCCAACCTGAGAGTTGAAGACTTGGCTTTGCTAAGCCTTAGCTCAGAGCTAAGCCAAGCTCTGATCTATCGACGGCTTGTACTAGTGCAGTTACTTAGAATTTGTCTAGAAAACTAACAAAAAACTTAATACGTTGGCTATTTTTTGTTAATTTCCCTTGAAATAATTCGGACACATTTAGATGTATATTAGCTCTGACCACATGCGGCATATAGAAATAGACTATGTTTTATATAGTATATAAATTTTTGTATGACGTAAGATCACGAGTCGACGGGAAACATTGTTATTGTTATTGTTGTTGTTGTTGTAGCTCTTGTTATTGTTGTCGTTGTTCCTATTATTGTTGCTAACCTGTCTGGTGAATTTTTACGTTGACGCGTCAAGAATTTGATTTGTCAAATTTTCTATTTATTTTTTTTATTATTATTATTTGTTAAACTTTATTGGGAACCGGCGAGTTACTTTTCAAAAGTGTAAAGGTTGAAAAGAAAATTCAAAAAATTCCAAGTACCAGACACTTTTTTTCAACGAGCCGAACGCATTAACGGAAACTACTGAAATGTGAAAAGACAGCGCGAAATATGTTCAAGCATTGGAGATGTTCCTGATCTCACACACACATCCATACACTCACACACACACACAAATACACACCAGCATAGCAAGATAGAGAGAGAGAGAGAGAGAGAGAAAGCTAACTTCGATATTATTGATGCTGTCGATGTGAATGTGAGTGTGAATGTGAATGTGAATGTTGTTGCTGTGTGCGTGTTGAGGAGGCCAAAAGCAGACCCCAGACGAACAGCAACAGTGGCAACAACAACAGCAACAACAACAGCAGCAATAGGCTGACTGGCAGATCTTCGAAATTACCGCTCTCAGTCAAAGTTGTTTATATATACATATATATTGAGATTTCGAAATATACCAAAAAACATACAAACACAATAATCAACCACACAATCATAAATTAAATGTCCACAGATGAGCGCGAGAAAATTGTGTGTGTGTGTGTGTGTTTTTTTTGAGTTTTGAAATATATACATTTGGCAAGTGTCTTCTTCTTCTTATTCTGCTTAAACATTTTTCTTTGTTTTTGCATAAGCGAAAGTAAAAGCCAAGCAGCTGACAGCGAGGGAGATAGAGACAGAGATGGAGAGAGAGAGATAGAGACAGAGATATAGAGAGAGAGAGAGATAGAGACAGAGATAGAGAGAGCGAGCGGGGGAGAGAGAAAATAAGAGAGCAACGATCTGTAGACGATCTAAAGATGCTGTCAAAATTGTAAATCTTTTCGAAAATGTTTTTCAGCACTATTATGAACTCACAGATTCGAGTGAATTTTACAATATCGAATATGTGAAAGCATTTCAAAGAAAACATAAAATAATATCCAGATATAAAAGCAGCTAAAAGTTTCTACAAGATTTGCTAACCTTCAATCGAGTAGAATGTCATATTTGTTAGAGTTTCTATTTTCCAAAAATGAAACATGCATAAGTTGACCAATTAAATGAGTTAAGAAGAAAAATTTCAACTCATATGCAAAGGAATCCCTCAAAATGACCGTTTTGTATTACAAAGTAGGAATTGGTCAATAATTTGTACAAAAATACTCTAATTAATATATACCATCAGCTTTGTAGTATGGCTCTTATCCTGTACGCATCAAAAAAGCTCACACCTGTTATACATATATCTGAATTGTGTTTGCCATGTCTCTCAATCGATTTGCTTTTTATGATTTTATTTTTTATTTTATTTTTTTGGTGTTTTAGTACCCAACAACAATTTGTAAGCAATAATAATATGAAATATGTATAAACATTTGGACACATCTCTGGCACGTGTGAACTTAAACCTAACGAAAGCTTTGCAGATGCACTTTGGGTCTTATTATAAATCCAATTTAGCTCATGTCAAAATATTCATACACCGAACAAGGGTTTTCTAGATGCATATGCCAACAAAACACATCAGTGCTAAGGGATATATATACAAATGTATATATGCATATTTAGCAGTCTAGTTATGTTTAATAATGCTCAATTTGGAAACTGATTGATTCGTACACCTGCTAGCAGAAATGTTCTTCGCTACGAAAATTGTTCTCCTTGGGATAGCAGAGTTCTTGTTTGTATACCCTGAACAAATTAAGAATATCTGAAAAGGCTATACTCAAGTTGTACTTGAGTATGTAACAGGCAGAAGGTATATATATATATATATATATATATATACATGATCAGCATCACTAGCCGAGTTGATTGGGCCAATCTCAGAGAAAATAGGAGCTACAGACTTTACGCGTGTACCATACACAGATTTAATTTATGACATTTTATTATTAACTTTCCCAATATCGATAAAAATCGATTACTGATAGCAATGAAAACCACAATTTTAAAGATATATCTTTTTAGCCGGGACTTGATATATTATTGATACTTGTATTGCGTTATAGTAGAAATACTTCGATTGATATTTGTGTGATGGATAAGATTCAGGGCATCTCCTAGTCGAGCTCTCTTGGCTAGAGCATTCTTACATGTTCTTTTTCTTACACACATCATCCCCCTCCTCCGTTGACAATTGCCAAGCAAGGGAGGGGAAATAACAAATGGCAGAAAACCAACAATTTGCCACACGACGCTGACAGCGACGGGGTTGCTTTTCGGTTCCGCAAAATGCATTTATAGCCGGCAACAGCGGAGAAAGAGGGGTGCCATCATGGGTGGGGAGTAGTGGGCTGTCCACCGAAAGCGCCAAACAACAACTAGAAATAGATCTGAACTGCAACATGCAACGAGTACCCGCTCGGCACAGAGTACTTAATCTTTAGCGATTTATAGCCAGGCCAACAGACTTTCCATTATTTTTGTAACATTTTACTTGTCGTATAATTCACTCTTTGTATTTTTAGTATTTTCGTTGTTGTATTTTTATATGCACTGCCTGCCTGCCTGCCTGCCTGCCTGCCTGCCTGCCTGCATTCCTAGCGTGTCATCTTGTACAAAAATAACAAAAAAAAACCACAAAACCAAAATTATATAGTAAATAAAGTAGACAACATGTGTATCTTGTACGTTCTAGATAGCTATACTAGTTTTTGAGTTCATTTTGCCCACTAACTTACAAATTTTGTTGAATAGATATTTATTTTGAAAATTATAAAGATATTTTTCATTGCTTACGCTTAATCCATCCAACCTAAAGGGTATTTAATTGAAAGAAAAACAAATCTTTCTTCTTATACAAAAAGTGATGGTTGCTCTTCATTTGATGCTATCTATTTTGAGTTAGTATAACATACAGGGTATTCCGTAGTCGTGCATACCCACAAGCACACGCTTATAATACATGCTAATCTGTATCTGTTATTTTTGTATCTTCTCCGCTTGTTGGCAAAGGCGCAATAAATTGATTTCTAATACCGTACTACGAGTCTGTCCCGCCTGTCTGCATCAATATTAGCTTTATACATACATATATATATATATCTATATATGTATGTAGATTATGCGAATCGCGTTTGGTTGGACTCTAGCAATAATAGTATTTCAGCCAAACTTAATGAATGTTGCTTGTCTAGAGCAAATCAACTATTTTCAATTTCCATTTAAAGATTTATATTACTAAAATCGAGTATTATGAGCATCTTAAACAATTTGATGTATGGTTTGTTTCTTAGCAAGTAAGAGTGCTTCAGTTGAGAGACAGAGAGAGAGAGAGTGGCAGATAGAAAGCGCAAGTCTTTACCACACTTAAATATACGATTTTTGGAACCAATTTAGTGTTTCTGTGTTTGTATACCCTAATATAGCGTATTATGATTTTGTCGTGTCGTGACGACCCCAATATATCCTTTATCAGAAATATTAGCCTAGTCAATATGGCCATGTTCGTCCATCCATGCGTCCACCTTGCTATGATGACTCAGTCATTTTTCAAGTTATGATATTGTAATGTGTCTTTTTGCTGCAGGAAGTACATACTTCGGCGTTGAATAGCTCGGATCACTATATCATACAACTGTCATAGGGAAACTGAGATGCAGAACTTTTTTCTTTGTCAAGATAAACAGATTAAACTTACTCAATACGCATATTATTATGCTCTCCAAATTTAAACCAAATATTATGAAGATCAGACTTCAATATCAAATAGGTCCCATAGTTTTTTAAGAGTATCAAATCATCGGTTTGCCCGTGTTAGCCGTTCTTTATAATTTGTCATACAGTTGATGCGAGGTCAATGTAACTTAGCTGGATTTTGCATTTTTTAGTAGTTGCATAGTAGTGCCCGTATTGCAACATGAGAATTTCTTGATCTTAACATTTGCTATATGCGTAGTATTATAGATATCATGTAGCTATTTCATATACAGGATATCTGTCCAGCGGTCAATAGACTTGTATGTAAATGTAGCATGCTTGTTAAACTTATTTATTATTTGTGATTTTCATTGAGCTACTAAATCATACATATTTAAGAACATGTACATACGTATATACACTCGTTGTGCCACGTACACAGTATAGCTGCATGTAAAAATGCTCGGTATTCAAATTTATATGGCGTTCAAAAATACGAAATGTAATAAATATAAAACTGAAATGATGCCATCGTTTTTTTTTTTTTTTTTGTGCTTTATTATTATTACCTGCACATTTTTAATTAATGTTGTGCAAAATTTAATTGCTGCTTTAATGCCTGGCAAATGGGAAATATATAGCTATCTATATATATATATTTGAATATTTGAGAGAGAGATGCATGCACTTAGGATAGACAAGGCTGGAGTTTATATCAGCTAAATGCACTTTCTGTCTCAGCCTCAGTCTCTGTTTCTGCCCTGTGTTGATCAAATGTAATTGCACAAAAAAGTGCGAAAAGAATTGTATTTATATGTCTGCATACGTATGTATACGTATATATACTCTTACGTCTGTCATATCGGTTGGCGTTACGTTTGCCGTAAAAATATGTCATCTGCATTGCCGAGCGATTAAAATAAATGTGCTCGAAACTGTAACAACAGGAAGGCATCGCAACCAAAATGTGCAAACCAAAAAAGAAAAATAGAAAAAAGGCAAATTGCACAAGGCTGTCAAAGGCCCCGTAAACAAATGACGGCATTTAAAATACGAATGGTATATTTATCATTATAAATGAGCAGCCAATTAAATCTGTTCTACGTCAAATGATAAGCTATATAATTAATAGCGACTTTCATCTAGACTAATCCAAATCTAAAATTTATAGAGTAATGTGTTAAGGATAAATTGAAAAGCCTCTATCACAATACCCAATCATAGAATGTATAAATCAAATCGAGGTTATGTTGTGTGCCACATAGAATCGGATTGCGGTTCCTGTTCCGGTAAGTAAAGTGTAAAGGTTTTGATTTCCAATTGCTTTTCATTATTTGGTTCCGGTTTTCCACTATATGCACTGATCATATTTAGTGCAATGAGTGGTGCTTACAAAAATGTTTAATTTTATGTCGGCTTGACGCAGTGATTATGATAATTGTTTGAAATAAGAGGTTCTCAAAATATTAATCTCCAATACATACATATATTTATGCTATCCAGTTTTAAAGGAGACAAGATAGTTCACAGCCATAGCTTTGTCAAAATTGAACGGCTCAAAGCTTCCCAATGCCACACCTTTTCAAGATTCATGTTAAATTAAACCGGTTTTGCAAGACAATGACATTTTAATCATCATTTGGCTTCTAGAAAAATACTGCGTACCTCGATTATTCCCAGTGTTTACATTTAGCCGTTACATTTCTTATTAAACCACTTTGATTGTTCCCCGCTTTCACATTTGACCGTTACAATTGCAATCGACACATTTCCCGACCAGAACCTTCGCAAGCTTTCGGGTTGCTGTTGTGACTAATGTGAGAAGCTTTTCTGCAGCTTTTACGGCTGACGCCATCTACCAAAAAGCTCAACCAATAAATCGCAAAAGCTAAAGAAAGCTACTGAGACAGGTGGTTGATGGATTGAGGTGGGCCAAGGGGGTGGGGTGTGGGTTGGCGCAGCACTTACCTTCGCACTTGAGACCCTGAATGAAAAAGCCACATACCAGCGAGCCACAATGATCACAAAATGTGGGCGAAAGAAAAGTGTGCACCTTGAACCGATGTGGCATATCAATCTTGAAGCGTTCGCGCAGCAGCTGAAACATAGATCAGGTTAGCGTTGAGTCGGTAAGTAATGGTGTTCCTCTATTTGTGATTGTGGGACAACACCTACAATTGTGCTCGCCGAGTTGAAAACGGAACCGGAACACTTTCCAAGCAGCTTTTCATGACACCTTTTGTGTACGACCGTCTGGCAAGCTGTATTCAAGAGATACCGAAAGAGAGAGAGAGAGAGAGAGAGAGAGAGAGATTAGTAGTTGCCTGGCTGCCAGAGTTGTCATCTTACTCACTTATGCACCGATAGCCCTGCTTACCAAAGCCCCACAAAAACAAATTGCAAAATGCACAAAATGTGGGCTGGCGAAAGAACTTGGCCACAAAACGATGTCCATTGATGTCGTGTGTTCTTCAAAAAATAAGTAAATAATTAACACAATTTGAATTTCAAGTAGTTTTAGATGTTAAAGTAGAAAATATATAACACACCCTAATGTGAATTTGTTGTCTGCCAAAGAAAGCGTTTCATTTATGTGTTTGGTTATTTTTGTTGTTTTCTATACTCACTTTTGATGTTTGATGGCGCCACGTCGATTTGTGATGCTGCGGGGTCGGGTGCGTCTGTCCACATAGCCACTGCTGACACCACCAACACTCTCCCTGTCCCGATCTCGATCTCTGTCCCGATCCCGATCTCGGTCTCTGTCCCGATCTCGATCTCTGTCGCGATCTCGGTCTCTGTCCCGATCTCGATCTCTGTCCCGGCTGTACGCATCCTCCTTGGAGTGCTGGCGTGGTAGCTCAAAGGAATGCTGCTTCCCATAATGATAATGGCTGTTGTAGTGATCGTCACAGTCACGATCCCGTTCACGATCACGACGCGTTCCGCTGGCACTAGTGCCGCTAATTGCGCTGCCGCTGCCGGCGCCACTGCTGCTGGAGGAGCTCTGCTTGTAGCGTACCTGATGCATTAAATAAATTTGAAATGAAATTCTTGAAATGAGAATGGAATTTCAATTTTGAATTTGTAATTGAGTTGAAAAATAAAAATGGATATGTTTACGTATGTATATCCATAAATCAATGCTGAGCTGATTAATTTTTGTGTTTTGCAGTCAATAAATTTTTTAATTATTATCATAAAAACTAAATGCTTGCCAAATGTGAAAGAATTAAAACAAATACTTTTTTATTTTTGTTGTATTTCATTTCAATCAAATAACTCTGAAGATTCCCTGCTGTTCAAATTCATTTCATTGCTGTTCTTCTGTTGTATTCTTGTCGAAAGTTCAGCAATTAGATGGCCATAAATATAGCAAACTGAATTCCTTTAGGCATTTTCACCTTTCACAGTGTAAGACTTCTGCTTTGTTATACCCTGAAACTATACAAAATGTGCAAAAGGGTATATTGAAGTTGTGTAACAGTATGCAACAGATGACAGGATCCATTTTGACCCCATATGGTATATATATGATCAGTAATAATGGTCGAGTCTGTTTATCTCTATGAATAAATATATCTCAGAGATATCATAGTTTTCATCTACCATGGCAAATCAACCCTATTTGCATTTTCCATTTGTGAACATCGATAAAAATCGATTACCGTTATTTAAAAAAAGGGGACATTTTTATAGATTTAGCCTTCCAATTGTATAGGAGATGTTGTTAACCGAAACATTTTTTCATAATGCATAATCTACTAGTCCACTTCACATCTAACAGCTTTGTCCAGGGTATCTGTTGGTCGGATTCTTTATACTTGAGCATTCTAACTTGTTTATTATTTGAAAGATGAAGCAAAAAATACACACTTGAATTGATTGATCCCAATTGAACTGAGACCAACAGTTACGAAACTTGAGATATAGTCTTGGATTATTGTTATCTCGTTGGATAGTTTTCATTTATATATATGTATATACATATTTTTATTTATCTTTTTGCCTTTTATTGATTGTTTTCACTTACATCATGGGTCAGGTGACGTGAGGAGGAGGAGGAGCCGCCTCCGGAGCTGCGTGGCCGTTGGCTGCTGTTGCCGCTGGAGCTGGTTGCCTTCTGCTTGCGCACTTGCGCCCGGGTGAACATCATCTTGGCAACAGCAACAACAATAACAACAACAACAACAACAACAAGAGCAGTAACAACAACAGCAGTAACAACAACAGCAACAACAACAACAACAACAAATGCTCTACACGATTTGCCTCGCAAACGGTAGCTGGATGATTGTATATTCTGGCTCTTTGGTTCACCAATTCCGATGCCGATGCCGATGTTGATCTCAATTCCGTATGCGATACTCTCCGATATGGTTGCTCACTGTCCGAGAGTGTAGGGGGCTGGGAGGAGTGTATGTGTGGGGGGACGGGGGCTGTGCGGCTGCTGGTTCTGTTTTGTGTTATGTGTTTAACGATACGAAAGGCGTATTTCTTATAAGTATTTATATTAAATAAGCTTTTCAGTTTTGTTGCTGCTGTTGTTGTAGTTGCCGTGTTGGCATTTTTGTTCGGCTGCAAAAAGTGACTTTAAGGCCCTGTTGATGGACATCTGAAAATGGGGGGAAAAAAAACACCAACAATTATAAATAAGTAATTGAACAACAACAAAGAATCTTAAATACTCTCACTACGACAATGTACATTCAATGTGCGGATCATAATAAAAATCTGAAAAATGTATTTACGTCTATATATATACATATATATCCTATATACTCATTCTTTGTGCGTCTTCCTTAAATTTCCTCTGTCTACTGCCTTGAGTATTTTATATCTCAACTCCATAAATGAAATAACCCAAGCAATATTTAGCATCGGCTCGTTCAGCCTACAATTAGCAAACGCATCAGCCGCATTCTCATCTGATTAATAATATTTGTTTAATTTTAGAATAGCCGTCTATATGTATATATCTGTATATATACAAATATATATATATATGTATATATACATATTTATATATTGAACCACTTTTATTGATGACATTGCTGACGAGTATCAACTAAAGACCATTTTTTATTTATTTTTGAATTTGCTTCATTAAAACAAGCAAGAATGCTAGGGTCGAGAGAGCTCGACTAGAAGATACCCAGCAAACCCTGTTTAATATAAATTGAATCGTTTAAGGCACAGCCCTTAAGCAGGTACTTAGTTAAGTGACGTTGTTCTCAATTGAAGGCTAGAGAGAAAATGCTTCATCAGCAATAATGCAGGTGTGTTCGACATTCAATGGCAATATAATCTTTTATTGCTATTGGTAATCGATCCTGTAGTGTCTGGGACCCGTTTGTTCGTTCAAACATATAAACAGATGGGCATGGCTCAATCGACTTGTCAACTGATGCCGATATATATACATATATATATATATAAACTTTCCTTCTGCCTGTTACATACTCAAGCACAACTTTATTATACCCTCTTCAACTAGTTTTTGCTTGTGTTCAGTGAATCTTATGAATATGTATCTTATGAGGCAAGTTACAACTGACTTTAAGATTCGCACAATGTTTATAATGAAATTGAAATTTGTAAATTTCATGGCATAAGCGAGAATTGGCTCAGATTAATGGATTTCCTGTGGGTACTAGTATGTTCAAATATCACGTAGTATTTGTTTTTCTCATGGATCGCGAATGGTGGATCGTGCCTGGCAAGGAAATAGTCAATCGTCAAAGTGTTTATATATCGATGTATATATATATATATATATATATATATATATGTGTGTGTGCGTGTGTGATCTTTACATTCACTTAGTAATGGACCACTTTGTCATGCATTAAAAACACAACAAAAAAAAATGTTGAAAAATCGTCGAAAAAGAACAAAAAATATGCTAAATGATGAACTGACAAATGAGTGATTTTGATATAGATGTATATCGTTGACTGATATATGTACATATATCCTGTATTTATTCGATCAGCAATGCATGCAAACAGATCTTCATATTGTTGGTGGATCAGTTTTTCAAGTTGTAAACAATTGACTCATGTGTTGTTTTTGAGTACATGTATCAAATCCTCAAGGCTCGGCGCTTCAATGTTTATGTGTTGTCGATTTGGATTCCGATTCTGATTAAATGCTAAATGGTTGTCCAATTTTGGGGGGGTTGTTCATTTGATGAATGGCAAAAGAAACAACAATTGCCAAAAATCAACAACTACAGAAAAACAGAAACCAATTTGAGGTGCGTTATTTGACGGCATTTTGTTTTGTTTAAATGCTCGCATTTAAATATGTACATATGTATGTGTATTTATTTTTGCAATACGTATTGAAACGCTTAAGGTTTGAAGGGCACACCCACACATTACTGGGGTGTGTGTGTGTGTGTGTGTGTGTGTGTGTGTTTAGGGAATCCACCAGCATGATTTTGGGCTTATGAGTCGTCGTCGTTTAAAAATATAATCACTTTTTTTTTTTTTCTTTTTTATATTTTAGTGCCACCAAAAATAAGTTTTCGATTCATTTCAAATTTGTTGTTGCTTGCTGTTATTATTGCTGTTTTTTGTTAATGTTATTATAAATAGAATTAAGTGGCGATTTGTGCGAGATTGCGTGCCAATTGATTGCCGGATATGATTAAATAAAATGATTCCAAAACAAAATTGGCCAGAAAGGTGAAAATAAATAAAATGTTGGCATGTGGTTATAGATGTATGTAGGTGTAAACATGTTACAGTAACTTTTGACTTTCGAAATAGTTCCTGCAAAATATTATTGAATACATTTTCAAAACCAAATGCAGAATCTTGAAGAATCGCGAATTGCGCTCATTCTATAATGAAATTCGTTCATTATTTAAGATATGTATATAATCTCATATATTAATTGAAGAGTTTTTCATTTGAAAATTACAAATTAGCGGACTTCATCTAAGAATTTATTCCTGGCTAAAGATTTCTGCTGACCTGTTGCAATCTTTTTCTCTGTATACATTGGAATATTTCAAGAACTCCATATCTCAGTATATTCATAAAAATGTTATTATTTTTAGTTATAGTAAAAGTTGTAAGCTGATTAAACGGACGCTTTCAATCTCGCCCTGCAGACGAATCCAGATGAAATTCGAAATATATATTAGAGTACAAATAAAAAGCACTTCAACTGCAGCCGGGAAAATCATATTTTATTTATTAAGAAATGTCACCAAAGAAAAAACAAGAGTCAGCGTGTAAATGCAACAGCGCATGTCAACTTCACAGTCCGATTTACTTTGCGGTTAACTGTTTTAGCTACAAACAAATTGAGACTGGTTTGAGATTGGAATTGGAATTGGAATGGAAGTGGGTTGAGGACTGCCTTTGGCTTGGTGTGGCGGCAAACTTGGATGGCTATAGCCAACGCTGGCTACTATTATAAACACATTCCACATTGCTACAAAGCACGCACACACACATACACACACAGAGAGACACACACACACACACACACACATTTGCTATAATAAATATTTGGTAGTGGGAAATGCTTTTGTTTTAATGCCCCGCAAAACACAGCGCAAATTGACTGGATGATTGTGTGGCCGTTGCGGCGACTCTGGCAGTCATTTAAATATATGTGCCTGTATGTACACATACATATGCATGTGTGTACATATGTGTCTGTACAGATACAGATGCAGATACAGATACAGATATATGTGTGTGACGTCATAAGAGCCTCGAAATGTGCTCCGATTGGAGGCTTCACTTTCAAAAAAGACGCCTGCACTTTTACTATTATATTATTATTATTATTTTTGTGCTTACTTTTAGCTTAGCATGCTTCAATCCGTACACTTTTCAACTAAAAAAAAAAGGAGAAAATAAAAAGAGGAGCACACTGAACAAAAAAAAAACCCATGAACACTTTTCACTTTGCTCCGCTAAAAGGCACACGGCGATTTGTGTTTGCCACAATTTGGTGTTTTGTGATTTGTCATTTGTTTGCTGTGTTTGCAAAGTTGAGTTCTCGAGCATTTGCTATATTTCATTTTTCATTTTTCATTTTTCATTTGCCATTTTGCTATTTCCATTTGGCATCTAGCTTTTCCCGTATGCCAAACAAACAAGTACGAAACGAGCGCGCGAACGAATATGAAAAATCAGAAGAAAATTGACCGAATATTATGATGGCAAGTGGCAAGTAGATGAAAATGCAAGGCAGGCAAATCTTCCGCTCGGTCTTGTGGCTGCTGCGTTGATCTCGGCACGGAATGGAACAGAAAACAGAAACAAACAAACAAAAAAAAACAGAATAATACAGAAATCCGTTTGCTGAAAGTGATATATACCTGAGCACACAGTCAGTATCTGCTGCTAGCGTGTGTGTGTGTCGGTCTATAAGCGGTTCACTCTCTCATTCTCTCTTTTGCGAGTGCAAGAGAGCTTTTGTCGATCATTTTGACAGAGTTATGGCCAGCATATGGATCATGTGCTCTTTGAATTAAACGTTTATTATATGCACGCAATATTCGAGTATATAGAATAGCAATACAGAGCTGGAGAGGGGGAAAGAGAGAGAGAGAGATAGCGAGAGAGGGAGAGAGAGCGTGAGAGAGAGAGAGAGAGAGCGAGAGAGAGAAAGAGAGAGAGAGTGCCAAGAAGCGCGTGCAGTGCGTTTGAGAATGCACTTTCTTCTGCGTTTCTTTAGAAAGTCCTTCGGCTTTTGCACACTTCAAAAAACATTTTGAATCCTTTGATTGAACTTAACTTACTTATTCCTTATATATTTGAGCCTATTTATTTTACTATAGTTATACTTGAAATACTTTAGCTTTACTCTCAATAACGTATTTTAGTATAATTATGTATTTACTTTAAAACAAAATAAATATTAGAAAGTAAAAGAAATGTTTATTAAACGTAAGAAATTGATGGTTGGCATCTATGATTTGTCTGATGGCTTCGAAGCATTATCTGAATCTCTTAACACTGTTTTATGGAACATATATATATATATATATATATATGTACATACATATATTACTTTTATGTAGGCAGAGCATCTGTAAGTCGTTGATGTCGCACCCATATCTACATATAGCTTTTATAGGCACGCGTCTTCGCATTTCTCTAAATACTTCTTTGTGTATTTTTAAATTTTTCCAACCACACTATGCGAGAGTCGAGAGCAAAAGCGTCCGAGAATGAGAAAGAGTACGAGAGCGAGAGAGAGAAGCACATACACACCCACAAGCACACAAGCACACACACACACACACACAAACAGACATATACAAATACGGACTTTTGCACGGGTGTTCTTTTAAGAGCAGCTATTTATTTTATTATTTACAATTTGCAGATGCATTTTTTTTTGTAATCGTAGCGCTGCCCACTGGCAGAATGCTTGCATCCAATGTTGCACTGCTCAAGATTATCGATCTGATGAAAAGCTCTCCTAGAACTCAGTATCGTCGTCTCTAAGCGGTATGGTCCAAATGGTTGCCCATGTTGTATGCAACTGTTGCTGGTCGTGTCGCATTAGGGAATTGCTATCGTATCGATAGCTCGATGAGTGTCATCGATATTGATTAATCACATTTGATCGCAGCATTTAAATGTAGTTAAACATATACGCCAAAAATATTTTCAATTATGAAAATGTTTTCAAAAGTTTTTCTTCTTCTTTTTTTTAAAAAGACTATGAATGACAATAAATGTAAAAAGTCTTCAGTTATCATTAAATTGTATTTACAAAAGTTATTAAGATACTTTGACTTTGGTTATTAAGAAAACAATAAATGACATTTAATTCGAAAAGAATTCAGTTAACGTTTAGTAAAAGTATCTTTACAAAATATTAATAAGGATACAGATTATTATAAATTGATCTATATTATCTTACTGTCTTACAAAATGGAGAATTTTGGGCGATAATCGATCATTTTCAGCTTAATCAGATCAGTGTGCGATCACTGAATGATAAGTTTGTGGGGCAAGCAACTGTTTGAATCAGAAATCCAAATCTCATTACTAACGTCAATTCAGCAATGAGTGTTTATAAAATCGAATATGGTGTGAAATCAGAGTGGAGAACAGAAATCTAGGTTTGGTAAACATGCGCCGGCCAATTTAAGCTAGTCAATAAATTCGATTCCAGCCAGATAGACGTGACAATATTTTATTTTTTATTTGACTTATTATTTCTCTATTGAAATGTTTCCGCCAATTGTCGAATATCGCCTGAAAAAGGAGCTGTGTGATATATGTCGACAGCAGCCGGAGAACTTTTTTGCCTGGCCCATACGTGGGGATCTGACGCACTGGGAGGCATCAATATGGCGTTTGAAAAATACACCCTACTCCATGGGCATCTTTAAGCTGCACATCAAATTTACTCCAAGTTATCCATTTACAGCGCCACGCGTGAGTTTCACGACGCGAATATATCATTGCAATGTGGACTACGATGGCTACATCTGTTGGGATCTGTTGTCCAGCAAGTGGACACCGACAATGAAAGTGGCAACCATACTTGAATCCATTTGTGCCCTGATGCGCGAACCCAATATCGATGATCCCTGCGACGAGGACATGGCCGCACTATATCGAGACAATCTGGATGAGTACAACAGCAAAGCCCTCGACTGGACACGCAAATATGCAGTTGAGCCTGATGAGCCCTTGCCACCAATTCATAAGATGACAATTGACGACGACGACTCCGACGATGACTCCGACGAGGACTACGACGACGACGACGACGATGATGATGCTGATGACGAGTATAATGAGGATGATGATGATACTGATTCGTCTAATGCATTGACGCATGTTTCCGATTTGACAGAGATTTCTGCGGAGACAGACAATGCGGATGAGAGTGCAGATCTTTGCTAATCAGCTGTTCAAATTCTAGATCAATCGAGTCGATATAGCGATATATACGTTTATCTAACTGTATGAACTCAATCTGTGGGTTTATTTCTTTGGTTGGTTAAAGGTTTTTAAAAAAGGATTTATCGACATCATTTCCTTATTATTGGCTGAAAGTAACAGCTCAAATTCCCTTCCAGACATATCATATACGCTAGTCGATAATATCAAGTGTGCTCAACCGAACTTAGCCAAGTGCCTAACTCGCAACGACTGGCGAATAATATTAGTATGTGTGTATATATTATGAAAAATCAATAAATTAGTATCTGCAACTTGAGGAAGTAAAACTGTTTCTCGTTTTTTGCTCGTTTCTCGTTTGCATCTGGTCGGCTTATTTCAGAATATTTGCTCTTGTTGTGTTTTCAATCCTTAAGATACATTTGTACTATTTCCTTTACTCACACACACACACACACACACACACACATAGCTGACAGTCGCGTGCTTTGTGATTATAACAGAGCTTCTATCTATTTATGAATGCACATAACTCTGTATGTGTGTGTGTGTGTGTGTGTGTCTTGTGTGTAACTGGACATTGCATGTGGTCTATATCAATTGGACTGCTTGCTGGGAACTGAATGCTATGTGGCCATCTGTTGGCTTTGAGCATTGCATGCAGCTCGCAATGGACTCGGACTTGGATTTGGATTCGAATTTCGATTCGAATTCGTGTAGCTATTGTGGCACATCTGTGCATGCAATTATTAAATTCACTTGTGCCACATGCGCTTTTGTATTCCTGCTGCACTCCTTGGCCACATAACAAATGCTGTAATCAGTCATTATCATCTACAGTTTTGGGCCAGCCCCAATTCATTATTATAAACACAAAGCTAAGGACATATGAGTCGCACAAATACATGGAAGATGAATGATTAAATTTTGTGCTCAACAAGTCAGCAAGCAGTAATCGAGTTAGTTCCTAAGCCCAGCCGTTATATATATTATGTTGCCAAATTTTACACTTTTTTAATACTTGTATTATAGAGTATTTTTTTTGAGTGCATTTCATGTAAAGATAAATATAAAGATTGATCTATAATTGAAATATTTGTTTGTTGTTAAGTTGAAGATTAGGCTCATGTTGCCACAAAGAGATCAACTTACGTTTTATATGTTTAGCAAACAAGCTCAGCGCTATAATATAAATATCGGATGTGGGCAGGAGAGAAGGTAACAGCTAGATGTCTCGATGAGTATCAAGTGGCTCTAAGGTTGGTATCTGGTATCTGAACTTTGTTTGATATTTACAATATATGAATACCCATTGTCATGTGCCACCTTGCGTTGTTTACACATACACTGAACTACAAATTCCACTCATGGCCAATGTGGCTGGGCTTATGGCTTATGATGTGGGAGTCAAGAACTTTGCGTGTCCAGATTGGATGGCACAAGACTGAGCAAAACGGACACGGACACGGACACGGACGCGGACAAGACACAAAAAGGGGTTGGTGGGATTGGTTAGGGTTGTGCCCAGTAAGACTACTGAATACTGCTGGGCTACTGGCTTCACGTCGTACAATCAATTGCTATTAGTTTTCATTACAGTCAAATTACCATAAAATCACATAGACCGTTAGTTGAGTTGAGTTCGTGCCATTGTTGCCATTTGTCGTTGTCGTGGCCACCTGACCCGCCTGACCACAATGCCTTACCTCAACCTACCCTCCTCTATCCGACCCCCGCAATTCAAGACACTTTTTCGATATTCATAGAATAATTACACTTTATCAAGGCGCAGCGCAGTTCATGAATTAACACTAACATTTGGGTCGGGGTATGCAGGGGAGCGGGTGCATGGGGGTTGGAACTGTAGCCGGGTTGTTGTTGTTTTAGTTGTTGCCCTCGATTGGATAGTTTCCTTCAGCGCTGACCGTGGTGACTGGGAAATTAGTCAAGTTTGTTACGTTTATGTGAGGGAATTACCGTAATTAGAATATATTGAGCAATAAAAGTGATTTTTATTATTCGAACGCACAACGTGAGTTGAACTGAGATGATGGTGATGGTGACACAATGGACTAAGGACTACAATATGCTGGACACCACACACACACACAGGTGAAACATTTGGAATAACTGAAAGAGTGACCTCTTGTGGAAATTCTCGGCCTTTGTGACAATTTTTGTGGCTTCTTTTTTGTGCTTCTGTCCCGGTAGCTATTAAATGGCTGCAGCTCTCAATTTTCTCATTGTTGCAATCGTAAATGGGCGACAAAGACAGAGATACACACTGAGAGGGAGAGAGAGAGAGAGAGCGAGAAAGGAAGAGATGGAGTGAGAGATAATGACAGAGATAGAACTTGGCCTGGCCGCCTGGCCGCCTGGCCGCCTGTCGCCTTCAGTTGCAAATATGCAGCAGCTGTTGGCTTTTGTGCGGATTATGTTCAAAATGCTCAAAAAGTTGCTAAATTTGTAATTACAATTATTGTACAAAGAAAGTTTCAGTTGCATGGATTTTGCTCTGTTGCCAATCAGTCAATTCGCTTAAGCTAATCTTTCTTTCAAGTCGTCTCAAGCTTTAGGTTTCTTGTAGACCGACAGGGAACTTTGACCCCTTCTATGCACAATACAATTCGGGTCATCTGTGAAATTTTTCTTGGAATTCTCTCTTCATTTAATTACATTTGGCAATTTCAACATATTTTTGGAGCACATTTATGTTACTACACAGTTGCAGAGATTCACTCAGTTCTTAGCTTCTTACTTTGCGTATTACTAATAGCCGGAAAGTCAACAATATGTAAATTTTGTTTAAAAATGGATTATAAATGCATATTAATAGTTTGCTGCCTTTATTGAGATTTTGGGAACTTTCTTTATGATCAAATTTGCAAAGTACTTCAACTTCAGAAATCTTTAAGTCGAGTACAATTTTGCAATTAGTGTGGAACCGGATATTACCGTTAATGTTGCAACTGGCGTGTGCGTGTGTTTGTGTGTTTGTGGCAACAATGTAATTGTGCCACAAGCAGCACTCAACAGCTGCCTATAAGCAAAGTGTGTGGCACTTCATAAAGACTGTGCCAAAATTAACTTTGACACACACACCACACTCCCCAGTGGCTTAGAGTGTGTGCAAGTGTGTATGAGTGTGTTCTTGCGAGTGTGGGTGCCATAAAAACGCAGCTCATTGGCTCCTAAACATGCCGTTTATGAGCAGACACAGATAGAAGCTGAGATAAGAGCGGAGTGGGCTCTGCCATTACACTCAAACAAAAATAGAAGAATAGATATATAAAATAAATATAAATAAAGTTCCTTGTGGCTAGGGTAAAAAGTGCATTGTTGACTTATGTAAGAAATTTAATACACATTTTTATAAAAATAAAAAAATATTAGATATAAAGATAGATCAATTTCACCATCAGTCGACCGATGAGAGCTATATTTTACAGTAGACTGACGTTGAAGATTAGTTGCCCAAATGTGTGGAACCTAGAAAAGCTTGTAATGAGTCAGTTTGGTCTGTAAAACTTTGTAAGCAAATAAGTTCTTTATACGGGATCACAGTTTTCAACCGATTGTTTCAATTACAGCTTTATGATATATACGGATATCTTGTTTATTTTTATACAAGAATATATTCATACATATATTTTTTTTATTTGATTTTATTTTTTCGAAGTGTAGGCGAGACAGTAAAAGGAATTGTGCCGAAGCTGTCATAAGTACTGACCATAACGCTGCATTGTATGCAATTACACGAGTGTGTGTGTGTGTGTGTGTGTGTGTGTGAGTGTTTGAAGTTGACTGCCAAGAAACGAATGTCAATAGCCAAAAGCAGCTGTCAAAACACAGACGCTGTTAATGTAATTTGACAATGAACGGAACTGAACCGAACCGATGAGACCAAAGGCCAGCCATACCGAACCGCATCGAGGAACCGTACGCAGTAACATTTGCTGTACGGTTCTCAGTGGCTGCACGGGTATCACTCTGTCGACCTATGCAACTTAATCGATTGGCATTGTGGCATTTTCTAGGTAATCGACTTTGATGGCCAGCAGAGACACAGTACATGAACTTAATGAGTTGACACACACACACATAAGCACACACACACGCTCACACTAACACACACAGTCACACCCCTCTCGTCAAGCCCATAAATCGCTGCTGGTCGTTTATGAAAACATTCGACGGGCCCGTTAAGTTCGAATATGCATTAAACTTGGGCACTTTGGGCCCGTCATTTGGTCTTGTTTTGTTCTGTTTTGTTTTCGCCGCCGTGGAAAAAGCTTATAAAAAATATATATGCATGTATATGTGCATATATAAATAGAGCCACGCTTTCATAATCCCTGTCCTAACGGCCTTAATGTGTGTGCACTTAAATCTATAATATAAAAATGCATAAAATACTGCATGGCATAAATTATGAGTTGGGGCCGTATTTAGGCTGGACCTGCTTTGCAAATTCGCAAGCCTACTAACTACGTATATAGAGAGACTAGGTGTATGAGCTTTCAGGCATACAAAACTGCAATGCAGTAGCTGATGAGAGACGCAGAGAGCTTTTAACTCATTATTGAGTTTCAGCCGTAGTAAGCAGAGCTTAAAACTCGCGTCAGCTTAAACTTGTTTTAAAACAATGTAAAATGACTTCATTTGATGATCAAGGTCGAAGCTTTTGACCTGTTCGCTTTGAAAAGGCTGACTGATATGAAAAGATTACCAAATAGATGTGTGAACTTTCTGGCATAGATCATAGAGGGTTTTTGACTGAGTTTTTGGTTCAACCTAAAAGCAAGTATGGCAGAATTGCATTAAATTAATGTTATGTAAGCGAAAATTGCGTTTTACAAATCCAATAATCTGGTGCTGCCTTAGCACCAGTTAAATGAGTGCCGCACAAATGGTCAAATGGGATGAAATGGGGGAGAAATGGCCACATTAAATTACAAGCTAACCAGATAACGTTGCCAGTGGAGACAGGCAGCAGAGAGCCCGTCCGAGAGAAACCTCAGCAGCAGCTGGTCAACATCTTTTGATAAAGAGGCGAACTGAAGCCCTAGATGCAGTGGCTCCAGTTGCAGATGCTTTGACAGCCATTCATTTTCACTGGCCAGTTTCCGTTTGCGGTTCGAATGGGGTAGGGTGTAGGGTGCCGGGTGTAGGGTGTGGGGTAGGATGTTGTGGCAAGAGTATAAAAACTTAGCAAGCAGGCAAAATAGATAAACTGGCGCCACATGCTTCGCAATTTGACTCTATTGCAGCACATCAGCTTTCATTGGCAAGGTGTCAGTCCAAGCACAACACGCAAACACACACACACACACACCCGAAACACCCATGTGTGTATGTGTTGTACATGCCACAGACAAGCGTTTCAGATTTACAAAACATTATATTCATTGAGGGCAAGCGTTGTTCAAGTCGCCGCTCAGATTCGCCAAGTATTCTTGTTCTAGATTGAGTTTGAGTGCACTCAGAAAAATAGATGTGCACTTTTATGTGTATGTCTATATATGTGTATTTGTATGTATGTGTGTGCGCCAGCATACTGCTGTATATTTGGATAAATATGCATAGGCGATTGTCTACCTTGTCTCACAATGGATCCAAATGAAACTTGTACAGCTGATTTCTATTATAAGCATGCCCAATTAGAAAGGAATGCCTTTCAAATTATAGTCTTTATGGCTATCGCCAATCGATTTGTATCAAATTCGATCAAATGATCTGTATGTGCGTGTAGTTTTCGATATCTTATATAACAAATTTGAAGTCTCTACAACAGTTCAATGAATTAACTGCTGAGAACGAGAGAGAGAGAAAAGAGAAAAAGAGAGCGAACGAGCTTTTTATTAATCAAAGCTTAGATCCGTAAGCTTGCCAGCTTTGTTATCGATAAAATAAAATAAGGTCGACCTGGGAATGGTACTTGATAACTTATGCACCAAATTTGTAATCTCTCCTTCTAGTGTTTGAGTACGGGATATTCATACAAATGGGCTTGGCTACATTAACTGAGCTATTAATGATTATCAGGAATATATATACATATATATACTTTATTGAATCAGATATGATATCTTTTGCCTATTGCATACCTTTATGACTTCAGTATACCCTTAATACCGAATAGAGGGTAACTGGAACATTGCAGCTCCAGTAATCCTATAAATTTATCACCAGAAGTATATATTTTTCCGAGTGTGTAGCTTTTAATTTTGGGTTGGACGGTTGACGTTGGGTTTGTGTTGCAACATCAATGTTTTGCGGTGCCCAACGGGGACGACTGTTGATGCCCCACTGCTGCTGTCCAAGCATTTGCTGGTTGTTGTTGCAATTGCAGAGCACGTCCATCAGTGGCCCATTGTCTGTGTCGCGCATACATAATGAAGTGAACCCGAAGTG
This sequence comes from Drosophila imparisetae, assembly GCA_035042265.1. Taxonomy (NCBI): domain Eukaryota; kingdom Metazoa; phylum Arthropoda; class Insecta; order Diptera; family Drosophilidae; genus Drosophila; species Drosophila imparisetae. The sequence goes on along the minus strand of JAWNLP010000405.1, from coordinate 943,434 downwards.
CAGCTGCCTGCTACATGCTACCTGATACATTCTACCTTCTGCTCGCTACTTGCTGCTTGCTACATGCCGCCCGTTACATGCTACATGCCATCCCAGTCCTATTGCTATTGCAGTTGTATGTTACCTTACCTGCCTAATGATGATGATGATGATGTTGATGTCGAGCATAATGAAGCTACTGTTGCTGTCATTTTCGGGGGTGGTGATTGGCTCACTGTTTGTTAACACTGAAGCTGGGGCAATTGTGGGGCAACTGACGGTCAACTGTGGGGCAACTGTGGGGCAGGTGGGAAAGCTACCGTTACTGGTTACTGGCATTGAAAGAAACGCAATTAGCACTTCGATTGTGTTCAGTTGACGCGAATTGCATCAAATTAATGTCTTCATTAAGGGGCAAACAGAGCAGCAGAGAAATTCGAAATCCGACTAAACGAGCAACAAATTTCGACAAAATGTCAAAAGCAAATGAACAGTCGTCAAGGACAAAAACACTTTAGATCCACTTGTTGTTCAACATTTAATATTCACTTCACATCAGTGAGTTGACTAATCGAGTGAAATTCATCAATTGTGCAAGTACATATACATATACATATACATATACATATACATACATATACACATATTTTATTTATTTACTAACGAGTTCTTTCTGATATTGCTGCAAAAACTTGCAAAAAGTGTACCTGAAAGTGAGTAATTTTCTCACCATTTGCTAATTACCAATCAAGTAGGCTATGCCTAAACTAAATAAAACTTAGCTCCCACATTATATAGAGTAAAACAGTCAGTATTCAAATCAGTGTGCATAAAAAAAAGATTGAAAGGAGCAATAACTCTTCAGTGCAACCGGTCAATTCCGAGGGCGATGTGAAACAAGCGACAAATGCCAATCTTTCTGACTTAGCCATTGGCGTACGGGCCAAGTCTTTCGTTAGAAGACTTCCGATAGCACTTTTATCAAATTGAAGGACATCGGCTCAGGCATGGCTTAAGCGTATACCGGCAGTGCAGTCGGAAGTTCATAACCGTTTGGGCTATCGCAAATGGTTGTCGGTGAAGCCCATGCTGAACTTCATGGAGGAAAAGAATGGAATGCGTCCATTCGAAGTAACATTCCTGCTCGGCGGTCTGGAGTGAGAATATTCGCGTCTTTTTAAAATGGATGCATCGGGCCACTATTAAATGGAGAATGCCATTGCTATTGGCCAGAGCGTACTTTTTCAAAAAGTACTATAAATGAAAAATTACGTTAAAAAAAGCTATTCGTCTGGTCAAACGATCGTCATTAAATACAATTTCAGACCACGCCCACACCCGCCGTCCCCAGGAAATATGGCACTAGATATATTGCTAGTAACACCCTTACTAAGATTGTACTCCAAACATTTTTTTGACTGATGCCCCAAAAATTTCCAAAAGCCCATATCTCCTTGAATTGAAGAGCTACAGTTACCAAACTTGGAAGGAAGGTTTTTAGCTTATATCTACAGTATTTCTTGGTTACACCCATCCTGTTCTTTGCTACTTGTTATCCGCTGGAATAACTTGTGGTATCAAAGCATTTCGGAGTCGGTTACGCCAGACTGCAACGCGACATATTGCTGGCCGAGTGCAAGATGTCCAAATAGGGCACCACTTTGCCGGGCTCCACGCCCGCATTAGCGGCAATAACAAGCTTCGGCTCCACATGCTCAATGCGTGGGCAGAGCTCCCGAGCGGCGAAACCACCAAGGACCACCGTATGTATGGCGCCAAGGCGAACGCTAGCCAACATAGCTACAATTGTCTCTGGTATCAATGACATATAGATCACGATCCGATCTCCCTTGGTCACGCCCAGCTTGCCAAGTCCACCGGTGAGTAGTACGACCTTGTCGTATAGCTCCTGGTAGGTAACCTTGCGCACCGACTCCGTCATCGGAGTCCGCTAGAATGTGCCTATCGATAGCATTGTAGCAGGCATTCAAATACCCACCCACATACCATTTAGTAAATGGCGGATTGCTGTTATCCAGCATGCTGCTGCCATGGCCTGTCCCTATCCAGCAAGTGTCCCATCTCCTTCCAGAAGGCAACTGCATTTTGCACAAATTTGCGATACGCCTTCAAATACCAGGGACTGTGCGCCTCAACGGGCATGCCATATATAGACGACGAAACACCTATAATATATAAAACCAATCGATCGATTTCATAGACCTGCTGAGATGGGATGTTTAGTGGCTCATTAATTGCTAGTCGCTAAATATAACTTAAATTCGGTCAAAGCCAAAAACAAATTTGCACTCTTGTGACATACGATTTGGTTAATTATATTTTTTGGATTCAATAGGTTCTTCGCTTTCAGTCGTCGTACATATATTCCTATGTATGTATTTCTGTTCTGACAGACAGCTCAGCACAATAGGTACTCCTTGATTTGACTCCACAGTATCTATAGACTTTAGCTCAATTCAATCTGAACCTTAAAAATTATTACACTGGGAACGAAAAGCTTATTTTCTGCAGTAAGTACACATATCCACATTGGCTGGATCAGGCCACTATCCCATATAACTGTCAGTACCTATTTTGTTTACCAACTACACTGCTATATATATTTTATTGCACCATTGACACAAGTACTTATAAATATTCACTCTATATACACAACACATTTGCATATTAATAAAAAATCGACTAACTTTCATCATATTTGTCCCTTTGTCGTTGTTTAATTTATAATTAACATAATTTCTTTGTGCTTATGGTAAACGTTCTGTCATTTTGAACTAATTGGGATCACCATTAATAGTCAAGATTAGTTTTGAAAACTTACTGGCCTCGTTATTGGGTTTATTCACGGCGTCTTTAACCAGCTCCATTTTTGCACGTCACTTGATAATTGTATGTATTATGTACTCCAAATCGATGTACATATACATGTACATATATGTATATATGAAGATTCTCTCCGATATGGGGAATTGTAGCTCAGCGTAGACACGACATTCGCTTGGAGGGCTAAAAGTTGCAATGCAAATAAAATGCTCGCATAGCAAGTGAAAGCCAGAACTCAAAGACATTGGATCAAAGGTGTATAAGCACTTTCACCAAATAAGAATATTGCGAAGTTTTTCAAGGCAAATGATACTCTCACTCCAATTAAAATCAAAGTTTTTATAATTAGTCCTTTAAAAAACATTTGACTTTTACATCGAAATCCAAACTAACACTTAAGTTATAGTTGTAACTAAAAATTGTAAATAAAATCTTTTGATTTAATTTATTAGCTTGTGCTTTTTTTTTTAAAGAACGTAACCCAATCGATATCAATTTTGTTCTATCAATATAAAAAATGTCTGAAAATTCACCTTAAAAGAGAATTTGTTTTCTAAAAGCTTGGGTCGATGATGTCTTTTAAGTTTGTATTTCTCCAAGCGCATAGAGCTTGATAAGGTTAATTTACATGTGATGATGGCGCAGCCATCGAGCCTTTCAACTTGCAACCAATGCTTTTTACTGCATTTGTATCAAAATATAATGAAGTCTTAAGTGTGGTAAATATATGTGTACACATATATATTACAATATATATATAATTTAAAAAATAGCTGTGTGTCTATTCCTTCTTTTCATCCTTCTTGGCAAGGTCACCGTGACCACCTCAAAGCCCTGATAACGTGCCGCCTTCACAAGCGGATCAAAGTTGGTCGACGGCGGCTTTGGATGACGACGCAGCCCAGCGCATTCGGTAAACTCGGCAATGTGTTGCGCCACAGTTATATTGGCCAGCAACATGAACTCCTCCACCATTGAGTTAGCATCACGCATTTGCTTGGCCTCCACCTCGAGCGGTTCATGCGTCTCACTGTCCACCTGGAAGCGTATTTCTGGCGAGGCCAGCACCTATGCGCTGAAGATAATGCGAATTATAACAGTGTATTTAGAAGCCTTCTGGAAAAAACTTACCCGTTGTCCATACGACGCTTCTTGAGTATCTTGGCCAGACGATTCAGATGACGCAACGATTTGGCGATCTCACCAGTCTCTGTGGATAAGAACCTGTGCCTCCTCATAAGTCATAGCACACTTGGACTTAATAGAACATGCGCCTTCCTGTCCACTTCCCAAACGCAGGAGAAGGCAAACCGCGCTTGCCCATCAGATAAACAGTTGTGCCAGGACGTATAAAATGGCTGACATCTGCAATGTGCACGCCCACCTCAAGATTCCTATTGGGAAATTCGCGACAATACAGCGTAACGCCAATGTCCGTGCAGCCGAGTGCATATACAGAGCAAATATACAAGACACGCATATCCAGACGCTTGGCATAATCCTCTTCTGTACTGGACCACGGCATTTTCGGCAAGAAACTGAGCACTTTTTCGGAGAACTTGCAGTGCGGCACATCAAGCTCCTGTAAGATCACTTAATTCTCAGTTGCCATGTTGCCCAAGGGGCCCAACGAGCGCACGAAATGCTTATGCGGATATCGTGAATTCCTCGGCCAACAGTCAATGGTCACAATAATGCGCTGATTCTGCAGCTTAACCGCCTGACGGAATCTTGCGATCAGCGGGCACGAAAATGCTTGCTTTTCATTCTCAAATGTCTTTTGCGACAACTTGTCGACCAGCAATGGAAAGTCTTCGAGCGATTTGACATAGACCTTGGAGTCCTGCGAGCCTTGCAGATGGGAATCATACCATTTGCTGGCCATGCGTATAGCGCGACCATTGCGATCGTTGGCGGTCTCGTCGGGCTCGCGATCGGCGTAGGTGTCTCTGGTGAGTCGAAAATTAAATTAAATGTTAGATTCTCAAAACTAAATCCGACTAAAACGTTACTTAACTGTGGTGCTCATTGACAAATACATAAAAATTGCGCGTGCGATCGTGAATAAGCTCGTTGAGACGCTTGTAGATGGACGAGCTCTTGTGTTCCACTTCGTTCAGCACCGTGGTGAGTACGATTACATTATGGAGTAAGTCCTCCTGGTGTCCAATACAATGTAGTGTGGAAATTTGAAGAGGCTGCTTTTGATGTCGTGCTCCGACCTTAATTGGTCCACTTCGTTCTGGAAGCAATACTGACACAGATCTGAGCCGCAGCCGATGTCATCGCGTAGATAATGCTCTCGCACAATCTTCAAGATGTTGCCCCGTTTTGTTTTACGCGTAAATTCGCGTAAAGTTTGCAAATTTGTAACGAAATTAAATAAACACCGCAACTCACATGCGAACACGAAACCGGGGGTCTCTACACGTTCACACAGCGTGCATTGTGCACGAATTGTCAATCATGCAAACATTGTTTGCATACCATTTGCTGGCCATGCGTATAGCGCGATCATTGCAATCATTGGCGGTCTCGTGAGTCTCTGGTGAGTCGAAAGTTAAATTAAATGTTAGATTCTCAAAACTAAATCCGACTAAAACGTTACTTACTTGTCGTGCTCATTGACAAATACATAAAAATTGCGCGTGCGATAGTGAATAAGCTCGTTAAGACGCTTGCAGATGGACGAACTCTTGTGTTTCACTTCGTTCAGCAGCGTGGTGAGTACAATTGCATTGTGAAGTATATCCACCTCGAGTACATCGATGTGTCAAATACAATACATGCGGAAATTTGAAGAGCTGCTTTTAATTTCGTGCTGCGAACACGAAACACGAAACACGAAACACACGGCGTTGTCACAAATTGTCAATAATGCAAACACCTCGTGCATTTAGTGTTTGGCAGCACTAGCCAAGTTGGCGTTGAGCAGCTCTGCTTCGGCAATTGTATTATTAAAATTGATAAAGATTAAATTCGGGATGATTTCGAATGAAAAAAGCTTTCCGCGCGGCGGAATAGCAAACCTACAAGCAAATATCGAAATCAGCACATCAAATGTCGTAAGTAAACAAGGACCAATTCCATCAGTTCAACTGCTGACTTTTCCGGTTTTCTTGCAGATTTTTGGTGCCACCCAGAAAAAGATAAAAAAGGCGCCAAAGCCAATGGATAAGCAAACGGGCAATAAAAACACACAGCAGCTCCAGGCACTCTCTGCGGAATCGCTTACGTACGACACACTCCAGGAGCATATGCTGGTGATGGGCGTCGTGAAATCAGTGGACGCCACCTCGCTCCAAATCGCACTTCCCGGTCGAATGACAGCGAGCGCTCTAGCCGCTGATATATCAGATGCATACGCACGTGTGGCCCAGTTCTATAAGGGCGGCGACGATAGCGAGTATCATGATCTGACCAAGGTGTTCAATGTGGGACGCATCGTCTATGGACGGGCAATGAAAACGGAGAGAAAGGAATGGAATCCCTTAGAGCTTTCGCTGACACTCAAGCCGGCCAATGTGAACAGCAGTTTGCGACACGGCAGCATCAAGAAGGGTTTCATCTTCTCGGGCGCCATCAAGGAGATACAGGAGCATGGGTGTGTGATTGAGACGGGCATTGCAGGGCTACTGGCTTCTATGCATAATGATGACGCAGCACAGCAGCATCACATCGGCGAGCTGATCTTTCTGAAGGTAAAGCAAATTCAGCACAATGCCGAGCGGAGTATTTGCCAGTGCATCCAGCTCGAACAGGACAAACTAAAGATCAAGAGTCGGAATGAGATAAATCTGGACTATATTCTACCAGGAAGCATTGTAAGGTTCAAGGTGTCCAAGCAGCTAAAAAACGGGCTGGAGGGCAGCATAATGAACGAATCGTTTAGGGGCTACGTCAATGAGCATTATTTATCCGAGGCGCTGTACACGCCCCAGGACTATGAAGTGAACGAGGAGTACCTGGCCCGAGTGCTCTATATGATGCCAATGACCAAGCTGGTCTATTTAACCTTAAATATGAATATCGGCGTCACAGCTGAGCAGGAAGCTGCCGAGGAAGAAAAGCTGCCCAAGAAGGGCACCATTGTGGAGAAGGCACGTGTTCTGCGCCATGGCACTGACGGCATTGTACTCGTGCTGAATCGCAAATATAAGGGACTCATCTCGTACGGCTCCATCAAATCCACCTTCAAAGGTAACTACGATCAGGATGCGGTCCTCGCCAAGTACAGCAGCAAGAGCAAGCACAAGGTGCGTGTGCTGGGCTATGATATGATTGAATCGCTCTACTATTGCACCGACGATCCCATCGTGGTAAACGAGAAACTATACATGCTGGACGATCTGCAAGCCGGTGACATTGTTTTGGCTTGCTTTGTCAAGCCAGATTTAAAGATTGGCGGCTACCGTGTCAAAATTGGCAATGTGAATGGCATCATTAAGCATATGCAGATGCAGCTGGCACCAAATCTCCGCTACGAGGTTGGACAGCGTCTGCGTTGCCGTGTCCTGAAAATTTGCACTGAATGCAAGAATTGCTACCTGAGCAACCGCAGCGTATATTTGAGCAAGAGTGCCGCGCTCCTCACCATGCCGCATTCTTCACATTCAGGGAAACTGTTCACTGGCACGGTGGTCCAGTGCGAGCCCACCTATGTAGTGGTCGAGTTCTGTAATGGCCTGAAGGGTATACTACACATGCAGCGCCTCATCGGTTTTATGGAGCCAACCTTTTTCGAGGGTCAGACGACCAAATTTCGAATTGCTGGTACTATGGAACAGATCTTGCTAACGCTGCCTGAGAACAAGTTCCAAGTGGGCGAAATCTGTCCCGTTGAGGTCACTAACGTCTTGGACGCGGGTTTGGAAATTAAAATCACCATCGCTAGCAATGTACAGGCCGAGTCGATGGCATATAATGAGGAGGAGCAGACTGAAGATTTTTTCGGTCTAATGCCACTGCGTCTGCTCTCGGATTACGTGGATCTACAAAAGGCACAAAAACGTATTCATACCGTCGGCATACGCTACGAAGCTGCCTGCATTCAGCAGAACATTTTCAGTCTGCGCGATGTGCCCCATTTCAGCTTTAGTATAACCAAGGATTGGCACACCGTCCAGGTGGGCGATATACTGCGAGCCCATGTGAAGCATCGCACCATGCAGGTGCTGGAGCTACTGGTGCCCGTGCGCAACTATAACAAACTGGTCACGCTGCACGTCAAGATGCTGTGCCCGACAACCTATCGCGATGTGTACACCATGCTGAATCCCGATCAAGTGCTGCATGTCAAGGTGCTCAGCAAGGAGTCGGAGACCAAAACCCTCACCGTGTCCGCCAAACTGACAGATGTGTGGAGTGGCCACCTTTCAGATACAGCCAAGCTAGTGGAGAGGTAAATGGATCAAAAATCCCATTTTTAAAAATACTTATTCTAATTGAAAATACTTACAGCTATTTGGAAGAAATCGAGCACATAAGGAAATCATTGAATAGAATGGAAGAACCCATTGCCAAGCACACAGTGGGCGATAAAATACATGTAATCTTCAAGTGTATCGATCCAGCGACCAACAATTGGGTATATAATTTGAATGGCTCTAATGCAATAACAGCGCTATTAGTTGCCAGCATGGTCGACACAGCGGCAACAGCACCTGAAGTGGGAAGCAAACAACAAGCGGTCATCTTGTGGATTGATTATGCCAACGATATATTGTTGATAAGCAACAAGAATGTTGATATTAAGCATATTAGCAGCAGCAAGGAGTTGCCTCAAAATCTAATTGGCAAATCAGGCATGAAGGCGAAGGTGCTGCTCAAGCTAGACAGCATTGTGGTGTGCTCGCTTAAGAAGGGTGCCAACAATCACCTGGTGCTCTGCCCATTGCGTCTGCACCCCAATGATGTGGAGAACTCCGCCAGTGCTAGTCTGCGACAGGGCGACTTTTGTAATCTGGCATTTATTCACGAAAAGCTGCCGATTGCCGTGCCGGAGACTGTGTGGAAGCTGTGGAAGGACATTAAGCGTGCTTCAGCCTACAAGGGTGAGGTAGTGCCCAAGAAGGCCAAACTGGAATTAAACCCAACGACACCAAAGGTAGCAAGCAATAAAAAAGAGAGAGCTGAGTTGCTGCAGAATAGCGATGAGACCAATGCAGCAGCAGCAGAGGCTGAAGCCAATTCCAGTAAAAAGAAACGGCTTAACGCTAAGGCAAAGGCCAAGGCGGAAGTCAAGTAGGAGCAGCGATTACGTAAGATCGAAGAGCGCAATGCAGATGCCAGTCAGCGACCAGAAACCATCGATCAAATCAAACGTCTAGTGATAGCCGGCCCCAACAGCAGCAAGTCCTGGATACAATCCTTCCTACTGTCAAATGCAGAGTTCGATAAGGCTCGTGAAATTGCACGACGCGCCATCCATTTACTGTATAATACAAATATATAATATACATATAATAAAAATAATACGTTAACAATTGTTTTAGTTTCGACCGTACTCGTTAAACCAAATTAAAAACAGTAAGCAAAAATGCAAACAAGTCGAGATTGCTCGACGAGGAGATGCCCTGAGCCATAGTTAAACATATTAGCTTTAAGTACAAGCGAGAGCGATAGAGATGACATACTAGTTGAGTAGGGTGAGGTTTTTGCATGGTTTGATTTGCTAAGTGCGAAAGGGATGGCAGATACTTTTTTGTTTTACCTGGCTGATGAGAGAATACATTTTGGAATATAGCTTGGGTATTTCTTATCCGATAAAATTTGCACAGTTGATCAACAATGAGTCAAGGTGTATTATATATGTAGTGCAAGCTTATACCTGGGGATATTATTGTTCAATTTCGAATTCAATATGTATTGATATTCGCTTAACGAAAACAGTTATCGATCAAAACGTAATTAGCGTCCAGATCTATACTAAAAATAAAAGTTTGAAGAGAATGAGGTAGATAATTCCTTGGATTCGGAATCAAACCATTTCGCTACATATTAAATTTATGTAAGCAGAAAGATTTATTATTAAAATTCGATTTCGGTAAGTAGGTAAGCTCTTATTAGTATTCCAGCTAAGATCCCGGAGGGCAAAGCTTTCTATACTTTAAGAGTCTTTCAATTTTTTAGTTGATTGTCGATTGTTGAAGCTGCCTAAGAATATTTATTTATTTTATAGGGTCGAAGACGGCAACATTTAACTGTTACATACTTTTTCGCCACTTCATTATACGCTTTTCAGCCATTTGCAATGGGTTCGATGTATAAAAACAGAGAGCAGAAAGCAGAAAGACAAAAGACAAAGACATTTGAAGTACTTTGTTGCTAAACTTCTTTCTTTCTCGCTTTCGCATAGTTTGATAAGCCGACACGATAATTTCACGCTATTCGTTGGCTATAAACGCACACACACACTTCGCTTTCTCTTTCTCACTCTCTGTTTGAACTATTACAGCGATCTGTTGCTTCTGATTTGAAACATTGTTTTCAAAGCACAGCCAAGAAACAGCCTAGTCACTAATCAAGCGTAAAGTTTCACAATGCAGCAGCTGCATTGTCATTACTCTGATTGGGCTGGAGGAGCATGACGTGTGGTGTGGGGGGGGGGGGGGGGGGGGATGTAGTAGAAGGGGCATGTTTGTGTGCGAGGAAGACGATAGTCTCGTCTTTTCTGGTCCTCTTCTTCATCTGCCTTGTGCCGTTTGCCGATGTGTCAAGTGGCACTTGTGGCGTCGCCGCTTGACCAGCAACACGAATTGTGGGTGGAGTCGCTGTTGGGGTTGATGGCAACCGCTTTAACGGTATAGCGGTGCGGTGGGGGTTACCTGGACGTCGCTATTTTTGTCTGCTGCTTGTGCTTATTGCTGTCTGCCGGCATCCTTTATTTATTTATTTTCTTGCCCGTGCTTTGGTTTTTGGCGTGGCGTTGTTTTGTCTTTTTTATTCTTTTATTTCATTTGCCTTCAATGCAATTATACTGGATAAATATCTTCTTCCGTTTTAGCTGTAATTACAAAAGTTTAATTGAGTTTTCTCGGCTCGTTGTGTTCGTTTCTTTTTCCTAACTTCTCATTTCCCCTCTTTAGCTGCTCATACTTCGACGTCTTTGTTGTTTTGTCTTGTTTTTGTCCTGTTCTCGGCGATAGCTGTCGTTGCGGCTGGATAGAAGTTTATCCAGCATTCTCTCTGTAAAGTCGTCCAGGCCTTGCGTCGCCCTGTCCCTTTGTCACCTTGTGCCTCTGTCCCTTTGTCGCCTTGTCCCTCTGTCGCCCTGTCCTTCTGTCGACCTGTCCTTCTCCCGGCGTTGCCACCGTGGCTGTCGTTGACGTCTGTCTTTTTTTCCATCTCTAAGGCTGTATCCCTACACCCAGAAAAAAAATAATATAATGATTAAAGTAACAAAAAATGGAATTGAAAATTATTGTGCCAAAATAAGTAAAAATCAAATCCTGAAAAATATACATATTTCTTCTACATATCAGAAAAATCGAGCTTGGAATTCTGAATAATAAAGTAAGCTACTCTTGATTGTATTCAGAACAGTAACAAAAAGTTGCATTTTTTACTGCAATTTCGACCATGTTTTACTTTTGATTTTAGAATGTCTTCGGATGAGAATATGCTTAACTGAAGAATTTTGGTACTTCTTTTTATTTTGCTTACTCGAACATATTTAGGCCTGATTTGTATATTTGCCGTCAGACAATTGTATTTCTCTGAGTGTATATACGTAATATTGTTGATGTTGCAAAAAAGAGTTGTTTTCAGCCTGGCAGGCCTGTCTATCTAGCGCCACGTGATTGTTTTTTCGCCACAATAAGAATGCGACAGCAACAGCAGCAGCAGAGGGAGAGGGAGAGAGTTGGAGGGAGACACATAGATAGACAGGAGCAGACAGCAGGCAGAGCCTGCGGCTGAGTGATTTCTTCTTTTTCTGCCACTGCTTTTGCTTCTTCTAGGATATCATCCAAGGACAGCAATACGAGCTTAATGAAAAGTGATTAAAACTGAGACTCGCCTGCATTTCAAACTTGACTTTAAGGCGCCAAGCAGCAGCGGTATGATGGTTGGGGAGGGGGAGTGGGAAGGGGGGGATGGAAAACCAATTTATATTTAATAAATAACGAAAGTGTTGAGTAACGCCTCAGAAATCAAGGCATGCGACAGAGAGAGGGAGAGAGAGAGACAGAGAGAGAGAGAGAGAGAGAGTGAGAGGGAGAGCGCAGTGCAGAAGATCCAGTTGGTTAATTTATTCATTGCAAATTTACATGCTCATGTTTGCAAATTTAAAAACTGCATACACACTCACTTAATAGAGAGAGATAGATAGATAGATAGATAGAGAGAGAGACAGAGGGAGAGAGAGAGATAGAGAGAGATGGAGAGTGAGACGAAGCTAGAGATAAAGGCGAATGCTGGAGTTCGTTCGAGCGAGTTTATTCAAAGCAGACTCTTCGAGTAATATGTAAATCGGATTGCCAGTGAGAAAGTGGAGTTTACTCAGAGTCAGCAAAGCTTCGCCTCACAGCCAGCTTCTTCACCCACCCAACTCCCTCCCCCACCTAACTACTAGCTCCACCGCAACTGCAGCAACTCCTTCCTTCTACTTTCCCTCCCACCACCATACATATTCGGATTTCGCATCAGCGCCTCCGTATGGCACACGGCGCTCGGTTATTTTCCTATGGGAAAAAAACACTTGGCGCTTCCCCAATATTTACATATCATAGTTGGTTCCACAAATGAGTTGCCAACACACACACACACACACAGAGAGAGAGAGAGAGAGAGAGAGAGAGATAGAGAGAGAGAGAGAGATAGAGAGAGAGAGAGAGAGAGAGAGGGATAGGGACAGCTTGAGAGGGAGAGAGAAAGAGGGGGTGTGTCACAGTACGTGAGTGCCAAGTGAATTAAACACCTCAGCCTATTATCCACTCATATATGCGTGTGGTTTCAAGAAATATGTCTTAAAAATAAAAATTTTAGACATGCTATCGATATCTTCATTGTAAAATTAAAAACCTAGCGACTTTTGAAGTTTTACAGTAATCAATTTTTGAAAATTTGTTTGTAAAATTATGTGGAGCATCATAAAACTCGTAACAAAACAATTTGGTCAGGATATCTAGATAAGCCAGAAAGTATTTCATACAAGAGCTCATCTTCCAAGCGATTGTCTTTATGTCAGCTTTATGATATATATGATGACATATAATATACATATATGATACGATCCGTTCAACTCCTACATATGTGCTAGCAGCCAAAAGACAGTTATATGTCAAGTTTAATGAAGATAGCATTAAGACTGACTGAGTTTACATAGTTAGATGTATAGGTGGACTGTCAGACGTGTCAATATAAAGAATATATTTACTTGATGTATGTGTTACAAGCCTTACGACAAAATTAGAATGCACCTCTGGTAAACCCCGAAAATATATACATATATGTATATAATTAATTTCAATTTACTTAAGTAAGTAAAAATAAAATAAATTACTCAAATAATGTTCTCTTGATTGAACCGATGTCAAAGTTTCTGTACATTTTTATTTTGTTTCTCTTGTTGATTGATCCGATATGAAAATGGATAACTATTTTCAAATTCTGATGAGACATTCGATGGAATGTTTCACAGGACGGGCCATTAATCAAATTGTGTCCCACGGCAGTTGAGTTCAGACAAAAAGTATTTATATCTATGTATGTATGTTATGATTTCCATGCAAATTGCTTACGTCAAGCACGAGCAGTTACTTCAATCATGGCGAAGCTTGACAAGCTTGTCCACATGTTGCAGCAACCCTCTTTAGCTAGAGCCGAAGTTGTGGGCGGGAGGAAGGGTGGGCATTGAATAAAAAACAGTTTTAACAAATGTAATAATATAGCAAATTAGTTACGCCTGAGTAATCGAATATTTATGATGAAGAAGCAACAGCAGCCGACCAAAGTAACCCAAACATCCCCATAAGACATAAATACAACAACTACAAGCACAGACACACACACACACATATACACACAGGCGCACACACACACACACTCCCAAGGAGACACTGAGGATGACGCTCGTCAAAACAAATCCGTAAGAGATTACATTAAAAGGCGCATTTGGACAGCTTCAGCGCAAAATAGAATAGGTGTATTCTATTGCTGACACGCTCACATGGATAAGGATATATGTATATATATATATATATATATACCTGTACATACTTATAGATATCAAGTGCATGCGAGAATTTACCCAATGGACTTAGTGGACTGGCAGTCTGTACCCAACTCAAACTCAAATTCGAACTCAAGCCCATTCCTTAAGTCCTTCTATCTTTGTTTCTTTAGCATCGTCTTTTTTAACTTGCTTTCTCAATTTATTTATTTTTTTTGGGAATGTAGGTGATGGAAAGTTCAGTAATATGAACTGACAGTAGTTTTCATTACGAATTCATGTATTTTTTGGTTTTTTTGTTTTTTTTGTTTATTCTTCAACATATGTATAGATCTGAGTTGCGGCTTTCCATAAATCATAGTTGTCTCCCAATGTTTTATTAAATTGATTATTACTTTTATTAAATGTACATTTTAACCACATACATTGTGGATGTAGTCCAGTGAATTCAGCAGGTTGAACGTTACAAATGTTAAGTTGGCGGGAATCCGGCAACAATTTGTAATTGTCAAGTGCTGGTTAAGGAGCAAGTTTCGCTTAGGCGAAATAATTTTCATTCTCGAGTAGGCAATTCGAACTGCTAACTGAAGTTTCTGAAAGCCTATAAGCTAATCTATATCTGTATATATATTTATTTATTTGTTCTTTCCCCGGAGTATTTGGCTTCCACATGAGCAGCTTGAAATCGTTTTCAAGTACTTCTTAAAAAAAAAACAGATGAGAAGGCTTCAAGTACAGTGCTTCATGAGTTGCCAATTTAAAATTAGCATAACTGCGTATTAAATATATACATATATATTTATATACGTATATATTAAATATATTAAAAGAGAGAGAGTGATAGAGGTGGAAATTCATCGGTTATCGTTGCGTTCACCTTTGAGTGAATTTGTCTGTCGATTTGTTTGCTGCTGTGGAAGTGTAAGCAAATGTTTGTAAGCCGACAAAGCAGCTTACTTGATTTACATTTAGTTGTTGTGGTTGTTGTTGTCTCTATTGCTCTCCTTGTTTTTGCTGTTGTTGTGGTTTTTGTTGTTGGTGGAAGCATCTTGAGCAGACATTTCATCTGACAATTTGAAGGACTGGACGCGCTGTGTCCTTTGTAATGCAAAATGCAGGAAGGCAGCACGTCCATTTCTCGCACTGCCACTCCCTCTATCTCTCCCTCTCTCTCTCCCTCTCTCTCTCTCCTTCTCTCTCTCTTCTTCTCTCAGTCTGTGCGCTTGTGAATTTGAATGCGATTTTCATTCTAATTCTCTGACCTTTGTCCATGGCAACAGTGGGCACTCTATAAATTGTATAACTATTTTCAATAACACAGCGCACACACACACACACACACTTAGACAACATAGAAGAGCATGCTAAACAATTGAGGAGTCTTCACTCTCTTTCTGTCTCCCTCTCTCTCTTTCTCTCTCTCTCTCTCTCTCTCTCGCTGTCTGTCTGTCCATCTGCCTCTAGCATTCGCTGTTTTGGCTCTATCTCTTGCACGCTTACTTGATTATTTGCCTGTATGGCATGACATCGACCAAAATGAACTGTTGGCCCAATCTATGGCTTAAGGCTGTGGGTTCGGGGGTCATCGGGAGGCTGAGAGTGGCCACAGGTGCTGCTGCTGCTGCTGCTGTTCTTCTTGTGCTCTGCCTGCCTGACCATTTCTTGGCACTGGTTTATGCCTTTGCCAGCGCTCTTGACTTTCGGCAACTTTTTGAAAGTACTTTTTTTGGGTGGGATGTGATGGGTTGGTGAGTGGGCTATATGTATGCAAACATATACATATACATATATATATATATGAATATTATTTCTTTTTTGTCTTTTGGTAATTTAGCATACTTCTGAATCATTTTGCGGTTATTGCTGTTGCTGTTGTTGTTGTTGTTATTGTTGTCGTCGTCAGCTTTGTCGTTGTCGTCGTCGCCGTCTGCTGTGTTTCAAGTTTTGCTTTACCGTTTGCGGTTTGCGGTTTGCAAATGCAAATTGCTTACCTTGCATATCCCTAATGTCCTTTTCCATTGTTGTTGTTCTTGTTGTTGTTGCTGTTGCTATATCTTTTTTCTATTCTATTCTTCGTGCTTTTGGTTGGGGCATGATGGTAACAGATGCTGGCTGGCTGATGCTGCTGACTGGCTGATGCTGCTGAAGTGCGACCAGCCGCGCTGATAGTGTTATTATTTGTATGCGCACACAATATTTGCCAGAAACTCATCGCTTTCAGTTTAGTCTTAAGAGATTGGCATGGAACCAGTTAGCTATTACATTAGCTTAGCTAATAGTTTCCCTTACGTAATTGAATTTAGTATTTAGTCAGAATAGTAAATGGTCTAGCAACTGAACTAACTGTATCTAACCGAGAGAGAGAGAGCAAGAGCGAGAGAAGTTCCGAAATAGCTACTTATTCGTAAGTATTTCGAAAGTACATGAAGTTCTTATTTCTACAATCAGCTTTTTTCATGTGGAATGCCATTTGCCGCGGTAAATTCGTCTCACGCTTTTAAGTAAATCAAAATTCGAATGTTTCACAACTGTCTAAATGCAATTTGAAAACTTGTCGGTTTCTGCAACTGCTTCTAAATGGTAAATTCTATAAGCTAGAGCGAGTGAGAAATGTTTTACTACGCCTTCCTCTCTAGCTCTAACAAATTGAACTTGCATTCTTCACTTCAAGTTCCACTGAAGTGGTTGCAAGAACTGATACTCTTTAAAAGATTGTTACTAAACTTTTCACTCTGTGTGTCCCTTCTCCTGTTTGGCATATATAAACAACTGTAACTGTACTTTCCTTATAGCCACAGCTAATTGGTGTTTGTTTCCCATGTGATAAACTCTTACCATCATCATTAACATCATTATTAATATTAACCCATGCGCCCAGCGAGAGAAAGCATTTTATTTATCGAGCATATACAGTGAGAGACACCTTATTTGGAACAATGTCAAAGAAAAAAAGTAATTGCCTGCCATAAGCTAATCATTCATTATTTTTCAAAAATTCCAAAGACCGATGGTAGGTACATATATTAACCACCTAATTTAATATATGACCCCAATAAACTGGGGTTTCCCCACCTGCTAGGTAGGATTATGTAAAAATGTTGCCTACTTTTTTTACTTTTGTTCCAAATAAGGTGACTCTCACTGTATATCCATTAATCATTGAATCAACAGTCCAAAAGTTGTTGTTGCCCAGTCACACTGTGCACAGTGTGGCAAGCATCATATGGTTAGGTCTTTGGCCCCATCCATCCTTTCTCAATGTTTCAATGCTTCAATGCTTCAATGCTCAGGCGACCGTCAAAATAAATAGTGCGAATGGAGTGCGTAGCAGGGCGACTCCTGCTCCAAATCCTGGCCAGAGTCCTGCTCGGAGTTCTCTGGTTGCTGCTGCTGATGTTTATGTTGTCTCATGGTCGTGCGTCCAGATGTTTTGATTCAGTTTTAATTCATTTCAGACGTCGTCGACGGGCGCCACAGTTTGTTATTGTTGCTCGCTTGTCGATTGTCGCTTTGTCGTTTGTCGCTTTGTTCTTGTTGTACTTGTTGTTCTTGTTGCTGCTATTAAGGAAAACGCCTCCAAGTATAATCGACTAAACGAGCGAGCAAACGAGAATTGGTTGACGACCCTGCCACCAATACTGTTCTCCCTGCCCCATACTCCCTACCGCCTGCCCCATCGACATGCAGCCAACCAGCCGGCAATAAAAATATGATTGTATTTTCGCTTGAGTTGTTTTCATTTCTCGATGATGTCGAGGACCGTACTCGGAGCCCGACCGTCAAGGCGACCGCAGTTTTACCACCTCCTTCCACCACAACTGCCATCTCCGTTTTTCTGTTTTTTTCATTTTGGTCTTGGGCTGTGGCCCTCAGTGCATGGTTAAATCAAGCAAGCTCTCGACCATTGAACCTATACACATCTTATTATAGCCCTGTGCTGGGAGTTACGATTTTATCGTCAAGCTTGTGACACATTGAAGGGAGCGTCTCGAACCTCTAAAAATTATATATTCATTTTTAATCAGCATAAATAGTCAAGCAGGTATAGACGTATCTCAGTGTTTATCTACCCAACTAACTGGCTAATTATGTGAACTCAGTCAGTCTTAAAGCTATCTTAATGAAACTTGGCGAAAACCCTTCATTTTGTTTTTGGTTACCTGAAATCTGCACGGCTGTTGGAGCTGGATGAATCAATATATCTTATATCTGTCATATAAACGTAAGATGAGCTTTTGCATTAAAGAGGTTATTTTTTAAAGTTCTGCAATCTTTACTTGCTCAATATATATATATTTATATGCTTCTCACAATTGGACTTAAAACCATTGAGATCGGCTTACTATGATATAGCTTTATTGGTATTCAGTTGACTTTTTCAAGTATTTACATAAATATTTTAGATGAACTATGTTAGTTTCAAGAAGCTAACTTAATGAAACTTGGAATATAGCCATTTAATAGTCGGTTGGATCGGTTCAATACATCATATAGCTGCAATAGGAACAATCGCTCGTATTCCATGAATTATATGATATAAAGAAGTAGATTTGCAAGCCCTTATTTTTATAAGTATTAGTGTCAAAAGAAAAGTCAATATTTTTCTGAGTGTACGATTAATTTCGTGTTAATGGTTGGACTTTAAAGGGTAACCCAATTTCGATGTGCTTTGGTTAGTTGCTTTTGCTTGTTGTTTTTGCTGCTGCTCGCTGGGATAACAACTGGGGGCCTTTGTTTTGTTTGCCGCCCACGCACACACACACACACACACACACACAGAGATTCACACATACACACAGAGTGGTATGGTGCAAGGGAGGGGGGAGGAGAGAGTTGTACATCTATTTTGAAATCAGTACGGCAAGTCGCATATGCGCTACATTACATTCTCCGTTGCCATTAATCGTGGGTCTGCGGTTGCCCAGTTTTCTGGCCGGCAGCCGTCTTCTTTACTGGATGGCGTCTTTAGGCAGCCTCCCCGCTGCGTCTCTTTCCTCTCCCCAGTCCTCTTTTCGCTCTCCTCTTTTGTCCGTCGGCTGTTCGTCCTTGTCCTTGTTGAAGTCGACTCTCAAGTCGCCCATATTTACTCGAGTGATGTAATTTTTGAATAGCTTAAGGCATTTCAAAATATTTAGCATGGCAAATCCTTTTTAAACGGTGATTTCGACTGCGCTCAAGGATGTTTTCGGCCATGGCGATTTGCCTCGGACCCGGGCCAGAACCCATTCAAGTACTTTGCATATGCATATATGTGCGTATTATTGTTATTAATAATAATAAATTAGATGTTGATGTTGAATGAGCTTGCACACGAGCAGCAAGTGGGTCGAGATGATTTTGCATTTCATTTGCCACGAACAAAAAAAAAAAAAAATCCCCATAAGAAGCTGAAATGCCGTCACTGAGTGAGCTCGACTGCGATATACCCTAAAGCCCAACTATTAAATCTATTTCAATTTTAAATGTTTATGACAGCCATAAACACTGAAGAGTAAAAGATACCAATACGAGCGCACGATTTCGACTATAACTTGTCTGATTTTTTCTTATCTAACCTTGATGAAATCAATAATATGCTAATGTATATATCTATCATTATATTTTAATTAGTAGCCACTTCGTTTAATGGTGTGGCTGCTATTGCCATTCGTGAAACGGCTGCAGCTATCGATCGAATTAAATAATCTTGATAAACTTATACTCCAAATGTAGAGTCTCTAGCGTTTTTGACCTCTGAGTTTACGTTTCGATTCCGAAGTTGGAGCGTAGAATATGAAAATTCCGCTATTTTTCCAAATTTGTTTACGGTATTCAATTACGTATTGATAGCTTGATTTTATTTTTGTTTCAGATTCCGATTGAGATTCCGGCTGGACTCACCGACGTAAGCCTCCAACTAGAAAAGCATAAAGTAATCCAATTAATATAAATTACACATACGTATATGCTGTTCAGCATTTTTATTTATATATTCTACCACCGAAGGTAGAAACCTTGACCTTGATATGATTGTGTATAAGTTGGAATGCTAGAAAATCGATAACATCGAAAAATGTATATTTCACAATTTTTGAGCTGGAATTATGAAACATTGGTTGTTCTGTTGGTAATAACTGTATTATTCTTTAACACATGGAGTTAGGGTATTGACTAATGCACTTGAGTTTCTAATAAACTCGACTTCATTCACAAACTGGGGATTTTACTTATTTGGTTATAAATTTGTTAAAATTTAAATTGTTATGGTAATTATTCATGGCGCAATTTGTTATGAATATATAATGAAATTAGTGATCAATTTGCCAGTCCATTTTTGTTGCAACGTGCAATGTACCGCGTGCAACATGTACAAATCCAATTTGGTTAGCTGAAAAACTTGCTATGAATATTTTAAACAGTTTTCAAAACAATTACGTGTTAATTTCAACTGCAGCACTAGTTGAACATATTAGGGAGCTTTTTTGTTGCTTTTACTGATGTTTATCAGCACTGTCGACAAACAAACAAACAAACACACGTACACACACACACACACACACACACACACACACACACACACACAGTCATACGAAACACACACTTGAGGCAAAGTTGAAACGGAAACAGAAATAGAAGTAGAAGTAGAAACAACAACAGCTGTTGTTGCTTCGTGCTGATCATTGTTCGTGTTGTTTGTTATTGTTCAACAACAACAATGAGACAACAAAGTGCGCAAAAAGGCAAATAAAAATCTTGTAATGAAATTTTGTGCGCTGACATTTCGAAAAATTGCTTTTTAACCTTTGTGTGCCCGAACTGAAAGTTGAATCTTGACTTGGACAGAGGAACAGGGGTCAGGGGACCAGGGCTGGGGATGGAGGATGGAGGGAAGCGAGATGAAACCGGAGCTGAGACTGAAGCTAAAGACAGTTCCAACATGTCACTGACATGCTACACGTGTATCTTCTACTGTTCGACAAACTAAATTTCTCTTTATGTGCACTCAGAGAAAAACCTTACTGTGAACAAGACAGTGCCTGAGAGCAATATCAATTCTGATATGTAAACTCTAAATGGTCCTCTAACTGGTTTATAAAAACAGTTGAAAATTCGGTTTAATTTCGATTGTTGTGGTTGCGACTCCGGATGCAGTTCCTCTTTCAGTTTGACAACCTTAACCGGTCTTGATGACACGTCCTATCTTCACCAATATTAGGCTTTATGCTTTAAAATGGTGAATTTGATAACGTTTAGATAACCAGTCTTGTAATTTGCAAAGCAGAACGCTGGCTTCTGGCAGCAAGCAAGGAGAAGGCATAAGGAAATTTACTCAATGAGGGGGCATATTGCACCCAAATTTCCCGCAGTGTATGCGCGCAGTGAATGCAAAAGCAAAGTTGTGTGCAGCTTCCAAATCTGTAAGCTGAAAACTCTGTGAAATGCTTTAAAGTTTTGGGCATGGCATGCACATGCAGATTATTATTAGGTTGTTGCTGGTTGCCAAATGCCCCACCCCACACCCCCCACTCAACTCCCCCGATCCAACCGCCCGCAGTCACCCATTTTCAGGTGAGTTTCCCCAAAACTTTGCCGTGTCCAGCTGAGCAGGGGTGCACGCTAGGAATGGGGGAAAAAGGGTGGTCTTGGGTCTTGCCATTTGCCTTGCTATAAGTTTTGTTCTAACAAACCAATTACTCGCACCAATTTCCACACAGGCTGCCTGCCCTTTCGACATTCACCTCGCCTTACATGATGGAAGAGTTCGACTTTGAGCTGAGCACAAAACGATAAGTATACAGGACTGTGGTGGGGGAGGTCGAGGTTAGGATTGAGGACGTCGCTGACGCTGTAGGAAAATACAAATACGACTTTCAGTTACTTTTTCATTATTTTGCCAAGGAGTTTGTCCTTTTGCGTGTGTGCCACACTCGGCGAAAAGACACTTCACTCTCGCATGTCTCCGTATCTCTAGAATACCCCTGCAGCCTCCCTCCCCTCCCTTCCCACCGCTACCACACCCTTTGACAACACCTTACTCTTTTGATACCCTGTAGCCATTACAGATTGTTTGTGTGTATTATGAAAAGAATGCATAGAAATATAAGTTTTTCTTTGAGCAGAAATTTGTTGAGCTTTTCATCGTATTTTTCTTCGTAAATTCTTAAGACTTCTTATAATCTTCTTATTGCATTTACTTGGAAGCGCGAAAAATCATCTGTTTGATTTTTCATTATTTAGGAAGAAGTCTGTTGAGCTCTGAATTCTAAACTCTTGGAAGCTCCATAAATCACCCGACTTCTTTTTCTTAATTTCTAAGTTTCTGCTGATCTTTTTGTTTTAATCGCATTTTCTTGGAACCTCGATAAGCCATCCTCAGATTTATTTTTTGACATTTGTAAGCCTTTCAAAGTTCTCGAATGCTAGCCGAGTTTTGATTCATATTTTCTTAACTTTTTCAACTTTTACTCAAACTATTGCCAAAGCTTTTCAACCAATTTCTTGGCTCTAAGGTTTCCGCAACTATTCGGAATGAGCCGGTTTTTATATATATCCGCGAAGTAGGTTAGTTTTTCAAGTACAGGGTATCTCTTAAGCCGAGCACTCTAGGCTACATCACTATTTGCTCTGTGTGTGTGCGTGTGTGTGTGTGTTGGTGTGTGTATTGTAATGTTCAAGACATTGGCAGATGTCGCCGCACTTGCAAAAGTTACGAGAGAACTGCAGCAGGAAGGGGCCAGGGTGCAGGGTGCAGGACGCGGCAGGAAGCGGGGTGGCAGCAAGTGTGGCGGTCGCATCCGGATCTGGATGGCGTGTGTACACATGCCGAGACAAGGCCAAGACACGGATGGCAGTCAACTTAGCCAACTCAGCCGGCAGCGAAGGCAGCTGACTAAAAATGTAGAAGAAAACAACAGCAACAAAAAAAAGTTCCTACAAGTTTACTTGCTTTTTTTTTTTGTTTTCATTGTCATTTTCTTCTAATTTTTCTTGTTTTTTGTCTTCTCACCTTCTTCCGCACCTCCTCCTGCACTTTGCACTTTTTACCGCATGTGCTAAGACATGCCTAAGTGGGCAGTGGGTAGCAGCGGGGTGGCAGGGAGCAGCCATTTAAAGCTGGCAATAAATGTGGGAATAGATAAGAGCCAAAAAAAGCTAAAAAGAAAGCATTGTATTCAGCAGTTACAGCTGGTTGCTTTATCTACTCTAATTAATCAATTGATTAAAAATAGATATACATATGCATACATAGGTGCCGGGATGTATGTTTGCCTGTGCGTATGTATGTACATATATGATAATATATTTTGATGCCATCAAAATTATTAATAATTATTACAAATTACATGCAGCTTAAAGTGTATTTAGTTTTAAATATTAGCGAGAAGAAGAACAAGAAACGTTTTTTTCTTTTCATTTATTTTCATTTTTTTAGCCCTTTGTTATTGTTGTCTTGGCTTTTGTTGGTGTCTAGATTAAGCCATATGTGGAACACGGTGTTGCCGTTGTGTGTGTTTTGCGACGTAGTCTTTGGGCTGCTTTAGCTGCTTAACTTCTTTGCACTTGCACTTGTAGCCAACCCCCTCAACCCCCTCTGCCACAAACGCTTGCAGCATAATATGTTGAAGGAAGCGCTGAGGACGCAACAGCCGCGCATGCTGTTGTAAAAAGTTTTTAATTTTTCTTTTCAAACATTTAACTAAAAGAGCAAGTCTTTCTTCAAACGTCAAAAGCGCTGCCAACAACAACAACAACAGCAACAACAAAAACAGCAACAACAAAAACAGCAACAACAGTAACAGCGACGAAAAGCGAACGAAAAAAAATTAAAAAACAAAACAGGGTCGGAGAAATTATCCTTTTTGCTTGTTTCTTGCTGCTTGGTTCTTGCCTCTTGCACTTTGCCTTATAACTTTTGCCTGGCAAAATATGATACGCATAAAACAACACACGCTGCAGGCCAAAGAGACCCCTGTACCACTCCACCTACCACGCTCCACACCCCAACTCGACCTCCCACAACCCTTGCTGCCAAAGAGAGGACATCATATGATCTGAATGCATTCGCTCTCTCTCTCTTTCTCTCTCACTATCTCTCTGGCCGTCTCGCTTTGTATTTTACTTTGCTTATTTCTTCTTTTAATGAAACAGTTGTTGCTTGTGGCAATATTATGATTATTATTATGAGGCATGCAAAAGTTTTAGTTAATGCGTCGTGTAAAATAATATTTAGATGGCAACTTTTCCGCCTGTTGTAAACTGCCAACTGTAAACTGCCAACTGCCAACTGTAAACTGTAAACTGTAAATTGTAAATTGTAAACTGCGGACGGCAAACTGCAAACTGCAAACTGTAGTTTCGGTAATCTAAGCCCCCCAGTTTTTCAGATTAATTATATTTTTGGTACAGCAGCCGAGAATCCATGCAGCAGCCAAGAAGACCGCCAAATGCCAATTTTGAACATTTTGTCAATCGTCCATTCTGCCAGGCAGCTTGCCAGTCGGCCAAAACAAAATGCATCGCAACAATGTTGCTTTCAGTTTTTTTTTTTTGTTTTTGGGATGGAAATCCCTTAAATTAATTGAGCCAGACCAGGCTCAGGGACTTAAGCAGAGTTGACTTAACAACCAGTTGCTATTCAGCTCTTCTGTTCTCTACACTCGCATAATGGAAGAATAAGCAAAGCTCGATGGGAAGAGGTGGACTAGCAGATACATTATACTCAACTCTTAAATTCATAATAGGCTTAAGTTGCCCTTAATAATTTGTGTGTTTTTGATTCAATTTTTCAGAATGGGTTTGTGTATTATGTATATATGAATTGGAAGTCTACATCTGTACAGTTGTATTTTTTATTGTGATGTTTTATTAATTAATTGGATTATGATTAGCTCTGCCAATCTGAAATTCTATTTGAATTTTGCACTTCTAAGCGTAGATTGTCACCCGATTTGTTTTGAGCTATGATAAAGTAGTGAAAAACATGCAACATTTAAGGGAAATCTCGATGCTTGAAATAAATTTGAAAACATCAATATATCGATGTTCAATATATGCAACGTCTATCACATACTTCATGCCCATTTTTTTTTTTTTAGATGTATTTGCTCTTGCTTCTCTCTCTCTATGGCACTCAGTTGACGCCTTTTGTGCCCTTTAGATGAGCTGAGAAGCCGCACAAGTATCGCTCTCTCCTTGTGGTCTACACACAGTTGTCGAAATTAACTTGCACCTTTAATAATCCCCGCTCTCCACCAGACCCCAACCACTTCTTAGTTAAGATTGTGTGTTCGGCAAATACATTTACATCTGAAGTTCAAATTCAAGTTGGAGTTGGATTTGCATGTCTGTGTCTTCGATTGGGCTGCTCAGCATGTTCTGCTCTTCTAATTGGCATTTCATTGTCTTAGGGAGCGCTGTGTTTGATTCAATTCGGTTTTGATTAACTCCACGAGATTATAGCTTGGTTATTGCACTGACAAAGGAAACTCGAAAACACTCAACTGCACCGCTCATCAAGTGGCAATCAAGTAGCAAAGGCATCCTTCAATATTACAGTCGAATTGCGAAGCATTCCTTGATATTGACTGCAATTGCATGCTTAATTATAGTGGAGAGCAAATAACAAGTAAGAACTGAATATTACATATGAACCAGGATAAACAAATTCCAATTGGTGCAATTGATGCAATTTCAAACAACATTTGGCATAAATTTGATTATTTGTTTATTTTATTGAAGTGAAAAATTGGTAAGTATTTGTGATTTGAGTACAGCATAAGCTGCATGTCCTTCTGGTCGCATATGTGGGAAGACCAGCGTCAAGTTGAGCAGCTGCAAATCGTCAGCGTCTTTGTCTCTTACTAAAATTGTCATCAGGTGCAAGGCCTTGACCCATTCGTCTACGAGCCCCCATTGGGCATGCAATGTTTCCAAATGCTGAAACCACAGCGGCAAAGGATGCTCCAGTTTAGGTTTCTCGCAGAACTTCATGAGGTATAATTGGCTGGCAGGCAAGAAGTTTTCGTTGGTCGCCATAATGATTTATCTTCTGCTTAGAATCTGCTTTCATACAAAAAAAAAAAGAAAGAATATTTTGGAATACAATTTTTTTCTAGATTTCTGTAATTACCCAAACAATGACAGCTTGATGTGACAAGGTTTTTCAAATGACTTTTGACAGTGTGCTGGCTTTTTATATTAGATTTTTAGTTCAAGTCGGTATTTATTTTAAATCAATCAGAAATGTCGATATTTGCAAAATAGGTGCAGTTATTGAGAAAATGGAATAAACTTGATTCAGCTCTTAGAGTCTCTGAGAAAACGACATTCCTAGAGATGGACAGACCGACGAACATAGCTAATTCGACTCTTCTGATCAGATATATATATATATATATACATATACCTTAAGACGTCTGCTGCTGTTACATACATTTGCTCAACTTCATTGTAACTTGGGGAATTTGTGGGCACAAAAAGTGATTTTCAAAGCATTTAAGATAAACATCGTTGTCTGGGCATTTGTGACTGATGCCTGTCCAGGCACACACAGGCATATTGGAGTGGCTTTCCTGTCTGCCATTATCACTCCAGCTGGATCTGGTGTACCCGCATTTGCTGGATGCACAAATATTCAAAAGCTGGACATTTTGTTAGACGAGCTGAGGTTGTTCTTGCGTCTGTTACTACTGTCAGCAACAGACGCGAGAAGTTCCCTTTTGTGAGTACAGAGAAAACATAGACAACAGGTCGAGGTTCCAGCAAGAACAATGCCATAAAGTTCCCGTCTCCCAGCCGGCAACTCGCCCTAAACTGTTAGTGATTCCTTCCACCGAGTGGTCAAAGAGATCTCGCTCTGTCTGATTCATTTTACAATTTCTTTTGATTATATATTTTAAGCATTTTTTTATTTGTTTTTGTGCAAAATTTTACTTTTTTTCATTTATAATTTTTATTTTGACCCGTTCTTTTCTTATTTTAAATAAATGCAATTTTCTTTCGAATATTTATTAAACATAATTTTTTCAAAAATGTACATTTTCATAATTTTTCATAATTTACATACAACTCTTATTTAGTCTGGAAAATCCCCCAAAATGGTTAGCTTTCTTCCTCGCAAATTCAATCAACACTGCATAATAAACGGAGATATACATTGCAAGAAATACCGTTATTCATCTTAATGGGTGAAAAATGAAGAATATAAAATAGAAGCAGACAAACATCTAAAATAATTTTCAATTAACTGTCCAATGACATTTTATTATTTTCTTGCATTATATTCGGCTGTAAAAGAGGCCTTTAAAAGTGGCGTAAATTAAGTCCTTGTGCAGGGGTGGTGCTGGCTGACTGGCTGGCTTGCGAAGGTCGGCAGTGTCGTCCTTTTATGATGACGTTACGTGAACGGCGCTGCTCTCTGGCTTGAGTGACATGAAGCTGTAATGGAATTCAATAAAAGCTGAGAGTGCAGAAGCCGTTCGACACGCAAAGGAACCTTTTGCTTTTGCATTGTTGTTGCTGTTGCTGTTGTTTGTTGTTGTTATTTGGTGTCCAGCCAGAGAGCATTCGCGATGATAGCCATTCGCCTGTCAGTTGAATTTGTTAATTTTGCGAATATCCACAAGGTGAAATATTCGATATATGTATATCAACCAGCTGCAACCTCCCACCTTGCCACCTCCGGTCTACATTGTCTATAAATGAGTGCAGAGCGTTCAACATACGCAGCAAATTGTATCTGTGCCCCGTGCTCTTTGGCCTACACGCAGTGCGGTACATTAGCTATGTAGGTGCGCTTGTCCTCAGGTGGGGCATATAATCGAGTGATAGATACTAGATTGAATACAAAGCGAATGAATGCATTTTCAAAACCAAATTGCTAATCTTGATGAAGCTGCTTTTACATGTTAGCATAAGAGTCTTTCAATAAGATCCATCAACTCATATCAAGAATGCGGTCTTAAATCTAAGAAAATATTCTTTTTTGCTTTCTTTACTCTTGACAAATTCAGATTGATTAGAAATTGGTGTCTGTTTTTTGTGTTGAACGATCAAAACAGCTAAATGTTGTCTTAAATGCATACTTATCATAATTCAGCAAAATTTTTGAATACATGAAAATATTTTCGAAAACTGATTTTGTATAATATTGCTAATTGGACTAAATCAATTAATGTCCTCGAAAATTGTTGTAACACTGAAATCCAATCTGCAACTGAACATCCATTCTATATATCTTTCACCTGGTCGACTACTCATTTCACTTACTTGCCTCATGTTGCACTAAGTGTAATCCTCGTCCTGCTCTATGCTGACCGTGGTGTTGGTCGAGGGCTGCCGCATCAATGTTTGCTACTCTCTCTGCAACCTTCGGTCGCCAAGAGTCACAGTTTAATTAGCTACTTTGGCTAATGCTCGCATTGTGTCTGTCATTTGTGTGTGTAGTCATTGTGGCAACTCTGGCGCTTTGCGGTGCTCGGCCAGCAGTTAATCTCGAATGTGTGGCTGCTCTCTGTGGCACTCTGCGAGCTCGGCACCAAGACCTAGTTTGCCAAATCGTGGGCATACTAGTCTAAAAGCAATATAAAGCAACGGCAACATTTGACAAATCGTAAAAAAAGCTTTATTATTGTCTAATATTGGTTCTCTTATTTTTCTACAATTCTGTGTTCTTTTGCAGTTCTCTTAATTTTTTTTGAAAATTGGAAAAGCAAATGTAGTAATTCTTTGGTTTATGCTGAGATAGTGTATAAATTATTTTTACTTTATTATTTTTAATTATATTATTATTTTTCTTTGATAGATATTGTTTTTAGCAGAGCATTTGCTAGTTGGCCCGTTAAGCTGAAGCCATCATCATGAGTCAGTGTATTTTGGGCAGGACACGCCTCCTACGCCTACGCTGGTACACCTTAGTTATGGCCCAATGCCTTTTGGCGTTGCTTTTATTGCATTCATTCACTTTGCGACAAGTTGCCCGCCCAGCGGCCAATGACGTCGTTTGATGGCCCAGCCGGATGTCGTTTTCAATAAAGGCGTCGCTGTTAAGCACTATATTCGCACAAAAACACACACACACTACATATACGTACACTGGCACACACATCTGTCTGCTGATAGTGTGGCACTTTAATTAATTTCTTTAAGTTCATTAACGTTTGACTTGTTTCCGCAAGCGAAGATTGCCGATACACCAAATGGGCCGGACTGGACTTGGTTCTATAGATGGATGCCTTATTTGAACCGTCCGCGTCTGTGTCCAGTTTGATGGCATTGTCAGGTTGCCAGTATATTGCTTTTTCGCATTTGCAACACCTTATGGCAAGAAGCTCTTTGCTTCTGCTCAGGCGAGTCCAGGCGAGTCATGTAAAGTGTAAGCAACTTATCCGTGGCATCTGTTGCAAGATTGTTTGCTCGACCATGAGTACCATGCATTTATATACAGTGCTGGGCAAAGAAATATCACTACTTTGGAAGAGACTTTTGTGTTAGTTCATATTGTTGTCTTACGTAGATAATGCAATAGTTTCAATGTGTGTTTATTCAAATATAAAATGAACCTAAGAACTTATTTGAGGATCCTTCGCTTGTTCTCATTGAAATTGGAATATATGTAAAGCCCATCGAGAATGTTTGGGATGACATTCGAAAAATTAGTCTGCTTGATAATAAATCAGTGAACAGCAAAGGAACTAATTTCCAATGACAAGCTTGTACTTTGTTGACAGCAATTTGTTTCGACATAAATAAACTAATTAATGCCAAACAAACTGCTGTCAACATTGGTCAAGAAACTTAATATTAATACTTTTACAGTACATTATTATATTCATAAATAATATTTCAATTGCTCTTGTTGAACATTTCTCTATCATTCATTAATATTTACATTGCAATACTATTTTGTTCTGTTGCAGCTACGATTTAAAATTAAAACAAAAAATTCTGAGTAATTTCACAAAATATTTTCATTGCAATTGGTATTCCATTTGCATCGATATTAGGGCAACGAGAGGAGTTATCGATAAAATGAAATTAATGAACTTCTTTTACAAATTTAAAGTCATTCTCAATCTGGCTATAGCAGTTCAACTGTTAATATCGAGCTAGAATCTGCAAATATACCTCATCGAGTCGGATATGGATTCTTCTGCCTGCATAACATCTAATCGAGTTGAAGGTTATGCTGAATGTGGATGAGGTCAGCATAGCAATGAAACAACTGACAACAATTCACAATTCCCAACGACAACAAAAACATATTTAATAATAAATTTTCCAAATTGCACAACTGTGCCACCGTTGAACCGTTAGCCGGAACGAAGGCATGTCAAATCCATCCGAGTCTGTTAAGGAGCTGCCACAGCTGTCAGCTGGTGAGGATGCGCCCAGCACCAGTCGTCAAGGTAGAGCCGTCAACCGCCTGGAGGAGATTTCACCGTTGCCAGCCAGAGACAAGTGCGACGATCCGTCTGTGCGGATTAGGCGCGAACTGAGAGACATCTCGGAGAATCCGCCGCCGAACTGCAGTGCCGAGATGTACAAGGAGGATCTGTTCCATTGGCAGGCTACGGTGCTGGGGCCCAGCGGCACCGTCTACGAGGGTGGCACATTCAACCTGGACATTAAGTTTTTGGCTGCGTATCCATTCCGACCGCCACTGATCCGCTTCCTCACGCGCATCTATCACTGCAATGTGGACAGTCGGGGCTGTATTTGCCTGGATGTGCTCAACGAGCGCTGGTCGCCCGTGATGAACATTGCCAAGTTGCTACTCTCGATCTGGGTGCTGATGGGCGATTGTAATCCCAATGATCCGCTCGTTCTCAGCATTGCCGAGCAGTACAAAAACAATCGCAATGAGCACGACAAGATTGCACGCTACTGGACGAGAAGTTTTGCGGTGTCCAACAGCAACGAAAAGCCAAACTCCATTTTCGAATCAGAGAAGGACAGAGAGCAGGAGCAGCAGTCGTCGTAACTGGAGCAACAGTCCGAGCTGGAGCAGCATGAGTAGGCAACAACAGTGGCAAGCAGCTCAATTGCCATTAATATAACACACAGTCGCAGCAGTCAACTTTAGACAAGCGCCTCCACGCCCCCAGCAACACCCCAGTTCCGCCCAAAATCCTTGCCG
Organism: Drosophila imparisetae; assembly: GCA_035042265.1. Taxonomy (NCBI): domain Eukaryota; kingdom Metazoa; phylum Arthropoda; class Insecta; order Diptera; family Drosophilidae; genus Drosophila; species Drosophila imparisetae. Next base: position 912,322 of record JAWNLP010000405.1, on the reverse strand, counting down.
GGTTGCAAGTGTGGGTCTGGCAATCTTTGCTGGCCGGCAAGTGTGGGGCGTGAACCATTTGTAAGCGCGGAAAAAAATATGGCTTGCATAATGCGACCGGGCACTTGGAGATGGGCGCGCGTCCAAATACTTTTAGCACGAACTGTTCCCCATCGTCAACTCGCATTTTCAACTAGTACAAATTTGAAATGTGCTTGAGTATCGCTTCAAATTGCATTTATCACATTTTGGTTATATATATATATTGGGTTAAAAAATGGTTGTTTTTATATACGTAGATTTAATTCTCGACTATCTCTCTCACCTGGCATAGGTCGTGAAAATACGATTTATTTCATTATTTCTCAAGCGATGCAACATAACAAAACATAACGAAAACATTTTCAAGGTTTGTACAAATCCAATTAGAATGATATACCTTTTGTTATGGATTTTTTTGCTATTGGAAATCGATTTTTATCGACATTCGTGAGACGGTACATTGCTAAGTTCTTAAAGATTTCTCAGATAAATATAAATCGACATTGCTTAAATTTTTAATATAATCATTTTAATTTTTTCAGATTGACACTTACTCGTTTGTGTCACGACACGGTCTCCGCTCTTGTTACCCACTGTTCCAGTGCTCCACTGCTCCACAGCTGTCCCCTCCCGTCGCGCAAACCTTCGTCGTCTGTTGAGTGGCTGAGGGGCTGCTGACGTCGCCAGATAGCTAGCCGGGCCTTTAGTGCGTTCATGTCCATGAATATTCATGAGCTGCCAAAAAATGAACCGTGCATAAGGCGACGGTACCAAAAGGTCGTTCCGAAGTGGGTAGTGGGCGGGGTAGAGCTTGAAAAATGAATTGGAACGCGAATGGGTTAAATAGGTGGATGGGTGTTTGGATGGTTGGATTGGGTGGTTGGATTGGGTGGTTGGAGTAAGCAACCTACAACTGAAGGTGTTGAAAGATATTTGTTCTAGTCGTTCACAGGCTACAATTTGAACTCTAGCACCGACTGATGAGGGGGTGTATAAAATTATAATACCCTTTGTAAGATTATTAAAATGTGTATCCAAAAATTTTGATTCAAGTCATTGAATTAAATTGAATTTTCTGTGGGTTAAAGTGCCTCTAAAATACTTGTGTAGATAAAATCTGAGATCATGGGCTTAAGACAAAACCTTTCTAGAATCTGTCGTTGTTAATCTTAAACTGTCCCAGGGTTCTTTAATCAAAAATATTGGTTTCAATGTACAAATATGGCATATTATATCGTTAGTATATATTTTGATCAGATTGGGTTTTTTTCTGACTTTATTATTATTATTATTATAAGCTGAGAAGCTTATAGCTTTTCCATAAACCCTAATTTCTGTATGAATGAGCATCTGTGTCGGGTTAAGGGTTTCTATGTATTCCGAGTTTTAAGCATGTTTCCCTAAGATACCACATTTTCATCTGGATAAGGTGAAACAATCGGATAACATCTGTTTTGAGAATGATTTCTCTTTATCACAAAATCGGCAGAGTACGTTACTGACTATACCTAGTTTGGCTGGGTGACTTCTTTGTCTACAATATGCTGCCATCTGACAGGTGACTATTATAAGTCTGATATTTCCTGTGGCTATTACATGCTTATATCGTTTTTTACAATAGCCACCTAAAAGATATTTGCCTGAGAATTGTCTGAGATCTCAGCTCAGCTAAATTGCCGTCTATGTCTTCTTGGCTCTTCACTTGTTTCCACATGCCACAAGTCTCGACTGCTATTATATACTATTATATATATAATAATAATAGTAATAAATACTATTTTCAGTATTCAAATTCAAATACAGTATTCAAATTCAAATACAATTCAAATGCATACATTTTTAAGTATTCGCATTCAAATTGAGTTGTTGCTCTTAGCAAAGAGATTTGAAAGTTGCTAATTATAGATAGCGAATCGAAGGCGATAGCGGGGAGCTGGGCAATTGGAGGAGGTAACAGATAACAGTAAAATGGTAACAGGACATAGTCATGGACATGTCAGGGAGACAGGGGACGGGGTGTGTGGAGGTTAAAAGGGAATAAAGCAGAAGCAGCAGCAGCAGAGGCAGCGAGAAGATCTAAGGAAAGCGACACTCAATTTGCAAAATGCGATAAATTGAATGAAAAGTGTGAAAATGAAGAGGAGTCATCAGCAGCTAGAGTAGGGATAAAGGAAGTGGGGCGGGGTGGGGTATGGTGGGGAGTGTTGGGTACTGTTGCGAGCTTAAGCAAAAGTGAAGTAAAAAAATACAAAATGAAACAGAAAAAAAAATGTAAATGAAAATTCAAGGAAATTTAATAATAAAAACATCAGCATAAAGTAAAACGCATAAAATCCAATGAAATGTAAAAGGCAACCGAACGAGCGCGTCCAGTCGGGCGCACACACACACACACACACACACACACACACAGATAGAGAAGGAGAGGGGGGTCCGTGTGTGTACAAAATAGCGTCGCTCTGACAGTGTCCTGCCCAAGCAGGATATGCTCAATTGAACATGTTGATTGCTGACAGCGCAGACGCCGTCTTACTCACCCTCCCCAGCATCGTCTTCAAATGGGGAGTCAATTGAAAATCAACTTAGAGCTTGCTTTAATGGAATTAGTTGTACGAAGAAGGACATCATCAGCAGCAGAACAGAACAGAGCTGAGCTGAGTAATGCATCCGGGCTTCATCATCAACATCAGTTCTAGTTGCAGAGATGCAAAGAGATATCCGGCGATGTGCCCCACAAAGATCCTGCTCCCTTATACTTCAGCAAGCAGCAAAGGTGCTACATTAGATACCTATTAATACAAATGGAAACAGGCACACATACAAACCAAAAATAAATACACTAAAAATAAAAAATTACAATTAAAAACAGGTGAGAACTTTGACCAAAGTACAATCTTACCCAACTTATGACATTATGTCCTTAATGTTCAGTTAATATCAATGTTATAAATGATTAAATGAATAATGTTATCCTTATAAGATCTTTATAAAAATTCATAATTGGAATAAGTTAAGTAAGATTGTATTTAAATCAAGATCTTAATGTAAGCAGCCAAACAGTTAATCAATATGATACATATAATAAACCAAAAAAAGAAGAGAATTTGGCCTTAAGCACAATCGTACTTAACTGATGTTATTCATTTTGAGTTAATATTAATTGAATTTAATCGAATGTTAACATTGACATTCGAAAATGGTACTTAAGTCAAGAGAAATTAATCACTTGATTCTTATCGATGAACTGTACTTAAATAAATCTTTTAAATCACTTTACTTGGATCGGCTTAAAAAAAGATTATCTCAGCTTTAAGCAAGAAATTTTAGTGCTTTGATTAACAACTGGAGACTTTTACACTTACATGATGTGAAAACATGGGTGGAAGAAATGCTTCGCATTTGCAGAATATTCGAAAACAAATTTGTTTTGAATTGCCAGGCAATTTAATTTCTTCAAGTGTACTTACGTTTGTATATGCATATGTGTAAATGCATGTATGTGTGTGTGTATATACATGTATAAATATACCATACCTGTCCTGCCATTTAGCTCAGCTAGAAAAACATTTGAATAGACGCTCCATTGATGCGGATCAGTGTTGAAAAGCGTGTAAATGAAATTAGAGACCTGCGACAGGGCAACGCACAACCAAATGCCACACCCACCCCCACACCCACCCCCACCCACACTTGCCTAAAAGCATCCCACAGAATCCAGCAAGCCAAAACTAATTTGAAAACAAGTTAAAATGCTCTACTGGATAGAACTCGACTTGGAGATACCGTGTACATAGCTGTTAAATATATCATGTATTATATTAGTGAGCACAGTTTCTCGGGCCCGAAACTAAAACCATCCAATCCTAATCAAATTTGCAGAGCTAATCGATTACATGTTATATATATTATATAAGGAAATTGATAGGCCATATCTATCCAATTGCCTTTTTCATTGCCATCGGAAATTGATATGTATCGATATTCGCGAGACGGGGGAAGTTATCGATAAATAATAAGCAAATAAACCTGATCTGATGGTGGGAGCCGAGAAGCTATATTCCAAATTTAAAGTCTCTAAAGTCTCTAAAGCTCTGACAGGCAGACAGATGAATATACCTTTTATCGACTCGACTATTAATGCCAGAAGAAAAATCAAATTACTCCATTCGCGATTGCAAAAAAAAGTGTTGTACAACAGCAGCAGATCTGATTGAATGATTGCGAGGACGTTTTTGAATGCTGAGAATGGATTGAATATGCACCTGAAGGGCATTCATCATATCATACATAATACCACTAAGCAGACAAAAGGCTTCGTTTTTAATTTACCAGAGAACATGTCTCAGGCAAGTGTAAAATGTTCTGCCTAGTGATAATACGCATCACAGCCTCGCATGACAGTGTTTCTTCTTCTTCAGCAACTTTAGCAACAGCATCATCGTCATCGTCATCGTCATCGTCATTGTCATCGTTGGGTTGGTTTCGTTGGACGCGTGTGGTTCTTGAGTTGAGCGCCCTTTGATTTTCCAAGACTCTGTCCTTGCAGCCTAATTGAATTTCAGTGCGTTTCACAATATGCAATATTGCAAAAAGTACATCACACACACACACACACACACACACACACATATGAACACGCAAAGTGCAAAGTACACTTGGCGGCAGAGAAGCAAGAGCAGCAGCCTTCATCTCTGTCCCATAACCCAACTCAACCAACAATCAAACTAGGCAATCTAATAGAGGAAGGGGTACTGGTGTTATGGGGTGTGTGAGTGTGCGTGTGTGTGTGTGGCACAAGAGGGCATTACGATGTGCACAAATTGACAAACTTAGTTAGGCGAGTGAAATAGTTTTATTAATTGGCAATGGAGAAGCCATCAAAGGACTGAGCCACTCGGAAAGTTGCACAAGATCAAGTTGAGTGTGGCTTGTAGGCATGTGTTGAAGTATTTGGTAATACACACAACTCTCAATACATTAGTGCAGCGAAAGACATCCTGATTGCCATATTTACATTTAATTTGCGTTCGATTTAGTGCTGCGGCAACAGCCAAATCAAAGTATTTTTTTAATAATCTCTTTAACGCAAGCTTGGAGCTTAGAGTCCACAGATGCAAAAAGAGCAACTGCATCCTTTATTATTTATTTGTGCAATGGGATGAGCCGTGACAGGCAATTATGGATTGGTATGTGGAGTACATATTCCATGTATATATAAATATCGCAGACTTGTTGTCCTTTCTGGGGAGGAAACATCTGGTCTCTGATTAACTGAGTCCGATGAAGGTCAGCAGCAATCTGCGCTAGAAATTTGGTGATTTATCGATTTTGATGATTATGAAGGTAGGAGTGGGCGTGGCCAATATTTCTTTTTTACTTTTTAAATTATCTAAATAACCATTTTGAGTTTGTGGTAGTTGCATTTCAGCAAAGTGATCATCGAGTGCTCAACTCAAGGTGTGGGATGAAAGGGAAGGCCCTTTAAATTTGGGCCATCCTAAGCACTTTGCCAAGTTAAATGTTGCTTTCTAAATTTCCTGACCAGTTACGGCACATAAACAAACGCTGGACAAACGAACAAACAAACATCTACAACATATACTACAGTCGTACAGCTGTCGTGTCCGGCTGGCTGTTTGGCAAATAAAAAGCACTGAGCGAAAATCGATGTGCATAAGAGAGTAGCCAACAAGTGCACCAAAAACTTGATGTTGCCATATATACATACATATGTATATATACACCTATAGATTTGGCCAGAGCACATTAGGCCACATGGTCTGAATTCTGGGGGAATGGAAGCATTCGAGAAGGGCTCCACAAAGAATGTCACATCGCCCAAAAATGGTGACAAGAAAAAGCGAAAAAGCAAAATTGCTCAAGTGGAGAGTTACCGACTAGGCATTACTCTGTTGCCAGCTAAATGCCAAATTGATGAACACGGCACAGGAACGGAAAAACTGAAATTGCGCTTTTATATATAGTATCATTGGGAAACGAACAGCGAATAAAATTGTAAACCATTACGGGAACCAGTAAAATTTCGGATTACGGATTACCATCCTCTCCGTGAATATCTATGTATATGTGCAATTTCATAAAAGATATTTCCTAGACCAGTCTCTCCTCACTCACTCAGTGTCTCTCTCTCTCTCTCCCCCCTTGCATTTCGCTTCCTCTATCTATCTATCAAAAAAGTTAGGCACTTATTATAAAATACAATTATAATTAAAATAAATATATTAGTTTAATTTTATTATTTTATTCATTTCTAAGGGAAGCAAACTATAAGTTAATTGGTTAAGCTGAACATATACCAGAAATTACCAAATTTCTATTTCGCATAGTCTTGGTTAAAAAGTTAGACTTACGGACTTTTTTTTTGTCAGAAATACGGTAATCAATGCGTCAGCTTGCTTATACATTTTGTACAGGGTATAAATAATAGAGAAGAAAAAAAGAATTTCGTTGCCGGCTTTGGCTACGCTGACCAGGGCAAACACTTGCCACTTGGCACTTGCCACTTTTTGATGTTGTTAGTGGCCATGTCCGCGTGGAGTGGAGTGGAGTGGAGAGTAGAGTGAAGTACTCCTGCTCCGGTTTTAAATGGCCTCCATCCAGGGCTATGGTCATTCCTGCAGGTGTCGCGACGGCCGCGTAGACTTGCAAACTATGCACATGGCGGTAAATACTCTGAACGCCACGCGGCCAGTGTCTCCCCCTACTTCCTCGGCCCCTTCAGCTCCTTTAACTGCTTCGGCTGGCAGTCGCTTAAATTTAATGCCCTCAGGCATTTTATTTTGGCCGACCAGCGAAGGAGAACAAACAAAAAAACAAACAAAAAAAAAAAAACAACGAATAGAACCAATAGTAAAAAAGAAACAAAACAAATAGTAACATCTATTCCAGGCAAGATGAAGTTTACATACCCTTACAGAACGGCTTCACGTGGTGACGACATCGTAATCACATTATATGTTTCAAAAAATAATCGACCAATTCAGATTCGAAACTTTATAGTTGCCCGAAAATGTTGCGTTTTCAGAGTTAGATTTTACTTATAGTCTAACAATACGTACACACTGCTCATGCTCAGAATGTGGCCACACTGACAAAGCTTCGTTTTGCCAAGTCAATTTATTAACTTTTCACAAAACACACAGCTTTGAAAACGTCTCGATTTTTTCTACTCTTGCTGTCTGGTTAAGATTTCGATTCTAAAGAGTTCCCATGTTCCCATTGTTTGCCTCATATACATTTGTTACAATAAGATGTCAGTTAAGCAACTCTTAAGAACAATCAATTTTTAAAATTCAGTGCGATCTTTTTTGAACGAGACTTTTAAATATTTCATATTTTAAAAGTGAATACTCCAGATTAATATATGAAGAAAATACAATGGTAAACAGCTAAACAGAAAAGTATTGGAAATTATGGGCAACTGAGAGACTTGTTCAAGAGTATAAAACGCGTGGAGCAGAAGATGCAATACATGAAATTTGCTGGCAGCGGACAACGGGCAATGAGCCTCAGCCTACAAACGGTAAAACAGTAGCTCTGACAATAACAAAAATTGTGCAATTTGATAAAAAAAAAACAAAGCAAAAAATGGCGTCATGCTCTACTAAATGGCAATGAAACCGCCGGGTTCGGGATCCGTAAGCATTGTACGTAGTACATAAAGACATATGTATGTACACGTACATACATATGTATGTATGCATGTATTCGCAACAAGTGTGAATGCTTTAGTCGAGAGAACTCGACTAGCAGATACGCTAACCCCAAGTTTTTGCCTATACATATTACTGACAGTCCATATCAATAATATCCAATAATTATTCGTACACTCATATCTATCAAGTGTGTTCTACTACAACTTATCTGAAAACTCATTTAAAAATAAGAAATAAAATTGTTTCTGTAGTTAAGATTTTTCAAATATAATAAATGCTACAAGTAATACCTATACAATTTCACTTTGGCATAAGTAAAAAATCTTAATCATATTCAATAAGATACACAATATGACAAAAACCTGATCGATTTCATAAATTCAACAGCCTCTCTGAACTAGAGCATTCTTACTTTTCGCAGATAGCTTCCAAATTGAATGAGTTCACATAGTTGGGTGGATAGACGTACATGACTATATCGATCGCCCACTGATGCTAATCAAGAATATATCCAGTTTTGTCATTTTTTATTCACACTTTTCAGTTTCTTTTGTGAATCGGTTGTCGATTTGCGACTAACGAATGTGAATAATCTAATACCTTACATCATTATTGCATCATTGCATTATACCCAGAATTTATTTTTGTTTACACTACGCTGACGTACGCTGTTTTTTACATCGAAGTTCTTATTCTAAAGTCGTGCGTTGAGTTGAGTCCTCCATTTGCTATCCATTGCCAGTTGTTAATAATATTGAAGACAGTTCGCTAATCCCACCGATTGCATTTCTCATTGAATATGAGGGGATATCCACTGCTAGCATTATCCTTGTGGTACCTGGGTTTTGGTCGTGTCCGTCTACTGCTAGTCGGATTAGCCGGATTAGCCTGATTGCGATAGTAATTAATCGTAACCATCTCCCAGTCAAAGACCTGTTTTTGGCATTGGAGTTTAATGGCCAACTGTCGGAACATTTTGCGCACCATTTTATAATCGGGCTCCGTGTCGAAGGCCAACTGGTAGCAATAGTTTAGGTACATGGCAAATTCGCTGGGTAGTCCTTGGCAAAGGACCTCGATGCTAACGCTCAGCTTCATCTCGTAGATGCGCTCGTATTTCTGGTGTTTCGTCGACGCATTGATACCCTGCCAGGGCAATTTGCCGTTCAGAAAATATATGAGCATGTAGCCCATCGATGTGAGATCATCGCGACGCGAATACTCCAGACCCCCATGCGAATTGATGGACATAAAGCGTACCGTACCGGTGAGGGCGCCATCCTCGCGATAGGGTATATGGGTACTGGTGATGGGATCCCAGCACTTCTTCGAAAGACCAAAATCGATCAGATATAGCCGCTTGCAATCGTGATTGCGTCCAATCGAAATGTTACTGGGCTTAATGTCCCGATGGACAAAGCCCCTCCTGTGCACCTGCTCCAGCCGCTGCACCAACTCATCGGCCAGCATTAGCACCGTCCTCATTGTAAACAGCCGGCTGCATAGCTCGAAGAGATCGTCCAACGATGGACCCAGCAGCTCCATGACCATGGCACTAAATTGAGCCTTCTTGTAAAAATGATAGATTTGTGGCAATCCCAGCGCCGGTCGGATTGCCTTATAAACCCGGTATTCGTTGGCGAGCTGTGGATGCGGTGCATCCGCTCTCTCCATTTTGATGGCCACGTCTTCGCCGCTGTGTAGGGATGAGGCCAAGTAGACGTCCGCGAAGGAGCCGCTGGCAAACTGGCCATGCACCGTGTAATTCCCTATAAGCTTCTTGGGCGCTTCTTTCTTATGGAACAGCTCCATGTCTAAACTAAAACAATAAACGTAAATTTATTTGATTAAGGGTAACAATTGACAGGAAACGCTTTTTGAGAGCCTTTCAAAACCAAATGATAATATTAAACAACCTTCAGTGGGTTATTTTAAGGTTAACATCTCTTGCTATGTCTGGAATAAGTCTGTGCGTCCAGCGGCCAACGTTGGCGACGTTTCTTGTTGCTTGCCATATTGCAAGTGTGGTGTTCCTCGCCTCCTATGGAGTTTCCCCAAGAATCTAATGATTTTTTGTCCAAGCTTTGGTATGATATTTAAACGCATAACTAAGTGGGAGTGCATTGAGAGATAATCCACAGAAAATGGTGGCTTATGCAGCTAAGTGTCGTTATTTGTTGCAGTGCACGGAGTGCTGCCAAGGCTATCCGACGGAATACTTTTAAGGGCCAGCATGAGGATCGGCGCAAATGCAACAACCGGCGATATATCACAACATTCAACAACCTATAGAAGAGATTCTAAACAAACGCGATGACCTCTGGGCGCAAATCGAGGCTCTTCTCAAGACTCCATAAGAATCGTATCATGCTGATTTGTTAATTCAAGATTAAACAACAAATCAAATCAGATATTGCAGATATAGATCAGATTATATTGGATAAAATATTCATCGAGTTACCCAACGATTGCTGCAATGAATCAACGTGCATTGAAATATATCACTCGCATGTACATACATACATATATGGTCCATGAGAGTAAAATGAGTTTGGCCTAGAAGATAGAGCTGGCCGAGAAAGGCAGATAATTGGCTATGCAGAAAGAGATGACTTCTATTAGATTGCTGGCGAGTCTCAGATGGATTTGGTCGGTTTCACCAAAAACTTGGAGCTGAACTAAAAGCTGGCATCCTAATCCAGTTCTTAAGTGGGCAAATTCTTATTATCCGTTATTCTTGATCTACACATATTGGAAAATAATTCAATTCAGTTGCCAATATTTTTGTTGTCTACTTCAGTTCATTTAGCTCGCTTGGCTTATCTCGTTGATTTGTAATGCGCTTACAAGTTGTTTCGTACTTGTTTTGAGTGCATTTCTCTCACTTGAATTCTTTCGTAATCAAATCATCAATTCATTCTCTAAGTGTGCATTACACTGAAGTACACGTATTAAATCATTCACTTGACCACGTCCAGCGGCACAATCACAACAACTGTGAATGCACCAAAAGGAGCCAATTTGTAGTCGAAATAATAATAATCATATAAGTGCAATAAGAAAATGAAAATGATAAAAAGAAGAAAAGAAAAAAAAGAAAACAAAATAAAATAATAAAATTGACCCGTCTAAGCAAATAATAAATCGAATCAAGAAAATTCTCCAATAAGTTTTACAGTGCCTCTCAGGTGCGCTCAGCTTGATTCTTTTTTTCTGTTTCTGAGCACATCATTTCACACGGAAATCAAAGACGCTTCCTTATTTTTCTTAAGTTTAAGTTGCAGGATATTACTTTGTGGTTGGAGAGTGAGTGGCTTCGCTTGTCCAACAGTAGACAGTCCCATTCCCATTCCCCTTTCCCCCCACCGTCTCCTGCCACTCTAGCTGGGCTCAGCTTCACTGATTTTTATCGTCCTCGCTGCAATTTCTAATATTAAACTCAAAACAGGTAGCCTTTGCGCCTCTTCCCACCCCCATCACCACTCATACTCTCCCTGTTCTACCAGTCCCTGTCCCTATACCTCCCCCTTATCTCACCCTCTCCCACAGTCCCGACGGCTTGAAGCGCGGATGTTGAGCAGCGAAATCCTAACTGCTACTTATCGAGTCGCGTCCCCCTACCTGCCTCCCTGCGTCCAACACTCATTTTGTATACCCTGTATGCCTGAATGGTGACCCCAAAGGGTATCATAGAATTTCATATATTCTTGATTTTTTAAATGATGCGTTAGATTCTTTAAGAAAAATATGTTGAACTTTGGTTTCGATATCGGTTCTGGCTTTGAATTTCAACCAATTAATTTCGGTCAACGATTCGGCTTCGGGCTTTATAGGCTAACCTGGCTAACTACAGGGTATTTCGCTCGTCGTACTTTCTATGCGGCTGAAGGGTGCCACTTTTGACTTGTTTCCTTCTTTCGCTTCTGCAGAACATTTTCATTTTCATTTTGGCGTCGTTGCCACGGAAATTCATCAAAATCATATAAACTCGTTCGCCTCGAAAGACAGCACAGCTACCTAGCCCCGCCCTCCCCTTCCGTCTGCGTTGCCGCCTTGGTGGCTTTTAACCTGCTGCTACGCGGTTTATCATTCGAGAGTTACAGTGAAATCTTTTGACGGACCATCTGCATGTTTTCTTACACGGCAACCGTCAAATGTTGTTGGTTGTTGTTGTCGGTTGTTGCCGGTTGTTGCTGTTGCTGCCAGTGGCACTTGAGCAATATTTGATTTTCTTCTTTGATGCCATTAGTTTTTTGCTGTACTTTATTTTTTTTCCCCCCGAGAGAGAGCCTCTTGGCTTGTGCCTCTTTGGTTTCTGCTTAGTCTCAGTCTCATTGCTGGTGCCTCTTGTCGGATTTCTGCTTCCCGGGAAAGTGCTCGCACTTGTAGATAAACTTTTGTAAATGGAATTACAGAATGTTATATATTTTTATTTATTTTTTTGTTCATCTTGATTTGCTTTTTGCTATCGAGTTGTTTGCTGCTTGCTCTTCTTCTTTTTGCGTCTTCGTCTTCTTGATCGTCGTCCACTTGGCAGCTGAAGCAGATAATGCGTTTTGCGACTGTTGCATTTCCGTGCTGGAGCATCTGGCCAGGTGCTTAGAAACCATTCGAGTAATCAAAGCTTGGCTAGAATGCGCTTAAGTAATCAGTGCCAAAGAAACCCCCTCACATACACCCACCCTTTGCCCACCCCACCGTTAAACAAGCAACCCCACAGCAATTTCACACTCAAAGAAAAACTCAAGTTGGATTTAAACGAAACTAAATTTTTTTTTTTGTGTTCAAGAAAGATGGGTTCAAATAGATTTGCCCAGCCATTTCTTGGGAAATATAGTATTAAGAGAAGAGAGCCAGATATTCCATTTAAAAAATGCAGTCAATTTTCATATGAAGTAAAAAGTAGTTCCAAGAAGTACAAATAATTTTTTCAATTGTCAGTTTTGTTCATTTTTTTTTGTAAACATGTATTATCTTCATCTGGTGACCTTTTTTCTATAATCTAAATATGTGTTTCGTTGGTTCCAGGTCATTTAAGTCAGTTATGACGTCACAATTTTATTATATCATTTTTTTCACTGAGTGTAACCCACACACATTGCCAATGAGGACTGTACTTCTTCTCAGACATTTATGTATTTTATGTACTCCGAGCAGTTAGTTGAACACCTGACAACAGATTCAACAGTTCCAGTGCCTCTTGAAACTGAAGTGCTCTGCGTGTGTGTGTGTGTGCTGGCAGATGTGTGTGTGTGTGTGTGTGTGTGTCGGTGTATAAAGTAAATCAACAGAACCCAAAACACAAACAACCACAATAACATATATAAGCATCCACAAATGAAAAATGCTTCTACTCTGTGCACAAATGTTCTACACAAGCCTGTACACAACACGCACACATGGATAAACACACACAGAAACACACACACACACACACACACACACAGACACGTAACGCAATCTCAGTTGCATTTTAATTACCGAATCAAAAATCACAGAAGCGGAAATACTTATGAATTTCTTATGAGCCTGCAAAATGAAGAAAGTGCCGGCGCCTCGTCGACAACCCCTTGAACTTCAACAAGATGGCTAAGCAGCCAACTATAAGTTGGCTAAAAGCGACTCTGAGACACCCTACACATAAGCAAAAATAAATTGAAACCTTAATCAAGCTGAGGGCATATTAAAGTTGTGGACTGTGGGAAGTATCAATATTCTTGATTAGCAATATTGATCAACAATCGAGTCGATTTAATCATGTTCATCTACCTGCATCTGCAACGATATCTGTACACTACAAAATTCTGAAAATAAGTATTAATAAATCGTATATCAATTTTATTTCATCTTAGCAATAAATTACTTAGTTTCGCAAATATCGATAAGAATCGATTTCCAAAAACAATTTTAAAGGTAAACTTTCTGCCGATCTCCGATTTAGTATGTGAAAGCTGGAGTTTTCATATTTGGAATATACGTTCTTGTTTACCAAACGCAAGCTTAGAAATTTATCGATGACTTCCCCTGGTTCGTGTATATCGATAAGTATCGATAGTCGATAGTAGCAGTAAAAATCATAACTATAAATGCATATCCTTCTAACCCAGAATATATATACCTTAACATATTGTTGTATACCTCAGATGCCAAGCAGATGAATTTTCTGCACTATCTTTGGAAATACCCTTCAATTGAGCAGCAACTGGCAACTGCTGCTCAGTTGTAATGTGGCTTTAGTTTAGTTTAGTGGCTCCCGTGGGCAGCTCGAAGAGTTTGCCAAACACAGCTTAAAACATTTGAATCATCTATGACTAATCATCGAATCGCTGTTGTTGGCTTAAGCAGGCTGTAAGAAACTATCGATAACTATTCGATTGTACCTTGGAGCCCAATAGCAGCAACAACAATATTTACAATTAAATACATACTTACAATTGCAGAAGCACACACAAAAACACACACTCACACACCCACCAACACACACATCATCATCACCGCAAGCAGTCAGACAAATTGGTTTAGCACAAGTGTGTAAATGCAGGTGTGTGTGTATGTGTGTGTGTGTGTGCTGCATGCGACGAGACGTTCCATATGCATTCAGACACACACACACACACACACACCCACATACAAAATAAGTATCGTAAGATGTTTAATTCAAGTGCGGGCATCCTTCTGGATACCATACACGAATTACGGGTTACGGGTTACGGGATACGGAATATAGAATTCGGAATATTCTGAGGCTCGGTGTTTTGGCCCTTTCATGCCCTGCAAACATTTTCAAATAGTAAAAGAAAATAAGGGTATATTAAGTTATGCGAATGCCTGTGACAGACGAAGGGAATCTATTATTGAGATAATCCGATTTTTTTTGTTCGCAACAAAATGAAGCTTTCAAGAGTGTGCATTTTGATATTGAAAGTATATTTGTTTAATATTATAGTACCAAAAGTATTCAAATAATACAAAAATAAATAGGAAAGAAATGAAAATATTAATAACATTTTGTCTTTTTAATATTCTAATACGAAAAGTATTGAAATATGAAAAAAAAATACGATTTTTGTAATGAAACAATTTAATTATTAAAAATTTAGATTTTTACTGTACTACTTTCAAAATTGATTTATTTATGTTCCGGTTCCGGTACTCAAGGTGTAAAGGTTCCGGTAAAGTTAACAAATTGCTACCAAATTGCGTTCGGTATTCGGTTTCCTTAAAGTTTTATGAAATATTTTAAAATGCTGAAATAAAGTTATTCTTCCGGTTTTAGTATCAGTTTTATACTCTGAATGAATCGGTAATCTATAAATATTTTTTTGACCGAACTAATCATTTCAGATTTTAATTCATAATTTGAGGTTAATATTATCAGTTTAAAATTTTGACAATCAAAAAGCGTAAGTGATTCAATTTTCAAGTTTTGTTTAGAATGTCTATTTTTCCCTGTGTACATCTATTTTGGTTATGAAGCTTTGTTCTTCCTTTTCTGCATATAAGGACATCTGCTTATCGATCGTTCTCGCTTGTTTTATGGAACTGTGTAGGCATGCTGACTGACGTCCTTGTCATTGTCATGATACGGCTGATGCGTTTTAGATCTTGCTAGAGGATAGTCGGGATTTCTGAATTGCTTTTATGGACTCTATCTGTTACCTACATATATGCTGTTATATCTGTTACCTATGGTCCTTGTCGTTGGCCTCTGCTTGGCTGTTTTCTTTGAGAACTCTCTAGAAAATATCTGCTAGTCGAGCATGCTCGTCGGATTTTTTTGGCCGTCTATAGATTCAGTTGGCTAAGTGCTGTATGTGTCTAAGATCCTTGTCGTTTTTCTGTTTCTGATGCTCTCTTTCGTTTTGCGGCTGCCCAACACTAAAAAATGATATACCATTTGGGACCTCAGGAGACTGGCTGGCGCTTCATCTGTCTGGCAGCCGTTAGACGAAGACGCTTCAAACTTTGTGGCCAGTTGAGTGGAACTTATTTGTTTGAGTTGAATGCACCCTCCCCCCCCCCCCCCCAAATAATCCCCTCCCCCCACCACACACACACACTTACTCCTCTGATGACACTCCTTGCATTTTCTTTGTAGCTGCTGTCTAGCTGGATGAGGCGTGGGCTTAACGAGTGTGTGAACGGGAATATGTGTGATTGAGTGTGTGAGAGAGGAAATGAGTGTGTGTGTATGTGTGTGTGTGTCGGTGTGTGCGCAGGACTCGCAAACTCGACTGTGTTGTCAATTAGCGACCTCCCTTTACATTTCAGCTGAGTCCGAAAAATGTGCAACTGTGCAACAATTATTGAGTAACCTTTTTAATTCTCTTATAAGCTCTCAACCACACACACACACACACACACACACACACAAACACGCACACAGAAATACACACACGCTCTGGCAGTCAGACTGATTTTTATTTGAGTGAAAACGAAATTTTTGCATACCCTTTCAATAAGTTGGAATTGGAGAAATATTAGTTAATTTTTTAGGCATACCCAAGTGCATTTTTTGCAAGAATATTTTAAGTTTAAGTTTTCTAACTTTAAGTAAAAGAAGTATTGCTTTTGAGAAACGGTTGAACTGGAAACTTTTCAAATTTTTTTTTGGATGGAGGCTTAACGTGAATTTCGTTCCAAATATATTCTTCTGTGTAAAATGGCAAAACATCGCCAAATGGGATTTTGACGAATAACTTGAATTTTAAAAATATTTTGATTTGATTTTATTTCGAATGGGATTTAAGCTACAGAACGTCAAAATTAATTAGTGGCCCAATTGTATTGTATTGGTTTTCATTTTGTTGTTTTGTATACTCTGATACCAAAGCTAGCAGAGTGTATTGGGTTTGTCATGCTCTCCATTCGTCTATCTGTCCGTATGATTGCTGGCGACCTTTATCAAAGATCAGATTATTCCGGCCGCGGAATTTGGAAATAGGCCTATATCCCTCCTCATTATGGAGCTACGTTCAACATATTTGGAAGGTATAAACTCCATAAATCACTTCAAATCGCCAGTTTCTATATCCTCCTCAATTTCTAATTCCTACCAAACTAAAGTGGCCACGCCCATAGCACCCCCTATTCTCCAAACTGGAAAGGTGCATTAATGGCCGCATTTTTTTTTGTCAGAGTATACCGCAGTCGGTTCTGCCCGATTGCAACATTCTCACAGGTTTTATTTTTTTTAGTGTGGGTCTGAAGATATTATTGGCTACTTTTTGACTGCTGGTAATTTGTCTGTTGCCAGTTAGAGTACCGTAATGTTGCAATGTGTGTTGCATATATATTTGTGCCAAACAATTATTTATTTATGAGGTAAACATCATTCAGTTGCACTCATAGCAGTGGTAGCAGCTTTATGAATATATAAATGCGCCACACGCCACATGCTGCATGATAGCCGTTAGATTGGCCTGGACGGTTGGCTGGCCAAATGACCGTTGCAAATTTGATTGCATTTACATATGCAGATGCAGATACATTTACAGATGAGGCAAGGGACAAGGGCGAAGGGCATGGGGGCATGGGGGCATGGGGGCATGGGTGTGGGCGCGGCTGTTAGTCACAATATACGACATTAAGCATACAACATGCAGGTTGAAGTTCAGAGCTTTGCGTTTGTAATTGCAACAAAGCCAGGATGATTTTTGCTTACATATCGGCTTAACATCGAAAATGAGTTGCATCCCCGAACTGTGGCTCAATTGCTGTTGTTGAAGTACTTAACAAATAAGCTCTTGACCTATGACCCCCAAACCCCAAGCCCCCTCCCCTGCTCATCCTGACACTCGCTGCCAACCTGGAATACCCGAATAAATATGCAAGGGTAGTGTGCGATATTCGCTCATTAACTCAACGACAACTTAATTCGAGCAGTTCTTAAGCGCTTTTCCAACTAATCGCAAATAATGTTCGATCTTAGGACTTTTTAACTTCACTCTATGCCTTATCATTAAGTGAACTCACATTCAATTTCAATCTCTTGTAATTAACTCTAAAAGTCCCTAATAAATAGACGGACAGGTTAACTTGTCTTGTAATGGTTACCAAGAATATATATACTCTACGGGGTCGTAGACTTCTTCCTTAATACGAAAAAAAAACCTATTATACCCTTCAAAAATCATCAGTCGAAAATTGAGTTAAGAATGAACAACTCTTTCTTTATTTTCAGTTAGCTTAATATGCTAAACAAAAAAAAAAAGAAAAGATATGTCCGGCAAGTTGGCTGCACTGACAAAGGAAACTCGAAAACACTCAACTGCACCGCTCATCAAGTGGCAATCAAGTTGCAAAGGCATCCTTCAATATTACAGTCGAATTGCGAAGCATTCCTTGATATTGACAAATAACAAGTAAGAACTGAATATTACATATGAACCAGGATGAACAAATTCCAATTGGTGCAATTTCAAACAACATTTGGCATAAATTTGATTATTTGTTTATTTTATTGAAGTGAAAAATTGGTAAGTATTTGTGATTTGAGTACAGCATAAGCTGCATGTCCTTCTGGTCGCATATGTGGGAAGACCAGCGTCAAGTTGAGCAGCTCCAAATCGTCAGCGTCTATGTCTCTTACTAAAATTGTCATCAGGTGTAAGGCCATTCGTCTACGAGCCCCCATTGGGCATGCAATGTTTCCAAATGATGAAACCACAACGGCAAAGGACGCTCCATTTTAGGTTTCTCGCAGAACTTCATTAGGTATAATTGGCTGGCAGGCAAGAAGTTTTCGTTGGTCGCCATAATGATTTATCTTCTGCTTAGAATCTGCTTTAGAATATTTTCATACAAAAAAAAAAGAAAGAATATTTTGGAATACAATTTTTTTCTATATTTCTGTAATTACCCAAACAATGACAGCTTGATGTGACAAGGTTTTTCAAATGACTTTTGACAGTGTGCTGGCTTTTTTATATTAGATTTTTAGTTCAAGTCGGTATTTTACAGTATTTTTAGTATGGTCCTCTCATTACTGTGTGGATGTTGTACAGTCTGCGTGTCCCTCCCTTCCTAATGATTCCTCGTCATAATTCACAGAGAAATTCCCTCATATTTGCTATTATTCCATTCTCGCTCGTATGTTGTACTCTCACCTCATCCAACCAATCACATTCATATAACGCGGCTTCGGTCGATCCCCAAAACCTATCGATATATATCGCCAACCATTACAAGTTAGCAGCGCATTTTAGTCATATCAAATAATTTGTATATCTAATGTGTTGGCTGATTATAAATTAATTGGGGATTAAATCTTTTAATTGTATTTTTTGTTGCTAACGTAAATCAATCAGAAATGTCGATATTTGCTAAATAGGTGCAGTTATTGAGAAAATGGAATAAACTTGATTCAGCTCTTAGAGTCTCTGAGAAAACGACATTCCTAGAGATGGACAGACCGACGAACATGCATCACTGCGGGGCAAACTGAGCATCACTTATTACTTATTTTATTTTTTTTTTAAATAAATATAACAGTTAATTGTGTATAAATAATTTATTCACATTTTTCTGTGTGCATGCGCATCTTTTCTCTCCTTTTCTTTTAAAAATTGTCTCTCATGCGATCCCCAAATCCTGTCGATCTATTCGCCGACCATTACAAATAATTAAGTTCCAATTAAAACAATTATAGTTGTTTTCTGTCAATTCGAATGGTGTTTATTAAATGGCAAGTAACAAACAGTATTAGATAAAGCTTGAAGAAATACCAATAATATATAGAAATAAGCCGAGCTAATCAAATTATAATGTGCAGCAAATGTTTTCCATATTTGGATAGCACCCATTTGGGCTACATTTTTGGGATATCTAACTTAAGTTCCATTTAGGGTTTTCCCATTCGATTCTGATTCTGATTCTGCTGATGCTGCAGTCCGGGGGGGTTGGGAGGGTGGGTGTGAAGAGTTGGGGTATTTTCGTTTGGTTGTCCCCACAGAATACCACTAAAACGGACAAGCAGGCGGCTGGTACAGCCTCAAGCCGAGTCCTTTGTGGATGCTCCAAAAATACAAGTACAAAAAAAAATACTATACAAGAACAATAACAAGCGTTGGCATCTTCTTCCATGTGTGGCATGTTCTGCATGTTGTTGTAACAAAAAAAAAAAAAAAAGACACAAAGACGGAAAAATAACCGAAAAAATTTCATTTATTATTAAAATCACTTTCGTTGCAATGAGGATTCCAAATGCCATATCGTTTCGTTTCTTTGTGTGTGTGTGTGTGTGTGTTTTTGTTGCCGCTTGTGTGTGGCGTCGCAAAATCCTGACAGGAATTGTCTTCAACTAGCGTAGACTTTACTTTATTCGTACACAGCGAAAACAAATTCAAATTCAAATACCCCAAAATATTGCCAATGAAATTCGGGTCTGAAATCAGTGCATCTCTTGTGCAGGGTATCTCCAAGTGGAGCCCTCTCGACTAGCGCATATTCTTGCGAGTTCTCTGCTCGCTTTTCTCTCTGTGTAGCCGCATTGCTTCATGCGCTGCTCGTCATCGGTTGTTGAGTTACTCCTCCTGCCACTCCTTTGATTCCATTATTTGTTGTTGTTATCGCTGTTGTTATTGTTATTGTTGTTGTCGTGGTTGTTGTTGTTGGATTAACAAGTGTCATATGTGGCTGCCTCGCCTCGTCTTGTGGTAATGGGAACAGCTCTCGACGCTTTGCGCTCCACTGACTCAGTATCTTGGCCAAATCCTAGCCTCAGCCTGCATCTCATTCACTTGCTCCTTCTAATAGTCCTTGTGTCTACCTGTGCACACACACACACACGCACATATTCTGCACATTTAAGTCAAGTGTGCTTTGGAGATTTTGTAGCCGCTTTAAAAACCTTATCACACACCCCACTTCAGCCCACCCATTCCACCACCCACTCAGCCGTTATCCTTCAACCTGCTTGTGTGTGTATCCGATGTCCTGTGTCTTGTGTGTCCACGGGGCGTGTTGCGTGTTGCTCTTTCAGTTTTTGGGCTGAGCAAATGTCAACGAAAGTGCAAATAAAATCTAATGTTGAAATCATTGCAAAAGTTGCCCTTTCCTCACACACATACATTTAGAGAGGTGTGTGTGCATGTGTGTGCGTGTGTGTGTGCTTGTGAACGTGTGTGCTTAATGTCCTTGTCATTTGGTTTGTCGCACCCGCGTGAATTTGTTTTTATATCAACATTGCATTTTATTGGTCGGTCGGCAACGCATCTTAATTTTTTTCTTTTTACCTCAACGCTCGCAGCAGCAATTTGAACTGCGCAAGAAAATGGAAAGTGAGAACGTTGCAATCGGGCATAGCCGACTGCGGCATACCCTCGAGGGAGTTATATGGTTTTATCGATTTGCACTTGGCCATGTTATCAATTTCTTTTTACGCGAAACAAGTTGAGCGCCAATATACTCTTCTAGTTTCGGTATTTGGGTATAATTATCGTTAGACTTGTGTCGCAATTTTGTAGGTGACTGCCAAATTTGTACAAGCAATAGAGCAAGTTGTCAGCTGGTTTTCAAGCTACAGCAGTCTTTTAACTACCTCTCACATGGAGTCGACAAGGAATGGAGAATTTCGAAAACTTGATTTAAAAGTATCTTTGTGAAATATGCATTTGAAGAGGCATCGAAACAAGATTGAAAATCCATCGGTTTTTTGGAAATATCTCAAAAGGGCATTTAGAAAGAAAAGTTCATAGTTGGCTAAACTTAAACAAGCTAAACAGACTTCTAGTTGGACCAATACGGTATGATCTCAAACAAAGCCCCGTTTCAAATGGGTTTTAATTCTGTTCTGCAATTCATCTCGAATGCGTTACAAGAACTTTTCGAAAACTTTGTGAAATATGTATGGTCCAAACATAAAGGAGGAAAAATGCTGCAAGTTGTACGCAAATCTGTCCCATTTATTGAATTTGGCTTATTGACATGGCCGGGTGGGCGTGGGCGTGGGCGTGCCCCCCATTGCGAATATCAAATGAACTTGAATGGCAATTGGTTGCACTTGCCGCCTTACAACTGAATGTTGAATATTGAATATGGAATATGGAATATGGAATATTGAATATGATGCGATAGCTTGAGCATGCTTATAAATAATTGAACACCTTACCACACAGACACACACACACACACCCCAAAAACAACAGCAGCTGTTGTAATAAGCGTATTTCTGTGTAATTGCACACCTTGTACATATCCATATCCATATCCATGTCCATATCCATATATATATTCATGTACATATCCACAACGATGCCATCACAATCCAACGGAACAGATTTAATAAAGCGCCAGCAAAGAGCACAAAAAAGTATCGCCTAAATTCAGCAAATTCATTGCTACCTGGATGATTATCCAAGCAAGGAAATAAGCAGCCAGCACGATGCAGGAGCGCCATTCTCAGCCCTAGAGATGCTCCCGTGTACTACGCGAGCACGAGACTCACGAGACTCACGAGACAAAAAAATAAGAATTTAACTTATAATAAATCATAAATATAAAAATAGTTAATAACTATATATACAAGTTATAAAAAGAAGTCACCAAACAATAAACAACAACAACAACAACAAATACTAATTTGGTGAGTTATGCCTTTATTATAAACAATATCTATTTTATTCAATAAATGGAGAATAAAAAACGTTGCTGAAAAGTGAATTTTGTCAATGTCAAATTGTGGTTTAGTTAATAAATTCAGTCATAAAATGATATCTATGCGCTTTTGGCATATATTGATATCTAGATAACTGCCCGATGATAATTGACAAAGTTGTGCTTATTATTATTAGTGTGTTAATTGACCAACACTTAACTGCGTTTTACAACACACCTTTCGAGCTGTCAACCAAAAATGGGTGCACATTTTTTGCGTAGAGAAAAGAAAAAATACACTTGTCGTAGCTGACCAGATGTATATACCATACACAGCTACACAGCTAATCGGTCGAAAGATGAGTTTCTATATTGTTAACCAAGATACTCGAATATTTGGAGAAAAGATCATAAACATTGAAATAGTACATCATTGGAAGAATGGGTCGTTTTGTTCTTATCAAATTG
Organism: Drosophila imparisetae; assembly: GCA_035042265.1. NCBI lineage: Eukaryota > Metazoa > Arthropoda > Insecta > Diptera > Drosophilidae > Drosophila > Drosophila imparisetae. Next base: position 889,562 of record JAWNLP010000405.1, on the reverse strand, counting down.
TAATCAAATTCAGATGCTAACTGTTTAACTCCGGTCTTTCCTACTTGACTTTTACGTGGACTCCTTCTTCCTAAATTCGATCTTCGCAATCAGCACTCTCATCTCTAGCAGGAAAATGTAAGGAAGGCATCGTTTCAGTTCCTGTGACTCCCGTCTCCAACATTGGACTTCCTTGTCTGCCCTACCCTTTTCTGGCTGCAGCCATGTTTTATTCAGTGAAGCCGCTTCTGTTATTGTATATATATATATATATATGCACATATATACATATCTATATACATATATATATATATATATATACATATATAAACTATATATATACTTATATAAATCGGTGGCGTTGCCGCAAATAGTTTCATTTTGTAGTCATTGTATTTTCTCCGACTCAGCACAAAGCCAACCAAAATTGGCATAAATATTTGAACACCTATTTCGCTGGTTTCTTGCGCCCTTGCTCCCTCTTCTTTCCCCTCCCCCTTCCACTCTTCCCCACTGCTGTCTTACAGTATAAATACAGCAATTGGGTATACAGATAGTTTTGTGTCCTTTTTCTTTATTTCTTTGGAATTCCAATCAATAAAAATGAATTCACTTGCATTGATTCATTTTGTTACTATATTCCATTAATATCCCTCTCTCTTTCTCTCTCGCTCTCGCTCTCGCTCTCTCGCTCTCTATCTCTCTATCTATCTCAACTTAAATCAAATATGAGTTGCTTAGCTTTATTTGATAAAATGTCAAATATATTACATCAATAACAAATCGGATTGGTTGCCGCTTTTTGCATTTGCTCTTAGCAAACCTATTCACATCATAGCTCTCGACGTTTACTCTCTTGCGAACCACTGCCGACCACTTCAAGAATATATACATTTGATTATTTTGTTTTTCATTTCAATTGCAATTAAAGTCATGAAGCTACAGCGTTTCAACAGATATCAAATATAACTAAACATATTATTAATCACCTGCAATAATTGTGGGTGCGAGGCAAGTTTTCTCAAAGGGAAAATTGTATAAAAGGAAAAAGAAAAAATAAAAGAAAATCCACATTCTAGATTTCAACAGAGCAACAAGAGCATTCTTACTTGTTAGCTGAATTTGACCACACATACGTATATATACTATATGTAAGTACTCATGTTGGCCAAGCTAATTGAACTCTTTGATGTGGCCAAAGTTCGTTGCCAATTCTCTGTTACTTGTCACTTAATAAAAATCATTCGAATTGATAGAAAATGCACAGAAAGTTTGGACTGGAACTTAATTACTGTTGCAAGTTGAATATTGCCCCAAATGCCCCAATATTGATAAATGTGCGCATCTGAATGAGCTGAAAGGCTGCAACTGATATGAAATAAATCGAAACTTATTTCTTAATTTTCAATCATTAACTTCTCATTGCACATTATTATTATTATTATTATTATTATTATTATTTGTGGGGATATTTTGTCCATATTTTAGACTTGCCGAGATTTACTAGGATAATCTACCGAATATCTATGCCTATCTAGGCCTAACACATATTTGAATTTAGCAGTTGGCAATTAGCTTTTATTCGCTTTGGCTGCCCCTCCAAGCAATTAATCATTTTGGAATCGTGGCTTATCAAATTTCTCAGGCTGTGCGCATATTTCAAAAACTAATTGGCGCTATGCATCTAAAAACCGAGTTCGCAATTATTCTACTCGAGAAAACTAATCTCAGACTTGTGTAATGAATTTGTGGCATTCTCGTTGTCATTGTTGTTGTTGTTGGTGTTGTTGTTGTTGTTGTTGTTGTTGTACGCGATACGCTTAAAAATTAATAGCTAACCTCAAAGAGCTGCAAAAAGAGCCAAAAATTCATAATTATACTTTGTACAAGTGCAACCACTGCGGTGAGTGGTGGCCTTTCCTGGCGGCAAGGGTTGAGGATTGAGGGTTGAGGGGGTGAATATACGTGATATACGGCTCATCGACGAAGGCTCTTTTAGGTTTAGGGTTTCGGTGTCGGCCATAACTCATAAACATAAATTTAAATTAGCAAACAAGCGAAAGCGTACAATATCGTTTATTTTTCCAGCAGAGAGCAGGGCTCATAGTTTATAGCCGAGCCAGGCGATAATTTATTGGAGTAATCTCAAGTCGAGGCCCAAGTCGACGACATTGACCAGAATATGTCATATATATATTTGTATATAGATACATATAAATATATATTCCGAATCGGAAATATTTGCTATAAAAATGCCATCTCATTTCAGACAGCCATCCGAGCACGGCGAATCTACGAGCTTGTCTTAAAGATCTTAACGCAATGTGCAGAGATATTGAATAGACTACACTCAAAAAAAAGAAAAGCTAGAAATTCGCTCTTGTTTTTAGAAATAATTCTAAACATAACAGAAAATGTCGAAGAATTAGAATTGGGATTGCCCTAAATCGACAGTCATAAAAAGTGTTAATTTAGTTTTCTTCGAAATATTCTATGAAAAGTAGTAGACGAAAACCTGATTCTGAGTAATGAAGTCTGTGTTCTATATTCAAGTTTGGCTGTTCTGTATCGGAGAATAAGAATAATCATGATTTATCATCTTTGCTGTACAGAGAGCGATAGCTCATTTAATATGCATAGCCACAATCGATATCATTAATAAGTTTTAAAATTTCCAATTTTTAATTGAAAATGCACTTTATTTAAGACAAACTTCCCTATGTCGATTTCCTAAACTACTTATTACTTATTTCACTTTAAGTGAAATATGATTAAAAACAATAAAGAAGGAAACAGCCACAAAAACTAGACTTTTAACTTGAAGTAGATTTGAAAGTTGGCTTGAACTGTTGGACAGCATCGGTCGAGCATCGTAAATGAAAGTGAAAAGGTTGCCTTGAATAAAAATAATGAATGAAAACAAACAAGCTGATAATTCTGTTTTGGCCAGCTGATACTAACCTCAAATATCAATGGCAACTGTGTGTGCTTGTGGCTGTGATAATAAAGGACAACCGCAAAGCTAAGCGTCTGATAAGAGTTTTCGTGATGCATCGGCTCAAATTCAGCTCACACTCGGCTCACAACTGAAATGGAACCAACATCGACATTGAAAATGGGACCACAATTGAATGATGGGGTTGGAAATGGGGATAGGGATGGGGATGCAGAGTGTGGTTTCGCCTTTGATGTGGCTACGATTCTCAAAATGGGCAACTTTTTTTTGGTTGCAGGCGAAGGAGCAGATGGAGGGCACTGTCTCCTTATTATGAGCCTATAAGCCTCATTAATGCACAGACATGCGCTGGCCAAAAAGGTTTTCACCATCTAAAAAAAAAAGAACCAACTCAAAGTTAAAGATAGACGCTGATGAGTGGAGGGGCGTAGCAGAGCGGAGAGTGGGGAAGGGTTACCCCAAGTGTAACTCACAGCTGAAGCCGGGTTGCGTTTCGACATTCGCTCTTTTTTTCGGTTGTTTTTCTTTGCGTTTTGGCGGTCAACAGCTTTAATTAAGGCAAAACAAGGCAAAGCTAACAGGCGAAGAAAATAACGACACTTGAGTACGCTGACAGGCAGTTAAATTTGACGTGAAGTTGAATATGGCTCACATGAGTTTAAGTGTTAGACAGGTAAAGTTGAAATTAAGGAGTACTTCTCCTCAACTACCTGTTCAAGTCAGAGCTGAAGAGCTGATCTAGATTTGCCATATAAGATATTGGAAGTATATATTTCACCCCATGAGTTATCTTACGTAGTTACCAACTTGAAGAGTGCCTACTCTTTGCTTAAAATATATATATACGACCTTAAAGAATCAGATAGGATTTGCTGGCATATCTACTAGTTAGCCCAGCAGCCAAAGAACTCATCCAACAAGTTAGGGTAGTCCAGTAAAGAAGTCGGCGACTAGTAAATAATGCATGCGATGTGTGCGAAAAAAGCAAGCCAAAAAAGTGAAATGAAGAAGTAGCAGGTGGCGGAAGAGGGGAACGGGGAACGGGGAATGTACACAAATGAAATAAAGTCCACTGCTGAATGAGGATGATGCGTTGGTCCTGTTGGTCCTGTTGGTTCTGTTGGTGTAGTCATAAGGAGCGTCAAGAAATTGAGTCGCTTTCAGCTGCTACTAAGCAAAATGTGCGGCAAATGTGACGGTCAACAAATTATCTCAGAAAAAGAAGAAGAAAAGAACTACAAGTTAGAATGCTTTAATCGAGAAGACCCGATTAGAAGATACCCTGCTAAATGCATATTATACTTAGCTGATAATAGCTTGTACAATTGTCTTAACTGCCAACAGCTGCTTCTTATTCGATCTCCGGACAATTTTTACAGTTCATTATTAATATGCCGCAGATATCGATTTATATCGATGGACGCTGTTATCGATCAAATTAAGTAAAATTGGGCCATGGCAGACGAGAACTCATATTTCAAATTGGAAAACTCTAGCTCTCGGATCGGAACTATATATATGCTCTATGGGGTCGGAGATGATTCCTTCTGTTAGCTACTTTGAACCACTTTATGCTACCCTTTATCCGCTTTTGAATGGAAACAAAATAAAGAGAACGCAAAAAGGACAATAAGAAAAAGCAGCAAAAGTATAAAAAGCGAAACAAGTGCTAGGAAAAAAACAATAATAAAAAATTAAATGTTGGATGGGGGGAAGGGGGGAGAGCATCTGTGAACTTGAACGCCCACCGCGTAGGTCAGACATTTATGTAGCTAAATAGAGCCAAAGCAAAGAGACAGACAAACAAACAAACAGACAAACAGACAAACAAACAGAAGTTGTTGTTGCAGAAGAAGCAACACAAAACAACAACAACGACAACAACTGCAATAATAATAGAATGAGAAACGGAAACGGAAACGAACACAAACAAACAAAAGACACTGGCCTGCAAAAATGGCCAAAATGAAAAACGGGGCAACGACAACAAAAACGAAAACCAGGAAACAAATAAGAAGAAGACAATTGCCGTCAAAACTGTTGTAATTGTCGCGTCTTCGGTTTATTATTGGATGCCTTCACAGACAAGACTCGGACCCAAAAGTGAGAGTAGCTCAATAAAATTGTGCACAACTAACTGGCCAACAGCTGGTACCCGGTCTAAATAACGGGGTTAAGTACTGCCCAAGCGGAGACACCAGTTGAAGTGGAGACGTATTTATGTCCATGGCGTTGCCAGATTGCCAGCGGATGCTAAATTCAGAGTGGAAATGGGGATAGAACTGAATAAGGGGGTTTCTTAAAATGAGGGAGAATGCTGTCATCATCGAGTCTCAGCTCAATCAGAGCATTGCCAGATCGTCAGATAAAACGTAATATCTCTTAATGAAAATGACAGCTGAACTAAGCACCAGCTGGTAACCTGTCCGAATTATGTAGTTAAGTTAAAACTGAGAGCATGCTGTAATCACCTCATCCCAGTCCAATCAAAGGGACACTGCGCAAAGCGTTGCCAGATCGTCAACTAAAAATGAGAGAGACAGAGAGGGAGAGAGGGAGAGTAATCATCTAATCGCAGTGCAAGCTAAGAACTATTATTGGGAATCATTGAGCTCATCAATTCAGTCACTCAAATATCGGACAGTCGGTCGGATCAGATGACTATATATGATATGGCTAGCTTACGCCCATATCTCAATCAAACTCATTGCGTTAAGTTTGAGTGTTTTAATGATTGAATGTTTGCTTAGAATGATTTATGGTGCGTGTGTTTGGGCCTACATCAGCCAACATCATTGTTCAAAATCGTTTCGATCGCTGATTGATGAACTCAATTGGGACAAAAGTCAAAGGTTGACCAGCTGCCAATGGCTGCCCCGACTAGACATGGCCAAGAGACCAAGAGGTCAACAGCAATGCCAGCAAAAATTAAGTTGTTACTTTTTGTTTTATTTTCTGCCTTCGCTTCGTTTCGTTTCTGTGCTCCGCAACTGATATACATGTCCACTTATACAGACGTACACATCTTTTTTTTTTGCCGTGTCTAAGGGCCACGGTAAAGGATTGGCCTCGCCCAAGTCGAGAGGGGTTGAGGATTTGTGTCCCAGTGTTTTTTTTTTCGTTTTATTTTTTTGGTGCGCCTTGCCGTCCATGGAAAACCTTTTGCCTTTTGCCTTTCATTTTGGTCAACTTGCACTTGACGTCGTCGCTGGCTGAATGAGAGCCAGCATTTTATTTCCCTTTTTTTTTTTTTGCTGTTTTTGTTGCCTTCTTTTTGTGTGGCTCCTTTTTGTGGCTAAATACAAAGGCGGCTGGTTTTTGTGCCTGTTCCTTGTTATTGTCCTTATTGTTGTTGCTCTACTCCGCAAGTAGCAAGTAGTCAGCAACTGTGTGTGTGTGTGTGTGTGTGCGAGTGTGTGCGAGTGTGTGCGAGTGTGTGCGAGTGTGTGCGAGTGTGTGTGTGTGTGTGCCCCCCCTGGTTGTTAGTTGCATGAATATGAAGTGGTCTTATAATCCACACCAAACAACAAAATGACCCAAGTGCGAAATTAAAAGCCGAAAATGTGCTCTATGAGAGCAGCTTGTGTGCGGTGGGGGTGGAGTAGCTTATGGGTGTGAAGGGCGTGTAGGGAAGAGGGGAGCGATGTGCTGACTGCGAAACGCTCGTTTTGTTGTTGTTTTTGCCATAAAGAAGACGTTACGACCAGATAGAAAACCCCCTCAAACAAATGTGATAAGCAAAAGTAAAACGTGAACAGTTATTTTCGCGACTGTAACCACACACCCCCTCCCCCTGTTGCCATACCCATGAACACCTTTTTTTGTTATATATTTGGGTTGCCAGATCATTTGGCTGCCCTTGAAAATGATCACAGAGAATTATATTAAGTTAGCTCTTCCTCTTCAAATAGTGCAGCAGTGCTAACAGTGCTAGCTGTGCTAACAGTGCTAACTGTTCGCTGACAACTGTTAACTGTTAACTGATAACAGTTGTGCATAACTGTGCTAAAATGTTGTTAACATGCAACTCTCACAGCGCTGGCGCACTCAATCAATGAGCGAGCGTAATAGACAGAGAGAGAGAGAGCGAGAGGGAGAGCGCATCAGCGAATGTTAAAGTGAGCTCCTCTTCTTATAATTATGGCGAGGTTTGAAGCTTGACTAACACCAATCAAAGGAAGGCAAATCGCTTTCATTCCCGAAACTTTCTCAACTAGTTTGAAACTGTTCTCTTTCAAGCGAGCATTTCGCAGCTATTTCGTTGTTAGTTATCTCTTTAGTCAGTAACGAGAGCTACAGCCTTAGCATTTTCATTGGTATATTTAAGGTGCTTATAACAGATTTTTTGGGTTCGATTTATAGCAACTTTCAGGCTGCAGCCACAGGTTGGAAAAGTGGCCAGTAAATTATGTGAATTAGTCCGAATGAATTAAAATGAGTTTGCCTCACTTGATTAACATGCAAATTGTATCCGATAACCGATACGTTAACCTATTTTAGCCGTTCCACAACCGGAAAAGAAAGTCAACATATTTAAGGACCAGTAAGTGGAATCGACATTGGTATCAAAAAAATTAATGATATAAAAAATGCATTAATGATTTTTCAAACTTTTGAGCCAGAACATAAATTAGTCTCAAATTAACGAGTAAGATACCCAGATGAAAAGTAGACCCCATAATACAGTCCAAGTCATTCATAGAAAACTATAAGCAGAGCAAACGGAGGCATATATTTCCCATAAGAAGCAGTTTTGTAAGTGAATAACTCTCCAATAAACATATTTCTTGAATATAAATAAGCTAGGAAAGGCCAATAGTCAGGAGGTTGGCAAGAAGGCAGACAGTTCACCTGTCTGAAGTCATTTTGCTTACCTGTCAATCATTGTATTCGACTAGGAGATGCTCCCATCTCTCTCTCAATCAATCAATCAATAATTGTAATCTCTTTTAAGAAGCAGGCTGAAAGGATACCACAACAAACTAAGCATACTCAACAGAAGAGCATTGCAGCGATTTCCTTGAATACATTTAGAATAGAATTAGGCATAAGAAGGGCTCCTGGATAAGCGTAAGTCAACTCAAAGTGAATTCTTCCATTTGTGAAAGTTAAAAAAAAATAAATTGAAAAAATGGAAAATTTTATTATGATATTAACTTAGTAGTGATGCTAATTAAAACCTATATAAAAATACATAAACATATTCCACACATATTTTACTTTTTTATTTAATATAGACTTAATGCAGTTCACAAACTTCAAAGATTAAAATCTAAAAAATTAATTTAGAAAATTAAAAATCTATTATATAGATATATACATATATAACTGATAAAAATAAATTAGTGACGACATCTTTCCGTTCAAGAACTCAAAGCAGACCATTAAAGGCTCAAACAAATCATTGAAGACCACGAAGTCAGGATGATAAGATGGACGGCACAGTTTCCCGATTCTAGAACGATTTGGACTTAACAACTTTTTTCTTATCAGAGTAATGCATCAAATAGAAAACTTGGTGCAAAGTGCATCAATATACCGAGCCAGTTTGATCAATGAAAAGGAATTTAGAATAAGCCAAAGAAATATGCGTTAATAATAATAAATAATTTCCTTGTTTAAAATAAAATATGTAAATGTTAGCAAATATAATATTCACATGATAGAAATAAATATATTTTAAATTTGTATTTATTTTTTGTGGTTTTACCATATTTATTTTAACTTTTTAGCTTCTCAGTAATTTGCTTTCAACTTTGAAACAGCATTTAGTTCACTCTGTAACTCCACAGTCAAAAGCTTAGTTCTAGTTGTCAACAGATTTTAGACCATGTTAACTAACAGTTCTCAAACGGTTAATTAACAGTGGTCAGCTTGCCTGTACAGTTGTTTTTGGGACAGCCAAAAACATCGCACTAAGAAAAGCTGGCCAAATTTAAGCGCTTCAATCTTATAGGGAAAATTGAACAAAAGAAGGGATTTATGCGCGAAGCTTTAAGTATCCCAATAAATCCTTGTTTAGCCGATGCAAGCACCTTTCATGCCCTGTACTCATTCAAAATTAGTGATTGAATAAACATATATATATTTATATATATGTATATATAAAGATATAACTCTGAAATATATATAAACTATTATTGATACACTGTGAACATTCCATTCGCATTTTTTGAACTTAACTTTAATTTTTGTTATTGAACAAACTGCCATCAGCAAACTTGATATTTAGTAGCTGGCTACAGGGTATCTGCCAGTCGAGCACTCTTGTTTTATATTGAAAGCGGCGGATTGCGTATACGACAGGTGGAGTGGGACAGGGGTGATTGATGTAATGTGGTGTCTGGTCCAATTGCTCCACTTGTTCCACTTGCTCCGATTGTGCCGATTGTGCCGATTGCTGCTGTAAAGGCCAGGGGCTATCGGACGCATTACAGAAGTGGAGGCAAGGGCAACAAGGACAACAAGGACAACTCCATTGTGTATAATAAATTTGCAATTATGATCGGTCGACTGTTTTGTGGCTGCAACTGCAGTAAGCCCTCCATCCCCTCCTCCTGTGTGTGTGTGTGTGTGTGTGTGTGGAAATTTATACGCTCAGCAAATTGGATTAATTATGAAACCATGAAAATTGGGTTAATTCCATTTGGCTTAAATGAATGCCGAGCTATTGGCAAGGCCTGGCAATGCGCAACTTGCAGCACGGAATTCGAACTCGTTGATTGCGTTGCAAATTGTGTTCTACCAATTTCACCATTCGTCTGCTTGCCACGTGTGGCACGTGAGCTGTTTTCCGTTGCCATGCGTTAATAAGAACAAATGAGTATCACGCGGCGATCAGCTGCCATTTAATGTAATTACTGTTTAAATACAATTTACAACTTGTGGCTCATTTCAATGGAAACAGTAGATGTCCACCCCCCTTCCCCCCTTCCCCCCTTCCCACCATACCCCCATCCACCCATCCTCCCTTTAATCAATCCCCACAATGTTCAACACGCGATTATCCCTGTTTTGATTGCTACCAGTGTCAAGTGAATTGCACACGATACTCCCAACAAAAACAATATATATATATACATATATTTACATATATGTATATAAGAATAATAAATATACACTCGAGGACAGTAAAATAGATGTGAAGTGTGACGAATTGTGAACTTGTGAATATACAATTTAAATACCTTATCCAAAGTACAATATATTATTTGGTTCTCAAGCTTAATCTGCAGAATAGGGAACACATAAATTGTTCAAGTGCATGGGTTATCAGGATAGTGTTTAGGTTAGCTTTGTGATCATTATTCGATATATCAGGCTGAGATTTTTAGGAATCAAATTTGTTTGAAATAAAACACAACGGGTGCAAAGCAAGTGAACTGGTGAACAACCTTAATCCATCTTCTATTATATGGCATACATACGTACGTATAAATAAATGCGTTTACGTTTTCTTTTTTAAAGTAATTAACATAATTCGTTGAAGAGCAAACGTTTTAAATTAAATATTTCCCATATGATTTGAAGGATTCTGCAGAATTTCCCTTTATAAGAAAACGGCCAGAAAGTACCAAGCTTATCTCAACAAAATACCCACATAACACCAAGTAAGCTCTGCTTGCGCCACCTGCCATTAACAAGTAGAACACGTCAAAAAAGCTTTCTCTTGCTGTTCGAATTCGGCATTTACAGTTTAACTTTACAATTATACATATATGTCCGAATTACTAATGCACTATGTTAATGTTAACAGTCTGAATGGAAAAGAGCTTTAATTGATTATAAGCACCTTTCCAATTGCGCAATTCCTTCTGAGAAGAATCAGACTTAATCAGTGCAACGGAAAATGACAAAATGCTTTTAACTGAAGTGAGTTCATTGTAGGTTGTGCAGAGTTCACAGGCTTAAACCAAGTTTGCACTAGAGCTCAGAGCACCACAAATTTAATGGGCATCCACTCGTTTCGCATTTGCGAATAACAATTTATTTATGAGGTTGGCAAAATAATGAATAATCAATTCAAACAAGTTATTTGACAATATGTTCATTGAGAACAGACAACCATCATTTAATTAAGCTCGATGGCTGTAAGTTTATATTTATTATTCCACAATAAAAATAAGTAAATATATTATAATATTTTGAAACAGAATGTGAATTGAACCAAAAACAGCGAATCACAGATGGAACCATGGCTGATGGACATGGTTTTCCATCTCAGAGATTATCGATGGTCGATCTCAGAGATTACAGAGACCTAAAAACTCAAAATTTGTAGTAAAAGTTCTGGTCAAACCTACTTTGATATCATTTAATCGATAACAGCCCTCTTCGAATTTATCGATATTAATTTATTACCAATAGCAATTGTTGAAATGTGTTTAAATATCCATGCAACCATTAATACTTATGTATTGCATCGATTAATCGATTAATATCGATGATCTGGTCACACATGTATTCTGCTTCTCTTTTTGCATTCAATTCTTCTAAGTTATTTTCTCCATTTTCAACTCTTCACTTTTCAGCTGCAATAAAAGGCGCAATCTTAAAGAATTAGCCTTCCAATTCCAATACGTAATATTTGCCCAAAACAACTGTTGTTGTCCACCAAAATGAACTTCTTTCAGCAAGCCTGAAGCTAACCAGAGGGTATCTGCTAGTCAAGCTCACCCGCTTGCAGCATTTTTACCGGATTTATTTTCACATTTGTTCAATAAAAAGCAAATTAAATAGAACCGAAAAAACAAGAAATGGGAAAATAGCACAAGTACAAATAAGTAAATGGATTTCATTAGTTTTGTGGCTCGCCAGCCCTGCTGCCCTCTCCTCATACCCCACATCCCATTTCCCACCCCCTTTCCCTACTCCTACCCCTATCCCTACCCCTACACTGTCCAGCAGCGATTTGCAATCTTTATTCATGGAGCGTTGTCAACTCAATTATTTGGTTATTAGTTATTTATGAAGCCGCCGCCGCTGCCGCTGCCGCTGCCGCCGCCGTTATTCGAGTAAGCCGCTCAATTGGCCACAAGCCAAGCACCAGTCAACCCCCACCCCCACCCCCTACAATTTACTACCACCCCCAAGTTAGGCTCCTCTCTAATTGCACTGCGGGACTGGGTTGGTTGCTTGGCTGGTTGCTTGTTATTATTGTCATTGCTCTAATTATACATATATATATATAGTTCATGATTTGGCTGTTGCTCAGTTACTCAGTTGTTCACTTACTCAGTTGTTCACTTACTCAGTTGTTCAGTTGCTCTGTTGTTCAGTTGTTCACTTACTCAGTTGTTCAGTGCCCCATTCCATCAAGTGGCCTCAAACTGACTAGAATATTAAATTGCTTTCACCTAATGCAGCAGCAACCTGCAAATATACAAATAAGCAAGACAAAATAACTGTTTGGGGCATGCCCAATCTTAGATGCCATATTTATCCTCTCAGCCATATTTATGATCAGCTACTCTGGTCTGGATGATTTGCTGTTCAAATCTGAGAAGCAAAACAAATTGCTGATAAGAAAACTCATCTTTTGACCGAGCATTCCTATGGCAGCTATATGATATAGTGCTCCGATCCAGCCAACTGCGATATATATATATACTGCCTGCAGCCAAAGGTCGAACACATGCCAAGTTTCCTTAAGCTAGCTGATCAGTCTATATATATGTATATACGTATATACTTTACTAGCATGGCTAAAACATATTATTACATATTAAAACTGTTTTTCGAAATTCAAACTAGTTTTGCAAATTGTACAAATTTGTGTCGGAATGTGGGCGGAGTCTAATTACTTGTGGTTTTTGGGGTTTTTCTCCAACTTGAAATTGAAGTACCAATTAAATATAGCTGCTTGTGCATTTTTTGCAACTTATTTGATGGGTTTTGGCATAAGCGGATTTTGCACTGCTCTAATTTGTAACTGTAAAAGTACGTGCTATTATTTTAAATGCACAAATAGGTTTTGAAAGCTCATATTCTGATAAAGCATAAACAAAAGCACTCATTTCAAGTGGGGGATTGCGGAAATTAATTGTGTAGTTGCTTCTCTCAACTTCAATGAGAGTTAATTGTGCGAGTGGGTGTGTGTGTGTGTGTGTGTGTGGGGGTGGGTGTGGGTATGGGTGTGTGGGCGTGCATGTGTGTAACGGGGTTAAGCGGCTTATAATGTTGCTAAGTGACACGAGAGCATGCCACGCCCCCAACACACCTCCCCCTCCACACAGAGAAAAACAAATGCAGCTCAAAGCAAAAATTGGCAGCTGCAAAATCTTTTGCTCTCAAATCAAGACCAACCACCAAGAATATGTATTTCGATTCGATTTGTACTTGAATCAAGAATGTGCAAGTCAGCATGATCAAAGATTTCTTCTTTTTTTCTCAGTGCAGCACTCGCCACTTGCCACTTTCCACAAAGAGCGTGCCCCTGCCTCGCTCTGCTGGCCAATAAAGTGTTTGTCTGATTTATTCATAAACTAAAACTCAAACTATTTCTATTCGAGCACTAAATGGAAGCAGCGCAGGTCAAACCGAGCTCATTAAGTAATAATTGTTAACTGCTGCATAATAGAGTTGCTAGAGCTGAAAGCTGGCATGCAGCAACTTTTGTTCAAATTTCATTATGAGTGATTATAATAAACGATGGCTAACAAAACTGAGCATGGACTGCTCAGTAGTTGCTCAGAGATAAGCAGATTCATCGCGGTGCGATTGTGTTGAAGGACGTGTAGAAGCAGATCAGATGTGTGTCCACGAGTGACTTCGATTCGCACTGAAGAGTCTATGTTTTCCAAATGAAACTCATCCCGAACAGTAGTTCCATGTGGATCAGAGTGAATCAATTGCAGTGGAACGTTTCAGTTTCTGCATATTTCCATCAGACTGAGGAAAATTCAATACATTTTAAGCAAATTTATTTCGCCGACAACTCTTGAACTTAATCAAAGCATTTTTTAAGGAAACTTTTCATTTTTATTATTTTGCTTAAACTGAAGTTGCAAATTTGAAATTTTATCATTTTGAAATGACCACTGAAGTGGAAATAAAAGATTTGTAATCTATTTGTGTATTTTTTTGATTTTGTAGAGGTTTTATTTGTGACACACTTGGGCTTCACTCCTGCTTACCCCATTATTCAAGACTACAGGGTATCGGAGCGAAACAAAGAAATTAATCGATAACCTATGCGCATGAAATAAAAGCCAACTGGCAAACTAACTAACGGCTATTGTTCGCCAAATAATTTACATGCACTTCTGCAGCCCAACTCAAACCACACACACACACACACACGCACACACACACAGACACAGACATTGGTCAAATTATTGACTGGCCATTTTGAATGCGCCTAAGAACAATGGCCTTAAATTAAAAACTGAATAAAAGCTGCAAAATACGTGCGTGCACATATCTCTCTCTCTCCCCCTCTCTCCTGGTCTCTCTCCTGCTCTATCTCTGTCTGTTGCTCTTTGGGTTGTGGCCTGTACAATTGCCGACATTCAACATAATACGTGTAATTATTATTATTGTTATGTGCCAGTTTCCATAGTATTTTATTGCTTGTGGCTCCGCACAGTGGCGGCCTCTGGTGGTTCACTTCGGTACTTGCGCACTAATCCGATTGGACCTCGTGATGTGTTCGCTTCGTGTCGTCTGACGATGGAAGGCAGCGATCACAGCGGCCATTGCGGCAGCAATGCACAAACTAACAGCAGAGAACGAAGCAAATGTTTTCATCTCTTTTTTTTTTTGTTGAGAGCAGCGAGCAGCGAGCAGCGAGCTGATCAACCAATCACAGTACGCGAGCACAAGCCTACGATTGTTTTGAGCAAATTCATTTCTGTCTCTTATCTGTGCCCCAATACTGCTTATTAACGTCTCGGCTTGTCCCATAAGGCCCCTTTTTTTGAGGACTACGTCACTGGCAACAAGTTGAACTGTTGTCGCTGTTCAGCTGCAATTCAGCAGGCCACAAGCCATTGACAATTTATCGTTGATTTTTAACTATTTATTAACGAATTATTTTATAATAGACACACAAACACACACACACACACACACACACACACACACTGACACACACATTCACATGTCATTGGTTGCGTTCCAATTGCATTTGCAAAATGTAATTTTGTCAAAGTTGAATAGGAAATCAATTCCCTTCCCTTCGCACGGCGCCTGTTTACATAACCACTGCTCTCGTCGGCTAGAGGTTGGGTGGTGGGAATTGTGTGTGTGTTTGTTTGTTTGTTTGTTTGTTGCCAGGCAGCCAGGCAGGCAAATCATTAGCGGCGTCTGCTTCTATTGCAGCAGCTTCTGATTGATTTTAATTTGTTGTTCAATTAGTGGCGCTCATTCAATTTCAATTTGCCTACAATCAGTCATTCAGTCAATCCAAAAATTAAGCGATTTTATCACATTTCTGCTCTGCATAATTGAGCACCCTATTTTGACACCACTCCATCCTTTCTTTGCCCCCACATAGTTTGGTGAAGCTAACGTTTATATTGTGGATGAGCATCGCTTACCAGATTTTCAGATATTGCATTTTTTATGTGCTTATCTTTTATATCTTGTAAGTATTTTAAAATTCTTTGCCGAATCGCATTTGAATTTGGGTGACATTTGGATTGAGACGGAAATTGATTTTTCTCTTTTTCTAATTTTTCTATTCAAATATATGCACACATGTGTCCAACAATATGCATATGTATACATATGTATATACATATACCTGTGTTTTTAATTTCTTCTGTAGGCTTTTGGGCTGTACAGAAATGCTTAGACATGGAAGAGACACAAAGGACACTGAGACGCTGAGACAGGCGGATGGGGCAGGCGGGCAGGCGAAGGCCCTGCGGCCGCCAACAAGTGCCAGCAAATGTGCCGTGAAGAAACCATTTAGGATTAGTTTAATATGATACAAAGACACACAAAACAAAATGTGAGAGAGAGAGAGAGAGAGAGAGAGGCAGCGAGAGCGAGGGGCTGAGAGTGGATAAGGCAGCTGGAATACGCAAACAGTACTTAAAAATGGCAAAGCAGCAACAAAATCTTGACTACTTAGACACGCACGCACACACACACACACAGGCACACATACTAATACACATGCTCACAAGGACAATACTATTAGCAAGCAGGAGCAACAAAAAAAAATTAGATGTATGTATATACATTTATAAGAAAATAGCTAAAGAAACGAAAAGAGAAGAAAAGTTGAGCTGGCATAAGGACACGGACAAGCAAAATATTGGTTAGCTAAGCCCAGAGAGGGGGCTGGCGAAAATAAAAAAAATGACAAATTTGCAAATGTTAAGACGAAAAGAAAACATCAACATAAGTTATAGGCTTAGTGCGTAATCGTTTTTCGTACAACGATGCCATCCGGCGAAACGACGAGCTCTATCCATTGGACAAGGACGAGGACATCGACAAGGAGTGAGGCGAAGCGGAAATGGTTGCGGCTACGGTAGAGCCACCATCGACGAACCAACAACATTACGGCAACTGTAAACGCTACAATCTATCGAAAAGTTATCGAGGCTGTTAAGAACAATTTTATGATCAAAAATAGCTAAATATTAGAATAGTCTTTTAAAGCTTTACCAGCTAACATTGAATCTGCTACAAAAACGTAATCAATAACTGATAAGAACCTATCGACAATTAAAGAAAATCTAAAACAGATTTATCATAAATATCATAAATAAAGCGCATCAAAATGATTGCTTAAATATAGTTTCGATAGCTTTCAATAATTTCGATAAATGTCACAAATTGCTATACCATGACTAAGTTATGTGGCTTTTTTGCTCTCAAGCACAAACTAGTT
Source organism: Drosophila imparisetae (assembly GCA_035042265.1). Classification (NCBI taxonomy): domain Eukaryota; kingdom Metazoa; phylum Arthropoda; class Insecta; order Diptera; family Drosophilidae; genus Drosophila; species Drosophila imparisetae. The sequence continues at coordinate 872,781 of JAWNLP010000405.1, read as the reverse complement.
ATCGATAAGTTCAGCTAATAATCGATAGCAATTCAAATGTGAATCAGCTACAAAATGCTACAATAAGAGTTTGCATTAGCTGCGATATGCTAATTAAGATATGTGTCACATGTGGCGACAGTCGTCTGCATTAATCGATATGTCATTTTCGATAACTGCCATCAATTGGTGGATTAATTTAAATACTTATGCAAAATACATCAGTAAGCTACGCTACTCAAAGCGCTTATCAAGGCTACAGCTTGACCAGCCCTGCCACGCGCCTGCCCCGATGGGGATTCGTCGTCGCTGTTCAAATTAAAAATGCATAAAAGCAAAAATGTGGAATTATTCTGATAAAATAAACACAGGGAAGAAGCCGCAGCGCAACACTTAACTACGTGAATAATACAAAAAGAGAAAGAGACAGACAGAGAGAGAGAGAGAGAGAGAGAGAGAGAGAGAGAGAGAAGAAGAGACTAGTTTAGGGTGGGGTGGGGTTGGGGCGTGGAGGGATAATAAGAAAAAGAACGTGACATTGGCCTGGCCACTGTTAGAGGAGTCGGTTCTTTGCGGCTGATGATGTGGATAAAATAAACATGGGACATTGGTTGCTTTTTTTCTTTTCTTTTTTCCTTGTGTTGTGCGGGGGAGACGGGCAGGGCAGGGTAGGGGAATGGGGATGGGGATGGGAATGGACTGTCGGGTGGCATTCAACAAGGACAAGACAGACGAAAGCGTGTTTAAACATTAAAAGGACCATTAGATACGCCTTAAAGTATGCTTCAAGTAGATTATCTTCCATCAGTTTTGTTTGCTTACTTGGAATTGTTTCGCTTCATTTTTCTCGTTTGCAAACACACAGAGACGCACACACACACACACACACACGCACACACACCCACATCTCTATTTGGCTATGGGCTATTTTGGGTGCATTCTGGCTTTACTTTACTGTACAATTGGATACTAAAAAATTATATATTCAGACCAAAGAAATAAAATTCATTTTAGGATTGTTTTTGCTTAATCTAAGACAATTTCGAACATTTTCATCTAATTTTTAATCTTGATTCTCAATTATTTGCAGATGCATTTTTTCTATTTCATATTAAGTACTGAAGTGTTTATTTTATGAAACTTTTTCTGAATCAAAGACAATTTCGAGCTAGGAGTAGGAGTGTTCTCATTTTAAGTCACGTCCACCAATTCCTCTTAATCATTCACAAATTTGCCTGAACTAATCGATTATTTAAAGTATTTATATTCTCATTTTAAGAAATGTTCACTCATTTCCTAATCACTCTTACTTCAAATTAGGTACTCAAGTTCTTATTTGTAGAAAACTGCTTATTGCGAGCACTTCTCCCTCCATTCAGTATTTGCTCTCATTTCCAATTATTTCAAAATAATGGAAAACTAATTGGGAACTCTATTTCCATTTCGTTATTGAATTTGGAGGTGCCTTTTTCTTCAATTTAATTCTTGGCTACGGTGGAAGGAGGGGCAGGGCGGTGAGGTTGTTACAAATTGTGCGCGTGTCCTTGTGAAATAACATCAAGTGAACCTAAGGGAGATCTACTCACCCTCCTACTCCTGCTACTCCTCCCTCTCTGCTGTCTTTTGCTATTGCAAGTTTTGCCCCTGTTCTGCTTCTTAAATTACCAAAAGTGCGCGTTTTGTGATGCTTATTGCTGCTGCCCCTTGCCCCCTGCACCCACTTGACCACCCTCAAACGATGAGGGGCTCAGACAGCTAGAGAGAGAGAGAGAAAGAGAGAGAAAAAGAGAGACAGAGAGTGAGATAATGCATATAGATATATGTTAATTTCAATCGTATCCAAACCAAATCTCATCTCACTTTACCAACACACAAGCAACAACAGCTTTCTTAAACAAACCGAAGGTAAGATATATTATTATTAATACAGTTTTCAAATTGTATTATTATTATTGTTCATCTATCTGTTGATTTTTGACAATGTTTTGGTTGTGGAAAGCTTTGACCGGGTCCTTCAATGCTTTATTCATTCCACGATTTCGACATGATTTTCGAGCTGAAATCTTAGTTTCAACTTTGAATGTAGTTTTAGTCTACTGGTCAAATCAATAAGTCCTGGTTTTTGAAAATCGAATACGTTTTCCATAAATATCTCTCTAAATGTTCTTTTTTAGAGTACACTTTTTTACATGAATTTCAATTTGAAATCTTGTTTCAACTTTAATTGTAGTATTATTTTAGGGATCGAACCATGATCAATTAGCCCTGATTTTTCTGTTCTGTTGAGTCTTATCAAAGTTCAGACTGAGCAATAAAGGACAGGTTTCGATAACGTTTATGCCACATTTAGAGTCTCGAAGTGTGAAATTCCCAGTGCCACAGTTCTGGGTTGCTGCGTGTCTATAAAATCGATAGCATCAATAAGTGCAAATCGATATCTCTGATAATTTTAAAGCCCGAGTCACCAAATTTGTAGGATAGATTGCTTTTGTCCCGCTTCAAAAGTCGGCATATTCTCGACCACTCAATGCTGGAGATTCTTTTGCTGCGACCGCATTGGAAATATTTATTGATGAAGTGCTTGGCTTGTGGTCGAATTGTGGAGTTTAAGTAAAACCTGAATGCTTGGGTGGCACTCAGAAGTTTCGAAAATGCTTTTTAGCGCGGTTTCAATTGTCAGTTGAATGAAAGCTTTTTTTTATTTGCCCCTGCCTCATCCTTTGTGGCATTTTTGCTTGGATTTGTTGCCAACAACGATTGTTGGCCTTAGCAATTGATTTAATACTTGTAATGCATGACCAACAGCAGTAACCAAGAGTTGCCCACCCTCCTCCCACACCCCCAACTACCATTACCATTACAGCATATGTGTGTGTGTGTTTGTGTGTGTGTGTGTGACCCAAGCAGCCAACTGGCCAAGCGGCACGGAGCGCCACTTGAGTTAAGCTGCGCAAACGTTTGCATAATCACGTTCCAATTTAAATTGCTCTATTCGCCACCCTCTCCCTCTCCCTTTCCCTCTGCCATCCTTCTCTCTCTCTCCCTCTCTCTATCTCTCTGTCTCTTTCTGAGGGATACAGGAGTGGGTGGCAGGCATCTCTCAAATTGCAAAAACTGGACCACTTTTATTAGCTGTCGAAGCTTTAGCGTAGCTGTTAATGCTCTCCACACCATCAGGATTTCCTCCTCCCCCACTTACTCTAACCCCTGCTCCCACAGTGTGTGTGTGTGTGTGTGTGTGTGTGTGTGTATAAGAGCTGTGGCACAATGTAGTTTTTTTTTTGTGTATTTTTGCCGTCGTACACTTCAAAGCAGCATGCACTTCAGTCCAGGCAAGCGACTGCCATTCACATCGAATTCAGTTGATAACTGTTAATCTTTTTCATACCTTTGCGAAGGACATTCCAACATTGTGAACGTCGACGATTCCATAAAGTATATATATATATAGATATTTATATTTATGTATATTCTTCATCAATATTAACAATCGAGTTGAGTTAGCCAGTGTCTGACTGTCCATCTATCCACTCGACTATGTGAACCCAGCAAGTCTTGAAGTTATCTGTTGAATCTTGGCCAGAACGAACGGATTACCAAATCATATAGCTGTCATAGAAGCAGTCGGTCTAAAGATGAGTTCTTGTTTGAACACTTAAATTTGGTTTCAGAGTAAGAAAAATCAAAGTATGATTTATATAAATATTTATTTATATGTTTACTTTTATTTTTACAAAATATTTATCCTCTTTGGCAAGGGAAGCATCGATAATGAACTCTTTCAACTTAACAGAGAAACCATATTGTAATTATGTATTTATGCAGTTCAGTATGTATGTGTATACATATGTGCATATATAATTTGATGAAACAATTAGCGAAATGAAAATGTGAATTAAGCTGCTTTCAAGAGCCGCAGGAGAATGGGTAGGGAATGGGGATGTGGATATGGATGTGGATGCAGCCATTGTGTGCTACTGCTGGTGCTGCTGAAGTGTCCTCTCGCGGCATTCTTAATGAATCTCGACATTTGACTTGAGCAGTCGATGGCAGTCGGGGCAAGGGGCTAGTGAGGTAAAAATAACAAGAGGATAGCTCGATGGGAGGACGACCTGTCCGATTGCTAAAAGGCTTAAGAGCCATCAATGCACGCAGTCTGTGTTATACCCTGTAACAAAGATGAAAAGCATCTGGCAGAGAAAAGACGTTTCTTCGTCAGGGAACTCGATTGTGGTTCTGGATCTGGCTCCGAGTTTTCATCAGTCAGTTAAATTATTATTAAATCAGGAAATTTCGCATTTCGCTGTTAAGTAATCGGGGAATGTCGAATTTCGCTTGCCAACTTTAATCGGTTAATTCCTCTTAACAATTGCGTTTCCAGTTTCGGTCAGATTTTCAGATCTTATTGCGAGAATACCAATTTCAGTTTGAGCTTTAAGTGCGTAAAGAAGTTTCTCATATTCGAAACTAAATAAAAACTGGATATAGGTTATCTAGGCGTCGGTTACTGCTACTTTCGATTGCTGCTGTTGTTGCTGTTGCCTGATTGATGCAGGATGCAGGATGCAGGAGTTGGACATGGCAATTGGGATGACGACAGCGACGACGATGGCGACATTGACGGAAATGAAAAGTTAATTTACCCGCATGTTCAAACAACAGCGTGGATGCCACGCCCACCCACCCACACACACACACGCACACTGGCAAGCGGGTGTGCTGGGCAAGATGGGAGTTTGGTCATCATCGTGCCGCTAATGCTAATCCGGGTTATCTGTCTATCCATCAGCTGGCCATGTTATGATGTATGTAAATGCCGACTCGACAGCGACTGCTGCTGCTGGTGCTGCTGGTGGTCTTGCTACTGCTGCTGCTGCTGCTGCTGCTCCTGCTGCCAATGATGATAATCGCCACCTCACTATCTCCAGCTCCAACTGCAACTCCAAATTTAGATCCAGCTCTAGCATCATCTCCAGTTTCAGCTCCGATTGCGACTCCTGTTTGGACGCTGTCCGTCTTGTCATTTGTGTTTTTGCCGCCGACAGAGACGATGCTGCCAAACATTTAGTCTGTCTGCGACACACACACACGACACACACACACACACAAGACACACGACACACACACACACTACACACACACATACACACACCCACAGAGACGCACAAATTTATTGTTCTTAAACATCTGAGCATGAATGAATGACTCGTGTGCCGGGCCAACAACTGGAACTCTGGCATGGAGATGGGAAATGGGTATGGAAATGCAATCGGTACAGTGAGCACCCGCTTGATAAGTACGCTATATTGTCCTCACTAGTGCATGGCATTGTACCTAGTGAGTTTTTTATATAGCTCTTTCATAGAGCATGCAATGAAAACTGTAGTCCTCTGTACATTTATTGGAAACCAATTTCAGTTACTTCAAATCACGCTGAAAACCTGAATCGTAATTCACTTTTGGTTCCGCTTATAGTTATGAATTTGTTTAACTTATTTGTTTGCCTATATTCGGATTGGGTATGGTACGTTATCACCCAATAATAATATAATTTCCTCTAACTGGTTCATAACAACATTTTGAATTGTGATCCAACATGTAGCTCTGAATTTCATCCTCTTTTTAATTTTACATAAAAAGTGTTTTAAGCGATTTTTCGAATCGTAAACATACTCAAATTCCAACTCGAATTTCTAATCTTAAGACATTGCTCATTAGCGAGGTATCACTGTATTGGTTACGGGAATGCCACGCTGACTGTGGGCTCGAAACGGGACGTTCTGGATATATATTTGAATGCCAAGTTGCCAGTTGTCACAAAGTGAGTGAAATATAGCCGAAATGTCAAATGTCAGCGAAAGACATTATTACTGGCTAGTTGATCCGTCGTCGTTGTCGTCGTCGTCGTCGTCGTTGTACTCCTCCCATTTGCCCCAACTCCTCCCACTTCATCATCACCATCATCATTATCATTGCTGTTGTTGTTGTTGTTGTTGGCCTGCTTCCTTGTACTTTGGCTCATCCTTGTCCTTCCTCGTCTACGCATTGTCGTCGTCTGCTGCCACAGATAATCGATAGCCACACACATTGTGTGTATGCATATGTATGGGTGTGTGTGTGGGTGTGTGTGTGTGTGTGGGCTCTGGCAAATGAGAGACCATGTCAGCTCATCAGCCCACACACCGCCCTCAGCATCATCATCATCACCAACCAAAATGTGCCTCACTTTAAAATCTTTAATTTCGCAGCTTTCAATTTTATCCATCAGGCAAAAAGGCAAATTTTAATGCAGATAATAGTAAAATAACGGTAATAGTATTACGCTCTTCGAAATCAGTTTAATATTAAATTGAATTTAATTTCAATCAATAATTAGGACAATGTTTTTATTAACTGGATTTTATGTATTTCGTCACTAAAAAGTTGCGTTTGCATTTCAAATCTTTATCTTTGAACATGTAAGTCATTAATTTATTGAAAGGCTACGCATATAAAATATATATATATAAATATATATATATATATAAATATATATATGTATATCTTTTTTACGCGGATCATGTTCATTTCCTTTCGGAAGTTCGCAAAAGGAAGGTATTCCGAGCACATAAATAATTAATCGGCAAGGCTTGTTCCGAATTCAAATTAACAATATACCTTTCCATAATATCGATACAAATCGATTACTGATAAATAAATAAAATAAATATATATATATATAAATAAATATATCATTATAAATATACATGTGCTTGACTTATGCTAGTTAAAGACATTAAGTAGCATAACGATAACTTTGGATAACACTGCTGCTATTGATACGCCGTAATGCCAGGTGACAATGCTGCTTGATGAGCCAGCCAAAACGTAATCGCATCCCACCCAGCCCCGCCACCAAGCTCATCACTTAATTTCCAGTGATAAAGTACCGAATATGAACGTGACAAAAGTTGCTGATGACAAAGGCAGCAACAACAACAACAATAATGGGAAGTGCAATTGCAGCAGTGATGAGTGATTGGGGCAGGGGCAGAGACAGGGACAGGGGCATAAGCTGTTGCAGGGAACAAAATGGCAGGGGGGAGGTGGTTGGGGGGCTGGCTGGTTGGTTGGTTTGTTAGACGAGCCGCACAACAAACAGCAAAATAGAAATGACTTTAATAGCTCATCAATGATTCAAGCGGAAATCCGGTCTGTCCAAGTGCAGTCGGTTTATTGGATACCGGAAAGGCATTACCGTTCATTCCTTGCTCGTTGTTCTGGGCACAGGACGGGCCTGTCGCCATAACCCCACCCCTCCCCCCTCCCTCCCATCACAAATCCCTGTCCCACTTCCTCCGGCATCGCTCAATTGCTGCTACTCTCCTTGTTGTTGTTGTTGCTGCTTATTTGTTTGATTGGACTGCCTGACTGCAGCTGCTGTATTCGTGTGTGTGTGTGTGTGTGTGCTTTTAAGTGTTGATGTGTTTGTGTGTTGGTGCGTCTGCTTAGCTGCACTGATTTTCACGCTGCACCTCCAAAAAAATGTGTGTGCAACACAATTTGCATATTGTTTTGTCATACGTCTACGCCCTGCCATAAACAACAGTGGGCGAAATTGATACATTTTATGGCAAAAATGTATAAGTCTGCCAGTAAATTATGTTCAATTTTTCCTATTTTTGAGATATATATGTTTCTATATACTTCCAACAATAATAATAATAACGCAATAACAAAGTTATTTTTTTTTAAAGTAATCAGAAAATCGTAAAATCGGAATATGATCACATATGTATATGTAATATATATTTTAAATACATTTTGCTTATATTGAAATTTAGAAGTGGATAGTGGAATTTCAGTCCACAAGGATTGGTTCTTATTCGTTTTCTTTGTCTTTCAATTTCTGCGAACAAAATATGTGTTTTGAGTTCCTATATCCATGGTGCAATCTGATTCAGCACATCAGCATATGCATCCTATTCAATGATTGCATATAGTATGTGTTTGTGCCTGTGAGTGTGTGTGTGTGTGTGTGTGTGTATTTTTTGGAAGTCAACCCACACACACGCAGAGACACACTCACTCACACATGAGCAAAGACGGGCAGTGCAGCCCTTTGCACCTGTATTTTGAATCTGAATCGTTCTCGATGGTGCCTCTATCTCTCTCTCTCTCTCTCTGGCTTTCTCTCTCTGACTCTCTCTCTCTCTCTCTCTCTCTCTCTCTCTCTCTCTCTGTTGTTGTTCGATGGGTTTTATCTGGCTGGTGTGTGTTGTTTGCACATATCTGCATCTGCATTATTATCATCATTATAGATGGCACACGGCCAGTGGCTATGTGACAGTAGCCGCTTAGCTTTTGTATCTCATTTATTATGCAAATCGGAGCGAGACACCAAAAGGGGAGCGGAGTGTGGAGGATTGGAATGGGGATTGGAGCTGGTTGATTGTGGCATGCGGTGAATTGCCTTCAATATGGCGCGCCTGCAAAATGGTCAACAAGTTCAACAGCTACAACAATCCGAACTCATGCTCGTCCTGGAGCTCTTCTTCATGCCCTATCTCATTTCCATTGCCGATTCCCATTCCCGATTCTCATCATCGCAGCTCGACATTCTCTGCATTGGCATCGTCGATTACTCAAACTTATCTTCTTTGTATAGCTTTTCACTGGCAAATTATGCGCAACAAAATTAAATTTTGCAAAAATATTCAAGATTTTCCATATGGAACTCGGACGACAAATGCAGATAGTTTGCTCAAATCCTGGCAAAATATCAATTATATTTCAATTCACACATCAAGTGAAATCAATTGGGTCTTGAGTGGGTTAATAGGTAATGTTGTGGTTTGAGTATTGATAGGCTAAACATAAGGAGAGTCTGAAACTCCAAAAGAAAAGAAGAGAGAAGCAGTAGGAGGAAGAAGAAAATAATAGGGGCATCAAATAGTAAATACAAATAAACGAACGACTGGCCAACCAACACCAAGGAGGAGGATCAGCGGTGGTTGCCACGTCTCCAGCGACATTTACACTTCATAATAATATTGCTAACAGAGGGAGGGAATTATATACACATACATGTATATATATATTTGTATATATACATATATGTACATAGTGAGAGCGGGGGGTTCGCGGTGATAGAGTGAGCAAATTGACGCTTGGCAATAATCAAAAGTAAATACAAAGTTTGCAATTTTTCAATGTTAATCAATTACGTGATTTAATTGAAAATGCCAAAGTCAATAAAAAAGAAAACACAAATAAAAATAAAAATAAAAAATAAAAAATAAATAAAATGAGAAAATAAATAAATATAAGCCCATAAGCGTTCAATATATGCAAACAAATATATTCATATTCTGTATTCATATTGCTTATCTATCAATTTCAAACGTCCCGATTTCTGTTTGTTTTGAATATGAAGCGAAAAAATCAAAGAGGGCGGGAAAAATCGAAACTGTGATTCCCAGTTATTTGTTCTCTATTCTTTTTTGGTTTGTTTTTTGCTTTGTTTGTCAGCGAATTGTTTTTCAATTAATGGAAAGACTCGAAAATTAAAATGCGATTGCAATAACCACGGGCAGAGTGTTTACTTATAGAAGGCACTGTATTATATATATATGTACATACAAACGAAGCAAATACTAGGGAATATAAAAGTAATTTGAAATGGAGTTGGTAAATGAGGAAGGATTCTTGACATATCTGGGCAAATTATGAAGAAATCAGGCATTCTGAGGTGTACCTTGAATCTTGCTGTTAAATATGTTTAAGCACAAGTATTTTGGCTTATTGCCAAATCATTTGCAGGAATCCCAAATTTGTTCCTTATCTCAGATTCCTCAATTCTCTAACTGAGTGAGTTTCAATCTCAGTCTGTTTACTGCCAGGCAAGCTTTTAGTCTTTTTTGGGGTCTTGTCCCTCTCGAGCTAGAAACTGCATGTGGCTTACAAGCAGAGACCAGCGAGAAGTCGAGCAACTGCAAAATGTCATCTAGATAATCTCCAATTCTTCGAACCACTCCGACAATGACTGCTTCATCGGATCTACTCCGAATGCCTTGACTTTTCTGAATTATATCAACAAGTTCAACAGCTACAACAATCTGAACTCATGCTCATCCTGGAGCTCTTCTTCATGCCCAATCTCAATTCTATTGCCGATTCTCATTCCCGATTCTCATCATCGCAATGACAACTTATTGCGAACAAGTTTTTCACTTGATTTTTGACAGTTTCATTGCTTATTTTTTTTTATTAGTATTCTTAGGCGGCCAATTTGGGTGCACATTTTCATCCATATCGATTGTTAAATGTCAAAGAACAATGAATTCAATTAACTTTGTGAATTTTAGAAAATATACACCTGTTTGTGTGGATATGTGCATATGTGTATAAGTGGTTCCACTCAGCTAACAAGTAAGAATGCTGTAGTCCAGAGAGCTTGACTAGGAGATGCCCTGAACTCACCTACTGATTATAGTTTGTTCCGCATGAAAATACGTTTTGGTAGACAGCTTGGCTGTTTGATATATATTCATACAAATATACATTGATATATATATATACAAGTACGACATGCATACATACAATACAATTCATACATATGTATATAGATTCACCCAAAAAAAAAAACCGACCTTTTGCTGCAATGAGGCTGTGTGAATTGTTTCGACAATGGGGAAACAATAAGAAATAAGAACTCACATCCGAAGGTAGCCAAGGAATGCACAGCAATCCCGTCTCTGTCTGTGTTTGTGTGGGTGTGTGTGTCTCAAAACAAATTTCATTTCACATTCAATTAAATTAATTTTAACACCATTGCAGGCGGCAGGACACCAGCAGCAAGTAGATGCCAATGCCAATGATTACAAAGCAGGATGCAAGGAGTTGGAATTGAGAGTTGGACTTGAAGTTGAGGTTGAAAGAGAGGGAGAGAGTGTGTATGTGTGTGTGTGTGTGTGTGTGTGTGTGTGTGTTTGCACAAGTGTGTGTATGTGTCCTGCTGTAGCTGTTGGTCTGGGTGTTGGCAACGCAAGTGCCGCATGCCTTTGCCACGTTCTCCACATTTCTTCACTTAAGCATTAATGGTTTTATCTTTGCCTTGTCCAACCCCAGTTATATATATATATATTATATATATATATAGGTCGATCGAGTGCGGAATTGAAAATGCGTTGAGTTGCGAGCAAATTCGAATAGCGAGTTAATATAATTACAGAAATAAACTCTGGAATTTTAATTAAAACACAACTTCATTTACAGCCGCAGACGACAATCTGTCGCCGAGTAAATAGTCAAGTGCAGATTCGAGGAGTGGGCAGTGTGTGTGTGTGTGTGTGTGTGGCAGGTGTAACCGCAGTCCAAGCACCAACTTTCCAGCGAACGTCATTTCAACTAGAAAATTTCGCTAATGAAATTCGAAAAATGACATCGATTTGGATTTTAATTTTTCAGTGGTATATAATAAAATAGATAGTCAGATCCCCACAATCTGCATGATCTCAAATCAACAGAAGTAACAATGGAATGATTAAGGGATCTTTGAATATATACGAATATACATCATTTTTGAATGCAGCTACTGATGAGCAACAGTTTTTAGTTGCAGCATCTTCTATCTCATCAGCATCGAAATTATGATACTGCCCCAAGGCAACCAAAATACTCTCGGGCAGTAATCTCCAGCGTGCCTTGGAGTCCAGTCGATGATTGCATTGTTCTTAAACAGCTGATGATTGTTCTCCTAATCAGCAGCATTTTTTGCGAGTGTACGCTCTATCTCTGTCTCTGTTTATACCTCTATCTCTGTCTATGTGTGTGCTGACAGCAATTTGCGTATCAATATGGGCACATAATGCTTCGAGAATGATTTCCAAAATTTGCATTTAAATTAAAAATTATATTTGCAACACAAACAGACGCTCACTGGAAAAGAGAGGGGGTTGTATTTGGTGTGTATAGTGGGGGCAACTTAGGGCTGGCAGCCCAACTATGAAACATATAAAAAAGTAAAACAGCAGCAACAACCGAAAAAACAACAACAACAACAACAACAACGACAACATCACAAAATGCAAATTTTGCAAATTTTAGGCACAAATTTAGCCATTAGTTGTTGAACAAAAATGCGTTGCGCATACGCAACGTGCGCCCTGAACCAACACACACTTACACTCACAATCACACCCACAAATTCTGATGTGCATATGTCAGCTGGCATTCACCAAGTCCCCTTCCTCTTCCCCCTCCCCATACCTAACCCCACCCTCTACCTGTCACCCTTCCCACACCCTATGTGGGTGAACCCGCTGGCTGCAACGCTTGCCACAGCTGCGGCTTGTGTAGCTTCTGTTTTTGACTGATTCTGATGATGCCACAAGGTGCTGTATCTAGAACACTGTTCCTCAGCAGTGCCAGTGGTAGTTGCAGTTGCACCGATTATACATAATTAGAGTAGTTGCATAACTTGCAACTATGGCAATAAGACCAGAGCATATGGACACATCATATAATCAGCTAGGTCCAGGGTATCTCCTCGTCGAGCTGTCTCATACACAAAGTGCATTCAATATTTGTTCAGTCCACATTTCCTTTCGACCAGAAAACACGCTTTCTCCAACTATCTGCACAATTTGAATAATAAGCCGAAAATATATTAGATATGTATATATATACATATATCCGATCTGGAGTGCTGACAGCACTGATGACTGCTGTGGGGGAGTACAGTAGTCGTATATGCAGATGTGTTTTATTGCTCTCAAATGAATGCATGTCAAGTGCTCTCACATGGCGTATACATAGTGTATTACGGTTATCCTCAAGGACAGAAAGGAAGGACGGCGGCATAAGAATACAGTGTCCTCATGGCGTTTATAATTCGGACCCGTTGTGTCAAATCTAATGCCACGCATTCAAATCAAACAAATACACGTACTTACACACACACACACATGCATTAGAAAAATTGCTCTGCTATTGTTTATTGTGTTTGCACTTTGTGTTCATTTCGAGTTTCGCTCATTTGCTCTGACTGAAACATATTACAAATTCCGGTATACTTCCAAATATCTGTACGTTATTCGATTACCTCGATTTTTATGGTACCTTAAATACAATTCAATAGCTGGGAAAAATAGATGAAAACGCTCCAGGCAGACATAGCTGACTGGGAAATATTAATGTAATACCAGCTGATGATTAAGCTTAAAACTATCAACATCGGACAAAGATATCAAGTAGATTTTTGATTATGAAATTTAGGTGGACTGAGGTCAGAAAGGGGATGTTATCGTCGGCATACTTAAAATATCCGTTCTTTCTCCTTAAAATTGTTGTTTTCGGCTTATTATTCAAATTGTGCAGATAGTTGGAGAAGGCGTGTTTTCTGGTCGAAAGGAAATGTGGACTGAACAAATATTGAATGCACTTTGTGTATGAGACAGCTCGACGAGGAGATACCCTGGACCCAGCTGATTATATGATGTGTCCATATGCTCTGGTCTTATTGCCATGGTTGCAAGTTATGCAACTACTCTAATTATGTATAATTGGTGCAACTGCAACTACCACTGGCACTGCTGAGGAACAGTGTTCTAGATACAGCACCTTGTGGCATCATCAGAATCAGTCAAAAACAGAAGCTACACAAGCCGCAGCTGTGGCAAGCGTTGCAGCCAGCGGGTTCACCCACATAGGGTGTGGGAAGGGTGACAGGTAGAGGGTGGGGTTAGGTATGGGGAGGGGGAAGAGGAAGGGGACTTGGTGAATGCCAGCTGACATATGCACATCAGAATTTGTGGGTGTGATTGTGAGTGTAAGTGTGTGTTGGTTCAGGGCGCACGTTGCGTATGCGCAACGCATTTTTGTTCAACAACTAATGGCTAAATTTGTGCCTAAAATTTGCAAAATTTGCATTTTGTGATGTTGTCGTTGTTGTTGTTGTTGTTGTTGTTTTTTCGGTTGTTGCTGCTGTTTTACTTTTTTATATGTTTCATAGTTGGGCTGCCAGCCCTAAGTTGCCCCCACTATACACACCAAATACAACCCCCTCTCTTTTCCAGTGAGCGTCTGTTTGTGTTGCAAATATAATTTTTAATTTAAATGCAAATTTTGGAAATCATTCTCGAAGCATTATGTGCCCATATTGATACGCAAATTGCTGTCAGCACACACATAGACAGAGATAGAGGTATAAACAGAGACAGAGATAGAGCGTACACTCGCAAAAAATGCTGCTGATTAGGAGAACAATCATCAGCTGTTTAAGAACAATGCAATCATCGACTGGACTCCAAGGCACGCTGGAGATTATTGTCTCGAGAGTATCTTTATTGCTCTCAAGATGCGCCTTAAGCATTCTATATGGGCATGAGTTGAGATCATCCAGATGGTGAGGATTTAGGTCAAGTTTGAAGAGTTCCTTTGGAAAACAAGCAGAAGGAAGCATCTCCCACATGGAAAGCAATAAAAGCCACATTTATTTAGGAGTTACTTGTAAACACTGACTTATGTTAGAGCAGCTATTAAGGTAGTATTAGGATCGGATAAAAAACACAGACTCTTATTAATAGTAAAGTATTTTCCTATTGAGCTAACTACCATCAACCTTTTTTTTGTTGTCACGAGTCGCGAACAGGTGATGAACAGGTATTTTCGATGTTTTTTTTTTTAGAGCAAGTTGCGGCAAATTCAAATCAGGTTTGTTCAAATTAAATTTGAATTCTAAGATTAAACAATCAGCAGCTATTGCTTGCTGTCTCACATATTGTGTACACATATCATTTGTTTTCTTAGAGTGTAGATATGAACACACACACACACACAGATCTAATAACGCATACGCATCAGTCAACCACTAGAACAGGCCGCAGCCAACAGTTTCAGCTGTATTCTGGCCTGGCTCTGACGCAGGACACGTCGACGTATGTGTGTGTGTGTGACCGCTGTAGCCACCGAAAAGCTGACAACATCAGCGAAGCCAAACACCAAAAACACACACACTAACACACAGTAGAGAACACACGCACACACGCACACACACACACACTAAAACTACTGTGTATTGATTTTTGTAGAATTTGTTAGTTGCATGAAGCTCTCTCTGTCTCTATCTCTCTCTATTTGACTTTATCTCTATGTACCCATATGACCAACCTCGAATGCCTGTTTTTAATGTTTATTGGCGGTGGCAGCGCGTCGACAACAACAACCAACAACAAAGACCAACCAGCAACAACAACTACAAAATTGCAAACGCAGATAACAAGAACAAAATGCGCATCCCTGCGGAGAAAAGTGTATGTAATCCGGCGAAGGTGTCACTCTGTTACCAGAGTACGCATTACTATGCATACTACATAACTCCCTCCTCCACTCCAGCCAAGCAGCAAAGCCCCACCCCCTAGGAAAGTTTAACCCTTCTGTTCCAGCCCAGTCAATCAACTTACCACTGCAGGCACTCAAGTGTGAAATACAAATGCAATGATTGCTATATAAATAAATAAATCAGAAAAAAAATATAAATATATATATATATATATATATATGCTGTATATATAAATAAATCAGAAAAATAATATAAATATATATGTATATATGTATGTGTGTGCATATTTATATTTGTATATTTTAATATTCGGTAATTCAGTCCCAAACAATCTCTTGCAAATTTCATATTGCCATTGAATTATTGGCGAAATATATGGTATATATGATGTCTGCGATAAAATTTGCTTTCATATTAAATAAATATCAGAATTATCTAATATGTGCGAAATACTGAAACAAATGTGTTCTATTGATATAAGATGATTTGGATTTAATGATTATCGAATTAAGCTGAGCATTATGGCAAAAGTAGCAAAGATATCGCAACGCAGAATGGCGAAATCAAAGCTGAAGGAACGAAAGGTGGAAAATGTTGATATATACGTATATATATATATATATATATGTTTTCAGCAAGGAAAGAAGAACATGTGCTTCAATCGATCAGAGTATCTCCTAGTCGAGGTCTTGCTGGTTTCTGCCTGTCTATTCAATGCACCCATGGCACCTGCACTTCCGCTAAGTGCTAGCCCGCAGGCATACCATTCCCAACCACCCACCCCCTCCCATGGACCCATAGCCTAGGGGATGATTTCAGGGTTGGACAGTCATTAAAAATCATTTCACAAGTCGTCAAATGCGATTATGAACTCATTTCACTATTTTGCCCATGAACTACTTTGATGTTTAATTTGCAATTTAATTTGAATGTGCCCGGATGGCATAGCACTGGCTATGAGCACCTAACCCCACCCCTCCCCCCACCACAACAAGGTTCAGCCCCGCCCACCGTTGGAACAGGTCCACACAGGACACCCGCTGTGGCAACTGTTGCTGAAGTCCACCTGGGCGTATGAGCAATTTCAAAACGGGGTACAAAATACTTTGGCGATAATTTTATTATTGTTAGTGTTGGTTTTGTTGTTGTTGTTGTTGTTGGTGCTGTTAGTGTTTTTTGCTGCTGATGATGATGCTGATGCTATTAGTCGGTTGCCAGCTGCCCATTAACGTCCATTTAGTCAGGCGCCACGCATTTCTAACTTGATAACATTTTCTAATTGCTGCCAGTTGTTTAATGGTGTGAGGGGTGGGGGGAGAGAGAAAGCAAGGAGGGGAGTGTTTAGATAGTAACGTTGTGCAACATTTATTCCAACCGACAAGTCGAGCTGGTGTTGTAGGGTGTGGCGGGGCGGGGGAATGGGCGAAGGGCTGGTGAGTTCGTTTGAGATCGACCTTTGGCAGCCTTTGTCGCTGCTGATGCTGCTATTGCCGTTGTGGCAGTGGCAGCAATGAGTGCATCAGCATACAAGACCTTTCGATCTCGGCTGCCAAGTATTTTCTACACCCCTATTCCAGCATTACTGCCCCTTAGACAACCGACAAACGACGCCATTTATGAATATATTTTAAAATTCATAGCATTCAGCAGCTGTTGTTGTTGTCATACTTTGTTCTCAGAGGCTTAAAGGATATATGCAATGTGGATTTGTTATGCAAGCAACCTTCGAAAGCTATATAATACAGTCATCCTATGGTGATGATTATCAAAATGTGAGGAGCATGATAAAAAGAGAGTTCGGTACCTATAACTTCGTAAGCAAAAGATTTGATATACTTTACAGATATAGTAATCCGATTCATTCATATCCAACATATGTACTTTCTGCATAAAGTTCCATCCATATAGTTGCATACTGCCAGATCACATACATAGATGTATAGTCAGAATCAGGGATACTCCAGCATTAATTAATGTAGAGACTGGGATTAGGGAGTTTTTAACGAATTTAATTCCCTATGATTAAGTCCCTATAGCACAGACGATTTAGCTTGAAAAGTTTACCTTGAGAGTTCACCGTGGAGAACAGAGTATGACATCGTCGCATATTTGCTGGCTTGTTATTATATTGAAATCTAGGCGGAAATTAAATTGTACCGACCCGACTCTGCTGAAGGAGTCGAACAGAGGGAGTAGAGGTAGAAGGCAGGGAACAGGGAAAGCAACCTGAAGAACCTCTTGCGTTGCCCGAGACACTTTAATGGACATGAAAGACCAAAGTTCAGCTTGGATACTCGGATACATGTTGCAGTGTACCCAGCCACAAGAGCTAATAGAGAACTACGGAGCACGGGCGGATCGAAAGGGGAAGGAGTTTAATATATATTTTTTGCGATAAGACTGATTTAAAATATATGCCACGATAATGATTAAGCGATTAGGCATTCATTTGAAGGCTAATAAACATATCCATAAATGCTTTATTTATTTTATTAATTAGATATGAAGAAAAATCACAATTTATAAATATATAGTTAGCAGTAGTAAATCGATCGCAATACAGCAATATCGAAAGGATTTTTATATGGTTTGTTGAGCAAGCAAATGAATTAGTAAATGTATCTAATGGACAACAACGTTTGCTTAAGGCATTTTTGAACCAAATAAATTACTAATTAATTTGGTGCGTAAATATTGAAAATTAAAGTAGGATCATTCAAAACTGAAAAAGATAAATGCAAAAAAAAATAAAAATATTCTGCTCAATTTTAGTACGTTATAAATAAAAACTTAATTTATTTGGAATCACCGTCGATGATTATCTACCAAATATGAAAAATATGAATCTTTTATTTATGTGGTATACAAATAGTTGTGCGGAAGGTATGCAGCAATTTTCTGTGTTCCCCTTTTGTGGAGGGCGCCCATGTAATGTAGAAAGTGTGTGCGCTACATGCGACCTGGGGGCCAGAGTCAGCTGTGTCTAACCAACTTGAAGTGCACACTGAAAAGCACAGAGAATGCGCCCCTAAGATGAGAGCCGTGCCAGGGCTCGAGCTGGAGTGGGAGCTGGAGTCAGATTAGAGCCCACAGTTCACAGTTTAGGGAGACCTCGCAGTGGTTCCTATTCCACATATTTCACCTTTTGAACTGAAGGCTAGAGTTTGGATGCAAGTCGAAAATGGCGACACGCGTTGCCAGGACAGGATACGACAGGGCAGGACAAAACAGGAACAGGACAGGAGGCGCTGTTTGGGTCACGTGCCAAATGGCAGCTTCTTTGGGGAGCTCCTTGGGCTAACAAGCTTGAGGCGTTTTACAGGTCGGTGGCGGGGTGTTCGAGTGGAAAGGGGGTAGATGGGTGGAGGTAGGTCCGCAGTGATGGCGCGTTAATGTTTCTTTTACGTGAGTGGTCGTCGTCCCCCCACCCGCTGCGTCTTTGTCTGCTACTGTTGTTGTGTAATGTAAGTTAATAGCCATTGTTGTGCTCCAAGCTTCCTTCGCTCCCCTTGCTCCCCATGCTTCCATTACTGTGCTTCTGCAACAAAGAAAAAAAGAAAGAAAAAAGGTAGTAACGGCAGCTTTATTGATAATTATTGTGCCATGCTTCTTACATTTTTATACCCTGTACAATCATTAAAAATTACTTAAAATGGGGTATGAGAATTTGAAGACTGCAGAAGCCATCTCTGAAGACCAAAAGGAAAAACAAAGACAGAATACATACATACATACATCTATTTTAAGTTCTCGTACATGAGACAGCTAATTTTATGTATCGACTTGTGCTTAGCATACCTCAATTTCTGCACACTGTCAGAGAAAATGGAATTGAAACGAAATTCAGTTCGAAATTAAGAAAAACTCGGTTTTTTTAGAAAAAATTTTTAAATGCACGAAAAAGGTGCCATACAATTTGAAAAACCTTGTTCAATTTTCGTAAAATATTTTATATTTTTAAGAAACAAATTTCTAGAAACTATAAATAAAAATCAGCCTTATTACAGGGTGTTCGGATAGTCGGTCACTATCCATTCCGTAGCATACTCATTTGCTCATGTTTTTGTTATTGTTGCTGTTGCTCCATGCATAAATTTAATTTGCTTAATTAATTAAGAAGAAGAAGCAGCAGCAGTAACACCAGGCCAAGAGGCGGCACTTAAATAGTTGGTCAAGGGGGATGTGGTTGGGGGTGTTGTGTTTGAGGCTGGTGGTAGGGTGTGCGGTGGGTTGGGGGTGGGGGTTTGGGTCAAGAAGCCGTGCACTAATTGAAAATAAAGACCAATTTTTTAATTAAACTTTAAATTAATTTATGGAAGTGCCCACTGCTTGAGCACCTCCCCCATACCCACCACCTACCAGCGAGCGCATGAACTTTGACCCGCAGCGCGGTCACTCAGCTTGAAGATCAAAGCGTATCCCAAAATAAAAATATTCCCAACACCAAAGATAAAACAATACGAAACAAATTTGATTGTTTCACTTAAGGGGGAGAGGTCGACTAGCAGATACCCTGTTCGATACAGAGTGGGTTTTCTGATGGATCCTAATGAAATTTGTACAGTTGGGGAAGTTGTTAATTGTAATTGTACCATAAATATTAATCTAAGCCACTTTGTGTCTGTGTGAAGCTGAATTGTGCGAGGGCAGCTGCCCCTTGCGTATGAGGCAGAACTAATCTAGTGATCCAATCATCACCTACAATACCCGGTTTTTGAAAATCAGATTACTTTTGACAAGTTTATGGCTCTGGGAAATTGTGATCCATCCTTCCACTGTTTTCAATAGAGTATTCATGGACGTAGCCAGCTTTTTCTTTCGCATGTTCCGTCCATTTCCACAACTTCCGTATACCCTTTCTAACTATTTGTAAAAATTGCAAATTGCAAATGGAGCCGCAGGCCTCAGTTTAAGCTTGCAATTTTAGGCTTCCCCTGGCGGTTAGCCAGTTTCCAGATGATTATGGGTAGTAGTGGGCGTGGTTGCTGCACAAAATCAACATTACGCTAATGCTCAATTAATCGGAATTTGCACGTTTGCATTTTATAATACGCACACACACATTCGCACACTCTCACACACACACGAGTACGCACAAGGTGTGCATAGTTGAAATTTATTTCTCCAAATGTTGCGCAATATTTGCACTGTGTTATATAAACCCATTATAACCCAAACTATAACCAGTAAACGTCGAATAAAATGGCTGCAATAATCGACAGAGAAGGACATAGAGAAAGAGAGAGCGAGATGGCATGCGAAGTCCACATGTAAAAATGCCCTTTCAATATTGCCAAAAACTGAAAGCGAGACAATAGAAGGAAAGAATTAGCGCCCGGATTTAAAACATAAATTCTTCAAATGAATCTAACATAATTGTACTCTAATCACTCTTTGACACCCACCTGTCGCTGGTAATGCTCTTTGTGGCAAGGAGCGCGTGCTGCACTGAGAAAAAAAAGAAATCTTAGTTAATGCTGACTCATATATTCTTGATTTACGTACAAAACGTACGATACAGTCTTGAACCAAGCCTAAATTATTTAAATGATGTTTGTTTTCATCTTCTTCCTGCTTCTCCTTTTTTATTCAACTCTTTAAGGACACATTCCATATTTGAGATGGTTGATCTTGATCTGAGATTAAAATATTTTCCAGCTACCTGTCCATAATATTCGCAGTTTTTGCTTTGAGCTGCATTTGTTTTTCTCTGTATTGAGGATGTGTGGGGGGCGTGGCACGGAAGTATTTTGGATTTGTGGCATTTGGCATAGTTTGCTTTTGTGTCAGTTGGCATAATTTTAAGCCGCTTAGCCCGTTACACACAAGCACACACACACCCATACCACACCCACGTTTAATTTGACCATGTGGATGCTGCTTCTTGTTTGACAATAAGTGTCGATAAATGTGAAAGCTTGATGCGTGTTCATAACTGCCTGATAATGATTGATGAAGTAGTGTTTAGTAATGGGAAGTGCAGGGTTCATTCCAACACTTTATTGCATTTTCAGCACACCTTTTGAGCTGTCAGCTGAATACGACTCCACGTCTATCGAAAGGAATGATCCAGTTCTGCAACTCACAAAATTATCAGAAGTGGATTTTCGCTTGAAGGTAGTAGTAGTAGTCTTTTCCTGCATTTAGATACAGATTTGAATAAACATTTGCAAAACCAATTCGAAATCTGGAAATCATTTTGAATTTCTTTTATGCCCTGCATTGACAAAGATATCTCAAATGCCATATGGTCTGACCACTTTATATATAGTTGGCATTGGAACAATCCATCGAAACCTGATTTCTTATATGAATAACTTTTAATTTAGGTAGTTATCCGAACCAAAGTCGACAGCTATTTTTTGCTATCAATTGTAAACAACAAGGAATAATCGGTGGTTTTTTTTTTTAAAGTTATCATGAAAGTTAGTTATCAGCAGTGTGACACCGGTCTGCAACTGAATGTAATTATAGTTTCTTATTATCTTTGACTCTTATACCACTTGAACACTGCATTATTGAATTTGGATACTGATAATTGAATTTAAGGCATAGCAAATATAAGCTAATTGCTAATTGATTGCAAGCAAATTAGGAAATGTTTCTTAACGCTTTGATTAACTTGTGTTGAAGTTGTTTGCACTCCTTTGAAGTGCATATATATATATGGATGTATATAGTATATTTATGTGTAAATATGTAAATGCAAAGTAAATAGGCAAGTGCAATGTTCAATTATCACCTCATTAGCAGCTGCATTCGTCTGCAAACTGTTTTGACTAATTGACAAAAGTGGCTATTGAGGGTACCAAAGAAAACACAAGCTCAAACTCCAACCCAAGACCCAACCCCCAATAAAGGACACAAGCCCAGCAACCCACAAAACCACAGCCACAACACCACTTGAAGCACTTTGGTTGTTGTTGTTATTTGTCGTTGTTGCTGTTTCTAAGTAAAAAACTCACACTTGACTAATAGAGGATAGCTGAAAAGAGCAAAAAGTGTGAGTGTATGTGTGAGGGAGGGGCGGGATTGAGGTGTTGGGTATTGTATAAAACTGTGTGCAAAGGTTGGAAACAAAAAATATTAATTAAATTAAAACCACAAAACCAAGCCCGCAAATATCCGCACAGAAAATGTTGTAATCACGATTTATGCTGAGTTGGTTATTTACACTTTGCACTTAATGTACACACACACACACACACGCACACACGAACACACACACACCAACATTTGGAATGCATGTTGCACACGTTGCGCGGCGCTTTTTGCATGTTTAGCACAAAATAATATGCAAATTATGCAATTATTTTAGCTATGTGCTTCTGGTGTGTGCGAGCGTGTGTGTGTGAGTGTGTGAGTGTGGGTGTGGGTGTGTGTGCATTCGTGTACACTCACTACCCAAACTACGTAATACCCTGTAAAGTGAATAACCACGCGTGATCGGAACCTATCAAGTCTGTAAACATATCTTCTGGATCAGCAACAGATACAGATACAGATACAGATACAGATACAGATAAAGATACAGATACAGATACAGATACAGATACAGATACAGATACAGATACAGATACAGATACAGATACAGATACAGATACAGATACAGATACAGATACAGATACAGATACAGATACAGATACAGATACAGATACAGATACAGATACAGATACAGATACAGATACAGATACAGATACAGATACAGATACAGATACAGATACAGATACAGATACAGATACAGATACAGATACAGATACAGATACAGATACAGATACAGATACAGATACAGATACACAAATACTAAATTAGAGCGAATTGCATTGTTGGTTGGATTGCGGTACGGGGTATCACCTAGTCGACTACAATGAGCACTCAACTATTTTCGATTTTTTCTCCAAGTGGTTGGGTGTGCGTGTGTATGCGTGTGTGTTTATGTGTGTGTGTGTGTAGCAGGTGCAACGTGACCAACACAGTGGACAACAGCAGCAGCCGCAGCAACAGCAGGCAGGCACTTTGCCTGATTGCTCCCGTCTGCTCAATGTCGGAATCCCGACTCTAATCGCTTTGCATGGCAAGGGGGGAGCAGGCGAAGCAGGCGAAGGAGCAGGAAAAGTCGGCTTTGGTTAGTGCTGCTTTTAAGCGGTCCTGATTTCTGCCAGATCATTTGCCAACTTTGCCAGCCAGCCAGTCAGCTAGCCAACTTGCTGGTTGTCCTGCCTGTCCTTTCCTGCAATGGCCTGACTCATCCCGTCCCGTCTCGTCCTGCTTTGCTTGTCCTATCCTGCCAGACAACCGCACTCATTTCCTTTTGTGCTGCTGCTACTGCCGCTGCTGCTGTTTGGCACTACACATTGTTTCTTTGGACTATGTCTGCAGCATCAGCGCAAGAGCTCTGCATCAAGCTCAGTGCGGAGTCCTAAGTCCTGAGTCCTTAGACCTCAGGCCCCAGACCTCAGAGCTCGTGGTCCTTGTTTGTTGTCGCTGTGCCTCAAAATTTATGACAGCATTTGGCCAAAACATATGTTGGCAACGCAGCAGGAGCAGCAGCAGAGCCAGCAGTAATTGCTGTCGGACGTCCTCCCTCTCCACTCACTCCACTCATTTCGTCTTAGTCCCTGTTGATCGCGTGATCGGGCTCTTCTCAATTCTTTATATTAGGTTTGTCTATTTATACACCCACCTATGTGAACTCCGCCAGCTCTTTTCCTTCCAAATTTGCAACGCATTGAGAGAGACGTCTCTGATTCCATAAAATATCTACATTCTCTATTATCATCACTAGCTGAGTTAGAACTGGACTGAGCTCCATCAGTTTAAAGCAGTTCTTCATAAACAATTAATATAATTCAAACTTAAATAAATAGATACAGATTTGTATAAACTTAAATTAAATTAACCGAAAAGTGGAATATTGACTTCGTAGCAAAACGTACTTAAAGCGTACAAAAATATATTTCAAACTCCGAACAAATATGTATATACATATATCAGCAGATTAAATCCGTTCTGCAAGGATATTTAATCTTCGCTTCTACTAGCAGTTACTATATATATGTATGTATACATACATATACATATTTATATATACATATATATATACATATATATGTATATATAAGTATGCACCATGTATTTTAATGCCCTGACTTCAGCTGTCAGCTTAATTTTATGTATGTCTGTATTTATATATATGTATATACATATGTATGTATGTATGTATGAATGCATGTATGTATGTATGTAAGTATGTGTGTATGTCTTTGACTTATGAATTTGCAAAGACTGCTCGAGTAGAAATCCATGTTACATGAAGCACTTTATAAGTTGTCAAAGTGGGCGTTTTTCTTTTGACTTGCCTGCCCATCAACACATTATAAAAATAGGCGTTGCCCACGCAATTCATTTATTAAGGTCCACGCCTCCGCCTGAATAGCTAATGAGTAAAACAACTTGTTGGGGGTGGGAAGCGGGCTTGGTGAAAAAGTGATTTGTACAGTTGCGCAAAAATTGACTTTCATATGCAATTTGGCAGACCAAACTGAGAGAGTGTGTCGATGTGCGTGTGTGTGTCGCTAGAGGTATGTAAAACGACCCCCTCCCGTTTCCTTCTAGCCACTGTGAACCCTGCCACACATGCGTTAGACCTTGCACCCATAACAAAGTCACTTGTCAAATGCAGAAAGGAAAACGAAGGCAAAACACAAATTAAAAGCTCTAACAACAAGCAGAAACAGAGCCAAGCACTTAACGCCAAAAAATATGGATAATGTCATTTTTTTCGTTCTCCCTATTGAACAGCAAAACGAAATAGAGGTCCTAACACAAACCCCCCCACCCCCACTCCATTCACCCTCTGTCAGGCCACCCTTCTGATGATGCTTCCTGATGTGATTATGATAAAATATTCTCGAGCAGTTTTTATGATTTATGACTTTGAATATGGCCAACAAAACGCCAGTCTACTTGTATTGACGAAGCACCACCCCCCACCCCCAAATGGTGTATGTGTGTGGGTGTGTGTGTGGGCGGGATTGAGGGTGGATTGTACACAATAAGCACTCGAGTGAGTCGGCATAATTTATCCATGTTTGCCAGCGTCGCGTATTGGCAAAGTTTTTTATGTACCCCCAACTGGACCAACACCACCTGACCAAAGGGATGGGGGTGGGGAAGGGAAAGGGAAAGGGGAGTTCGCAATGTCTGGGGTGCAAGTCGGGTCTGGTTGCCACATTTCGCGCATAATTTGCTCCATTGTCAGAAGCTCAAGTTGCGTGAATGAACTTGAATTGCTATTGGCTGACCTTAAATGGTGGGTAGTACGGTGTGTGGAGGTGGTGGTGCCATGGTGGTGCATCTTTAATTTTCATAATACAACAAAACGTTCGAAGTAGACATTTTAGCAGCGACACGCCCCGAACTCAAAAAAGGTTTCGCTGCCGGCATATTTTGGCCACGGGCCTTTTCACGGAATGTGGATTGGGTTCGGTTGTGGGTTTCATTGTGAATTTAAGTTGGAGATTCGGGTTCCGGGTTCCGTCTTAATTCGTTTCACCTGCTGCAGGCATAACGTATTTCGTCCGGCATACATTGCATAATCCGCGGCTTATCTGCTTTCAGACACAAATGATTATTGATGATGTCCTTTGAAGAGAGATCCGAGCTAAGCTGAGTTGAGCTTAACTGAGCTGAAAACGAGTGTTCAATGAGTGTTTGCCAGAGTGTCAATTTATTCATATTAGTGATTCGAACTCGTTTGTGAATCGCATCCAAATAATAATATTACTTTAGTTAAGCCTTAGCTATTCGAAATTATACACTCAGAAAAAATATCGAATTGAAAATTTATAATATCATCCCAAAAGAAGTAGACATCCAAACATTTATCATAAATATCAGAAATTTCAAGTTGGCCATCAACTGTTGCAAGTTCTCAGTTTAATTCAACAACATTCCTTCCCAGCTGCAACTTGTCTCGAATCATCACTTTATGCCACATGCTTGGACTCATCAGAATAGCGAAGGAAAATTGGCTATTAAAAGATGCACAAATAATAAACATTTTCTTGCGTTCACAAATTGTTTTTTGTCTAAATTGTTGTGGCACTTAAATACGATTTAAATTATAATGCAATTCTTTTGTAATTTTGCTGCTGGTTTATGCAGCAAATATTTCACACATTTTAAACACACACACACACACAGATGTACACTTGTGGATGGGTGTCTAGACACACTTCATTTTGTGCCCAGGCAGCAATGAGAATTTCTGTCCGTTGGTCAACAGTGGTTGCTGCATAAGCTTTTGTTGGAGGGTGGCTAAATGTGCGACGGGAGGAGGGCTGGAGTCAGGGGTTAAACGCTGAGTGCTGATAAAGCCAGGCCAGCCGACCAAAAAGTCTTCATATTGAACGAGTGGCGAACTTTGGTGGTTTTCGTCCGTTTTGCGTGGGTTTGCTGCCACTGCTGATGTTCAACATGATGAAGCATCACTTACCACAAAAGAACATATATACACCCGCTAACCCACACACCCACTCACACATACATGTGTGTGTTGCTTGAATTTAGCTTATTTTGATGAATCCAATGGTCACGCACAGACGAGACGAGAGAATTCCCGACTTGCGTCTCCTTTCTGCCCAACCAAGTACAAATGGGACATATGCAATGTAATCTAATGAATTTGATGATCTATTGTAACACACACACACACACGCACACACAGTGTGTGTGTGGCCGGGGGTGTGGCTGGGAGTGGGTTGCTTGATGAGCGAGTAAGAAAGCTATTAGGGGTTAGGCCTTCTGTGCAGTTAAAGGCTTTTTAAAGTTAACTTGCTGCCTACTTTGTATGCGTGACTGATACACAACCCAGACTCACTGCGTGTATATATATATATATATATGTGTGTTTGTGTGTGTGCTTATACCCTGTATCTATTAGGAATGTGCAAAGAAATGTCCTCTTGCAGTGTAACAGGTTTGGGCAGTCATCAAGTACACATAAAATACTACTAACATTATTTTATTTTATAATATATTATGTACAAATACTGCAGTATTTGAAACATGGACTTACACTCAGAAAAAAAATGCCATGGAATCTAAAATATTGACAGTGCTAGCTCACTTATTATATTTCTGAAACAAAAGGTTGCCTTTTTTATAAAATCCAGGATTTTTAAATTCTGTATTGATTTCTGAAATATGATGTCAAATTTCATTGGGTGTTTTTGATTTCTACACACACAATTCTTCCAGTAGCTTTTCCGTTATCTACCTTTACGACTGACTTTCCACTGAACTAAGCGCTCTTCTAGACAGACAACAGCTAAACTCTAACTGAGGACTCGGAAGCAAACATTTTTTTACTTCTTTCTGAAATCTTAGGAAATGTTTTTCTCTAAAAATTAGCCTTTTGCTTTCTAATTCTTATAAATTTTTCTCCTAAGACTTCGAAATTAAGGAAATTATTTTTCGTATATTTATAAATTATTTTTAAATACTAAATCAGTTTTCTGGGTTTTAGTGTGATTTTAAGTTTAGGTAGATTTTATAAATGTGTGATTAATTTTTTTCTTATTTGAATCTATCCTTTCATTTGAAATGTTTATAGGTGGACAAATCAATTTAATCTACTTCTAAATAGTTCTTAACCAAAGTCAGCTCAGCATAAAGGATTACAAGAGGGTCTATTCCAAAACCGAAAAGTTTTGCGTCGGTTGGAATTGGATTCTACTTTGCATGCTTGGCTGAAATCATATTCGCACGTTGCTTACTTGAGCAATGAGCAGGGTATCTCTTAGTCTTGTATTTGCTTGTATTTTCAACTAAAATTATTGTTGTTGTTTTTGTTGTTGTTGTTGTTGGTCCCTTCGCCTTTCCCTTTACCCGTTAACTCAATTCTGCCCAGCCTCCCACAAACCACCGTCCTCGGCCCATGTGCACATCTTTAGCTTCTATCTGTCTGTAAGGCTTCCTTCCGGCCTGGGCAGACCAGACCCGAAACGAACAAACGAACGTGTGACTATGCGTGAGACCCACTCTCCCACTCTCCCCCCTCCCCAATCCACTTCCTCACTCTCTCTGCCTCCCTCCACCCACTGTCTCGCATTCCCCTCTTCTGCTCTCGGCAGTCGTTCTGTGATATTTTGGAATGCGGCGACAGATATGCATATGTGAAGAGACTTTAACAATGCATGTGTTAGTCTTCGTGTGTGTGTGTGAGTGTGTGTGTGTGTGTGTGTGTGTGTGTGTGTGTGACCATTCATTCATTTCATTTGAAAAGTCTCCCTTTGGAGGGGGTGGGAGGTGTTGGGGCGGCATATTCAATTTAGCAACAGAGAAGAAGATGACAAAACGATTGCTTTCGACTGCTTGTCGTATAGATGATGAATTGTTCCTGTTCCTGCTACTGCTGCTGATTCTGCTGCCAGCGAACGAGGACCCACCGGCCAACGCATACCATCGACATATACCCCGCACCACCCTTCCCCCCATACCCCTTGTTTTCTACGCATTTTGAGGCACCAAAAACTTCCGTTAATCCAAAGAGCCACTCAACCGCCAAGCAGGCTTTGTTTTCGCTGCTTCTGTTGCTTCGGATCTGGCTGTTGCATATTTATGCCTACTTGTGTGTGCGTGTGTGTGTGTGTGTGTGTGAGAAACTTAAAGAGGAAATTAAATTTGGGGCAATCAAGCTGATCGACTCCAGTGCCAACATTCGAAAGTGAAAAGTAACTTTCTTTTAATCAGTTAAGCAAAAAAAAACGCTCTTTAATTGTCTACGACAAAGTGAGAAACCTTTAAGGATACGAGACGCAAGGGAATCGCGCAATAATGTGCATAATGAACTCTAACTGCATTTCGAATTAATGTAAGAGTAGTCAGTTCGACTTGCAGATACCCTGTATGAAAGTGTTCAGCTGAAAATGTAAGCCTCAACAATTAATTGCTTGATCTAGTCAAATACAAAAAAGGCAATCGCAAAATTGGTCTGTATTTAAATATAGTGAAATACTTGAAAAGTGTATTCAAGCTGTGCGATTCACTGATTCAAAAGTGTTTGCAGTGAGTGCACTTTGGCACTCAAATTGCGCATTTGCACTCAAAAAGGCGTTGATCTCTGACAAGCTTAGAGCGCTGGTCTAAAGAGGCTTGAAGAGTGGGTTGGGGTTGGTGTGGTGGGTGGTGGGGTGTTTAGGGATGGTAGGGGGGTGGGGGGTGGGGTGGGTTGGTCGGCAAATCAATTAGTTCGATGCATGCAAAAGCGCAAGTTGGCGTTATTTGGCGCACTTTCGTTTCCGCTGCATTGCCAGCGTTGCCAAAGAACAAAACTAATTACAAGCATTTTCATTAACGCCTAAAACTGAACGACTTTTGCCTCCCCTCAGTTTTGCAATTCGATGATGGCCAATGCACAATGGCTAAATTCCATGTTGGGTTGAATGCGGGTGTCTGTATGTGTGTGTGTGTGTGTTAGGTAACTACTTAAAAGTCGATGCGCCAAGAAGGCAAAAACATGGCTAAAACACTTTTGCAGTCTCTCGCTCTCAAGTGACAACAGCGGCGACGTCTAAGGACTAGCTGCAACTGGGAGCGGTGAACGAGTGGCGGGGGTTGTAAGTATATGGGGTGTAGCTAACCCTCTCCTCTGCCCTGTCCCTGGCCATCGATAGACGACAAAGTTCCGTAACGCTGTTGCAAACTTCACCGCCAATGCGGCGCCGCTTCAATCTGTGCCGTCGTCAACAACAAAAAACGAGAGGGCATCACATCTCTGTGGCAAGCGGAATCGGAAATACTCTCGCAAATCTATTCAATATTTATTTTTCGACCGATCCTATATGATATAGTAATCCGATTCAGTCATGTGTATCAAATGTACTACCTGTAATCAAAAGACGATTACAAGCAATTACAACAATTGAGACAAATTTGAAATTGAGCACGGGAGAAGACTAAGTAATTCTGCAACCTGAGACTCAAATCCAAGAGTTAAGCTTGAACTGCTCAAATACAGGCAATTTTATCATTGAAATAAGCTCTGGAAGGGTATTCGAAAATACAAAAGAAATTTTCCTTAATTTGTACTTTTTCTTGCTTGTGATGGGAAAACTAAAACCCAAAACAGACCAAAGTGCCCAAGCAGGGCCAGTGGGACTAGCAGACAGACAGGGATAGCGACGAGGGGGACAGTGGGCTCGAGTGGCGAATGGCGAGTGAATTGTCTAATTACAGCTGCCAGTTGCAAGGCTTTTTCTTATTGTTTTTGTTGCTGTTGTTGTATTTGTTGTTGTTGTTGTTGTTACCGTTGTCAGCGACAGGAACAGGACGTCTTTTGTTGCCGCCATCGTCGTGAGCCAAAGTCGAAAACATCTTAAGCACATTTTTAATTAATTTAAATGCGTTAAGTTGCTTGTCACTTCATTTGGCGATGTCCTTAACATGCCCACTCGCCTACAACTACACACACAACTGCGTTTACCAGTACACAAACGCTGAGTGAATAAATCGCCCTGAAATATAGTAAATCGACATATTTTTGGCGCCTAAAGCCGCCTACCCTTTTTTTCTGAATGGATGTAAGGTTGTGTCTTTCCAAAAGCCAGGGTTTTTCTTATCCTAAATCCAGGATACATTTGTCTAAGGCTTTCAATGGCCATATGACGATAGACGTTACGAAAATAGCCCTAATGTCGTCCAGATTTGCTTAATAAATAAATAAAAATATGTTTTCAAAGCTGCCAGTGAATAAAATGACCTGGCAAGTGTGACCAGATTGGCATGTGCACGACCAGTGTGTAATTACTGTGTGGATTTTGGCGTTTTCTACCGCTGACTGAATAACATTCAAAATCTTTATTTGTTCAGTGACTTTTCAAGGCATTGGCCACTGAGGCTAAAGAAAATTATGTTATTTTGATTGTACAACCTTAAGCCAAACAAATCTTAAATGTAGAATTTTATATTTTGATTGAAGCTTTATATTTGTTGAAGCGATTAAGAAAACTGTCTAAATATATATATGGTATATTCAATAAGAGAATTTTTCATCCTCTTTATACAAATGTTTATTAAATTCGAATTTTTTGTATTATTTGTATGTTTGTTTAAAAATACGATGTCAGTAATTGTAGATGATGTTGCTCGGTTGCTCATTTGGTTATAGTTTTCAGCACTTGCCTCACATTACATCATGTTGCAACTTTCAGCTGAGGCGGCTCCAACTATCGGGTTTTATCGCGCTTTGCCCTGACTGTTCTGGCCCGTGAAATGGTCAAATAGTCTCTTACGGCCGGCAGACAACTGCCTACAAATTGTGCAACTTAATTAAAGAAACCATGTTAAGCTTTGCCATTGAGCGCGATTCGTAAACGGATGGTCTGCTAACCACGCCCACATCAGTCACATATGTACACACACACAAATATGTGTGTGTGGCATACTCGCGAGATGGGCGATCGAAATCGGAATCTGAATCTGAAACACATTCAACGTTATTCGCGCTCTAGCATGCGACTGGTGGCATGGGGGTGGGATAGGAGTGGCGTATGGTATCCTGGGTAATCCAAAAGAGCCTTTTGCATTATAATGCAATTCAATGGAACCAACTCCAGTGACAAGGACAACTCCACACCACGACTCCATAGTTTTGACCATGTCTGCGGCTGCACTTCATCTCTCTTTCCGAAAAGCAGAGGTTTTCGTGTTGAGGAACAAAACAAGTACAAAATGGGGACTCAGCGAAGAGGTTTCGACTGTGAGATACCCTCTTAGGCGACATGGAATACAGATTTCTATGTTTCAACGAACAAAATCCAAATTCAACTAACTTTTGAAATCCAAACTAAAATGTGGATATCAGCAGATTAATTCCTGTCTAGAAAACCATTCCTTCCCCCTTATATTTTGCTGGTTCCGGGAATTGACATATTCAATAGAATAATTTTAAATTTAAACAAATTTATTACTTATCATTAGCGAATATAAACTCTTAAGTAAAGCCTAATCCCTAGCCTTGCAAATTTTTGGAATATCATCGAAAAATGTACCAAATTTGCAGGAACTATCTTTAATATAAATTATGAAAAATTTGAAGGGAATGTCTTTGAATATAAGGGTTAATTTCAGAGCCTCAACCGCAATACACTTTTTTTTAGAACTAGTTGAGTTGTTTCAAAACCATACTACGCGCCTTTTTTGCCCAAATTTTAGCTTGCAGGGTATATGAAAACAAAAAACAAAAATGTGAAAAAAAATGAGAGCGAGACAAAATTGAAATCCTATCTGCGCAAAATGAAAAAAATGTGTGTGTGCTGCTTTTAATTGAAAACGCAAATTGGTCATCAATTAATTTGACTTATATTGTAGACAGACATAGCTGCCCAAACAGCCCCTCTCCCCTAACACACCACAACCCACCCCTAAATTTGTGTCAGTCGCCACGCCAATATTCAATTGCCACCAGTTCGAAATTTATCAGTTGTGTTGCGCGAAAAACCAAACTGAATGCAGTTTCAGACAGTTGCATGTTGTGTATTTATATATAGTATGCACATATAAAGCAAGACTCTGCCTGCGATGAACTAGAACATACATATTCCATATTTAAATTCTTCAACTCTTATACACTCGGGAAAATAACACCGAAATGTAAAAAAGGTCATATTGTACCTCAACTTATAATTCAGAGAGTATATTTCTAAAACATTTTTGATCGTCTTTGGGCCGGGCTCGATTGTTTTTTAAACTAAGATTTTCAGACAATGTGATTAAGTTGGGTATGAGAATGATGACTCCCGGCATGACTTCTAGGATGAGCACTGAGGCGGCAGACTGAAGTTCTAACAAGAGTCTTTAAATAAAAAAGTTATTGAGTAAAATTAGAGATAATTGAAAAATGAACCCGAGTATACATATTTCACATGATTTGCCTATGGATAGCAATCCCGATTGCCAAGACTTTTAACTAAATTGGCTTGAGCGTCCTTTTGTACTTGATGCCTTTCGAGTGGAAGCTGCATAAACTGAGAATGCGAAGTGGCTGCCTTCGGGATAGGAATATATCATTATATATATACATACTTAATCCAGACTTTTTGGTTGCAACAAAAGAAACAAAAAATAAACAAAAAAAATACGTACACAAATTGTTGTCATCATAGTTGCTCGTGGGTGGTTGGGACTCACAAGTGACTTACCCCAGACAGCCAACAAACCCCTCCCTCCTCCCTCCTCTGTCAATGACCACGCCCACATCATGGCATAAATAAAAATTTTGTTTGGCAATATGCGCGTCGCGTATTTTGTTGCAAAAGTCTTGCATTAATCTAAATATTTGCATGCTTACGACGCCTGAATGGGGACTACGGGCTAAGGGGGTGCAAGTGGTAGGGTATGGGCGGGGGAAGGTTTGGCAGTAATAGGAACTTCACTGATGCTTTACGGCTCTCGGCTTGCGTGTGGATCCAAGTCCGGGTGTTTTTTGCCAGCATTTTGGACTTTGCCCATTTATTTATTTTCATCGTCGACGCCAAATTGTCAACGACTTTTAAATGGGATGAGGCGTAGAAGGGGGTGGGTGAGTAGGGGGGGGGGGAGGAGAGTTGTGGGTTGTTTGTAATGGGGTAAACGGTTACTGCATTTTCGTATTCGGCAAAACTGGCATTTGAAATGCATTTCGCATGCAACATTTCCATTTCCATTGCAAATGCAGGCAAAGGCAAAGACAAAGGCTGAAACTGCAGAGCCAAAATAATAATAATCATCATTATCGCCATTGCCACCATCACCATCACCATCATCATCATCATCGGGTGCAGGAGCAGGGGAAGTTGTTGCTTTATTTATGTGTATTTTCGCAATTTCCTTTTTTTTGGTCCTCTTTTGTTTATTATTACTTTTATTGCCGTTGCGTTTTAAGTAATCAAAATCGTTTAAGCGAATTCGCAGAATTTGCATTCTGTGGCCAAGTTTTAGGCAGGCGGCGACAATTGCTGCCACTTGCAACTTGGTTGCATGTTTAGCTCATTTGCCAAAGGGGACTGGGCGCTCAAATTGTATTTTCTACTTTCAAATAAGACCCAATTGTGAATGCTAAATCATGCATTTAAGATTCGGAGTGAGACTGAAAATGAGAAATAAAAAGCAGACAACTTGATTGAAGATTATTTGTTTTACAGCAAAGCTCACTTAATCTAATCTAATATATACATATGTATATATGTGTATGTACAATTATATATTTATACATATATATTTTTGATTGTTGAAATGCTATTCGTGCTCCTTAAGGCTGCTATCAAAATAAGTTCTATCACCACCTTTTTGATCCTTCTTCCCTTTTCTTGAGCAACCATAAAAACTTGCTATAATTAAGCTGATTGGGTTTGTGAGTGTGCTATGCATTTTCTGTGAGTGAGTAAACATAAATTAAAAATGCAATGGCAAAAGGATATTACGAAGAGAGGGTAGTTGGCAGGGTGGTGGTGGTAATTTGCTATCCTGTGTGTTGCATGCGATAATAAACGTAATAATAATTCATAAATTGTCACAGCTGAAATCAAATAAATTATGCACATGCACAAAAAAAAAAACAAATATTTAAATATATCTTACATATATTTTATGTGCATAAATAAATGGCATATAAACCAAATATTTCTTAATAATTGTTGCAGAAACATTTTTGATTTGACCTAAAGGCAATCAGAAAGAGCAAAAAAATAAAATGGAAATCTGGGATAATTGAAAATGTGCTCGGTGAGCTGCAATGTTTGCGAATATTAAGCGATTTGATTCTATATATATGTACATATACATATTTATATATATATATATACATTGCATATTGTGTATTTTTGCATTGACATTCGGCTTTGATATTTGATATTGAATTAAATTCCATTTTGTGAAGTTTTGTGTGGAAATACAAAAATACTTTTTCCGACAAAGCATGTCCAACTAATTGGCAGCAGTGCTCCGTTCCTAGTTGTGCAAGTCTTGAACAAACTTGTCGCAGTATTTTTATAAAGCATATACCTTTCAAAAAAACAAAAAACAAAAAAAATTGTACAAATAAGTTCTAGAGAGGTTAATTTCAATTTTTTAGAAATGTTTTTGGTTGATTAAATAAATTAAATAATTTTCTAAAAAGTTGAAATAAATTTCCTCCTATTAATTTTATTAAAATAATTTAAAATAAACTGATTTCTGGTCTTCTTTGCTACACTTAAGAGCTTAGCTGTTGTCTGCATTAGAATATAATTGAATTATTAATAATAATAATATTATTTATATACAATATAAAATGTTTGTTTCTCATACACACACATCTTGCTAATGAGATAATAACAATAAAGCTATTGTCAGACTTATGGGTACAATTTTTCTACATTTTAGAGATATCGATTTTAAGAAAAGAAAAACGCTGTTTTTTTAGAATGAGACCAAACTTGAATATTTTGCTGAGTGTAGTTAATGACATTAACGTAATGTCTCCCCAAAGGCCCTTGACAATCCAGCGCTCAAACTTCTGATGCGCCTGTGTATGGGCTATCAAAAATGGATGCGTATACGACTATTACAAGTTGCGACAGACAACTTGGTTGGCTTTCACACACACACAAGGGCACACAGAGAGGGAGACAGAGACAGAGAGAGAGAGAGAGAGAGAGAGGGGGGGGGGAGAGAATGAGAAAGAGGGATGGGTAAAGATGCCGATAAGCTCGAATAGCACTTGAAACGCAATTACGGAGCTCGCAAATGCAAAATGCAAAATGCAAATGCAAATACCTGACAAAGCCAATGCAGATGGAGAAACAGAAGCAGAAGCTGCAGTTAAAGTCAACGCGCTGTTTATATGTCTGAACGCCTGTTCAAGTACACTCTATGTGTGTGTGTGTGTGTGTGGCACATGGCGTGTAAGTAATATGCATGAATGCCAATTGCATATGGTCTCCATAATATCTGTAATGCTCTGCAGCTCCGGCCACTTCTAGTCGTCGTCGTCCTGTTAAGTAAATTCTAAACATAGTTGCCATTTAATATATCCCTCTCCCATCCCACCCAAATGTGTGTGTGCGTGTCTCTATGCTTGTGTATGTGTGTGTGTGTGTCCACTCACTTATGTAATTAAGTGTCTTGTTAAAACGGAAATGGAATTCGGTTTTGCCTTTAATTTACATTAATTGACGATGCATTTATGCCATGCGAACACATTGGGGTGCTGCCCGAGAACCATGCACACTCCCCAACCCCATCCCAATTGACAGCCCCTACTCCTTCTGCCAACAACCCTAATTGCGTACACTTGCCAAAAAGTAGAACAAGTAGTTTATGTTCCTCAAAGGCTTACTGAAAGGCTATTGTAAATTATTTTGTCAGAGAAACCAAAAATAGGGACACGCACAATATGCAGACTTGAAAAATGTATATAAAAACTAAAAACTTATTGATATCAATAACGTATTGATTGGTTTAATATATTTCAACCAGGTTATAAGACCGTCCGATTCCGCTATGCATAAAGTGTAAGAGCTCCGCTTTGAATTAATATCACATTTTTCAGTATTCGGTTCAGTTATGGTAGTACCATTATATCGGTTCATATAACTGGAGCAAAAAAAAGACTTCCGATATAGCTCTGAATTTCAATCGGACTAGTTCCGTTTCCGATTCCGGCTTGACACTCTATTTGCTGGCTGAAAATACTTTTTAAATATATCATATTTATTGCTACATTTCGTAGTACCTAATATTTTTCCATCTTCAATACAGACATATCTAAACTTACATCGAACTTCAACAGTCGAGTTTCGAGAATTAAAATTACTCTTCTATTTCGAAATGGTATCAAAGCAATGATAATTTTTTCTGAGTGTATAACCTTTTTACAAGCTACTTGTTGGTATTTATTGTTTAACATTCATGTCTGTCCTGGGCACACAAGCACATCGCCTTTAAAAAATGCATAAAATGAGCATACGACAGACTGAGAGAGAGAGAGAGAGAGAGAGAGAGAGTTATATAGTGAATCGGGGAAAAGAAGGATAGAGAGTTGCATACAGTTACTGGAACTTTGCTTTAATGGGGCATTAGGCAGCATGCAATATGCAAGGCAGTAGACAACTACAGGGACAGTCAAATCAGTTTCAAAGAGAGGGGGAGTAAAGGGTGAGGGTGGGTGTGTGTGCTTGGACTGTGTATAACCCGGTTATGCAATGACCCATTTGCCGCCTGGCTACCAAAATGCCAATGGGCCAAGCGGGCATTATTAATGGCACTCGGAGTGCACTTAGTTGTGGCAACAAGCATTGATTTATTTATTTGCCGCACATGCAACATTCACCATTCAAAATTCCGCATTCAGAATTTAACTGCTGCAATTATTCTATATAACTATATAACTATTGTAATTATTCTTCTAATACACAAGTCCATCAGCTATGCACTATCTCTATCTGTCTATCTGTCTCTCCCTCTCTCTTTCTCTCTATCCATCAAATCTGAGCGACAGCGGCTTGAGAGAGTTCGCAAGACTTACACAAAAATTTTGACTAAAGCAGCAATCGTTGAAAAATTTATCTTAAAACTATATTTGTGCAATCTGTAAGCTAGCTACGACAAGTAAATTATCAAAAATCTCAATTTATTTATTTATTCGCGTTCAAAAGTGCTGCAACGCGCTCAGAAACAAGATTATTCCGGTTCCAAAACGATCTTGTATATTATTTGTGTTTAAAATAAAGCAAAACTATTGGAACGACAGAAAAAAACATTAAAGAGATTATGGACGAGAATGCCCAGGAACAATTGAACCAGGGTCACTTGAAAAAGCTGACAGAGCCTTCAAACGAGGGAGACACAAAACTCAAAAATGTGAAGGCTCGTGTGGGCACAGACTGGAAGAATCTGATGCTGAGCACGGCAGTAAAAGTAGGCATGCGCTTGCGCTTCTACAATCCGATTCCAACTGACGCCATTGACAGAAATGCTGCTATTAGCCGATTGGCAACAACGACTGTGGCCAATGCTCCAGCTGCACTCGCAGCCCTGTCCAGTCATCGTCTGGCTGATGTGGAGGACATTGATGTGGATGATCGGCAGAATCTGATTTGGGTCTCTGAATACGTGAACGATATTTACGACTATCTGTACGAGGTGGAGGAGCAGCAGCCCATCTGCCCGGATCACTTGAAAGATCAGTCGGTGGTGTCGTATAAGATGCGTGCCATCCTCATCGATTGGATCAACGAGGAGCATTCGCGGTTACATTTGGAAGAGGATACCTTCTATTTGTCCGTCTCCATTATCGATCGCTATCTGCAGGTGGTGAAGGACACCAAAATTGACAATCTGCAGCTGGTCGGCGTCACCGCGTTGTTTATAGCAACCAAATACGAGCAGCACATGGCGGGACCCATAAGTGGCATTGTCCACAATACGCGTGGCTTTTATACGAGTTACCAGGTGCAGAATATGGAGCTGCTCATACTCAAGACGATCAAATGCAATCTGTCGCGTCCATTGCCCATCCAATTCCTGAGGCGCTACTGGAAGGCAGCCAGCGCTGATGGGCATCATATCGCCATGTCCAAGTACTTCCAAGAACTGGCCAGCCTCGACTACACTTTGGCTAGCTATAAGCCCTCCGAGGTTGCGGCTGCTTCGCTCTTTCTGTCGCTGCGCTTGCTCAATGGCAATGGCCGTGCGCCGATGGGCTTCAATGATAGGCACTGGACACCGACGCTGGTGCACTACTCCAAATACACCGCTTCCCATTTGCGCCCGATTACGCACAGGATTGCGATTTTGGCACGCGATGCGCCCTCTGCTGAATTGAAGGCCGTTTTCAGCAAGTATCAGAAGAAGGAGTTCCTCAATATCGCACTGAGCGAGGAACTGTGTCGTCCGCTCATGGAATTGATTATCGACAAAGAAGAAGAATACCCCGCCACCTAAAGAGAGAGCAGAAAATGATGACAATCCATCCCATGACTTTTAGCGCATGCCGTTCGCAGTTCTGGACTGCAATTTTCGATTTTAAGTTTAGTTCACTTTGTTATCTATTTAAATTTGTGTAGTTTCGTTTCTTTGGTTAAGTGTGCACGATAAACATCATTTATGATCCATGCATATAATATTGTCCTGTGTACGCGTTTCTCTTTTTTCCTTGGGGGCGATCAGAAACATTTTATTTACTGCCGAAACGATGCCTGGTGAGGATAATTTAAGCTATTGTTGAAAACTGACTTAGCACACTGAAGCTTTGTCTGTGTGGTTTCAAGGGAGGCTAGATTCTGAGCATGACCACATATGCAACACTGGACACGAACCTCCCACATACACACACACACACACACACATTTGCAAAGCTGAAACGATAAATAGTCGCGAACCATAAATATACCAAAATCAAGTTACACTGCCAACCAGGTCATTAGCACTTAGACGAGTGTGCACATATACATATTTACAAATGTGGGAGGGACACAGAGCGAGAGAGGTAGAGTGGGTAACAGGTAACAGGTACCCGATACCCGGTAACAGGTAACGGTAATTGAAACAAAAGTTGAAGCCAAGAAACAGCAGCCAACATACGCTGCTGTGGTGCCTTAAAAACCCATTTCCAACTGTTGACACGTGCCGCGTCGTGCCGCGACCTGTAACCCCTCAAGCACACCCAATGCCCCCTCTCTCTCCTACAACCACACTGCGCGCCGTGAGGAAAAATCACGCGAACGCATGCGAAGTAAACAACGTGAAATGAAAGTCATGCGTCGCATTTTAAAACGCGCCGCTGAATGTCTCCCAGGACGTGCTCCCCGTTGGCTAGAAATCCACACCCCTTCCCTTCCCTTTCCATTCTCCACTCCCCACTCAAATCCCCCGCCAGTTCACCCAGCCAAGCTCTTTTCTCACGGTAAGAGATGCGCATAATTTAAAATACAAATTTGCCTCCCGCCAGATGAGCAAAGAGCGTCTCCTCTGTGTGTGTGTGTGTGTGTGTGCGGGGAGTGCAATGCATTTGTAAATATGCCTCATTATTGTGCAAGCTGTTCTCCATGCCCATCCGCAACCCATCCCCATGCTGTCACCCAACATTTGTCACGTCGCATGTTTTGGAGCTCTCGTGCAGCGTCAAACGGAAATGGCAACAAAGTACAAAACAATTTAATAAATGCCGGAATCACGTGAAAGTGTTAAGCAAAACATTTGTGGCAATGACCAAACGGAGTGAATCCGACACACGAATCACCCCTTAAATTGAAAACCACAGTAACACACACACACTTACTCACACATACACACACACATGCTCATATCTGACAAGCGCACAACAATGCCACAAGTGCAACACTCAACATCAAAACTACCTCTTCATATAACTCAGAGTAAACAAGATAGAATGCTGTAGTCGAGACAGCTCGAGTGCTCGGTACCCTGTAATCAGCTATTAAATAAGCTCTAGGCTTGCTAAGTTTATTTAAAATGACGCAAAGTCTTTTTGTTCCTTTACCATCTGGATGAAATATTTGCAGTTGTTCAATATACTGTCCTAAGTATATTATTTATCAATGGGAAGGTTATTCCTCTAAAATTGTGCATTTTGTTGCTATCGGATATCGATTGGTATCGATATTCGCGGAACAGGAAACAAACTTCATAATAAACCTAGAATACCCTCTACAAAGGTATGTAAACTATTTTATTTGAATAATTTTTTGACTCATTATCGCATATATTTGTGAAATTTCTTGCATGTTTACGTTTAAGTGCACTAATTTTAAAGTTACTGCCAGTAATTTGATGGAAATTGGCCCTTTTACTTACTAATATTCATTTCAACAAATAAAAACACGAAAAATGGGATGAACATCATAGAAACACACCCACACACGGTTAAAATAATTTGTTGTAGGGTATATAAATAATTTATTTTCAAATATCCGTCGAAGCCTAATTTATCATATGCATTTATTCATACATTCATTCATTCTTTCAATCGCTTTAATAACTGTCAATATGGCAGCGTCGGTGTCAGTATCGGCGTCGACGTCGACGTCAACGTCGCAACTGCTTCAGCTCTGCTTGTTAATAATGAACGAGTTGCCGTATTAAATGCGAAGCTGACCTCAACAACAACAGCAAATAAAAGTAAAGCCTGGTAACGTCAATTGCCACTGCTGCTGCTGCTGCTGCTGCTGCTGCTGATCACACCCCCTTCTACTTCCACTTCCACTTCCACCACCCCAATCCCCAATTCCCAATCTCCAATCCCAATACCAGTTCGCATTGCAGTACGGCTTGAGAGCCTTTTGAAAAGGACTGCGGAGTCAGGACACTGGCAAAAGGCCATTCGACACTGCTCCGCTTCAGTTGTTTTCTTTTGTGTGTGTGTGTGTGTGTGTGTATACCCTTTATACATCAAATTGAATACATAGGGCATCTGCAAGTGAGTAAGATTCATCCTCTGCTCTGATCTCTGAGTCTATAAACACCATCGAGCACACTTAAAGAAAGAGACAATCAGACTTCAAATCAGTAATTTCAAAAGCCAGAAAATATGTTCTGAAATGAAAAATCATGTGTAAAATATTCGCAAATTTCTAATTTTCACAAGAAGAATGTGAACAATAACTTACCATCTTGATTGTTATGAGGCTTGTCGAATTTTGCAACTTTAACTAGGTATAAAGAGATGTAATTAAAACACAAAAGGTTTTTCGGCATATAGTTTCTTCCTATGTTTGAGGTATCTGTTAGTCGCTTAAATCCAATCATAAATATGCGTTGCTGTTGTTTTCCATTTTTCTGTTGCATTCTTTTCATATGGCCAGTGATTCGGATTCTGATTCAGAATCAGATTCGCATATTCGCATTCGGTCAGCGTCGCTGACATCAATTTGTAATTTCAATTAAAAATTTAAACTGCAAAAAAGCGCAAGAGGAGCAAATACTGAATTCTGAATTCATTCCATTCCACTGGAATTCCCTTGCTGCTGCCATTTAACATCCGACCAAAGAATGGTCCACCACCTGACTAACCCACATTGCCACAGCTAATATGTGTGCATTTCCTCATCACTCTCCCCTATCGATATAACGTATGCGACATGTTCAACTTAAAGCAAGTTCCTTCTTCCATTATCTTTGCCATATACACACATGTCGATTTATCCAATGTGGACTAGGAACAGTTTACAGTTTTTAAAAAAGGGCTTAAAAAATTAATATTTAAATTTAAAGTTACACATGAAGTGATAACAAATTAAAACTGGATATTTAAATTAACATTTAAATAAGGAGACAAATATAAATAAATTTGGCGATATTAAAATATAATGGTCCAACATTATTTGGAAAGATTGTGGGAGCCCAGGAAAAAAACTCAATTTATTAATTGGCCAATCAACAATGATACTTCACTTTTATATCCTAAATCTTATATCGACTATATAAATTCCATTATAATTGCTATACTAAATATCATGGTGGAATCTTTAACTAATAAAAATTGATGAGATGAATCAACTCATCAAAGAGTTCGGATGATTAAGGATAAAAGTATTTACCTGTGTGTTGATCAACTTTCGATAAATATCGATGGGCAAATACTTGAAATTGTTGAGAAATATTGAATGCTTTAAGTGTGTGTGTTTTGTAGATCAGAATATGTACACATTCAGCGTGCCACATGAAAGCATTGACTTGAGCAGGAGGGGACTGGTATGGCGATAGGGAATAGAAGGTGACAGGGGAGGAGAGAAGGAGAGCGGAGCAAAGAGGTGGGGCCAATCTCGTCGCACGGTGCCACAGAATGGTTCCTGCTGCTGTTTCCGCCTTTTGCCCGAGCCTCTCCATTAGACATGAAAGTGTCAACTTCCGCGTTATTGCACACACACACACATACACACACACACATACCCACACAGAGAGACAGGCACTCGGTTCTGTGTTGTTGTCGTCGCTGGTTAAAAGCATGTCAAAATCGTGCACATACTCAAAAAGTATGCAGGGAGAGGGGGAAGAGCGAAGCGAGAAGCCTGCGAGAATGCGTTATTGAATGATTGAGAAATTAATACACGCACACACACACATGCAAATATCGACCACACACCCACACACACACACACAATCGAGCGAGGCAGCAGAGTGTGTGGCGAGGGATGGGGGTTTCAGGGGTGTTGGGCGGCAATGTGAAATTATTCCATTTCACTTTACAACTGAATGCAAATTACATGCTGTAATTTCCTGCAAGAAAGCAAGAAATGAAGCGAAATGAATGTGGCACACACGCACACACACACACACATGCTGCAAATGTATTTGAGCCAAGCGGAAATAAAAATAAATTCGAAAAGTTAATATTAAATGTGCTACATTGGAAACATATTGTGTATGTGCGAGCGCATCGCTGGCTATCTCTGTCCCTCTCTATCTCTCTCTCTCTCTCTCTCTCTCTCTCTCTGTCTGTGTATGTTCCTTCAGTTGCTCTTTCGCTTTCCCCATCTCTCTTTCTCTTTGTCTCTCTGCCTGTCAGCCGCGTCTCGCGCTTCGATGCCGCTGATTTTCCACATGCCTAGCAGACAACAAGGCAATCCCGGGCAGCATTACCCTCCCCCTCACACATGCACACTTACACAACCACGGCCTATCAGCCCCTACATGCACACTCCCCTAACAGCTCTGCACCCTCCCCTTCGATCTACTAGCCGTAAACAATTGCGCATTTTCAGCGCCGTTTGCTTACATTTTTTACTCAACTTTTTTGTTGCGCTGATTTTTTTGTACATTTTTTATATTGCGCATTTTCAGTAATTTTTTTTTGTGTATTTTTATTTTTTTATTTATAATATTTTTTTGCACTATTTTTTTGTCGTTTTCCTTTTAATTTGCGCGCCATTTTTTGCACGCTTGCAGTTAATTTTTTATTGTTATTATTTTCATTGTGGCAGTAGCAGCAAATGCAACTGCAACAGCAACAGCAGCAGCCGCAGCAGCAGCGGCAGCGGCAGCGGCAACAGCTGCAGTTGCCTCTTGGTCAATGCCCGGTTTTTTTTTTTAGTCAACGCATAAAATATGCTTAAATATTTTAAATTTAATCACACGCTTCGGTGGCCTCAGCAAATACGTCAATGCATATGCAAACAAATAATCCGCCATGGTGGATGGGGCGATGGAGGAAGGGCTGAATAGGGTATAGGGGTTGCTGGCCCATATGTCACACCCACACGCAACCTCTAACTGAAGGGCACAGTTCACAGTTCACAGTTCGCAGTTCGCAGTTTACACTAACTTCGTCTCTTTTTCCACCTCTGTCTGTGTTCTCCCATTTTGTGGTAAGCAAATCAAAGACAATCATTTTGATTGTACTTTTAAATACGCACACACACACACACACACACAAACTACTTTCAACTTTCCATTTCATTTTCCAGTCGATTACTCCATCACATTTCATTTAGCCACCAGATTTCATTATTGAAACGAATTTCTTATTTTCATCAAGTGTTTGTAATTTTCCGTATGGCTAAGATGGTATTTTTTCCTTTTTTTGTATAAATATTTGTTTTGGACAATGCTTACAGCCCAGCTTTTATTATATTATGATTTGTTTACTTTTCTTTATTTTTATTTTATTACTTTTATTTGTTTCATGTTGTTCTTTTTCG
Source organism: Drosophila imparisetae (assembly GCA_035042265.1). Lineage (NCBI taxonomy): Eukaryota > Metazoa > Arthropoda > Insecta > Diptera > Drosophilidae > Drosophila > Drosophila imparisetae. The sequence goes on along the minus strand of JAWNLP010000405.1, from coordinate 827,802 downwards.
AATCAGCTTTGCAATTTAAGCTGAAGTTTCAGTTCTATTTCAAACATCCATTACAGTTTTCGGCCAACAATCACAGAGGAGAATCAAGTGGTAATGTGGCATACGCCAAGTGGCAAGTGGCAAATGGCAACGTTTTCATGATGCCAGCGGCGCGTCGTTCATTAAACCCCAAACATTGCAACTACCAATAAACCGGCAAGTTTCAGTTACATTTACAGTTGATAGAATTTCTGGCTATATTTACTGTTTTGTGTGTGTGTGTGTGTGTATTTTTGTGTGTGTGTGCACGAGGCATTTTATACAGGCAAATACCTCCGGAGCCATTTGACTCCGATTTCGGTTTGTGGCCCAAATGAAATTTATATGCCCAAACATAATGAACTTGAAGCACATTGCACATTGCACGTTGCATGTTGCACGTGTACGTTGCACGATGCCGATTGTCAGCTGCCTCCACGAGCACTGGATCTGTTCCCCTCAATCTCTTACTCTCTCCCTTTTTTACACTGAGAAATGAAACTAAGTATCACATTGACTTTTCCTAATTTGGTGTGTTTGGCTAAAATATATTTCCGTTTTTTTTAAACCCTGAACTTATAGAAAATGGCTAAAAACGGTATAATGGAATTCTGCAAAAGACAGAAGGCCGCATCTGCGATCTCATAGAGTATATATATTCTTGATCAACTATGTTTCAATCAGTTACGCCTGTCTGTCTGTATGAACATGTTCTTCTCTGGGACTATATGCGACTTTCAACTTAAAACACAAGTTTCGATACACACTAAGATTGGATAAAACAAAATAATAACATTTCCACAGCCTATTTAATAGTTGAGTACAATCTGTTAGTCGATTGTTTTTGACTCGTTTTATGTTTACTTGGAGCTCTTATGTTCAAAGTCAAATTTTCGCACATTATTCTGTCTGATAACATTTGCCAACACACATTTTTCAAATCCCATTTTGATTTCCATAGCTTTGCAGTTTTACTTTTAATGCATATTGGAGCTGTTAAACTATGAGTTTTGTTCAGTGTACGCAGTCAAATGCACTTGAGCTGCTACTCTGTTTAGATATGGAGATAGGGGAGGAACTTTGGTGGGGGGGGGGAGAGGGTAGCAGTAGCATGGATTGTTGTAAGTCCTTCGTCCTTCTGCCTTGCACTCGCTTTGGTCATTGCTTGAAAGTGGTGTCGCCAATGCATTTGCTAACACATCAACTAAAGTGCTCAGAGCCTGGTAAAGTCTGTGCTCCTACGTCACACCCCAACCATACCCCTATGTGTGTGTATGTGGTGCAAGCATGAAAATCATATTATAAATAAATTATGCAATTATAATTACACAAGAAAACTACTTGGGGCACAACAACTTACAGACACACACACATAGAGACACTAAATGCCAGCAGCTATGTGTGCATGTGTATATATACATATGTACATATTAGATAGTTTGTGTGTGTCTGTGTCTGTGTCTGTAAAGTCCTGGCGGATGCTGCTTCAGTAACGTTGCTGGAAAAATGCTCCAAGTTGTCATGTCAGGCGAGTATGTGTCTCTCCCTCACTCGACTATCTCTCTCTCTCTCTCTTTCTCGCTCTACTCTCTCTGTCTTCCTCCTTATGTGTGAGTGCACAGCTGTCCTCGCCTCGGTTCTTGTGTGTCCCTTCGTTCCTGGCCCTGTGCCGATCCCTGTTCCCCTCCAGCCACTCTCAAACAAATAGCACAAGTACAGGAAAATAATTACATTTTACGTGTTCCTATTAATCTTGCTGAGTTTTTAGTTTTAAGTTTTAGTTGTTGCCGCACTAATTTACTTTTTGTTCCTCTGCACTCTCTTTTGTCTTCACTTTACACACATTCCACACACACACACCCCGCACACTCTCTTTCCCCAACCCATCTCCGTCTCAAATTCAATTTACTTGTTTCAGTTTGGTTTTCGACTTTTCCACTTTATGCCGGAACTGGCCAAACAAATCACTTTGTATTTTCTTTTCCTTTTTCTTTTCTTCTACTTTTAAACGAAAGTATATAATGAAATTAATGCCAAATTGATAAAGTTATTAATGTTTAATACTTATGCAGAAGAACTAAAGTATTCTGGTCTCTCGTTTATTATTACCGCTTTTACTCAATTTCACCAAGAGTTGCCTTTTGTTCTTGTTGTTCGTTGTTTGTTGTAATTCTAATTCTATTACTTTGTAGTCGTTCTTTGAGCTGGTTTGTGCTCTATTTTGTGCACGAATAGAAGCAGTATTAGTTCTAGTTTATGGAAAGTCCTCGACGCAAATGGCAGTGAAATGGCTGTTAAGGCAAGTGCTGTTCTGAGAACACAAGAATCAGCCTTACATCAAGCACGCATATTTATTCTTACTTTAAGTAAAACATATCAGAAGAGAACAGGGCTACCATAATCTAAATTGATCAGCATTGATTATCTTACGCTATTTTCGTTAATTCCAGAATTCCAGTTTGTTTTCTTCTACGAATTTTTATTCTCTTCTTTAAGAGCACATTTCATATTTTGCGATTGTTCAACCTGACTCTTTTAAGACTGAAATATTCTTTGGTTTAGATTAAAATTTGTTCTTGCATCATCTGTGTTTTGTTTAGTTTTATTAGGATATACTACAGTTACAATTAGAACAATAGTATGAATTGAAGTCCGCAGGCGTATTCTAAATCCAAATAAGTAGAAAAATATATATTAGCAGCTTCTCATATATATCAAGAATAGCAGTATCTTTGGATGCCAGCTTACCTTCAAAAGTTCAAAGTACTAAGTTCCAAATCCAACTGAGTCTCCTCAGCAATCTTGTCAATACTTGATCAATTGCCTGCGCATATCGTACAGCTGTTCCTTCTTGGCCGAAGTCATTTCGCTCTCATAGTCCATAAACATTTTAGCGACATATTGTTTTTTGTGTTCATTCATTGCAGCAATGGACTCTGGGTCTTTGCCTAATAACATCCTGACGGAAGATGGATCGTAGCATAACTCGCTGGATATTTTATGCAATATAAACTGATCCATATCTGCTTGATCTGTGACGTGATGTTTTTTCTTGTACCAAAACATTACGTCCTTTATCAAATAATCATGAAACAATTCATTTGGATTCATCATAAAACCCGAATTATGTTGCCAGCGGGTATAAACGAATTTTTGGGCTTTGTCCGTTTGCTGATTGGATAAGCTTTCACTGTTCCCCTCGATGATTCGATTTATATTACGTAGACACAGGTCAAATTTCTCCGGATTTTTCAGGCACTTTTGTCACTGCAGAGTTGATTTCAGATTAGTTGACAGATACCGATAGTTGGCTTTCGGATATCGGCTCATTCTATATATCTTCTTGGGCAACAGCTCTTTTATTCATTACCTTTATTTATTTCGCGAAAAAAGTGCCAGCGTTGCCAATAAGTGCGAATAAGTCGGAATGTTGATTATTGATGAAATAGTGTTTGTCAAACGGGCAGTGCAGAGTTGATTTCAGTTTAGTTGACCAACACCTAACTTCATTTTACAGCACACATTTTGAGCTGTCAGTTGAAAATGACTGCAAATTTTTAGCACAGAGAAAAAGCATGACAAAGCAATGAATTTATAAATCAGCTTTAATTTGTACACCCATTCGGAGGCATTGAAGGAGTTGTTTTCGAATTAAAATATATATTTTTGATCAGCATTGTTAGGCGAGTCAAGATAGTCATGTTCATGTGTCTGTCTCTCTGGTGGTTAGCAAACTGTTTCGTTTTGTTCGCTTCTTATTTGTATTTTATAGTATGTCGCCTGATTCTTTTAATATTCATCCAATATGCTTAGGTCATATATTTATTTTCTGAGTGTAAATTCTGAACTTGATGAACTCCCAGCGCCAGCAACAGTTTCTCCTGGTTCGCAGCCCTTTCGCAATGCGTCTTGTGCCTTTTGTCCATTGCTGGGGCCACTCAATTCAAATGAATCCCCATTTGGCATCCACTTCACAATGGACACCACGCACAGACAGAGGTTTCTCTGTGAGAGATATCTCGCTGTGTGTGCGAGTCAGTGAACTTAATTTGGTCACACACAATTGATTCTTTTTATGACCGTACACTCCCATACAAAGTCACATACACACACACAGAGACACACACACACACACTGCCACACACACACACATTTAGCTGTTATTGTTGTGCCAGTTAGCAGGTCCTGCAGGAGCAGTTTCTGCAGCACAGCAGGTGCTGAATTGGTGCCATGTCGCCGCCGACGTTTTTGTTACCTCTTGTGCAAAAGCTCGTTTTGTAATTTGTGGCTGCAACAATGCAATTAAATTGACATTAAGTGAAGTTCAGCTCCACTCAACCCCAACCATGTGTGTATGTATGTATGTGCACGTGTTTGTAGCCAGTCAGTTTGAGCTTGTGACTAAAAATATGCGCTTGCTTAATTTTTTTGCACTCTGCAGTCCCTGTGCCTGCCATAAGTAATGCTTGAGGAGCAAACTATCATTTATTTGGCAAATATAATAATGCTAACATTTAACAAATGAAAAGCATAGATGAATGTTCGTTTGCCATGATTATACGGCTGATCCAATCTCCGACCGCGGCCACTACTGTTGTGCTGCTGCATTTGATGGGCTCTCGGCCGATTGCGATTGACGAGGGCTTCATCGGCGCTCCTCCTTCGCAGATCATTGTTGTACTTGTTTTGGGCATACTGATTATTGCCGTCATGCATACGATGATGGGCATGACGAAGAGCGTCTTCTCCATGCCTATTTCTGTGAAAATGGATAACGTGATCTGCACTGCTGATGTTGTGGTTCCTTGATGCAATGCTGCCTGATTGTTACCTTTCTTTGAAACAGTTCCAATCCCTTATAGAGATTCACTGCGTAGGATACCGCACTATTGTGCTGATAGGTGATAAATCCAAAATTTCGTTGGGACCCGCTTGCAGAAACACTTTGTAGAGTATTTGTGTGGTCACCCGCTCGTCCAGGTTATGGCAGAACAGCGTGCGAATTTGTTCCTCATCGTCCTCATCCTTATCGTCCACTAAATTAGGCACATCGTGTGCAGATTGGGTTGGATTTCCATATTGTGATAGTCACCATCGAAATTCATAATCGGTTGCTGGCAGCGGGGAAAAGGCAGCTGCGAAATGCTGCTGCATTGCGGCTTATTGAATTTCAATTCAATTTCTTGTTTTTAGTTGTCCATAATGCTAACAATTTTTCATTGAAATTCGATAAATCGATTAAAAGACAATGCAGATTTTGGTATTTTTTTTTTGATTACATGGAAACAGTCTGGTAGCGCCCAAAGCTGCCAAATGAGTAACCTGATGGGTCACACTTTTCCTTTGTTTATGTTTTAGCATTCCTTATTTGATAATTAATCAATATTATTTTTGCTTCATTTCAGGTACTGGATAATAATTGGGCGCCGTGGGACAATTCCGCATCATCGGTTGGTCGGCTACTCGTCTCCAGGGTGATCGCCGAAGTCCAAATTTGTCGCTTCATGTAAATGCTGGGAAGTTGGTTGAACAGCTGTTTTTGTTCAGCTGCAGCAGCGTTGTCCATATTTGGTATACATGTAACAAATACATGTTTATCTTTCTTTGCACGTACTTGGGCACTGATGATCGCCGATGGACCATGGATGTTATGCCTTACTGGATACTCTGAAGTCAGGTTTTGGATGCGCAGATGGATCGCGTGAGTAGTATTAGTGTTATTTATATTGCAATATAGTTTGATATTTGTGTATATATTTTTCCCTTTACTTATTATTTTCTTTGTGTGTTTTGTTTATATATTTTATTATTATTTTTGTTTATTTTTTTAATGTTCTTTTCGTTCCTCCTTTTTCCAGGTGCTGAGGCTGGAGGGCTTCGTGGCGGCATCGCTGGTTGTGGACGATACTTTGGATTTCCGTGGGTCAGGTGAGTTGCTAGTAGTGATATTCACATTATTGTTCAATAATTTTAATTTGTCAATTTATTCCAGGTACCCCTGTAGTATGAAGGCGCTGAGGGAGTCACACTTTGTATTTTCTTTTTATTTTTCTTTTCTTCTACTTTTAAACGAAAGTATATAATGAAATTAATGCCAAATTGATAAAGTTATTAATGTTTAATACTTATGCAGAAGAACTAAAGTATTCTGGTCTCTCGTTTATTATTACCGCTTTTACTCAATTTCACCAAGAGTTGCCTTTTGTTCTTGTTGTTCGTTGTTTGTTGTAATTCTAATTCTATTACTTTGTAGTCGTTCTTTGAGCTGGTTTGTGCTCTATTTTGTGCACGAATAGAAGCAGTATTAGTTCTAGTTTATGGAAAGTGCTCGACGCAAATGGCAGTGAAATGGCTGTTAAGGCAAGTGCTGTTCTGAGAACACAAGAATCAGCCTTACATCAAGCACGCATATTTATTCTTACTTTAAGTAAAACATATCAGAAGAGAACAGGGCTACCATAATCTAAATTGATCAGCATTGATTATCTTACGCTATTTTCGTTAATTCCAGAATTCCAGTTTGTTTTCTTCTACGAATTTTTATTCTCTTCTTTAAGAGCACATTTCATATTTTGCGATTGTTCAACCTGACTCTTTTAAGACTGAAATATTCTTTGGTTTAGATTAAAATTTGTTCTTGCATCATCTGTGTTTTGTTTAGTTTTATTAGGATATACTACAGTTACAATTAGAACAATAGTATGAATTGAAGTCCGCAGGCGTATTCTAAATCCAAATAAGTAGAAAAATATATATTAGCAGCTTCTCATATATATCAAGAATAGCAGTATCTTTGGATGCCAGCTTACCTTCAAAAGTTCAAAGTACTAAGTTCCAAATCCAACTGAGTCTCCTCAGCAATCTTGTCAATACTTGATCAATTGCCTGCGCATATCGTACAGCTGTTCCTTCTTGGCCGAAGTCATTTCGCTCTCATATTCCATAAACATTTTAGTGACATATTGTTTTTTGTGTTCATTCAGTGCAGCATTGGACTCTGGGTCTGTGCCTAATAATATCCTGACGGAAAGTGGATCGTAGCATAACTCGCTGGATATTTTATGCAATATAAGCTGATCCATATCTGCTTCATCTGCGACGTGATGTTTTTTCTTGTACCAAAACATGACGTCCTTTATCATATAATCACGAAACAATTCATTCCGAGTCATCAGAAAACCCGAATTATGTTGCCAGCGGGTATAAACGAATTTTTGGGCTTTGTCCATTTGCTGATTGGATAAGCTTTCACTGTTCCCCTCGATGATTCGATTTATATTACGTAGACACAGGTTAAATTTCTTCTGATGTTTCAGGCACTTTTTGCATTTGAGCAGCTTATCATTCTGGCCGCTAAGTTCTTGCAGCGGATAGCCTTTACCGCAGCCCGTGCAGAGCGCCAAACGACGATAGTTGTCTTCGGAAACAACATTTCTCTTTGTGCTGCCCATTCTATATATCTTCTCGGGCAACCGCTCTTTTATTCTTTACCTTTATTTATTTCGCGAAAAAAATGTCAGCGTTTGTCAATAAGTGCGAGTAAGTCGGAATGTTGGTTATTGATGAAATAGTGTTTGTCACTGCAGAGTTGATTTCAGATTAGTTGACCGATACCGATAGTTGGCTTTCGGATATCGGCTCATTCTATATATCTTCTTGGGCAACAGCTCTTTTATTCATTACCTTTATTTATTTCGCGAAAAAAGTGCCAGCGCTGCCAATAAGTGCGAATAAGTCGGAATGTTGATTATTGATGAAATAGTGTTTGTCAAACGGGCAGTGCAGAGTTGATTTCAGTTTAGTTGACCAACACCTAACTTCATTTTACAGCACACATTTTGAGCTGTCAGTTGAAAATGACTGCAAATTTTTAGCACAGAGAAAAAGCATGACAAAGCAATGAATTTATAAATCAGCTTTAATTTGTACACCCATTCGGAGGCATTGAAGGATTTGTTTTCGAATTAAAATATATATTTTTGTTAGCATTGTTAGGCGAGTCAAGATAGTCATATTCATGTGTCTGTCTCTCTGGTGGTTAGCAAACTGTTTCGTTTTGTTCGCTTCTTATTTGTATTTTATAGTATGTCGCCTGATTCTTTTAATATTCATCCAATATGCTTAGGTCATATATTTATTTTCTGAGTGTAAATTCTGAACTTGATGAACTCCCAGCGCCAGCAACAGTTTCTCCTGGTTCGCAGCCCTTTCGCAATGCGTCTTGTGCCTTTTGTCCATTGCTGGGGCCACTCAATTCAAATGAATCCCCATTTGGCATCCACTTCACAATGGACACCACGCACAGACAGAGGTTGCTCTGTGAGAGATATCTCGCTGTGTGTGCGAGGTCCTGCAGGAACAGTTTCTGCAGCTCAGCAGGTGCTGAATTGGTGCCATGTCGCCGCCGACGTTTTTGTTACCTCTTGTGCAAAAGCTCGTTTTGTAATTTGTGGCTGCAACAATGCAATTAAATTGACATTAAGTGAAGTTCAGCTCCACTCAACCCCAACCATGTGTGTATGTATGTATGTGCACGTGTTTGTAGCCAGTCAGTTTGAGCTTGTGACTAAAAATATGCGCTTGCTTAATTTTTTTGCACTCTGCAGTCCCTGTGCCTGCCATAAGTAATGCTTGAGGAGCAAACTATCATTTATTTGGCAAATATAATAATGCTAACATTTAACAAATGAAAAGCATAGATGAATGTTCGTTTGCCATGATTATACGGCTGATCCAATCTCCGACCGCGGCCACTACTGTTGTGCTGCTGCATTTGATGGGCTCTCGGCCGATTGCGATTGACGAGGGCTTCATCGGCGCTCCTCCTTCGCAGATCATTGTTGTACTTGTTTTGGGCATACTGATTATTGCCGTCATGCATACGATGATGGGCATGACGAAGAGCGTCTTCTCCATGCCTATTTCCCGGCGCTACGGGCGTCGCAAAATCACACTGTGAAAATGGATAACGTGATTTGCACTGCTGATGTTGGGGTTCCTTGATGCAATGCTGCCTGATTGTTACCTTCCTTTGAAACAGTTCCAATCCCTTATAGAGATTCACTGCGTAGGGTACCGCACTATTGTGCTGATAGGTGATAAATCCAAAATTTCGTTGGGACCCGCTTGCAGAAACACTTTGTAGAGTATTTGTGTGGTCACCCGCTCGTAAAGGTTATGGCAGAACAGCGTGCGAATTTGTTCCTCATCGTCCTCATCCTTATCGTCCACTAAATTAGGCACATCGTGTGCAGATTGGGTTGGATTTCCATATTGTGATAGTCACCATCGAAATTCATAATCGGTTGCTGGCAGCGGGAAAAAGGCAGCTGCGAAATGCTGCTGCATTGCGGCTTATTGAATTTCAATTCAATTTCTTGTTTTTAGTTGTCCATAATGCTAACAATTTTTCATTGAAATTCGATAAATCGATTAAAAGACAATGCAGATTTTGGTATTTTTTTTTTGATTACATGGAAACAGTCTGGTAGCGCCCAAAGCTGCCAAATGAGTAACCTGATGGGTCACACTTTTCCTTTGTTTATGTTTTAGCATTCCTTATTTGATAATTAATCAATATTATTTTTGCTTCATTTCAGGTACTGGATAATAATTGGGCGCCGTGGGACAATTCCGCATCATCGGTTGGTCGGCTACTCGTCTCCAGGGTGATCGCCGAAGTCCAAATTTGTCGCTTCATGTAAATGCTGGGAAGTTGGTTGAACAGCTGTTTTTGTTCAGCTGCAGCAGCGTTGTCCATATTTGGTATACATGTAACAAATACATGTTTATCTTTCTTTGCACGTACTTGGGCACTGATGATCGCCGATGGACCATGGATGTTATGCCTTACTGGATACTCTGAAGTCAGGTTTTGGATGCGCAGATGGATCGCGTGAGTAGTGTTAGTGTTATTTATATTGCAATATAGTTTGATATTTGTGTATATATTTTTCCCTTTACTTATTATTTTCTTTGTGTGTTTTGTTTATATATTTTATTATTATTTTTGTTTATTTTTTTAATGTTCTTTTCGTTCCTCCTTTTTCCAGGTGCTGAGGCTGGAGGGCTTCGTGGCGGCATCGCTGGTTGTGGACGATACTTTGGATTTCCGTGGGTCAGGTGAGTTGCTAGTAGTGATATTCACATTATTGTTCAATAATTTTAATTTGTCAATTTATTCCAGGTACCCCTGTAGTATGAAGGCGCTGAGGGAGTCACACTTTGTATTTTCTTTTTATTTTTCTTTTCTTCTACTTTTAAACGAAAGTATATAATGAAATTAATGCCAAATTGATAAAGTTATTAATGTTTAATACTTATGCAGAAGAACTAAAGTATTCTGGTCTCTCGTTTATTATTACCGCTTTTACTCAATTTCACCAAGAGTTGCCTTTTGTTCTTGTTGTTCGTTGTTTGTTGTAATTCTAATTCTATTACTTTGTAGTCGTTCTTTGAGCTGGTTTGTGCTCTATTTTGTGCACGAATAGAAGCAGTATTAGTTCTAGTTTATGGAAAGTGCTCGACGCAAATGGCAGTGAAATGGCTGTTAAGGCAAGTGCTGTTCTGAGAACACAAGAATCAGCCTTACATCAAGCACGCATATTTATTCTTACTTTAAGTAAAACATATCAGAAGAGAACAGGGCTACCATAATCTAAATTGATCAGCATTGATTATCTTACGCTATTTTCGTTAATTCCAGAATTCCAGTTTGTTTTCTTCTACGAATTTTTATTCTCTTCTTTAAGAGCACATTTCATATTTTGCGATTGTTCAACCTGACTCTTTTAAGACTGAAATATTCTTTGGTTTAGATTAAAATTTGTTCTTGCATCATCTGTGTTTTGTTTAGTTTTATTAGGATATACTACAGTTACAATTAGAACAATAGTATGAATTGAAGTCCGCAGGCGTATTCTAAATCCAAATAAGTAGAAAAATATATATTAGCAGCTTCTCATATATATCAAGAATAGCAGTATCTTTGGATGCCAGCTTACCTTCAAAAGTTCAAAGTACTAAGTTCCAAATCCAACTGAGTCTCCTCAGCAATCTTGTCAATACTTGATCAATTGCCTGCGCATATCGTACAGCTGTTCCTTCTTGGCCGAAGTCATTTCGCTCTCATAGTCCATAAACATTTTAGTGACATATTGTTTTTTGTGTTCATTCATTGCAGCAATGGACTCTGGGTCTTTGCCTAATAACATCCTGACGGAAGATGGATCGTAGCATAACTCGCTGGATATTTTATGCAATATAAACTGATCCATATCTGCTTGATCTGTGACGTGATGTTTTTTCTTGTACCAAAACATTACGTCCTTTATCAAATAATCATGAAACAATTCATTTGGATTCATCATAAAACCCGAATTATGTTGCCAGCGGGTATAAACGAATTTTTGGGCTTTGTCCGTTTGCTGATTGGATAAGCTTTCACTGTTCCCCTCGATGATTCGATTTATATTACGTAGACACAGGTCAAATTTCTCCGGATTTTTCAGGCACTTTTGTCACTGCAGAGTTGATTTCAGATTAGTTGACAGATACCGATAGTTGGCTTTCGGATATCGGCTCATTCTATATATCTTCTTGGGCAACAGCTCTTTTATTCATTACCTTTATTTATTTCGCGAAAAAAGTGCCAGCGTTGCCAATAAGTGCGAATAAGTCGGAATGTTGATTATTGATGAAATAGTGTTTGTCAAACGGGCAGTGCAGAGTTGATTTCAGTTTAGTTGACCAACACCTAACTTCATTTTACAGCACACATTTTGAGCTGTCAGTTGAAAATGACTGCAAATTTTTAGCACAGAGAAAAAGCATGACAAAGCAATGAATTTATAAATCAGCTTTAATTTGTACACCCATTCGGAGGCATTGAAGGAGTTGTTTTCGAATTAAAATATATATTTTTGATCAGCATTGTTAGGCGAGTCAAGATAGTCATGTTCATGTGTCTGTCTCTCTGTTGGTTAGCAAACTGTTTCGTTTTGTTCGCTTCTTATTTGTATTTTATAGTATGTCGCATATACATACATATATACAAAATACATGATTTTATTTATATCATTTATTTATTATGTATATGTGTTTTTATTTACTTTGATTTGTGTGCATATTTTATTTTGATTGGTTTTTATTTGTATTATTATTTCGATTATCTTATTAAAGTTTAGTAACTTAGTATTATTTCTTTTATTTGTTTTATTACTTTAATTTGCTTTGATTTATAATTTTCATTTCAGATACTACTGCGCCATTTGAACAGATGAGTTTTTGCTTTTATTTTTTCGTGTAGAATGCTGTTTGCTCGTTGAGACTGGATTATGTAGCTGTTGTTGCGACATGTGTTGAAACTTAGCCAAGTGTTTTTCGGCCAGGTTTCACTAAATGTAGCTTTGTGTTTCTTTGCAGGTGAAGATTGAGGCCGATTTCCTGCGATTTGTGTAGCAGATGACTTTGTCCGTATTGGCTGCGGCTTATGGCGAGGAGGATTAAAATGTTTTTTTCGCTTTTGTCGTAGTTCTCGAGGGCAACTCGGTTTCCCCTCAGCCTGGTGTAGTTTCCTCGACGTACAACCTCGACGGATTGGCTGGCCAATTGCTTCGGGGTCTTCAGCAAGCACTGCGTGGATTGCATTGAACGTTTTAATGACATCGCATTGAATGCGGAGTCCATTGTTTTCAGTCGCATATTTTCCTACCTCTGGGCACTTGCCAGGCTTGCCCAAAAGAGGCATGACTGATGTGACAGGTGGCATACAAATAGTTAGTATTTTTTGATTTTATATGAAGATCCTTCAGCTGTTGGATCCCATGTAATGGCTGCTGCTGTGGGCGCTAGTCGCCATGTTGATGAGGATTTCGTAGTTGCTGCGGTGGCTGCTGTTTCAGGTTGTCCTTTTAAGAGGCTTGGATAGTTGATGGGGGAACATCGGTGGTGGTACTCCATGTAGCCAACTAGGTACCAAGTTATTGTTGTTGTCGTGTTGTTCGTATTTATATAAAGTTTAAAATTTGTATTTGCGTTTGTTGTTAGTGTTGTACATTGTATGTTATTTGCACTGCCACTTGTAGTTGTTAAGGCATTGTTGTTGTTGTTGTAGTGTTGCTGCTGCTGCTGCTGCGCAGTCGCCGCAGACGCCTCCCAAATTCTACCCCTCAGACTGAATTCCGATCCCCTGTAAGAACTTTGACATGAATGCAGATTTCATTGCTATATCTGTACATACATACATACATACATACATACATATATTGCTTAGATTTGTAATATCAATTCAGGTATTTCAAAGATTACGGATATTGACATTGTCGTTGTAGGTCGAGTCCATAAATGTTAAATAAAATACATAAATAAATATTAAATCAATTAGTTGCTTAACCTGTATATAACTTACGTTTTGTATTTGCAATTTGGCAGCCGATGCCGCTTGACATTCCAAGATGCTATCCATTTTTAAATCAATTGCTCTTAAATCAAGCAATACAGAGACGCTCGAGAGAAAGAGAGGGAGAAGAGAGAGAGAGAGAGGGAACGAGAGAGCACTTTGAATGAACAATCAATTGAGTAGTGCTTGAAGCTGGGACAAAGTAAAGGATATCTGCTTCCAACAGTGTGGTTAACAACACTTAATTTCAAGCACTTCTTTGAGCATGTTGCGGATAAGAGCGTGGTAATTTTGCAGCTTTGGTAAGGTTAGGACTGACTCTCACTCACACACACACACACATTCAAGCATTGTTTACGGCCCATTGTGCCACAATGGAGACTAATTTGTCCCTTTGCCACAGAGAGCGGTGAATGCGATGAAAGATGAAGTGTGCCATTCATTTGGACAAAGATTGGCATCTAAGCGATTTCGATTGAATTCCATTACAGCTATCATATTGTGCATACCCTTTCCAGGGAGCATGCCTGTCGGCCTGTGTGTGTGTCCGGCTCATCTGAGAGATACCAATCGGATTCCGTCAGTAATCAAATCATAATCTTAAAGATAACAAACCGTTTAGTAGATCAACTGCTGAATGTGAATATAATTATATATCTCGAAAAAGATTTGAAACGATTTTGGCTTTAAGATAATTGATAATAAGAATAATATTCAAATTAAATAATAATAAATAAAAAAATGGAAAAATAATAATAAACAACACAACCAGACAAATATATATATGTAATACAAATAAAATATCGAAGACTGAGTTATCTTCTTCTTGCCATGCTATAGGAACCTGCACAACTAAACTTCGATACATCAACTCCAATATGAGCATAATTTGTTATTGTACTTTACAGAGTTGATTAAGTTATTTGATGAATTTTGAATGCATTCCCATGAGGAGTTTTGAGTTGGGTGGCATTTTTCAAGTGTTTTGAGGTTCGGTGAATGCATTTGTTGTAACACACACACACACACACACACACACAAACCCCCTTCTAAACACACACACACCCGCATTTTTTTGGTGGTACAATGGCATCCGGTTTCTTGGTAATGACCAAGTAGCCAACTGTGCTACTCATTTCCTCGGCGCTCCGCTCTCTCTCTCTCTCTCTCTCTCTCTCCCTTTCTCTCTATCTCACTCTGTCTCTAAACTTATTCAAGTTGTGTGTGGGGCTTGGCTCAAAAACATTCCGTTCCATTCCGGGCATAGTCTGACACAAAGATAATGCTGTGGATGGCAAAAAAAGAGTCTGAATTGTTAACCATACGCTTACACATGTGACTGAGGTTTACGGCAGGGGTGTGCGTGTGTGTGTGTGTGTGTATGCGTAGGGGGTGGGGGTAGGCGGTTACGTTTCTTGGTATGTAGCACAAGCTATGCATGTGGGCGCCTCTGTGCCTGGGCCTCTTGTATGCCTTTGGCTTTTGCGGGAAGTGGCTGGCTGTGCTGGGGAAGGGGTGGAGTAGGGGAGGGGCGTAGGCATGTGACAAAAGCAGCTGCCTTTTGTTTGACTAGCGCGCCCTTGGCCCAACTTACCACACCACACCCCCTACCTACCAGCTCGGCCACGGTCACAGTGTGTGTGTGAGCTCAAGCATTCAAATAATTAAACTCATCAAGTTGCCTTATGAGCATTACTGCTACCGCCTTCGCCTCCTCCTCCACCTGACGCTTCTTCGCTTAGTCTAATCTTCTTTGTTTTCTTTTGCGGCACACAAAAGCCGAGCACCGAGCACCGTGCAATGAGCACACTCAGAGAAACAAATGTCGTCTACTATTTCTAATTTTCTTCTAATCAATGATATGATGACTGATGCTTTAACATCAAATACAACTCGAATTGGATCAATTTGGGCATTGGGCAATAAACAAGAGAGATCACCACAGAAATTATATACATTTAGTTAAGGCCGGAGTCCAGTTCCATTTTCTCATATTTTTAATAAGACCAAAATGTTTTTTTTTGGTATATGTGATCGTAATTTACATATATATATTTTTGTTATTTCTCTATGTGCAACGAGAGTCGAGTGATAAGCGGCGACCTTTCCTCGAGTAAGGCGGCGACCACATCAACGAGCCCCATCCTGCCTCTGTATGTGTGGGCACACATAATCCTTGATCTTTTGTTGGTTGTTTGCGCAACTTCTGCTGCTGTTTGTTTGTTTGTCAGTTTTGTCAGCGACAGAGGCAGCATCGTCTGCCCTTGTGCTATCTATGCTCTACCCACACATCCCCTTCCCCAATCTCTTCCCCTTCTCTAACGCTGTGTTGTTCTCATTCGCTTTGCACTCAGCAATCTCTCTAAATTATTAATTAAAGTATTTAACAAATATGCCGAAGTTTGCCCAGAGCACCGGCAGCAGCAGCCACATCACATCAAATTCCCCCTTAACCTTAAGCGCCTCCTTCTTCTCCTATTTCTTTAATCCCACAACGCCTTGGCCCTTGACGTCCTTGTGTCACGCCTACTCGGAGAGCGCTTTTGTGTTGCGCCCTCAGCCAGTTCATTCAGCAAGCAATTTGTCGACTAGTTAATAATGTGGCCAGCTCACATTCATACGCAGACACACACACACACACACACACCAGCACACACACACACATACTCTGTCATTGTTGACTTTGCATCTTTTTGATGTTTCATCGCCGCATCAAAGGCAAATTTGGCAAATAGTTTTGACTTGGCGCTGAGCGTGAGAGTCCTTCTCTTGGCCAGTCAACTGACTGCACTCTAAGAAATTACCGAACCAAAATTTAGAAAATCGCCTTAAAGGGAAAATCGCCGGAAGGAATACAAATCTACACTGAATTTAAAAAAAGAATAATTCTGGATTTGAGAAAGACACAAAACACATTTTCAAAAAATACCTTCTGAATAATAGCTGAGCTGTCTTTGGTGCCAGAATTGTGATAATTTTCTAAAACTCTGCATGATTTCCCTAAAATTCAAAATCAATTATTTTTTATTTTATTTATTCTGTTTTGTTCTTAGTGTATGTGCCTTCCGTCTTCACACACATGATGCATATAATGTTCTGACATTAAACTTGTAGTTGCTCAACATTTTGTACGTTTAGGTTAAATAAATTGTTAAGTGGTCTACTTTTAATTGCCAATAGAGTGGACAACTAGTCGTTGGCTAAGTATTCGGCATTGAATTTAACGTACATAGAAAGAAAAACCTTTTTGCTAGCATCATCCAACTG
Organism: Drosophila imparisetae; assembly: GCA_035042265.1. Classification (NCBI taxonomy): domain Eukaryota; kingdom Metazoa; phylum Arthropoda; class Insecta; order Diptera; family Drosophilidae; genus Drosophila; species Drosophila imparisetae. The sequence goes on along the minus strand of JAWNLP010000405.1, from coordinate 811,118 downwards.
AAGAGAATGTATTGTGCGATGTGGATTGGATAAGGTTAGGATGAGCGTTTTATTTTTACTCGAGGCAAACTGTTTCTTTGTTTTGTAAGCGTGCTTCATGCTTGTTGTTGACGTAATAAAATTGGTTATCCGTCTTGAGCGACCCAAATTCATTGCTTTATGTAAGATTTAGATTAAAATTAGGACTCTTCAACATAAGATTAACAAACAAATGAAAGAAATGATGTGCATCGCAGAGAATTAAATAAGTCATGTTGATCAGTGTGTTGCCAATCTGCTATATATGAAAAATAAATAAACAAATAAAAATGCTTAATTCATAGAGCTAAAGTTACGTCGTCTTAAACTTATTAAAAGCTTCGATTCTATCCAGTATATTCCTTTGCAAATTCTAAGAGAATGTCCTTTGGGCGAACTATGCGCATTTTTTCCAAAAAATAACTGCTCAGACAGCAATTGGGAGGCTTACGATAAGGACTTGATAAGTTGAAGGAAAAAAGGCACGCTGTGTGTTTGAAATTAATTGTGCGAAAAGCAAAGCTTAATTAAGCTGCTCTCAAGTGCCCTGAGGGCATGTCCTTGCCAAAATCATAAGCAGGACACACTTTCATAGGCATAAGGACTGCTGCTTAACGCACAAATAAAAAAGGTGGAAAATATCGATTCGCATACAAAGAATGCGTTTTAAGGACTGCCCTGAGCTGCTGCTCCTGTGCCTGCGGAGGCTGTCGTCTTTTGTCTGCATAAGTCGCCCAAGTGCTTAAGTCACAGCAACGAAGCCGGCAGGTGGGCCTGCGGGTAGGCGGCTATCTGCAGGTGCAGCTTCCGCTGCTGCCACAATTTCTTCTCTGTTTTCGTCACTGTTCGTCACTTGCCTTGCAAGTTACTTAGCAGCTGCGACTTAACATGGCCCGTTGCCCCAACCCCCTCGACCATTGGCCAACATGTCCTAGCAGCTTATAGCATGGAAATCCTTTTTGCGTAAATCCTCAGCTACATTTGACCGCATCCACGCACATTTACGTAAGCTGATTACGCTCGAGTGTTGCTCACTGTCCACTGTCCGCTGTCCACTGTCCGCTGCCCGCTGTCCAATGGCCATTAGCACTTACTGCATGAGCGCGTATCCTGCTGCATACTGCTGACCGACCTGTGCTGATCTACCATATATCCATATACATATGTACGCTAAACCACTTGGCCGTGCTTTAAAAGTCGAGCTGTGCTCATTACACACACATACACCCAGAGGAATACAAGCACGTATATACACTCAGAAAAAACATCGATTTGAATTTTCTGAAGAATAGAGAAACGTCATACTTTTTGGATCTTTTGGATTAATTGCAAGCCTTTCTAGTTAAAATAAGCTTTGCTTAGAAATTATTTTGAAAAACGGGCCAGACTTTCTATTTCTAATCTTTATGGCGATTTACAAATGGCGATTTTTTTTCTTTCTATATATATATATATATATATTTATATATATATATATATATATATATGTATTATATGTATTTATGTCTCTACCTGCTGCTCATAAATATTTGCACAAGTGCCCAAACAAAATGACAGCTTTGGAATGTCAAGTGCATGTGCATACTTTGAATTACATACATGTCACAACAACAACTGAAATAAGAAAATAACAACGAACATCAACAAAACAAATGTGTTTCTTAGTAGTGCTCGATTTGCACATGCCCTGCATATATCTCAACACAAATATAATAAACTTTAAATGTCACATTTAGAAATATTAACAACGAATATGATTACATTTCCATGTGGCTGTTTTCAATGAATAAATCTAATTCTCAAAAGGCAACACTTTCCATTACCCCAACTTGACTAGGTGAATTTTCATATCCATATATTCATCAAATTGAGGGATGCCCATACCTTCGTGAATGGATTCGTTTGAGATCAGATAAATGGGCTTTTGAGATAAATCGTAGAATTTAGATTCGAAATCTTAGAATGATTTTAATATGGTTGTGTTAGCAGTGCCCAATCCAGATGGATTTTATAATGGTTTTGTGAAATGGAAGCTAATGTCATGTAATTCATATATCAGAGACGACATCTGCTGCCTATTAAAATTTTCCTAGGTGTACAGGGTATATTTAAGGGTGCGGTGTTTGCTGGTTAAGGTGCAGAATGCATTTTTAACATATTCACGCATGGTTGAGGCTTGGGGATAGGGTCCTCGCGGGTTTTTTCTGCTTTTTTTTTTTGTGTGGTGGTTAGGCTTGGTGGTTTCGCCTTTGCGGCTGCTGTCAAAAAATGTAAACGTTGCCAGCTTCTGGCACTTAAACAAAACGAGAGATGACTGCAATGATGATTGTGATGATGATGATGTTGGCAACTGATGAGATGAAATGAGACGAGAGGCCGAGAATGTGGTGGATGTTACAAATGTTAAGGATAATGATGATGCCAGAACAGAGAAAGAAAAACCATGGATACTTCAAAGCAATTTTGCGAATCTTGTTTCTAGTACAATAATAATAATAATAATAATATTTTTAGAATAGAAAATCTACCAAATCAAGTTAGAAATGTGTTTTTAAAAATTGGAATAAATAAAGGAAGAGCAACTATAAAACTCAAAATCATACGCATGCTAACAATTTGCTTCTTTGGCAGCTCTGTAGACTTTTAGTACGTTTTATGCTTGAATTTAGAATAAATTTGCTTGACTTATGATAGTTTATATTTTTCTCTGTGTCTGAGTGTGTGTGAGTCAGTGTGTGTGTGTGTGTGTGAGTATGTGCTCTTTAATTCAAATGCAAAGAGCAGAGCGAACAACCTCGACCCGCAGTCGCGCATCTTCAAACCAACTTATGATGTTGGTTAGGGGCTTGAGGAGGGAAAGGATGAGGGTGGTTTAGAGTGGGTGGGGGTGGGTGCAACCCCTTCAGTTTTTGGCGAGTGCTCAACGCTTTATGATAAATAATGCAGCTGCAGCTGCAACTGCTGGGGTTCTTCTTCTATACTCATTTCTTCTACATATATATTTTCTTGTTGTTTTTTTTTTGTTTTTGTACAGCAGTTTTCTTCAGCTGTCGCTGTCAGTCGGCTCAAAGTTACCTGAAAGCCAGTCACACCTTCCACCACCTTCCGCCATCCAGCCCCCCACTTGGGGGCGCCTCTGTTGACACATAGTTTGTAGTTGGCAAACAGCAACAACGCAGCAGCTGAAGATGCTTTGCATAAATTTGAATATTTAACAATAAAAGCAACAACAACGACAAATAGAGAGAGAGAAGTAGATAAAGAACGGGAAAGAGTTACAGACTAGCTGTCAGTAAAACATAGAATATACACTATGAGAAACAAAGTTAAACAATCTGTTTTTGTCTAACTTGTTCAGTACACGTCCTTCATCAAAATAACTTACCATTCATTTGGTAGTCATAATTTGTCGTATCTTATTTTCTCCAAATTTTCTTCACACTCGTAAATAAATGAAGATACTTAACAGCTTTCCCAACAACGAAGTGATTTTAAATTTAGAAACATTTCTTCGCCTTTCAAATATAATCCTTCAGATAATATCCGTTACATATTTAAATCGTAAATATCTTTTAGATCTGTGGCAGAACTATTGATTTCAGTTAAAGGACCTATCACGGCTTGATATGATTACTTAGAACTATTGATTCCTTCTAAGATACCGATGCTCAATTTTCGGTTAAAGCAAATTATCGCCAAAGAAAAACTGCAGCAAAAATCTTTTGTATACATTTTTATTTATATTTATATAGATATGGATTACATATTGCATGTATCTAACATTTCTGCCCACATCTCAGCACCTCAATATATGCAGCTCGATAGAGTTAGTCCTTACGCTATTAAAGGCGTGGCACCTCTTATAAATCTGTAATAATTTGGCCGAGTTACAGTTTATTTTCTAGTCGCATGTGTGCTCCTAAAAGTATGCAACAAAGTTCTATGCTTGAGGTTTTCTTGAATTGGTTTCTTCTTAATGGCTGTGTGCTCTTTATTTGCAATTACTTAAACTTATTTTTCTGAGTGTAGATATACTCACACATTCTGTAGATTTCTGTGGATGTGAAGAAGAATCAAAAGACATTGTTTGACATTTAGCTTTATATTCATTTATTTATTTATTTTTAATTAATTCATTAGTTTTTATTTATTCTTAGACCCTTGATATCCTCAGAAGTGTGTGTGGTTTATTTTATAATTCAACTTAATACGCTTAAAATATTTATTAAATATTACATATACATATATAATCGGTATTATTATCATAATTATTATTATTATAATTAATATTATGTGTGGGTGTATTATTATTTCCGCTTGCTGTAATATAATGCCATATATAATTGTTCCTTTTTTGTTTATCGATATACACGTATGTATGCATATATATATATATATTTATATATATATATATTTATATATTTTCTTAGTTTTAAATCGTCTGCTGTGCCACATTAGGCAGTGAATTTTGTCCTCTTTTACTTTGCAGTTGCAGTCACTCTTCCTCTTCTATCAATCGCGTTCTACACATTTATTTAGCTCGTTTCAGCGTTTTTGGGGTACAGTGAAGTTTTCACTAGGTTTACAAAAAAAAAAATGTATATTTTGTTTTATACTTTACGTTACGTTAGTAGAATTTGTCCTACAGTATTTTTTATATTTTTTTTTTGGTTTTGCTTTTAATGGTATTTACTATTTTTGTGAAATACATAGTTGATATACACTACAAACTTTAAGTTTTCTTCATTTTTTTTTTTTTTGTGTGTGTGAGAGTGGTATTTTTTAATTTTTTTTTGTTTTTTTGTCTAATAAATATAATTCTTTTCTGTTTTTGTTTTTCAATAATAACTGTTTTGTTTTCTGTCGCTTCAGCTGCTGTCTTTACTTTATTTTGTATTTAGTTATTTTTCTTTATTATATCTCATAAATTCTTGTTGTTGCTAAATTTTGTTTTCTTTTTCTTCTTCTTGTTGTAGTTGTAGTGCTGTGAGTATGTGGAGGTGTGTATGTAAGGATGTGTCTGTCTGCGGCAGTGTATGTGTGTTTTTTTGTGGCAGTGTATATGTGTTTTGTGTGTCCCTTTTGGTTTGTTGTAATTGTGTGCAAAACGTTTAAATGTTAATTTTTATCTCAATTGTTTCCCTGTTTCTTTATTTGCTAAGTATTTTTGTTTTTGTTTTCCTTTTCTTGCATGACTTTTGCCTTTTTTTATTTAACGGCGCTCTAACATTAATATACTAAAATACCATTTTTATTTACATATAAATATTTATTTTTTTGTTGTTTTCGTTTTTCGTTCTTTAAGCCATTTTATACTTTGCTTTAAGTTTTTGGGTTTACTTTTTCTTTTCTCTTTTTTTTATTGAGTGTGCAATTTTGCCTTAGTTTTTTTTTTTATTTTTTTTTTGACTTCATATATTTGTATTTTCTTTTTTAGTATTTTGATGCTTTTGAAGCAATTTTTATAATGTTCATAGCTTTTTGCCATTTTAGTATTTTGTTTTTCATGCTTGCCAAATTCTAATAGGTAACTGACTCCTGCTCTTTATTTTGTTTGTCAAATTGTTTTTGGTTTGCCAATTAACAAAGGAGAACGGAAAGAACCGAAACTCAAAGTACAGTATACACACCAAATACATTCCAGCTAAATACCAATTGCACATTGTATGCATATTATACTTTGTCTTATCCACATACATATACATATATGTATATGCACATGTAGCTATATATATTTATATATATATATAGTTATCTTTTTCTTTACATTTACATTTAAATATTTTTAGGCGCGAGCGACAAGAAAAGCCACACAAAAAACATTAAAAAAAAAAAAAAACAAATTGTTATCAATGCATGGTGCTATATATACTTGTATGCGTTATACAACACTAGTTTGTCATAGTATTTTAGTTTAGCTTTCTGAAGTATTTACACAAATATTAACTCCTCTCTTCCCTTCTTCAAGTTGTTGTTGCCTTTGGGTCAATCGCTGACACTTTGACGGGACTTTATCTAAGACTAATTAGCTCAAGCTTTTGATATTAACGCTATGTGAGTTATTTATGACTATGTCTATGTCTATGTATGTATGTGTGTGTGAGAAGCACACACACACACGACCCCAACATATACGATACGTGCACACATATATACATATATCTATGTATTTGTATCTAGCTAGCAGTTGCTTAGGTCGGGTGCGGTGTTTGCCAAGTTCTATTATAATTTAAAACTAAACGTGATATCGTCTATCGTCTATCGCCTATCGCCTATCGTTACCGTTATTAATAGTATTACGCCGATTGCCCAATTGTTTGATTTTGTTTAGTTTTCTTTTCTGCTTCCGGCTTCCTAATTTGGTTTGGCCACTTTATGACTTGCACAAATTTTTTAAAAAATTTCATTACACTTTCTTGGCTTTTGCAACTAATTCAGCAATATTTTTTTTGTTTAATTTTTAGGCGAAATCTACTACTTTTTTCTGCTTCACTTAAGCACTAGGAGACGAAAAAAAAAAAAAATTATTTAAGTATTTAATATACACATATATATTTTTACAATCATTTATTTCTAAGTAGTTTTTGCTTGCAATAAATTCGATAAGCACCAATTCATCAACAAAAAAGTTTCTGGGAATAAACCAAAAAAAAAAAAGAAAGAAGAAAATTGCAACCAAAATTAAAGTTTTCTTTTTTGAAGTTCTGCTCGAGCTTTTTTGTTGTTGGACGGAAATAATGAATTGGCTGCATTCGATTAGAAATTAATCTAATCATGATCTGAAATTGTTGCCTGGTATTTCCCTTATTCCAGATTAGTTTTTCTTGCTGTTATTGTTGGAGCTGTTCAATGTGTTAATACTGCTTTATATTCTTGTTGTGTTTGTTTTCATTTCAAGCTTTATTTATTTATATATTTCTCATTTCTTTTTGCTCATTTTCATTTGGGTATTTAAGCGCAAAACTTACAAATAATAACAAAAACATTTTACATCATATCATATTTGTAGTTGTATGCTAAATATAAGTTTAAGGTTTGATTAAAAAAAAAAAAAATGTTGCATGCATATGTTTAACTTTATAATCATCATATATTTATAATTAAATATTTAATACTCCTGCCTAAAATAAATAAATTAAAATCATAACTTAATTTATAGGCATCAAAAAACTGAAATTAATTGTTATAATACCTAAATTTGGAGTTTATAAATTATTTTGAATGTTATGTTGTTGTTTTTTTTCTTTTCTTTTTAACAATATTAATTGGCCTGTTTTATTGGCGGCGTCGTTTTACAGTTAGAATTACAGTTATATATATAGTGTATGGCGCATATGGTTTTTTTATTATTTTATTGTTTTTTTTTTGTTGTTAAAGTTAGATATTTTTGAGTTTTGTGTTTCATGTATACAGTTAATGTTGGCTATATAGCATGTGAGCATGTGTAGCTGCCTCGCTCTATCTCTCTCTTAACTATTTTCTATTTCTTTTCTTTTTGCCATGCTCTGCGCTTGGTCTAAACTTGGCATAAATTAGCTACAGCTGCGACGACGCCTACAACTATGCTTGCATTTTATATTTTATATACATTTAATAATGGGATCTCGATATATACTATATATATATATATATATATACACACATATATACACATATACATATATACATATATATATATATATATATATATATAGTATTTGGTTTTTTTCCAGTTGCCTGATTTGTGACTAATAACGGGACACGGAGAATTTTAGCAGCCTGGTCGCCCTATGCTATTTATTATTATTACTTTTTGTGGGGCTGCCCTCAACTTCAGCTACATTTATGTATATATGAGTGTGTGTTTGTGAATTGTTTGATTTTGTTTAAAACTATGCCAGTCTCAAAAAGCTCGAGTACCACGATTAAATAATCAAAAAACAAAAAAAAAAACTCTTGTTAATCTCATTTTTAGTTTTCGTTTTTGTTTTTCTTTCTATCTCATATTGGGATATGCCCATCTATATCATCTAATGCTGCTCAATTCTGTAGCCGTCTATCCGTTAATTGTTTGTGTGTATCTTTGTTTTGGGCGCATGGTTTTAGCTTGCGGGCTTCTTCACATATATCTAACGTATAACTACCGTATGTGTGTTAGTTTATATATATATATATATATATATATATATATATATACATATATATTTATATTGTATTTAGAGCATATCTATATACTCACTTTATGCACACAAAAACACATATTCATATATATATATATATATATATGTATATATGTGGTATAGCTCTAATTATTAATTAATAATTTTATATTTTATGTTTTATCGGATTTATCTTTAATTTTTTATGCATTCGCTTGTCGCATTTCTAATGTCTAACGATTAATAAAAAAAAATTGTTTTTAGCTTATAATTAAATTGAGTAACATATTTTGTTCTTGTTTTTTTTTTTAGGCTTATTCATTTAGTATTTAGTACAGTTGCGCCTTCCTTTGCTTCTATCCAATTCTCTTCTCTGTCTCCCTCTATCTCTCTCTCGTTCTCTCTGCATCTTTCTCTATGTTTGTGGCTATAATACTCGTAATTATGATAATTATAAATATTTAATTATATTTAGTGGGGACTTTTGTTGCATGTTTTGTTTAATTTTTGGATACTAAGACTACGAGAAGCTAACAGGCGACCGGTCCCGGTTCCGATTCCGCCGTATCATCGTGCTCATCCGATGACCAACTGAGACTGCGCCGTCGCCTTCGCTGGGCATTGGGCAACACACCCGCCGCACCGCCAGTGGCGCCCTTCTTCTTCACGAACTTGATGTTGTAGGGATCCTCGGCCAGCTCCGGATACAGGCCGACATCGTGTATGTACTCACCCTCATAGTTGTTGGCATAGCTCTGCTTGAGGATCTCATCGTTCTCCTGCTGCGTCCACTCCAGAACGGTGGTCAATCCACTGCGCAGCGCCTCCTTCTCCCGGTGCCAGGCCTTGCGCACTGCCGTCAGCTTGGCGTGGTGCATCAGACGCTGTTGCTCCTTCGCAACGGTGGTGCCGTATCGCAAATTGATGATCGCATGCGCACCATGTATCTTGACATCCAGATAATTGCCATTGGAGCCAGCTGCACCACTATTAGCAGCAGCAGCAGCAGCACTACTACCACCACCACCACCACCTCCACCTCCAGCACCACCAGCCGCACCCGGTGTGGTCTCGCGTGTAATCTCATGGAAGGTGGTGTTCACCTGGCCCTGGAGTCGCTTCAACTGCTGTCGATCCTCGCTGGCACGCCACGCATCCTCCTTGACAAAGAAGAACGAGTCCTGCTGGGCATTGTGCACCACAAACGTGAAGGGCAGCAGCTTGGAGCGATTAAAGACGCTCGTATAGACATCCCGATAGATGGCATTCGCTGCCGGCACACTGGACACAATTGCCTGACCGTCAGCGGTGCGCGATACCACAATGCCCTTGCCAAACGGTGGTTCCGTATCAGAGCCAATCGAACGCGGCGATGGATCCATCACATCACACTTGAGCGCTGAACGCGGCGGAGCCGATAGCTGTTCAAAATCGGACATCCGGCGCACATTGAGATGGGCAAGGAAGCCGCTCTCCACCGCCATTGTGGGTATATTATCGAAGGGACGTCGCATATTCAATGCAATTGGATTTGTGGGCGGACGACCCCATAGTGCCGGCGGTTGCCACAGATCCTTGGCCAGCTGGGGCATTAGATTGCCCACATTGTAGCCGAGCGTGCGCATCCAGCTGGCAAAATCGGCGGGATAATGACGCTCCTGTCCGACATTGATCGGATCGTTGCCATTGAAGCGATACAAATGCAGGCGGGTGGGTGTTATTATCCGTTCGGCGACCCTTTGCCAATCGGGTGACATCCATTGGCCAATCAGTGGATCATAGACACGTCCATCACCCATATGGACGAGCGTTGTCACCTGATCCAAAATGCCGCCACAGAAATCGATGGGTAAATACAGATATGGATTCGAATCGTACACGATATGTCCAAAGGGTGAACGCATTATCTCCCTAATGCCCTCGCCATACTGATTGAACAGCATTAGGGGCGTGCCACTCTGGTCTGTGGCCACATAATACTTGTGCCTATACACCTGGGCATAGATCAAATGGCCGACATCGTCGTACGTCAGCGACATTAATTTGCCATCGCGCGGCGAGTAGATCTGGGAGACCTCGTAGGGTCGCTGCTGGTTCGTATAGAAGAACTGTGTCACATTGCCAAAGTTATCCTTGCGAGTGGTCAGACGCTTCAAATGATCATAGTAGTACTTCACATCGAATCGACCGCGTTTTGAGGCGCGCACCAACAGACCCTGGGTGTTGTAGTGGAAACGCTCCTCTCGCGCATTCTGCGCAACCAAACCGCGAGCATCGTACTTGTACTGACCCTCACCGAACTTGACAATCCGATCCTGGGCATTGTACTCCATCGGTATGGTGTTGCCCCGATATGTCAATGACAACAGATTGCCATTGTCGTCGTAACGGAAACCCCACGGCTCCTGGGCCTCCACACCGACAAGCTGACCATCGCAGTCCCACGTGTAGTTCTTCACATTCGTATAGCTGTTGACCGCCATGTTGCGCGTATAGGTGCGAGTCTGTGAGATTCGACCATGCACCCCATACGAGAATTCCATGCGAAAGACCTCCAGCCGGTGGATGGCCAGCGCCATGCGCTGAGTCTGGAAGCGACCGTCGACGGTCCGTGTGAAGCCAGCCGTACCATCGTGCAGTTGGGTTTGATTCAAAGCCGGTCGCGTGAACTTAAACTGTCCGATCAAACTGGGCTGGCCGGTGCGTCTATCGTAGGCGTACGCCTGACTGGGCAGATTCTGGCCGCCGATGCGGCCTTGCAGGGCAATCACACGGAGCTGGTTGTCGTACTCGTAGCTAAATTTGGCATTGCTCAGGCCGGTCTTGGCCACATAATCGATACGTTCCTCGGTCAGCAAGCCAGCTGCATACTCAAAGTCCCAGCGGTATTCCAGTTCGCGTTCCGCATGCGATACGGTGCTGGGCATACCAGTTGCATCGTTATACTGAAACTCGCTGCGACCATCGCCGTGCACAACCTCCGTCAGCTGGCCGGCGGCATTGTAGCGATAAACAATCCGAGCCCCATCTCCCGGCAGGATGGTCTGCAGCAGAGCACCCGCATGACTGTAGTGCTGCAGATAGGCGCGTGTGCTGCCCGGTGGCGTGTATGTGCACCGTATAAACCCAATCGATGTCTGCATGCTGAAGCTGTGGCGAGTGCCCGATGGCAATACCACGTGCCGCAGTCCACCAGCATCATCGTACTGCAACACAAACTTGCGCTGGCTGGCCAAACCTATCTCGGAGACGAGATTCCAATCGTTGTACACAAACGAAATGATGCCATCCTGCTGGGAGGTGATCTCCGAGAGCAAGCCATGACGATCATAGCTGTACTTGAGCTCAGCGGGACCCCAGGCCCAGCCTTCGACGCGATTGAAGCGATCGTAGGTGATGTTGACGGGGTAACCATTTGCCGGATAGTACGATTTGGGCAAGCCACTCTGATCGTAAGCGACAATCAGGATTGGGGTGCGCTGTGCATCGTAGAAGGTCTCACGATTGGTGAACTGATCGAACTCCACGCCAATCACCCGCGAATGGTTTACCCAAATCTCCCGATTCAGTGTCTGCTGTGGATTTCGCACGTCGCCCACCAGATTGTAAACCGAGTACATCGAATTGGTTAGGCCATCGCCCATGGTGACGCTCTGATGCGACCACATCGCGAGCATTTCTGCCTCGACGGGTAGGGCTGCCTCCAGCAGGGGATGGCGGGCGACAGCGGATGCCTCGACAACAACCCCATTGGCACCGTGAATCACCAGCGTATTGTTTGCATTCAGTTCGGCATCGGCGTGTGCTCGGCCACGCTTCAGGAATGTGGAGCGAACGCCACCCAAGACGAGCAGCTCATTGGCATTGCCATCGGAGCCAGTGTAGCGTTCCCGGGAGAACAGTGACTCGACCGAGGCGTGTACGTAAACGGTGAGTCCCTTGTTGTCCGCCAGTTGGGATGTGATCCGGACAATCTCACCACTGGGCAATATCATGCCAGTGACTCGCCCAAATTCGTCATACTGATAAATGTAAGTTTCGCCACCAGACGAACGGGAGTTCAACAGGAAAGTGTTGCTATCGTAATCGAGCTCGATCTCCTGGCGTCCCTTCTCGCTCAGTTTGGTCATGATGCCTATGCCATTGATCTGTATCTCCGACTTGTGATCCTGTGTATTCTCAATGGAGCTAACCACATTGCTATAATCGCGCAGGAACTGTATCTTATTGCCCGACGCATCTGTCACTGTCGACAGCCGGCCGAAGCTCGTGTTCTTCGAGTAGAGGAAACTGTAACGTGTTTTACCCGATGTCAGATCCTTGGTGGCCACATGCTGGCCATAACGATTGAACACATAGATCTCACTCGATGGCGGAAATGGTATATGGAATTCGCCATTCTCATCATGTGACGGCAGATAGTGCTCCAGGGCCAGGACATGCAGTGAGCCTGAAATGTACAAAATTATATTATTATTATTATTATTATTATTATTAATTTTATTATTATTATTATTATTATTATTTTTTTTATTCATTTATATTGTGGCAATTTCTGAGCCCTTGGCTCTTCCATTAACTCCAATTCTTGCACGAATGCGAGTCGAGGTTTTCTATGTTTTTTGAGATGTTTCCCCAGGATAACCCCATTTGTGACCTTCGACCCCATCGACCTTCAAATGTGATTTCTTTTCAGTTGCATTTTATTATTTTTCACACATTAAATGCAGTTCTAAAATACATTTAAATTTTGGCATTCTTGGGCATTCTGCTCTCTTTTCTCTGAGTGCATTTACTTCTTGCAGCTGTGTGCATTTACTAGCCCCTTTCCCCCCCTTCACACCCACCACCCCAACATGTCCTTTGCAAATTTCCCCGCCTCCTTTCGCTCATTTTGATACTTTGCCTGGTCATAAAACGTTTCAAGTTTTAAAATCACTGCATCCAAAAAAAAAAAACAAAATCAAAAGAGAGATAGAAAGAGAGAGAGAGAAGATAGAGAGAAAGAGAGGGCATCAGTGTCTTCCTTAAGTTTTTTGAGCAATTTGCTTGCTGTTGTTCAGCGTTGCCGTTGTTGTTGTTGTTGTTGCCTGTGTTGCGTTACATTTTAAGTTAGTGTTGGTAAATCGCTTTGGATTTGCATAAATTTGCTTGCTTTTGCCAGCTTTGCATGACAAACACTGACGACAACAGACAGACAGACGAAGACAGTCAGCGACAGACAGACAGACATGAAGAGAGTAGGCGGGTGGGGCAAGGAGTGCAAGGGAGGCGGTAAGGGGGATAGACACTTACTGCATAAAGTAGTCGTCTGTTTGGTTGCATTACTGCTGCTGCGTGCAACTTGGGGCAAGCTATTTGCCACTCATTGCAAGCCACCAAATGCTTAAATCAATACTATCAGAACTCAACACGATTGAATTGAGAGTTAAGCCTATACATTACTGAATTTTGATTTACTTTTCATTCATTTAATTTCAATTAGAAAAAGAAAATATTTATTTATAAGATTTCTTCTAGTATTTGAATGTTTGTTGTTGCTGTTGAAATGCAAATTCTACTTAAATTTTTTTTACTTGCAAAATGATTGTCGTCTAGCATTAGACAATCAAATATTGAATACACTCTGTGTCGTTGTTGTTGTTGTTGTTGTGGTTGTTGTCGGTGTTGATTTGATTGCATTACAGTTCATTTACCCAAGGAGCAGCAGCGGCCACAGCAGCTGGCTGAGTAACCATTTATGGGGTCACATTTTGGGACAAGTTCGCTTGCTGCTTGGTTGTGGCCTTATACAGGGGGCGGGGGCATGGGCAGAGAGTATAGAGGACAGAGGACATAGCACACGTTGGCACAGCGCCAAATATGTTGCTGTGGCATCAACGATTGAGCGAATTTCAATACAATGCAATCTGCTCCACTCTAGCGAAGTTGAGGTTTAGAGGGCGTAACCTGCCCCTGCCCCTGCCCCTTGAATACACCCCCCACACTCCACCACTCCTTCTATGTGTGTGTGTGCATGCAACGTAATGTAATGTAATGGTAATGACCCCATAAAGTGAACAACTTGTTTGTGTCCCTTTGATGCTGTGTGCCAAAAAGGTTGCCTGCCATTTAGTCGCCCACTCCCCATTTAGTTCTCTCTCTTACACACTCTGTGTGTTTATTTATGGGTTTTTGTATGAGTCTATCGGTCTATCGATTTGTCGCTGCGTTGTTTCAGCTTCACTGATTTTAGTCAGTTTTTGCTGCTGAGGCATATGTGTGTGCCAAAGCGCACACAAGTGTTGCCAATATTCATTCAAATGGAATTTAAATGCATTTCTTTTTTCTTGCCACACAACCTACCCCTTGCTGGCAGCACCCCTTGTTCTATGCTTTTGGGGTGCATGTTTGGCATGCATGTGGATGGGTCTTGTTAGTGCATGTTCCAGTTACTTAGTTACTCTTTTAGTCAGTCCCAATTGAGTGCGACTGTGAAACCTTTACGAATGCAGCACAAAATTGAGCCGAGAGAGAGAAATAGAGAGAGAGAGAGAGACAGAGAGGGACATATAGAGTTACGGATAGGGTTATATTACATATGAAAGTGTCACTCTTCGATTTGCCAAAGAATACAAGAACTCAAGACTCAAGTTGCTGCACAGTAATAGAATGTGGGCGTGGTCTGGGGTAAGGGGCTTAAAGATGATAATAAATTGTTGTCTATCGCATTGTCGATAGCTCATCTAAACTTTTTATAGTTTACAAAACTCAATTTCAATAAGTTTTCCTTGCTAAGTCAAAGTCAAGTATCGGCATGTTCGTGTAATTAATGAGTTTTAGGTACTAGTTGCAACTTTTCTGATTACTCTTTTACGCTACTGCCCACCTCGCAGCTGGCTTATTGATTAGCTTTTGTATTGTCATTTGCTCCAATTCTCACTCATGCTTACCCTCATTGTCTCCCTCGCTTTCTATCTCTCTCTCTCTCTCTCTCATACTCACTCTCTGTCTATGTCTCTTTCTCTCGTGTGGCTGGCAACGCATTTTATGCAACCAATTTTTCACACACACTGCGGCACTTAAGCTATAAGCTTTTAATGAAGCTTATTTACGTTTTACTTGCTGCAACAACAAAAACCCCTAAAACCTGCTTCACATGGCTAAATATCTTGTCTACACCCACACTCATACACACGCACACACAGTTGATTAATGTATGCTCATTGCGCTCAGCGCTAAAAATGGTTGCTGGATGGGAGGTGGGGGCAGAGCTGAGCGTGTTTTTTTGGGGTACCTCGATAGCCTCTCGCATTAGTTACGCGAATTAGCCGCGTAGGTAATAAGATTGATTTTCACTTTTTCGCTTCTCGTCCACAAACACCCAATCCAACCCAACCCAACCCGCACATCTACACTCAGCCCCAGAACTTTTCTTATTTGAAAAACATTTTCTCAATTCACCAAAAATTCTTTCTTTTGTATATCATTCAGAAATAAAGAGCCTTATATTTTAGCAAAGTTATTTCTGGAAGACAAAGCACTCAGCCTGTGCTTAGAAATATTTCGAATCTGTCAAATAAATTGCACTTAAATTCAGAAATAAAATTTGTACTTTTTATGAAGAAATTTGAATTTTGAACATTTATAACTCTGGCAAAATCGAAATTCTAAGCTGTTGATAAAGGCAAAGCATATCACATTTTGTGCGAGTGTAGACACATATACTTTGCCCCCCTTTCCCTTTCCCTTCCCCTCTCCATACCCTTTGCCACCCCGCAGGCAATCACTCAGATGTGGGCAACCCGCAGCAGCGGCAACAACGACGACTAAAACTTGATTAATTAGAGTCATTGATCTGCTTTCCACGGCTTCTTCTTCTTCTGACTCTGCTTCCTCTGCTTCTGCTGCTGCTGCTGCTTCTTTATTTTTATTCTATGCCCTGCCCTTCATTAATTTGTGTTGCGTTGTCAAGCAACCCCCAACCCCCCACACCTAACCCAACCCCTTACATTACTCAATGCTGCTGCTGCTGCACATCGTTAGCGTCCCTTTGCTTCACCTCGCTTCGTTTGCTACTGCCAGCCACTGCTTCGGCCACTGTCCCAGTCCCTGCCCCAATCCACCCCCCTTTCACCTACCCCTAGCCCATCGCCGAAATTTATTAATTACATTTTTGGTCTTATCAAATTACGCTTGGCTAATGCACTCAAATTTATACCTTGCCAATAGAAAAACCTCGCCTCGCCTCGCCCCAACGTCCCCCCACCTTCCATACTGGACTTACCTACAACGCAGCCACCCCCTCCTGCTTCCCGCTCACTACACCACCCCATTTGGCTTGCTGTTGTTTTTTGAGCTTTTGCTTTTCGGCTCTTTGGCTTCATCTTATTTATTGGCGGCCATTTTGTTTCAGGTTTCCGCTTCTTCTTTTTCCACCTGCCACCTGCTCTGTGTGAGCGTGTGTGTGTGTGTGTGTGTGTGTGCGTATGTGCATGTTTCGGTGTGTGCGTATCGCGTCCTAATTTGTCCTCATTCGAATTGTGAAGGAAATTGGTTACGCTTTAAAACATGACTTTTCATTTTCTGCTTTCCTTTGACTGGCCATAATGACCAATTAAAGTGGCAACAACAACACAGCCAACAAAACCAAAAGCAACAACAGCTGTATTTCAATTTACAGTTGTTGTTGTCATTATTATAATTATTATTATTATTACTGTTATTATTATTAGTGTTGCTGCTGTTGCGCTTTGTGTTTTGCAAATATTCAATGTTCACTATTGCTCCACATTTGACAATTGCAACCTGTCTCCCTCACACACTCACTCTCCCTTTTCTTCTCTCTCTCTTTCTCTCTCTCTCTCTCCTTCTATTTCTGACTCTGTTACTCTTTTTTGGCATTTCGCAGCAAAGAAAATGAAAATCAAATACAATAGCAAAAAAGAAACGAAGCGTGCTGCAGTCGAGACTGCTCGACTAAGAGATACTCTGTTCCCAAGTTACAATAAATACACACATATGTTGTGCTGTGTATGTGTGTGGCTGTGAGTCTGTGTGTGGGAACGTAAGTATGAAAGTTGTACATTTAATCAACATTACACCTGGATATATCCCTTCCTAATTGGAATGCTATCTTCGTCGGACATTGCCATGTCAACTCGGCCGAACATGAATATATACATATATATACACATACACATGTGTATTTAATGGGGTCTTCCGGTTGTTACATACATATAATTGAACACCTTTATTGTACCCATTTTACCCAAAGGGTATAAACATAAAAATAAAAGAAAAACGAATGCAATCCAAATTTGCCAAACGGAAATTTAGCAATTTCCAAGTGCCAAGTGTCCTAGTGTTATGTGTGTGTGTGTGTGCGTGTGTGTGTGTATGTGTGTGTGTGTTTGTATGTGTGTGTGTGTTTGTTTGTGCGTGTTTATATTATTTGCAGTTGTTGGTCCCAAAACTGAGAATTTTCAATTTCCCCATCTCACCCATTAGTTTACCGCCCACTTTCCAATGAGACCTGCTTCTATCACTGAGAGAGAGAGAGAAAGAGTGAGAGGGAAACAGAAGGTGAACAAGAGAGACGGCGCTAGTAAATTTGTTCAACAAATACTCGTAACTGAATTGAATTTGCCTAAATGTAAATGTGGCATGTGACATGAATATGGATTTGAATAACGAATGTATTCACTTGTCGCTGACATGTTATTCAAATTAATTTGGATTTGCGCTAATTAGGATCGATTACTCAATAGACCATATGTCGTTATAGATTATCTCTTTAGCCAGCTGTCAATTTGCAAATTCAAAATAAATGCCACACGAGGCAGCTGCAACAAATTGAATCAAATATAACAACGTAGAGAAGTGTTTATTCCTTGTCTTCTCGCTTCTTTTTCTGCTCGCTTAGCTTCTTACTCTATTTCTTACTTCTCTCTTGTCTTCTTTTCTTGCTTCCTTATCCAACTCAGTATTCAACTCTACTCCTGGCTTCGATTCTAACTTTAACTTTAACTTCTCACTTAGCCTCTCGCTGTTCTTTTCGCTTTATTACTAATTTTTCTTGTCTTCTCTTGCTTCTCACTTTTATCTTACTGCGCTTAATTCTATTCGCGCTCAGCTTCTGACTTTTCTTCGCTTCGTTTCTCACATCTCTGATCTTCTCATTTGGCTCCCAGTTCCCGACTAGAGTATAGATTACATATTTGGAGCTCATTGGGATTACTCACCTTGATCGGCCACATTGATGACACCATCCTGAGCAACGGCTATCGCCGAAATGGCCTGGAAGCGGGCGTTTGAAGAGAGCAGCGTTTCGGCATTGCTCAGGGTGCCGTCGTCGTTGAGGGTCGCCCCCGAGTTGAGAATGGAGCCGGCGCCGTTAGCTGTTGTCTTGGCGCCTAAAAGCACCGTTGTTGTGGTTGTGGGTCCGGTGGACATTAGGCTGCCGCCGGCGACAATGCCGGCAAGTGTGCCCGAGTTGCTACCGGAGATGCCGTTGGAGGAGCTGCCGCCGGCACAAATGCAGGCACCACTGGCGTTGAGTACACCACCACCACCACTGCCGTTATTGTTGTTGCCGTTGCTGTTGCCCGCTGCAGAGCTGCCATTATTTCCGTTTCCGCCAGCTGGTGTCGTTGGCGTGGTGCCGCCATTATTGCGTGTCGGATTCACGGTCGTTGAGTAAGCGCCACCACTGCCCGCACCACCCAAAGTGGTGCCATTGCTGCCATTTCCAACTGCACACTCGCAGCTCTGCGTGCTGTATAACAATGAAATAGAGACAGAGACAGGTGGGGATAGAGACAAAGGAAGAGTGTACGTTAGTAATGCAACCGGATATGCTTAGACCGTTAAACCACACTCAGCAACAAAATCTGTGATCTGTGCTCAAAATTCCAAAACTAGAAATTAGTTTCAATTTCTTAAAG
The DNA here is from genome assembly GCA_035042265.1 of Drosophila imparisetae. Classification (NCBI taxonomy): domain Eukaryota; kingdom Metazoa; phylum Arthropoda; class Insecta; order Diptera; family Drosophilidae; genus Drosophila; species Drosophila imparisetae. The sequence goes on along the minus strand of JAWNLP010000405.1, from coordinate 792,037 downwards.
AAATGTAGTTCTAGAAAAGAACGATTACAAACACTTTTGAATTTTGCATATATATTAAAAATATTTAACAAGATTTTAAAACTTGCCACATCCAAAAAAAAAAAGAAACAAGACTCCAAATGCCGAAAGACCTTTCTTCATTTATGCTGTTTGCAACTGAATAATTGAAAAATCGAAATTAAGCTTAAGCCACATCTAAAATAATAAAAATGGGAAACTTCAATAAAATAAATATCTAATTAAGTTAAGTATAGCATAAAAAGAACTTCGAAACTAATATGAATACCAATTGAAATTCCCAATCGGAATTGGAAACAGAATCTAAAAAACACTTGTTATTTATTAATTTCCGATACTTATGAACTTTAAAGTTGAGTGTTGAAATTAAAAAAATAAATAAATAGCACAACTAGCTTAAGATATAGAAATGAGATATTCACATGTCTAAATTTTTGACGGTGCACCACTAAAACCATCAACTTTACTCCATTCCACCCACTCTGGTGGAGCAGCAGTCAAGCATTGAAGCCAAGCGTCGTTATCTGTGGCGCAGGCATCGTTTACATGTCGCTGCCACGCCCCCAATGCCCAGGGCCGAGTAAACTGCTGAACCGGAACACAGACTGGGACACACAAAGAGATAAGGAGAGTGGTGTTGGGTGGGGATGGCGATGGGTGGTGCTGGGTGGTTGGCTTGTAACCAGACTCTGTGTCTGTGGCTGTGGCTGCTTGGACGCGTATTTATGATGACATTGTTTGTTCGATAAACATTTTAAAGTGAAATGCAGACAACGGCAAAAACCCACCCAAAGCCCCCCCCACCCCTTTTGCTTATCGCACAGCGACCACGCCCATTCGAAGCAACTGCCCCCGCTGGCCAACCTACCATATCCAACGTTCTAGCTAGTATTAAATAAAAAGGTTGATTTATAGTTTGCTGTCGTTGGCGGTGTCTGCTAATTGCTTTGCCACGTCGCGAGTCCTGCCAGCCAGCCACGCCCCACATTTTGCCAAGCACAGCACAGCACAGCACAGCACAGAACAACGGCAGCAGCAGCTGCCACATTCCCAAGCCCCGAACCCCTTTGCAAGCACGCCCCTGATCGGTCTGTTGTCTATCAAAAACTAAGCGCCTGAATGAAATTCTATTACATTAAATAAACTGCTAACTACATAAAGTTGCAAATAGTTGCGCATTGTGTGCATGTGTGTGTGTGTGTGAAATATGCCACATTTATCACTCTACCTGCCACATGGCACCGCACTCTCTCTCTCTCTCTCTCTCGCTCATGTGGCTTTTGGGCAGCCGCAAACTAATCAGTGAAACAAATTAATCGTTTTATCTTGTTATATTTTTGGTATCATTGATTGCGCTGAGAGAGAGAGAGAGAGAGAGAGAGAGAGAGAGAGTGCGGTGCCATGTGGCAGGTAGAGTGATAAGTAGAGTAAGAGGGATACCATTATTATATTATATAATATAGGCACGAGTTACAGCAGACGTTTTCTATAATATGTGCATATATACTCTCGATCTTGTACGTGTTTCCCATTGAACACCTTGTAGCAATATATCAGGCTGTGCTGCTTCATCGAGCTGTGCATTCAATGTGGTTTTCCATTTTAATGCGCTTGCCAACACTGTGCCATGCTAAATGCAAATATACTCAGGGTCGGCCCGTGTGACACACTAACACTCATGCACTATGCACACCAGCATACACACACACACACGCACTCATACACACACGCACACACACGCACACACACACACACTTCGTATGTTCAGAATCCCAAATGTCAAAATTCCAATTAATTTGTCGGTCACTGTTTTTGATGCCTTAAAAGCGTTTTAATCAAGTGAAATAAAGTAAATTATGCTGTACATATATCGATTGGCATCAAATTCAATACATATACAAGCACACAAACGCACACACACGCACTGACACTCACACACATACACATACACACTGCAGCACAACTGGCTGCATTGACATTTATTGCCCGAATTTTGGTTGTATTTGCAGAAAATTTTATGCAACTGCAGCTGAAATTTTGTTTCTATTATTTATGCCAATAGCAAAGCACTCTCAACCCACACCCACTGCAGTTACCCAAGCACCACCAACCACCTCCCCAGAGATATCGTTTTGCCCAAAATGCAAATAGCCAAAAAGCGTTCGAAGCGTCGCTTAATTGGGTCAAATATGCGCATAAACAAGTTGACAAAACTCGAACCAGAAACTGAACAGCAACAGCAACCCAATGTCAACAGTCCAAGTGGACCCAAGCAAAAGCTAAATGTGCTGCACTGAAAGAAATATTTGTTAATTGGCCAATATTTCTATTTTGATGAAAATAATTCGTTGAATAAAAATGTTTTCAACTACACAATTGACTCAATGGACGCTCTGAACAATTACCCGAAGATGAACCCCGAAGAAAGGTATTACAAAAAACCAAATAAATAAAAACTTAAAAAAATTTAAGCTAATTAAAATTCTAAGTCACCAAGCAGAAATCAACGACAATAATTCTTTTAAAATGGATATCCTAAGAAATAAATTTGTTCTGAAATAAATACTTTAAACATTGCTTGAATACTATTCACTAATACTTTTCTGCACTATAAAGTATTAAGTTCCTTAAAAGTGAAAAACTTTTGCATAATTTACATTTTAAAATTCGATGAAATTCAAACAAGTAAGAATGCTGTAGTCGAGTGAGATCGACTACGATCTAATCCTATCTATTTTGATTTTTCAAGTTCCGAATTGCACATATATATTGCGCTGAGTGTAGAAGGTGAGTCGGCGAGGGGGTGGGAGTGGGGTGTTGTTCACTTACCCGATGCCCTCCTGTTTGCCAGCAAAGTAACGCATGTTGCCAGCGGTGTCGACAACACGAATCGAATTGATGCGCCTCGAATCGCTGTCGGCAATGTACAGATCACCAAATGGTGAGAATGCCATGGCCAAAACAGTGCCGAGCACATTATCGGTGGCAGTCTTGTTCACACGACTTGCTTGGCCATTGTTGCTGCAGTGCAGCGGTGTTCCGGCCACGACGCGAATCTTCATGTCGGAGGTCAAGCGTAGGACAAGTCGATCATCAATGAAGTGCAGCGATCCGTCGAGGGGACTCAGTGCGAGTCCGGTGGGCCACTGCAGCTGGGCCTGATTGGCCATCAGGGTGCCCGAGCAGGGTGCCGGACTCCAGTGATTGTGATGGCCATGGTGACCGATCAGCGTGTGAATGACACCCTTGGGATCCACGGCTCGTATATTCGTGCCATCCGCAATATACATGGTTCGGTCCGCAGCGATGGCCAGCCCCTTGGGATGCGAGAGGCGAGCCTGCAATGCTGGTCCGCTGTCGCCACAGTTGCCCTCATCGCCGGGTATACAACGCTGGCCACTGCCGACGACTGGTTCGCTATTGATGCTCGGATCCTTGACCTTCTCGAGACGTAAGAGGCGCAGAATTTGATGCCGTTCTGGATCAGAGATATACAAATGCCCATCCGCTGGCGAAACGGCCAAATAATATTGATAGGAGACCTGTGTGGCGCTCAGTTGCAGAATGGTGAAGACCTTGCCATCGGGTGTGATGCGACGCACCAGGTTAAAGTCGCCCACATAGAGGCTACCATCGGGTCCCGTTGCCAATGCAATTGGCGTTAGCAGTTTGGCATCCTTGGCAACGCCATTGCAATTATCCGGACAATTAAGCGGTCGCTGCAGACCCGTACCCATCACCACTTTGACGGTGCGTGGGTATTCCTTCATGTGCAATGTGGAGCCGTCGCCCTTCTGCAGAATGCCCTCGTGGAAATTGTAGTGGTGATGAATGTCGAGACCCCAGCCGCCAATGTCAGAGATATCCACATCGTAGCCCTGCAGCTTGGCTGTCTGCGTTATCCACACGGGTGACTGACACGTGGTGTGCTGGTAACCCACCGAGATGCGTGCTATGGTCACTCCATAGACCTTCTGTCTGTACACATTGCGCTTGTTCCAAGCGAAAGTGTGTATCAAATTCGGATCGGCCTCATAGGTCTTCACGTGCAGTGCGCCCTCGATCTCAACACCCACATGCACATGGGTCAATGTCTTCGGCAGCACCTCGGAGGTCAAACGCATTCGCACAATGCTCAAATAGCCCGAGGCCTGCGACGATTGATATGTGAGATGCAAATCCGAGCCGGGTATTTGAATTGATTCCTGAACAATCTGTATTTACAACAAAAGGCATTAGTCAATGGTTAAGTGGATAACTTGATGCTTAAAAGGGGGACTAATGGGTAGTGAGCGAGAGCGAGAGAAAAAGAGAGAGATAAGGAAAAGGGGGTAGGGAGTGAAAATGCTATCTGACATGGTAGATGAAAGATAAGTTTATGGACGAAGCAAAAAAGCAGATAACAGAGCAAACATAAGATAAGTAGTTATGAGCCTTTGAATGGCGGAAAATAAAAACGATTAAAAACAATCGACATAAAAGTCTAGTGTAGGAAAAGGGACTAAAGTGCAGATGGAAAGATAAACAGTATTGAATATTGCGATGAGAAGTTAGATACGGCTATGAAACTTTGTTGAATAATGCGTTAAGCTGCAAAAGAGCCGCAGAATTAGCTGCACACAGAGACTAGAAGTGGGACTAGGACCAACGATAACTATAAGTAAGAGTAGCTAGAGAGACAGAAGCAGGCTGAGAGTAGCAGAGGGAGGGGGAGTGCAAGAGAGAGGGTTGAGAGCATTGCAATTGTCGCTTCAACTAAAGTAAATTGGTTATTAAGCCCTCTGCGGTTTGCCACTGTGGATTTCTGCTTAAAGGGTCCAGAATCTGCAGAGGACACAGCTGGCCGGACTTGCAATTAAATGTAATGCTCTCACTCGCTACCTCTCTCTCTCTCTCTCTCTCTCACTCTTTCTCTGTCTATGTCTCTCTTTCTCACTTTATGTGGAGAATTAATGTGTGCTTGTGCTTCGTGGGTAGATGCAAAGTTATAATGTCATTAAGGCGAACTTTAAATTAATTAAAACTACGCAGAGTCCAGCTGCTGCTGCTTGCCGCTAATTAGGAGTGGCATTTGAAAGGAGAACGGATGAGCTAGCAAGATGTGGCAAGAGAGCCAGGTGAATCGTGTGGAGGGAGAGGTAGGAAATAGGTGGGGGTTCTGAACACTCACCTGTGTCTCGGCAAAGATGACACGCTTGCCGGGCATCGCCCCAACCCCGTTGGGCATCCAAGTGCTTATCAACTGGGGCTTGAGCTTTTCGTGATCGTGATCCATGCACACCTTACTGGCATCGTTCGCCTCATCAGCCGTGTGATAGTGTATCGAATTGAGGAACGTCAGTGCGGGATTCAAAGGTGCAACCCTATAGAAAAAATAGCACACGATTCGGCATTAAGTTAAGTTTAGTATATTAAGTTGTTTAATATCAATCACCTTAAAAAAAAATGATTCTTGATTCAAGACAGATTCTTAGACCAAGAATATATTTTTTAGAATAAGCCAACTTGAATTAAGTTTGTTTTACAGCTCATTTCTAATCAGTTTATTGCTACTTACTTGATATTGCGACTGGTGGTTTCATCGTCGTCGCTTAGTTGCATCTGAACCGGCGGCAAGACCACAATTCGGTTCCAGGGCACAAACACGGTGCGGGTGAGTGGACGGAAGGGTGAGCGTTGGAATTGCAGAGTAACAGCGCCGCCGCCATTAACCAGCACATCGAACCTGCAAGAGCGAGAGAGAGAGTATATGAGTTTAAGATACAAAACATCTAAAAAAAAATCATGCAAATTAATATTTTAATGAATTCTCACTAAAAGTCAAAGTTGACCCAAGCCAACAGTTCTTCTTCTTTTTGCCTCGTGTTGCGTTTGACGCACGAGCAGACCAGCTACAACACCCCAAACACCCAACCAACTGCTATATCCCCTGGCAATTCTAGCGTATGCTGAGCAGATAATACCTCAATTGTTTGTTGAAATTGAAAAACTTTAGGATTTTTGTGTGAACAGTGAACAACAATTGCCAGAGCATAAGTTAAGACCTCCTCCAGTCAGCTGCAGCTAACACTCCGCCGCCCCCATCCCTCCCCCCAAAACCCAACCATAACCACAAAGCCTCCTCTCAACACCCCTCTCGGCCCTTCTCTATCGACACTTGTGTTAGCCGCATTAAATATAATGATGGCGATTGCGTTTGGGCCGCTTTCTCATTATTACGAGTATTTTTCGCATTGCCGTACGAAAAGTTGCAAAAAGTTGGACCAGCTGCCAAATTGAAGAAGAAGCAGAGGCAGCATAGCAACCGTGTTGGAAAACAAAGCCCAACAACAACAATAACAAAAACAACCACAACAACAGCCAAAACAACAACAACAACAACAATCATCTAAAAGCGGTTGCCAGTCGCGCAGAAAGCTTAAGAAATGGCAAAACTTTTGCTTTGGAAATATTTAATTAATGTGATTTTTAATTGTGTTTGTATTCGCGTGTGTATGTGTGTGTGTGTGTGTGCATGAGAGCAGAGAGAGAGGGAGAGAGAGAGAGAGAAATAGAGTTAAAGAGTCAGTGGAGTCATAAGTACACAATTGACATGCCACAAATCTGGCATCGTTTTCATAAATTGGCAAAATTGCCAGCTTATCGATTTTCAAGTGAAAACATGTGTTTTTTTCTGGAATGGCTGCTTAAATAATCATTAATAATTTCGCGTTAGTTTTGCACATAAACCAAAGTTAAGTCCACATTTTAATGAAACACAATAACAAGAGAATATTTATAAATATTTGTTACATATATGGCTAATTTATTTTAATTATTGATGGGCTTAAAAAGCAGTTGCAATTCTTATGGAAATTTGGTGTTGTTGTTGTTGCAATTGCATTTTTATCGCATTTATGCACGCCACACACACTATACACACACACACACACACACACAGTCGTAAATTTATCTGTAATTGAATTGGATATGAAAGGCATGTGCAGAGGAGGCGGGCAGATGAGATAGGGCGGCGCGGTTACTAGACGGTCATTTCAGTAACAACCAACACACACACACACACACACACACACTCACACACACACACACACACAACAATCTACAACTCTAATAATATGTTGCAAAAAATGCCAACAATAATCCCCTACAGCACAATATAATGACTTTTATTACCTTTATTACTGCTCGGTCTGACAACAACAACAATGACAACAACAAAAACAACAACTGCAACAATCGGAATAACAATAATCAGCAACAATGCATGTCAGAGGACAACAGCAACAATGGCCACAAGCAACAGGACAACAAATGACGCAAAGCTACAAAATAAAAATGTGTTTGTAAAAAAAAACTAAAAACAAAAAAAAAAAATGACAGAAAAAGCGCGCTTTAAGAATGGCAGCAAGAACATGTGAGAAATCTTGAGTACAGCGTAGCGACAAGGCCTGCACGATACCCTGTAATGGCCGGTGTTATAATCAAAGCGAGAAGTAAACCAAATCATATTAAATTATATAAATGCGAAACAAATTTAGAAGGAAAGCAGCTAGATGCGCAAATAAAAAATAACTCCATATCAATTCAATGCTTTTCGCTTCGCTTATTATTTAAAGTTCTGCGAAGCTGGTGCCAATGGTTATACCCAGCCAATAAGCTTAACAGGGTATCGCTTATAGGAGGCTACTTGTAACAACAACAAAATGAGCACAGCATGCTCTTGTTGTTGCTGTTGTTTGTGGGGTGTTGTAAGCTAAATAAGAGCACAGAATTGAAATAAACATTATAAATACAAAGCCATAAAAACCAGCTAGCGCGAACATTAAGAGCAACAACGACAACAGCAACAACCACATCACATTAATATCAACAAGCAACAGTGGCGCCGAAAAGTATGTGTTACATTTGTAAGTAAGAGCATACATGTGTATATGAGTGTAGGTATGTAAATGTGTGTGCGTGTGTGAGAAAGGCAAAGACAAAAACAAGCAAAAGAAACCAAGTTGGCGGGCGGGCACAGTGAGCAACAAAACTATTCGCACAGGTCACATAAATATGCTCAGTGACAAATTGCGAAATGACACACAAACAAGCTACAAAACAACTGCAGGCAATGTACGTATGTATATTAACAAAGGAATAAAAAAAACAAAGATCTTTTTGCATTGCAAATAAGTTTCTTCCTTGGTTTCGCAGTTGTTTTTCGTACTTAGCCATTATCTTTTGTACTCATCCGTCTTTCGCTTATCACTTTACTTTTCAGTTCGTTCTTCATTGCAGATTTTATATTTTGCTTTCTTCTCACCTTTCTTTTCTCACTTTGCTTCTTACTTGGCCTGGCACTTTGCTGGAATTGCTGCATTAATCGCAACTAATTTTCTGCAGCTATCATCAATTTCTACTTTGCTCCTTTCTGTCTCTTACAAAACTCTCAGCTCTCTTTGACACTAGCTTGACTTGATTAAGAGCGGCTAGATGCACCCTGTTTCCCGTTGTGTGCACCCTGTATTATATACAAACTTTTCGACGATGATTTCAATGGAGTAACTAACTCTTGGACTCAATGGGCATCCAAATGGGAAGTATTTAGTTTATTGCATGCAAGGGTGCAATATTTTCATTGCAGTCCAAGTGTGTGTGCGAGTGTGTGTGTGTGTGTGTGTGTGCATTCTTTCAGCCTTGAAGAAAGCACATTTAATTTTATAGAGCGCTATGCGCCACACACCCCTACTCATACACGGCTGTGTGCTGTGTGTGGCATCATATATGTAAGCACACAGGACTATGGAGCTAAAAATAATGTGAACATAAACAGGAATTATAGCCAGCTAAAAGTAAGAATGTAACAGCAAAAATGCAGGCAAAAAAGCTGAAAGAAACAAACAAGAAACTTTAAAATCCTTCAAAAGAAGAGAAGAAGAAGAAAACACACAGTACACACACTTGGAGATATACAACAACAAAAGTAGTCATAATAAAAATAAATAAAAACTGAACAATTTATGTCCTCCACCAAATCAGAACTCTAAGAAGCTGACAACGAACGATATACAAAGAGAGAAAGAGAGAGAGAGGGAGAATAGGGGATAGAGAGCACACAGGACGACCAGAAAAATCAGGACATGTTTGTGATTCTTTTTGTTTTTCGTTTACATTGTGTTTTCTTGGGTTCACAGTTGGACGCTTGCTTTATAATTGCTTAGTTATTGTTGTTGTTGTTGTTGCCACTGCTGATTGCCAAGCGGCAGCAGCGAGCAAAGCCAGAAGAGTGAGAAGCACAAGGCAGTCAGGCAAATGTGAAAAATGGTCAACGTTAGCAGCATTTAACGGCAACTGGGCTAATGAGAAATTATGGCACAGTACGTAAAAATATAATCACACACATAAACAACAGGCAGCCAGGACTAAACACACACACACACACACACACACACACATACGCCATAAGTGTGCAACACATTTTGAAATGAACTAAAGCAAAGGGTGTCTCTCTGTTCTTATATGTGTGGGTAAGTAAATACAAATAATCATCAGACAGTAAGTTTGTCTGTCTGTCTGACTGTGAGTTGCACAGATTTTATTTGTACGGCAGTTGCTGCGATACCCTGTACTCAACAGAATACTTTGACCACGACTAAGGCTACGACTCAGACACATGAATTCCAGAACAACCAAAAACTAACTAATTAAACGTGGAGATTTTCATAAGCAAAAGAACAGAGACTAAAACAAATATTAAAGAAAAGAAAAAAATCTTAAAAATGAAATAATTATAATAAAATAAGATCTATAATAGCTCAAAGTATTGCAGAAAAAACCAACTTATTTTTTTTTTCGAATAGGGAATTTTAATGTCTCTGTGTTTAAGTATGTTACGTGTACAGAGCATCTAATAGTCGTGTATATCCGACAGCAAGCTGCTTACTGTTGGTTGATTTTGCTGCTGCTGCTTCTGGACACATAATAAAATCAGCAATGAAACTGAACTGCAGGCAAAGCGGGTGCGAAATGTTTATTTAAATTGGCAAGCAAAGATACACACGCAAACACACACACGAACACTCACACAAACACTCACACACACACACACACACACACACGAGCACACACATATGCTAGGCAAAAGAAAATGTCAGAATAACAACAACAAAAAACATTACAGATGCTGCTGTTATAACTGTTGTTGTTATGGCAAGAGCGGAAATCCTTTTTGCCAAAAACAACTGCAAAAATATTTATATTAGATATATTGGATTGGCCAACGAATCCTCGAATTCTGCAACGGCCATCGACTCCTCCTCGTCCTGCGCTTCATCAGCATTACCATTTTCCGTATTCCGTTTTCCATTTACTATTTTCTATTTTCATTTTGTCTCTTCTGTTTGTGATTTAAATCTCATTCAAGCAAATGCCAAATACGAATGACGTTCAAATGTGCTGACAAAATACATATATGTTTTTTTGCCTGGCTTCGTGGATGGTATCCAGCATTAGCTAGGCTTTAGAAATTTCTAATATAAACTATGTGATACTTTACTATATATGGATACATACTATATATATATACTATAGCTGTGCCAATAGGTGGAAATATTTGTTGGGACAAATTTGAAGAAGATAACTGCGAACTTAGCTTGAATAAACGCAAGGCAGGCTCTGACTAAATATCACTTTTTCGGGCGTTTACGGCCCATTAATCAGCACAAATTGCATTTGTTTTAGTTGTTTGCTTCTCTTTTCTTTTGGCGCCTTTGTTGAGTTTTGGGAAAATGTGTTTTGGTCAGCTTTTTAATACAGACTTTTTTGTTTGGTTTTGGGATCCGCTGTCGCGTCTCTCTCCACTGCCCAAAAAACGCGTTTAAATAAGTTTAGTTTAAGCTCGAGAAATCAGAGAGAGCAAAGCGAAATGAAAACTCTGTCTATGAGGATGAGGATGAGAACAAGATTATATATATATATATATATATTTGTATGTATAGGCATGTATGTGCTGGGGGGCACATCAAAGTGAAAGATTTAATTAAAAAGTGATAACTTGCTTTATCAGGGTTGCACACTTGGCCGGTGCCCAACAAAATTATATTAACAAAATGTAATCAAGAGTAAGGCCAAAGACGAAAATTGGCCAAGATGCCAAGACACAAAACGCTAGCAGGCAACTTGGCTGACAAATTATGAAAAATTACTCATACGTAAGTAATCTGCATTTCGAGCGAGGGCCACAAAAGATTAAAGAGGTCGTCACGGCGCCAACCTAAGCTCAAATTAATGAAGACTCAAGCCCAAAAGCCCACCTGCCATATTATATCCATATATATATATATATATATATATATATATATATATATGTGTATTGGCGCTCTTTAATCTTTTGTGGCCCTCGTGTGTGTGTAGTTTTATTAGAAGTATTTAGTTACATATGCCATTGGCTGTTGACATACTATGTCAGATCTGTGCACAAGCCGTAAAGCTATAGCTATTCGCAGAAAAAGATATAATGAAGTTGTGCTTGCATATTTAACAGGCAGAAAAACCATCTCCGACCCCATAGAATATATATATGTTATTGATCAGCATCAACAATGAAGCCAATCTGGCCATATCCGTCTGTCTGTTTGTATTGATAGGCCCACCTTAGAGACCAGAAGAGATAAAGTTTACTTCATTTGATTTATCGGATATCGATAAAAAAGTATTTCCGATGGCAATAAAAGACAATTGTGAAAATATCAACTATAAGAATTTCATCAAGATCGTATAAGAAATAAAGTTGCAGTCGAGCTATCTCGACTAGAGCATTCTAACTTGTGTTCAGCCAAATATTGAATATAATTTGCATTATACTTTTGTCAAATGAGGTGTTTAATAATGCTGTTCGTACTTACCAGCCGCCCTGTCGTGTCAGAGTGAATCCAAATCGTGAGTCGCGATCGACGGAGACGCGTATTCCGACAATTCCCAGGCCCTGGGGTGTTATCACCTGGCCTCGCATAACCGAAACGCGACTGTTTTTCCAGAATCGATGAGTGGTGGTTTTAAGTTGCAAGTTGGTTTTGTGGGGGATTTTTGTAAAAGAGAAAATCATTTTGTTAGTTGCTTGCTTTAAATTCAAGTTTCGTGATTTTTGTTTTGTTTTTTTTTCTGTTGATCTGTTTCTTGTGCCGCTATCAGCTTGTTTCGTGAAATCATAAAACGAAAATAGTGTAAAAAGAAACATCGAGTTATAGCTATGTAAGTATATTGTATATATATATATATGTAGAATGATACAGTTTTATAAGTATCGAGTAATTGAAACTTGTAACTAATATAAGATAAGATAACATAATTAAATTACAATTGTTTCTATTTGGTTTATACTTTTCTTTTCTAAGCTCCACTTAAAGTGAAAACGAAATCAATTGAGAAAATATTCATAAATATTATCATATGCATATGTATTTATAAACGAGTGAGCGAGATGGATGATGGATGTGAGAAATGAGCCTATTGGTCTCTCTATGTGTGTGTGTGTGAGTGTATCCTGTGGGATTTGAAGTATTTAAATTGCTGTGTACACAACACACACTCAGACACAACAGGACACATACAGAGTTTGCAAATGTATTTTTGCTTGGATAATTCAATTATTGAAAACATTTTGGCAAATAAAAGCACATAGACATCAATCTATGTTTGCCTGCATATGTGTGTCTGTGTGAGCGTGTGTGAGTGTGTGTGTTAACTACAAAAATAAATAGAAGATATATAAATGCTTGAATTGGTTATCATATTGGATTTTTAAAGGTGCAAAGCTCGTTTGGCACGCAGCTATTCGAAAGGGATTGGATTGTATTCGATTCGATTCGAGTGGATTGGAGTGGATTGAAGTGGATTGGATTGGAATAGACTGGAATGGAATGGAAGTGCCTGAGAGGCAACTGAGTACTTTCGATAATTATTGAACAGCCTTTTAATTGGCTAACAACGAAGTGTGGTTGAATTGGAGCTGCGGCCAAACGGCAACTACAGATAAAAAACACATATGTATCGATAAAAAAACAGTGCTGAGTTTATCGATTGCTGAGCGAAGCGATAACGATTACTTTGTCATATCGATATGTATTGCCATAAAAACCGAAGCTTCGACAGCAGCAATGGATCAACAAATAAAGCGTAAGTAATCGGGAGCAATTATCGATCATCCAATATAAATCATCAATCAGTTATCGATAACAACCTGATTATCGATAACAGCAGTGTAGCAGGAGCATGAATCGGTAGCAACCGATAATATTGTCAATTCCCTGGCAACCATCGCAGCGCTCAGCAATCGACTGTTTTAAGAATGCTGGAAATGTATCAAAAGTCATGCAAAATAGTACAACTATGAGAAGATTACAAAAAAATGCAATACTGAAAGCTAACATTTGTACGGTTATGTAAACAAATTGAGTTTCGTTTTTGATTGTTTGCTTAATATTGATATTCGTGAGCAAATCCATCGATAATCGATAACGTTTGTAAACTGATGAATGTTGCGAACAAATCGAACAACTAAACGTAAAACTTATCGCATATTTAGATATGTATACTATATATTGTAGAACTGAACTTTAATAATCAAACCAAATCAAAGAAAAGAATTGCATTGGGGTTACCCATCTGAAAATGTGATATTTTCCACAGCTGTAAGGTAAAAATTAGTAAATATGTTATTATGTTTAACCTCAACTGAAGATTAAACTCAAATTCAGACATTGAAAACCATTTGATGGATATGTATAACTAGTCGATAAATATATTATCGATATCGATGTACATATATATACGTATGAGGACCACGAAGTAGGCCATATTTAAAAATCTATTCATGTATTTTGATGCTTAACATTTTTGAGTTTTGCAGTATGCCATATAATATATATATACATGTATATATATATATATATATATATATATATATAAATACATATGTATTAGATGACTGCATATGCATTTTACAGGCTATTCAGCACAATTGTGCTACATATTCCCCACAATTGTGTTGCATATTTCGGCAACTAACCACGCAAAATATTTCTCATCGAATATGCTGGAGAGGAATCTGTGGGGAATCCGAATACAAAAATAGAAGGCACTTCGTCATCGATATGCGCACAAAAGCGAAAATGCAAAAATATAAGTTAATATTAAATTTAATGAGCTGTTACCCAGCAATTGTGAGGCTATGGCAACGATGGCCCAAAATGGCAGCCCCAGGCCAGCCTGCCTAGCCCCAAAACCGATATCCGGTTTGCAGTTTGCCAACTTGTTTGCAAAATATAAAAAAATAAATAAATAAAAAAAAATATACCGCATGCTGGAAGAGAGTGGGATACAAATGTCAACAATAATTGAGGGTGGAGCTGTTGACCGGGTGGTTGCGTGTTGGTTTTCTGGGTGGTGCTGTCAACTAAGTGGAAAGGAACCTTGAAATAAAATGCTGCAGTGTGGCGGCTAAGAAAACTTTTTTTTTTTTTTTTTGAAATGGCGCAATTGTTTACACTAATTATTGCTGGAATGGGAGATCGAGTGGCTGCAGTCAAGTAAAGGTTGGTGACGGTGGCAAGGTGGCGGGGCAGGTACAAGTTGAAGCTGCCCCTATGCTGCAGTGAACAGTTAGCAGTTTTGTTGCCACTGCCAGTTGGCTCTTCGAACTTTTGCCAGGGCGAACCAAGTTGGCAAAACATTTTCAAGTTCTCAAGTGTTGCAATTTCTTAAGCAAGCAACCAACCAAGCCACCCAAGCCACCCACACAGCACTTGACTTTGCTGAACATAAACACATAATATACAATATTTGGGTCAGTTATGCTCAGTGTGTGTGTATGTGTGTGTATGTGAGTTAGCGTATACTTACGTACATGGATAAAAATAGAAGATTCAAAAATTTACTTAGAAATCCTATTTTGGTATGACGAAATTCAGATTGCTCTCATTTTTAAACTGTAGATATATTTAAATGTTTCTTAACTGAAGAAAGCTATTTAATACTCACTTTAAGAACTTCAGTTCTTAATTCAATTTTAATATCAACTTGAAACAAACCTGGAACGGCTTGAAGTTTGTAAATAAAGTTTGAAAAGAGTAAATATTCTTAGTTTAAGAACTTTTGTTCTTTATTCCACTTAGTAATTCAATTTAGTAGAGCCCTTTTTTTCTGAGTGCCTTTCTACCAAGTTGCATTTTGATGGGGTGGTGCAGCTGGTGGTGAGGCTGCAGCACCGAAGGTTGGAGCTTTCTCAACTTCGGTGGCTTCTAATTGCAATTGACCAAAATGCCGAGGCAGTTGCTTCCAGTCCAAGCCAGCAGTATATTGTGTGAGTGTGTGTGTGTATGTGTGTGTGTGTTTGTGGGTGTGGGTGTGTTGGTTGTGGTTCAGCCTCGTTCATTTCTGCTGCTTCAATTCGATTCAATGAAGCACAATTTTATTTGAAATCAAACCGAAAGGCAAAGTGCATATGTGTGTGTGTGTGTGTGTGTGTGTGTGTGTGGATATGTGTGTTGGAGTGTGTGTATTCCAATTCATTCAAGTGGTGAGTGCCATTGATTTTTATTTCGCATTTGATTCGTTTCGTTTCATTTATTATTTATTTGATTTATTTTTACTGCAGCCAAAGACGCGAGCCGACCCTGCGCCTATGACCGCACCTCCCCCCAATCAATCCCTCCGAGCTCCTACCCTCCCGGCATCCTTTCAGTAACAGCCAGTTTAGGCCAGCATCAGGGCGTGGCTCCGGCAACCTTTTTATTGGGCCTTTGCCATATACAAAGTAAACCCAATTACTCATACGCCAAGTCAAACGATGAATATTGTGGGAGCAGAGAAAGAGAGAGAGAGAGAGAGAGAGAGTGAAGGAGCCAGAGGGAGAGAGAGGCAGCTTCTTTGTATGTTTTACAAAGGAGTTTTTGTCAAGACTTGGAGTAGTTTGTGAGACAAATATCAAATATGAATATCATAAATGTGTATATAACTGGAAATTGTCTAGAAATGAAAATCATTATTTGAATGTAAGAATCTAGTAAATATATACATATAAATATATATATATATATATATATACATATATATGGATACTGATGTATACATACAAGTTTATATGGCTATCTCGCGTTGTGTATGTCTATTTGCATATGCTCCTTTTCAAACTTCCCTTTAATGCTTTTTTGCTTGCTCACTGTTGAGTTGACTCCTTTTGGCTGGCATTGTCCTTTCACCTTTGGCTCTGGTGGCTTCATGACCAATTCAATCAGTACTCGGTATAATGTCGTCATAAAGCAGCAGAAGCAACAATGGGCAAAAGAAAAGCGGAAAACTGCAGTCAGGCAGAGAAACGCGAAACTGAAAATATAATCTCAGCGCGCTGATTGCCATTGGCCTTGTGTGGCGCCACCTTGCGCCTGGCAGCAGCAGCAGAACTAGCTAAGCGAACAATGAAAGCTCGGAGCCACAAAAAAATTCGTAATCTCATTTGAGGTCAAAAAAAGCACTAGCAACACTACTTTGACTCCACGCCATTCCACTCCCCCTTCCACTCTACTACACTCCGCCCTTCCTTTGTACTAATCGCCGTTGCGGCGAATGAGCAATAAACCAGTCATAATAAGGGTGGAGTGGGGTGGTGCGGAGGGTTTGTGCATTGTCGCCACAGCCACCATTTGTGTCAAAAGTGCACTCTCATTATTAGCGCATTGTTTGTGTGTGTGTGTAGGGACAAAGCGGGTGTGTTGATGGTGCGGGGGAGGTTAGGTAAAAATATGAGTAGCGCGCATAAAAGGAAGTGCATTTAATTTCTTTTCTTTGGGCCAACTTTGGCGAACTAAGGACTCTGCGGTGGCTGAGGATTCTCGCCCTTTTCCTTTTTTTTTTTCATTTAACATTTTATTTCTCAGGCAGCGCCCCAAAAGAGGCAAACAAGCACATGGGGCGGGCAGGCATCAGTGTGGCAACAGCAGCCACACTCAGAGAAAGCCCTTAAAAACAAATGGTACAAATAAACTCAAATAAATCACATAAATGTTTCCTAATATTGTGTGCAAATTGTTCAGAGTAGAAGTCAAACTAACCAAAATACATAAAGCATATATTTATTTTCACTTTTCAGGAGTACTTTTTGTAAACATACAAAAATGTGTGCCACAATGCACTTTCGAACTTGGCAACTATGAACTCGTTGTCATTTTGAAATGTATTTATGCATTTAATTAATTAAAATACTCCAGCAGGAAGCAATTTCAGTAAAAATCGACATTGTAATTTGTGAAAGGCATTGTAGAATGACGTCAAAATATATTCAAGTTTTTAATACTTCAAAATATCTTATAATGCAATTTAAAGCTGGACATTTTTGAGTTAGTATTGAAATAATAAAGAAATTTTAGTGAAATGCACTTTGTTGTCAATAAAAGTCATTTTAGAAAGGACGTCAAAAACTTCGGCAATACTATGTGGCATACATTTTCTTCAAGTGCAGCTCTCCCCCATCCCCCACCTCCCCCCTGCCCTTACCACTGCACCCCATATCGGCTGTCTGGCTTCGTTGTTGTTGTTGTTGCACGGCGTTTGGCTTGGCACGACACACAAAGTGGCAGCAGCCAAAGCAGTCGACGTCTCTCATCATAAAAATTGAGCACGACTTAGTTGACTTTAGCACATACAAGAGGGCCATTGCTTGCCCCAAAGCCACGAGGGGTGGGTAGGGGAGGGAGGAGCGACACCATACCACACCACAACAAACAAAAGAGAGAGAGAGTGAGAGAGAGAGGGGGAGAGAAGAGCGAAAGAATGAAAGGGTATATAATTTTAATTTGGCTTTATTTTCAGTTTCAGAACTGCTGTTGCGATGAGCAGCTGATAGATGCAACCAACTTGCCGCAGCCCACCCCTCCCCCTACCACCACGCTAGAAAACAAAGCCAAGCTGCAGGCCATAGGCGTTGCATGGGTTGTGGGGCAGGGGATAGGGAGGTGAGTGCTACGCTTTATGTTCATTTAGCCTGAAACAGTTTTTGAAATATTTTTCAACGAAGCATCAGCAACAAGAGGAGCAGCAAGGAAGAGAAGCAGCAGCAGCAGCAGGACGAGGAGCAGCAAACGTTGTGCCACACTTTTCTTTTACGCTTTTGTAACCACGATAAATGTGCTTTATGTAGCGAGCGAGCATGTCTGTGAGGGGCGTGTGAAGCTGGTTATGGAGGTGGTGTAAAAGGGCATGCGACTCGTTGCATGCTTATAAAAATGCCACGACTCGACTCATATCCCTCTGCCCCCCCCCCCGCCCACCATTCCCACTCTTCTAGTGTGCAACGCCTGATGAAATGTTTCCTGCACTTTCGCTCATTTTTGCATCATTTAACTCTTTTTTTTCTATTTTTTTTTTAGCCAGCAAAGAGCCAACAAAATATTTCAAGAAAATGAATATGCTGAAAAAAACACATAGAAATAGATTGCCTTAAATTTAGTTTTTTTTTTCGCATTTAGTTTTGCAATTAGTTTATATGCGTTTCAACACTGTTATTTGAGACTTTGTCAAAAAGCATATGCGACTGTTATCGAAATGTTATCGAAACCTCATCAATTTTAAGTTGTCGTCTAATGTTTATGTATAAGAGATATATGCACTTATCCTCTCGATGCTCTTTAAAAGCTGCTAGAGGATTTCTTAAAAGGCTTATCGATTACTGTCTGCTCAGTGTTATCGATAAGTCACATCACTGCAACTTTAAAGTTGTCGCCTGCCCAACTTATTTGCACTCAGCCAGCGCAAATGAAGTAAGTATGAAAATCGTTTCGCTTTGAAATGCATTCAACACACTGGCAGCCAGTGTGATAAAACATTCGGTTTTGCCGTTGAAGTCTCGCCTATTGAAGTCGGGATAATAAAGACATTTCCCCGAGGCAGCGACTGAGATTCTTGTGGGCCCCATTGTGCAAGGACGATGGGGCGAACACACACACACACACACACACACATAATAAATAAATAGCAGTTTGGGTTGAGACGTAGATGAAGCTGCTTCATGTACTTAGTATAGAAAAGTTTGAATGGAATTTTTAAGTTTGCCATTTACTAACACACACACACACACACATATTCGCTACTGCAGACACCCACAGACACCTCCGTAGGAGAGCAAAGAAAAAACCTTTAGTCGCGTGTAATTTGCACTTTGTAAATTTGCATAAAAGCTGCAGCAACAACAGAGATGGGAAGACCGGTTATTGGTTGGTTTTTGGGGTAACTGTTGGATTGGAAGAGACTGGCATAAGTCCAAGATACGACGCAGAGATATGCCAAATGCCACACCATGTGTCGTCACTTAAGCTCCATGCACTAAGTAACCAGACCATTGACTGGGGTACAAAGAGGAGGTACACACGGTTAGGGGATGCTTGGCAGCACCTATCTCATTTAAAACGGTGGCCAGACATTCAAAGTACTGGCAGAGATTAGGGTGCCCAGACTCGATGCGATGCCATCACCTGGCGGCTGCAACTGTGCCACACAATTTGGCTGTCCAATTTGATGCACACAAACAAAACAAACTCAAGCAAAGTGGTTGTGGGATTGGTTTTTAGACCACTTCGACTGCTGCCCGGCAAAAGATGTCATTTTGTTTGCCAATAAGAAGATTACAAATGTTGCCAAATGGAGCTGGGACTGAGCTAAGCATGTCCTTAAAGCAAAAGCTTTCAGTATAGATGAGAGGGAGAATCAGTCGCTGGCACATGATCAATTCAAAAGTTAATGAAATTCCAGCTGAAAGGGTCTTAAAGCTTCATGGGTGACTAAATTCTGATGAGCTTTCACTGTAATACTAAAATATCATTCCGAAGTTGAGTTTTGTGGCTAACGAACACAACTAATTTGAAGCTTCAAAACTACATCGGGCCGATCGAGCTGTGGCGAGCTTTAGCCACTAAAAGAGTGTGAAAGCTCTCAGACAGACTTAATATTGCATTAAGTTAAGGCATTAGCCTTAAGGAGAGCTAGCTTAACAGCGTGCCAGTTTAACTTTGGGTTAACGAACTTTTGTTGGAAAGCTTTGCTAACGCAAATTTACAATTCCCAACTTTGTTCTACTGATATACTCAAAACTCGGACTTGCAAATAGAGGCATTTTATTATTTATTTTTTGTCTTTTCACAACTCGATTTTCATCAAATTGGGGCACAAGCCGAAACAATGGGGCACAGTTTATACATTTTATAGTCACAAGAAGCCATTGTGCAGTTAGTTTACAGTGCCCGACAATAATAATAAAGCAACTCGAATCGTTTTTAACTTGTCCAGTTTTTCATTATATATTTTTTTTAGTTTATTAATGGATTTTTGGGGTTTTTTGTAGTTTGCAGTTTGCGTTTTTGCCATCGCCCAAGGAATATAAACAACAAAAACATCAGCAAATTATAACAAAATGCCAAAACCAACCAAAACTTATGGTTCGTGCCTCGTGTCACGTGCCGCATGCCTCGTGCCTTGTTCCGCGCCCCAAAAACCCCAACCTCAAACCTCAAACTTCCAATTCCAACTTCAAAAAGGGCCATTAAAAATTTTTGCTGATGTCGAATTAGCGACGGCCAAAATACTCGGCCACTCGGGCAGGGCTGGGATAAGGGTGAGGTATAGCGTAGGGCTCGGGTTAGGGGTAAGGGGTAAGGGTGTTATGGGATTCTTTTTTAGGTTATGGTCATAAGCGCTGCACACATAAATATATCTAATCTAACATAAAAGTAATTACTTTCAGCTGCTGTTGCTATCGAAAAATATTAAATTATATTGAGTGCAAACACACACACACACACACACATATGCAGTCGACCGCACAGGCCATAACTATGGGGAAAAATGGCAAAACTGGCAACAGTTTTTTCCAGCTATAACCCATTCTGGCTTTCTCGCCTCGTCCCCCTCACCACCTTCCACAACCCCTTCGCTTTTGACTTCCGTCGACATTTTTTCGGTAGCTGCGTTTTTCGTTTTCCTTTTTATGCGACTGCAGCAGAAAATTCCGCGAATTTCTCTTTGGCTTTTCCTTCACGTTGCTTACTTTCTTTTTTTTTTTTTTAATTTTTTATTTATTTTTACTTTTGTTGCCATTTCTATTGGGGGCGCCCCTCACTTGCTAGTTGCAACCAGGCCGGCAAGCAGGCAGCCAGGCTATTTAAGGCTCAGCATTCTCTATCTCCTTTTTTTTCTCTCTCTCTCTCCCTCTGTCTCTTTCTAACCTCAACGTTGCAGTTTTTCAGCTTCATGTCTACTGTATATCCTTCTCCCTCTCTCCAGCGCTCCCTCTCTCTCTCTGTCTGTCTGTGTAAGTTATACGGGTATTAATTTTGGTTTATGTGAAACTTGTATGCTGTAATTTTGTGCTTTTTTCTTCACGCTGGCAAGGCAGCAACGGCGATTCCTGACATTAACAACAACAATATTGGCCAAGATGAAGATAAATAGATAGAGAGATTGAGGGCAAGAGATAACAGCGAAAGGGGTAGTGAGAGTAGCGTGGAATGTGGCCACGTTGATAACAGCAACAACAATAAAGCCCCGACCATGAAACATTCCGAGTGACAAGTTTTACAACTTTTATATATATACATATATATATAATATATATATACATATCCCAGAGAAAGGAAGCTTAATTGTCGGGAGTCTATAATTTTTCGTAAAAAAAGAAAGAGAATGTAACCTTTATTAAGTGATCTATTTACAAAACATTAGGTTGCGTTCATTTTAGTGTATCTTTCTCGCTCTCTCTCTCTTTCTCTGACTCTCTCTCTTTCTCTGTATCTCTCTGTCTTTCTTTCTTTCTCTTTGTCCTCATTTCGTAGAAACCAGAGTTTCTTTACTTTAAGTCACCTGACTTTCATTTCTGTCTACCTTTATTAGCTTTCTCTCTTTCACTCAATCTCTTTTTCCTCTCATTTTTCTCTCCCTGTCTCGCTGTCTCTCTCTCTGTCTCCCTCTCTGTCTCTCTCTTTCGCTCTCTCTCTCGTGCTCTCTCGCTCTCTCTTTCGCTCTCTTTCTCTATCTTTCGCTCTCTCTCTCTTTCTCGCTCTCTCTCTCTCTCTCGCTCTCTCTCTATGCCTCTGTTGCTCTCTCATTAATTAGCTTCTTTACTTTTATCCATTTGAAATCTCTATCCTTCTTTAAAGCCCTTTCGTCGTTTGTTGAGCCCTTATTCTCCCACTTTCTCAATCACTTTCCCAATCTTTCTCCCTCTTCAGCTGTCTGTCATTTCTTTAACTCTCTTAAACTCTTGAATGTGTTGCAGCGCGTTTTCTTAGCTTTATCTGACTTTAAGCTAATAAGCAACCATGAAAATAAGACAGAAAAAATCTAAAAAAAAGCACAGTGCGAGCTAAGACCAAGTCGGAAGTGTGATTCGACGTCTGCAACTGACTGCCACCATTTAGGAACTGCTCTGCTTCTCTTTCTCTCTCTCTCTATATATATATATATATTTATATATATCTCTCTTAACAAACTGACTCGCAACTGTCAACACATTTAAGTGTAAGTTTAAGCTCGTTGGATGCTAGAGAGAACGAGAGAGAGAGAGAGAGAGAAAGATAGAGAGAGATAGAGAGAGAGAGAGATGAGACAGTAGACAGACTAGGGAAACCTTGGGATTTACATTAGCTGGCTGGCAGCAACCACTTAGCGAGTAAACTAACCACACCTAATCCAAGAGCGGGTGAGCTCCGCTAAGTCCTGAATGGATGGATGGATGGATATGCAGGATGTAAGCTGCAAGGAGTAACTGAGGCCAAAATAGAAATAAGGACAAGAGACAGCCTGCTTGCCTGCCTGCCTGCTGTCTGAACGGCTGAATGGCGCTTCCTTATGGCTGCTTTCTTCAAGCAACTTTCGACAGTGAATCCAACAAAAGGGCCAAAGTACCACCAACTTCCCCAATCCCCCCCTTTGTCCTACAAGTGCTGCCTGCGTCCTTGCGCCGTTGTGTCGTCAGGGAAAAAGTCAAGCCAAAATGGAAGCCAAAACAGGAAGTAATCTATAGTCGCCCCGCCATTGTTTATTGTTTAATTTTTAGACCACTTTATTGTTGTTGTTGTTGCTGTTGTTGTTGCTGTTGCTCTGCTTCTTGCTGCTGCCTCTACTTGTTGTTGGCCACTTTTTTGTTTTGCGTCTGCTGCCTCGTTGTATTATTTCTATTGTTAAAATTTTTTTGCATTTTGCCCCCGCGCGCTGCAAGTAGCAAAAACTTTTCAATGTGCCCGCGTTGCCGCCAACGCTGTTGTCGTTATTGTTCAACTCCCCTGCCCCCTCGCCCATCCCATAGTAACCCATTCCAGCACTACGCCTCTTGCTCCACATAGAACGCTGCCACTTGAGCAACACAAGAAAAGCAGCAACGAGGTAAAACGAGGCAGACAAAAGGAAAACTCAAACCGAAACCCAAACTCAAAAAAGAGTGGCGCCCACGCTTCGTCCAAAGACGACAAGGCGTTGACACGGCGATCCCTCCTCCTTCACTGCCCCCTACCCACACCCCGTAACCCTTGCACTTGGCAGCCGGTGCTCCAGTCGTATCGCATTTACTTGGAATTCCCCTTATCGGCAAAGCCAAAGCAACAGCAACAACAGCAACAACAGCAGCAACAGCAAACAAAAATAATAAAAATAACAATAACAATGTCACCCAGTTTCCATGGCAGCCTCTGACATTCTAGATATTCTCTCGACTACCTTATAATTGCATTGTGGCCCCTGTCGGATTATGCAGCAGGAGCTATTAGGGAACAAGCAGCAGCAGCAGCAGGAGCTGAAGAAGTAGTTGGGCTAAACAGAGACCAGCAGCAATCGCTTGCGATTATGGTTATGCTCCTGTCAAACGTTGCCAAGTTGCATTCACACATACATGCACAGATGTATTTACGTATACCGATATACATGCTTATAAGTGCAGCCGTCCTTCAAAGCAAAGGAGAACCCAGAAAAAGTTGCTCAACTGAGCTGAGCTGAGCTGAGCAGCAATAACAAAATATGTATTTAAATATTTAAAGCTTAAATTGTACTTTAAATACTTTTAGCAAATTTACATATATATATATATATATATATATATTCTTGCAATGGCATTGGTTAATTCATAAATTACAATTGTATTTTTAAATAGAAACGAAACTATCGCAAAAAACATGAAACTCGCAACATACTTCGCAAACGTTGAAAGTAATGTCAAGAATGTTGTCCTTTTTGGGAAATTATGCAGGCAACAGCTGTACATTTTGTAGCCATTCGAGAATGTAAGAAATTCTGATAGTTGGATCTGGCTAGTAATTAACCTGAATGAATATGAAACACTTTGCTCTTAAATGTTTCTTGATATAAATAGCATTTAACTGCCATACAAATGCAGGTATATTTAATCCACGGCAAGCCGAGGCTATATTTTGTATACTTATTTTTAACAATTAGTTAATTACCCAACTTAATTAAGTGAGTAAGTACAAATTTATTTTTAATGCGAGGAAAAATGTAATTGGGGAAAAAAATACAATTTTTCCATTTCATATATATTTATGCAAGTATTCAAGATATCAATTACCTTAGCAACGTGGAAAAATATCACATTCTTTTTATACATAATTGAAATTAAAACGAAAAAAAAAAAACATAATATTTGGGAAAAAAAAATCAATTAAAATACTTAATTACACAAAATTTGAGTAAGAGAAAAAATAGTATTGTGAAAAAATTTGCATTCTGAATTGTTGTAAAAATTTTCTTGAATTTTTTTATAATAATTTTTTTTTTGTTTTTTTTTTTTTTTGGTCATCCCTTTGGGATGCGCGTTATGTATGTGTGTGTGTGTGTGTGTGCGTGTGTGAGTATGGATGGGTGTATGTGTGTGTGTGATGTTTTGTTTGTTTGTTGTATTTGGAAAACATATAAACAAATGGTTAAGACGCAGACAATGGGGACATTTGGGATAACGTTGGGAGGGAATTTTTTTTGGCTTTTTTTTATTTTTTGTTTTCTTTTTCTGTGATTTATTTTATTATATTTTATTTGTATTTATTTTTTCTTTTGTGGGGGAGTTCAACATATAGGGATATATATATACTTTTTGTTATATATTTAATTTGCATTATATTATTCAATTTGAGTATTTTTTGGTATATTTCCTGCTTCAGCTACATGTAGAGACAAAGATATATATAAAAGTAGCTGCTTAGGCATTTAACAATAATACTGAAGACCTATTTTGTTGTTATTGTTGTTGTTTGACAAGTCTCGACTTGCTCACTAATTTGTTGTTGTACTTTTATTCAAATAAGTTACAAACAAAGAAACAAAAGGAGAGAAAAATAACATTTTTGTTCAACATAAAAGCGTTTCTTCTATGCATTAGATGAGTTTTTTTTTTTAAATATGTATTATATATAAAAAGCATTGATCAAAACCAAAAACAAATGACAAAACGTAACGAGTCAAACACAGAGACAGAGACAGAGAGAGAGAGAGAGAGAGAGAGAGACAGAGAGAGATATATATATATATATATAGATAGAGAAAGAGAGTGAAGGGGAAAAACTTGATACGATAATGAATTGTAGAAATAAACGTAGAACTTAAGACACGGTTTACATTTGGAATTGGTGGAATGAGTTCAATTGAAATTCGTTTAGTTTTTAGGTGAACTTTTTTGTTGTTGTGACGAAAGGGAACGAGAGAGAGCGAGAGCGAGAGCGAGAGAGAGAAAGAGAGAGAGAGAGGAGATAAGAACGAGTATTTGTGTAGCGAGCGAGTGAATGATTTAGATTTAATTTAAATGTATGCTCATGCTAAAACAAAAATATTTCAAAAAGCTAAAAACAAATAATTCGAATGACATTTTTTTTTTTTTTTTTTTTTTTTTTTGGTTGTAGTTGTTTGTGATTGTTGGATTCTTTGTAGCTGTAGTTGTGGCTGTAATTTGTTGGGTATTCAGCTTACTGTTAGTATGCGTGTTAATATTTGTTAATTGTTAATATCATAAATGGGGTGGGCGGGAATGTAACATAAATGAATAACCAACTAAATACACATAGACACGTACACATAACACATACAAATTACAAATACAAATACAAATATATAGATTCGATTATTTTCATAACATATAATAATTCTCTTGCATTTGCCTTCTGTAGTTTTTTTCTGCTGTTTTTTGATTTACTTTTCATATGGTCCTAGAAATATGCTAGTATTTAACTGGGTCATTTTGTTGTGGGTATTGAAATGATAAGCCAAATTTGATGAGATGCGAATTGTGGAAAAGTGTGAGTGAAACAAAGGTGAAGAACATCGGGGATTACTTTCACCCACGCCTTCTTTTTTTTTTTTGGTATCCTCTTTTTGTTCATAATATTTATTTTATTTACATGAATGATTAGTTGACTTTTAGGTTTTGTTTGCAATGCGTCAAATGCTTGGAATATTATTTAAAATGTCGAAATAAAAACGTTTAACGATGTATGTATATATTGAACATAACAAAATAAATACTGCTTAATGCTGGGCAAGGGGAGCATGGGGAGCTGGGAGTCTCAACTAGCAATTACAGCACAAATGCAACAGTTAAAAATTTACTTATGTGAGACTTTGTTAAGTTGGAAAGTGCTAATAAACACCAAGTATATGACTATCGGAGTTATGAGTCAAGATTAAATGGAAAACGATTCGTATTTGAATATTTATGCTGTAATTTAGCGATCGATCAGGCCGATAAACGATTTGATTTGAGAGGAAAACTAAACCGCATTCTATCGGCATTAATAAGATTTTGTATGAGAGAAAAAGAGAGACTTTTGAATGAATGATGGAAATAAGTATGTCTGTATTTTTTTTTCTTTTTTGTTTGCATTATGCTTCTATGGAATAAGAACAGAAAAAAGTTCGATGCAGTCGATATGAAGTAGAGAATGTTCAACCAAAAAGAAAATAAAGTTTATTAGGCGACTATTAGGCAAAGGCCAACAAAAAAAAATGTCAAAAAATTGTTTTGGTATATATATTTTTTTTTTTTTTTTTTGTTTACCACATACGCCTGTGTTTCCTTTCAAGTTTAATATTTCTGTATTTATTTTTTGTGTGTTTTTTTTTTCGACTTACCAAGGCGTGAACGAGCTCCAGAAGAGACTACAAGTTCACAGGTTGAAACGTAGTAATTTGTTTTTTAGTTTTTTGTTCAATTGATTTTAGGTTGATTGCAAACGAAATGCAATTGATTGAGTGTTGAAATTTGATTTGGATTTTGGTTTAGCACACAACATGAAGGTATCGAGCCACAGCAACAGAGTAGGACAGTACACAATTAATTGACAGGACAATAAAAAAGAAATTAAAAGACAAAAATGCTTTTCGTTAACGAATTGAATCAAAGTTGAGATATTTTTTGTATATACTTCGTTTGGTTTTTTTTTTTTTTTTGGTTTTTTTTTTTTAGTTTTTTTTTTAGCTTTTAGCTTAGCATACCTATAAGACTTTCTTAGCTTCGAGAACTAAAGCAATTGTGTAATCGAAATTGTAAATGATAAGAGTACATCAAATGTCACTTTTAATAAAATGGAAAACATAAAAAAAAAAACACATTTGACAAACACACTTGGTATTATCTGGTAAAGTGACTGGTTTTGTCTGATCTGGACATCGATGACAGAGATAAAGATACTTAGGATTTTACACATTGGTATTCGTCAGGCTTCGTTTGGGGTTTACTTTTGCGATTAGATTCGATTCGTTTGATTTCGTATTTAGTATGGTTAGTTGGTTAAATGGTTCAACTTAGGATATAATAATATATATTTATTAATATTACTTACAAATCATAACGAGTACTTGTAATATAAAAACAAATTTTCTTTTTAGACACGCACAGTTACAAAAATAAAATGATAAAATCAAAAAAAAAAAAAAATCGTAGCACACACAAGTCAAAATTCTATTTTTGATAGGCATTTCTTTCTTCTCATCGAAAATAGTTCAAGTCCTTTGATTTTCCGTTCTATCTGTATTTAAAAATATGTTGGTTCTTCTTACGCATAACAATTGGTATATATTGGTAAGTATCAGTATCACAATCACAATATCATAAAATTAAAGAAACAACAACAAAAAAGTACACTCTCGACTATTATTTGACAGTGGTGGAATTTTGTTTGGTTCTCGCATTTTGCATTTCTCGAAAATGTTTGTTCAAAAGTAGATCGAAATATGTAAGAAAACAAGGGAAACGAATACAATACAAACCGAACCCAAGCAAATCAAACATAAATCTACGCACACACATCTCTGTGTGAGCAGATACTATCTAGGACATCTAGTAATCGAGAAGAAAGTTCTATTTTAGCTGTAAGCACACATTGAGGTTATGTTGCACTAATCCTCAAAAATACTCAGGAGAACCAAATGTACAAATAAAGAGGAAAACTGAAGAGCAAAAGAAACGAAGCAATGGAATGGAATTAAAGAGCCGTTAGCTCAATATAGACGGTTGTGTATATTTAGGTCTAGGTTTAGTTCAGCTCTTTTTCAATATAATCGCCTACCACCTATATAAATATATATCGTATATGATCAGCGTTATATATCGCATAACATTAATAATCTTATATCATTTGCATTTTTAGTATTTCATTGTCATACATAGTATTTTTTTTTTTTGTTTTTCTTTTTTTTTTTTTTGTTTGGGGGGTTTAGACGAACACAAGGAGGTTAAACACTAGACAACACACATACTCAATGAAGTGCTATCATTATTTTCGCTTTGGATGTTTTTTTTTCGGATGAACCATTCATATTGTAAGTAAAAGACAAAACGCAGAGTTCAAAAGAATGGGAAATAAAGAGCTTCAAACGAAATGGGAAATGAACAGCTAAGAAATATAATTAAATTAATTAATTACGGAAATTTTAGCGCTTAGTTTTTTATCATTTTTTTTTTTTTTTTTTTGTAAAGTTCCTCCTACTTTTTAGGCAGGCAAGAAAAGAAAAAGCTCAAAGAAAATTTGTTCGCGTTTAGTTTGTTCTTTCCGAATCGAATTTTCATTAGACCAGAAAACTAAGGAAACGTATAAGGGGGAAGAAAGAATTGAACTGAAGCACAAATTGAATGACACATAAACTAAAACGTAAGTTCAACATTTTGTTTGTTTCTTTTTCGTTTCTCATTGGAAATCGTTCAAATATTTTGAGGTTACTTTATAACACGTCCAACGCATAAATGATAGACTCATTGAGGGGAGAGAGGCGTAAGGGATTGTGGGAATGTGATTGCGGGTATTGATTTTTTTTTAATTTTTTTTTTTTTTTTTTTTTTTTGGTATATATATATATATTTTTTTTTTTTCATTGAATTTGATTCGATTTGTTGAGACTACTGGAATGTGTTCAGTTGAAGTTTGAAAACATATGTAAACAAGTTTCAATAACAATTTTTGATTTTGTAGAGGATTAAATAACTTTTGTAAAAGCATAAATGAAAATTAAATATATGTATATCTATATGTATCGTATATCGTATATACATATATATATAGTGTATATATATATATATATATATATATATGTTTTAAAAATCATAAGCAAATTGATAGAAAATTTGAGCTTTTTCTCTTCGTTGATGCAGTACCACAAAACGTAAGATTAGGCAGCGGTATTATATATATATGTATAATTGCTAAACTGAAAATTGAAATCGAAATCGGAAACAGAAACAGATTCAGCATCTGAAGCTGAACCTGAACTGAAACTCTTCGCTGTGGTGCATACATCAATGTACAGTTATTAATGCATAATATCATGTTTATGTTTTAATTTATAGTACTGATATACAGGTACATTAATGTATACGAGCATAGAGTATATAGTTAATTTTTTAAACACGCTTCACACATATCGTTCATTCAGTTTGTTTCCAATATCTCGGAACTGAAGACAATCAACAATTGCTAATCGATAACGAAACATCAGAAATCTTAACAAAAAATCGAACCAAAAAACTCGATAAATCGATAATACGATAATATGTAAAGTATAAAGTAAAGAAAACAATTGCTCAATATGTAAAGCCTCATCCATTCGATTCGATTCAATTGTTGCCCATTAGGGCAAATTGCATTCTTTGTAGACCTAAACTTGCGCACTAAGAAGTTATACAGCATATATAATATGTGGAGTATAAGAGCCCATGCCAGTCGGACCCCCGATATAATTACAACTAATCAAACATATATGAATTGTACTTACTTCTCGCTGTACTCGTCCATATGGGCATACGACTGCACCGAGTTCTCTTCAATCAAGAACTTAACACGCTGGTAAAAGGATGCTGTCACCGATGGAGGCTGCTTGCGCAGCAGCACCTCAACTGGATCGTTGGAGGACAGGCACATAATGTGCTCCGAGCAGGCCGGATGCGAACAGCACTCGCTATCCGAACAGTCTGTCATGCCGTCTATAGTTTGGGAGTTTGTGTTGTATCGCTTGTTTGATGGGTCTTAGTCTTATCTCATCTACTTACCACCATCGTTGTCAATATTATCCTTGCAGTTCATCTCGAGTGCAATTGAGCAGTCGCTGCCAGCCCAGCCATCAATGCAATCGCAGCGATATTCGCCATTCTCCAGTGTGCACTGACCATGACGAGAGCAGCCGTTTTCGCAACCAGCTGAGGGAGAAACAGAGAGAGTTAGAGAGAGTAGAGAGTAAGTAAATGTATATAAATGTATGAATGCGAGCCCTTTGTCAGCGAATTGAAGAGCCTAGCAACGAGAGTAGTTTGTCAGAGAGGTCTTAAGCCTTTTAATGAGTGTAGCAAGTGAAGAATAAAGTTTATTGCATAATTGATCAGCGTCGCTCATTGTCGCTATGACAGCCAATCGACTTATTTGTCGAGGTGAATGCTTCCAGCGAGTGGAACCGATTAAAATTGAATGATGGCATTCAAGTAGCGACGAGTAGTTTGTATAAGTTAAATGTTTGACATTTTCCTGTTGTTGTTGATATTTTATATGCGCAGCGAGTGAAGAACATTAATATAAAAATAATGTTAATGTTTGCTCTTCAAGGAGCTCTCAAGTGAGTCGACGAATGGATGGGATGGATGGGACGGATGGTTTGAAGGTGATGGGGGACGGGATGGTAGAGGGGTTGTTGGGGATGTGTATGGATTGTAAGTAGGAGCAAAAGTGCCCTTCGCACGCACATCGACAACATCATAAACGAAACGAAATGTGGAGAAATCTACAAAACCGTAAACATAAAAAGCAAACGAAACGTAACGATAGATGCCAACGTTGATGGGCACTGTTTGAATGGATGGCGTTTTGGGCTTAGGGGTTTATTTGTTTGTACCACGACAGCAGCAACAATAACAACAACAACAATGACAGCATTTGAGCATTTGACGCAAAGTTAATGTCACTTGACATGTGTCATTTGCAAAATGGGTAACCTCGACGCTAACTCAACTTCCGGTATGTTAAAAAGTTTGCGGCGCATAAAATGACTTCCTTGTCGTAACTGCCTTCCTGTTTACGACTCACATACACACACACAGACACAACACACTCACTTACACATACAGACAGATGCACACACACACACACACACGTGTGTACACTACACATATTGGCAATAACGTCAAGTGTTGCTGCCAATATTTGAACGATGTCTGCAGACGCTGCCGTTGCACAAACAATTCCCAAGCGTGTGTGCATGTGTGTGTGTGTGTGAAGTATGTGTGCATAGGTATTATGCCAAGCTCGGCACATGCAGAAATCTGTCAAAAAGTGGCAATAGTTTCAGCCAGCTTGAATCCCGAAAATCCTCTGTAAATACCATTAACAAAACTACGACTAAGTAGGCACTAAATTATTTGTGGTAGAAGACTGCACATAACTTGAACATGAAAATGAAGCAACAAGCATGGCTTAAATCAAATCCATATATATTAAAAATATGCAAATCAAGTTGAAATCAAAATGAATCAATATCTAATTTAATATTGCAACTGTTAGGTATATATTGGGAAAAACGATTGAAACTAATCTAGAAATTTTAGTTGTTAATATGTCTGTAATGTGCCTTGAATATTAAACTTTAGGACATATATCGATAAATATCGATAAATATCAATAACCTCAACTGAAACTTGGCGGATAATCTTAAATTAGCGCAAACAGTTCGATTTTAACACTCAAGTAACCCTGGCATAGTTTTTAACTAACTAACTAAACTCAAGTAACTCGACCAGCTGTCAATATTATGCACTAAAACTGAGAGACTTTGATAGACAGCTCTGCCTCTGCACATATTTTTTTATGGCTCTAATCGCCTAGCACAAATCTAGCCCAGATATAGTTCGCATAATGGTGTTCGCTACTGCCGAATAGTACTAAAAATCTCGGCGCCGACTTTTAATAAAAAAAAAAACGTAGGGGACTAGAAAAGGGCGACATAACTAAATAAAAGTGCCGCATAAAATGTCGACTACTATTTAGAAACTCTCGCACATTAGATGTCACCTACTAGCCAAGACAGTGAGAGTGAGAGGGAGAGAGAGAAAGAGAGCAGGCTATTTGAGATTGAGAGGCATAAAAATGTATCTAGATTTCAGGATTGCAGTCGTGTAATTTGTTACAAATCTCTGTTCAAATTCAATAAACTTTACCGCATTGTGTGTGTCGCGTATGTCAAGTGCTGCCCGTCCGTTGGAAAGAGACAGGGATAGAAAGCAAGAAGAAGATGATGGGAAGCAGACACACACGGCAAGTCGCTGGAAAGTCGTTAAGTACTTTCTAAAAATACAGGCAGACATGCATGTATTAGTGAATGTATCTGTGTGTGTGTGTGCCAGGTTATTGGGTGGCACTTTGTGCTTTTGCAAGCGTGACTCGCACGTCGAAACCACCAGCCCCCAGCCCCCTCCCCCCCTGCACCCCTCGTTCCTTTTAAGTCCTGCTACAACACTTGAAATGATTCAAAACGTTTTTGGTCGTATGTTGTCAGACGAAGTTCCCACTGGGACTGCTGAATGGCGTTCGACATGGCGGCTTGCAGGCAAACCCAGTCATACAAAGAGAGAGAGAAAGAGGGATAGGTAGAGAGAGAGAAAGAGAGAGAGAGAGTTAGAAAGTGAGTGAGAGAGAGGGGGTGGCAGGAGTCTGGTGTTGGTAGCCAGGAATAAGTGTCTCTCGCCTGGGCCTGAGTGAAATGACGTCGGAAGTTTTATTGGTTTTGCACACGTCAACGAAATGTTATACAGAGAAAGCGAGAGAGAGAGAGGGAGACAACGAGAGTGAGAAAGAGATAGCAGAGACAGGCAGGCAACATACGTAGACGTGTGCCCCGCCCCATGCCCCCCTTTTTTGAGGCATTGGGTATGTGTAATGCCATTACATGCATGCCTGAACCGTCAACGTTGGTGTTGCCGTCGCCAGGGGGCGCCACACAAACAACTACACCTCAAACTACACACACAGTAGCACACTCAAACACACACACACACACACACAGAGGGACTTTGGTTTGCTATCGTATTGCGAATGGTTCTGTAACATGACTGTGTGTTCTTAAAGTTTTAATCACTGTCAATCGATAGCTACTTATCATGCTGCACCAACGCCGTCAAAGCGGGTGCCACCCCCACTCCCCCCTCCCATCACCCACAACTCCTCCAAAAACCGTAGTCAACTAACAAATATCTAAAAATAAAACCCATTTCCCAATGGCATAAAATACCCTTACAAACCAATTTGAACTATACGAATAATATTACATATTAACATATTTCTAAATATATACTAAATATGTTTACATGTATGTGTATATGTTGTCAGTGCTCTAATATTGCTCTATTAATTGGAGTTGAAGAATTTACGCATTTTATGATTAAATTATCAAACCCTATTTGCCAACCCAATTTGCAAATGATGGTCTCTCATTCAAAAATGCAGCTGCTGGTTGAGTCGGACTCAGCACTTTGAGGATCCCAATACCCAATACCCAATACTCAACAACAACAACAACAACAAGAACAAAAACCCCAACAACCGCAACAACAACAACAACCCTCCCCCTTCAACCATATGAGGGGGGCATCTGTTAGTGCGTCGCTGGTGCTCAGTACACTTTGCAGTTTTCGGCCAAATGGCGTAAACATGTACAAAATACTTTGGCGCAATTGCAAAAAACAAATATTATAAAAAAATGAAAGCATGGCAACAGCAGCAACAACAGCAGCAACAACAACAGCCAACAACAGCAGCAACAGCAACAGCAGTTTTTGACTTGGTTGAAACTGCTGCACAAATATTTAAACATATGTATGTTTGCAGTTGATGGGGCAGGCAGGCAGGCAGGCAGGCAGCCAGGCAGCAGAGAGAGATGGCGATGTGGCAACGTCGCAATGTTTTTGGTTGAGTTGGCGCTTTGCGACATGAAGCGACAAAGTTGTTGTTGCAGTTGCAGTTGCTCCTCAATCTGACAATGTGAAATGTGGAATGTCAGCTGCGGTTGTTCGGCTTTTCGTTATTGGCGCATCGCTAATCGATTGAGCATCAGTTGTAAATTCCGCAAAGACAGCGGCAACAACAATAGCAGATTGCAGATTGCAACTGCAACTGTAACCGTAACAACAGCAATTGGAATTGTTGCAACCGAG
The DNA here is from genome assembly GCA_035042265.1 of Drosophila imparisetae. Classification (NCBI taxonomy): domain Eukaryota; kingdom Metazoa; phylum Arthropoda; class Insecta; order Diptera; family Drosophilidae; genus Drosophila; species Drosophila imparisetae. Next base: position 757,323 of record JAWNLP010000405.1, on the reverse strand, counting down.
CTGAGGTCAAGGCAAAACACTGAACGTTAAGTGTGCGTCAGTCAGCTGCCTAATTTGCAGCAGTTGTTGCATAAAACCGCAGCCTGTCTAGAAACACGAAACAATCATCAACAAATGTGGTCCACTTTGTTCCAATTATGTTTCAATTAAGCCCAGTTTCGAACTGAAGAAAGAGTAATACTTTTGAGATTGTATTTAAGGAACTAAGAAAAAACCATAGCTTGAATATATTGAAGAAAACAGATTTGTTCACTGAAAACAAATTCAAATTGTAGCCAGGATAATGAGAGCTGCGAGAAGTACATTAATAGCTGGACTTTAAAATGGGTGTGCACCTTTTTTTTTTAATCTTAAGCTTCTCATAATCAGAAAAAAATGTGACAAAAAACTTATGCCTGGATCTGAAGATTTTGATTAAGAAACAGTGTTTCCATACTTACAAATGATATTAAAATTGTATTTTAAAAAATCATAATTTTGTCACACTTATATATGCATATATATATATATTTAGGGGTAGTACTTACGCAGGGTGCAGTGTCGCCCATTCCAGCCCTGGGAGCAGACGCAGGTTCCATTCTTGCATTGGCCGTGCTCCGAACAGCGATTGTCGCAGGGCAGCTGATCGCACAGGTTGCCCGTCCAGCCCATATTGCAGCGGCACTTTCCCGACTCACAGACCCCATTGCGGCCACAGTCCAAACTGCAAACAGCTGTTAGACAGAGAAATAGAGAAAGAGGTAGAGAGAGAGAGAGAGGCGTCAAATAAATACAATAATATAAACAAACGAAAATGAAATGGAATGGCCAGCTAGGGTTGTGGTTAGTGTTGTGCTTATGACTATTATATTTGTACATATGTGCGTTTAAATTCATTAAAGTGTTGTGCCACAGGAGGCAGCAATAAATTCAACTTGCCACACTCAGAAAAAAAAAAACAGCTAACAAGAATTTAAAATGCCTAAGTCTTCTGAAAAACAAATCCCATTCTTTGTTCAATTAAAACATTTGCAATGATAGTAAATTAACTTGATTCACGAGATTCTGTTGTTTTTCTAAATTTTAGTTGAGACTATTCATAACTATTCTTCAACCAAATCCAGCTGGAAGAAATTCAAGCAAATGAGACTGCACAAACTGTTGTTTACTTTTTCATTTAAGAATATTATTATGATCATTGAAATCTTGTGCAGAAAGTGCCTGCAAGTCCATTAAGTATGCGCCGAAGGAACAGCAGCTAATTTTCTGCAAGTGTACTCGTTACTTTTTGCTTTTTTTTTTGCTGCACTCGTTACTTTTGCACTCTGGCACACTCTCTCTTTTGCTTCTTTGTTTTTTTTTTTTGTTTTTTTTTTCTGCCTCTGGACTGGGCTGGCTTATGGCTGTAAAATGTTGCCCCAGCGAGTGAACCATAAAAACAACATTATAAATGTAACATTTACGTGGCAACAAGCGACAATCCCAGCCCCCCAACACCTCCTGTATTCCCGCTCTTGGAGTTAACTTTTGTTCTGTGCGTCGCAGGCGTAAATTTATTTTATTTGCCTTTATACGGCGAGTATGAGTGTTGGGGCTGTGCTGGGGGCCTAGGGGGTGGGGGGAGGCAGGGGAGTGAGCGAAACCTGCGTATTAAATAAATAATGAATTTTTATGAAGCTCTGCTTCATTACGCCCCCAACACCACGCCCCACCACGACCATCACCCGGGCAATGGGGCAATGGGGCTGATGGTGGCTGGGTTGCCGCCTGTCGGTGCTAAAAAGTTAAGCAAATTAGGCGTGCGTGCCCCACAGACGACAACGACGAGGAGGTCCTTTTGCCCTTTGCCCCATGACCCCTCCCCCTCTCAGTATGTGTGAGTGTGAGTGTGTGTGTGTGCTTTGTCTCCGTGTCCAACTCCAGTTTGCGAGTGGTTACATCGTAAGCTGCATGTTTTATTGGGCCGCTATCCTTGGAAATGATTATGGAGCCCCGTTTTGTACAGTGTTCTTTTTTTTTGTTTTTGTTTCTGTTTTTGTTTATGTCGTTTGTTGTAGTTGCTGCTGCTGCTGTGGTAATCGCTAAAATTTGTTACTCTTACTCTTAGTCCTGTTCCTGCTCCTGTTCCTGCCTCTGCTTGTTTGCTCTTGTTGTTGGCCATTCGGCTTTTGGGCCTAATTGAAGGATCGGCTTTATGGCCATCATCTAATTTGGATTCGGTCCATGCGATAAACCATCATTATGTGTAAGCAACCGCAAAGCAGGATGCTCGAAGCTGGATGCTGGATGCTGTATGCCTCCCATCTTATAATAACTGCATTAGTTGCCATCGAGGAGGGGTTTATGACTCGGCCGCATACCACACAACTCCAACTCTCTTCTTCCTCGCCTCCCTCCTCCCTACATTGCCACACATTTTACAGCCCCAACGTGCTGTATACTTCATAAAGACTCGACCAATCTGACCATTGGAAATACCAAGGTATTCTTTGAATATATATGTATAACGAATATGTACATCATCACAGATTTATCTGTATTATCTGTGAGTTATTTTGGTTGTGTACAATTTCATTCACAGTTAAGGTAAATATGCTTCTGTTCTTCTTCTTGCACAACCTGTATTTGATCTGTTACAATTTCAATTTGCAAAAGCGATTTTCCCTCGAAATTCAATCTAATTTTTCTCCTCAAGAGTCTCTACTCAATTCTACACGTATAATTAGAGTAACTTTATTTTGCAGATTTTCTTCAGAGTTTATACAACGCTAATTGAGTTACGCATCGTTGGATATGAATTCTTCAATTGTTCGCCTTTAAGCAGCCAATTCAATTTCAGCTTTAACTTTGAACTGTATATATGTACATATATATATATATATATTGTACCTAAAATTGTAGCACAAACAATACACTTCCCGTCTTCCGATCCCATCAGTTCCGCATTCAATTGAAATGCTGGCCACTTAACCTCTAATTGGAATTCAATGCTCGAACTGAGGAATCATTTGTTAGCAACATGTTGTTCGGAACGACACCGGAACACTGCACAACAACAAATAAACACGCACACATGCAACACTTGCAACAAATAATTCACCCATTCACACACACAAACACACATATATACATATACATATAATATACATATATATAAACTACACATGTGGAAAGATGCAATTGTTATTCTTGTTATTTTGTATGAGGTGTGACTGCATAGAGGATGGGGTGCATTTTGGATTGGGGGAAGGGAGGGGGTTTGGGTAACTGTTAGTTGGTCATTGCACTTACCTTGGGAACAATCTGGTCCTGTCCAGTGTCGCTCGCAAACGCATTGTCCCGTCTCCAAGTCGTAGGTGCCATGCTCGGAGCAGCCGGGGAGGCACTGATACACCTGCTGATCAATCGTGCCACAATCCTCGCCCTGCCACCCGGCCTTGCAGTAGCACTGACCGGCCACACAGGTGCCATGGCCAGAGCACAATGGATCAAGGCAATCATCTGCACGAGATTCATTCCATATGCCGGCAATATTCAGGAGTGCGGTGGGTAGGTTTTTTTTTTTTTTTTTTTTGTTTTGTTGGTTTGTAGGAGAAAAGAATACAAAATGTGTGTTTTATATTTTGGTTTTCTTGGTTAGTCGTCGCATGGGTTGGCATACAAACAAATATAGCACAATAAACGTAGATATATATACATGTTCTAGTCGAGCGTGAGGCCGACTAGCAGATGCCCCGTAGGCAGCAACTACTTTTGATTCTCAAATGGGTCTGAAGGGTTTTCCAAGTTTATGCTTATTTTCTTAAAGGGTTTGCAGTGAGAAGACAAAGATGTAAGGTATGTTAGTACTCGAGCACCTACTTAAAGTCTTCGATTGGACGAACTGATTGCTGATATCCGCCGATGCTATATATATATTCGACTAGTATATATATATATTCGAGCACAGCTAAAAGGATTCACCAGGGTATACAAAAATATTCAATATGCCCACAGATACACTAAGATAGACAGAGAGAGAGTGAGAGCGAGAGTGTGGGAGAGAGAGAGAGAGCGAGTGGGTGAGGGGGTCAGGGGTTCAGGGGGCAGACTTGTAACAGCCTTGGCAAAACAAAAGCCCGTCACGAACCGATGGCGATACATGACATGACGGTTGCCTGTTTTCTGCCCGCGCACTTTGTATGCCAGAGATTCGGGCACAGGTCACACACAGGCACACACACTCTGCACACATACACACGCACACACATGACATGATTAGTATGTTGGACACGTACGAAAGTGGTCATTAAAATGAAATTCCAGTTTAGTTCAACTTGGTAATTTTGCGCAGTTGTTGCAATTTTTTCATGCGGCTGCCTGCCTGCTGCCTGCTCCTATTTCTTCTTCTACTTCCACTTCTTATTCTGCTTCCCCTTCCCATTCATCTTCTTTTGACTACTCTTTACTTATTCTTGTATTGGCTTTGGATACCCTCTCGTTGGATGCTTATCTGTGCTGTTGAAACTTTTCACAGTTTCTTCTTCATTGGTTAGTGGAGGAAGACCATAAATTGCAGCTGGGTAAATCGGACAGTCTGCCTGTGACTAATATAAAATATGAAAATGATTTATATATATATATATATATATATATATATGAAAATGACTATTCTGCATTTGTTTCAGAAATGAATGAGAAAAAGTCAATCAATATCAGAGACGTATATTGAATATTATATATTAGCTCGCTGCATGTACAAGTAGCATACAAAGTTGATAAATATTTAGAGCATATTATTTTTGGAGTGTCTCATGCACTGTGACCTAGTTAGATCCATTGGGGTTCCTCAGATACCGGTAAGTAATGCAAGTCTGTTTTTTCCAGCTTGCTAAAATTTTTGATTATAGACACCTAGAAGGCATTTGGCATGTCTCGCATCTGGTGCCTCTATCAGCTTACAATATCTACTTTAATTTTGATAGCGTATCAGCTCTTCGACAATATCCAAACTGGGTGCTTCTTTCCTTTCTTTTCTTATTTGTAGTATTTTCTTTCATGCTGTTGTCCCACTTCTCCAGAGCTTTATATCTTCCTCTTCATCCGATGCTACTTCTTGGCTTGTTGAGCGTTTTGTATGTGAAATATGCTTTCGACATATAAATTCGATTTTATACGTTTTATGTTTGCTTTGTTGTTGTTTGTTCTGTTTGCTGTTCGCTTGTTTTGTATGCCAAGGGTCCAGTACAACCACACACATACACACACAAGCATACACACACACACACACACACACAGACATCCACAGCGGGACAAACAAGCAATCACATGTGGAAGCAGCATTCAGCTATAGTCAAGTTTTTGTTTTTTGTGTGTGTGTGTTGCATATTTTATGCATTTTTGTGTGTGTGTGTGTGTGTTTTCGACCACATTTTTTCAGTTACTTTGTCCATAGTTGTTCGCCACTTTTTACCCTTAAAGGGTCAAGTGAAAAAGCGTCGTGCTTTAAACACTTGCCCAAAAAAGTATGCAACGCCCCTTGTCGCAATTTAAAGCCAACAAAGAGCAAAAGCGACGGGTCTAAATGCTGGGGCGGCATAATAACTGAAATATTTTGGCGTCACTGTGACACGCCCCTAAGGGTATTAGAGGGTAGTGGGAAGGGGGAAGGGGGTTGTGTATAAGGTCGGTGGTTGGTGTCCAGTGTCAACAGTGGCCGACAACAAGCCTGCCCGAAAAATTGCAAACAAGGCAAATAAATAATTTTAGCATTTTTATGCCAAGTCAGCAGCAGCAGCAGCAGCAAACAAAGGCAGAGACAGGGACCGACATGGAGACAGACATTCTAACACTCAGAGTGCGATTTGGGGCTAAAGGGTAGGGGGTGTTTTCGCCTTGACACTTACGTTGATCGCAGTAGGGTCCTTTCCAGCCACGCTCACAGTGGCACTCGCCCTCGATGCAGCGTCCGTGGCTGGAGCAATTTGGCACCTCGCATTCACCGACGGGTATATCGCATTCGGCACCCTTCCAACCGTCCTCGCAGTGGCAGACCCCTCCTCCATAGTGGCCATGGGCCGAGCACAGCACGGGACAAACGCCTGCAAAAAGAGGGAGACAGAGAGAGAGAGAGAGGGAGAGAGAGAGAGAGAGAGAGAGAGAGAGAGGGAGAAAGTCAGTCAAGTTACAAGAAAAAAAGCAAAAAGAGAAGCGAAAATTGGTATTGAAAAGTGTCAGACAAAGGCAACAAAAAAATAAAAATAAAAAATAATAAAAAAAATAAGCAGAGACGCTTTACAAATATATATAAAAAAAATACTTTCCGACACAGTGGTGCAAAAACGAAACCGTATACAAACAAAAATACAATACATACACAATTACATTGACAATAAACTTAAAGCACAGTTGTTTTTGCTGTTTTTTATTCTTTCTTTTTTATCAAGGGCTTACGCAATTTAAGACTAAATTCAATTTGGGGTGCACAGGTATTTCGCAGAAAGAGAGTTCGATTAACATTATGAGCCATGTCGAAGCCTCTTTGGACAGACTGACCAGTGTGGCAAGCGTAATGACAAAAAACGGACAGCTCTTTCTGTGGGAGCTAATATATATATATATGTATATATATAGATATCTCTATATACATATATATATATATTTATGCTGAGGGTTTGCCGGAAAGTAAACAGCCAGAGCAGGTGATGTTGACAGCTCAACTTTGGCGTAAGTTTTTAATTTAAAGGAGCAGCGGGCAGTGGACAGGGAGTAGATTGGGTTTCGTACTTACTCTTGGAACAATCAACGCCTTGGTAACCATCGATGCAGTCACATTTGCCCAGATAACAGCTGCCTCGTCCCGAGCAATCATTGGGGCAGGTTGTGCTGACACCCTCCGCCTCCTCGGCTAGCAGCGATACCGAATGGGCTACCAGTTCATCATTGTAAATGGATATGAACCACAGGCCAGTGTCCAGATACTGCAAGAGTGACACATTCACTGTCATTGCGTCCATATCGAGAGCTGGCAAGCCACCGATATTGGCACCACCATCACCCGATGAGCGTTTATGCAGCGAGTGGGCAACACTGCCTCCACGTTGCTGTTTTTGTTGCTGTTGTTGCTTCATTTGCTGTTGCTGGATGAGCTGTTGCTTGGCAAAGTCCATTGGGATATCGACATCAAAGTATTCGCCAGAGTCCAGATTAGCTGACGATTCATCGCTGCTGCTGCTGCTGTTTTTGTCATCCAGATCCTGGTGCTCCTCAGCCTCAATTGGATCCTCCTCGTAGCTGGTGGCACGTTGCAACTGTTGTAGTTGGAGTTGCTGCTGCTGTTGCTGTTGTCGGAGCTGCAATTGTTGATCGTATGCCTCGATCAGGGCCAAGTCGGTGCTAACGTGTGTCTGATTGCTAGGGCTGCGACGATGCCGCAAATGACTGTCGATCCGGCCACCCTTGATGAACTCCACAAAATCATGTTGCGTCACGGACGGTGCCACATTGCGGCGCGAATAGACGGCAAAGTGAGCACCCCACGGTAGCGTAAAATTGAAACGGATAAATGCCGGATGCTTGTTGCGAAACTCCAGTGTCCAGAACTGATAGGCCGGTATATTGGCATGGTAGAGCTCATTGAAATCCTTTAGTTCGACGACCTGCGGCCACTGGCCACCCGACAGACCCACGCCTTGTTGCTGCTGCAGTGACGGATGATGTTGCAACAGCAGGTTGTGCTGCTGTAGGCTGTTCAACTGTTGGTTGCCATTGGCACCACCGTACATGAGCTGATCCTGCAGCTGGGTGTTGGTCGCATCCAGTGGCGTCAGCGGCTGATTGATCGCATGCGGCTGCTGCTGTTGCAGCAACAGTTGCTGTTGTATGCCAGTTACACCGCCTGGCCCAACAACGACACCGCCGATACCAGTTCCGACGCCGCCGCCGCCCGCTGCATGATCCGAGGTGCTGGTCTGTATCGATTCCTCCGTAGGATAGGCGGTGGCGCCACCCAGTTGCGACTTGTTATCGCCAGCTTTGCCGGCAGCGCCGCGCAAATCGTGCGGCTGCGATTTAACGTCTTGGACTAGGATGCAATTCGAGCTGTCCATGTTCGGTTTCATCGAACTGACTGCTGACAGAAACAGGAGAAAATGGAAATAAAATAAAGAGAGAGAGAGAAAGAGAGTGAGAGAGAGTGAAAGGGAGAGAAAAAGAGAGAAAATGGGGTTAGCATTGCTTGGTAATTATTTCCGTGGCTTATATGTATTGCCTATATTCCTAGTTTCTGCGAGTGTACGCAGCCCGAAAGCATAAATCGACTGCCTGCCGGCCTGCCTGCTTGCTAAATTTAACGCCATAAATCTGCTTGGCCCCTGGCAATAATGTTTAGTGTGTGGTGCTGTCCTTGTGGCTGGCCTGGCTGAACAGCATCCACAGCGAATCCACAGCAGCTGCTGCCAGAGATTTCTGTTTTTTTTTTCATCTCCTTGTGCTTCTGCTGCTTCTATTTTCTTCTTTTTCGTTTTTTTCTATTTTGGCGTTTTTCACATTTTGCCACCATGCCTGTTTTTTATACACACACACACACATACATTTTTGGCATCATATTTTAACGCCATATTAATATGCACTCGTCCATAAATCAATTCCATAAATTCCCTTACACACACATACACACTCGCACACACACACTGATACATAGTATCTACATAACTGTAGTACCCTTTGGCCGCACTGAGAACAGACACGAAGTGAACGTTGTTAACACGTTTGCATTTTGCTTGCCATCGTTGGATGGCGGCTATCGTTTATCGATAACATGCCCAAAATTTATGTGCTTTGGCAGCGGCGCCAGATGCGCTGGCAACCGCCCTATTTTGGGCTATGTGACGATTATGCAATTTCCGGGCACAATTTACAGAGTGCATCAATCACGATTGAAGGGCATGTTTAGTCTCAAGTCACAACTTTCAAACTAAACTCACTTTATTCGAGCACATTTTGTCACTCAGCAATTGAAGCGCCTATCAAAAGCATTTCAATCAATCAATCAATTACAAGCCGATCAATCAAGTCATGCATTTGTTTTTAACGGTCTAGAATTCAATTAGTCAAACTCATTTAAACGGGGTCACATTGAAATTATGTTAATGTGCCCAAATGGAAGACGACACAACAACAAACGGGAACAACGGGCACATGAAGTGGCAAACTGGGGAAATTCAGCATGAGGCATGGGGCAAGGGGCAAGGGGCACTGCGCATGGGGCAACTGTAATGGCGCCCAAAAATAAATAAATAAATGTACTCCCCATTGTCAGCTGCCTGACAACGTTCAACATGTAAACTAATGCGACCTAATGATGTCGATGTGTATGTGAATATCTTGACAATGAACCTAGATACAGACAGACAAAGGACGGCCCCCCACAATCCTCCGCCCCGCCGCCCACAGCTCACACACACGCATACACACACATACGCAATTACTCATATGAGGAACGACAAATTAACGTCAGCGAACGTGCTTCAATTTGGCTGTTGAGCTTTTAATTTGAGCGAAGAGACAAACGAATAAAAGTACACATCAATATTTATGGCAACAAAATACACTGAGAGAAGGCACAAATTGATGGTAGACATGATTGATGACTCAACTGAAAATTTAACTAGATTTCGCAGTGCATATTTTAGTTGACAAGATTCACCAACTTCAAGCTCGAAGACAGCGCTTCCTCTCAGAAACGCTGAACTCCACACAAAACCAAAAAAGTTGTCTATGAATTCCTTAGCATATCAACAAACCAAAAATAAAAATAAAACAATTATTGCTTAAACTAATTTTGATGGTGAACTTAAGTGCTTGATTTGAGCTAGAAATACATTTGCTGTTTCTTCCCATGTGGCATAATGAATGAACAAGGGACAACCACGCACACACACACACACATACCCACACACACATACCCACACACACAAACAAAATTATGTGTGTGTCCCATCATTAATAACTAAGGAGACACAAAAAGAGATCGAGTTAGGGTGAAGAAGAAGGGAAAGAGGGCTGTAGCTGCTATTAAGTTAACAAGCTTTTCATTTAAGTGGCTCGCAACTGGTCAACCAACTGGAACTTCAACTGGAATGGGAACGGGAACAGACTAGGAACGAGAAGTGGAGCCTGCCGAAGGCAAACAGAATGCAGAGACAAACAAACCAGGGAGCAAACAATACAGCGGAGGGTGGTTAGAAAGGAAAAAATAATAAATAGAATGAAAAGAAAAGAAATGCTTGCCACACTTTTTCCGCGCCTTTCTTTGCAACGGCTCAAGTTGCCAATGGGGGGGATTGAGGTTGGAGTTGCTACGCAGCGCACCAATTAAATTTGATTACAATTTGTGGCAACCGGCAAGAGCCACAGGAAGCACAACACATACTCCGTTCCCCCTCCAAGCAACCCTATCAAGGATATATTTACTTTAGTTGATGGCAACGAAAAAAAAGTCGATAAATTTGCGAGTGTGTGTGTGTCTGTGTGGGGGTGGAGGCTGGTGCAAGCAACATAAAATGGACGACGACTCAATTTGGCAGGACACACAGGAATGAATACTGAACTGCACACAGAAGGACACTCCTAGCTATGCCCAGTCGTTATTTATATATTTAGCCAAGACACCCACCCCACAACAATTTGACAGTTTGAAAGGGTGTGTGAATTCGATTAGTTAATTTTCATAGCTGAAGAAGACACGCAATGAGCGGAACTGGAAATGATAACACTCCAGATCAACTAATTGAATCTACGTGCACCAAGTGGCTCTTCAAGCCAACAGAGATGGGACGCAGAGAGAGGGAGAGAGAGAGAGAGGCGGAGAGTGGGGGGCAGGTAGGTTGTGAAAGGGTTGCCAAAGTTGGCCTGTGTCCCTTTTGACCGTTCACATGGACAAAGTTACAAAAATTTATGAAGCATTTTCCTTAATTGCACTTCCTTGAAGAAATATAATTTATTTAAACGACAAGCGCACACCTTGCCCCCCTCTCTCTCACTCTAGCTTGCACGTTGCTGCCGGGCGCCAGTTGGACTCGACAGTGTTGTGGGGGGCAATGGGTAGTGGCCAAGAGGTCACGCCCTGTTGGCTGTTGTAATAGTAGTTGCCTGCTGTCTGCCACTGCCTGCCTCTGAAAATGTCGTGTTGCGCCATTTGAAATGAAATTTTCTTTCAATATTCTTTTCTCTTGGCAATTGGCACAAGTCTTAATGGTCGCAAACGTTTTAGTCAAACGATATGCACTTTAAGCGTGGCCAATACTCTCCCAAATGGCATTCCTTATACAAATGAATCATTTGTGCAGCTGGAACTGCAACTGCAACACAGTTGAATTGGTACAGTCACGCAGTCTATCGCTAGTGCCTAAATAAATAATTGAAATTTTTGTTGAAATTTTAAATATTGACATTCTGTCATTTTTCAACAACTTCGCATATCTTATGTCATTCTCAAAATGTGGTTGTCTTTGAAAGCTGATGTTTAAATAATTTATCTTCACTATTTGATTTGTTCGTCGAGTGATTGAAGTCTCTCAGATATTGTATTTCTGTCTTTGCGTGTCTGTCGCTTGCTGTTTGCTGAACTGGACACTCGTTGTTGAACCCATTGCGATGCCGTTACTCCTTAATTTGAGCTTGAATAATTGACTTTCTTTGTTGCGGCTTAAGCAACAACTGTCGGCTGTGGTAAGACAACCACAGGTCAAGTGAGAGAGACAGAGAGCAAATCGAGTGACTAATTGAGTGAGTACAGTGAAGCCTGTAGCCAATGCAAGCAAGTCAAGTGAAAATACAATTGCTGGGCATATTCTCAATTAATATCGCATTTCAACTGAACTAATTGGACTAAATGCACTTAAAAGCACAACACACAAACATAAATCAAGCAAAAGGTCCTTCTCCTTCTCCTTCTCATTCTCCTTCTCGTTCGCCTTCTTCTTCTTTGTGTTGTCAAAACCAATTGACAGATAGATGGACAAATAAATATATAGATAAACAGGCAGGCAGAGAGACGGACAGATATAGATAGTTAGGCCACAGCCGCTGTAGATAGCTCAAAGACAAAGCCAAACAAGCTGAATGAATGGCGGTGAATGCAAAGTGAATATTGCCGGGCAAATGAAAGCATCAAATTGAATTGAATTGAATCTCAACTATGCCAGCAACACATTACATTTGTGCCAATGGCAAACCGCAGCCGTAAACCGATACAGAAAATGAAAATCGCAATAAGCCACGAGGAGCCCAAAAACAAATAAAAACACATCAAACGTTTCCCAGCTGCTGTTGTCAATGACAACGTTAAGCAGCTGCGAGCAGGGAGCAAGGAGATGTGAGAGGGTGGCGCAGATTTTTCATTTTTTATTTTTGTATTGTTTTTTTTTTAGCTGTTTGAAAACTTCTTATACAAAATTCTGAAATATATCTAAAAACGAAATTTAGCTTCGCTCTTGGCAATTTTCGATAATCGTACTTGGTGCGAAAGGGGTAGAGAGGGTAGCGAAATATGCACACAATTTGGGTGGCAGTGCATATTGAATGAGTTTCCGATTAAAACTCGATTAACCTATTTTCGATAACAACTGCAATGCGCATCCGCTTCCGCATCCGCACAGTTTCAAGCTACCCCCTCTCCCATGGACTCATTGACTGCCTGTCAAACATGTTAAATGTCCTGATTGCCGTTCCTGTTTCAGTGTTCTCTGGTTTTATCAGTGTGGCTGTTGTTGCTGTTGTCACAGCTGTTGCAATTGCACTTATCGGTTGCTCTTGCTCTTATTGTTGTTGTTGTTATGATAGAAAGTGGCGTCACAGTGGTAAATCGAGCTGTTCAGCTCCAACAAGCAAACAACAACAGCTTAATACTCAACTATAATTGTTGTTGTTGCTACTGTGGTCGTTGCACATGTCAAATTGTTGTCCTGTTGACGCTGTGGTCGATTATCGTATAGTTAGCACACAGATATATATTGGCAAGCAAATTATGACAGTCATTTACACGCACACACAGCAGAATGAGAGTGCGAAATGCCCACCATTAATTTGTGTATACCCCGTATACATTTAAAAATGTGCTTATCAGCAACTATTTATCGATAGATTAACATTCAGCTGGTAATTATTTTAGTGCACATTCCAAATAAACCAAATAAAGTAAGTTTTAACCAATTGGTTGCATACCACAGAGAAGCTTGAGTATACAGCATTAAATGCCAAAAACTAGTGCAAGTCATTTCTCAATTCTATAGTTCTAGTTACTGTAGTCAACCACATAAGTATATCAGAAAAACTTAATTTATAACTAGGCAATAATATGGCTACAGACTACAAACGGCAGGTTCCCATAAATTGTTGCTCTTTTATAAACGTCCCTAAAGCAGAAAAGAAGCAAATTAACGAGTTGAAAATTAGCATTTAGCTGAAAATAAAGCTAACGCCCAAAAGCAGGCAACGCTCTTTACTCAGCTTTACTTTCGCTCTCTCTCTCTCTGCCCGCCTGTCTCTTTTGCTGCCTCGCTCTCTCTTCATTAGTACTCATTAGCTGCTTAAAACGCAATATTTGGAGCTCTGCATTTGCCCTGAAAAGCAGGCAATATATTTTTTCCAGCCAAAATGTTTTGTGCATATTGAATTGCTGTTGGGTGTGTGAATATGTGTACGTGTGTGTGTGAGGTGTGTGGCGCTCTCTAAGCCCCACACATTATATGAGAAGCGATTTGCATTTGCAAAATTTGCATAATTTAAAATAGTGCCCATAAAGGTAGGCAACAATTTCGTGGCCATCGGATTCCGCTTGATTTCGCTGCCCACAAGAGTAGGCAACGCATTTCTGCGTAAATTTTCATTGAATTTTCCGAACAACTTTCACAATTACATAAATATGCAAGCGATGAAAACAAACCAAATGCAAATTAAATTAAAGGCAACACATACACACACACACACACACACACACATACACACTGCAAACAGACACATCAGAAAATAAAAAATCCACACCTCACTCTCAACTTCAGCTGGTTGTGTTTGCGCTTGTTAATTAACTGACAAAGGCAAGTGTGTGTGTGTGTGTGAGAGTGTATATCTTTTGGCATATCCATGCATATTTTTAAATGTCTGGCAGCACACGCACACACACACACACACACACAAAAACAGACAGAGAGAGACAAGAGACAGCTGCTGTGGCCTGCAAGTGTTTGCTAATTTTATTAAACCCTCTTGCGCTTAATTAATAGAAAATGATTGCGCAAACAGACGTTGAACACCCACACACACACCACACTCACACACAGAAAAGTGGTGGGTTGAGGTTCGGTTGAGTGTAGCAGCTGCAAAAATATTAGCCACTATTAAAAGCTAAAGCGAAGCCCGCTGCTGCTGTTGTTTTCATCACCTGCTGCTGCTGCTGTTCTGCTGCTGTCTTAACCCCGCAGCTTTAAAACTATTCAACCATAAAACGACCCACACTCACACACACACACAGACACAAATACGCACACACTCAAACACACATACATACGTAAAGCGAAGCGTAAATTCATTTACCGCAACGAGGCGAAGCCGGCAGCCAAACACACAACACAAAAAGCTTTTTACACAAATGAGTTCATGGATAGTCCAAACTCCCTCCAACAGTTCCTACAATCAATGCTCGAGGGCTTCTTACACACACACACACACACACACACACACACACTCACTCACACATACAGACGCTGGTGCGAGGGTAGCCACAAAAATTAATACATTATTTTTAAAAGATAAATTTCAAGCATGTCTCTCGCTCGCTTGCTATCTCTTTCGCACAGACTGACTGGCAAACAATTAAATCAGTGAAATCCACACGCAGCTTTTGGCACACCCGACCAACACCCACAAACACCCATACACACACACAGGCACACACACACTGTGTCGAACACTCTACACAAAATGTTCACAACTTTTCAACTTAAATTCATTTTGTGCGCCAAAGCGCTAAAGTAAAGTGCCTGCCCAAAGACGTGCAGGACCTAGCGGGGATTGGTGGAGTGTGTTTGCTGTAAAGGGGGGCCGCCGGAGGTTGCTTGGGTTTGGTTTTGAGCCAGGCAGCCAAGTGGCATCACACATTTTTCTCGTGGTTTGTTGTAAATTTGTTTTCGTTCACTTGCATCGTTGTGACACCGCAGCAGCTCAGTTGGTGGCAGGGTGGGGGTTGGGGTAGGGTTGTGGTGTGGGGGTGTGGCTACCTACCAAAAGCAGCCAGGAAGCCGCAACCATAGCTCTTCTTCTACTTCTTCAACTTGTTTTTGTAAATCAGTGCCTGTGACTCGTGAGGCAGCAGCTGCTGTTATTTTGGTTGCTGCTAAGAGCGTAGATAATAAATTAAACGCAGCACGCTTCAAGTCAAATGGCTGTGCCCACCTCCCCCCCACCCAAAAAGCCCACCCCCCAAACTCCCAACCCTAAAACGAGTAAGCAGCTACGTATGCGAAAGGAGGAAGATATGTGTTGTAAGGGGGGTGGTGGGGGTGGTGTGTTTAAGATAACGTTCGATTGTCACGAAATTCATGTGCATGTGAACTTCAGTTGATACAAAAAGCCAACTCAGCATTGAGTTGTAAAAAAGAAATTTTTGTAAAATTGCCAACAGTCTTAAGACTGTTCAATGGGGTGAAAAATAAAACAAATTAAATTAAATTATCGATAAATATTTGAAATGCAATAAGAACCGCATAAAATTACATATCCTCGACGACGACAACTATACAAATAATCGAAACTTTCATCAACTAAATTTCACAATAAATTTATAAAGCCAACCAATTGTAGCTAAGAGAGCTATATGATTTATTATATATAGAGTATAAAGGGTATAATTTATATGCGCACTGGAGAATTTGTTTCGCATATATCGATAAGCACAGAAATGTTTTATACCAGAACTTAATTTTCGAACAGGATAAGCGATACGATCCGTCTGTCTCCAATATGCAGCACATTGCTTTATCAACTCGACTGTTTATGCTGCTCAAGAATATATAGCTTAAAGGGTCGCATACGTTTCGTTTGGCCTTTGTATCCTAAATTAGCGCTGAGATAAGAACACCTAAATGAATATCAATGGAGACTCAGTTTAGATCAGAGCAGTTGCTTGATATAAAAATCCTTCTCTTTGAAACAGAAAAATTTATGTTTTTTTTTTTTGTTTGCAACGCATAAATTAAATGCTCTGCGAGCTGACAGCGCTGCAACTGAAAAGCATCCCCCGCTCTCCTTCTCAGCAACTCTTTGAAAGTGTTCAACTCAAAAAAATAAAAATAAAATAAAATATAAGGAAGTGAAGAGAAAAGTTGCGTCAATGTTTCACTAGATAAAATGCCAGGACACAAAAGGCGTCGCCTTAAAGGGGGAACCCGAAGCGAGAAATTAACAAGCAGGGGAGAAGGGCACCTTGTAAAGGGAGGGGTGGGGTGCGAAAGTGAGGTTGGCAGCAGCACGTCAACCCTTTTGTTTCAAATTAAAATTTACATATTTTAATGTGCAAAGTTTTGCGAAACGCTCTTCTTGCACGGCAACTGGCCAACAACAACAACAAATGCAGAAATGCTGCAAAGAGACACACTTAGTGTAAAGCCAGACACAGAGCGACAGAGAGAGACAGAGTGCGACCGAGAGAGACAGAGAGAGAGAAAGAGAGAGATGTAGGAGAAAAGTTACTCCGTTTGCCAAAAAGGTTGGCAGTAAAAAATCAAATTGACCTGTAAATATAATTTAAAAGGTGGCAGCAAAAACAGCAACAACAGCAACAACAACAACACGAAACGTGTTTAATTATCAAGTTGTAAACAACAACACCAACAACAACAACAAACAAAAAACCGACACAAAAGGCAGAGGGCAAAACGAGTTTCCAGCTGCCGCATTCAATTTGAAGAGCAGCATTTTGTGCTCTGTCGCCATTTTTGTATAACCCGTTACTGTGTGTGTTTGTGTCAAGAGGTGTGTGTGTGTGTGTGTATGATAAAGTGTGTGTTTGTTTGCTTTAAGGCGCTAACGTTTCAAAATGTTGTTAATTTGCCATTGTCAGCTAATGAGCGAAAAAAGCTCGAGACTTAAAAGTTTAAGTTCAAGAGATACACTGCGACAAACAGAGAGAAAGAGAGAGAGAGAGAGAGGGGCCAACACATAGTTTAAAAACCCCTTCTACCCACATACCCACCCCCACCACACCAACTGGCTACCCCTAATGTATAGGCTATGTATTCAGTTGGCATTGAAAATTTGAAGGAGGCAACCTGCTTTAATTAGATTAAGCAAAAGTTAGACTAAGCACAATTTGAGCAAAATTACTCGCAAAAGATAAACAAAACTGGAGCACAAAATAGAAATTCATTTAAATTGCGAACTAGGGTGGGGGGGGGAGGAAGGGCGTTTATCCGAATAGAGAAGCGTAGACAAAGTTAATGGTTCTCTAATGAAATGGAATATAATATATCAAGGACTAAATACGAACAGCAAAGCTAACTCCACTTACTTTGTCCTCTCATATAAAGGCACATCTTTAGACCTTAGACTACCTTAATTATAACTAAAAGCAAACTAATAATTAAATTCGTGTAAAGTAAGCAGAGTTAGTCGACAGAGAGAGGGAGATATAGAGACACAGTGGCTCTAACGTGAATTGTTGATTTGTAATTTGTCTGGGTGGATTATTCTTCAATTACCTATGCAATTGTGTCTTTTATTGCTATCGGAAATCGATTTTTATCGACATTTCCTAATCGCAAGCATTGAATGAAATCAACTTCATCTGTGTTGGTTAAATGGGGGCGGGGCGCAGGGAGGGTTGGCGTTTGCGGTTTTATTATGTTTGCATAGGCAGCAAGCGCCAACTTTCTTTGGCTTGGTGTATGTGTGTGTGTGTGTGTAAAGTAACACCATTTAAAGCTAATGTAAGGCAAACATTTTGATGTATTTGCCTTGTATGCATGAAATATGTATAAGTGTGTGTGTGTGTGTGTGTGTGTTTGTGTGTGCGCGCTTCTATTAAAACCTATTTGCATTTGTGTGTGTATGTGTACTTTTCATCAACTGTGTGTTTGGCTCTGTGTGTGTTGGTCGGCATTATAACAACGGTTGCGTTGTCCACACTCATCTGCTCTTAAGCACACACATTTCTACATTCACTTACACGCACGCACACACACACTCACTCACACACATTCATTCATACATTCCCGCTTACCTGCAAAGTATGCCAACATGGCGGTTAGGACGACGGATATGAATATTAAGGCGATGCTCAAGCATTTCCAGGAACATCGGTGTTGACAGCGTTTATCTATGTGAAACCTGTAAAAGAAACAAAGCGAGACAGAGAACGTTAGTACATGTGAGCGAAAGAGAGGGGGAAAGATGGCGAGTGTTAAACAAACTGTGCAATGCATTTGTAATTAACAACTGGCAAACAGAAACCAAATAGAAGAACGGACGATGGACGAGAGACGAGGGACGAGGGACGAGGGACGAGAGAAGAGGGACGGGACAAAGTGGTAGGAGGGCAAACACTTTACAAAAGTTGTGCAAAAGACAGAAGCATGGGAGGCTCGGAAAATGGAAATGGAAATCTGATTATTAAGTCACAAGCACATTGGATGAAGCTACCTACTTTCAGTGATGAACCAAAGAATGACCAAAGTAAATTCTCCGATTTTGATTTTGATTTTGATATTGACAATGCTGGGATTCTAGGAAATAGGAATTTGTCAAGTGTTACACATCCAATCATTGAATCGTTATCTGTAAATGTCTTGCCACTCTTCACAACTCGTTACTCTGTGTACTCTCTCGCTACTTCAAGTGATATAATATCCAATCAATCGCTACTTTACAACAACTGTTAACGAGACTCTCTCGCTGCTTTCAATCTCGTCACTCGCTACTCTGAGACACTCGCCATTTGAAATGTCTCATTGTGATTCACTGCTCGCACTGTCTGAAATGACTCAGTCTGACTCACGCTATTTGGGAAATGCTGGCTTCTCTTCTCTGCACTCATTACTTTAGGTAAATTTGAAGTCCCTTCTCTACATAAATATGCAATCTAAATGACTCGCTTCTGTGAACGACTCTTTGGGCTACTTCAAGCGATTCCTTTAGTCTTGAATGCTGCCACACAAAAAGTTGCAGCTCCTTTAGTCCTGAATAACGCTCATCTCTGAGGTGTGTATGAAGCATTACACATGAATGCAGGACAAGCTTGGAGTTAGATAAAAAGTTGGTTTAGTCGCTTGACATGGCACAAGGACCACAAAAACCAACGAAAGACACACACACTTGAACAAATACATACACACACACACACACACACACTCACAGGGAACGAGATGAGTTTGTCAACTGTCAACTTTTTTAATAAAGCAACGCAAAATGATGCACAACTTGACTGTGTTACACAGCTGCCACTAGTTAATTGCATAAAACTTGTAGAAAAGATTCTGTTTGCATAGCAGACTGCTAACAAGACTAAAACTGTGTACATGCATGTGTATGTGTGTGCATGTATGTATGCATGTATATGTGAATTGCCAGATCTATGTGGGCAGCGATGAAAGAGTCAGTTAGGGACCCTAATGAGCCTACTTGTTGTGGCGGAACAAAAGCTAAGCGAGTGGAACTTAATGCAACCAGATTCACATAGCTAAGCAGGGAGAAGCAAATGAAGATGAATAATAAATCCAGAGTCCTTTACACTCGATAACTAAGGAACAAAAGCAGAAGCGAGAAGCGAAAAGTGAACGAGTTTTAATGCAAAAATACGACTTTCTTAAAGAGCAAGGAGCGAGAAGTTAAGCTGCACTTATCCAATGGCACAAGAAGCAAAACAATAATAAATAAATGAAAACGAGAACTTAGTGCGAGAAGCATGCTGGGATGATAAGAGCAAGAGCTCGAGAAGCATTGAGAGAAGAGAGAAGCTACGAGCAAGAAGCATAACATTAATAAAGTAGCTTCACAAGAAGCAAGCTGAGAGCAAAAAGCTGCGAAGACAGCAGTAAAAGGGCAGCAAAAAGCAAAGCGATAAGTTCGCATTTCGCATACACAATTAAAGAGGCAAGAAGAACGAAGGACGAAAGACGAAGGATGAGGGCCGAGAAAAGTGCACACAAAACGTACACAAGCTAAAAGCAGAGCGGAGCAGAGCAGACAGGAAGCCATTGCAGTCAAATGAGCTCATTTACTTTTAAGCCACACACACAAACGCACATACACATTGCGACGGACACGAATGCACTCAATGGAGTGTAAGGAGTGCTGTGAATGTATTCATTTGTTTGCTGACCCACTGGACGAACGGACAGATGGTTGGTTGGTTGGTTTGTTGAATGGAGTTGCTTACCTGGATGGTGAATATGGCGAATAATGTGGTGCATGCGCTGAGTGCGAATTACGCAACGGGAATCCAGGCATAACCAATGGCTGTGAGCCGCTTATCTGGCAATGCGGACCACCGGCAACTCCGCCGCCGACGCCACCACCGACGCCCCCGCTGCCCGGTGGACCGACAGACACTTGCGGGCCAACCCCTTGACCGCCGCCAGGCATTGGCATCGTTCCGGCGCCCATGGGCATGCCCATGCCGACACCGATGCCGCCACGATCGATGCCGCCATGGCCGATTGTGTTGCTGCCAGTTGACATACTTTGTGGCATCTGTTGTTGGTGGCCGCCCAATCTGCAAGAGAGATACAGAAGGGAATGAAATATAAGAATAATGTAAAAGAGATGTGTGAGAGAGCGAGAGAAAGCGGTAGAGAGAAGAAGAGATGGGGTGGGGATCAGTAGGGAGGCTGCTTGTAATGCGGAAATTAAAACATGTTCAAAGTTTTTCGCTTC
This sequence comes from Drosophila imparisetae, assembly GCA_035042265.1. Classification (NCBI taxonomy): domain Eukaryota; kingdom Metazoa; phylum Arthropoda; class Insecta; order Diptera; family Drosophilidae; genus Drosophila; species Drosophila imparisetae. Next base: position 736,440 of record JAWNLP010000405.1, on the reverse strand, counting down.
ACATTGCAATATTTAAATGTCGAGCACATATATTTATATGTAAATAGTACACTCAGAGAAATCACGTACAAGCCACAGACGTAGAACGTTTTTTTTCTCAAATCTCAGGAAATAAAAAAAACCAATACTGTACTGATTTATGTTTGACATACACAAACTTCAAATAATAACGAATCAAATTTTAGTTCATAAATTGGGAGCCAAAACGTCAATCAACACTAATTTTAAGTACAAACATTCTGCTCATGCCTATTCTCGACTAAATTCAAGAATTAGTGTAGTATGTGTATGTGTACTAGTTCTGCTCGAGTTTAGCTAAGAGTTTTTTCTCTGAGTGTACACATTTTATGTATTTAGTTTTTATTTTTTTGGGCGTAGCACTTGACACAAAAGGCATTGTTATTGCTTTTTGGGTGGACTGCTGCTGTTATTGTTATTATTATTTTTAACGGTTAAGTGATGCGGAAATTTTAAATTAAAAAACATAAATCAATGCATATGTGTGTGTGTGAGAGAGTGTGTTCATTGTTTCATTATCGTTGCCCAGCAGCCAAACTGTTAGTTGTTGTTGTTTGTATTTTATTATCGCTGAACATTAAGCGGAAATGCAGCTACAGGCAGTGATGTCGACGGCACTGGAAAACTGCTGCTGCTGCTGCTGCTACTACTGCTGCCCATGTAAATATGCAACACATTTTTGTCGTTGGCGACTTTTACTCGCCGCCCGCAAGTATGCTGCACTTTTTTTTACAAACTGCCAGCGCTGCGATTTACAAGACAAAGGACTCAAATTACCGCACACACACACAATTTGGCTGAAAACTTCGTGCGTGTGTGTGTGTATGTGTGTTTGTAGAGCATACTCGGCTTGAAGTTGGATACATGTTTGCGTTGCGTCAAGAGCGAAAAGCACTTATTAATTTGTGCGTACAACAGAAACAAAAAAAAGGATAAATAAGCAATTAATTTAACATTTTTTTTATTTGCATAAAAACCTAGCTGGCGCTACATACTGTCGATATACATACATATCTGTGGCAAACTTATAGCGACATAGCTGTTAACACCAGCCACGTCCACAATGGAGCTTAAAGTAATCAAAAGTAATAATTCTTGACTGTGTGACCCAAAATAAAGTGCTCAATATTTTATTTAGGCTCATGATAATACTTAATAAAAAATGTTTTTGGGTTTTTGCTAAGAAAGAGGCAAATTGCATGAATTTTTTAATTATTCGTTGGGCTATCAAAGTCAAACTGTGAACAAGAAAGTTGTCTTAAAATGAATAATTCCAGTTTTCAATTGCCTATTTGCTGTTGCTCTACTTGCTCCACTACTTGCCATTAGTTTCCTTTGGAATTCGACTTCGAGTCGAAATTAGTCAGCAGCCGAACGTAATTTTTATATAGAATTTGTGACGCCAGTTGAGGCAGTTTTAGGGATGCAAACGTTATATTTATTTCACTTTTAAGCTTTAATGGTCGTCCTTCAGTTTGCTTTCTCTTTCTCTCTCTCTATTTCTATTTCTATTTCTGACTCTCTCTCTATTTATATTTATATTTCTGACTCTTTCAGACTCTCTCTCTCTCGCTCTCATCATGAATGGCAGAGTGCATTTGACATATCACATTTTTGGCCCGCTCGCTCTTGACTCTTGTCAAATTTTTGTGTGCTTTGGACGCCATTTTGGCTTTGTTATTTATGGCCATGTCAAGTGGTCGCCAGCTGGTCAAGAGTTGCGCTCTCTGCCCCCCCTCCCACCCTTCCTACTCACCACTCTATCTCTCTCTTTCTCTTCTGTGGCCCTGGAGCATGGCCTGCATTTGACATGTGGTTTGCGAGCGGGCCAAAAAGTTTTTTCCTTTCTATTTTTTGGTTTTGTAGGTTTTTTTTTTTTCATTATCGTTTTCGATTTCATTTTTTCCATTGGCAATTGGTAAGCCGACAAAACGCTTCTAGCATCGACCATGTCCCCCGCCCCTTTTAAAAATGTCGGTTGGTGCTGCCTACAAGAGCTAAGCCCCTGTTTGCAACTACCACACCCAACTGGAACCTACTACTGACCAACAAAATCGGAATTTGCAAATCAACCCAAAATCAAGCTGCAAATTTACGAGAGTCGCCCTACAAAAGTTGTTGCCAGCGGCTAAAGCAACCAGATCAGCGTAATTTATATAGCATATACACAAGGCAATATACACACAAGCATACACTCAATCGCACACACTCACACACATGGGGCAGGCAAAGAAGAAGAGCATGCCACATGAATAGGGGGCCAAATGAGTGCGAAAGCAGCTTACAACCAAAAGCAACGAAAACAGCAGTTGTGTCTATGTGTGTGTGTGTGTAGAAGATAAATGTGCCTCTGTGTGTGTGTGCTTCGGGGGCAGCTTAGCAAACGCTAAGCCAGCCAGCGTTGAGCGCAAGCTGTGCCTGTGATTTATTAGCAACAATAATAGAATTAAACAATTTAAATTAAGTTGTAGCCAAAAACCATAAACAGTCTGCCAAAGCAGGCAACACCACTCGCTCAGTGGTGCTGCGGGGCGCGTGGTGCGGTGTGGGGCTGTTGCACGCAACGGGGCGTACCGCAAACAAAATAAAAAGTCGTAGACAAACACAAAAAGTTTTGCTCTGCACTTTTTATAGAGTATACACACAAAAAAAAAAAACAAAAAAAAAAGCTGAAAAAAAATAAACGTTGCTGCGGGTTTTCGGTGTTTGTTAAGCCTAAAGATGAGCTTGGGCTATGAAATTTGATATGAACATTTAATTTTACTTAGATAAAACTTCAGATATATATTATAGATATTATTAATGATTCTGCAGGTATCGTCTGATGTTGAGCTAACAATATTCAGCATATGCTAATACTGCAAAGTCTATTCTAAGCGATTGGCTTGATTATATTAGAGGCAAAATCTAAGCGTTTTTTGTGTGAATAACTAATTTTACTAAATAAATAGATACACCTCACATATGACTGATAGTTAAGCATAGATTGTGAAATCTGAAATGCTTTTTTAACTTCTTGATTTAGAGCATTGCAAATTCGTTGCAAATTGACTGCATAAATTTCACTTTAGCTGGTCAGGCACGTTAGGATAGTGGAATACATGGATGAAGGGTTGTGGATAGGGGGTAGGGGGTAGGGGGGGCTGAGGGGTTGTTACATGTGTAGTCTCGCGTCGCCATGGGGCATTACAAATGCTTCCTGTGCATAAATGTGGCAGCAGTCCTGAGCACCCCTCTTCCCTCTACCACTCCTATCTGCGTGTGAGCTTATATGTGTATATATTGTTCCTTTTATTACTAGCTGTTGTTGTTGACCAGACCCCGACACAGTTTGACCCCGAATCACACACTCCACACACACCTAACTGACCCCCTCCTCCTACCCGCACTGGAGCAGCAGCAGCGGCGCCCTCGTTTCCGTGCCACTCGACGCTGGTGAGAGTAAAAAAAATGTTGCATACTTTTGAGTGCAACGCATTTTGCAACTCAAATGGCATTTTGTAGTTGTTGGTCTTATTTTTGTTGGTATTGTCATTGTTATTGTGTTGTGTTTGTGTTGTTATTTTTAAGTGTGCATTTAATTTAATTTTTATTTAAATGCAACACATACAAAATTAAAACATTTCACAAAAAAACACAATTGTTGCTGTGCTACTTGTTACTGTGGTGAAGTGCGTGTATGTGGGTGTATGGTTGTATGGGTGTGTGTGTGTGGGTGTGTAAGTGTATGTGTGTGTGGGTGTATGAGTTTGTTAGTACCAACAAGCAACAACAACATAACAATACACAATTATGGCTGACTATATGACACACATATTCACATAAAATATGTTGTGGCAAAGAGCCACTCACAAAATAACTGGAAAGTGCTGCAATTAAAGTAATTGCGTTGTTTGCAATTGTTAAAATGTGAAATCTGAAAAAGTTAACAATGAATGAGCTTAAGAGACTTAAGTCTCAAGCATAAAACTGTCATAAATATATATAAACATATGTATATCCATACAGTTATCAGTTATGCCATTGTACATTAAGAAGCTATTGTTGGGTTTTTCATAAAATGAAGGCAGCTTCCTATATCAATATACTTTAAGGTAACCGAAATATAAAACAGAAAAAACAAAACCAAATTGCAGTTGCTCCTTGGCCGAGAAATCCAAATTGGCTTAAATAAGTTAAATAGCTCAATGATCCCAAAAACGTCCAAATAGAGTATCTAACCACTGAAAAAAGCTACTGTCAATCAATTTGATATTGGTTGACTCACAGGAGTGGACTCTATGATCATATTACCCGATTGTACACTGACAGAAAAAAAATAAAAATTTGTTTAAATATTTGTATGTTATCTAATCTATGCCACATTTTGAATTTAATATAAATTAAAATTAGTATTTAAAACTCGTTTGAGCTAATTTCGTTGCTCAGTTGCTTTTCGTGCTCTTTAGCTTTAACATTTTCCCACACTCGCTATTTAACTGGGTGTGGGTGTGGGTGTGGGTGTGGGTGTGTGTGTGTGTGTGTGTGTGTGCCCTTAAATGCTGTCGTTAAATGCAATTGCTGTACTCAGTTTGCGTTGCAAGGTTGCAAGGTGGCAAGCAGCAGGTTCGTTCTGCGCTCATAGCACTGTGTGGCTCTAATCAATTAGTTGCGCTGATTTGTTTGACAAACTGCAGCAATTCGTCTCTGTTGTTGTTGTTGTTGTCGTTGTTGTTACTGCTTACTATTGCAGTTGTTTCTGTTGTTGTTGCATTGTTACATTAGTGGCTGCGGCCACGTAGCATTTTTTTATTTTTTTATTTTTGCTTTGTAGTTTGTTGTCTTTTGTGCGCCAATTTCGCTTGTAATTTCGCAGAGCTCCTTGGCTATCTCTCTCCCTCTCTCTCACTTTACGCGTGTGTGTGCCTGTGTGTGGTATGCTTGTGCTGTGTGTGAGGTGTGTGTGTGAGTGTGTGTGTATCATTATTGATTTTGCGCTTCATTTTTCTAGCACGTTTCCGCACAGCGTGTAATTTTGTTTGGCTTTATCTACGTTGCTCGCCCTCAAGAACTTGCTACACTCAGAAAAACCCAAAGTTAGTCTAGAATATTGCTCGCACATTTTCCCATAAGAAATCTTGCGAATGTTACCTCGTTCGGCTCGAGCATTGCGTTTTTTTGTTTGATTTTTAATCGAAACTTGTTTCCATATTTCAAGAAAATAATTTCGTATTTTTTAAAGCAAATTTAAAATAAAATCCTTTAATTTTTTTTTCTTTTTTATTGTTATTATTATTATGATATAGCTCTATATATGATATATTGATCAGATATTGGCGTAGTTTCAGGTATGGGAGTGGTCTCTGCTGTGGCAAACATTGACGGTGTGGATATACTTCTTTAGCGCAGTGTAGCGTCAAGCAGAGGGCAGTAGGGGAAAGAACCGCGAGCGAACCGCGAGACATAAACCTAAACCTAAACCAAAACCTCAACCTGAACCAAAACCAAAACCAAAACCGACCTGTGGGAGCTGTGTGCAAACATTTTGCGCAAAATCACGTTTTGGGCGTTGTTGGTTTTGCGTTGTGCGGCATTGTCCGGGCACGAATTGACCCAACCCTAAGCCCTAAACTCTGAACAATGAACGGAGAATTCAGCTAGAGAAAAACGAACTTATAGTTTGTTCCACTTGTTGTGCGTGTGTGTGAGTGTACGGTAGTGTGTGCGTTTGTGTGTGTGTGTGTGTGTGTGCGAGTGTGTTTGTGTTCCACTTGCTGCCTTATTCACAAAACTTTTGCAAAACGGGCGAATGGACATTGGCCAGAGGCGGCCGACTTGAGCTGTGGCTAAGAGGGGCAATAAAACTACTCCCCTCCCCAACCCCCTCGCAACCCTAACTACATGCATGCAAATATGTTTAATTGACGTAAATTTGAGCAAAGACCCGGAGTTTCTGATTAGGTTTTCAATAAAAACTAAAATTGTTGCCAAGAGAAACTATTTTTGAAAACAATTTATTTCCACAATATTTCCAATACATATAAAATACTTAATAAAAGCAATTTGAAAACTTGAGCACTCTTTGCCTTTGCACAGGGCGCAGGAGCGTGAAATGTAGGCAAGAAAACTCAGAATTCAATAAAATTTGGAATTAACCATTTCTAGCGAAAACAATAGAATAAAGCTGAGAGCTCATTTGATATTTTCCTCTCACTCTGGTGCTCTCTTTCTCTCACCCCTATTTTGCCTTTCTTTCCTTTTTTAATTCTCATTTTTCCCGAGAAGCTTTCTCGCTAAATTTTGCACAAACACAAAGACGTCAAATCAGCAGAAAAATGCCAACACAAAAAAAAAACAAAGAAGAAAAACTTAACACACACTAAAAGGGAGAGTGTGAGCGGCATAGACAATAGAAAGACAGAGCGAGAGAGAGAGATAGAGAGAGAGAGAGAGAGAGAGAGAAAGTGGAACGCAAGCAGGCAAATCAATTTAATTAGTTTCTGACTTTCATTTACAAATTATGCATAAATCTGTAGACAGCGCCCCTGAGACCATAAATTAAGCGAAACTCAAACGCAGACAGAAGAAGAGGCCCCAAACTTTTATGCGAGATAACAACAACAGCAACAACAACAACAAACTTGTAACTAACTACACAGGTCAACCAAGGAAGAAGAAGACGAAGAAGAACAAGCAGCAACAGCAACAGCAACTGGGGGCAAGTAAAAGAATCAACGAGGGTTGGACGCAAAATTAATTTGCGCTTTTATTAAATTTTCTGGTCGATTTTTTTTTGTTTGCTGTTTTGTCCTGCACAGAAAACAGAGAAGGGAGAATGGAGAAGGGAGAGCGGGGGTGTTTTTTTTTTGACTGGGCAGTGCAACTATGAGAAAGGAAGAGTGGGGTGAAGTAGTCGGAACAGAGACTTGTGGCCATATAGCTAAAGGGCAGACAGGTAATCACGGCGTGGGCGTAAAATGGGAAAGAGGGCGTGTGATACGAGGGGGGTCTATAACACACACATGAGCAGCTTTTATAGAGTGTAAGAGCAACAAGCGAGCAGATAGAGAAGCAGAGAGCGAAAGAGAGACAGAGCTAGAAGAAGCAGCATAGAGAAGCGGAGCGAGCAGAGTAAAGCATTTACGAGGCGCTGTCAAACGAATTGCAACCCCTTGAAACCATTTTTTATACTCGATTTATTTTCATTTTTTTTTTTGTTTTGCGTTTATAATATACATGTATGTGTGTGTGTGATTTTTTTTTTTCTTTTTAAATGAATGTTAAAGCCAAGCGTGTAACCCAAACGTTAATGATCTAAGAAAAAAGTAACAGCGCTCGCTTGAAGCAGGGGCTCATTTTGTTGCAGATGGAAAGGGGTGGTGGTGGGGAGTGGAGGGGTTGGAGGACATCACTGCTATCAGTTACGAGCTTTCAAGGCAGATGATACTGCAAAATACAAAAAAAAAACAGCAAAACGAAACCGGAGCAAGACAAGCCAACTGGCAAAAACCCCCCTTTGCCAGTCTCTGCTCCCTGCCTGCTCGATGCTGCCATGTGACTAATAACACCCCGAGGGAGCAGACAAACCGCCAAGGGGGCGGTGTGTGTGTGTGTGTGTGTGTGTGTGTGTGTGTGTGTGTGTGTGTGTGTGTGTGTGTGTGTGTGTGTGTGCGAGTGTGTGTGTATGCAGCAACAGCAGCGACGCCGATGATCAAAGCATTTTTCACTGCTGTGCTTGATTCCTTTTTTTCTACAGCAGGCAGCCGCTGCTTCTCTCCCCCTTTCGGGCACACCTCCCCCCTTAGCCAACTAAATGCTAAATTTTGTTATGACGGCGGAATTAATATTATTAAGGGGCGATTTGCAGCCTCGACCTGTCTCTGAAGCGTGGGCCCTTTTCCCATTTTTTTCTTTACATATTTTTCCTTTTTTTCAGTCTGTTGAGTTGATAATTTAGCGACGCCACCAGCAGCAGCAGCAGCAACAACAACAACAACAACAATGTCAACATTATCAGCAAGCGCCGAACGCAGCTTTGTTTGTAAATCCACTTCGTCCCCCATTCCCCCATTCCCCCCTTTCCACTTTCCTCACACACAACCCCACCTCTAGTAACGACCCTGGTTGCATTTTCACGTTCATGCTTGTTATTAAATATTTACAGCTTTCGGCCTGGAAATTTGAGTAGCGGCTTTAATTGTTGTCACTTGCAAATTAATTATTGACACAACACGCCGTTGAGTGAAGGCAAGAAATCTGATAAGTAAACACCCTAACATAATATTACAAGGAGCATTCAGTTTCTGCCTTCCTTCTTCGACATTCCAGTATAAAAATCTTTCTTATGAGGGTAACGATACAAAATTTGCATTTGAAAGCAATAAAAGGGGACTAAAAAAATAGTTCTTGTTCCGATTCAAGATGTGTAAATCTTAAAAGTTCCAGTTACGACTGTGAGTTGGTTACCCAATTCAGTATTCTATGCCGTTATGCCACCATATAGACTAATAATATCGATTGTGGTTCCGGTTCCGATTCTTAATTTCAACCGGCAAAGTTCGGCTTGCGATTCCCATTCCAGAAAAGCACTTCAAAGAAATTGTGTTTGAAAGTAATTTAAATGTCAATAAAATCTAAATTATTATTTGAAATCAAGTAATTATGTATAAATAATCCCAACTGAAGCTAAATTGTTTTGCGATAAATAATGACTATTACAGGGTATCACATAGTTCACACTGCAAAACCATATCAATAAGTGATCAACGGCTGGAAAAGTCTTGGACAAAGTAAAGAAAAAGCAGAGCACAAACAATGACATTTTCTACGGCCATGCATAACTACAGGGTATCACATAGTCGACTCACTTAGGCACACACAGACAGCCGTTCTGCTTGCAGCAGAGCTTAGCTCTTTCTCTGCTTTCTTTCCTTCTTTCTTTCCTTTTTGCGAGAGCGTGAAAGCGTTGCGATAAGCGACTCAAATATTTTTCCAAGCGCTTATTAATTGTTTGTCGAGTGGCAAATGGCAGAAGACAGGAGGCAAGAGGCAAGTGGCAACTTTTGGTGGAGTACGGGGCAGGCAACATCGCGTCGTCGAGGTGTTTGCCAGAGGATTAGGCGGCGCATAAAGTAAGGCAGCCAAGTAGCAGTAAGTGGCAACATTGAAGCTTGCCACCTGCTGTGCCAGAATATGTGCATGCTACACATAGTCCAAATACAATGTCTATAAATCGAAAATATGCCCATATTTTTACACATCCCCCCCAAAAGGCCGCCCTTCGCTAAAATCAATCGAGCCAATAACGGAAATTGCGCCAAGTGCGAAGCGGCCCAAGAAATCAAAGACGCAATTTCAAAAAAAGCAATTGGAAGAGAGTGAGCGACTGCCAGATACCCTAATATGTGGGCAAGCTCATAAAACAGAGGTGTAGATTGACAAAATTCTAAGACTCTAGCTACCTTAGTCTCTGGTACAGAAAGAGGGATATGGCTATATGGACTCGACTTCTGATGCTGATCAGGTATACATATAATTTATAATGTCGAATCTATTTGCTTCTGCCTGTTACATACTTTTGCACAGTATCCGTTTACCCTTTTGCCTTTTTTTATGGGCTGCAGGGTATATGCATCAAATGGGAAAAATATTGCAAGTAAATATAAATATAGTTGAGGCACAGCGGGTCATCAGCCTTAGCGCAGTTTGAGCCACGTGTCTGCTACACCCCACACAGCACCCCACAATCCACACCCCCATTCCCTCCCCCAATTCCCTTTCCACTTTGCCCAGTCCAAGCCCCTTGGCAACGATTTCACTTTCGTCATGGCTGCAGCAGCAAATGCGAAATATGAAATGGCATTTTCCATTTGCACGAGGCATAAATTGAATTACGACCCAAAAAGGTTATGCCAGCCTGTCTATATATATATATATATATATATATATATAATAATTTACAGATATATACATATATATATTCAGCAGCTGCAAGTGCAACAACCACCCAAAAGTGGTTGGTGGTCAGCTGAATACAGATCGTGGGAGGGCAGATTCAACCGTCAGGGGTTAAGGGGGGGCAAAGGGGGGTTGTTGTCGACAAATCTCATCTAATAATTGCGCCCTATTTTTTCACATTTGTGGGCGTGGCACACGTTTTGTTGAATACAGCCGCCCCCGAGTTAATTTGCAACATAATCTTTTAATCTGGTTTTTGTGTCAACTGCAGGCAGGCAGGCAACAAAACACACCACCAGTTCTCCTTGTTGTTGCTGTTGTTGTTGTTGCCACCCTTGGCAACCACCATTTATGAAAAATTCATTAGTTCCACAAGCAAAAAAAAAAGAAGTATAAATGACATATGATCCTAATGATGTTCCATATACCAAACAAAAGGCAGAAGACACCAAATCTATCCCAAAAGTCCACTTTAAGTTTTATGGTCAGCAACAACAGCAACGAATGGCTAACAGAAATAAATGTCCAGCATTGGACAACATTCATTCATTCATTCATTCACTCATTCAATTCATTCATTTATTCACACAGCTGACAACATGGCAAAAATCTGTTGAAATTATTTGTAAGAAATTTGCTATAAAAAAAAAAAATAAAAATAATAATAATATATAAATGTTTGCCAAGTTGTTTAAATAATTAAAGCGATCAACGAAACTTGATTGTTCAGTTAGATATATATTAAATGCTGCTTGATTCCAGGAGCATAGATTCCAGAAGCTTTACAACAGTGCATATGGAATATCACATCTTGACTTGTAGCGAAATTTCGAGCCATACATAATGACTTGAAAACTGAAGCAAGTCACACAACATTAAAAAGTATTTATATTTATTTATTTATTTTTTTATATTTATTTTTTATATTTATTTATATAAATAAAAGTAATTGAAAAACCTAAATATGCCAAACTATGATTAGCTGAGTTTTTTATTGGTTTCAATTTACAATTTACTTGAAAGCAATGTTCATGTTTAGATGGATACAGCTCTCTCTCTCTCAAACTCTCTCTCTCTCTCTCTCTTTCTCGGTCTCTCTCTGTCTCTGTCGCTGTCTCTGTCGCTGTCTCTGTCGCTGTCGCTGTCTCTGTCTCTCTCTCTGTCTCTCTCTCTGTCTCTCTCACTCTCTGTCTCTCTCACTCTCTGTCTCTCTCTCTCTGTCTCTCTCTGTCTCTCTCTGTCTCTCTCTGTCTCTCTCTGTCTCTCTCTCTCTCTATCTATAAGAACCGTGATAAGTGCAGCACGTAGCATGATTTGGCTTATATCCCCTGAGCTAAATTAATATCGCTTTATCGACTTCAATTTCAGTTGTTTCACTGAATGGATTAGGCTAAATTTGATTCTCCTGCCATGCTAACAATCAAAGTTCGCACAAATTTGGTCAAAACATGAACTTGAGTCCTTCTTCTTCTTCGGAGTCACACGTGCAACACATGAGGCGGCATTGTTGTTGAATGTTGGACAAAGAGTTAGTCAAGCATAAATATAATAATGCTCAGTGGGATAACAACTGCAGCAGCTTGTCTTGAGTGTATTATCTATTATTGGTTTTACTTGGCTATCTTGGCAAGCTCACTTAACAGTTATATTCTATTGAATTCAAAAGCCAGTTTGGCTTACGATGAAAACTGTTTCAGCTTTGATAGCGCAATGAATGGCAAATATGATCTCTGCCCTGTTTCACTTCACTCCCCTTCTGTGCTCTGATGATGATGATGATGCTGCTGCTTTGCAACAATGCAATTGCCACAAAAGACTTGTCAGCGCCAGGTAAAGTAAGGAGGGAGGCGGGAGCAGGCAAGTGTAAGGCAGTAGCAGATAGGAAAAGAAAAGTCTGAGGAAATTCGCATTATTTTTCGCATGAAAATTTTGTGCGAGTGCAAAAGTTGAATTTCCTTCGATTTACTTGGCTTTAAGTTGAAAATCATTTTTTTTTTCTTCTTTTTTTTTGGGCTGCTGAATCGAATGTGGATATAAAAGGGCCGAAAAATTGTAAGTGTGTGTATCTGTGTGTGTGTGTGTGTGCATAAGCAAATACGTGTGCTTGTGTGTGCGTGTGTATGTGTGTGTGTGTAGTCGAAATTCATCAAAATCCAATCAATCTTTCATTTAAACATTTTCATTTCGGCTCGTTGCGTTGCGCGGCATTTTCGCATTGAATGGAAAACGAACCGAAAGAGACAGGGCATGCCTATAAGTACAGAGACAGCGAGAACGAGAGAGAGAGAGAGAGAGAGAGAGAGAGAGTGGTAGGCAGAGCAAAAGAACAAGGAGCAGAAGAAGAAAAAAAAAACAGAATACGCAGTAAAGCGCAAATATTTGCGCGTATAAATGGGGATGATGATGAGAACCTAAGGATGAGCCTGTAAAAGCAGCAAAACAAAAAAAAAAAAACACCGGACGAAGGACGAACTGTTGATAAAGCGCCAGAGGAAACCGGGACAGATAAGGGCAGGGCAGGGCAGGACGGGACACAGGCCACGTGGCATATAAAAATAGGGCGCAGTAGCAAGAACAAATATCAGCCAAAATGCTGATAGAAAAATAGAATAAGTGAAAAGCACAAAAAGTGCGCAAACTAAAAACGAAAAATACATACATCAAAATTGCAGTTAGTTAGCGCATTGGCAACACAATAAACTGTTGACAAAAAAGAAATGCATTTGACACACTGCCAAATACCCTAACGAAAAACAAAACAAAGAAATCGGTTGCTGCCTTCGTTTTTAAATGCATTTTAAATGACGCACATGAACAATTTGGGGCCGTCGTTGGTTGGGGCGTGGCTAGCCAAAACGCAATCAGCTAAATTAGTTGACTACACACACACACACACACACACACACACACACAAACGCACAAACCCGGAGAAAACAAAGCGATGCTGTAAAAACAGTTTCAATAACCAAATGGCAACAATGGTAAAACGGCGCAAAACAACATTTTGACCAATTGAAAGCGAAATTTGGAATTAATTCCACTCTGGCCGGCAGCTCCCCAGTGTTGTAAGCCAGCCAATGCCCATACTCATGCACTCGAAAAAAACCAAACCAGGCATTAGGTTCAAATTAACCTTTTTGCAGTAAGCGAATTTTGAACAAAAGCCCCTCCTCATCTATTACAAATTTGATTCTTAAATCAATTTTCGACTATAGCTGAATTAAATTTCATACGATTGGAAATTATTTCCAAAACTAAATGAGAAGTATTTCTGTATTTTAGATTTTCCAAAAGCCCTATTTCGCTGAGTGCAGCAACCCAATCGGCGCAGCTTCAACTTAAATGTGAGCCTGTATCAACAAAGCAGACGGAATGCCCGATGGGATGGTGGGAGGGGTGGTTTTTGGGGTTTGGGGTGGTGTGGTGTGGTTGAAGTGGAATTAGGCTTGGGCATGAATCATATGGTCGATGGAATTTCAAGGCGCAGCTCCAAAAATAAATTTCTTTCTCTTATATATTTTTTTTGTTGTATTCTGAAATGCCAAAGTAAACACTGAGAGAACCGATAAGGAGAAAGTGAGGGGATAGTGGGCAGTGGGTGTGTATTCAAAAGTGGGGTGCTTGTGGGCAATGTTTACCGTTATTTAAAGCTTAATCCCCCAATGTGGAAAAGCATGAATTTATAATTAAAAGTAAATTAAAAGTAAATAAAACAGCGCCAAAAGATGCGCAGCTGATGGGGAAGCGGCAGGGCAGTGGCAGAGAAGCGGAGGGGCGGAGGGTAGAAGGAACAGAGGTAATTTGTGTTTTTGTATGTCTGATATCCCAAAAGTGTATGCCAAGATACTGTTCTGCCGCAACCAATCAAAAGACCCAACCTTAGCCCAAAACGCTCACCAACTTCTACTGCTTCAGATTTGGATATATTGCTGGAGATTTTAATGAGCAGCCGCATCAAAATGAGATTACAATGCAAAAGGTGCTGCTGGCTGGCTGGCTGGCTGGCAGGCGACAAAAGTTGCGAAAATTAATGTTTTCAACAACTTGTGACATTTGCCAAGGATGCTTGTAGTTTTCGACGCAGGCATTATTCACGCTTAATCAATACACAAATACACACATTAAAAGGCAGCTGCTTCAGCTGTGAACTGCAATCTCAATATCTAACTATCAACGGGAAGTGGCAAAAATACTATTTCAGGGAAAAGAACAAAGAAAATTAGAATACTTAACATGGATAAGTGGAACAGTGGAGCAAGCAGAGTATGAGGCGAAAGAGCAGCAGGAGTGCTACATGCAGCGGTAGCAGCAGCAGCAGCAGCAGCCTTCCAGCAAAATGGCGCCCAACGCAAGTAGGTTAATGTGCGTGGCGCCCAACGATGCCAACAATGCCGATAAAAATAAAAATAAAAATAAATATACTTCTATTGGTAAAACATAGACGGGTGCCTCTAACTGCGTTTGTGTGTGAATATTTCTACAGTGCTCAATCTGTGTGAGTTATGCAAGACAAAAACAAATGGCGACCAAAAAAAAAAAGACAAATTTAAAATTCTAATTGCCAGCGAGCAGGAGAGTGTGCGCCAGTGTGTGTGTGTGTGTGCGTGTGTGTGTGTGTGTGTATGCTGTAAAAGCTGTAGCTCAGGTAGAGCGCCCAAATAGCAACTGCCCTGGCACGCCCCGCCCCGGACGCCCGCCGCCCGCCGCTCGCTTGCTCTTCGCTTTTGTGCAAAATGAATAAAACATTAAATCGGATTATAGAATTTTGCATTTTTTGAAATTAACATGTTTATCCTGGCTGTCTGGCTGGCAAGACTGGGTGGCAGCAGCGGCAAATAGAAGGGAAGCAGGCAGGAAGGAGCAGACGCCGCAGTAGCAGTCATTGAATTTGAATTTGAAGCATTGCAGCAGTCGATGAGGAAGACTAACCAGGACATGGTCGATGGTGGCGCCCCTTGCTACACATTTCTTTTTCTCTCTCTCTCTCTCTCTCTGCTTTTTTCGTCTTATTTTCTTCTTCTTTTTCTTGGCAAACGGAGCAATACGACAACATATCCAAAATACTATTGAACTATATATGTAAACATATATATATATATATATAGAGATATATTGTATATCAAGTATTTAGTATATAGGTCGACAGCATTCACATCTCAAGCAAACTTGCAACGTTGAGGCAAGCAAGTCGTCGACAGTAGCAATTAAGACACGACAATAGATAACGATGTGCCCGAAAACTGGGTTACGAGTTACGGTTTGGGCCACAGAGTGCGGATTAGGGGTCTAAGGGGTTAAGGATTAGGCGCATTGGCTTGTGGCGTGAAGAGCGTGACAAACTTGAGGCAACAATTTCCAAGCGCCAAGTGCAAATCAGTTGCCACAAACTAGCTCATGACTTGACTACAGCCGAAATAAGAGATGCCCTGTAAACCAATTGTTATAGAAGCGATACCGATATAAATTAATCTGTTGAATAAATAAAAAATAAAACTGCTTTTATTTTGCATGGATTGAATTGGTAGATAACGAAAAACTTGCAACAAGCAAGCCTTGTATACGGAATGAAGTTGGCTTTATTGGCCAACAACTGTTTCTATACAAACGAATCTCTCTAGCTAACCAGCTAATCGTTTTATGAAGCTACTCACATTTGGCCAAAAACTCATTAACATTAGACTAGTATATCAAGTAGTTTTCACAAGAAACTTCGGTGTCCGGCGAAAAGTTGGTAAAAAGTGTATAATGGTTTTGTGCAAAAGAAAGAAGCATCTCGGACCACATAAAGTATATATATATATATAGATATATATCTATATATATATATAACCACAGACGAAAAGATATATCGTAGCTGTATTTTTAGAAATTTTCAATTTGCTCGTGTTTATGCCGGGCAAATCATTAATTTGATCGACAACTGCACCCGTTTCGCAAACACTGCTAAATATCGATTTCCAATAGTAATAAAAGCAAAAATTTTAAAGGCAGTCTTCCAATTGGTTATATTTTGATCAAGTTTTATCAAGATCTGCTAGGAAACAACAAAGAAATGAGAGCGTTTCCAAGCGTGCTGATTAGAACATATTTAGAAGCTGGGTGCAGGCTATATCGTAGTCGAGCTGACTCAACTATGCCACATTTGTTTATGCTTTATTTGTGGCTCAGATTATTAGAGACTTTGCAGCCAGTTCACGTAACTAAGAGTTGAGCTGTTTTTGTGTTGGGTTAAATTGGGTCATGGCTATATTAAGCTTATCTGATATGTATTTAAAAACTCGCAGCTCAAGTTGAAGTTGAAAATTTAGCAGTTGTTGTTTGTGTGCTTGTGGCTGAAGTACAGGGTTCATTTTCACACACACATTTGTGTCGTCTCTCACACTTTCAACCCTCGGCGAGTGCAGCTGTCAAACCGTCAGTCAGTCAATCAGGCACTCAGTCAGTCAGGCAGTCAGTCAGTCAGTACACATGATAATGATAGGTCTACTGATAGCCCTGAGAGCCCTCTAACAAAATGACTGTCTACCTCAGCCGCCCTGCCAAACTTAACTGGCATTCGTTTGAAGTGGGCACAAAGACGCATAATAAGATTAGAGACCATGGGACTGGGACTGGGACAGAGACAGAGACAGAGAGAGAGAGAGAGCGAGAGAGTGACACAGAGAGAGACAGCGAGAGAGAGATAGGGGGGAGACAGAAAGAAACTCGAGTTGAGAGTTTGCGATTTTGAGCTTAGATTGTCTTCTGTGCTTTGTCTTTTATCAGAGACGTACAAGGCGGGGGGTATATTGGTGCGGGGGCGTGGGGTGTGGGGGGCGTGGCTAATCCGCAGCTGCCAATTGAACTGCGCCAGTTTCAAGCGTTCATCCAGCTGGCAACAGTTGAGCTCTATAATTAAGCGAAAAACTTTGCAACGCAATCGGAAATCTGAAGCTAAATCAAAACTGTAACCCAAAACTCTCTAATCATAGGTTATGCATGTGTGTGTGTGTGTGTGTGTGAGTGTATGTGTGTCATATGTTGTGTTGTGTGCCGCATCAGGAAATGCTTAACTGTCTTTCCGATCACTCCGACTCAAACACAATGTTTGCCATAAAATTGTGATATTTATGACAAAAAAATAAAAAGAAATGAAATATGAAACAGAAGGAAAATCAAAATACCCAAAAAGAAAACGATGCCGACTTTTCCGACTTGTGTGTGCCAGCCAACTGCGTGTGTGACTGGCATAAGTAATTAGTCTGTCTGTCTGTCCGGCTTTCCGTCTGTCTCTGTGTTTCGTCATAAGCTGCTTGTGCTGCACGTCGTCTATAAAACTTGCCACCTGGCACAAGAAAAGCATTATCGGTTTCTATTTTTTATATTATTATTATTATTATTATTATTATTTTTGTATTTGTTTTTTGAGTTGCTGAAAATTGTTCAAGTCTCATCATCGAACGTTTTCATGTGCGAAAATTGTGGAAAACCATTTGGGAAAGTATACTGAAGTTACAGAATTTAATCATTTCAAATCGAAGTTAGGCATGAAATCGTGAGCATAATTTATCAATTATTTATGAGGCGTTTGAGATGATTTTAGAGGTTAAGTATCGCAAAGATAAAGAAAAAAAAAGATGATAATAGAATGAGTATTTATGCGAATAACATAATATATATACCAGGAATTGTATAAAACAGGATATTCAATAGAAAGTGAAATCTGAATGCGGCTAAAATGGCTCACAATCATATCAATTACTCAAAACAGTTGGAGAATTATGTCCACAGGATATTCAATGGGCATTGGATTTGAAAAAATACTTAAATGTTTGACAAACCTATTATAACAGCCATATCCAAGATGCAGTTTGTTGCTATAAATCTACATCAAAAACTAGTTCAAACTGACTTTTCCGACTAATCCAAATGTCTGTAAGAAAAGTGACGCAAACTTTTGTTTTATTTTGTTAGTTGAAATATATTTTTCTGCTGACATCATAGTCAAGTGTATTTTCTATTTTTATATACTTTAGGATTATTTTATTTATTTTTTATTTTTTTGCCTGCATAAAGTTGAAGCAATGAGATTCTCACTTTGATAAACTCAGTTTGGCGTTGTTTGTGCTACTTGGGATTAAAGAGAAGAGCTGTTGCTGCTCTGACATTATCTATGAGTTGAGATGGGTCTATAACGCACACACACACACACACACAGAGATTTGTCATGATCCTATCGCACTCTCGTAGAGAGTTTGTCTTGGCACCTAATTATGTCTCTGGCTCTGGCTCTGGCGTGCATATAAATACAAAATCAAGACGCGATTTATGCGGCACACGGCCTAACGCACAAACCACCCAACAATCCTCCTCCCCCTGCCCAGCAGAAAATCGACACCCCCTCCCACCCTTCCAGTAGAGTAGGGCATCAAAGGCAAAGCTGTTGCATGAAAAAGTCATTAAAATGTAATAAATTAGGGCAAAGAAAAGAAGCCAGAAGAATAAAAAAAATGTGAAGAAGATGCGAACTGAGATGAGAACTTGGCAGATGAGGATGAATGCGCTTTCCTTTCCCTCTCTCAGCCTGTTTCTCACTCTCTCCCTCATTCTAGCAATTTTCACATTTTCCGCACAACAGATGAAATGTGTATTAAATTGATTTCACTTGATTTTGCAGCTTGTACTATATTTATTATGTGTGTAGAGGGAAGGGGAGAGAAGGCTGGGAGAGACGTTGGGGAAGGGAATGTAAATGAATTGCCAGCTGAAAGGCACACACACATAAGTATGTGTATTTGTATGTGTGTGTGTGTGTGTGTGGCAAATTCATTTCGCACTCGACGCATATTGCAAAATCTAAGCAGACTCCAAATACATTTTGGTAATGAAAATCACGCGTTGCTTATTAAACATAGGCATCGACAAGGGGGGAGGTGGGAGGAGAAGATGAGTGTGTGTGTGCGCGTGTGTGTGTGTGTGTGTGCTTGTAGTTACATACGTGCCTTTGAGGTAATTTAAGTCTAAATTTGATGCTGATGAAAATGGGAAATAAAAAAATAAGGGAAATTTAAGAAAAAGGCAAGTGCCTGAGGAAAAACAAAAATAGGGCGAGAGATAGATAGAGAGAGAGAGAGAGAGAGGGGCAGGGAGAGAGCAACGTTATGCTAAACGAGCAGAGACAACAAAAACAACAACAAGTTGCAGCGAGACACACACGCACACCCATTTGAGCAGCGGCTGTCACACAACACCAAATTTTACTTCCTGTATTTTTGGCATGCAAACTGTGCACAACAACAACAACAACAACTAACAAAAAGGGGGCTAAAGAGTAGTCGAGTGGCGTAGTTGGGGGTGGCGGGGGGTTGGTGTTAGTGGGTGGAATTGCGAATGTATGTCGTCGTCTCGCTTTCGAAGTTGTTTTTTGGGGCAAATATTACAAAACACAAACGCTTGTTTCCGTTTTACTAATTCGTATGCTGTTTGCATTTGCATTTTGTAGGCAGCGGCAGCGGCAAACAGGACACACACAGCAAAGGGAAGCACTCTAAAGGAGTGTCGGACGGCGGGGGTGACTAGAGTAATGGTGGGGTGGGAGAGGGGGGGTGGAGCTGAAGTAGGCGTCGCTGCTTTGTGCGTGCGTGCGACACACAAAACACATATGAGAAATATCCTTGAGTCAAATGCGGCGCCAAATCGAAAATATTGCGCGCTATGGTAAATTTCCGAATGGGTAGGAGGAAGTGGAGGGTGGGGTTGGGGGAGTGGCAAAGTGTAGATGGTGTGTACACACTGACACGCACAAGCAACCCTCAACCCCACCCCAACCCTCGCCCCAACCACTTTACCAATGTGCATAGCCCCAAACCAAAAATTGCTGCCAAAATGGGCGACTGGAAAACGGGAAATGCGAAATGGCAACTGGGTAAGAAGAAGCAGCAGCAGAAGAAGTAGCAGAAGGTGGAGCAGCAAGAGGAGGAGGAAGACGAGGAGAGGAAGAAGGAGTAGCAGGAAAAAGCGGCGCACAAAAGTGCAAAAGGAAATTCATGCATATGTGAAAGCGGGCAACGATTGTATAATACATGCAAGGGATGAGGCGGGGAGTGGGGTGGCTTGGGGTTGTAGTTGTGGTGGGGGTGGGAGTAGAATTGGGGGTGGTGTTGGGGCTGAAACGGGGCTAGCGGAAAGCGTTGAAATGTGCTACAAATTGAATTTTATTGAAACGTGTTTGAAATTTTTCGTCAGACATTTTGCACAGTAAAAAAAAAAACACACAAAAATGGAATGTGTACAAAGTGATGGCAAGTGGTGTGTGCTAGGTGTGTTTGTATGTGTGTGTGTGTGTGTGTGTGTGTGTGTGTGTGTGTGCGTATGCGTGTGTGTGTGTGTGTATTGAAGATATCGCTTGCTTGTTTTGGGCAATGTCGAATGCAAAAAGGAAGGCCGACTAACAGGAACAGGCGGCAAGCAAGTGTCGCAAACCGGGCAACAATTGCCAATTTGCGAAAGAGCGAGAGGAGGCAACCTATGCAGATGCGGGTGTGTGTCTGTGAGTGTGTGTGTGTGTGTATCTGTGCGAAAAGTAAACAATGTCTTCAATATGCTGCTGACTAATTTGATGGAGCAGAGTTGCCAACCTGCCATAGATGCACAGATAGTTGTCACAGCCCCGCCATTTGACTGGGGAAGGCGAGCCACAGAGTTGACGTGATGTGCATTGCTGCAGTATATGTTTTGAGTGTAGAGTTGTCACCTGCTGCAAAAACGAGTGTGGAAATCGAGAGAGCAAGCAGAAAGCCTTGTCACAGTGCTGCCATTGATATTAACACAATTTGCTGACTCACGATATTCATTTCTACAGAGCTATGCATGTGGGTCGATTAGCGATATTCCCGATATGACGGATAATATATTAACCTCTTCTGTCTTCGTTAGCAGAGTACAGACAAGTACGCTTTGAATCATTCGGTCAGCAACAAAACAAAATGTTCTGATCTGCACATAATACAAAATGAATCGTTTTGTCAGCCTAATGCTTTCGGGCTACTTTACTTTGCCACTGAACTCTTTGTCGGTCCATCGTTAATCGTTGTCATTAGTGGCTCTATCTTGAAAGCATACCAACTACTCAGCATACAATTAAATTAGCTGCTAGCTGACTACCATATATTTATCATTCTTTCATTCTTTCTCTCATTTTGGGTTCAGTTTAATGCTGCCCACTCGTAATGCAAATTCAGCTGATACGCTAATCAAGCGCCAGACGCACAGGTTACCAAAAAAAAATCGAAGAGGAAGACGAAGACGATGAAGAAGAAGACGAAGAAGAAAAGTCAATATCGAGGACAGGTAGCCGAGGACGGCCTAATGCTTTTTATGGCCTATGGCCTCTAGTGTAAGAACAGGCCAAAAATGGATGAGATGGCATTTCATTAGCCAGAGTGCTGCTGCAGCCGGTCCCATGATAAATGCCCCAGAGAGAAAGAGAGAGAATGATGGAGAGGAGAGAGAGTAGTGAAACGGTAGCGCGGCAAAAGAATAATTCTCAGCGGCTACGCCTTCCACTTAAAATGACCTGTTCCAATGAAATGCATAAGAGTGGGTATATTACAATTTCAAGACTGATCAAAGATCTCAGAGAAGTTTGTGGCGTATGCCCCACACGACACAGCAAGACAAGGCAAACTATGCAAAACAATCATATAACAATTTACAGGGCATTTGCCTAGTCTACTACACAATATTTGTTTCTGTTATTGTTTTTATTTTTCATTTTTTTTTTCATTAAAGTATCGACAAGTTTGAAATTAGTTGATACCGTATATGGGAGGATGGGAGAATGCGAGAATGTGCGAAAGGGAAGTATGGTAGGCATGACGTGGGGAGTGGGACGGGGGATGGGAGATGGGGAGTCGCTGGTTTCGGATATCGAATGCTGCTTCGCTTGCAGACTCCTTTGCCTTGTGCCTGCCTTGTCAATCGGTGACTAATGTTCAGCAATTTGGCTAAGCGACAGACACCGGCGGAAACAACAACAAAAGCAGCAGGCAGATGAGATAAAGGAGCACCAGCAGCAGCAGCAGAATGGAACAGGAGGTAAGCAGGGGGGTGGTAAGCGTAAGGTAAAAGCAGAAGAGCAAGACTAAAACGCAAGGACAAAATCGTTAAAATGTTAACAACAAACTCACTAAAATAAATCAATGCGCCTTTTTTTGTCTTCCTTATTTATTCGCTTTCAACTTTTCGCATTGTGTTTCAGTGTGTGTTTTTGTGTGTGTCGCCCCCGAGGGAGTTACCTCTGTCAGGGGGAAGTCTGGGGGGGGGGGGGGGGAGAGCCAAATCCACATTCAATTTGTTTATCAGCAAAAGAAATTGAGTGAATGTCGCCGAATGAATCAAGCGAGACCCAATGAGTGCAGGGGTGTGTGTGGGGGGAGGGGGGGGGGAGGTGGATTGGATATCTATGCTCCACTCCTGCTTCTTCTTTTTCTTCGGCTTCTTCTTCTTCGACTGCTGCTGCTGCCAAAAGGTGACAACAACGGCTGAGGTACAGAATGACTGTGCTTTTTTGTCATTAGTTGCATTAACTTTCCCCATTGACAGTAAATTTTTTAGTGCCTTACGACCAGGAGACGCTGTCTTCTTCTTCTTCCTCCTGCCAACGTCGTCATCGTCATTGCTGTTGTTTGTTGATGTTGTTGTTTTTGTTGGTGTTGTTGGTGTTGTCAACGCTGTTGTTGCCTGTTTACTGTATGCAAATTTTGTGCAGCTTGTCATTGTCAAAGCTGTCGACTGCTTAAGCGGCACTCAAACATCCACCCGACTATCGGGCATATCAGCACTTGCAGCCAGTTGGTAGTTGACCTCAGAAGGGGACTATAATTGTGTATATAAGGTACTATATACATTCTTGTTCAGCATTAACAGTGCAGCCGACATAGCCATACCTGATAATCCATCCGTCTAAATAACTTTGTGAACTGAGGCAATTTTAAAGCTATCTTCATGTAACTTAGCATGTATCTTTCAGCTGAAGATATATATATATATATGTCAGAGACGGGTGTATCTGATCACTATATCATATAGCTGGCATAGCAACAAACGGTTGAAAGTTGAGTTTTTGTATGGATATCTTGTTTGTTTTCCACGTTATCCTACATTAAACCAATCGATTACATTTCTCAAACTTAGACAAAAACTTATCGCCATCAAAAGAATTCTATCAAGATATCATCAACAACAAAAATCATAAACATCTACAAGCTCTCTCATTAATATTTCATAGGAACAATCGGTCACTTTTTCCGAGCTGTCTTTTGGGTCTTTATTTCAATTTAATTGCATTTCCAATTTGTATCATTTAAGTATTTCTCCAAAGAAGTGACTTAGATTTAATTTTAAATAGTTTTCAAATTATGAGTATAGCCTCAATTGGGAACAAACAGGTCTTCAATTCGTTGAGGTAGTGTATTCGAGAGTTCGTTGAGCTTGTTTCGTTGCGTCTTTCTTTTTCTCTATTTGGCTAATTTCATATTCTTTAGCATCCAGCGAACTTTATTTAACGCTGTTAACTGCTTGCTTATGGCCACTAAATGTGCAAATTGATTTCATATTGACAACTTTTAGTCAATGAATGAGTTTCGATTTGAATGCAGACACAAAAACAAATACACTCAGCCAAACACACACACACACACACACACACAGAGGCACAACACAGACTGGCAGTCAACGACTGTTTGATAAGACATGCAATAAATTTTGTTACTAATTTTTGTCGCCTTTGCTTTCGAGTTGCATTCGTTGCTTTTTTAATGAAGTCGGTGCGGAGGGGGGTTGGAAGAGGTCAATGACGATTGCAGCGGAAATTTGTATGTGATAAATCAAAAAAGTAAAGAAAAAACAAGAAAAACAAAGGCAAAAAATAAAAATAAAAAATAAATGTCAAATGATTCATATTAAAGTTTGCCCGATTCCGCAGTACAAATAAATCATATGAAATGTATCTCGAAGATACATTTACTTCAAGCAAGAGGGGGGGAGTGGAGTGCTTGACTCGAGTGCGTTTTGGGCCAGGTTAAGTGCTAATGTTAATGTTTTTGGCCCGCGTTTGTCATTGTCCCAGTCGCGTGCAACCGCTGGTTGAACGTGCAACGATGAACGTTGAATGTTGAATGCGGAACGTTGATATATTGATTCGCATGCGACACTAAATCAAAATAACTCTGCATGCTTGGCACCCAAATATTTCTCGGGAATGCTCAGCACTCACAATGCCAATTCTTGGAATTTTCACAGGGGTAGTGGAGGGGAATGGGGCGGAGAGATGCGAGAGGCGAGGGGATGTTGGGCAAAGTTAAGCCAGTCGAAAACACAGAAAATATGCGCTGAATAATGAGCGATGAGTGCTTTTGGCTACTTATGCGTGAAAAAAAGATACAGTATCTTTGAAATGTCTGCCGTTGTTCGGGGGAAACCCAACTGCGACGAATAATGCTCCAAAACTGAACACTCGACTGGGTATATATATATGTATGTATATATATATATTATATAGAGTGTGTACTTATTTATACAGTCATACCAGAATTTATTCGTACACGTCTTATCTTAGCGGTGTTTTTTCTTCACATTGCGATTTACATTTTTCATCGTCAGGGTTTCATTTGTTTTTGTGCCTAACTCTGGGAGAGCAATGATGATTGTTTTGTGGGACTTAACGTCAACAAAACTGAACGTCTAAAACTGGGACTCGTCATATTTAGTCACTGAATCTAAGTCCTATTGAGTATACTTGTTTTCTAGTTATTATTTAATTAAAGAATCAAGTATTCGAAGTAAACATTTGAAATAATTGATTGAATGAACAATTATTGGACACACAGATAGATCTTGATCATCCCTATTTTATCCAGAATTCCAATATGAATTCTCTGATTTCATGCATTTAACTTAGTTTTTAAATCGAAACTTCTCGCTTGATGAATACATTGCAGCCAAAGTGCACTTGTTAAATTCATTCATTATTCACATTGCAGTTTAATATGAATGCACTCACATACATTCACGCATTCGTTGTACATTCATATGTATGTATGAGTGAGTGTGTATTATGGAGGCTGAAACATTCCCAAGTAGTTTCTTGGGCTGCAAAAATATTCGTTTGAACTTTTGCGCACTTTTGGATGCCATTTGCAGATGCTTGCGCTTGGGCGCAAATTACCCAAAATGTTACCCGAGGCGCATAATACACACACACACACACACAAGAACCATGAATAAACTGAGTGTGTGTGTGTGTGTGTGAAAATGTTCGGTATAGTTTTGGTTAGTTTTCGTTTGCGAGTTTTGCGAGTTCAAAATGTAAACTGAGACCACAAATGCGTCTTGTAAGCGTATTTAACTTTATTATTTATGCATGTGCTTGTGTGCGAGTGTGTGTATGGCTGTGAGCGTATGTGTGCGGATGTGTGTGTGTGTGTGTGTCGACGTTTTGTTCGCTTATTAATTTATAATACACTGCGGCCTTGGCGCACAACTTTTGCATATTCAATAAAATGTTTTGTCGAGCAAAAACTTTGCCATTAACTCATCCACGCCCAAATTATAGTTTGCCACACACACATAACAACACACACACACACACACACACATATATATATATATTTATATATTTACATAAAATGCTACTTAAACACTATTAAGAGAGTTACCTATCCAAGTAGTTGTAAATATCTGTGGATCCTTCTCACTTTCATGAAAGTTTTGTCGACCACACAAAAAGAGAGAGAGAGAGAGAGAGAGAGAGAGACAGAGTGTGTGTGTGAGGGAGAGAGAATGATAAGGCTGCATCATCTGTTTTGTGTGTTTTGCGTTCTTGTCGCATAACCCGATAATTTATTGAACTTGCCACAAGCTGCGACACTTGACACTTGCAGACAAACGCTTAGCCAACAACGTGCATTTATCTCTCTCTCTCTCTCTCTCTCTCTCTCTCTCTCTCTCTCTCTGTTGCTGTTGGTGCAATTTTCATTCAGTTGACTCAATCTGTCAATTACGCGACGGCTTGTTTAGTTGCCACAACTTGTGGCAATAGCTTGCCGTTAAATGGCAACAAAAGTCACTCAAAAATCGAGCACTTCAAGGACTTGCTCGCTCTTGGCCAGGCATTGAACCAGTTTATCGATAACTAATGAGGCGACTATAAAACAAACACACGCACACACACACCCACACATACGCACACACTCATCTAAATATATGCATAGACTTTCAGTTGGGTCAACAAAATGGCTGACAGACTGAATGGGAGCCCAAAATGGCCAGCTTTGGCTAAGCTAAGGGGTTTGGGTGTGCTTGGGGTTGGTTGGGGTGTGTATTATAGGGGTTCACGCTGTTATGTTATTAAAGCCATAAATTCAAGTAAAAACAAATGAACGAAGCGTTGGCCAAATGTTGTGTCTTACGACAGAGATGAAGATGAAAGCGAATCCAAGCCAAGCCAAAGAAATGAGAAAGCCCCCCAACTGTAACTGGAGCAGGAGGAAGGAGGCGGGGGGCGGGGGCTGTTGAGCTGGGAAGCTGGGGAGTTGAGGTTGTGTAATGGGATGCTCGCAAATCTCAGAGCTGGGCAACATGAGCATAATGGCATAAAGCGTTGATAACAAATTTGCGCATTTCAACATGAATGAATTCTCTAGAGGCACACATGCTCAAAGAGAGAGAGAGAGAGAAAGAGAGAGACAGTATGAGAGTGAGAGAGAGTGAGAATTTGGCTAGTGTGTCTGGGTTGTCATAGTCAGGCTTCCGGCTGTAGCTGGAGCAGAATGTCCTTTGCCTGTAGCCTTAAGTGCCTCAGCGTTCAAATAGTCTACGTGTGTGTGTGTGTTCGAGTGAGTGTGATATGTGTGTGGGCGTGTGTGTGTGTGTGTGACATACACTACACAAAAATACACAATAGACTTAGCTGAAAGTAGTTGGTTCAATTTGAAAATACGTTTTGATGAACAAAAACTGTGTTTCATAACCGAACCTAATGAAAAGCTTAAAGTTTAACCATATTATGCCTGGATATATATTATATATCAATTGAAATCCAAAATCTTTACAATTGGGTCTTTTATCGTTCATCGATAATAGATTTGTATCGATATTCGCTTAAACTAAATTAGCGTATGCTTTACCGTAACTTGTATTCCACGTTTGAAGTTTGTAGCCTTTGCAGTCTCTGAGATCGGGACTTTATATAGTATATCTAGAATCTAGACTCTATATAGAATGTATTACTTTATAAAGAGATATAGCACAACTTCATTATAGACATTTTTAAAAGTAAAATCAAAGAATTGGAAATGCTTCTTATTTTTTTTTTGTACAGTTTGCAGAATTTAATTTAATTTCTATTTATTGCAACATATTTGCTGGCTTAAGGAAAATCACTTATTTTTTTCCATCCTTCAACTGTAGTGGTGTGGGTGTGTGTGTATATGTGTAACATATAGAAGCATTCTGTAACGAAACCTGCTAACGTTTTGGGTCCAATGTAACGCTTGGGTCTCTCTGCCTCGCCCCCTGTTTCCCTTTATAACGGCGTTCTGCTTGAAGCCATGTCAACATGTAGTGATGCCATCCCCCTTCCCTTGCCACCCCTGTGACTTGAGACGCAGCTGCCGCAAGACAATTGGCGTCGCAGAGGACACAGGACAACTGATTTTCCGTCATGGAGCACACTGTGATTTGTCGCAAAGAACTGACCAGTGGCTCAGAAGGGCAGTGGAGAGCTTGGAGGGGAGGGTGGGTCACCAGGCTAGCCTGATGAAAAGTAGACAAAAGAAAATCGAGTGACAATAGGAACAACAACAACAACAACACACACACACACACACACACACACATACACACGCACATATATATATATAGAGGCGCCCAAAGGACTTTATTCTTCTTAGTTTTTCTTGTTTTTTTTTTTCGTTTTGGGCCTAGTTGCTTGCACGTTCTCCAGCTTTCGTTATTTGAACCTGCCCCAAACCGAGCCCCCAATCCCCCTCTCGTCAACTCACAAAACTTTCTGCCTGCCTCGACCAGTCAATGGCTTGTTGACGTTTCATTTATCGTAATCAAGTGCGCAATCAATGCGATGAGAATTGCACTTAAGGATTGTTTTCTGCTCCTTCTTCATTTTTTTTATTCTGCTGGCATTTCCTTCGGTGTATTTGTCGCATGTTGCATGTAGTATTTCTTGGTGCTGCAACGAGTGCCCCAAATTGGCTTATGAATTGCATTGCAATCGTGTTCAGAATGACACTTGGCCACATTTGGAGATTGCTCAAGTGAGTGAAGAATAAGAATGCGAATTGAAAATGAGAATGAGAATGTGAATGCGATTGCTCTAAGCAGCGAGGCATGTGAAACGTTTGCGAATGCAGCACAAAAAAGAACGCAAGTGAAGTAAGGCAAGGACATAATACACATATACAAATTGACAACATTAAAGCAATTAAAAAAAAAATAATAATAATAAAATAAAATAAGATGACAACTCTGACAGACCGGAGAAGTCAACCTGCTCAGATCTAAACTATATGACATAGTGATCCGATCTGGCCAAACTGAAACCCTAGTTTCATCAAGATAGCTGCACAGCTGACCGAGTTCACATAGTTAGTTGGATGAGTAGTCAGTTGGTAATGCTCAAGCTCATGCAATTTTAATGTGGCTTACTTAAGGGGAATATTTCTTGAAGTCTTGCATGTCATTCCTTGCTACCAGTTTCTCTTGCACTTTGTACTTTTCAGCAAATTTATCGATAAACAAAAGTTCTCTTTGAAAAATACAACAAAAAAAAGTTAGCATGCAAAATAGTTGGTGATGAGTTGTAAATATATAGCGGCGACCAACTCTGTGAAGGTTTTCTTTTGTTATTTTGTCGTTTTGGCCCTGCCTGATAATAAGTGGCGCTGAAGTTGAAGTTGCGAGGAAGACGACAACTGCTTTTTGAAATATGCCAACTTGGCAGTTGCCAGCAGAGAGCAAAGGCGGGAGAGGGTTGGCCTAAAGATTGTGCTCAGCACATTTTTAAATTAGTACTGACTGACGGAGGTGCCCAAAAATCTGACGAGGCGAGTGGATGGGCATGGGGGAGGGTTGTGGGGCTAGGGGGTGAAAACTTTTGGCGCAAGCCATGCTAAAAAATGTTTCGCTCACCAAAAATCGTGCTCAAAACTTTGTGGCCGACAGCTCGCGGACTCAAGCTATGACAACTGGCTGCGATAGGCGGGGGCTGTGGGCGGGTGAATTAGTAGAGGGGAGGGGTGTGTGTGTGTGTGTGTGCCGTTGCTACAACTTGATTTTACTATTTTCATTTTTCGTTTCATTTTATTTATTCTATTTTTTGGTTGCTATTGTTGTTTCATTTTTGGGACTGGCGGGGCCTGAACAATGGCCAAAAAAAAGCGACGACGTTGCGCGATATTGTCAAGCGGATGGTTGACAGTGGTTGGGGAGCAGACCAGTTGGGTGGTTGGGGCTGGGTATTCGCAGGCTGAAAATGCAATTTTTGTAGAGCGCAACAACAACAAAAAAAATCGCTCGCAACGACAAGCGACAACAGAAAATTGGATGAGCACTACGACCATGATGGTCTCGGACGGGTGGTGCTGGTCGGGGATGTGGGGACTGGACTGGCTGGATAAACCGCAACAGCCACTAACTGAATCCAAAATCGGAATGAGACAGCTGCAAAAGACTGTCCTAGAGAGAGAGGGAGAGAGAGAGAGAGAGAGATAGAGAGAGGAAGAGGGGAAATGGGGTTCTGGCAACTTTCAGTGCTGCCAGACCAGGCGAAGCATACAAAAATAACCACAAGCCCAAGCTGCACATTATCTATGAATGTGCTTTTTTGCTGCCATGTGTGTGTACGTATGTGTTTGTATATGTGTGTGTGTGTAAGTGTGTGTACATGTGTGTGTCTAGATGCGGGTGTAACGCGGCCGTCTTTTTCTGCTTTTTTGCAACGTCAGTTGGCGCAACAAAAAACTGCAAAACGCAACACAGCGCGAAAGTGAGCGACAGGGAAAGAAATCAAGAGAGTGAAAGAGAGAGAGACAAAGAGAGAGGCTGAGGCGGAAATTGTTTAACAGAACTTAAATCTGAACGAAATTGTTTTTGGTGACAGTTTGTATGTGCCACCAGCCCCCAGCCCCCTCCGCTCCACAAACCCCCTCACTGAACTCAGTACAGAGCTTGAACCTAAACCCAGCCCACCGCCTCGGACCTTGTTAGGCATCAGCAGGCAGCAGCTGGCTGCAATGTTCCAAGTTACAAGCTGCATGTGTGTTATGCCACCTACTTTTCAAACAGCTCCCATTTCGACAACCCAACCCAACCCAACCCCACCGCATAAGCCACTGCAGAGCGTTGCCAGCCTGTAGAGCATACAGCATAGAGTTGCCAGTCACACTTATTAAATGCCAGAGCTAAGCAATAACATTTGGGGCATTGCCAGCTTGTAGAGTATACAGTAGCATTTGAGGCATGGCAACTTGAAGTTTGAGTCAATTTGGCACATTTTTGACTATTGGAGACTCCCTTCAACCATTGCGAACTATCCACATTTCTAACATTTCTGAAAGTTTACAGTTATTAGGCACAAAATTCTGTGCATTCAACATTCGCAAAACCCAGATTATTTCAAATTTTTCAAAGTTTCTTATCGATGCTATAAAAAGTATGACAAAAACTGATTGTAATCATAAATAAATTCATTTAATTTAATTTTTATAATCTTTTAGAATTGAATGCTAAAAGCACAATATAAATGAATTAATTTTGAACCTACAAATTTGTTTCATATTAGTTTCAAATAACTTTTTTTAAAATCAGCGGTTATATTTCACCATTCACACGTTAACGCTAAGGGCAACTCATAACGGAATCGAGAAATGTAACGAAATTGTAAATGTTACAAATGTTGGCCTTAGTGGAGTGCAGCTGGAATCCATTCAATGTCTGAGAGAAGAGCATTTGCCTGATTACTGCTAACCGGTTCTATGTTTGGCAGGCTTTACACAATCTGTAGCAGAGAGGGGGGCAGGGGTTGGTAAAGCAAAAGAGTTGGTAGTGGTGGGGGAGGGTATGTTTTTTGTATAGTGTGTTGCAGTGCGGCAGCTTTTGCAGAGATTTGTTGGCTTGGAAATTGCCCAACAAATTTCTCTTGGCGGGCCACAAACAACAAACCACACACACACACACACATATACGAGTAGGCTAGCCATATGAGCACGTATCTGTGCATCTCTGTGTGTGCAAGTGTGTGTGTGTGTGTGTAGATTACTTACTTTTGGAGCGTTAGTCGTTAGTGGCGTTATTTCATAGTCACGCCCAGCAGCCGCAGACGCAGTTACTTCTGCACCAACAAAACACCAACCCCAGCCTCGGCCTCATTCGCTTGCATGCTCCCTATCATTCCCCCCTCCCCACCACCAACCCCGCTCCCTACCCACCGCTTGGCGCCCTTGGTCGACCTCGTCTGGGGCTACTTAGAAGAGGGCCGCACAAAAGCGCAAAAGAGCGCAAAAAGCCGTTCATTGATAATGCAAACTCAGCACAAAAATATCTTTTGCACATGGCTGAAAGTGGGCACGGGGAGAGGAAGTGGGGACAGGGAGTTAGAGGGGGCCCAGCTACACACATTTATGAAGCCAGTCTAAACTTTTGCATAGCATACCATGTGTGCTTGTGTGTGTGTTGCTTTCTGTGTGGTTCGAGTTTCAAATCATGACCAAAAAATTATGTGGTTGTATTTAAAGTTGCGCTAAGCTTTTGGGTAACTGGACTCTGGACTCTGGACTCTAGACTACAACGGTCTATAGGCTACCTCTAAGCCTACCCCGCCCCATTCCCATCACCATCATCCTCCCCCACTTTACCGAGAGAATTGGGGGCGAAGCTGCCTAATACTTTTTCAGTTAACTCGCGCGTTGATTTCAAGTTGACTTTTGGGCAACGAAACTTTTTGTGAGTGTGGATTGCAATATGTGTGTGTGTGTCTGAGTGTGTGTTTGTGAGTGTGTGTGTGCATGAAATGGTATATGTGGTTTGTACTTAAATTGGACAGCGCTGACCACGCATTGCATTCGTTAGCCAACCGGCTATAACTAAAGTTGACATACCTGCAAATGAAGAAGGAAAGAGGAAAAAAGTCAAATTAGTCAATGGAAAAAATTGCTTTCAATTTGCGCTTACAATTTAATTTAATGTTTTTGGCTAATTATGATTATTGTACAAGCTGAGTAAGGTCAAACAACTGGATTGTTCATCCCACACAATGATTATTGTACAAATTTGTTGCCTTGACGAAGTGGGCGAGGCACTTCGTCTCTTGGAAGGAGAAGACTTCACTTCCGGGGGTCTCCCTGCCTCACAGATATATCGCAACTCTCCGATACCCAACCTAGGAATCTAGCGATATTCGACCAACCCACGGAACGGAGTAGAATCGAAATCTTACACATACAGAAGCTGAGCTAGAACTGAAATTCAACATCAGTTAGCAGTTACAAAAACTGATATTTATGGATTATATAATAGCCAAACGGAATCGAAGGACGATTCATAACCTTTACCGCAACCTTGACACTTTACCTAGGCGAACCGGAACTGGAACCGGAAATACGTTTACCGATAAAAATATAAAGCATACCACAAAACAAGTCAACGATCAGTCAAGCTAACGTGGCCTGGTTCCCCCCTTTTGGTTTTGGTTAATTAGCCACCCGACTAATTCAATCAATACAATCACATTATGCTTGTCATCATCTGACCTAACCTCCCTCCAAAAGAAAAGCCCCATTCAGAAGTAATTTTGGACATGTTATACGGTCATTTCAGAAATTCCATTACGTTGTAGTGGCAAAAAAGAAGAGGAAATCAGGCCGCTCGTTACCGTTATGAGTCGCATTAGCTACAAGGCGGGGATATGCTGGAGGCAGCGGGAAGGGGCGCGGGGGGAGGTGTGTGCAGGAATGTTGCTAATTTCCTAAGTGGCAGTTTGCCAGCGTTGCCAACTCAGTTTGTGACTCACAAGTTCCGTCTGCCCCTCTCTCTCTCTCTCTCTTTGTCGCTTTGAGCCTGGTCTCTGCGCAAATATTCAACTCATTTAACACATTGTCCAGATCCGCAGCGAACATAACCTCAATTTGGAATTAACAACAAGCGGCTAAAATGTAAATAACCAAACCCCAAAAAAAATAAATGACAAAAAGTAAAAAAAAAAACACATAACAAGAGAAAAGCTTCTCCTGCGGCTTTTCAGCTTCGGTTCCTCACTTCTGCTTGTGGGCTGCGGGGAAATGTGAGGGGGAAGTGGGCGGGGAGTGGCGCCCCGCTTCAAGTATTTTTGCATAAATTAAGCATCGAGCCTGCTGGAGGTCCTGACACATAACGGGTATTGCTAATTACGCCATAATGTCCGAAGTGCACAACGTTAACGAACAGAAACCGGAGAGAGAGAGAGATATATATAGAGCGCGAGTGGCAGAGAGCGCATAAGGGAGAGAGAAAGAGAGGGAGTGAGAGAGCAGATGTAAGGCAGGGGTGTACCCAAAAAGCTGGCACTTGGCCTTAGCCAGAAAAGGCAACAAATTAGCATAATAACCTTTAATAATACAAACGAAAAATTAAATAACAACAAGAATGACGATGGCCAAAAAAAAAGAAAAAAAAAATATATTAAATGCGAGCAAAGCAAAAACCGAAATTGTAAACCGAAAAAAAAATAAGCCCGGAATGCTTAGCAGGCAATGGACCTCGCTGGATTTGGATCTGTGGGCCGCTCAAGGGTAAGCGGAGCGAGCGAAAGGTTTACATAAAGTCAGAGAGGTAGAGAGACAGACAGAGAGAGAGAGAGAGAGATGTACAAGCGAGGATTTTTGAAAAAGGAAAACTACAAGCCATTAACGCACATTAGCAGAACTTATAAATTTATTGCCTGTGCGCTCGCCCGTTGATGTCGATACTAGCCAGGGAATGGGGGAGGGGGCGGCAAAAGAAAGGGCATGGCAAGGGAGTAGGGAGAAAGTAGGTGTTGGGCGC
Organism: Drosophila imparisetae; assembly: GCA_035042265.1. Taxonomy (NCBI): domain Eukaryota; kingdom Metazoa; phylum Arthropoda; class Insecta; order Diptera; family Drosophilidae; genus Drosophila; species Drosophila imparisetae. The sequence goes on along the minus strand of JAWNLP010000405.1, from coordinate 702,414 downwards.
AAAGGTTAAGGCCATGCATTTCGGGGGTAGTTCGGCATTTGGCCTGGAACAATAGAGGGTGCTGCTGCTGCTTCAGTGTGAAAGTGAGCGTGAAAAAAAAAAAATATATATATATATATATATATATATCTGAAAAGCGGAAAATTTAATATGAGATTAAAATTGGAATTATGTATTGGATGTGGATGTTGCTGTAACAAAGCTGTTCACTGGCAGCAGAAAAAGACAAGAAAAATAAGCTCGAATTACAGGCAAAAAACATTTAAGGATATAATTTAATGGGACTAAAAACAGTTCACTTTTAATAAAAAATACATTTTAAATTATATTTAAAATTAAAGTGACGAATTAATTAAATTGAAAATGGGAAATTGAACAAATGAAATAAGAGATACTTTGATAATCAGAGTTAATAATGGATGATTCGATTGGTATCGTTAATCTTGGATCAAGTGCAGTACTCTTGATATCGACTTGGTTGTTGATCTTATCATGAATATATATGCTTTTATATGCTCGCAGATGTTGACTGCTGCTTCTTGCATACTCAAGCTGATCTTCATTATACCAATTTTACGCATTTTAAACGGGTTGAGGGTTTCAAGAAAAAAACAGGGGGTGCTGACTGCAAATGTCAGCTGCATGCGAATTGCATTTGCACCGCTGTCGACAGCTTGTTTTTGTTGTTGTTGTTGTTGTTGTTGTTATTGCTACCTGGGATTGTGCTAATTTGTTTTCCAATTTGGCTGCTTCTACCGCGAGCACAAGGGTAATGTGTGAGTGTGTTTGATTCTGATTGTGGCATACTCGTTATCCTTGCCTTACAGCACAGCCAGCTGCATTACAACAACAGCAACAACAAGCAATGAATGGCTAAGAACCAAGCGAAACACAACAACAACAAAATGTGCTACTTAGTTAAATGCACACGTGCTAAATCTCTCGAGCTAAATGCAACCAAATTCTCACTCGCTCTTATGCCAAAAAAAAAACCCCTAAGCCAGCACAACCCACCTTAACCCGATGCACTGCAGCACAACCCTGAGCAGAGAGTGAGAGAGAGAGAGAAAAGGGGAGGGAGATAGACTACTCACACACACAGCCCGCATGCTGCTTATCCCGCAAGAAAATGCAATACAAAATGAATATTTAATTCGACTTGCACAGCTGGAGGAGCAGCGGCGTAGTACGAAATGTGAGGGGGATTTGTTGAGCAAGGGTGGGGTGTGGGTTTTGATGTCGTAGGATCGTGTGAGATTTTGCCAAGTCACGACGCGTGCAAAAATCAACGCTATGCCATACAGAAGAAAATTGCATTTCACTGTTATCGCCACAGATGCTGGCACATTGTGTGTGTGTGTGGTGGTGTGATGTGTGTGTGTGTGTGTGTGGTGGTGTGATGTGTGTGGTGGTGTGATGTGTGTGTGTGTGTGTGATGTGTATGATATCTTAGACTTAAACGTAGCCAGCTAAGCGAAGCCATTAACAGTCGGATACAGCTATACAATGACTGATTATTCTACTAACTTCTAGCCATCTTCAAACTGTTCAAATATTTAATGGGCATACATGAACTATCGATATTATATCGATATGTTAGCTATTAGTACAGTATCGATATGATTTCGATATGTTAGCTATTAGTACAGTATCGATAACTGTAAGTATAATGTAAATGTCGCCTATCATTTATAGATAAGCCGTCGATTTGTCGCATATCTATTATCAACAGATCAAATGAACAATTTAGCAATAATATTGAGAATATGTTTAACAACAAACCCACCATTTGAAACTGATATTATATGCTATCGAAACCAATTCTAAAACGAACGAAGAACGGCATGCAATGCAACTATCGGTAAGTTATCGAAAATAACTATAAGCTGCTCACAAGCTGAGTTAAAGTTTACATATATAAAAATTAAGCTTATGCAAATATTATCAATAGCATTAGCAAATACAAAGCACAATTCGTACAGATTACAGAGTATCTTTAAGTCGTGCACATTCCACAGCAAACCAGTGGCCGTATATGCCTGGCAGCTTTATCAATTCTGTTTGGATTGTTTGTCTGTTTGTTGATATTTATTTGCCGCATAGCGGTGCAAGCATTTTGACCCCGGTTGAAAGCAGACTGGATCCAAAAGGAGTATCCCGATTGTGTGTGTATGTGTGTGTGTGCCATAAAAGGACAGGTAAAAAGGGTTAAAAGGAAACAAAACGGTATTCGTAATTCCCTATAAGAGCCCAATATACAAATGGAACCAATATGAAGAACAACAAGAACAGCTGACGACAGAAAAGCAGCAGTCCTTGTATCCTGGGGATAAGCGACTTGGCAACAACAGCAACATTTTATTTCACTTGCTGCCCCTTTTTTTGGTTTTTGTTTTTCTTCTTCTTTTTTCAATTCTATAAGATGCCAGGATATGTTTGACATGCCCCCAATTGAAATGGAGGCACCTGTCACAATGCACCAGGGAGCAGGAGCAGGACCAGAAGCAGAGCCAACTAAAAAGGCGCTACGGTGTTGGTTCGAAGCGTTGACAGCTTTTAGCCAACTGTGTTATTGGCTAGTCAGTTGAGCGAATTGAAGTCCACAAATTGTGTGAAGTTCAAATGCGAACTGGATCATCTTGTTTGGGTGTCAGTGTCTTTGTGTTTTGATTTGTGAGTCCATATCAGACACGAGAAGGTTTTTGAAAACGGTTCACGAGTGGTTCAGCGTAAAAAGTACCAAAAGCTATGTGTATGACAGTAGAAAGCTATGTCAACTGATGATATACTGAGGATTTACGTACATAATACAGTTGCGGAACGGGTTCAAGAGTGGTTCAGCGTGATAGCTTCAAAAGTGCTCAAGCTGTAGCAATATCAGGTTGATTACTAGACCAACTGATGATATTCAGTTGATGACATATATGGTAGTTGCAAAAAAGGATTACAGTTCAAACTTTGTGTTTCTCTAAAAACCGGTTCAAAAGTGGCTCTGGTTAATATCTCAGCAACTTCTCGAGCTTTACGCATCAGATTTGCAGATGTAGCCTGAAAATATGCTTACAAATCGATGGCTCTCGTTGCATTCGTTGTTTATTCAAGCATTATCTTCGCCTAATCTAAGCCATATTCTTAGCTGCCTTGAAGCTATTTTTTTTATTCGAATTATTATTTTTATTTTTGAATACATTTTATCCTTTTTTTTGGGGCCCTGCAATTGCGTTATTTATCAGCCTCAGCCATATACATAATACACACATATATAAATATACAGTGACTCCAAGCTTATTTAAAGCAGTGCCAAAGAAAAACAGGAATTGCCTGCCATAAAGTAACCATTCAATATTTTTCAAAAATTCCAAAGACCGATGGTAGGTACATGTATTAACCACCAAAATTAATATATGATCCCAATACACTGGGGTTTCCCCACCTGCTAGGTAGGATTATGTAAAAAGTGGCCTATTTTTAGGGAAAATTTTATTTGTACCTGGTACATTGTGGACACCTGGGTGCCATAAAACCCGGATTTAGTACCAAAAGTTGAGTATTTTCGGTATAAATACATCAATACTTCGTAGTCAGTTTAGTTTTATCCTGCATCTCGGGTGCAATAAGCCAACAAGGACTATGGACAATCAGACTATCATTGAACTACGAAAACTCATCCTGGATCGCCACAAAAACGGATATTCACATCGCCAAATAGCTGAAATGATCAATTTGAGCAACTCAACTGTGTATAACATCATTCGGCGCTTCGTCGACGGAAATCGGATTGAGGACAAGGGCAGAATGGCACCAAATGGGATTTTCACCGAAGAGGAGGAGCGAAGGATCATCAGGAAAATAAGGGGAAATCCCAAGCTATCGGCTCCAAAAGTGGCTCAACAGGTGCAGGATGAAATGGGGAAAAAGTGCTGTGTGGAAACTGTGCACAGGTTTCTGCGCAATCTTGACTTAAATGCCCGAGTACCACGAAAAAAGCCCTTTATAAGCGCGAAAAATAAAGGGACTTGGATGACGTTCGTCAAAAACCACTTGGACAAGGATTTGGAGTTCTGGAACATAGTCATAATTGGAGATGCGTCCAAATTCACAATTTTTGACTCGGACGGGCGGAATTATGTGTGGCGACAGTCCAATACTGAGCTGAATCCTAAACACGTAAAGGAAACAGTCAAGCATGGTGGAGGAAGTAGCATTTCATGGGTATGTATCTCGTCAGCCGGATTCGGGAATTTTGTGATTTTTGAAACAACAATGGACAAGAATGTGTACTTCAACATACTAAAAGAAAATTTAGTCCAAAGTGCCGAGAAGCTAGGAATCCGACGTCCTTTCCAGTTCAACCAGGACAACGATCCCAAGCTTAAGGCCAAGATAGTACAGTCCTGGCTCATCAGGAACTGCCCCACATAATAATTCCACCGGCCCAGTCTCCAGATTTAAATGTCATTGAAAATTTGTGGGCTCTGCTGGAAAATAACATCCGGAAGCACAGCGTATCCAGCAAAGAAGACCTCAATACTGCTCTGCGGGATGAGTGAAGCAGAATCAGCCCAAAAACTACCAGGAAGCTGGTATCTTCCATGAATAATAGATTAAGGGAAGTAGTTAAGGCTAAAGGATATAATACTAAGTATTAACATTCGTATTTAAGTTTTTATACGCTAAATATATTATTTTATTTATACTGATCAAAATGAAGCGAGCCCCGAAAAGTAGGCAACGTTTTTACATAATCCTACCTAGCAGGTGGGGAAACCCCAGTGTATTGGGGTCATATATTAATTTTGGTGGTTAATATATGTACCTACCATCGGTCTTTGGAATTTTTGAAAAATATTGAATGGTTACTTTATGGCAGGCAATTCCTGTTTTTCTTTGGCACTGCTTTAAATAAGCTTGGAGTCACTGTATATATATACAAGTGTGTGTGCGTGTATGTGTGTGTGTGTATTGTGTATGCTGTATGTATGGCACTTTTATATTATTACTTTTATGCAGCTGTTGTTGTTACCGTTTCGCCCGTTTTGCTCGTTTTGCTCGTTTTTGTATTCATTGCCTTTTGTTTTACAACAATTGCATGCCGAATTGAGCTCTCTTTTCTGTTGTTGTTGTTGTTGTTGTTGTTGTTGTTGTTGTTGTTGTTGCTGTTGCTTTTTAGTATTTTTGCTAAACTCAGCATTTAAGTTTAGTTTTGGGCAAAAGGGTTGCTGCGTTCTTTGGCTCGCTTTGGGTTTCGGTTGCGTTCGGTTCTTTTCGTGTTGTGGTAAACGTTTTGCATTTTATTTCATTTTATTTCTCGCTTTTCGTTGTTTGCCACAATAAAAAGGGTGCATTTTTATATTTCGCCATAAGTTTTTATGGCTTCCGTGTAAGTAAGTGTGCTTGTGTGTGTGTGTGTGTGTGTGTGTGTATGTGAGTGTGTGTGTTTGTGGCGTCGGCTCTGTCTGTGTGCTCACCTCCGCTCTCCTCCCTTCCCTACTCCTACACCTAACCCTTACTCCGCACAGCCAAGTCGGCATTTAACATTGCCCAACGACTACGCTGCTTGCCTTTCTCCCCCCACACACACACTCTCTCTCTCTCTCTCTCTATATACATATATATCTCTCTCTATCTCTTTTTAGCTGTTGTCGACATTTTGTCAAAAGTTAGTCCAGTCATCCAAAAGCATTGGTCCTAAGGCGCTGGAGCGGGAGCTGAGGACTTGCGGTGTGTCTAAAATGACGCGCCTTTACACTTAAATGTTTTCGAAAGTTCTTGTTCGCTGTCTCTCTCCCTCTGCCTCTCTCTTTCTAGCTTTTTTTGCAACTCTTTGTATTATTATTGTTGGTCGCCTTGTTTTGCACTTTTAATTTGGTTTATTTGTGCAGAGAGTATGACTAAATGTCTGTATGTGTGTGTGTGTGTGTGTGTGTATGTGTGTGTGTGTGTATGTGTGTGCGTGTATATGTGTGTGTGTGTATATGTTTGGGTGTGTGTGTGTGATTGTTTGAGTGTGTGCGAGTATTTAGATTTTAATCTACTTTGCCGTTGCAGCTGCCAAAAACTTTTGACAACGCACTCTCCACCTTTCGACCCCCTTCCCCATCCATAAAAATAATGGTAGTAGGCAGGAGCTCGACTTAGAGATACCCTCAAAAAAGATACCAAAAGCCAATCATTCGAAAGTTGTGCCTGATTTAGGCCCATCGATAATCGATTTTTATCGATATTTGAGAAACACTGGAAGTTTTTGATAAATTGAAATAAGCCTACTTCAACATCGAATTTGCAACTGATACTGCTCAAGAATATATATATATATATATATATACTTTATAACCTCAGAGAAGCTTCTTTCAAAGGGTTCATGTTATACGAAAAAAGCAGGGTATAAGTCAAACTTTCAATGAAAACTATTTTAATGTTGTTATTTATTATGGTGTTAGATGGCGTAGGGGGCTAAGGTGGAGAGATGAGGTGATGTGGGGGTTGTGTAAGCCAGAAAGTTGCAACACATTAAGCGAACGTTGAACTCTAAGTTGCGTTTTGCTTTTAACCCATTTTATTGACTGGCAGTAAAAAATCCAAACTTTCTTAAATGCTCAAGTTAATAATTGAATAATATTTAAAGTGCAATTTGCAAATATGCGCTGAATTATTGATGAGGTGGCAACCCTGTTCTTCTAGCCGCAATCAACCGATTAATACCAAGCAAACAATAATATTCTTAATGAGCTCAAATATTTAATATGCATTTTATAATATGTATTTCCTATTTATAGTCAATTAAAATCAGTAAATAAAACATTGCCAGATACAAATTCAAAGTCATGCATAATGCATTTGTGTGCCTGTGTGTGTGTGTGTGTGTCTATGTGTGTGTAAGAAGCAAGTTACACTGATAAAACAAATTCAACAAATAGTTTGTAACATTGCCTTAATATAAGTTATATTTTAGTGCACATAGTACATAGTCTATTGGTCTATCTATATATATATATATATATATAAATATATAATATATCTACTGATTATATATAACTCAACTTAAAGTTAATCTAGTTTCACTTCTAATGGCTTCTGTCTATGTTATTTCAAGATTATCTATATATACGTCATCAGCTTTAACAGTCGATTCCATTTAGCCATCCATTCACTTAACTTTGTAAAATCCGATCTGTTTTGAAGCCATGTGGATGATAGGCAATACATGCCTCGTAGCCAGACATATCGAATCACTATTTCATATAGCTGCCTTAGGAGAAATATTTGATTTGCTTTGCTGCGAGAGTGCCTAGACGTGCCTAAGATAAGCCTCTTTTTAACCCTGCTCACATTAACTGTGGCAATTCCTCGATCTCTTCCTTAATTCCAACAGCTAACAGCCTGTTGATCGGTGCAGAAGCTAAGTTGTCGTTAAGCTATCGCTTAACAGGGTCAGTTGGTAATCAAATTAGCCAACAGACTGGATCTAATTGAGAGTTGCTATTTCCCATGGCAATCTCAGTTGTACGAATATATACGAATTTGCAGGCATACACAGCTATCCAGCCACCCACCCTCTTCCAGTTCCATAACTGAATTCCCATTGAGAGGCACGATCTTCTTTCGTCCTCGTCGTCGTCGTCGTCGTCGTCGTCGCCGTAGTCGTTTGACTGGAATATGAGGCTCATTCTGCTCGCTCATTTAATAGGCCCCTAGTCAAATGAAATGTGCACACTTGATTGCAACCATAAATTTTGCAGTGCGCTGCTGCCCCACACAGCGAAATCACACACACACACACACTAACAGTCAGTGGGTGGGGTGGGGTGGGTTTGGGGCACCACTGGAACGTGCACAGTAAATGAAATGAAAGCAGTGAGTGTTCGCTGGCCAGTGTTAAATTTCAATGCCAATTGCATACAGTTAAAAGACGAATGCTACAATGTGCAGCCAGAGTGTGGAGTGTGGGGAGCTTACTTCGCTTTATGCTTTTTTACAATTTTTTATTTCTCTTTTTAAATGCAAAGCCACACACGCACACACACACTCATATACAAGCACACAGATACGCACACACAAATATTCTGCTTTTTTGCGGTGCTTTTGAGCCTACGTTAAATGCGGGCGGTCTTTGCTGTTTTTGATGTTGATGTTGTTGTTGTTGTTGTTCTTGTTGTTGTGATTCATCAACTTTTAAATATTATCTGCCTCTTTCTCCCACTCCCTCTCCCTCTGCCTCCCTCTCTGTTTCGCTCCCTCGCCCACTTGCTTTCGCTTTGCAAAAGTAATTAAAGAATATTATAAAAATGGCAAAAGCATAACTGATAAGTATTGAAAGGAGTAAGCGCGTAGAGTGGGGAGGAGGAAGGCAGAGGTGGGAACGGGGGGTATACTTAAATGCTCGCTCAATTAGCATTCAGCGTATTCTTCACATCCTTATTAAAAGTGCTGTGCTTCTATCCCCACCCCCCCTTTCGATGCATTTATTCACTTGGCTTTTCAACAGAAAGCAGAATTAATAAGAAACCCATTTGATAAGTTGACACACCCCTTCCCGCCCACGCACTCAGTCAGACCACACGCTGCGTTTTTATTGACGAGTCGACTTTATTGGGTATTTCTTTTGATGCATTTTTTAACAGTTCTTTCAAATGGCAACAACAACAACAACAGCAGCTGCCGCAGCAACAGCAGCACTATGCGGCCAGCCCGCATATCACACATTATAAACGGTTCTTTACATTTGTATTCTTTAGTTAAAGTTAATTGCAAGCAGCGCAGTCGATGAGAAATTTATATTTAAATCTATGTAAATTGGCTGCGCTTTAATTTCGTAATAATAATAATAACCGTAAACTAAACTCACACACATGCAGCATGCAGCAGCAACAAGAAACGCCCCTTTGTTCCACCTGTGTGTGCTCTGCTCTGCTCTGCATGGGGTGTTTGAGTTGAAGCGTCTTTCAACTATTTCCAATGGAAACTGGGAATTTTGTTACAACTGGAAACTTGCATTAAATGCAAATGAGAAACAATGCAATTGAAAAAGCACTGAGAAATAAGGCTTAAATGAGCAAGAGAGTGACAGCTAATAATGGCACGCACTCTCTCTCTCTCTCCCTCTCTCTAGCTACAGCTGTGACTGTAGCTGTAGCCCTAACTCTAGCTGTTGCTCTCTCCTTTGGAGCTAAATTTATCACAGCTGAAAAGCTAAAAATCAACTCAAAATTCAGAAATGATATTGGCTGCTTTTATACAAAATGATTATCATTTGAGCAGTTTGACCTCTCGTCTACACTAAGTACACCTACACAGACACCCACACCAACACACACACACACACGCACAGTCAGTAACCCCTGACCCTCCGAATACACACACAGAGCTCCTCGCCGCGTCTGGCACAAAGTGACAGAATGCAAGTTAAAACAAGTCTCTTGGGTCGATTTGAATAGTTGTTTCTCAACTGTCCCTTATAGCCCAACAACCCAACCACCCAACCACCCATCCACCCATGCTTCCCCTTCTCCACCTTCAACTGAGTTTGCCATGTCCTAAGGAGCATTGGGCATAGGTTCGTGGCTGTAAATCAAATGTCATGTCAATTTTAATTGCATTTTAATGATAAACGATGGCGCAAACAACGAACTACGAACTACAGAACTATGCAGGGCTCGGGGCAGGGAGAGGGTAAAGGGCAGCAATCCCCTTGGTTCGCTTTATATATGTTGATATATGTGTACACGATGTGCGATAGTTCAAAAGGGTTAAGTTTAACTTGCAGTCATGTGGGTGTGTGTGCATCTGGGTGTGTGTGTGTGTGTGCGTGTATTTGCGGAAAATCAATGAATGCACTCTTCACTTTCATTCAATTTGATTCACACTTCACACACAAACACACACTCTCATAAATTGCCAATTAGCCAGCTTAACATATATTCAAGTTTGTATTGTATTCATAAATATACAATTATGTATAAATATATATATAGATATATGGATATATGTATAGATATATGATTAATTATTTGCTGACACTCGACGCAAATTTGATTTGCAGCTGCATCCATAAGCACTCAATCAGCCAGTCATGCGTTCATCAGTCGTTCATTCATCCGTCTGTTCAAATTATGAAGTCATAATTAAATTATTCACTTTTGAAATACAAAGAATAAAAAACAATTGAGAATTATCTCGTACAGTCAGTGAAAGACAGATGGACGGACATTGTTTACGCAAATGTAAATACATTATTAACATTTTTATTTATTTATATTTATTATTTATTATTATCGATATCGATGATTTTATAGCTCGAAGGAGAAGCTCAGCCAGTAATTGGAAATGTCTGACAAGCAGCAAGTCGAGCAGAAGGATGCAATTCCTGCCAGTAAAAGTGTCCAGGCAAGAGGAGCAAGTGGGCAAAGGGAGCAAGGGGACAGTTGGGAATGTTCGAATCCGAACTGTGCCAAGCTGGAGGCGCAGCTGGAGCACCTGCAGCAGATTATCCTATTCTCAACGAGAGCATGCACAACAACTATCGCAAAGTGGATGAGCTGGCACGTGAGTAGAATATATACACTGGCAGAAAAAATCAATGCGTAATGTGCATGTGCCTATCCTATACAGAAGTGTATTCAAGATTCATTATTGGTCATTTTCAGGCCAATTGGGTGCTGATAGGAATTACGGAATTACACAAGTGATCCTGAGGAGATTAGCGACAACAAGGAAAGGCAGAAGGAGCGGCAACTGGAGGGGAACCCGTCTCTTCTGGCGAGCCTGAGGACGATGATGACTAACAGCAACAAGACAGTCAATGACAACAATTAGAACAACTAAATTGAAAGCATTTAAAGATCGTGCTTATTACTTTGAAAGTTGGATGCAACCCTTCTTGCAGAAGTTGGCATCCCTTTGCTTGACAATGAACATCTGAAAATCGGACTATCCATGCTGAAATGGTTTCGGCAAAGACTGCATGACTATCAAGCCCTGTGCCAACTATAGTAAATGATTTTGAATTGAATTTTAATTAAATATTTAGTTGTCAGTTGGAGGCAGAATAAGGGGAAGCAAAAGATCTCTCTTTCTCTGTCTGTCTCTCTCTCTCTCTCTCTCTCTCGATTTAAGTGGCCCACTTTAGTGCTAATATTGCGAATAAAATCTGAACTTTGTTCTTACGCTATTTGGCATTTTATGATTTTATTGCAAAAACCACAAAAACTAAAAGCAAACAATTAAAAAAAAAGAAAAAGGATATGTGAAATAAAAAAAATTAATGCGAAATTAATTTTTTCTATTGAGCAAAGCAGCACGCTACTTTTAGATGGGTGCACACACACATACACACACATACATACACACATACATACACACATACATACACACACACACACAAACAAACACACCACACCTGCAACAGTCACAGGAAGTGAAGAGCGCAATGAAATGATACGAAACAATTGAATGAGTAGAAAAGTGAATCCCAATTAAACTTTAGATAGTGCAAGACAAAGTGAGTGAGTGAGTGAGAGAGAGAGAGAGAGAGAGAGAGAGAGAGGGAGAGAGCGAAAGAGACAGAAAAAGCATAGGTGATTATTAATACTGCTCTGTTCTGAATAGCACTTTTAAAAATCTTAAATACCCTTGTCGATCAGAATGAGTCCAAAGTCAACTATAAATTGAAAAACTCAACCGATTGTTCCTATGACAGCTCTAACATAAATGATGATTTTTATTACAAATGATAGGTACATAAAAACTTGTTAGATGGATGGAATAAAAATAAAATAAAATAGGAATAAAACGAACTGAGTTAGCAAGACATCAGTTGCAAAAAGCGCATAATTAACGCAATTAAGTCAAAGGAATAAATTTACGGATTCTTGACAATACTTAGTAGGGCTTAGTACCCGCTCAGTCTCAGTTTGTCTGAGGTCAATGCAAAAGGCACAGAAAGCAGAGAATAAAGAATTCGGCTGTCTTCGAGTCTTGAAATGTTTGAATAAATATATAATTATAAACATATATATGGTCGTATATATATATAAATATATATATAATATATAAACAATATTTAAGTATATAGAATAAGTTTTGTATGATCAATGGCAGGCGCTGGGCAATTGTTTGACAACTTGAAAGCATTTTGCCTTAGCCAAAGCTCAGGCTAAAGTTTTTGCAAACAATGGCAATGACTCAACGAGTGCCTCAGCGAGAGAGCGAAAGAGAGTGAGAGATAGAGAGAGAAAGAGAAAGAGAAAGAGAGGGGGAAAGTAAAGTTTTGTAATGCGCTTAAGCATCTTTGTTTAGTCTGCTCTCGTCGTCGCACACAGGTGGGCTGGATTGTTGTTGAAAGCTGTTTGTCGTCGCAGCTTCAGCGCTAGCAGCGAGCATTATAAGCATTATTCCCCCACACCCCACTCCCCACTCCCTACTGTCTCTCTCTCTCTCTCTATCCGTCCCGACCACTACCGTCACACCCCACCCACCACACACCTGAACAAAAATTCCACGCCCCACAAGTGGGGAGCATAAAGAACATATATATACACTTTCCAAAATAAATTTTTAAAAAATTCTAACAATAATAATTTTGAAAGTTTTCCTTAAAAAAAGCAAATTCCAAAAATTCTATTTTTTAAAAATCTTTTTCTGAAAAGTAAATATGCGAACTATTTTTGTTTTAGGAACTTGAAACATTTTAATATCACCCATAGAAAAATTATTTCAATATTCATAGCTTAAATATATTTTCGCTTTAGAAATTTGTTTTCGAGAACATTGATCAGCCAATTGCAACATTATAAAATTAAAATTTGATTTAAAATGTTACAAATTTATATGTTCTGCATCGAGTTTTTGCCGAGGTCATTTCTAGGATTAATAATTTCCAGAATTTGTTTTTTATCTCCGCAACTTGTTTTACGATATTATCTGTGCGGTGATATTCACCGAATCGGCCTAGATTTTTCAAAGTGTGAATTCTGACCATTTTTTGTGCAATGATGCTGATGTTGAGGACGATGATGATGACGATGATGATGATCATTAAGAGAGCGGCACGTTGTGAGCCTATCACGTACATTTGCCATCAATAACGCAACGATTTAACTTGTCTCATCCGCCCCGGGGCCAACGTAGTGCAAAACCCTCAACCTTCCCCCGTCCCAGTGAACCCCCTTTCTCCGCCCATCCGAATGTCACGCCCACCTCGGACACGTACACGCATGCCACATAGATTAGGCCCGTAAGCCAAGCAACGACTGAATGCCATATAGATAAATGCTCTCTCTCTATCTCTCTCTGTCTGCCTGTCTGTCTGTCTCTCTCTCTCTCTCTGTCTCTGTCTCTCTCGCTAGTCGTTGTCAAGTATTGTTTATATTTTTTGTCTATGTGTGTTAGGCTATTTATCGATATACAAATATTGGCAACTTTCTGACTGGGCACGTAGCACAGTCAACAAGAAAAGAAACAGGCTAAATCTAGCTAAAGCCAAATGCAAATGTGCTCGAATTGTGATAAAAAACAGAAATAAAAAGCAAGATGCCAAACAAATCCACTTAGCTGCTAATTGACGGCAAATCAGAGAGCTTGCCTAACTGCTCCTGGAAGTGCAGTCAGCCCCATAACCCGGTTCCACCTCCAGTCCCAGTTCCAGTTCCATTTCCACGTTCGATTATCATCTTTTTGCTTAGCTGGTGGCTTTATCTTTCTGTTGCTGCTGCTGCTGCAGCTTCTGCATCTGCTGCATCTGCTGCTGCTTCTGTGTTTCTGTTTCTGTTGCAGTTTCAGTTTGTTTCTGCCCAAAACCCATTTGAAGCAGACAATAGACAAGAGTGATGGGTTTGAGGAGACAGGAGTTGCACACTCGCTCTCTGTGGTCAGTGGACAAACAGCAAATGCGATAGAGAAAGAGAGAGAGAGAGAGAGAGAGAGAGAGAGAGACGGGCAGGATAGCAAGGGCCACATGAAAAGGGACGCGGATGGGTGATAGGAGGTGCTAGGTGAAGGGGCGGGGATATGTCCAGCGTTAGTCTTAAAAATACCCATGAGAGTTGTCGAAGGCATGTTCCAAACATTTTCAAGCTCAAGCTTTAAATGGCAGCCCAAAGACAGCTTGTTCAATCACACACACACACACACACAACATACACAGGCAGACGCACGTCAGTCGCATAAGAGTTGCCTGTTTGGATATCAAATGGTCAAAAAGTAGACATTTGCTTAAAGAATAAAACGAAAAAAAAAAAGAAAAAAACACCAACCAAGCATAAAACTATAAAGTAAACATAAACTAAAGGAAAAAGAAGACAGGCTCTTAAGGGGCAAAGACAGGGCAAAGACAAGCGGAATGCTGTGGACAACAGAGAACCAGTCAAGCTACTCAGTTGTTACTGTATTTGTTGTTCATGTTGTTGTTGTTGTTGTTGCTCTTGGGCCAAAACCAGAATCGTTGAACAGTCCAGGCAAAAAAAATGGGTTTGGCTCTCAAAGCTATGCAGAAGATTGAGAGGAGCAGAGTGATGATGTATAAAGAAAAACATAAGTGAAAGTGATAATCTCTCTCTCTCTCTCTCTCTCTCTTACTCCTTATATACAAGGTGTTAATTATAGGAAGAATATCAAACCAGACAGAAAGGCAAACCCAAGAATTTAACCTGTCTACATCAAAATTTCAATATAAATTGAAAAGATTGATGGTGATTGATTGTTCCAATGACAACCATATGATATTGCAGATCGATGTTGATGAATTTATGATCAGTTTAGATCGATTAGCTTGATTAACGAAAATGTTGTTCATACAAATGCTCAACTTTCGACCGATGGATCCTATAGCTACATAAATACTAGCAAAAATTCAGGTACATGCCAAGTATCATCAAGGTAGCTCTAAAGCAGACTGAGTTCACATAGGTAGGTGGATGGATTGATACTGCTATAACGATTCGACTGCTTCAATCATAATTAGAAATAAAAAACAATATATATAAATATATAAAAGAGTGCTATCAATGGTAAAAATATCAATTAATCACAAACTAGGCAAGTGCAAGCGAGACAGAGCAAAGTTGAAACTTTGTCATTGATCAATTCAAACGCTCAATCGCTCAATCATTCAATTATTCAGCCGCATGTCGTCTTTCGGGTTGCATTTGACAGGGTCGCAACTCAGAGAGCTGTCAGTGGTCAGTTCTTCTTCCCCCATTGTTGCTAGTAGCTGCTCTCCCTTCCTGTCTCTCTGTCTTTCTCTCTCTCTCTCTCTTTCTCTCTCTATCTCTCTCTTTCTTTTTCTAACACTGGCACCAATATACTTTGCTTCGTCTTTTTTTTGTAACTTAAAGTTTGCGTTTTAGCTTTAGCTAGATTTATGTTTTCCTGCTTGCGTTTGCAGAATTGTTGTCGGAAGTTTTTTGTGCACCATCATGTCGGACACACACATGTGTGTTTGTGAGTGTTCGTATGTGTGTGTGTGGATTGGAGCCAAATAAAAGTTCTAAAAAGATGTTTGCTAAATAAAAAAGTGCGCCCGAAGTTTGAGCAGCAACTGAAACCGAGTAGTATGAGACAGCAACTGAAACCAAAAATATGTTAAAAGCCTGCCAAAAACAGGAGCAGAAGCTGCTACAGATGGAAATTGGAAAATGGCCGAGAGAAGAAGTCGAAGAAGAAGACAGAGCAGCTTGATGCGTCTTTTGACTAACGTCTTTGACATGGGAATTTTTTTTTGCTTTTTGTTTTTTTGAATTCCGACCGTGATTTCAAGTTCTTCTGTTGAATGTCCTCTTCGGCCTTGGCGTGTGTCTGATTAGCGTGTGTGTTCTGTGTGTGTTCTGTGTGTGTGTTGTGTGCAACTTATGTTTCGCATCTTTTACGTTTTCGGCATTTGGTTTCCTTTTTTTGGTTTTGGGTTTCTGGTTTCCACTTTCATTCCACGGCTGCTGTCGCCACAAACAAACAAACAACATGTTGTCCAATTAGCCCCAGCACAAAAGTCACAGAGTCTCTCTCGCAAGCTGCCTCATTTTTGTGGCATCTACTTCAAATGTGCGACGGTGCCGCAGGGCAAGGCTAATGTAATACCAAAGTGTAGTCATTAGGCTACTTCAAAAGCTGACCCCACAATCACAGCCCCAGGTCATCTACGTACAGCCATGGTTCAATTACACAGGCTCTACTACTTGAGGGTTGCTAAAAGGAACACAACTTGAGAGAGACACAATGTTGCCAGAGACTTATGTTGCAACACAATATGTGTGTTTGTGTGTATAGCCAAGATGGATTTCAAACAACCAAAAATTCAGATTAGTTTGGGGCTTGTTGATGTTTTCTATCAAGTGGCCTTCAATCTGCAGACTTCTTCAGTTCTCTCAATCAAGCCTAAGGTTAGTCAATCAATGAAATATTGTGTTTAGTTGTATCCTTATTATCAATCAACGAACAACAGCTTGGAATTTTACTTGTTTATATCTTTCCATGGAGATCTTTAGTGTCAATCAACGATAATCAATCAGAAAAGAAAGCTACTAATCCAGCATGTATCTTCATTTGTTTACATCTGAAACAGAGCTTTTAAGCATTGCGTTAAGTTCACCGAATGGTCTGCAATACTATAGGCTGTACTTAACTCTCAATCAGCTACCATCAATCAGGCCTAGTTGGTCAATCAAAGCTGGAGCACTGTTTTCAACAGTTGCTGTGGCGCTTCCAATTTGCCAACTGTAACAGAGCACAAAGCACAAACACAAATACATCTCATCAATCTCACCTAGTCCCTCAATCAAAGCTTATGACCTTTGCTCCATTAACGGGTCTTTTGCCGCTCAAAGCTCTTGGCTATCATTCATGCCGACTAACCGCAAAAGCTTAACCCACGCACTCGACTCTTTTTTCTCTCTCTCTCAGCTCGTTAAGCGACTCGTTAATGACGCAATTTCCGTGCAGTGACCACGGTGAGACCTGACCCTTTGGGGTCAGCCAGTAGATACAGATATATATGTATATATATATATATGTCTTTATATATGTATATTTGTATTGTGTATATAACTTCCTCTTTCTGGCTAATTAGCTTAGCGCAGTTAAATCGTCTGCTTGTGTATTGAACAACACACTCAGAATACATTTCTATGGCATCGATGGAAGTTTTCAGTTCCCTTTTATTTGTTGTTGTTGTTGTTGTTATTGGGGGTGCCCAAAATGGCAGACAATAAATAAAACACACACAAACACACAGAGAGAAAAGGCAAAAGGGGTTGCTACGGATTGCTAGATTGCTTGCATTGCTGTCTCCAAAACATGCCACAAGAACAAACATATTATATATGAGGCTGACAGAGAGACAGGGACAGCGAGAGAGAGAGAGAGAGAGAGAGAGAGGTAGAGAGATACTTAAATAGATGGAGAAAGAAACCCTTACACGACATTCTTACACAATTCCAGGCCATTACACTGAGAAATGTGACACAATTTGAATAACATTTAAAATATAAAATTGAGCATCAATTCGGCCAACAGCATGGGAATGGGCAATGGGGCAAGGGAGTGGTGGAAGGAGCGGCGAAAGTGGTTGTTAACCCTTTCAAGCAAAAACAACACACTCAGACTCACACTCACACACACACACACTCACAGCAAATATTGAGGATGTAAACAATGCTAGCTCTTTCGACTAGCAGACATCCAGCATGTATTCCAAATTCGATTTTATAATCCATATTTTATACTCTATCCTAGTTAGATAAGATAATTCTCTTGAAATTAAGTTGATATTGCAACCCTTTTTCAATTGAGAATACAAATTGAGAGAGATTATACACTAAATTTACATAAAATGGAGTGAAATAATCAGCGGATTCCAATAATGATAATAATCTCAGATTATACATTATATATAAGTAAACTGATCCAAGGAATCGAACGGAATATGAAAATGCTGCATTACTGTCAATTGCAGATGTTCAAAGCAATAATGTGAAACGTCTATAAATAGGTACGTATTATCTTATGTCAGCCATTTACAGGGTATGACAAGCAGCGGGAAATTGCATTGACAGTCTAGAGACCTGCCCCACTCATTGCCTCAAGCAGCGCCTACACATCTTGTTGTTTCCCTTCCTATTTTATGCCCTGAACCCATCGCCAATGGGCATAAGGGAGGGTATAATGAAGTTCTGCTTGAATATGTAACAGGCAGAGAAAACCATCTACTAGTCCATCAAGTATATATATTCTTAATCAGCATCAACAGAAAAATTGATCTGACTGTCAACAGACAGGGACTTCAAATATAGTACATAAGTTCTCGCATTGCACGCGCATATCGATATAAAGCGAATACCGATAACAATTTACGATTATTATCGATGTATTATCGGTAAACATTTAATTAATTTTACCAAAATACACAGCAAGCGCACACATACACACACACACCCACGCACCGGCTCAACAGGGTATCTGCAAGCGAGCTCTCTCGACTAGAACATTCTTACTCGTCTTTTATTTATTTTTATTTTTTTTTCGGTTTAGGGAAGTGAATGAATGAATCTTGGGGCTCTCGCTCATCAGCGTCTCGTGTCTGCGGCGGCCTTTTTCCACTTTTCTTCTTTTCCTGTTTTCTTAGCTGTGTTTTTGTTGTTGTTATTGTTGGCGTTGTTGGTGTTGTTGTTTTTGACTAAATTGCGTAAATTATTGGCATATGTTGTCTTCGGCGCAATGAGACACATTTGAACCCTTTTCGTTGGCAATGTCGACCAGAGAGGATGTCGCTGAAATTGACAGTCGCACATTGTTGGGGCGCGGCTGAGTGGTGGAGTGCAGCGAGGGGATTGAAAGAGGGGTGGGGGGTGCGGGGTGCGGGGTTGTCGGCATGGTAGGTACAGATACTTTGGCATGGCATTTCATTCCAATTTTTAGCTGGGGCTGCTTTCTGGCTGCCAGTTGCCTGTCAGTTTCGCTCGCTTCGTTTTCTTCCCCCCTCCCCACCCTCACGGTCCCAGCTGGGTAGCTCTTCCTTTTATTTTCTTTGCTGCTCCTCTCTATCTCTCTCACTCTCTTTTCTTTTTATCATTTGTATTTGTTCCCATTCCTTGGCATTTTATGTGCGCTATTTCGCGAAGTAGAACAATAGCCACGATGCTGCAACTGGAAATGGAAACTGCGAATGGGTCTTGGACGGATACACTCAAAGAAAAAAAAACAAAATAAAACAAAACAACAAATAACAGAACTAAAATAAAGTACGCTTGATAAGCGTAACATCTTTCGGATGGGCAACAGCATTTGCCACAAATCCATAATTCCTTTGCCAAAACACACATTTCTTATTTATTTGAAATTCTTATGCTCAAATTGAATAAGGCAAACTAGGACATTGCTTTTGCCAAGTGTAGCTGGTAGCTTGGTGGCTTGCCTGGCCGTAGGACCTACGCCGACACATTCATTCTACGTTTGCTCCTCCTGCTCATCCTCCCCCTCCTCCTCGTTCTTCAGCCATCTCCTTCATCATCTTCCACTTCTTCTTGTGTAGCTTTATGTGCTCTTTTGTTACAACTAAACGCGATGCGATGGCGAACTCCGCCACTACAAATACTTCATCTGCTTTTTTAGCTACTTTTTGTTCATACCAAATAGTGAGAGAGAGTGAGGGAGAGGGAAGACACCCTCGCTCACTTTGCTTTGGAGTCCTTTTTCTGCTGGTGTTGGTGCTATTCCAACTTTATTGTCTTGCCAAAGAAATAGACTTTTAATATACTGCTAGAACCCAGCACAGAACACAATATATATAAAGAATGTGTGTTTGTTTGTGTATGTGTGTGTGTGTGTGTGTGTGTGGAAATATTAGGCGATTTTGCCAGTTCATTGACTTGCCACAACAATAGTTTGAAGTTTGTCTGCCAAAATATGAGCAAGCATTTCAAAACATAACCCCTAAAAAGTTAACTAAAAGCGCATTGCAGCAACACATAGAAATGGACCAGGCACACTTGTGGCAATAAAAGGAATCGAATTGAATGAGAAGAGAGAGACAGAAGCGCGGGGAGAGAAAGAGTGGGGGTTGGGTGAACGAAAGGATAACTGATCAAAAGGTGATCCTGCTGTGAAATAACAAATAAGAAAAACATTTGTTGTTGAGTCTATACTGAGATCATTGAGATATTCTACAAGCCACTGAATTTTGTTTAAAAACAGTAAATATTTGGTAACAGTATTTGGCTAAAAAAAAAGAAACTTTTTTTTGTAACAATGGCCTGTCAACAGAAGATAATCAAAAAATACATTGAACCATCGATAATAACGAGATTTTTATAGCTCCAGCAGGCAATCGAGCCAAATATTCTATAAAGCAAACATATTTAGTTTCGAAAGATAGAAAATGATTTTTTCGTATTTTTGCCAACTGAAAGCAGGACCGAAAGAGAAGCTCAGCCAGTAATTGGAAATGTCTGACAAGCAGCAAGTCGAGCAGAAGGATGCAATTCCTGCCAGTAAAAGCGTCCAAGCCAAACAGTTGCAGCAAGGGGAGCAAGTGGGCAAAGGGAGCAAGGGGACAGTTGGGAATGTTCGAATCCGAACTGTGCCAAGCTGGAGGCGCAGCTGGAGCACCTGCAGCAGGATAACCATATTCTCGACGAGAGCATGCACGACAACTATTGCAAAGTGGATGAGCTGGCACGTGAGTAGAATATATACACTGGCAGAAAAATCATATATTTCCAGAAGTGTATTCAAGATTCATAATTGAAAAAATCATCGAAAAGATCGTATTTATTAGCTTTGTATGTGGCACAGTTGGGCAGGGCACGAAAGAAACTCAGATTTAACAAGACTTTTTGAAGCAGCCTTTATTAAGTTTGATGGAGATACTTCCTGCTCTACACACTCTCTAGGCTAAATCATATATACACCCCCCCCCCCCCCCCTCCCACATTTCGATTTTGGGGAGTTTGGTTTGAGTAGTCCTGCTTTGTCATTTTTATTCAATTTGTTGACCTTTGTGCTTAGTTTCCTGCTGCTGCCACTCCCAAAACAAATTAGTTGCCAACTGTCCAAAACAAATGTTGCGTACGCACCCAGCCCCCAGCCCCCGGGTCAACCCCACTCCTCCGCCTAGACAATGTGCTGTTGTTTGCCTGAAGTACATATATAAAAAGTATAAATATATTGAACATATATGTATATATAGTATATGCATAGGCAAAATCATATCAAGCTCAGCATTTCATTCATAATATTGCTGATGAGCTGAAGCTGACTTAGCTGACCTGACTGACTGGTTGTGTGTCCGAGTGTGTTGGTGTGAGTGTGAGTGCGTGTGTGTGGGTGAAGTAGGAGTAATAGCCAGTGGGATTTGCCGTTTGCTAATGGTAACTGCTTGGGCTATAGTCCGATTTTAAAGTCGATTTCGATGTCGATTCTCTGGCTGTGTTTACATTCTCCACTTTTCAGGTAGCTCGATTGCTAGCCAAAAGGTGGGCCAGAGGGGGGAGGGTTGGGGTGTCAAAGAGAAAGAGGTACCTTCTGCCGGGACGAGGAGAGGCATTGTTGGCATTTTTTTTTTTAAATTTTTCTTCATTTCGTTGCTTCCTCTTGGCTTGAGCCACTAGGTCAAGAGGTCATGCCACATATCGAGCTGCAGTGTCGGGGGGCACGGAAGGTGTGCGGGAGGGGGCCAAAGTGCAGGAATTTTATCAGTGGAAATGCGCACTCAAAAGTGAGTAGAAATTGCTGCATGTGCCATGCTAAATTTCACTACACAAACTTTGTGGCAAAAAAAATAGAAGAAAAACAAACTTCTACTGAGATGCTCCCCTCTGCACCCCTCAGCTTTGCGCCCGCTTCCCGCCATATTTTGCATATTTTGCAATGCAATTTTTATTTTCATCCGGTTATAATTTCATGTGCTTCTTCTTCTTCTCGCCTACCACTCTGGGTTTGATTTGAGCGCAAATGCACTTGAAGTTTTGGCATTGTTGTTGTTGTTGTTGCTGCTGCTGTTCAACAGGAAACCGGAAGTCGAAGCCGAACCCAAACAGAAGTCGAAACTTCTGGCAAGTAAACTAAACTCAAACTAAACTAAACTAAACCCTAAAACCCAAGCCCATACCTCTTCGAATGTGAAAGCAAACAACTTTTGCTCCGACACCACCTGCTAACCACCTGACCCAAGAAGGCACTTCTCGAAGGGAGAACCACCCACAGAAATTACTTATGTATATTATTGTTGCCGTTGTTGTTGTTATTGTTGTTATTGTTGCTGTTGTTGTTGTCGTTGTTGCTGGTGGAGTTGTGAAGTAGGTCATTAGGGGTGTTGTACGCCCGCTGGGCTACTTGAATTATTAAATGTTTGCTCATATAGCGAGTGGAACATTTTGAAGGCTTTTCCCCATTTCCCATTTCCCAGTGCCAGAGTTGCAATCCGACTGACGCTCAAATGCTCCGTAAAAGTTTTCCGACTGAGAATAATAATAAAAAAAAAATAAAACAAAAAACAACGACCTCAACGGACTCTTAAATTTTGTCGTGGGAATATACCCTATAAAAATATTGCAATTTGAGCTGTACACAACGACAAATGCATATTCCCAGCCACAGTATGCTAGATATGATATATGTGGCAAGCGCTTATATCACAAAGTATCATCTTCCAGTATTATCTTTACTTATAAAAAATGATTCCCGTTTTTTATTAGCTCAATTTTGAACTAATGAGAGTACAGAGTATCTATTTGCTACTTATTGGTCTGCTTCTAATGCAAGTCTCTAATGAAAAGTTGTGCAACTGCAAATTTGACTCATTTCTTACCAGCGCCCTTTGTTAATTTGTGATTTGCATAACCAGAACTTACCTGTGGGAAGAGAGAAAGAGAGAGAGAGAAAGAGAAGGATAAAATAAATATTATTAGTAATTGGTTGCACAATGTTGTTTCACTTGTTACTACAATTGGAAAATAAATTAAGTTACTCGGCCGTAAATACAGTATCCTAAACTTATTCAACATCAAATAGGAAATTTGCAAATCACATTAATATTAATTGAATTGCTTAAATTATCTCATAACAATTTACACTTGACTCACAAACAATGTCGACTGTGTAATACCCATTGAAAATGACCTAAAGTTTATCCTTTTATTTTTTAATTATCTAAGCTTAATTAATGTAATTAATTAATCCTAAATGTTTAAATGTAACCAAATTAAATTAATTTTTTTAGATTATCACTTTACTAAAGTGGTCAAATTCCTGCACTATGATTGAATAATAACTTAAATTTACAGGGCATGGGCCAAAAGCTCAACTGTTGTTTGTATATGGTTCCAATTGAACTACTATAATGTTGACTGAGCGGTACTCTTGAGAAGACACACACACACACACACACATAAATAAATACATGTACGCATACTTAATATATATAAATATATATATATATACACACATATATAATATATATTTATATACATATATACCACAATAAAATCTTCATTTATGCTAGCAAATTGTTCTTACTTTCAACTAAAACCAAACTTGGCATTCTACATTACTTATGATCCACACACACACATACATTGTTACACAAGCAGCTGGTCAAAGATTTGTTCGTTTTACGTCTTCAATTTGTTAGGGATATGATTGTGTCCTCGCTCATATTGGGAGTCGTGCAATAAAAAGTAATTGCACTTTTAATTTAATATAGCACCCAAAAAAAAAGAGAACAAAAAAACAGCACAACAACTAACAAAATATATATTCTAACCCAGTTTGCAATAGTTCCCACACACACACACAAAAAAAAAAAAAAAAAAAAACAAGCGATGCATGGCAATATTTGCTGTCTGTGTCTGAAGTGTATCTCAATGTGTCTCACTCGCTCGCCCTCTATTTCTTTCCCTCTCTCACACACACGCCATACATTGTATCCAGTGTAGCATCATCATAGATGTATCCAGTTGTCATTGTTGTTGCCCATCTCTCTCCCCCCCCCCCCAGCCTCTCTCTCCGCTATGCTCTTCCAGCTGCAGGCACTCAGCTGTTTTGGCTCGTTGCTCATAAAACTCACTCAAGTAAAAGTACGAATGCTTTTCGATATGAAATGCATGAAACTGACAGCCAAACATATTGCGCCGCAATTTTTACCACAGCAGCAACAAACATCCAATTCTGAACCCCTTTCCCCACCACCACCACCCCCGTTCACCCATTCATTCGCTTCGCTGCCCCACCACCTCCGTTTATAACCAGTTGGCTGACTGTTGGTTACCACTTGGCCATTGCCTCGCTTCATCGCTCTGAGCCAGAGAGCTGCTTCTATCAAACACTTTGCTATCTACATATCTACACTCAAAGAAAATATTTATTCCAAATATATATATATTTATTTCTTTTTTGCTTTTCAAGGTATATTTCGAAAAAAAAAAACAAGCAAAACGCTTGCACTTTATCCATAAATCCCAAAAATTATTCAAGATCCAGTTTTTTTCTTGCATTTCTATATATTTCCTTATATCCCAAGTGCAACTTAAATTACAATAATTCAAAGGAAGTTTCTAAGAAATGATATAGAAATTCTTGAGCTTATATACAAGTGTATCTTTGAAGTTTTACCCATCTGCAATTCAACACTCAAACAAACACAAAAATGCATCTGTGTAGACATGTGACACACATAGTTTTTCGCACAGTGTACCCCAATCCACTACACTTTTTCGCATTTCGCTGCGGACTGAGGCTATTTGGCATTGTAGTCGTTGTAGCCTTTTTTATGGCAAAAGGATATTTGCACACCCACTCTCTCTCTCTCTCTCTCTCTCTCTCTCTTTCTCTCTTTCTCTCTTTCTCTCTCTCTCTAGATCTCTCTTAGCGCATCAAAATGCATATTGTACACTCGACAAGATACTCGCGCGCTTTTAATATGCAACTTGGCAACTCAGCAGTCAGCAATGGGGAAGTGTTGTCTGGGTGGTCGTGGACGATGCTTGACTGTATTTAGGTTATGGGTTATATCCTTGGTGGGCTTTTGTGAGCCATAAGCACAACGAACGTTGATGTTGTGAAACATAAAACCAAGACCAAGCTGATAAACTTTAAATAGGTTTTAGATTTACAAGTTAAATGCACATTCAAGTAAGGTCCTTATGGGAATCGGCATCGGCCGATTTCCATCGATAGCTAATTGGTCGGACTCTTATCTTATCATAAGCCACCAACTATTTGGCAATACCTTTGTTCTATTTGATTTCGTATATTTAGTTAGCTAAAAAAAAAAATGGACAGATGCAATGCATAATCTTAATTTATCATCATTTAATGGGTCGACGAGTTGTGATTCTTTTAATCGATAAGAAACGATAGATAGCCATGCCGGTTAACATTGAATGGCTTTAATTAAAGTTAATATTCAAATGAAAATTAAAACTGTCAACGATTAAGCAATCGAAGCGTATGTTATCGCTATTGTTATCGATATGCATATTTACCTGCTGGAATGGTTCGGCTCGTGGGCAAAGGGCTCGGCATAAATATTACGCACAGGCGGCACTCGCCGCGGCAATGGAGGCGGCACCGGATTATAGCCATCCATAATGGTATCACAATCGGAGTACTTCATCGATTTCATAGTCATTTTGGTTTCGTTTCGTTTGCTGCTGCTGATTTTGTTTCGTTTTTTATTATAAGTGCTATCGGTTTATCGTGTTTGTCTTTATACTCCACTCCACCACTCTACACACTTCACACACTCCACACTTTGCACAAACAGTCGCGTTTTACACACGTTTTACAATTTGCTGCGCTCGCTGTTTGTTTGACACTTTATTTGCATTCACATAAATATGTGTATGATAATTTCAGTGTAATTATTATTAATTATTATTGGCCACGTTGCATTTTGTTTGCATTTCAATTAATCATCGCACCAAGTTCGATTTGCAATAATTATGCGTTATCAGTCCGGGATGTTTGGCAACCACTCTCTCTCACTTTCTCTCCCTCTCTCGCTCTGCTCTCTCTCTCTCCGTACTTGCCCCCAAACTGGCGCTACTCCTGCTGCTGCTGGTGCTCCTTGCTGTCCAGGGGGCAGGCACTGGTGGAGAGGGCTGCTGCTGCTGCTGGCATCGCTGCCGCCGGCAGCACTTTTAATTGAATGCAAATATTCATTTACCTTTAAACGGTCTCTGTCTCTGTCTCTGCCTCTATTGCTCTCTCTCTCTCTCTCTCTCTCTCTCTATCTCTCTCGCTCTTTCTATCTCTTTCAGATAGCTTAAACACTCGCTCTTGATCTCTCGCTTGTTGATTTTGTTATTGCTGCCTTCACATATTTGATTTGCGACAAGTGCTTAAAAAGTGTTTACTTTTGATTAATTTTTGATATTGACTGACGCCTCGTCCTGTGAGAAAAGGATTAGATAAAAATAATAATATGATGAGCATTAAATATAGTTATTTCGATGACCACAAACAACAATACCATTTACGCTTTCTCGTTTCAGTTGCGGTTCCCTTTCAGTTTCATTTGATGTCTCCATTCACGTTTTACAAAATTAACTCGAGACGAGTTAATGTTTATACCTCTGTTTGAGCCAGGCAAACAGATGCTGGATAGCTTCTATTTTTTATTATAATTTTTTTGATTTTATAAATTATACTATTTAAATATGTTTCTTCATGAATAAAAACAAATTTCTCAAAGTTGATCTATTTTACTTAAAAGTTATTTATCAAATCAAATTTATAATGCTCAAGTTGAATCATTTCTGGCACAACTTAAGTTTTGACAGTTAAATGCTCAATAAAATTCAATTTTAAACACTCCAAGTAACAAGATCTAAGAATTTCACATTTTGATGCCCAATTATGGACTTCAATTGTTGCACAAATGGTGCTTTTCAAATACACATACGAAAATATAATAAAGAATCCATACACACACATAAGAATCAAGCGAGACCTTATCAATTTATGTTGCTCGTTCAACTGGAAATTCCAAAGGATTGGAATACCTTATGTGCAATGTGTACAGACTACCCATACGAAGCTAGACACACACACACAGACACACACACACACCGGCACACAAACAGACACTTATTTCCGGCCATTTTTCGGAAGGCAGCATTGTGAAATAATTTCGAGCATCGATTTTTAAGTATCGGCTCAAATGCAGCTCAACTCGAAATCATCTTTTGGCTCAACTCCAACCCGAACCGACCTGTACCTCAAAGGGGGCGAGGCCGAAAATAAAACCCAACAAATGGACGCATCAAATTTGCTGTGTACACATTGTGTATGTGTGTTTTGTCCGCCTACCCCTTAATCCAAGAGCCCCCCGATTCCAGCATCTGCGCGTTCAGTTCGCAAACAATCAAAATAAGTGTGTAACTAACTGTATCTGTCTCTGTAGGAATAGCTGTAGAAGAAGATATATCTGTATCAACATATGTAGCTAAAGCTGTAGATATATCTATGGCTAGATGTATCTACAGCTCGCTGTAGTTGTATCTGTATCTGCTTCCACAGTTTCTGTTTCTGCAGCTGTGACAGGATCTATACCCAGCTGTGGATGTATCTATAGCTAGAACTGTTACTTAACTATAACTTAGTTGTATCTATGCCTAGTTAAAGCTGGAGCTGTATCCTTATCTTTACAATTGTATGTGCAGCTGCATCAATACCTTTAACTGTATCTATAGCTATAACTTTAGATGTTTCTGAAGCTGTGTTTGTTTGTGTATCTCTTAACTTTACCTGCTCAAGCTATATCTATAGTAAGCTATATCTGCATGTGTGTGTGTGTGTGTATCTGTATCTGTATCAGCATCTGGGTATCCTTAGTTGTACTTGTATCTATATCACAAGTTGGCATCTATCTAATTCCAATGCTCAACATATTTGTTACACTTGCTCTCTGAGCTGCTTTTGGCTTTTGGTCTGACTGTCTGGCAGCCAGCCTACAAGTTGCTGCTGCTTTTGTTGTTGTTGCTGTTGTTGTTGTTGTTATGTATCTGATGCTTGTATCTCTCTAATCACAAAATCCCACCCATGATGTACACCAGCAACAACAGCAACACACAAATATTCAAAGTCATCGTGTAATATTGAAAAAATAAATACACACATATAATATATACACAGATATACAAGAGAAGTGAGGGGGAGGGAGAGGGGGCAACATCATCGACAGGCGGTCTGGGGGAGGGGCTGGAGGTATCTGAGTACTTGAGGCCAGACAAGAGGCAAAGACGCACGCCAATGCCAAACAATTTCAAATGTAATCCGTTATTGTGGTCGACACAAAAAAAAAAAACCAAGAAAAGAAAAGAAAAAAAAAGCACAAATATGTATCTGGAAGATACATTGCCCGGCGAGTAGCTGGCGGGCATATCTTGTGGATTTTCATTTCAAATTAAATTTATGAGATGGCAGAAAATGAACAAAAATTGAATTACAAAACGTGGCGTGAAGCCGCTGCCCGACAGCCAAAGTAGCTGGGTGTATGTGTGTGTGTGTGTGTGTATAAGTGTATGTGTGCGACACCTGAAATGAACCACAATAGACGCTGATGCTGATGCTGATACTGATGCTGAAACTGATGCTGATACTGATACAGATACAGCTGCAGACAACAAGCGGTGCTCAATTGTTTGTGGCTGGCAATCGTATCGAAATGCAGCAGTGCAGCTAATTTTCGATTAATCAAAACCACATCGCACTTGGAGTGCAACACACACACACACATTTGGGCGGGGAAGAGGTTGGGCGTGGCACATTAATTAACACACCGAGACAACAAAACACGACAATGAGCTGGCTAGTTTTAGCGCAGCCAACTTCCTTTGACACGCCACAGTTACTAGATACATTTGTATCTTTTTGGTTCAACATCAACGTCATCATCATCTCCCCCTCCTCATCATCATCATCTTTATGAGCCTCCTCCTTTTACCTCCTCAACATCATACACAGCAACTATTGAAACATTTGCTCAGCAATGAAAACAATTTCACGTTCATTACAAATTTTATTTAAGCGCATCTTTTTCATCGATTTTTTTGTTGTTTTGTCGATTGTTATTTTTCCCCCAATCGCTCACAAATATTTCAACAACGTTGATATTTGCGAGTGTTAATCACATAATTGGCACACGCCACGTGCTTCTTATTGCTGCATGCACAAAAAAAAAAAACACACACGAAAACAACTACATTATCGACAATAACGTGAATTTTTTTTTTTTTTTTTTGGCGAAAAAATCTTTACGAAGGGTTTTTCACATCATTTCTTGCATAAATATGTTAATGATCATTGACTCTAATTGATGCATGTACAAAATATCTCATTGAATCGATACTCAAAATAACTAAGCATAATTGTTCACTTGTTTGGCATGTTGAATTGCCTACTTCATTTCGTAAAAGAGATCAACTATATAGAGATCAATCATATAGGTAAAATACAAAAAAGGGGCGGGAGGAGATGTATCGAAGACTGAAATGGTCAAAGGGATCAATGGGACGATGAAAGGAGCAATGAAAATATTCAGTATTTGCATGGCATGAAGCAACAATACTATTATATATATATATATATATATATTTATATATATTTTTAGATTCATCTGAGAGCCGTCTGCTTCTGCATCTCGTTCTCTTTCTCTTTCTCTGGCCCTCTCTTACTCTGGCATATTTTCTGACCTAAACTACAAACTTGCATCTTCAGCTCTGCCTTCGTATCCAGTTCCGTCTGCCGTTTGTTTTCTGCTGCTGCTTCTTTTTGGGGCACAGAGGCAGATATCTCAAGATTTAGTGGCTACAAACACGAAACCCTGTCCGTTGTCTCTGTTGTCGTCTCCGTTGGCTGCTGCCTCTTAGCTGGGCTAACTCTTCTAAGCCAGTCATGACCATAACTCCCCCCCTGCCCTGCCCACCGCTTCCATCACGCTGAGTCGTCATTAATCTCTGCCTGCGCTGGCTACCAGTTCGCTGCACTCAGCGAGCAAGCGAGCGAGTGAGTAAAAAAACAAAAATTACAGCATAAAAAAAACAACCTACGCAAAAAATGCAGCGCGAAAAAAAGGCAAGCACTCTGAGCTGAGCTCACAAGTGGCAGGAACGGATGTAACAGGGGGGGGTGGGGGAACGGTGGCAGTTAGCCTGGCTAGTTGGAGGCTGGGATCGCGCTTTGGCGGAGCTGCTCCTTAAATTTTGTTTTGTAGTGCAAATCATGTCGACGCCCCCCTCGCCACCCAAAAACAAAAAAAAAAAAACAAGAAAAAAATTTCTTATGTGGCCAAATGCTACCAAACGGGTTCGGATCAGGTTTAGCTTTTCCGAAAACTGGCTGCAGGGTATATTAGTCTTCGTTTCTTTTTAGAAAATAGATATAGGTAAATGAAATATAATCTTGACAAAGGCAGTGGAATTTTTGGAGAAAGCAGGGGAGCTGTCAAAGAAAGACGAAGGACGAAGCGAATTTGGTGACGAGTTCGTGTTTTAAAAGATTTTGGGAAAAAAAAAAAATCGATTTCATTTATATTAGGTAAACATTGGTGTGGTATGGAAAAAGCTTTTTTGAAAACATTTTTCACATTTTTCTTTCGGAATACGTTCTAAAGGAAGGCACGAAGTCTGTTAATGCCCAAAAAGAGAGTTCTTACTCATAGCTGCCTGATTAGCTGTAGGTTTTTGATCTGAGAGAGAGAGAGAAAGAGAGAGACAGATACGTAGAGACAGATAGGGAGAGATAGCGAATTAGATCACCGTTCTAGTTGAATATTATTATTAACATCGGCTGACTCTACTCCCAAAATTTGCTCAGAATCACAGACCACATATGTTGCGCGTACAGGGTAGG
Organism: Drosophila imparisetae; assembly: GCA_035042265.1. Classification (NCBI taxonomy): domain Eukaryota; kingdom Metazoa; phylum Arthropoda; class Insecta; order Diptera; family Drosophilidae; genus Drosophila; species Drosophila imparisetae. The sequence continues at coordinate 671,577 of JAWNLP010000405.1, read as the reverse complement.
GCGCAGCTGTACACATCACAACTGCAAAAGTTCTTGTGTCGTTTTCAAGCTTCAGCCGTTGTTGCTTCTGCTTGTCTTATTTTGGCCAAGCCAGTTTTAGTTTTGCAAACGGGTTTTCTTGCCAGTGGCAAGTTTGCGCTGCTGCTGCTGTTGCAAGTGATCTCCCAGCGCCCCCCCCCCCCCCCCCTCCCATCACCTTCACTCACTACTAATAGCCAGTTGCAATGCTTTTGCAATTAAAATTCGATTTTTATTGGCTTTATGATTGTTTATTTGTTGTTTTTTATTTTGTTTTTATGTTTGTAGTGCATATAAAACAATTAAATGGCATTCAAATGCTTGTTGTATTTATAAATAACAACCTATAAAACGTGGTGTGGGGATTATTAGGGTGGCGCCCCCTCCACCAAACTAGAGACAACACATTTTCTTGCCGCACATTTGCCACAAATGTCAAAAATAATCATCATGGGCAACACGGACATTTCATTTCATTTGACAACATAAGCGGGGCAGACCCGACATTTCACCCACAGCCCCCCCCCCCCCCCACCAACCAAACACGCCCCACTTCTCGGCTACTGCCCCTCCCCCTCGCCCAGGCAAGTTGTATCCGACTTAAAATATTAGCCGCGCCCAGACAAACAAACCAAAGGGTTACCCAAAAACATTTTTATGTGTGGATTTTATTTCTTGAGCGTCTGCTTGTTGTTATTGCATTTAGAAATGGATGGATGGAGGGGGGCGAGTGGCTGGTTCCCCTTCGATTTTTATGAGTGGGAAGTGCGTGCCACAGAACTGTAGATGCTCTGTCTGGAAGATCATTTCGAGGGCCCCATTTTTGTGTGTGTGTTTCAGTTTTCAGTTCTCGGTTCTCAGTTCATATACATGTGTGCATACATACAAAATATATGTTTTTCCAATTAGCGTTTATTTGGTTTTCCATTTTCTGTTTTATGTTATGCCAGATAAACAACAACAACAAAAACAACAATTAAACGGGCAGCAGGCATCAACTGGCAACAACAAAAACAAACTGTGAACTATTCCAACGAAAGTGTTGTCAAAGTTCATTTATGGGCCACGTAGAGAGAAAGAGAGAGAAAGAGAGAGAGAGAGAGAGAGAGGACTGGAGACCAAGGAAAAAAAGAGATCTGTGTGGAGTGATGATAAGGGTGGGAGGGGGCCAGGCAGCTGCATTGATTTGAGGGCAGCTAATTGGCCAAGCCAAGTCAAGAGAAGCTGCTAAGAAACAAAAAGTGTGATTTGAATATGAAAAAAGAGAAAGACGGAAAAAACATCAGACAGAACCTGTTGTCAATGAGCATGAAAATGTTATCAGAGGAACTGTCAAAATGGTTTAAGCTTAAAATGAGACACATCATTTAATCCCCAATAATCCGCAATAGATATGCTAATAAAAGAAATGTTTATCAACATAGCTAAATAAGGAATTTGGTACAATGATTAAGTAAATCTTATTCTGCTGCTTCCTCGCAATCAGATAAATCATCTTAATAAAAATAGTGAAACGCCTTGCGAAATGCGATTAAATTGATATCTGGAGATAGCAATCATTTGGCTGACTGCATGGCAGAGAGTACGGAATGCAGGGGGATCTTAAATATGTATATAAATTCACATATACACACATGCAGACGTGTGTACGCTCTCTCGCTCTCTCTCTCTCTCTCTCCCTTTCTTTTCCTCTCAGTCGCACATAAATTAACGCCCCTGTCATATGCAGTGGTATTTCAAGGTCTTGCCAGAGCCAGCGCATTGCATAAGGTATGTGCATGGTGGGGAGGGAGGGATATTTTAAGCACAACCGCAGGCTGCCCGCACGCACGCGTTCTGCATGGGCAATGAGAATGACCATGGAAGTGGGAAAGGCGGATGAGGAGGGGAAGGAGAAGGAGAAGGGAGACCGAGTGAGAGAATCAGAAATGTTCGAGTTCGAGGTTCGAGGTTCGGCGGCATGCAGGCAGCACGAGATGCACTTCGCTGCCTCTTCTTCTTCCTCTTCGGTTGTTGCTGCTGAAAATATTTTGCGTGCTTCGAGATTTATGCGATCTTTTGTTGCTGTTGTTGTTGTATTTGCTTTATGGGTAATTCTCAGTGTAAGGAAAAATGCTTCATCTGCTGTGCTTGGCGTTTATTTGTCTTGATAGTTTTATTGCTTTTAGATTTATGAGTTCTTGTCTCTCGCCCTCTCACCCTCGCGCCACACTCTTGATCAACAGCAGCAGCCCCAGAGATCGTTACGAAATGAGCATCGTCATAATGATAATGACGATGACGATGACGATGACGATGATGATAATGATGATGATGTCTCTGACGCACATGTCACTGAGAAAGTGTTCACACCTTCGAAATTATGAAGCAGCAACCCTCGAGTTGCCAGTTGCCAGTTGCCAGACACATGTGGCAGTGCTGATTGACGGACAACCACAAAAAGTGGAAAGAGCAGGAAAGAGAGAGGCACAGAGAGAAAAAGAGGGAGAGGGTCAGAGGATCTCGGTCATATAATTTGGTTGATTTCTTTCGTTCATTAGCCAACACCATTTTCATTGACTGAATGCATTCCAATGGAAATCACTAAAAGTATTCAAGTTTGTAGTCGAGCAGTTTAGTTTATGGAAAAGTTTTATTTAAAAGTTTAACAGTTAAAAAAGTTGGCAAATTATTTATTTAGTGATTATTAGAATTATGAACGAAGAACTCTAAAGTTCGATTACCTAGATTGTTAGGAAAAGTTTCTTAAAAAGTTAGTGAACTTCTTATATTTTATAAATTATTAACATCTTTCGATCATTTCAATTTCCCGGAAATATCTCGAGACTTAAGGTTTATATAAAATTGCAATGAGTAATCAATAATTCACCCATTCTTGCAGTTAGTTAAACTAACTGAGTGGCAGCTTGAAATGAGTTTGAGTCAAAAGTCTTTGGGGAGTTGAAGACCAAGAAAAAACAAGAAGCCCAAAAAGTTTGTCAGAAATATGTTTTGCACATAACAGACTTGTGTAAATTAATAATGAAAGCAAATAATAATTTGATTCAATTTTTCCATCTACTCTTGGAGCCGAAGTCCCCAAGAGGCGAACTTAAATGACACCAAAATCAACAACAACAGCAAAAACTCAAAGAAACAAATAAACTGAAAAACAAACAAAAACAAAAAAAAAAAAATAAAATAAAAGGAAATGCCTCGTCAGAAGTCAAAGTTTACATTTGTTTGACTGTCTCTCAAACAGGTTGGAAGCGCAAAGATAACTTATCAGAGAGCTAGGCTCGCACACACGCACATCCACACACACACACACACACACACACATGCACGCACCCACACATCCACATTCACATTGTGTATGTGAGCTAAGCAGCATGCAAAAAAGAATTTAACGGTTTTCCTACAAAGAGCCGCCCGCAGTTATGAAATATATAATTTTATTTTAAGCTGGGGTGCGTAGATGAAACACTCGAGAACTCGTCCACTCTCTCTCCCTCTCCCCCCCTCCCATTCTCCCTCCCTCCACCCCTATGAGATGAAAATCTTTGAAGGCATTTCATAAATATGAAAAATTGTGACTACTAACTAAAAATAACAACAAGAAGAAGAACAATAAACTTTGATAAGACCTAAAAATAAAATACAAACTTTGCACAAAGGGCAAGCTGGATGGTGCACAAGATTGCAGGGAGTACAAAGGAGGATGATGTACCTAAAAATGTTAATATTTATTGAAAGCATCAAAAAACTGTAAAAGGGCGTGCGAAATGCGCGAGAGCAAGATGGAGGGAGAGAGAGAGATGGAGAGATAGACAGAGAGAGAGAGACGGCTGGGAGGGGAAGTCCTAGAGTATGCTTCTTTTGTAGGTTTTATTACGTACATTACAACCAAAATTAATAAAAGTGGAAAACAAAAATGGAGAGAACCGTTATTTTATGAATAAAGCTGCGACTGAAATACCCTTGCCCATATTCCACAAGTATTAATATGCCTTTACTCTGAGCTTCGACAGAATCCAAATGGGATCGGAACTAAAAATCGAGAGTGTCAATTTCAAAATTATACAGTTCAATGGATCAAAAGAATATTTATGTTGAACTAGTAGTAAAAACTACATAGAATTGTAGAGTAATCAGAAAAAAATTATATTTGAAGCACTAATAAAACTAATAAAAAAAAAAAATAAGATAAACTGCAAATCCGTTTCTTAGTCAGAAAGCTTCGATTCACTTTGTATATGTATCCTTATTGTGCAGATTATCTCAATATCTAACTAGAGTGCTAAAATTATCAATCTAGAGGAGGAGAGAGAGGGAGAGAAAGAATGTGAGAGCGAGCGTCACAAAATGCATACGCATATTATAATACTCGTTGTTGTCAGGGTAACAAGAGCGTAGAGCGCGCAAAATAGCAAGAGAGTAAAGTACACGCAGCATAATAAAAAATTAAGCTCAAACACACATACACACATATATATATATATATATATGTGTATGTGTGTGTGTGTGTGGGTATGTGTATATGACAAAAGAGCAATTTGTTATTTAATGAAACTGAAAATGAAATAAGTCGACAATGCTGCAGGAATTGTGTGAGGGCAACACACAAAAAAAAAGATAAACACGCACACAACCAACAACACACACACAAGCGCACACACACCCAGTAAGTTGCAGATACAAAGATACTTCAGATGCGACAAAAAAAGCGTATCTGCAAGATGAAAAGCATTAACACAGCGCATGCTAATAGCAAATGCATACACACACACACACACACATACATACACACACAGAAAATGAAGCAGCAGCAAGCAGCATCTTGTTTAACTTCTTATGTAGAATATTGTCAGGGCACATATTGCTTGGGCCCAGAGACCAAAGACTAGGCAGCCTTTGATTGCTATCACAGCAACAACAAGAAGAACAACAATGACAACAAGGCGAGAAGAAGAAGCAGAATAAGAGACTGCCTCGTAAAAACCAGCTAGCATAAGAGTGCCAACGCCAACCGCCGCACACTTCCCCCCCCCCCCCCCCCACAACCTCTTACCATTCAGCCACAAAAACTGTATCTGTATCTTTGACATTAAACAGCAAACAGCAACAACAACAACAGCAAAAAGTTGAGATTATAAAGCAAAGCCCAAACAGCCACCAAACACACACTACCACCACCAACACACACACCACCCCCCAAATACCACCCATATGACCAGTGCCAAGGCCAAGCCACATTTCCATTATTGTTGCTTAAGCGTCGCTAAGTGAAAAAAGTTGTTTTTCGTTTCCATTTTTTTTTTTTTGTGTCGCAAAACATTGCAACAATTTTTCAGACACACACATTTTATGACTTTGTAATAATCCACACAACAAAAAAAAAAATACAGATTTCCAAAATGTTTCTAGCTGAAAATTAAGGAACTGGAAGTAATACAACTTACAAATTTAAAAAGCTTCTACTTCTACCAAGTTCTCCTCAAAAAAAGTCAATTTTTTGTTGTGTTTTTTCCTTCTCTTTTTATTCGATATTAATCCTAGCTAAGCTGTTGCGGCTCCATTTGGAGGCTGAGGCTGAGGCTGAAGCAGTTCATGTTTTATTGAGCAAGCTCTTAAGTATCATTTTAAATTTGAACTTTAACATCAAAGTGCAATTTTCCGATAATTTCTTCAACCGTTCAGTTTTAAGCTAAGGTATTGAGAAGGAGTTCAGAATCTCGGAAATGGAGCTGAGGCTGAAACGGTTAATTTTCCCGGTTCACTTCCGAATACAATTCTACGCATCATCAGCTTTAAACTTGAATTTTAAAAACGGAAAAAAATTTTCTGATATTTTAAATGTAATTTGTATTAACAGTTATTCAATCTGAGATTTATTTTCAATTATTATGTTCTCAATTTAAATTCTCTTTCTCTCCCACTATATCACTCTCTCTCTCTCTACCCCTTTTTATGACTCTTTCTCTCTACCCCTCTTTATCACTCTCTCTCTCCCTCACTTTATCAGTTTCTCTCTATCTCCCACTTAATCACTCTCTCTCCCACTTAATCACTCTCTCTCTTTCTCTCCCCCACTATATCACTCTCTCTCTCTCTCCCTTTCCCTCTTTCGCTACTCCTGAAAGCTATATGGAAGTACTTCAATTGCCTCTCTTAAACTTTTTTTTTCGACTGAAACTCCATTTTGTTTTAACTGCACTTTGGGGCAAAAGTTTAATTATGCTTGATTTCTTCTTTTTGTGTGATGATTTTGTTTTATGCTCAACGCTTAGTTGCTTAGGTTGAAATCGATCGCATTTGATTGCCCCAATCGATGCTCGATCGCGAGGGGTCCCTCCACTTCCCCGTTTCACCACTCTACACCCCCGGCCCACTGCATCGACAGCTTGTTAAAATTGTTTAATGAGAAACACAACCAAAATAAGCGAGACTTTAAACATGCTTGCAACACAACAACCCACACCAAATGAGATCGTGTCATGCACAACAGAAGAAGAAGAAAACGAAGAAGAAGCAAGCGAAGCAGCCAAAGAAGAAGAAGCAACTGCTGAACAGTTGAAACCTTTTCATCCAAAAAAGACAGTAACCATCAGAATCAATGACAATGACAGCATTCGCCCCCACACTGGCCCCCTACACAAATCGCAGACACATTTGTCGCATCACCAGTCACCAAAAAAAAAAAAAAAACTGTTTAAGGGGAATACATTGAATGGGGCAGGGGAGAGTGGGGGTGGGTGAAAGTTACGTTGCGCTCCAGCAGCTTGTAACAAGACAAAAAATACAAAAAATTAAAGATCAACGAGCAACCGACTAGAAAAACAACAACAACAAAAACTCAAGCCACACACATCGCGACATGGAGAGAACCCATAGAAAGTGGCTAAAAAGGGTATGATAAAGTTGTGTCTAAGTATCTAGCAGGCAGCAAGAAACATATATATATATATATATATATATATATATATATATTATGTATATATACATATTTGATCACAATGAACAGCAGAGGCAATTTAGCCACGTTTCTCGAACTATATGCAGTCCCGATCTAAGCGACTATAAGAGCTAAAGACTTCAAATTTGGAAAGCAGATCAAGTTGATTTCATTTTATCGATTTAAATCGATTTCCGAGAGCAATAAAGGCCACAATTGGCATATGATAATGCATATCTTTTATGCATTTTCACATTTTACATTACAGGATAGCAGTTAGTCGAGCTGTCTCGACAAACATATTTTTATTTGGGCTCTCCTCTCCAAGTCTTAGAGTCGATCGTCGAGTGGCTCGTTAACGTTGCCTCTCCCCCCCACCCCCTCTCATCTACGCCCAAAAAAGGTGTTGAAAAAAAAGTTAAGAACACAAGAAGCGAGGAAATAAAAAAAAAAAAGTGTTACAGCTTCGAGATCTTGAGAGCTTATCAGATTGAACAGATTGTTAAAGGTTTTGCATTTCAAATGAGGCAAACACACACACGTGGGCCGATCACTACTGGGGGCATGCCCAAAGCTGCAGATAAGACCACACGATAAACGCCATCATGCCACAACACATTTGCATGCCAAATGAGCAGGGGCAGCAGCTTAAGCTGCACCTCGTTTGTCCAAACTCTAAACGAGCAACATTTTTTTATGGGAACGTGTTTTTTTTTAACTACTTGTTCTTAATTTAATGTTGAATTTATTTAATTATTTTATCAGCTTTAAGAGGCATACTTAACTAGATAGAATGATATATCACTGAGGAACATTCGATGAATGCTTAAATTAATTTCTACAACTATTTTCTCAGCTGATCATATTTTTACATCATGCAAAATCTTACATAAAGTATTTTACAAGCGATACGATCACTTTTCACACAATGTGAATTTGAAAATAATGATAGACTTGAAGATATTCGAAACATGAACTCTCTCTTTGACAAACTTGAGTACCCAAGGAACCCTTGGAACTCTATCAAGAACGACGATTTTCTCTTTTCTTATTGCATTCTTAAATCTATTTGTATCGATAATAAAATAATAATAAAATCAATTTTAAGTCTCTCTTTTCTATAGTCTGTGAATTTGGTTTCTCATGTATTCACTCTATTCGTTGTTGATGCTTATCAAGATTTTACTTTATGGAGTCAGAAAACTTGCTTCTAATAGTAATTAGATTAAATATGTTATATAATTAAAAATGTTAAAAATGTCACTTTTAATACTTTCTAGATGCATATGTACTTGATTTGACGTTTCTGTTTCTGTTTAGTTACTCAGTATATTTCATACCCGAGTCGAGCATTCTCGTCGATTACCATCTGGCTACTGCAGTAGTCATTATTATAGTCTTGGTGACAGGGTTGGGGGGGGTGAGGTGTGCGGGGGGTATATTGGCACATCCATCAGCGGTTCGCCGGCTGCCAAAACGTTTTACAATTTTACAGTTTTACACATAATAAAGGCGTCAAGAGCACCATAATAATTATCAGGCCCATGACACGAGACCGACTAACTCAGCTACCAGTCAAAATATGGGGGAAAATACAAAAATCAAGCAACACAAATTATTAAAAAAAAGAAAAATGAAAAGCACACACAAAATCAGCGCTGCTCATAAAATGAGCTCGTTGCATGGCAAATAAAACAAAAAGCAACAAAAAACGAAAACCAAAAAAAAACTATTACAAACAAAGTGCTATGCTGCATGCCAAAGAGAGATGGCAAGAGAGAGAGAGAGACGGGTGAGGTGGAGTTGGAGGCAAGCATATGTTACTCCTCCTCAAGCATTCCCCCCCCCCCCACCCTCTTCTCACGCTTGCACTGCTCATGCACGCTGGCACGGGTGTTGATTGGCATGTTCGGCTATGTGGCACTTGCCAGCGCAATTAGGCGGCCATTGCACTTGTCTAGGCTGGCTCTGCCTCCCAGTTCCCCCCCCCACCATCGCCCCACTCTCCCCTCTCTTATATGCTCCCCGCATCTAAGTTCATCAGATTGCTCATATCTGGCGGCAAACACAAATACACACACACACTCTTCCCATATCCATTTCCCGGATTGCTGTTGAAAATTTGATGGCACGACAAAAGAGCAGCAGCCGCAACAGACAAACAGACGGAAGGACAGTCAGACAGACAGTCCGTCAGCCAGAGATTGTTGCTGCTACTTCATTAGCAAATGCATTCTAATAAGTGTGGCACTTTTCGTATACTTTTCTTACCAGTTTTTCCCGGTTTTTCAGTACATCAAATTTATGTTTGTTTTTTTTTGTTGCTGTTTTGGCTAAGTTGAGTTCAAAGAAACTAGGCTAAAGTTGAGCACACTTTTCGATTTAAGAAGCAGAAAATATCACTAGATGTTTAAGAACTATTTAATGGAAATGATTTCAGACTTCCCACTCTATGAGGAACAAATTCTTCAATCTGCAAACATAAATACATCTAAATTGTGTTGGGTATGCATTGCAGTGATAAACATACATTGCTGTCTGAGCAAATAGCAGTATTAAAAATGCATAGCTGCAAGAGATGATTTATGTCTTGGTTGTCTGAGCTTTGCTTTCATTTTAATTTTGTGTGACAAAATAGTAATGTATTAAATGGAAAATGCAATGTTGCCTTTGGCAGATGGTGTAAGGTTTGTACTGAGTGAAAACGACTCCAAGAAGTGTTTTGACCACCATTCATTTGTTGCCTTAGAACTTGAATGTCCCAAACAGACGCCTAAAAACCACATATTTGAAAAAAATCGATTTTTGGGGAGGTCTTGTTTTATTTAAGCCGAAAAAAAGTGCTGCCAACAATTATTGCCAGGAAAGGCCAAGATTGGCATTTTCGTTTCACACAGAGAATCGAACTTCTTCTTCAGTTCGTTCATCTACATACTCAAAAGTTGATTTATAAATCCCATATATATAATATATGTAAGAAATGCTCTGCAAAAATGTCAAATTAAATATCGAAAAAATATGGCTTAACAAAGTGCATTCAACTATTTGTTTTTTAAACTACTTTTTTAACTGTATATATATATATATTTATATGTATTTATTTCTGTCAAGAGTATTTAACTGCATGCGCAAATCTCAGTCAACAAAGCTGCATGTTTGAACCATGCCACATGCTTGTGTCAATATGATGCACACACACTCCAAAACATGCATACATACACTCACACACACACACGCTCACTGAAATATTTTATTTGGGCTTGCAGCTTAAGTATTTTATTTGCATTTTGCCAGGCAATGAATGAAAATTTGTAGACACATGCAAATTGGCCGTGTGTTCGTGGAGAAGGCGGGTTAGAGAGGCCAAGAGTGGGGGCTTGTGGCAAACAGAAGCTGGCATAAGGAACTCTCAACTGACAAGCCAAAATGACAAACTGGCTGCCTGGTCGCTGCGGCTGTAACAATAATTGGCACAGCGCCAGCAAAAACTCAACTCGAGTCCATTGATGAAAAGCAGCCACACGAACAGCCAAAAGACACAGATACAGATGCGACGTAAGAGATACAGATACAGCTAAGAGATACAGCTAAAAGATATATCTGACAGATTCAGCTACACTTGGAGCAAAAATCGTGCTGCACTAAACCATATTCTGATTCTTGTAAATAATTTCTAAATATACAAAAGAAATCAATTTCCGAAATTTAGAAAATTTTCCTGAAAACTGGAACAATTTTATTGTTTTTATATAGCACTAAAAAATGTCTTAAAATTCGAAGGCTGTTTTTGAATTTCTAAAAAAAAACAAATATTAAAAGCATCATTTTTAGCAAAGTTATTTGCTGAAATTCAGATTATTCAGATTAATTCAGTGAGATTACAGTTTAGAATAATTTATAAACTATCTAAAATGTTTTTAAAATACTAACATTAAATAATAATTTAAGTAAAAAAAAGGTAATGTACAAATGCTGTCTAACACCACTAAAAAAAAAAACCCATGTAGAAAATTAGACGCATTTTTTCATCGAAGTTTTAGCGCCTTGAATCAAAAAAAAGTCCCAGCAAAGACATCTGTTCGAAATATACTTTCTAGTAGGGCAAGTTGAGATATCCTTGGCCATTTTCTAAATTTCAGGGCGAGTTGTTTTTCTTAGTGTAGTTACGATCGCAGCGCAAGTCGCAAACCGTTTCAACCGATTTAAATTTAGCCACTTGAATTTCCGCCGCAACTTTTCTACTTTTTGGATTTCACTGCTTATATCTTTTTCTTCTTATACCGCTTGTTGTTGTTGCTTACGAAAATATATATAAATAAAAGCAAATGAAGTGAAATATTTTGTCGACTTCCGCTCGTAATCACCAATTAGTAATGCCACACTGACAAATATGCCAAACAAAAAAAAACCGAAAAACTTTCTATGAGCACTGTGAGCGAGGGGGCTGGGTGGTGGAGGGGAGGGGGGTGTGTTGCCTTTGATATATGATTTCAAATAAATTGCTTGGGCCAAAAATTGTAAGTTGCAAATGGGCGCAAAAGTTTGGGTCACACTTCTCAAGCGTTCATCATTAGTCAAAAGGCAGATGCGCAACTAAATTCAAATTCAAGAAACAGATACACACACACACACACCGAGATAGAGAGATACACATATACAGTTGCGTCTTGTCAAATCTAGCAAATCGAAGTGTATCCATTGGAACGCACTCAGAGTCGCACTCAACATTGGAGCAGTGGCTTTTTAATGCCCCCTGGGACCAATTTTCGGCAAAGCAATAAAAATGTTGCTGTATCCACTAGATATGTTTGTGTGTGTGTGTGTGTGTGTGTATCTATGTATATATTAATCTAGCTATCTATCTTTGTATGTATCTCTATATGTATCTGTGTATATACATATCTAACTATTTATATATATATATATATATATTTGTCTTTGTGAACCAATCTGAACTATAGGCTATATGCTAAAATCAAAATCTCCAAAATTGTACCAATTAAGACTTAAAATACAGTATTGAAAACTATCTAACATTATTTAAATCGAATCTACATTCGATTTATCTATTATATTTATCTGTATTTAATTGTTTTCACTTGTGTCTTTTGTAAAAGCCCTCGCTTTAACTATTATTAGCGGTGCGTGAGAAGATGGCCAGCAATTCAAATAAAAATAGGTAAAATGGCCGCAGCAGCTCCTAAAAGCTCCCCCAACCCTTGCACCACCCACCCCACGCAACGATCGCCCTTTTAGTGTTTTGTTGTTTTTCTCCTTTTTTTATTTGCGGGCTATTTGCGTGCTTTCCGTTTGGCTGAGTTTTTGGCTTCGCACTTTTTCGCCATTGGCTTGATAGAGATTGAGAGCGAGAACGAGAGAGAAAGTGTGTAAAAGAGAGAGAGAGAGAACTTTTTCGGTGTTCGGTTTGTTGCGGTTTTAGTTTTGGCCAATGAATGTGTCGTGGTCAGCGTGCCCAGTTTGCCCAATCAATAGCGTCAAATAAATAACGTAAAAAAACAAATACAAAACATTTCTGTGCAACCAGACCAAATACCCAACCCCATACCACACCCCACAGCTTATCCCTTTGCCCTTGATGGGCAAATGAGACTCGGTTAGCACAGGCTTTTGATTTTCATTTAGTTGCCGCCTTTTTGTTTTCGCTTTCTTGCCCGCAAAGATCAAAGCACATTTGGCAAATGCGAAGAAAGTACAAGGGAAATGCGCTCAAGTGTGTATGTGTGCGTGAGTGTGTGTGTGTGAGTGTGTGAGTGTGTGCGAGTGTGCACGTGTGTGTCTTACGTTTGATTCTCGAGTGGGTGCGTTGAGGTGACGACTGCTTGAACTATACAATTCCCCAAACTCGAGCGTTTTCCTATCCAAACCGCGCCGCAAATTGGCTTTTCACGCTCCCCTCCCCCCTCCACCATCTCTTTATTTCTTGTGGCATTTCATTGGTATTAAATACCGCGGCACAGTTTTCTCTGGCATTTCTATTTACGCCCGGGGGGGGGGCGTTAAGCAGCAGGAGGTGCGGGATTAGGTGGTATCAGTGGCATGACCCATTTGAGCGGCCTTTCACCTACATACATGCATAGTTCCCCTTGCGCCTGCCTTGTGTTTGATTTTATTTAAAGATATTTTATTTGCATTCATTTTTATATATTTTTTAAACGTACTTCATCCAATACATGAAAACTGATGTAAAACCACGAGTAGTGCTTATATGAACGTAGAGCACAAACTATCAACGAAAGTGAAGGGTTTACTAACATGATAATTATTATTACTATATACGCATATGCATAAGTGTTAGATAATATATATATATATATATATATATATAATTACCTAACTATGTGAACTCAGTTGGCTGCAAAGCTATATAGATGAAACTTTGCATGTATCTGTCCTTTAGCTATAAGCTAGGCGATATATGTCTGTCAGAGACTATATGGCTGCCATAGAAACTATAATTCGAAAGTTCAGTTCTTATGTGAACAGCACTTTTTTGAACAACTTAATCGAACCAAACTCATTTTATTGTGCTGCTCATATATACACTTATCATATAAATATAATATGTATAGTTGATGTAACTGCGATCTGCTTTTCAAAAAAAATTGAAAGGAAATTCAAGAAAATTTGCTACCTTACAAATACAGAAGCAGTGCCAAGGTGCCTGCCCCTTGCCAATACTTGTCATGTGCCACACTTTGGAACAGTTGCCGCAATGCCAAAAACTGCACGCAAATTTCTTGTAATGCCTTTGCGGTTGTTGCTGCTTTTGTTGTTGTTGTTGTTGTTGTTGCTCTACGCATATTAATGAAAATCGTTTAAGTGTTTTTATTGCTGGAGTGGGTGGTTCTGTGGCTGTATGGAGTCAACGAGTCTCGGGGCACGCTTTCGCATTAATGTCAGCCAGCCAGCAGGCAACAAACAGCAAGCAACTCCGGTTTGGGTAGACGAAGTGAAAAACTGGAGAACACTCAATGAAAATTAAAGCAATTTCCTGTGCCAATTTGGAGATGCTAAATTAAAATGCTACAACACAGATATTCAGGACCAGACACAAGATGCCACAACACACATCCACATTGCCACACTCAGCAAAATCAAATGGGGCAAGCAACGAAATAATTACGCAAGAAATTTCTGGAAAGTTGGTAAAGTTTTTTGCTCACTAAACTTATTGTATTGCTTCGATATTATTTTTAATTTTTGATATGATCAAAAGCAACTGGGAATGCTCTATGCGAGGGAGAGAGAGCGAAAGTCAGCGAGAAAGAACTCGACTCGAAATACCCTGCACCTAGACGGACATGGCTAAATCGACTTGTTTCTTTTTTTAATGAGTTCAGATTATCAAAATCTAAAGGGCTTTTTGGAAACTCTATCTGAAAATTTGACAAGCAGATTTTTTGGCCAAAAATTTAACCTTTGCCGTGCTGAATTTAATCACAAATTAGGCGATGATTATAACTCTTTGTATTTTTCTGCTATTCTTGAACATGGATCCTGAATATGTTCTCCCAATTGCAAGATTCATCTCGACAAATAAATCTCTGCAAAAATAATTACCTTCTAACAAGTCAGTGAAATTAAAATATTTAGGTAAAGAAACATATATATATTTTTTTTGCGTGTAGTTTTGTATTTGAATCCGACAGATGCCGACAAGTAAACCGAATTTGTCAGCTAACGACGGGGCCAATTGGGAAAACGCCATTCATAGATATTTAATTAGCACACAAAGTGCGACAGTCACAGAGATAGAGAGAGACAGATAGTGAAAAAGAGATGGTTATAGATGTAAATTGGCAATAATATGGATGAGAGAAGGAGGGGAGATGCAGGCAGATATGCAGTCAGATTCATTCAGTCACAGTCGGAGACGTCAAGAGGCAGCAACAAAGTAAATGAAGATGAGCACTTCCTGCAACAAAACGACAAACGCGACAACAACAACCAGAAACAGCAACTGAAACCGCAGCAGCACACAGAGAGAGAGAGAGAGAGAGAGAGAGATAGAGAGAGAGTGACAGAGAGAGAGATAGAGAGAGAGAGAGAGGGAGGGAACGAGGGATACGAGTACATTTTTAATCGAGTGCAACATCATGAATGGCAGAAGCCGCCGTCAGTTTTGTTTGTTTGTTGTGCGAGTGTGCGAGTGTGCAAGAGTGTGTGTGTGTGTGTGTGTGTGCGTGTATCTTTTATACGAATGAGTTAAATGCTACGCTCGAGTTAAGTGAGTGATGCATCCCAGGGCGCATCCGTAAGATAAACAGGCGCAGCATGCAACGTTTAACTTTTAATTTGCAGCTGCACAACAACTCTGTGTGTTTGTGTGTATGTGTAGATGTTGTGGGTGCCTGTTACCCATTAATAGTACACACAACATACACACCGCTACAACACAAAGGTCATGGACACGCAACGTTGCGCAAATTCAATGCTCAAAATCATTATATGCAAAAAAGAAACATACGAACTCAAAAGTTAAAGAAATTCTACTTTGGCCACTTTTTTGCTATATGTTTAGTATTATAACATTCCCCAACCAACTATTGACCTGACTGTGTAAAAATGTTATTAGGATTGGCTAACAAAAACATATTTTGATATTCAGCTCGCAACAGTTAACAAATGGTTACAGGATATCTGCCAGTCGAGCCAGTCTCTCGTCTTTCAACTTGTTCTTTGCCAATATGGTAGTTTTATACTTTATACTTTTATGCTTTCATGAAGCACTGCGAACTATTCTAAATGCTTCAAACTTAGCTTAAACTTAACCTATAAAATGCTTCGAGTATTTTCATTGCTATTGCACTTTGCCAAATACATCTGTCGCAACACTCCTCGAGCACTCTCACACCACCCAAGCTTTTTTTATCATCAACAGTGGCAATTGCAGGCTTGCAACACTGGAGCAAAATCAACTTAGGCACAAGTGCCCCTACCAGGCAAGCAATTGGTGTTAGCCTCTGGGGCAAGGGAGGCGTGGGGGAGAATGTGTAGGGCCGTTTAACGCTGCGGGTGCGTCGCACTTCTCACTTCCGTGTGTAAAAAGACAACGAAGTCCAAATACCCTTGCAAAAGCACCAATTGAAAATATATGAATATATATGAATGATGACAAAAAAGAACCCAGCTTCGACAACATGAAAACTGAACATATATATATAAATATATATATATATATAAATATATATATATATATATATATATATATAAATATATATATATATATATATATATATATATATATATATATATATATATATATATATATATATATATATATATAAATATATATATATATATATATATATATATATAAATATATATATATATAAATATATATATATATATATATATATATATATATATATATATATATATATATATAAATATATAAAGGTAATACTGCATTCGTGTTTCCTCTTAAACTTTGAATACCTTCCAGCGGGCAGGGACATGCCACAAAAAACCTATGCTTGATATTATTGTGATTGTTTTTGTGCATGTTGCACACCCAAAATAAAACCTTTTTGTGGGTGCTGCTACCTCTCTTACCCTACACCCCCCCCCCCCCCTTCCCTCCGCTCACCACATCCCCTACCACTCTCTACCCCATCCACGGTCCAACTTGAGCTGCTCTTTTTTTTGGGAGGGAAATTGCAATTTGAACTTTTAAGCGTTGAAATTTTTGTGTGTTCTTTGTGCTTGACTGCATTTTTTGTCTGGGCGCCCATATCTATATCTGGATCTATATCTTTTTATTTGTATCTGTTTCTGTATCTGTGCATTTGCTTGCTGCCCCGCATTTAAATAGCAAATGATTAGCTTCAATTGGCTTCAATTGCGTAGAGCGGCTCGTGAATAACAATAATAATAATAATACACCCAAATTGATATATAAATATATATATTTATATATATTTATATGTATATATATATATTTGTTAAAGAAGATATAGTACCTGGGGCTCAGACGAGACTGAGACCACGCTCCCTATTCTCAAAAGTTTTCACCAGCTTATTTAGAAATTGTTCCGTAAAAAACAGACGCCAATTCTTCGTTTGACCTCTGTCTAGGTTTCCTAATGTCTGTATGTGCATGTGTGTGTGTGTGTGTGTGTGTGTGATCACATTGATTTCAATTGGCTAAGAGTTGAAGTAGCATTTAAATCAACTATGCGCAAATTCTTCAAAACTCTTGACTTTTTTGCAATGCAATAAATATCATTTAAGCCTCCCCCCCCCCACTGAAATGTGGCACACTTTCTCAAGTACTTCCCATATTAGTCCGTCCATTTGTCCGCCTGTCTGTCCATCTGTCTGTCCGTTTATTTGTCTGTATGAGCTATCCCATCTCAGTGTCTATATCAGCTAGAGACTTTAATTTTCTGCAATAAGTTCTCGCTTGCCACAGACAGAACAATTGCATTTATCGATAATTATCAATACTAATCGATTTCCGGTGGCAGTAAAAGACACAATTGTAAATACATAGACAATATCCAATTGATATATACCCAGACATATTATTAATCGACTGCAATAATACGCAGATTGAGTTAATTGAAACGGACACTCGGCATGCTTGTCATTGATTTAACACCTACAGGATACAGGGTATCTGCCAGTCGATCTATATCAAGTGCCAAGTCTTGGCTTGTCAAGTTTTGCAGCGCAGAGTTCAAATTCCAATTACAGTTACATCTTCCAACAAAGACTCTGCTTCCATTACAACATTTTGGGCCTTGACATATTTAGTTTCGGGTGCTTATTCTTCGACTTCTTCTTCATCTTCTTGAACTATTTCTTGGCCTGTGCCAAGTTGGTGGTAGTTAAGTATATATATATATATATATATATATATATATAACTATGACGTTTGCATATTCAGCAGCCTGCAATTGACCCCATTTTGTAGATAGCAACTAACCCCTCTAAGCCCCCTTTTGCCACCCAATTTCTTACGCCTGTGCTAGAAGAAGACGACCAAGCATTAAATTATATTTTATGTGCAAATTATTTAAGTTGGTGCGCAAGTTTGGCAAAATAGGAACATTACTTGGAGATATATGCATATATAAGCACACACACACACACACACCCATACATACATACAATGACAGAAAATAGTAGTCATTATTTGAGTGCAAGCAATGAGTTTTTTTTTTTTTTGGGCGCTTGGCCAACGGCCATCAAAAATAATGGCAAACAAAGCCATTAACATAGAGCAAGTGTCGAGCAGAGATGGGGCGTGGTGTGGGGCGGGGGTTAGGGAAAGGACAAAAGACTGACAGGCAGACATGGGATATCATTTTAAACAGATTTTTCTAGATTTGATTTCAGCAAAAGAAGGAGCAAAAATGAAATGCATTTTCTATAATAATATTTCTGATTTACTTTTTCATTTTTTTTTTTTTTTTTGATTTTTGTTTTTAGTTGTTCTGTTCATGCGAAAAGTTTTCAATTGCTCTGGCGTCACTTTTTGATTGCTTTGATGTGTTTTTCTCGCACATTTCCCCAGCCTGAATTCATGACAAAAGTTTTTCGGTGGCAAGGACGAAAGGATGTGCAGCAAGCAAGCAGCATGCAGCAGCAAACAGAACACAAAAGCCGAGCGCAACTTTCGCTTTGATTTTCAAATATCACACACACATACCAATTGTGAATGGTTTTGTGTGTGTGTGTGTGTGTGTGTGTGTGTGCTTGGCGTTTGGTTTTTGGAGTTTTGCATTCCACTATCTCTCTCTCTCTCCATCACTCTATCTCCTGTCTCACACTCTTTCTCTCTCTCTCCATTTGACATCTTATACTTGGCTTGACAGAAAAATGAAAGTTTAATGCGTTTGCCAAATACAATTTTCACAAATTTTCGACTCCTATCTGCATATATGTATATAATATGCATACATGTATGTCTACTTCTCTATCTGTCTTGCTCAACCAACAAATTATATTATATACTTTTTTTAACTCTCTTTTTCCCATTTTATTATTATTTACTTTTTATGTATTTGTTGGTCTGCGCGGAAATTGCATTTCATTTTTTTTCGACGAGTTTTGCATTCATTTTCCCCTTTTTTTTCTGTGTTGTGAACTTTTCAGCATTTTTCCTTTTTCATTGGCCCTTTTTTATTTTTTGCATCCCGTCCGCCTTTGGGGGCAAGTTTAAATGGTTTAAAGTGCTTATACTGCAAATATTAAAATGGCTAAAGGGACGCGGCAAAAGTTAAGCTGGCAAAGTGTAAGAAAGTTATATTGCGGGAGGAGGGGATAAGGAGGGAAGGGATAAAAGGACTAGCCTAGCTGGCAATAGTTGCAATATTAGTTGCAAGTGCCGCATAAAGCAGACGACGAATACGATGAGCTCAACTTAACTGCCAATAAAATGAAAAATACTTGCAATTATATCAGTGAAGAAGAACGTTAGATGAAAAGGGAAAGCAAAGAAAACTTAAACTAGTTGTGTTAAACTGATATATATCTATATATATATAAATATATATAATAACATGTATCTGTTTATGTAGAACAAGTTTGGTATTCAAGTCATGTTCAATTAAAATTAGCCGAGAATTCTAAAGAAATGCTTTCAATCAAGCGATTTGAGCTTGAGACAGTTGTGAATTCAAAAAAAATTTGATATATATATCATATATGATATATCGTTTCGATCGATTTCACCTTAAACTAGTTTATGTTTCCCTTTTGCTCATCTTGGACAGTTTCTAATCAGTATCCCATAATCTCTTGCATATGGGAAATGTATTATTGCTTATGTCACGCTTCTGCTGTTTGGAATTTAAGTTTTCCATATTGATAAATGAGGCAGGCGCCTGCCTGGGATTGTCTAAGAGTCACAAGAAGCACAGGCAAAAGCAAACAGACAGAGTGAGAGAGAGGGATAGAGAGGGAGAGAGAGGGAAAATGTTTTTAATCTATAAATTGGAAATTCCCTCAACAAAACATTTCTTTTAATTGCCGCACAACTTGTGTTTACATTGCGACGTGCACGGCAAAAAGGGCATAAATAGAGAAGGGGAGAAAGAGAGAAAGGGAGACGGGAAGAGATAGGTTAGGTAAGAGGGGTGGCGTGGAGGGGTAAACGATTTGTAGCCCCAGGGCGACGAATTTGTTTGCCTGTCAAATAAAACAAGACGCATCAAATTATTTCAAATTTATCGCGCAGCCCAGCAGCGGCTAAATGTGTATATAGATAGTAAGCTAGTGAGTGTGTCCTGTATGTGTGTGTGTGTGTCCTGTGTGTGTGTGTGTGTCCTGTGTGAGTGTGCCTTGTGTCCTGCGACAGTCCGACCCTTCGGGCGCAGCAGGCAGGCAGCTGGTCACAAGGCAAGCCAAAGTAACGAAAACAACCCCCGAAAAATTGAGGAACCACAGAGAAAAACAGTGAGATATATGTTCTACACGATATTGAAATGTGCTCGTTGTTCTTGTTGTTGTTGTCCAATTTCAGGTAGAACTCTCTTATTGTTGTTGGTGTTGTCCATTTGTAGACATTTTTGCCACAGATTCGCAGACCGCAAAATGACAGTCGAATGGGCAACAATAACGATTAATGGGCCAACAGACCAACATACGTCTATATGCATATATATGTGAATATATACTTACACTAAGAGAAATAATTGATAAATAAAGAACTGAGGTGTACTCAGCTCAGTTGACATTGGTTAAGATGCATATATCATAGAACTTGATATATATATATATATATATATAGATGTTTTATGTCTTCTATGTTTTCTGTATTTTTGTCAGAGTTGATACTGCACTGCAATTTAGTTGGATATATTGTGCCCCTTCTGAGCCTATTGCCTCCTCGTTCGTGCAAGTATACGAGAATCTTAATTGGTTTGAGGTTTTCTATGTCCACTGAGTTTAAGAACTGTTTTCCTAAAATACTACATCTGCATCACAATTTGCTGAGATGTGCTTTCAGGATTCCTTCGCTGTTTAAAACTAAAATTACAACTGAATGTTTGTATGAGCCCATATATACTTAGCAGCACTTTTTCTTGAAGTGTATGCGCTATATTTGCTATGGATGGTTTTTCTGTCTGTTTGTCTAACAAATCAAAATTATATTTTGACACGCAGCAGCAACAGCAGCAGCAGTAAATGAGAAATGAGTAAAACTTGCAATTAGTTGAGATAGCTGCCACTGATGAGTGTTGCACATGCCAAAACCACTCTCTTGCTCATACGCACACATACACACATACAAACACATACAGCTACAAATACACTAGATACCTTGTGGTTATTATCTCTTGCTTTTTTTTTGTGGGTTAATGGTACTTTAAACTCGACTCCACATAGACACACACTCACAATTACAAACACTCGCATAGACAGACAGGAAGCGACTCTACTTACATCAACTCTCTGGTTTCTTTTCATTCTCAATTTTAGTTTGATTTGTATTTTTGGTCATTGCTGCTTTTGTCTCTGCTTTGATTAATATTTGGCACGCAACAATGCAATTTGCCCTGATTCACATTCACATTCGGTTTCAGTTTCAGTCGATTTGCTTCGACAACAACAACAACTAAAACAACAACTGAAAATACCAAAATGTGTAACAACAGCAAGCTAACTGCTAAATCATCGCAATCATCTCTCCAACCCAAAAGACAATAATTCGCCAAGCCAAACACACATTTGTGTAGTTTTAAGGCAAATAAGAAAAAGAAACAACGTTTAGCAGAGTCACGCCGAAGTTTAAATACACTTGCTGCCACTTAACTTTTGGCAACCAATTATCCAATCCTTAATGATATATTAGTCTCTTATTGATAATTTTCCGTTCAAATGTGAAAAAAAATGATAAAACGCCTAAATGGTGAGTTGGGTTTGCAAATTTGTTAAGCAAAATATATCACAGTCAATCAAAAACTCATCTTTTGATCGATCGTTTCCATGTCAGCTCTATGATATACTAATCTGATCCGTTGAATGCCAATAATCATCAACTGACTGGATAATCAGATATAGCTATAACGAGTCGACTGTCGACTGTGATCAGAGACGTCTACTTCAATGCGTTACAAACATGACGGCAAAACTATAATACCGCCTTCTGAGCATAAGGCGCTTCCTGTTCTATTTGAGGATTCCTCTTCGTTGTCACAAAATTGGTAGATTCGGTTTCTGGTTAAACCTGGTTTGGCTCGGCATCTCAGTCTTAGCTAACATTGCTCACACACACCAACAAAAGTCTTAAGATAACCCAACCAAGTATGATCGTTTCATTTTAAACATTCCTTTGATCGGTCCAAATCTTGCTTCACATTTTGTACCCTTGCGATTTATAGCGCTGGTGGAAACTTCAACTGATTGCCACATGTATCTTTCATTCAGTTTAGTGCTTTGTGGGCGTGTCTCGCCCCTCATTGCATATAAATCAAAAACGAAATGAAAACAAAAACGAACAAACAAAAAAAAGAAGCGCTTAAAATGCAATTTAGTCAATGCAATTAGGCGAGAGGTCGAGAGAGAGAGATAGAGATAGAGAGAGAGAGAGAGAGAGAGAGACAGAGATGGAGGGTGATAGGGTGCTCGGTTGGGCAGTAACTTTGATTTTCGTTTTCGTTGGTCACGCCCTCCTCTCCATTCACCTCCCCACCACTCCTCCACCCACACACACAAAAGCAAAACAAGCGCCGACTGATTTTTATCAACTAACCAAGCGTAACGCAGACAAACACTTCCTAAATCACTTGCGTCGTTTCAAATGTAACCCCCTCCCCTCCTTAGCCTCGTTCTTACCATTCCTCCCCTCTCACCACACAGACACACACAGAGAGCACCCTCAAAGAGAACCCTCGCAAAAGAAGAAAAACGTTTCCTGCGCACATAAAACATAAATTATTTAATTTTTTCTATCTATCTCTCTCTCTCTTCTCTCTCTCTCTCTCTCTCTCTCTCTCTCTCTGTCTCTTCATCCTTTGCGCGTAGGCAACCAAAGACGACATTGGTGAAGAGGGGGGCTCCTTAAAGGGGGATGGGGTGCGGACACATATTTCATATGAGTGGGGTTGGGGGTTGGTTATCAGCATTGTCGATGGCGTCGTTTGGCATAGAATAGAAAATTATGAAATACTTTCGCTCATTGACTTCATTAAATTATTTCGCATTTATTTGGTGCGCGTATCTCACGGATACCTTTTATTTTCTGTATACCCTGTTGCCGAGGGTAGAAGAAGGGTATGTCCGGAAACATAGGCAAGCTTCATCGATCAAATCAGATAACTCACACAATTTGAACGCCAAAGTCAGCAAATTGTAACACTTTTCAGAAAGCCCAAGTCCCAAAATTAGCATAAATTAAAGAAAAGCTGTCCAAGGGAAAAACTTTTAAGTATGCATGTTTTTCTCATTTGTCAATCAATCAAACGTTTATCTGTTATAATTATCAATAGTTTTCGATTAATCGATTAATGGGGTTCCCAATTCATTGACTCCTTTCCTTTTGATCTTTGACAAATGCGATATTCGCTCAAAATTTGATTTAAATTCATTCGATATTTCCAATTATTAATAAAGATTTAATTTTTTTTTTGTTTTTCAGAATATTTTTTAGGCAATCTTTTAAAAGTGGGGCAACATTTTTCACAATTCAATCAAACTTGCCACGGCAAAAACTTTACGACATACTCATAACCAGCAATGGAAAAAAATAGGAACTGAAAAACGTGCGGCATATGAAGAAGAGGAAGCGCAGGAGAAGAGAAGAGCAGAGCAGAGCAAGAAGCAGAGAATCGGGCGCCACGTTCTACTCTCCAAAAGTTCGCATCGAATATTCAGCAGGGTGGGAGGGGGAGGTGGGGGAAAGGAGGAGCTGAGCAAACGTTTTGCATAGGAAATGGGCGAAAAGTCAACGCACAGAGGGAGCATTGGGAGTTTGTGGAGAGCAGGCAGAGGGAGGGTAGGGTGGAGTAGAGAGGGGGAGTAGCGGTACCGACAGGAATAATAAATATTCAGTTTAAGTAAATGGGCTTTTATCGCGCATCTCGGGGGTGCCATAATTTGCCATTTTTGCCTCCGCGCAGTCTGCGCTTTCCTTTTTTTTTCTAGAGTTTCGGCTTTTGGCTTCTGCTACGTTTTTTTTCTTGGTGGCACACACACTTGCAATTTGGCTGGGGGGCACAAATGTATGTAATTGATTCAACAAACGGCAAACGGGCGCAAAAGGTGCCAAGAAACAAAGCGCAAAACTTGGCGACGCCATAAAAAACAAAAAGAGAGCGAGACAGAGAGTGGCAAGGTAAAAGGCGGGTGAGAGAGAGAGAGAGAGAAAAGAGCTTCGGTAACAACAACAATTATACGCATAATATATTTTCACGATATATATAAATATGCACACACTGACACACAAATATGTATATGTATTTGGGTTTTGGTTTCAGTTTCAGGCTTCAATGCAAAATTATAGGGAAAATAAATAATAAAAATAAAAAAAAGGCGACAGTGCTGCTTGAGCGAAATATACCCTTTGGAATATATGTATATATATATATATATATATATATATATACATTAAAATCATTCATAGATTCCAAAGCAAAATTCGATTTGATTGTTTTGTCAATAGCCCATTATCTAATCTTAAACAAATCCACTCACGAATGGAAGTGAATGAAAGGACCTCAACAAGATATTCAATTGTAACCCTATTCATTCCCAATCTGGATCTCCGACAAACAATTTATACGTATGCAACTAGCTGCAATGTATTGTAATTAACTACTATCATTTTAAGCAGATAAATCTTGGAGACCTTGCTTATCTTTATATATAAGTATAACATAGGAAAACGGTTAAAACTAATTGTAAGTTCGAGTCGTCAATGTTTGATGTCTATATATAGTATTTATATCATATATTTAAATTTTGTAAAGTCGCTTAAGTAATACTCTTAAGCTTGAAGCACTGGGCAAGAAAAATACCAATACATAAAAAATATGACAGTAGTTATGTAGCTCATATATAGTCGAAGCATTATTGCTGACAATTTGAAAATACGTAAAAATACAACTTCAAGGCACAGGTTTTGGCACGCCCACTTTTCTTTTACAGGGTATATGCCACAGAAAGCAAAGTCACGCATAGGCGAAGAGCCCCGGACCCAAGACCCTGGACCCTGGACCCTAAACCCTAGAGCCTAGACCCTTGATGCCAATTCTCAACGCTGCCGCTGGTCATAAAAATACAAAAAAGGCACAAATAACAACGGCCAAAAAATAAAAGAGCGCATTTTGCGGCTGGCAAATCACTTCAGCTCAGTTCAGTGCCTCCCCCACCGCCCATCCCCCTTCTCCGGACAACCTAGCAGCAACAATTCAGCTCATTTATTTTTATACATTTTAAGAAACAATAAACCGACGGACCATAAAACACGCAGTTACAAAATGAAAATGATTTAAGACAATGCCAACGCAAGAAGAAGAAAAAAAAAGAAAAGTAACCCCCCCTCGCTTCCGCCCCAAACACACCTCACCACCACCCTCCCCCAATAAAAACTGTGACCTTTGTGGAGAGCTGCGAAGCTCCATGAATTATACGCAACCAAAAGTTGAACATTGTAATTGCAACGCTTTAAATGCCACAACTGAGTGTTGTGATTTACAGCCAAGCTGTAAACGTATTTGGGGTACATATAACACATACATAAAGAAGCGGGAAACGTTTTGAAAATTATACAATAATAATAATATTATAAAACTGAAGTAAAGCGGAAAAGTTAAAAGTCGAAGTAAAGCATCCAAACTAACACGAGCATAAGTCGAGACCGATCGACCAGCAGATACCCTACGCCTGTAATTGGGTGGAGACACTGACATGGCTAAAACACAAAGGGGAACAAGCACGCTGCCAATTATTATACGAAGATATGAGCTTATTGCTAAGCATACTAGTTAAAATGTGCAAGTATTTCATATATGCACTAGTTGGCAGCTAAAGCTCTCAAGCTGTTGAATGCGTTTTGTGATGTGCTCAACTTTGACAGGGATAAACATAAAGAGACGGCGTGCGAGCTGGCAACGTGCAACGTGCCATATGCAACTTGCAACTCATTAGTGCCACTCGAATCGGTTGCCATTTGAGGCGCACTTAAAGCAAGCAGCAGCAGCAGCTAAAAGTTGACACTTAATGTTGCAGCTTTAAATGGATTCCAGCAGCTTTAATGAAGATATCCCAGCTGCAGCAGCGAAGTTTGGCAACTGTGCAGTTGTTGCACGTGTTGCAGCTGCTGTTGTTGTTGCATTTGCTGCTGTTGTTGTTATTGTTGTTGTTGTTTCAACTAAAACAATAAGTTGGCTTGCCCCGCATTTAATGAGCTGAGTTTCATTTGCTGACTTTAAATCTGCCACTGGCTGAAATCTGCCCCAGTTTCTGTCAAGGATGTGTTCTTAGCTACACTGTGAGAAAAACAGGTTGCACTAGTTTGAGTCCTTAAATTCGCAAACCAAAAACACAACAAAAAACTTGAACAAGCTTCAATTTGTTAACTCAAGTCCCAGAAATCATGTCATATTTTACTAATCTAAATAAAATAAAAACTAGAAAAAAAAAAGTAATATTTTTGTAGTGTAAATTTATTTGCGAATTATTATTAATTATTATTAGGATATATTAAATAATTATTTTTCTGTTGGATATTTTGTCATTCTTTTTTGAACTGTTGTTTTCTTGTTGTTGTTTTTGCAGTGCAGATGAATGTGAAATTTAATTAAGCTTCTTTGCCAGAGACGTCTTAAGCTGCACAGATGCACATGCACAGGCACACACACCCACACACACACACACACACACACACACACGCACTACCATACAAATGTTTTTGCAACCACAGGCACTTGACTCCTGGAGTGCGGCAATTTCTTGCCTCGAGCTTCGAGCTGCTGCTGCTGCTGTTGTTGTTGTTGCATCCTTCAACGCTTGCCACCTGTGCAACGAAATTAACCAGCCAACCTGCCCCTCTTTAAACACGCTACCCGCAAAATAACCTTAATTTCTAAGATGCGATTTTGTGCGTTGCTTATTTTTTATACACATTAGAAATGGATAAAATAATGGATGTAACAGTTAGCAAGAAGCCTCTGCGAACTTATAAGGCATATATATATATATATATATTCTCGATCAGCATGAACAGCAGAAAACAAGTGTATTTCAATTTGGCCTCATTATTATCAGAGCTAGGTATGCTTTTCAAATCTTAATCATCGTGCGCAGAGTTCGCAAGACTTAAACAAAAATTGGAGCGCTGATGGGCATCATATAGCCATGTCCAAGTACTTCCTAGAACTGGCCAGCCTCGACTACACTTTGGCTAGCTATAAGCCCTCCGAGGTTGCGGCGGCTTCGCTCTTTCTGTCGCCGCACTTGCTCAATGACAGGCACTGGACACCGACGCTGGTGCACTACCTCCAGATACACCGCTTCCCATTTGCGCCCGATTACGCGCAGGATTGCGATTTTGGCATGCGATGCGCCCTCTGCCGAATTGAAGGCCGTTTTCAGCAAGTATCAGAAGAAGGAGTTCCTCAATATCGCACTGAGCGAGGAACTGCGTGGTCCGCTCGTGGACTTGATTATCGACAAAGAAGAAGAATACCCCGCCATCTAAAGATAGAGCAATTTTGTGCGAGTTTGTTGTTTTTGGCTCAGATATAAACATTTCATTTACTGCATCTATATGTGTGTTTGTATATGTATTTAAGTCTGCATGTAATTTTATTAAATTATGATGAGATGTGGTTGTGTGGACACAGAGAGCTCCGAGGTGCTGAGCAATGAGCAACGAACGCATTGGCTGGCTGAACATATCGGCGCTGCCTCTTTAAGTAAGTTACTTCTACTTTCCCCAATTTCACGCTTAACATTTGAGCTTAGGGTATCTGCTAGTCGAGCTCTGCGCTTAAAAGCTTTCAACAGATTTCGTCTGCTTTTTACCTTTATTTTGCTGAGGGGAGTTGTTCTTGATATTTGCTTGGAAATTATAAGTTAAATATTTTATTTACTTTGAAACTTTGTTAAATATTCAATACTTGCCTCACTATTTCTCCATTGCTAATTTGTATATATTTTAAATATTTAATTTCTGACTCATTTTTTCTTAATTACTTGAAAAATTGAAATATGAAATGAATGGAATATTCTGTTTATTTTGGCTCACAGCTCTTCCCCTTGCAACACACATTAAAAAGATTTATGTGCCCCCGCTAGCCCTGAGACATTTCAACTGTCGTTCTGTGCGCTGCCATTCACTTTAATGTGCAACACAAAATTGATTTTCTATTCAAATTCGAAATATTTAAGTATTTTTATTATTTGATTTATTGTTTTCTTTTGGGTTGCAAGTGAAATTCTGGAACTTCGTTTCGTTTTCTTTGTAGCACTCAATTGTTGCAACATTTATTTGCGAGTTGGATTCCCTCCTGTTGTAACTTGTAAGTTTTGTCTTTCAAAAATATTTCAGATTCAGCTTAGTCTCAGTGCAACCAAATATTTGCAAGCCATTTGATTTGTGTGTGTTTTTCTGATTGGAAAATTTATGGAATTGTTTTTAATGGAATTTCTTTTGACAACAATTATGAACTAAACGGCCATTGGTTGCTTGACAACAATTGACAAACGCAACTAATAAAATCTATAATCTAATATGAATCTTAAATAGAGTAACAAACATTATTTAATCATGTAAAATTCGAATTGAAATATTTGTTTCATTTAATCAAAAGTGATTTTTAAATAATAATATTAAAACAATAAATAATTATAGTACAAACACTTATGACGCCAATGTTATGTGATAGTGAAAATTGTTTGAATTGTAGAAAAATGTTACCCAACCAAAATTCGAACGAGCCAAAAACAGATGCAAACTTTTCAACGGCTGTTAATGAGCCATGTCTTGGTCTTTGAAGGCCGAAACAAAGTGTGGCCAACAATTATGACCAAGAAGCCCAATATTTGATCACCCCAATTCCAATGAAACAAGAAAAAACAACAATTGTTACTTTAATATGATTTATATATGAGAAATGGATATCTCGAAAACAGTTACCACTATCAATGTTTAGCAAAAAACATTTTCACGTGTATTTTGCATAACTTTGCCTCTGCCTCCGCCTCTGCCTCTGCCTCTGCCTCTGCCTCAGTTGCTTGCCTCTCGGTCCGCCTTGCTAGACAACACAGCGAAGCAAAGGAAACCCAAACAGCACGGATAAAAAAAACACATGAAAAAAGGTGCTGGGCAAGTTTCAGTTTAAGCTTTGGCTGGAGAAGAACAACAACTACAACAAAAAGAGCAGAAAATCAGTCGAGTGTTTTGGCAAGGTGTGCAGCGGTTGAGAGAGGGAGTGGGGTAGGGGGCGCGTGTGTAACAGTTGTGCTGATTCACAGACTCGATGCGAAGAGGTGCCAAATGGGAAACAAAAAACTGGCCAAGTCAGTGCGAGATGGGGGGAAATATGGAGAAAGATTGGTAGCTGTGAGGAGGGGCGGAAGCAGGAGTTGGGAAAATAAACGATGTTGTCTATGACAAGGCATGACGGTAATGACGATAAAGGCAAAGATGGGGCAGTAGGGTAAAAAAGGGGGGAAGCTTGAAGGACTAGCCGTTGAAACTGAAGTGTTGCGTGTGGGGGCCGCCAAGTGCCAGCCCAAGAGCAGCAAGAGCTGGACATTTGCCATACGGCAAGAAAAATACATGGTACATATGTATTTAATGAAATCCATCAAGTTATAAGAAGGGTATCCACAATTGGGATATACTCTGATATGCAGACAAATGCAATGAACGGTAAAGTGGCATTAGCTATTGCTTGGATTGCAATCAACAAATTACAAAGATCTTATATCTTATATTAGCCAATATTCATATTATACATATATGCGTATAATATACATGTGTTGTTCTTCCACTTCTTCATCCTTTTTGGCATTGTCAGCTTAGACAAACAACAACTTGACATATAAGTCGAATAATATGAGTACAAATTCTTATATCGATTACTACAACTCAAATATTTAAGAATATTCATTTTTCATTTGAATTCATTTTCGTGTTTTAGTTTTTGTTGTTCAGTGTTCAGCTCTGCTTCAATTTTCGTTTTAGCCGCATCAGTTTCGCTGCTCGTTTGTTGTGCTTGGTATTTTTCAATTCAAGGTTTTTGCGTGGTCCTCCGCTGGCTTTGCCTTTGCCCCTGCCTCTGCCTCTGCCTCTGCCATTGCTACTGCCTGACTACCTGTCCTCTCTCTGTCTCTCTCACTCTGCACTCCTCTTTGCCTACCCGTCCACTGCTTGCACACCTTCGTTTCGGCCTGTCCGCCTGCCTGTCCAACTGTTCACTTCACACCTCTCTCGAGGCGTGCACATTCCATTTCTCCGTCTCCGTCTTCGCCTCTATATTCGTCTTAATTTTCGTCTTAGTCGCAGTTTCAATTTCAGCACAATCATCTAGCTAGAGCCAAGGAAAGAGAGAGAGAGCGCGAGAGTCGCAACAACGGGGGAGAGAGAGAGAGTCGATTGTGCGAAAGATGGCGCTGAATGCAGCTATGATCGGCAGCCTTTTTCAGCTACTTCTGCTTATCTTTTTTAGCTACTCTTAGGGATATGATAAATATATATATAATATATAGTAATAGTAGTTCAACTTTTGACTTTCACAACTAGAATTTCGATTTATTGGGGCATAATATTCAAGAAGTTGAAATTTAAATTCTCATATCTATATAATATTTCATCTATATCAATATTTAAGTATATATTTCACATTCTGGCATTTAATAATTATATTTCGCATAATTTTAACAAAATCTGCTTCATACTCGCAAATGTAATCCATAATATTTTTCAAGGGTATTTCCGTTTTCCTCTGTTGGCTGTGTGTGCGTGTGTGTGTCTGTTTGTGTGTGAGTGTGGATGTTGTGTGTGTGTTGCCTGAGCCAGCATCATAAATCATCTCAAGTAGCTGGCTGCTATTTGGTGTGTTTTGTATCTATAACTATAACAATTTGCAAGTGTAGGAAACACGGATGCAAAGATATATACACACACACACACACACACATACACACACAAACACAGCTGTCAGTCAGCGCTGAGGAAAACACCTTTTGACATTTCTGTTGCACTAATTTGCCAGGCAACAAAATAGAAGATGATGCACAAATGCAAAAGATACAAGGATACACACACACACACACACACACACACAGACACACACACACACACACACACAGACACACACAAGCACATACACACACAGAGAGCGCCTTGCACCTCGCTAACAGGTAAGAAAAACGCTTTGCACTTGCCACAAAAATTACCTTCAACGGACAACAGCTGTGAATGATGATAATGAAGTTGGTGCCGATAATGATGCACTTAATGAAGTTAATGTTGCAACATTTCAAAGGGGCAGGAGCAAAATGAAGCTGGCAGCCCATCAACATCATCTTTGATTTCAGCAGCCAGCGGAAAAAGAAGATACAAAAAAAAACGCTTCAACAGCTGTGCGAAATTTGAGCTAATTTTTTCTTTTTTGAGAGTGATTGGCGTTGCGGGGGGAGAAGGGGTGGGTAAGTATTATAGTATTATAATCAATCACATTTTGTGTGTGTGTGTGGGGAAGCTGTGAGCATTGGAAGCAGTATTAAGTGCACAAATTGAAATTAAGGGCGAAGATTTTTCGAGGCATTTTTGAAAGTGATTTTTGGGAGAAGTTTTGAATAAACCGAGATAATTAAAATAACTTATTCACAGCATTTCTTGGAGCACTACCAAAACATATTTACGGAGCAGTGAAAAAATCCATTTATCCATTTATCCTTTCGAAAATCCAATAAAATGTTTTTTCTCACAAAAGTCACTGTTCACAAATCGCATCAAAAACTCAAATTCAACTCGGATGAAATCAGATGACACAGTTCTATAAATAATATAAGATATTAAGGAATGTTTTTTCGAATATTTTTGTTCACAATTCTCAACAAACAAAACCTCAAAAATAAATTTGTGAATCTGCACTTTAATAAACAAATAATTCTTAACATTAATTCCACTTTTAATAAGAAACATTTTCGATTTTTTTTGTAGCTTTTTGTGCAAATTTTATTTATTATTTTATTTTGATTTATTATATTTAGGCGATTTCTTTGAGTCATTTTGAGTATTGAAGGCGCATCATTATACATAGAGAACTGAAACTCAGCCTGAATAAAAAATTGATCCCAACTCACTTTTCAGCTCCTTATTAGCCTCTACTCTTTGTGGAATATCCTTCAGCCTACTCTAGTTAAGCCAGCTTCCGCTGTGAGTCATATTAATTCCCATTGCTCAAAACGTTTTCTCTCAACTACCAAAAATGGTATTTCAAATGCACAGCAAAATCTTCAATTGAAAATCTATACAAATTTTTCACGCAGCATTTTCAAAAGTTAAGTTAAAATTCCATTCGCCGTCGGCATAATTTATGAGCAAAAAAAAAAATGTTGGCAAAAAATGTTGAACAAGTCACAAAACTCAGCAAAAGTCTGCAAAAAGTAAAAAACACAAAACAAAAAGCAAAATTGTTTACTTCTTAAGGAAAATTCAAGCTTTAGCTGCTGGAAACCCCAATAACGGTATTTATTACATTTGCCTTTTTCGATATTTAGCCGTTTTATGGCTAGTAATAATATTTTGGCTACTTCGCATTTGATTTAATTAAAGTTTGGGCAAAAATTAATGTTTTGTTTAGTCTTCAAATTTAGCAGTCAAAAAAATTTTGGCATTATGAAAGAATAACTAAAAATATAATATATGCATATATTATATGTATTATTAATACAAATAATTATTAATAAAATAAATGCAATTTCTTGATTTGTTTCTATTGAACTATTTAAACTGTTACATAAGTTGCTTAACAGATTTTAGTCGGACAATTCAGTTTGTTCTTGGCCAAGTTTTTGTTTTCAAAATTCTTGCTTTTTGTTGTTGAACTTTATTGGTTACTTTATCTGAGCACTTTTAGACTTTTACCAATCGAAATTTGACTTTATTTATTTGAGTTATTATTATATTATTATCATTTATGTTAGTTAACTTTTGATTGCTTCAGGCAAGATTGCAATTTAAACTAATTTTTTTTATCTTCAGTTTTTGCTTCACACTTAAATAACAATAATATGAAAATAATTTTAAACCTCAATTTAATTATATATATATATATATATATATATATTTTTCTCTGTTTATGTGCCTAACAACTAGTATTTTCCACTGTGCAAAAATTACAGTTCGTTTGACAAATGAACCGCTATTTGGTTGTCGCGCAAAACTTGTGAAACGTGAAAGCGCAAAAAGGACACTGGAAATGGTTGCTTAAATGCGGCCATTTTGTTGTTGTTTATGGATAAATATTAATAGCGAAAATTTGACCTACATTTGTTGCTGCTGCGTCTTCTGCTTCCTCTTTTGCCTCTGCTAGAAGAAGGATTTTGCCGCCGCTGCTACTGCTTCTTCTTCTTATGCTACTGCTCGCCGATTATCGGAATATCCAAAGAAGAATAACAGAAGCTGATGATGTTGTTGTTGTTATTTGATCCACGCGTAATTATTTAACGGCACTTTATGCTTGCAAGTTCTTTGTTATTGTTACAATATTTGCACTTGAAAAAAAAGATTGCAAAAAAATAATAAAAATTGAAGTTGGCGAGAAAACGAGGAACAAAAGATGCACAATATAAATATTGATATTTATGAGCAGATGCTGCTGTTGTTGTTGCTTCTTGGCTGGATTTGGTTTGGTTTTGGTGCGTTATACGCACACACACACATACGCACACATGCACAGAGACGCGCGTTCATACAAACAAACACGTTGATTAAGCGACGTAGACGTAGACGTGGACGTAGACATAGACGACGACGACGGGGGACACGCGACACACGACGCTCTCCGACAACGTGTCCAAACGCTTCAATGAATCGAACAGAACTGAACAAAACGTGTGCTGTGCCCGTCACAATGGCTGCTGCTGCTGCTGCTGCTGCTGCCTATCTGCCTAACTGCGGCCAGACTGCTGTTGCTGTTATTCGCCCGAAAACATCAGAGAGAGCGCAAAAGCAATAGCAAGAGTGAGAGCGAGCGCAATGCATATGTGCATTTACTCACAACATGTAAGTAAACATGCGGGTGGCTCTCGCTCTTTCTCTCCCGCTCTCTCTCTGTAACAGCTTCTGATTACATTGATGCTGCTGCTGCTGCGACTGCTGTTAACTGCGACTGAGTCTGTTAACTGTCAACTAATGTAAATGCTTTACTTTCAAAATACAAATAATAATAATTCAGTAAGGACTGTTCTAATTTCTGGTGACAACAATAAAATAAGTTAAAATTATTTAATTAAATTCAATTATTTATTACATCATCTAGTAATATATATCACTTATTTTTCATTTAGCATTGACTTTTACATGCTGCTCGCAAAATCTTTTACAGTCTGCCAAAATGCATCGGTTGACGATGGGTGTCTGTAAACCGTAGCAGGAACATAACAGAAAACAACTTACAACCTGTGCTCTTTCTCTCGCTCAATCACACTATCCCCCTCTCGATGAAGGAGAGCAGACAAACCGGTTTTGGCCGTCCACCCACGTGACTGTTATACAAGCTGAGCGTATGTTTACAGTTGACAGGACCAGAGCTTAACTGCTGTTAGCGGCCACAGGTTTCTGTTGCTGCGCTGCTAGCGTCGCGTTCTAAACAGCTGTTTCCATTTTGTTTACTGCGTTGCGTATAACACTTTGTCTTAATTAATTGCCGACAATTCAATTTCGATATTTTGTGCAATTTTGTTAAGCAATTAAAAGTCGATTATGTAACACGATTTATATACAAAAAAAACATATTCAATTTGAGTTAAAATCTAATTCTAGAATTATTTGTGCTTAAAAGAAACATTTTATTTTTCAAATTTTTAATTGCAAAAATCATTTCTAAATTTGTGAATTTTTATTTGTTTGAGAATAAGAACATTTTTTTTATGTAACGGCTACCAAGTTAAACTCTCTTTGAATTGTCTGAAAGAGAGATGGAAAGAGAGAATCGCTGCGGCAGTTGTATAACAGTTTATGGCAAAAACTCTTATACGAGCAGGAGAACGAACCTTGCGCGTCTAAGGTTGCAAACTTGACTAATTGCAAAATTTCGGAAACAACTTGTTGAGATCTCCAGTGAAAAACTTATAATTTTTTTTTATATGACAACTATTTCAATTTACTTTTTGCTAACCATATAAAATAAATGCGGAAAATTACTACTTATTACCATCTTTAGAGTCCTTTTCTTGATCTTTCCCACACACAACTGTTGTAAATAATGATACTCCTAAGCGCGACGTCGACTTTCGCAAGCTGCGCAGACAGCGCAAAGTGAACCCAACTCAAGTCCGAAACTTGACACCTCGTCTCAAGCGCAAAGTTAGCTTCCTCCGGCTGCCCCTACCTCTCCCTCTCACAACCACACGCACTTGAGAACGAGACAAAGTGCCAAAATTGCAGTTGGCATCGCGCGTCATCGATAAACAGTTACAACACATTCACACACTCACGCACATTTCTCACTCTCACAGAGAGCATAATAAGGTCAATCAACGGACGCAGCGGGCGGCGACAGCGACGTTGTCAACAGCTGCGCCGGCGCGAAAGGCACACGAGCAGCGCTAACAGTGACGGCGACTTCAGCGGCGACTGCGCAGCCAGGCAGATTAATTGCGTCGTCGTCGTCGTTGTCTGCGGCGTGAATTTATGAGTTTCACATGAGCGATGAGCTGCCAGCCAGTCAGCGTCTCTCTCTCTCACACGCACTCATCGCTTGTAGTTGGATGTGTGTGTGTATGTGTGTGTGTTGAGCGCCGGCTTATGAGCGCCACTTGAGGTCCGATGTCGGCCAGAATATGCCTGAGTCTGTTATGCTTCTTCTTCTTCAACTTCTTTGACTTTGTCTTCTTTGGCCCTCTTCTTCGATGCCTGCTGTCCAGTTATTTGCTGCGTGGGCCCGCATTGTTGTTGTTGTTCTTGTTGTTGTATGTAAAACGATATGCCATGATATATGTATGCATGTATTTGTGCTCATAAAGGTATCCATGTGTGTGTGTGAGTTGTTGTATAAGAAGTTAATTCAATTAATCGAAATTGAACCTTTTCTTACATCCAAATATAATGAACTATGGCTGCTTGGTATTAATATTTTTGTTCTCTTATTTTTTAACAAATTGTAGCATCGAACTTTAATTAAAAAGTCGATTCGAGTTCAATTCGAGTTCAATCGAACAAAAGACTTGTCAATTATATATATATGTATCTGATCTATACATATATACATTTTTTTTTCTTTTTCTCAAGCGTTGCAAATTCAATTTCAATTTAGACAGCGATTTGTAAAGTGTAATTAAGCCAACTCAGTCGGCTATTAAACAATTGAGGATAATTACGCGAAATTGAGAGAATATCAACAACTTACAGCTAATTGCGGAGAGAGGGAGAGAGGAGTAGGAGTACCTAATAAGCAAATGCAAATCAGTTTGAAAGTGAGTGAGAGAGAGAGAGAGAGAACAGCAGCAAAACAGTAATTAATAAAGTAATAAATAAAAATACGGAAAGGTCTTTGGTTTTCTCAATCTGCAATCGCCGATCTTCCGTCTTCGATATTAAGACCCAAACTCAGTTGGACATCAGTGTCTGGATTTTACACAAACCAAAAAAAGAAAAAAAAAAAAAAAAGAAACAGAATGACTCCTACGTCTCTTTCGCTTGATGGCTCATGAAGAAATAATAATCACTGAGAGTGCTCAACGCTTAAATACTCTATATCAAAATCCAGCCAGGCGAAGTGTAAGGTAGAGTGAAAATCACAGAGAGCGGCGATTTTTGTGTGATCGACTCTGTATTACAGTTAAATATCCTAATGAGTTGAATGATAATATCCCAATGCATAAGCGCGCGCACACACACACAAACATATGCATTCAAATGACTTTCAGCGAGAGTAAAAAGTAAAGAGCAAAAATGTGCTTTTTTTAAGCACCTTTAGCGTGAGAGCGAGTATAGTACAGAGATGGGAAAATAATATTTGATCTATAATTTGATGTTATCTATAAATGGTATTTATTTATTAATATATTATTATTATTATTTATTAATATTTACAAATTACAAATAGTGTCCACAACTCAATGCTACCCGGCAACATTGGTATTTAGGGTATGCGACACCCAAAAACAAAACCCAAAAAGCGCCTCCTTTAATGAAGTGAAAAAGTAAACGTTGTGTGTGTGTGTGTGTGTGTTTGTGTGGATTATATCCCACTGAGAGCGCAGCGGCAGCTTTTCAGTTTTGTTTTTGTTTTTTTGTGTTTAGAGGTGTACCGCAAAAGTAATACAAATATTCCAAACTATAGCATGTGTGTACAGTTATAATTAAGTGATACACATAAATGTGAAGGCGAAACGCCGTGGATGAAGCGATATGGGGGAGGGAGGGTGGGGATGGAGTTTCTTGATGCTTGTCTCTATGTATTTTCAGTTTCTTTACAATCCGTTCTTAATGATTGTTTTCAATTACTTTTGCGTTTCGGCGTCAGTCAACGGGTTTCACATTCAAGTCAAGAGTGGAAAACGGAAAGTGTGGCGGGAGGGGGGTGGGGGAGGGGATGGGGAACTGAGGTCAGCAGCGAGTCAATCGCGTGGAATCGATTGAGTCAGCAGCAGCAGCAGCGACCGAGAGCGCCTTTTAAGTGTTTACGCTTGTTTTATTAATTTCCATCATACATCTTCAGCTGTCAGCGTCTTCCACACACACACACACACAAACACACACATACACCAAAAAAAGGAAAAGTCGCATCTTGAGAGAGAGAGAAAATAGAGGGAGGAAGGACGGGGAGGGGTATTGGTCTTATCGCTTAACGAGCTGCCAAATGAAAAACACAAATATTGTATTTTTCGAGCCCGAACATTTCGAATATCGAAACGGAACGAATCGAAACGCGGAGGCGTTCCAAACAAATCAAACAAAATATAAATCAAACCCTCAACTCGACATTCGGGGAACAAAACGTGGAATTCAAAAACTTGCAACCTTTTCGTTTGGCTTTATGATTGATTAACAGGTGTTAAGAGGTGCGTCTCTAAAATGTATAGCTACGAAAGTGATTGAAACAAAGCCAAATGAAATCTCCAACAGTTAACATAAATCGTTTGTCAACTCGGCCATTAAATTTATTTACAAATATTCCAAATAAATATATATATATATATATATATATATATATATATATAAGCTTGTCAAATTGAATTGGATAACTAAGTTTATAAACGTTGATTACACGAATAAAAGAAACATAAATCGCTTGTCATTAGGGTGTCAAAGCGGAACCAAAACCGTTCAGCCAAAAAGTAACCGTTTGAAACGCAGAACCAAAACTGTTAATCTACTTCCCATCATTCCTGGCCAGGGCATCAAAGCGGAACCAAAACTGTTAACCCAAAAAATAACGGCTTTAATCAGAAAATTTAAATCAAGAATCAAATGATTCCTTGACGTCGAATCAAAGCGGATGCAAACCATTTACCGTTCCGAAACCGGAACCGAAATTAATATTAAATATTAATTAACAATTGCTTTATTTGATTGTTATAGTTTGATATTAATAAAGTTATTTTCGCTGACTCCTTCATTATTATCCTCAATTCCGGCCACTCTCCGCAAGCTGCCTGCTTTGGAAACCATTTTCCTTTTTCCAAATTTTCCTATTTTTTATTTTTCATTTTTTATTTTTATTTTTATGATGTTTTTTGTGCATATTAAGTCATTTCAAACTGAGTTGTACAAAATGACATCTGTTGAGTTTTTTTACTGGTCCATATTTATATATATATATATATCTCCCTATATACATACATATGTATATATATCAAATGTGGCCGACTTGAATGTAATCCGCAGAAATGTCTTATTAATGCCACACACAGCTACAACCCCCCCCCCCCCCCCCCCCCCTCGCGAATGCCCTGGAGTCCTTTGGCAGGACAATAACAATTGCATTGGCCAGGCACGAAAGTTTACAGCTAAAACGGATCGAATTGCCAATTTCATGCTTGGAGTGCAGGGCTTTCAATCAAATGATGGCAAAACATTGAAGGGCTCAAAGGGAGTGGGTGGGGGGGGGGGTAGGTGGTTAAGGGAAAACCAACGCGAAAAGCAATGCTGACATCTTCATAGAAGTGGAATGCAGTTGTTCAGTTTCAGATACATTTCACTAGCGACATACATGTATTCACACACACAGGCACACTCACACACGCACGCATACATATGCTGTCTGGAAGTGTATTAACAAACGCCAACATCGTATATCCATCCAGGACCTCTTCCTTCGTCATCTTCCATTGCCTCCTTCCATGGCTGTGTTGGTGGCAATTGGATATGCCACCAACGACGTCACAGATGCTTCACCGACACCAACACCGAAAAAAAAAAAAAAAATAAATAAAAGTCCTGTCCGCACAGGACTATCCAGCGGGGCACGCGATTTTTATGGCATATTCGTGAGCTTATTGTAATGAATTACTTTGGGTGAATCTTTTACAGTTTTTCTCTTTCTTTCTTTCTTTTTTTTGTATACCCTATGCCCAGCATAGGGTATCATAGACTAAGGGCATAGTGTGTAACAGTATTTTCTTACTTAGAGAGAAGTCATTGTAGGATATACGCTAGTCCTTGCTTTTTTGTTTTAGGGAAGCAAAAGTACTTATTACAGGGTATTTGCTAGTAATTTATGAATAAACAAGGAACCTTAAATATTCCATATATAAAAGACTTCTTCAATAAAAAAAAGATGAAATTTCAACAGGATTTTTGCCGTTCATTACAGTCATTATTACAGAGTATAGATTAGTCGTTGCTGTTCAAACAAAGTATCTAAGAAGTATATATAAATGCTATCATTCCCTACTAGTCCATATTATTAGGATGCAAAAGGTAGACTACCCATTACAGGGTGTCTACTAATCAAGATCATTAAGATCGCAATGAGTGTACATTAAAACAGGGTATCTGCTGCTTAGCATATCCACTTGTTTCTGCTTCATTTATCTATTTGGTTTTTTTTTTCGATTTTTTTTTATTTTGTATGTTTTTATGTAATCCATGCCAATGGTCGTTAGTCGCTAGTCGTTAGTCTGAGGCTCGGTTATTGACTGCGGGTTAGTGCCACATACACATACATATATGCAACATATGGATGGATACATGGGGCATGTACATGGGTGTAGCCAGTGTGGCATGTGCGACATTTGTGGCATTTGCTGTAATCATAATTTTATGTCCATCTAAGTAGCTAGACGCATGACGACTGTCAACGACAGACTGCCTCTAACCTCCCCATCCCCTCCACAAGCCACCCCACCTCTTCCTCCTGGCCATGGAGACAACTCGAGAATCTCAAATGTGCAGCTGAGTGTTCAAAGTTTTAGCATCGCTGTCCATCGACAGTCGGTCTTAGACGGTCAGTCTGTCGTTTGTGTCACTTGCACGCGGCTCATACGACATCTCCCCCATCCCCCACCCCTTGCCCATCCCTTCACCCCCCTCTAAATGGCCACAACTCCACTGCATATGACGGCCCGCCCCAAAAATATCCATCGGACAGTCGAACATGGTTTGGCCAACTACAACAAACTTGATGTCAAGCGGCCTGAAAGCTCTGCCTTGCCTCTGACATTTCTGGCATGTGGCATCCACACAAATTTAGTACGTCTTGAGTGCCAACTGTTGGGTGTCGCACTGTTTCAACCCGACAACTGGTTACCAAAGCAAGCAATAGCCATCAATTCTCTACATATATTGAAATTAGAGCATGAATCATCTGTTTAAAACCTGAAACCATTAAAAATGCCAAGAAATTTGAAGAAGTCGATCTAACCATGCCTGACTATCCATTTAGCCACCGAACTATCTGAACCCTGTCGGATTTAAATGTAACTTTATGAATTATGAAATATATCCGTATATTTGCTACAGGCAATACTGCCAGAGACGAACGGATCAGATAACTATATTATATAGCTGGCATAGGAACGATCTATCGAAAGATGAGTTGAAGAGATTTCTGTTTACTTACAAATCCTAACCAAACTTACTCATTTGGGCGATAAGTCAGTGTGATCCGATAACTGTCATCTAGCTGGCATACGAACGATCCAAAATCTTTGTTGTTTACAGACAAATATTTATAACAGACAAATTTACTAATATACAACAATATAACATATAAATAACTATAACTGTAGTTGTCTTTAGTTCAGGTTGTCTTCAAGTTTGGCAGCCGCAGCTTTTCACATTCTGTTGGACAAGTTTTTTGCAAGCTCTAGACTTAAACTGTTTCCGCACTGCCTCCACTCCCCTCCCCCCTCTGAAACAGCACCGCCTACAACAAGAGGCAGGGGAAGAAGAAGAACAAGAGCAGCAACAACAACAACAACAACAATCATTAGCTGTACATTAGCGGCATTGACGATGAAACGTTTACGGTAATCCTTTGAGTAAGCAAAGTGAAAATGCAGTGACAGAATCCAAGCGAAGAGATCCCAAAAAGAAAACCAAAAAACCAAACAAGAAAAAGCAACAACAACAACAGTATAAACATAAACAACATACAGTTAGGATGAATGCAATGTTATCTGAAAGCTGTCGAATATTAAATACCCTTATATAATTTTTGATAAGCGCATATGTAAATAGCTAAACACATTTCTAAGTAAATGCTCAATATAATTTGTATGTATGTGAATCATTTGAAATGACTAAATCAAAATACCCGAGGGAAAGGGTGTACAAAGCAGCAAATGAATGAGTGCACATGTCAGCAAATGACAAAGCAACAGCAAGAGGAAGAGGAAGAGGAAGAACAACAAGGTGTAACAGCAGCAAGAGATGCATTCACATACACACACACAGTGATACATACAAACATATCCTTGTCCAGCAAGTCCAATTGCCGCCCAAGCGAGACGTTCAAAGGGGGTAGTGGTGTGCAGGGGGAGGTTGGGTTACAAACCTATAAAACCACGTAATCTGCAAGTGAGTTCTTTAATTATGCTGCAAGCGCAACACAAGCAGACGAAAGCAGCAGGTGGCTTAGGGGTGGAGGCGTGGGGCATCCACGAACAGTGTGAGAAACGCCAACAAACTGCGAAGCGAAAGCCGCTTACAGAACCACAAAATGCTACGGACATATTTTGCCACAAGATAGCGGAGCGACAGAGCGAGAGAGAGAAAGAGAGAGAGAGACTAGCATCGAGACATTCCCGTGGCCGCCATTTTGAAGTTTTGTTTTTTTTTTGTTGGTGCTGCGGCTTTTTGGGGTCGTGTGCCAAAAGGATTACAATGGAGAGAAATGCCGCGACAAGCTCGCAGATGAGAAGCCCAAAACAACAACAACCGAAACAACAACAAACAAACAAGCAAGCGTGTGCATTGAAGGGGATTGGGCGAGGGGAGTTGAAGTGATTGCTGCTTTTGCTTTCGGATTCGGTTTCGGTTTTGCTGCCAATGCGAAACCATTTGCGGATTTAATTGCCGTTAACATTCGAGTCTACTCGTCTTACATTGTCATTGCAGCTGCCGCTTTTTCTTCTCTGTATACCTCTTAATAAAAGAGAAGATGACATCAGCAATCAGCATCATTCTAGCATGAAAATTTGTCCAACAAAAATTTCACAAATTTCGTCGAAGAAAGCGAAGCAGTGCGATTTGAAGTGCTTACAGGTCAACTACTAGTCGGGCATTAACTCGTAACTCTTAAGTAAGCACTCTCTCACTCCCTTTTCCACTCTCTTTTTCTGTTTTGCTCGTTGTTGTTGTTCTTGCTGCTCGCAACGTGAGCATCAAACGGCAAACGCAGATTAAAGACCAGAGCGTCAACATGCACATAACCTACAAAAGCTAGCTCATCTCTGTCTTTTGATTCTTGTCTTTGTGTTTGTGTCGTCGTTTTTAGAACCTTGCCTAACTTTTGTGGTCAGTTAAGGGAATTATAACAGCGTAATATAAATATGTGTGTGTGTGTTTGCATTTCAGAGTTTCAGCTGATATCACCAAACAGATTTAGACAGCGGTTTTTGTGTGTGTGTGGGCATCAGTTGACAAACACACACGCATACAAAGTTTTTTTTTTGTTGTACTTGGCATTTTTTGCATTGCTTTTCAATTTTAAAGCACAGCCGAAAAAAGCACGACTCATCTAACCATATCGGGTTATATGTGGGTGTATGGGTGTGTATGGGTGTATGGGTGTATGGGTGTATGGTTGTAAGGGAGTAAGGGAGTAAGGAAGTAAGGGAGTATGGGAGTTTGGGAGTATGGGAGGGAGGGAGGGAGAGAGGGAGGGAGAGAGGGAGGGAGAGAGGGAGGGAGAGAGGGAGGGAGAGAGGGAGGGAGAGAGGAAGGGAGAGAGGGAAGGAAGGGAGTATAGAGAGTATAGGGAGTATAGGGAGTATAGGGAGTAGAGAGTATAGGGAGTATAGGGAGTATAGGGAGTATAGGGAGTTTAGGGAGTATAGGGAGTATAGGGAGTATAGGGAGTATAGAGAGTATAGGGAGTATAGGGAGTATAGGGAGTATAGGGAGTATAGGGAGTATAGGGAGTATAGGGAGTATAGGGAGTATAGGGAGTATAGGGAGTATAGAGAGTATAGAGTATAGGGAGTATAGGGAGTATAGAGAGTATAGGGAGTACAGGGAGTACAGGGAGTATAGGGAGTATAGAGAGTATAGGGAGTATAGGGAGTATAGGGAGTATAGGGAGTATAGGGAGTATAGGGAGTATAGGGAGTATAGGGAGTATAGGGAGTATAGGGAGTATAGAGAGTATAGGGAGTACAGGGAGTATAGGGAGTATAGGGAGTATAGGGAGTATAGGGAGTATAGGGAG
Source organism: Drosophila imparisetae (assembly GCA_035042265.1). NCBI lineage: Eukaryota > Metazoa > Arthropoda > Insecta > Diptera > Drosophilidae > Drosophila > Drosophila imparisetae. The sequence continues at coordinate 627,597 of JAWNLP010000405.1, read as the reverse complement.
TATAGGGAGTATAGGGAGTATAGAGAGTACAGGGAGTATAGGGAGTATAGGGAGTATAGGGAGTATAGAGAGTATAGAGAGTATAGAGAGTATAGGGAGTATAGGGAGTATAGGGAGTATAGGGAGTATAGAGAGTATACAGAGTATAGGGAGTATAGAGAGTATAGAGAGTATAGGGAGTATAGAGAGTATAGGGAGTATAGGGAGTATAGAGAGTATAGAGTATAGGGAGTATAGGGAGTATAGGGAGTATAGGGAGTATAGGGAGTATAGGGAGTATAGGGAGTATAGGGAGTATAGAGAGTATAGAGAGTATAGGGAGTATAGGGAGTATAGGGAGTATAGGGAGTATAGAGAGTATAGAGTATAGGGAGTATAGGGAGTATAGAGAGTATAGGGAGTACAGGGAGTATAGGGAGTATAGGGAGTATAGGGAGTATAGGGAGTATAGGGAGTATAGAGAGTATAGGGAGTATAGGGAGTATAGGGAGTATAGAGAGTATAGGGAGTATAGGGAGTATAGGGAGTATAGGGAGTATAGGGAGTATAGGGAGTATAGGGAGTATAGAGAGTATAGGGAGTACAGGGAGTACAGGGAGTATAGGGAGTATAGGGAGTATAGGGAGTATAGGGAGTATAGAGAGTATAGGGAGTATAGGGAGTATAGGGAGTATAGAGAGTATAGGGAGTACAGGGAGTATAGGGAGTATAGGGAGTATAGGGAGTATAGGGAGTATAGAGAGTATAGAGAGTATAGGGAGTATAGGGAGTATAGGGAGTATAGAGAGTATAGGGAGTATAGGGAGTATAGGGAGTATAGGGAGTATAGAGAGTATAGGGAGTATAGGGAGTATAGGGAGTATAGGGAGTATGGGAGTATGTATTTTATAAATGGAAATCACTGTCAAACAAAATTAAATTATGACTCAATACGATTGTTTACATTTATATATGAATTGCTGATCATCATCAACAGTCGATGCATGGGTGTATGCCGCCCTACCACCCTACCGCCCTACCGCCCTGCCCTGACGAAAGCAAGGAACTAGTTCGCTTTTTAGCTAAGCGTATTTAAATTTATTTTATTTGTTATTTGCTATAATAAATGTATCTTTTATTTTATGCATAGTAAAACTTAGAATCAACTTAACTTAAGTGCCGAGTAACTTAATAATATTAAGTAATGTAAAATCAAATTGAATTTAAGCTCACCCATTTGCATCGCCGGGTGAAATGGGTTTCAGTTGCTGCTCCACTGTGCGAAGATTATCGCTGATTATATAATCTATCAAGGAAAAAGAATATACAAATTGTATATCAGCAGAAAACCAAGTTGAATAAAACTACAGCGAAAACAACTCCAAAATGAAGCTGATCTAAAATGTGCAAAGAGCTTTCAAGCGCACTGTGAGTTAACACCATGTTAACAGTCAGTCAACAGTAAGCTAACAGTTAAAAGCTAAGAACACCGCAAAAGCACAGCGCGCATTGGGAAATCCCCATTGCAAAGTGGGAAGTCCTTTTCTTGGGACATCTGTGCGATGAAAAAAAAGCTTACCCTTCTGCAGCTGGCTGGTTGGTATAAATTCCTCATGTTTTTGGTCCCCCTTTTCCTCGTATTTGAGCTTATAGTCGGAGTGCTTCCGCAAGGACATCAGTAGCGATTGGGTGCGCGGCGGTATCTCAGGCGGCGCTGGCTCTGGCGGCGGCTCTGATTCACCATCGCTGCTGCTGCCGCCGCCGCCGCTGCTGCCGCCGACGCAGCCGTCGCCAAACTCTGTCAAATCTTGTTCGGCAGTTTTTCCTGTCATTGTTGCAGCAGCTGCTGCTGCTGCTGCTAGAAGGTGTTGGGATTTCTCGCTGCGATTGACGGAGAGGGCGGAGGTGCCGGAGGAGGAGCTGGTCATGCCGCTCAGCCGATTCAAAGGGTGACGCGTGGCGCTGCGTTGACTGCGCTGACTGCTCGACGCTGCCGCCGTCGACGTCGCTGTCGCTGCTGCTGCATCCGGTAGCTGCACTTCCTCATTGGCATATTTGGCATTGAGAAAGGGATTTGTACTGCGCGTTCCAGTTCCAGTTCCATTTACCGTTCCAGTTCCCGTTGCAGTTATCGTACTGCTGCTGCTGCTGCTCATGTTGCCCGGATTGGGGGGCGTTGGAAAAAGTCCCAGATTTGCATTCGATTGATATTTAACAGTGCTCGCCGATACCGTTGGCAATTTTATTGGCGACTGTGACGTCACAGCTGCTGCTGCTGCGGTTCTGGAATGCGGCTGTGCGTAAGTCACTTCCATCATTTGGCCAGCGTCGGCGCTGCGACGAGCGCTTCTCTGCCGCAAATATTCAGGTTCGCAATCCGAATTGTAATGCTCCATGCCTATGCAGAGAATGACAGAGAGTGAGAGAGAGCGAAAGAGAGAATGAGTTATTGTATTGTATGTTAATATGTACAGATTATTCTTATCGTTTGTTTAAATGAATATACACCAATACATAATTACAGTTACTCACAGTTCAACTCGACCATTGTCAAAGAAAAAAAGTAATTGCCTGCCATAAGCTAATCATTCATTATTTTTCAGAAATTCCAAAGACCGATGGTAGGTACATATATTAACCACCAAAATTAATATATGACCCCAATAAACTGGGATTTCCCCACCTGCTAGGTAGAATTATAAAAATGTTGCCTACTTGTTTCTTTGACAATGGTCGAGTTGAACTGTGAGTCACTGTATATATAAAACAAATTCAGTTTTGCATTTGACGATCGCCTTTTCGTTTCTGTGTGAAATTGTCCAGTTAGGTTTGAGTGCATATACCCACGCCATCTCACTCTCTCATTAACTATTTAGTATGTTCATTCTTGAAGTCCCGTTATATATGTGTATACTAAAATAAGTATTATTTCTCTGGTGATCAAATCGAGAACTTTTCAACATCAACCCATATCTTATTCTTAGAAATATTATTTAGCCAAAGAGAAAACTGAGAAAACTCCACTGCTATTCAAATGGATAAATGATGAATCATCACGTGTATCATGGCATTACAGAGTATAACAAAAGGTATGCGATACTTTTTTTGGTCTGCAATTGCAACTTGAAAGGCTTTGCTAGTGTTTAAAAATTGCGCAATTCGCAATTCGCAATTGACAATAAAAAAGCGCGTTTAATTCGCATATCAAAAACGAATGAATGGATGAGTGAATGAGTGAATGATGAATGAATGAAGTCAATTGGACACTGCTGCTGCTGCTGTTGATAAAGATTGAGTAATTGAAGCTGAGGCTTCAATTCAATTACGAAACGCAGCTGTATTTGCTAGCGAGGGGTGCTGAGTAAGGGGTGGGGGTATTGAGTGGGGTGGTAGATGGGTGGTGGGGGGCTTTGTAGTCATCGCCTAATCGAAGCATAAAACGCAAATCGCCGTCTGCTGTGCGATTTTTATGTTCGCATTGCATAGCATAGTGTTGTCTCTTTTGCACGCATTGCGTGTGTGTTTGGGCTGTGTGTGTGTATGTGTGTGTGTGTGTGTGTGTGTGTTGTGTTGTGTTTTATTGTCTGTTAATATTTAATGCAATTTACGATTCATTTTTTACAACCTCATAACACTCTGGGTAGGCATCCAATGCTGGCTGCCGATTCTTGCGCTTTTAGCCCAAGCAAATAAAATCGGGCGGGGGCGAGGGTAAATGGGCGTGGCGTGGGATTTGCCTGTAAATCTGTTAGAGGACGAACCTTGCTGCGAACCCCACAAAAAACTAACAAATGCTCAGGCACGAAGCTTTTAATAGATTGTTCATTGAGTTGTTCAATTTACGTATATTGTAAATGTTTATGCAAATGTTTGTGTATTTGGAGGATTATGGGTATTCCCAAGCAGAAAAATAAAACACACACACACACACAAATCAGCAAAAGGTTGAGGATTGAACTGTCAGCAGAGACAATCAACAATTGGCATTTCATTGCGAACACATCTTGCCACAAAAATACATTTTCAAATGCTGAATTTAAGATCGTCATTTTTGCTTTAGCATATTTTTATCATTTTTATTCAGTTTATTATTATTTAATGACTCAAATTATATGATTTAGCTTAAATTGGAGCATTAAGTGCAAGCTTCTTAGATATTCAACTCTTAAAAAGTTAAAGTTGACTAACTTCAAGATCTGATTCATACAAAGATTGCAAGTTTATTGCGAACTTGTCTTGTGTTTAGTGCAAGCCCGAAAATGCCCAATGGAAAGCAGTTAAAAAACATTGGATGAGTCCGGCCAAATGTCAGGTGGCCATCATGTTGCAACGAAATGAGTCCAAGGAGCCGCAAGAGCTCCACAAAATCCATCAATGCAATCGAAACTCAAATTCAAATCCAATCGCGACTCGTCACGTGGACCAACGAATCGTCGAATCGAATTGAGTCGAATCCAATCAGACAGCCAAAGTTCAATCGGCAACAAAAACCAAACAATACTGCCAAGAGACAACTGGACGGCAGTCCTGACTCGAGCATACCCTGTAAGCAGCTGGTCACCATCGATTGGCTAGCTTTTGTTCGGTTTCTGAAGACGGTTCCTTGCCGTACTGAGATCCTAAAAATATTAATTCCGCTGCCAATTTGATTCGATTAACATATCTGGCTCCGTTTTGACACCCAAATTTCAATCACAATATTTTGTTTAATCAATCAATTTTGGTGTTCAACTAAATATTAATTATTCAGCATTCACAAAGTCCAACAACTGGTTGAGGATACAACACACCCACCCACTTTGGCTAGCTAAAGGGTATTCCAGAATTTATGCCAATCGTATAATGTCTAACTCACGGTGCTCTTGAGACATGCATGCTTGTGTATGTGTGCATGTGTGTGTGTGTGTGTGTCAGTATTGGGTGGGTGGTGTTCGTATTCGTGGATTAGATCTAGATGACCTCTGAATAATTCAATTAAATAAAATAATGAATATTTAGTAGCTTGACCGACTTCTAAATCGCTTGAATCGCATAAAGCGACCCGATGGGTCTGCGAGCCCACAACTGAATTGCTTACTTAGCCAAGCATCCCTTGACAACCACGCCCTCCAATCCTCCCCGCCCCCCCGCCCGTTCGACCCCTCACTTTATTACTCCCCAACCAAGATATATCAGTATCTGTGTAGCTGCGTTAATATATATGTGTCTGTATCTTATTCTGTGTACAGTAGTCGTCCGAATACAAGAATTACTTTGATCAACAATTTGTTCGATTTGGCATATTTAAGCACATTTACCGCAAAACATTAATATTCAATTCCGTCCTACAAATCCTCGAAAATCGAGTCAGAATCGCGTTATCCACTTTGAATGCAACATTTTGCTGGAAGTTAAACCCGGTTTAAAAAGTTCTGGTTTTCGGAAATCGGATAAATTTTTTGATTAATTTTCATCTATTCTATGTATAACTTTGGCAGGATTTTCGAGTCTGATTTATATCAAATCATGATTTTTAAGTTGACAAAAAAATGATGGCTTGCGAAGGAAATTATTCAAATATCTGTTAAGCAAGACCAAAAAGTGAACATGAAATGCAGTAGAAAATGTGCTTTGTTATCGAGGGATCACTGTACTACTTACTTGCCAATTGCTGACTCTGCAACAGAAGCTGGGCCAGCAGCTGTGTATCGAAGGCGGTTGCCTGGGCGGTGTTTTGATATTCATCCTCGCTGCTGCTGCCATAGCCCATTCCCATTCCCATGCCCATGCTCATGCCCAGGCCGTGTCCATGTCCATGTCCATGTCCGTGACCATGTCGATGGCTGTGCCACTCGGCGGACCGTTGACGTCTCAGCTGATGTTCACCGTTATGCGCTGAGCCGGCAGCACTTGCTGCCGAGCCACTTGCCGCATTGCCATAGTAAAATTCGCTGCCGACGGCACTGCCACTGCCGACGCGCTTACGGCCAATTGTGCCGGAATGGCTGCTGGACATATTGGAGGCCCCTCACTAACTAAAACTAAGTGTCTGTCTTCTCTCTCTCTCTCCCTCGCCTCACTCCTGATGGCGTGGAGATTTCACCTTCAATTGAACTATGCACGTAACGTTGGCCAACAAGCGAATTTTTTTCCAGCTCGGTTTTCTTTTTGCTTTGTTACTTGACTTGACGTTTCATATTGTCGTCGCTGTTGTTGTTGTTGTTGTTGTTGCCGTACTGGCCGTTGCTTGTGGGCCACATGGGGCACGCCCCTCTGGCCACCAGTCCCCGCGGCTCCTTAGTCACCCAGCGTTTTAGGGGGCAGGGGGGCTGATGGGCGCTTTAAGTGCTTAACCGAATTAACGCTGAAACGATAAAAACGACAAAGTGTCAGCGTGAGTCGAGAATATAGCTCACAAATAGAGCGGCAGAGGGATAGAGGAAGAGAGGGAGGGAGGGAGGTAGGGAGTGAGAGTCGAGAGTGCTCGACTAGCAGATATGCAGTTAACAAATTTCAATTGTCCTTAACAAAACATTCGCATTTATCAAGTCAAAACCTGCCATACAAAATTTCAGCACAATAATTAAATAGAATTGTAATTCGGAACTGGCTCCGGTTCCAGTTCCGTTTAAAGGTTACACTTCAGACATTGTTTAAGTAAAGTGTGATTCGAAATTTCCAGTAAAATAATAAAAAAAAATATAGAGAAAAATCGAAAATATGCAACTTTAAGTTAGCATTTTCCATTTTGAAACGAATAATCTTGAATAAAGAATTTGAAAAATCCGCTGGAACAATGTCTTCAATTGAGAAGTAATTGAGAACTAACGGCTTTCGATTAGTACCACTTTAAGTAAGGGTATAAATGATTCAACTGAGAGCTGATTTATTCATTCCGTCATTCATTCATTATTCAAAATGTGATTTCACTCTTCAATTAATGCACTTAATCGAAGAATCAAAAATCTTTGTTTAAAACTTAATCGAAGAATCAAAATTCTTTGTTTAAAACTTAATCGAAGAATCAAAATTCTTTTTTTAAAACATAATCGAAGAATCAAAATTCTTTGTTTAAAACTTGTGCAGCTTCACTTTTAATCAGATTGTCAGATTGGATCGTATTTCGTTATCTCTATTCGGTTCCGTTCTGATACTATAAGGACTGATAATATTAGCTCCTGCTTCTTAAATCCTGCTCCTGCTTCTTAAATCCTGCTCCTGCTTCTTAAATCCTGCTCCTGCTTCTTAAATCCTGCTCCTGGTTCTTAAAGAATGTTTCTTTTTGAAATAATTTTCACAATTTGCACGGTTTTTTCTTCACCTTAAACTTAATACCTACAGAAGAAGTCATATCAGGTCGATTATAAAGATCGAGTTGCAGAAATATTTATGCTGTTTGCACAACCTGACGATACCCTATTTAAGCATTTAAGCATTTGATGGGTAAAGGACATAACACGAGGAGAGGCAGAGATAAAACCATAAATGCACGAAAATGAAAATAAATAGCAGCCGGCTACAAGCTTCGTCTACTTGCCACACGCCCACAACCACACAACGGCACACTGGCGTTGAACTGGAACTGGAACTGAACTCCGGGTCGTCTTCTAGGTTGTAACGTCAAGTGAACTTAATAGCAATTGCATTAAATGGAAGCTGGGGCTCTTAAACGTTGCCTGTTATTAGTCGCTTTTTGTTGCGGCCAACAGCCGAGACGAGACCAGGGAGCAGAGAGCAGACAGCAGGGAGCGGAGAGCAGGGAGCAGGGAGACACAATGCTTGCCTCGTTTTTATGAGTGTGTCCCAAACACCCACACAAAGAGTTTTTAACCAGCAGGAGTCGAGTGGCAGCTGGGGATCCCGACACTTTTTGGCTTTTTGATTTGATGAGTGCGCATTTGAATGCACTCAAAAGGCAAGCGCAAGTGGCACCATTACTTGCAGAGCTAACCCAGAATAACTGACTCGAGCATTTGGGATTTGGGGACTTGGGTCTTGGGACTTGGGGTCTGCTCTCAAGCGTTTTCATTTATCTAATCGCATCGGTTTTTTGGAGCAACTCAACTGTCAACTGTCTCATCGGCTGCAGTCAACCAACCTCTCTCTCTCTCTGTCGCTCTGTCGCTCTCTCTCACTCCTTATGAGCAAATAAGCACTTGTTTACGTCACAGCTCGCAAACCACACTCGAATATATCCAGTCTTAAAGAGGACTAATATCGTTGCACTTATTCTGCATTCATTTTATTTTTCTACTTTACAAATCTCGTTTGCATTGCAACTTTAAGTTGCCTCACTTTTGACGCAGTTGTGGCTTCCTTCGAGGGAGTAATTTAAACATGCAAATCGAGACAGACTCAAGTTTTCAACTTTGAGTGCAATATTTTTGGCTAGTAGTCAAACCATGTTTAAAAAGTCCTGGTTCTTGCAAATGGGATTAATTTTTGACAATGTTAACGCACTGGGAAGCTTGGATGCCATCCACATCCATTTATTTGGACTATAATTTGAGCATGTTGCATAATTGCAATGTTTATTAAGAGGTCATGAAATAGGAAAAGTTTTGAGCACATTGTGAGGATGCATTTTGAACCTTGAAGGGAGTATTGTTCACGAAGCGATTAACAGAAGCGAAAAGCTGTCTTAGGCACTTCGAAGATACCACACATACCGTTGTAGACCGACATTTAAATTTTTCCGCATTTCAAAATATTTGTGTACATTTTTTTGAGCAACTTTTCTGTTTCAAGATTGTTTCACAATGGTTTGAGGATGGAATTGAGAAATTACAAAACCAACTGCAAGGGTCTACAAATAATTATCAAAACTGTTCGCATGCTTAAGGTTGTCTTAAAAACTGTGAGATATTAAACTCAAGCAAATGCCGTACCGAATCACAGGGTATACAACGAATTGTCCAAATTTTCCACTTCTTTAATATTGTCGTAATAAACCGAGTTTCAAGATATTAAACTGAGCCCCGTGCAGCACCATTTTACTATAGGCCATATACTGAATTTAATCTATATTTTTAACCTGTCAATCGCACTCTCTCTCTCCCTCTACCTCTCTCTCTCTCTCTCTCTCTCACTCTCTCTCTCTCTATCTGTCTGTTTGCTGCTCTCATAAATGTCTATGCAACTGTTGCATTCATTTGTCTTTTGACACGACACAGTTCACCTGTCACACCTCGACGAGCCTCAACATGAATGCATGTCTCTCTCTCTCTCCCCCCCCCCCCCCTCTGCTCATCCCCTCTCTACGTTTATTTGTCTTCATGTCGAGCAAGCATTCGAAAGAGGAGTCATAAACATACCCCCGCCGGATGGCAGGATGGACTCCGACTCCAAGCGACACATCTCACAGCTCGCACAGAACATGCAGAAATTGCCACTGATTGCCCTTTTAATGGATTAAGTTACGATTGTGAAGCATCCATACTCAATACACACACACACACACATCCACTCATCCATATATATCCATATATATGTATATATATATATAGATTCATTGTGTATGCTATGCAATCAGGATTTGCTCGGTCAAGTCTTTTACGCTAAGTTAAGTGAAATGTCTATGTAAAGCGACATTTAACTCAAGCCAAAATTCACTATCATTGAAAGCACTTTGATATTGAATGAATTTTTAATATAAATCGTTTTTAGATTTTGTAAAGACGTATTTAACCAATGTCGAGCATTGCAAATCAATTCAACGGCAATTTAGCAGTTTATTTCTGTACTTCTGACAACTACGACAAATTGACTCAGTTCAGGTTGAAAAGTGCTTCTGATTTGATAATGTGTATGGACAACTTGACGAGCCATTTTATTGTAGCCTCAGCTCAGTATCAGTCATGGTAATCAAGGACATCATTCAGGCAGGTGGAAAACAGTTAACATCTGCAAGAGTTTCATTAAAGGACAAATCCTTGCAAAGACTTTAGGCTTTTCTGAAAGCCAATTCTGTTATCGTGGCGAATGTTCTACGCATACAAAAACAGTTACAAGATTGAATATGATTATACACACACACACGCAAATACACATACACACACACACACACACACACACATGGAGAGAGAAGCACTTAAATTTCTTGGGCCCGCAACTAAATAATGATGACTATATTTAGATTCAAGACATTGGTTTACCTATTTAAGCCCTCATCATTTGAGGACCCGCTTCCCTCCTCCTCCACCCACCCCACTTCTTACTCCGCTCACATTCTAAGTCAATTTCTTAACCATTTTGCTGTCGTTAATGAAACCGCGTTATTTTTAGGCAGAGCAACATGAAAATTAATTTCACTTCGGTCACATCTACTTACTTATATCTATATATATATGTAATATATATGTATATATATATATGTATGTGTGTGTGTGTGTATGTGTGCTTGTGTGTTTGTTATAACACTCATTGTGGCTATATTTGCATTCATTGGATATATGATGGCCAGGTTCTTGTACTCTAGCCCATCAGACCGGGTATCACAATTTTGAGAGACAGAATTTGTTAACTTTTAGCAGAACTTTGCTGATGTAGTTTGGGCAGTGAGTTGTAACATTTGATATAGCTTATATCGTTGAACTATATCAGTTATATCAGTTGAATTATTTAAGTTGCATTTATTCCACGGGGTGTCAAACCACAGCCGAAACTGCATTTGAAATTCAAAAGCTGCATCGAAATTTGGGGTTTTTTTTTTGAAGAACCAGTTAAAGGAAACGATATTGCTTGTTCATTGGGAACCGTATGCTGAAACACAAACTGCTCAGCGATTTTCTTAAATTTTATTAATTTTAATTTAAAGCTGAAAGAAAATGTAAAATTTTATAATTTTTAGTTATGAAATTTGTTTCTTTTGTTAGCTGGTTTGCTGAGAGATGTTTTTAGTCTGCCTTATTTAAATCAAACGGTAATTTGGAATCGCGAAATGTTACGAATGTGAATGTACAAATTGTTGAACATTGTGGAATCAGGCTATGTAGGGTATTTCAAATTCGACTAGATGAAGCTGCTTGCCTTTTACTTGCTATACGGTTTGTATGCTTGTGTTCGAAAGGGTCGTCACAGTTGCTGTTTTCTTTCCATGCTCTCTCTCTCTCTCTGTCTGTCTCTCTCTCTCACACAGACACACACACTCTCTCTCGTTCTCGCTGTATGTCAATAATTTCGTTAGCAACGAAAACATTAGAAAAGCAGGCAAAAATGCGGCACAGGAAACAATTATGGCACCCACAACGCCAAGAGATATTTTCATGAGTGTATGAGTGTGTGTGTGTGGGTGTGGATATTAACAAAGGCGGTCTGTAGAATGTTGTGTGCGTGTGTGTTTGTTGTGTAGCTGGTAATGAGGTTGTTTTGCATGTTTAGTCATAATACAACAAGCAACATCGACAACAACCGCAACATCATTCTGCACGCGGTTTTATCTATGAAACAGTTAGGTAAATTCCTACACTTGGCAAAACAAAATTGCTTAGCCGCACATTTGATTTTCATTGCTCTTAGACTTACAAATTTTCGACTCAAATTAAGTTGGACATTCTCAAAGCGAGAATGCAAATGCATACTGAGCAGACAACAATGATTTTCAGGCTAGATGAAACGGATTAAATCAAAAATATTGTTTTTCATTTGTCGTTTCTCGCTGTGTATATATTGGAATCTCGGTTTGATGCCATTGACAGATGTATGTATGTATATGCAAAGCGAATTTGTGTTCTCATTTTGTAATTAAATTTGGTGTGGTTTTTTTTTGGCTTTCATTTTGTTTTTTTTTTTCGCTTGTTTTTTGTTTGGTAAGCAGACAATAAACATAAACAGAAATGTAGCTCTGTCTCTTTCTAATGATTGCCGTTTCGATTGCACTTTGACTGCAATAAATATGCATGACTCAATTGTGGGCAAAAACAATGGATGCCAACCGATTGATGTGACAGGAAATTCGCACAATTTTCCACCCGCTGGTAGCAAAATGAGAAAATGAAAATGATAATCAAATACAAATGAAACGAATCGAATCGAATCGAATTGAATCGAATCGAATTGGTTTGAATCGCAACATAAAAAATTGAATACATTCGCAATTGCCGCTCGACTATTTGCGATTCATTCATGCTCGAAAGTGGAGGCAGGATATGCTACTTACAAATGATTCAATGTATTCAAACTTGTCGCTTGACGTATGAGTAATGCGGGCGGAACTAAAATAAATTGAACGGAACAATAATCAAATGACACGTGTCACGACTCTTTCCCTCTTTCCCCCTTTCCCCCTTTCGCTCTTTTGCTCTTTCTCTGTCTTTTCATTTCTCTTGTCTCTTTCGCGTAAGCCCAATTGAACAATTTGCCGGTGCTCAGAAAAGCAAAAGCAGCAAATTTGTTGAGCGCTTGCACATTTCCTTACATCATTTAAATCTGAAGTGGAATACAATTTGGGAAAAATATTCCTTATTCTTGCACAAAATTTGATCGAATATTAAATAATAAAAGGAAAACTATGAATCTTATTTGACATCCATTTGACATCCATTTGACATCCATGTGACATATATTCGGGTCTGTAAAAAAACTGTTCGTGCTTAAATTGATTAAAAAGAGTATACTCAGGTTGTAAGAAAGTATTTAACAGGCATCTCCGACCCCATAAAGTATATATATTCTTGATCAGCAACAACAGACGAATTGACCTAGCTATAAGTTAGCCTGATAATTACAGTGACAATTAGAGCCTTTAAATTTATGCAGCTTATCAAGTTTATTTAGTTTGATCGATAACTGCCCCGACTATCGAATATCGATATAAATCGATTTCCGATAGCAACCAAATCTAATGAAGATATAACCTTCCAATTAAGTTTTGAATATCGATCAAAATAGTTTACTGATCGCAATAAAAATCGCCGCAAAGATATATCTGTTCAATCGGGAATGCTTAAACCTGGACATAATATTGATCAAGATCGATTGAGAAACATGGAAGAATTTCTTATTTTCATCTCAACCAACTTAGACATCCCTTAGTGAGACGGCGCAACAGGGGAAATTGTGCTCCGTATGAATTGACTAGACAAACCTCCACATCATCTCTCCTTCGGGAAGTGGCAATCACTCAGTACCTGCAAATACAGGACACTAGTGGGAAATGCAACTAGGTTGTCCATCCTTCACAACAACTACTGTAGAAGTTGCCTTGACGAATAACATGCCGCATCTTTCGCTGCCTAGCCCTGGAAAAGGGAAGACTTCAATTCCGGAGGGTCTACCTTCCATACAGACATCTCTGAACTCTGCGGCACACAACCAACGAAACTAGCCAAGTTCATCCAATTCACGGGATGGAACACGCTACCTCAAACTGATGTACAGTCGCAGGACTAATATACCTGAGGGGACAGCACAATGAGCCAAGCATGTCTGTGTGTCGATGGGAAGGTGTGTTTCTCCTTGCTCCACCTGCTCCTCCACAACCTTATACAGCACAAGCATTTTCTGTATACCTACGTACATACATACATCCATAAATACATACATCCATATGTAAGACTTACAATAGGTACCGACTTCCGAGTCGAGCTTCTTACTTTGTTTATTTTTTGTTGTTATTATTTATATTCTGGGTCTACCTGCTACTGTTGATGTTATTGTTGTTGGTGTTGCCACTTCTGTTGCTGGAAAAAAACATACACATAACAAATAAATTAAAAAACACATCACAAAATAGAGCATTGCATGCTTTCTGTGTGTGTGTGCGTGTGTGTGTACTGTACATGGTTAACTTAATATATTGTGGACTCTTCTCTTTTGTGTTCTGTTGTTGATTTTCTGCACACTTGCGACGTACTTAAGCGTGCATATGAGAACATATGCATGGCAGGCACTGTGCTCTTTTCCTCCTTTTACTCCAATGTGCTGTTCTGTTCTCTGACTCGCTTGCTACACGTTGCACGTCGTACACTCAACAAAAAAATGAATAAATAAATATCGCCCAACAATTTTCAAAATCGAAAGTTTTGCTTGTTCTGCGAAATAATTTCTAAAAATAAGAACAAATACTTGGCTTGCCCCAAATCTACACTTCAAAAACAAAGCATATTTTCATTTTTCTTAATAATATAAAATACTTCTAACAATAATGAATACAAAGCTAAATTTGTACAATTAATCCTTTTTTTTCTGAGTGTACGTCCTACTATATTTAAGAGTACATCCTACCGACAACGTCCTGCCTTCATCCTTCAGCGACAATCTAATGTCCCACTTTATAGGGGGGGCAGTAAAAATTCTCTAGCTGGCTGGCCTAGTCACTCAGTCATTCAGTCAGTCAGTCAGTCAGTCAGTTAGTCAGTCAGTCAGTCAGTTAGTCAGTCAGTCAGTCAGTCATTCATTTCTTCATTTTTGCATTTGAATTTATACATTTCACCTGTTGGGTGGGGCAAACTGGCTTAAAGCATTCTCAGGCAAGTTGGAGTTGCTGAATTTAAGCAAAATGAGAACTTTTCCTGCTCTAATTCTATGAATTTGATTTAATATTTGTACAACTTAACATTAATAGCATAAATGCTTCAGCACAGGGTATATTTAGTGGTGCTCTCCGCTTTTCTCGTCGCCCCTTTAAATTGTTAAAATGGAGCATGAAAAATAATTACGTTGACGCATATTATGCCCCCTCAACGCTGTCAGCTGCCAGGCTGTGGTAAGCGGATGGATAGAGTCTTATCCTGAATGTGGCCACACTTTATGCAACATATTAAGTCAAATATTTCATATATACTCAATGCCGCTTCAGCAGCCATTGCATTAAACTGAAATTCTTCCAATGTTTCCCAGTTTAATTTCTCATATTTCGAGTCCTGTCTTTGACAGGGGCAAATTAACAGAAATGGGTGCAGAAAAACTGCAATTGCATCAGAGAGAGAGAGAGAGCGAGAGAGAGAGAAAGAGTCACAGGACCTGTCCAGACATCAGAAAAGCCTTAAACTAATTTCGTATTGGATATTGTGCAAGTAGTTAGTAGTTGAACAGTTTTCCATCTGAGAACTAATCTTTCTAGTTTATTCTTATGACAGCTTTAAGATAAATTAATCCGATCTCCGATAAGAATTAATTTTACAACCCATCGCTTCTATTGCAACCATATTATGTAATAATCCGATACGATCGGCTTCGACATACATAGATGTGTACTAAAACTGACTGAGCATGGCATATGTAGTTAGGTTCTTAGATGGATAGGCGAACGTGGATATATCGAGTTGTCTGTTAATGCCGATAAGAAATATTTATATACTCTAGGGAATTACAGACGTTGTGTGCTGGGCTTTCATATCAATACTCCACTCATTTTTCAAAACCACTTAAAACACTGATGCTTAAAATGACATAGTCTTTAGTTAAACTTGATACCAGACATACATATATATATATACATATATGAGGAGACGAGTCTCTTAATGCAACTGTACAAATATATGTAGATTGGTTTTCAATTGAACTAGAAATCACTTAGAGAAGATTTTGCAAATTGTGTGACAACCTTTACCAAAACCAACGCATAATATTATAGACTGTATGGAAAGGCCTAAGTGATATTCTGGCAGCTGGAGAGCGTTATAAGTTTTCAAACAGTTAATGAGCAATCTGAGGCTGTAACTTTGCTATTTTATGCAGTCGCGTTGAGTTTCTATAAAATACCCCTTCACACTTTAGTCCTTTAGCGCTTTAGCGCTTTAGTCCTTTTGGCTCAAGGCGAAAGATGCGCAAAGTGTGCGTGCATCAAAATTCATAACGACTCCCAAAGTCAAAGGCTAAAAGTTTATTTTATACACACTATACATATTTTATATTTTTATTTTTAATTTCTGACTGGCTTCCACAAACAAAAAAAAAAACGGCAACGAGGCAAACAGGACACAACGATCACACACACACACACAGAAATGCGGCCAGATGGCTTACAAAATGGTGTCAGCGATGCCATTGAAAGGAGAAGCAAAAAAGCGAGTAATAAAAACCATTCAGAATTGAGCTCGTCTAGCGATACCCTATACACACAGCTTTTAAATATATTGAAATTATATTGATTCAAGTTTCTACTTTTGACACCTACAATTTTTGCATATTCATAATTCTCGAAAATTGTAACGATAACTTGACAAACTTTGTGGGCTATATGAGAATTTATATAAAAATTTTGTAGTTGCGAAATAGTCTCTAAATCGTTTTGGTCGTTCATGCTGAACAAGAAAATATATGCTTATATGGTCGAAAATGCATCCTTGTGCCTGTTACATATCTGTACACAAATTGATGATGCACTGCTTAAATATTTGCAGTGGGTTCAGGGTATGTAGAGAGATGTGCGAAACCCAGCAACTATTAGAAGGTGTTGGCTGCAAACATTTCCCATCTTGACTTTTCACACCAACACTTGGCCAGGTACGCATCCTTGGCTCGCGCGCGTGTGTGTGTGTGTGTTGTGCACATAAATTGCAGCTCCCATGCATACATAAGCGAAAGGTTATTACGTTGACTGCCTCATCTTCTCCTTGCTGCGGCTGCACTTTTGAGCCATTTTCTTTTTAGCCATTTTTGTTTTTTAATAAATGATTAAACTGCGAAACAGAAAGAGCAGCATCTTTGTTGGAGTTTATGGCCGTAACTAATGGCTAAAGGCGTCTTAACCAAGATGCTGATAACTAAAAATATGCAAGGAATTGAAAGTAAACAAAGCAAACACGTGTCCTATCACATGGGTGAATTTTAGACGACGGCAGCACAACAACATCAACCAACAACAACAAAAAACCAACAACAGAAACAAAAACCAACAGCTACAACTACCACAAAAGTGGGTTAAAAGGTCTGAGAACATTTTGTGCATACATACATAGTTCAAGCTTCAATTTTATACAAATTTTATATTTTCTTATAGTTGATTATTTTTATTATTTTATATATTTATTATTATTAAAATAAATGAATTTTACTCAACTCTGAAATCTTGGTCAAAAGTATAAGCCTTTTTTCAATATCATTTAACAAAATGATTTCGCGTGGAAATGTTTCGGTTAGGATTATAAAATGGTTTTACACTCTGTGTTTTTTGAGTATTCGCTGCGATTATGGTATTAAATAAACTTGTAATAAAATAAGATGCTTATTAGCTTCTGAGAGTTCCGACTTAAAGAATCGCAAAGCTTTAAGTCTTTGCAAATAAAGTTGTAAAATTTGGAAACAATGCCGATGTGGTTGGGGGGGCGTGGGGCGTTTGGTGGGGATTTGGTGGGGTTTGAAAATATGAGACAGTCAGCTTTAGGGCACCACTGAGGGAATGGCTGCACGAGTGGGGTTGGGTTGTTGGATGGTGGCATTCAGTGCATTGTTTGTGGTCTGCGTTGGCTTCTTCTGCAGCTAGTCAAACTCGAATTTATTATAGCTTCTGCTGTTTCATTGTTTTTTTTCTTGTGCTATGCCACAATGGAATGCAAAAACAGCTTGCCGACTGCTTGATTTGCTGCATGACTCAACGCTCGCCCCCAAAAACGCCGCCAGCCCCTCCGCCAAGGTGATCTGCTGCCGGAGACAGATGCTGCCCCGGACAAGAACGACGAAGCAGTTGCATATGATGGCAGGCACACGAATGAGCACGTTGAAATGATTACCTAAAGCAAACACAGACATGGCAGCAAACACAAACACACACACACACACACACACTGACACACTAAGAAAAATATGAGAATATATCAAAATTTTGGTTTTTATATTCTAACAAATCTTCAATTCTTCAAGTGAGTAAAACTATTTAAATTAAAAATTAAATTTAAATTTGTAATGCATTTAAAATTTCTTATTTCTAAAGCGTATACTATTACTTTGTTAATTAATTCTGAATATATATATATATATATATATAATATATCATCTCTAAATAAGCTCTTCAACTTGAGAATCAATTTTAATGGACTAATCTTTAGATAAGGAGTAGTTCACTTTTTGCTTCGATTTTCTTCATCAAATCGTGCGAAGTATTTCCCATATTATTTTTAAAAAGATTTTGTTTTTATTTATTTAATTTTTTATTTTTTTTTAAATTATGAAATTAAAAATATTAATAAGTAAATTAAAAATAATTGATAATTGGCTTAAACTTAAAATATTAGTTTGCTTAAAATGTACAAAAAAAAACTATCTGAACACCACAATTTACACACAAATGTATAAATATATATATGTATATATGTATGTATATATGTATTATACTATATATTATGTTTATTGGGAGACATCTCCTTCAATCAGTCACACATATGCTATCTACAATCAAATACAAAATTACAATGAATTAATTTTTTTTTCCTGAGTGAAGAATTTTGTTAGTGCCTTTTTTTAAATTTGCTTTCTTTCAGTGTACAGAGCCACACGCACTTGGCTATTGTTACAAAATGTTGAACCGCCTGCCTCAGATGATGCTGCTGCTGATGATGATGATGATGATAATGATGATGATGATAGCTTGAAGGCTTAAAATGTGCACTCACAAAAGCAAGGAAGCAGCGGAGGTGACAGGGGCAACTGTAATAGCAATGTGAGGTGAGTGCATTTTAGGGGCATGCAAGAGAGATGCAGCAAAGGTTGGCTGTGGTGAGGGGAAGGGGGGGGGGGGTGGCTTTGGGGGTTAGATTGCCTTTACGTCTGAGTTGTTCTTGGGCATGCATGTGTGAAAAGAATGCAAAGACTGGCCGGCATGGAGTACCAGAACCCAAACGAGACTAAACACGAGGCGTATACGTAATGCATGCAATTGCATATGTGCACACTCAAAACGGCTGGGGTGGTTCCAGGTGGTTTCGTGGTGCTTGGCACCACTTGTAAAACGTGTGCGAACAGGCACTTGATTGTGTTATTATTATTGTTTGAAGTGTTGCTTTCAGTTCTTGTTGTTGTTCTCCATGTTGTTGTTGTTGTTTGTCCACTTGTTTATCTGCATGCATTGTAACTGCAACTGTCACAAAGAGAACCTCGTTCCATATATGCTCTTGCATATACAAACATATGTACCCATGTATGCTACAGTCAGAGAAATTGAAATTGAGAGTGTTGAACTCTGATCAGATACCAACATTGTCAAGGTAAAAAATCTAAGCGAGGCTAACGAATTTCTGCTTCTTTTTTTTTTTAAATATTTGTGGTACTACTAATAGACTATTTTGATGTAGATGAAATACAATTGATTTCATATCTTAGTACAGAAGCTCAACTAAAGTATTCAAGTTCTTCAAACAAAGCACGATAATTGATCTAAATCAACTTAAGTTTGAATAAATAAATTTCTTATTCGATCTTAATATTATGTCAAGGGATATTATTGAAGAATTGGAAGATCGTAGCTTTAAAATTGTGGCTTTTATTGCTATCGAAAATCGATTTTTATCGATATTCGTTAAACGTTATCGTTATTCAGTGTCTAGCTTTAAAGGTCTCTCAGATCCGTTTGTTCATACAGACGGACAGACAGATGGACATGGCTAAAGCGACTCGGATTCTGGTGCTGATCAAGAATATATATAAATGAAGAGCTAGATGATTTTACACTTATTTGACGTAATAAGTTTGTAACTTGAGTGCTTTGAAGTTGATTCAATTAAGTTTCTGATACAACAATACTTATTTGAGATTAGTCAAAAACAATAGCATTGTACTTTCAGAAGCTCATCACATTTCTCCGAGTGTATGCGTGCATACATATGTGAATATGAATGCAGGTGTTGTTGCAACAATTGCAACCAAAACGTTGCTGCTTTATGGTTGCTATGCTCAATTTTGGTCATTTGCAACCACATGAATTTAATGAGGTATTTCGTCCTGTGACTTATGTGCATGCTATCAAGTCGTGTTATCAATTAGTGATTGATCGCATGAATAGCTGCTCATTGCGCATTGCCAAAATGCAATTTGCATTTAGCAGCTTGAATGCACTTCATATCCAATCAACCAGGCAACCAAATAAACCAGGGGCACAACACTCGCATTCGCCACTCCTTTCATTACAGACCCTCTCTTTCTGTGCGTGCTTGTGTGGGTCGTTGAGCCAAAGATTAAATTAGATTTGACTCGAAGTGTCCAGCAACACTCAGTACTCAACTATGACATTGAAGCTTAGGCGTTTATTTTGTAACCTTTTATCGTCTATATCTGTGGATAAATGGAAAAGGGGCAATGCCAGCTGGCGGTCGACAATCAGGTGTGGATAGATAGAGAGTGTGGATAGCTGGCCAAGGCAAGCACATCGATATGAGTATAAAATTTTTTGGAAAACAATAAGAAAATATAAATGAAGTGTTCCGTTGCCGCCCAGCATATCGCAGTCGATTTCCAGCTGAGCTGATAGCCAGCCGGCATAGCAATATACTGGCGCTTCTCAGAGACAATGTGTAACAAATTTGATATTTGTATTAGCTGACAACCTATTTGTTTTGATTTCTGACCAGAGGCATCTGGCCTAGCGATGGGCGTTACTTACAACAGTAGACTAACATATATACTTTGTAGTTTATAGTTTATAGTTAATGTACAGTTTTTGTGCCGGTCATGGGACAGCTAAATAGTCTTTATGGTTTCTTCAACTGCCGACTAGAGTTACTGGTTGTTAGATTGGAAACTTAAGACTTTAAGAGACATTGCATCATGAGAAATATACTTTGCAAAAAAATAAACTGAAGCACGTACAGGGTATATATGTATGTATGTGGTAAGCCACATTTACACGTATGCACATTGTTAAGCCATTTTGCCGTCAAGGAAAATCTGTGCAATTATTTGATCATTTAAAACGAATTTGTTTGCCTGGAATTGGGTTAAAGGAGTGCCGGATAATGATAATTTGTATCTGCAAGTGTGCCAGTGAAAGTTGCGAATCCTTGCAATCCTTGCAATCCTTTGCAGCAGCTGCCCAAGGTGTCCCTCACCCATTCCAGCTCCTTCGCTGGCCTCTTTTGTGCGCGTGTTAAGGGTAATTTATGAAAATGACTAAACGACCAGCCACACCAAATGCGTGCAAATGATGTTTTTCTCAGCTGTTTTTCCCCAGCAAAGAGCAAGCAAAACAAAGGGCCAAAAAATACATGTACATATACATAGTATCCGTGGACAAATGTCACAAATGCTCGACACCAAAATATCCTGTAAAACTGATATAAAAAAAACAATATATATTTCGAACCAAATTTGATTCCAAATTAAGTACATTTTGATGGTATATCATAGTTTATGTCTACTTCTGAAACTTATTATAGTGAATTGTAATCTATTTATTCAGTTTTTGGATATATATATTTTTTTTAAATATTTCACTGTTTCATGATTAAATACCATATATTCAAAGACTTCTATGAACACAGATAAGAAACAGGTGTTTCGATTATACTGTTCAGAAATATATAGTTTGCAGATATATCTCATACAGTATCGGAGAACATTGCTAATTTGCCACAGCAGAAAAAATCGATATATAAATTTCAAGTTGAATAAAAATTATATTATCTTAGTCTTATTAATATATTCATATTTCATATATATATATATATATATATATGCATATATTACCCATGGTCACAAATCCATTATTTTTGATATAGATATAAATATAAATATATATATATGTAATACTAAGAAAGTTAATAAAATAAAGTTGATCTGCTTGGTATCCGAGAACTTGCTTTATAAATTTGAAGTCTCCAGCTCATTCAGTCCGACAGACAGATAGACATGGCTAGATCTTGGAGTCGGTTGTTAAGAGTATACTTCATTTGTCTGAGATGCTTTCATTCTGGCAGTTACATAATTTCGCACAGCTTCATTATACCCTTTTTACCCATTTGTAATGAGTTCAGGGTATAATAAAAATGGGTTAAGTGCAGCAGGATGCTAAGACTGCAGACTGAACGTGAACGAGAAGGAAGAGGAAGAAGAAAAGGAGGCGTTGCAGAATCGGGCACAACATTCGCACTCGCATTCGCATTGCAGGATGTTGGCGCGCGCTTCATTGTCGTAAACAAAAAGGTTTACAGTGCTCAGGTCTTGGCTGTGCACTGGCAGCGGGAGGCAACAGGAGGCGGCAGGATGCATCCTGCAGACCGAGAAGCGGGCACCGCCGTCATGATAAGGCCGGCCGCAGCTCCAGCTCCGGTTCTAGTCGCGGCCAGGCATAATCATACCTATCATGACGATGATGATGATGTTGCTGCTGCCACTGCTCCTGCTGCGGTTGCTCATTAAAAATTACCGTTCTTTTGAAAAAGCGGAATTAAAACGTAAAGTTGCTGGCAAGGCGTATAAAGTTTTAATTGTTTATAATACGCAACGTTGCAAAACCACTACACGAAGCAAACAAAATATGAAGAGGAGTCACAAGCGCGCACACACACACACAGAGAGAGAGAGAGAAAGAGAGAGAGAGAGAGAGAGACAGAGAGAGACAGAGTAAGAGAGTATATGCGTAGCGAAAATTGTGATAATCGATTACTTTGATGAAGTTGTTGAGAGAGGTTTAAACTTTTACGAAATTCGATTGTTTAAGAGTTTTGCTTTCGATTGCTTATCAGTGCCTTAACTTGCTGCTAATCAAGAAATTTTCATTCTTTGTACACTGAGAAAAAAAATACACACCTGATACCTGGCTTTTGTAAATGAATGTCAGAACTGCCCTTTGCAACAAACAAAACATTTCCAAAAATGTTGGTCCGATGATTTTTCTAAACCTTATTTATAAGTTGAGTTGGATATCTTCTAAATATATCCATAAGAAAGTAAACTATTGTGAAAGCTTTTTGAACTACCAACTCACATAAGTCGAACATAATCTGGAGCAACACATAAATGTGAGCAGTTGAAGAAACAGTTTTGAAACAATCATGTTCAACGGACAGTTGACAAAAAAAAAACATAGGACACATCTACTATAACTCAAGCTGTTTGCTCGCAGTCCTGCTGCACTTTTGTCAATTTGTTGTTTATGAAGGAGCTGGCTAAAACAACAGCCCCCCCTCAATGCACCTAGTTCTTAAGCCAGCTCACGTTAACACAATTTTACAAAATAGTTTCTTTTGCATGGAACATGACGTTTCGCTTTCTTTTGCTACACATTCTGGCCTTGACACCCTCTAAGCAGCTCTCTATCTCACTCTCTCTCTCTCTCTATCTCTATTTCTATGTCTTTTTCTTATTCCAGCGAAGTCATTAAGACTAATGGCCATCTAAACAGCTGAAGTGGGGCTCTTCTTTCAGGTGGTGGGGTGTGGGATATGGTTGGAGCTGCCAGTTGTTGTTGTTGTGGTTTTGATTTTACAGTTACTGCGTATTACAATACAACAAACATGTAAAACCGCACACGAATTAATGTCCTTTTCTCTCTCTCTCTCTCTTTATGTCCATTTTTCCATTCACAAATCTATCTATATGTGTGTGTGTGTGTGTGTGTGTGTAATTAAGCACTTCAGCTGAGTTGTAAAATGTGCTTCGACGCCCTCTCACTCGTTTTCCGTAGTATCTTCTCCCGTATTGCCCCCCAAACTCATCGCGGAATTTGTCGGAAAACAATTTAAGGCAAGCCGTGTGGCAACATTGCGGTTTTTGTTGGCCCTATTTCTGGCTAGCCCGACACTGCTACATACGCACATACACACACACATACATACATATATATGTATACATGTATTGACTATCATTTTTTGTTGATTTTATTGAATTTCAAAGGAGCACAAGACACAAATAAAACCACATAAAAAGCAAAGGAAAACAAACCAAAACGCCGTTAAATGAAACTGTAAGCGCAAATAAAAGCAAAAGTTTTGCATTGTGTGAGGAGCCGCAAAGTGTTTGTTGGACAGACACTCAAGCTGAAAACTCAAAATGGAATGGCAAATGGGAAAAATGCAACAAAACCTGACAGAAAACAAAACAAAAAAAAAAAGCGAAAAAAAAGCGCTCAAACACAAGCGATTTCGGTCTGCTGGAGCTGGTTAAATTTTCTTTCTGGTAATAGACCGATTCAAAGGTGTTCAAGGCGACGCAAGGAAACAGATAAAACTGGGGAAAAACAAGGCTTAAATGTGTTGCATAAAGTTCAAAGAGCAGCGAAAGCGAGAAGCAAACGAGCTGCGCCAAAGTCAGAAGCAAAGCGAGAAGCGAGAAGAGTTAAGTGCGGAGAAGAATGGCATAAGGCATGTGCCAAAGCCCATAAAGTAGGTGAAAAACGAAAGGATGCAAAGAGCAAATGAGATAGGTAAAGCTAGAAATAATGATGCTGGGAAAGTGAAGAGAAAAGAATATACGAGAGGAGAAGAGAATTAAAGTGATGAAAACAAAGGAAGAGCAGAGAAGTGAGAAGATGTGGGGAGATAAGAGAAGATAGGAATAGATGAGAAGTGATAAGATGAGAAGAAATAAAGGGTGAAGATAAGAGACGAAGAATCTACCACAAGCAAAGCAGAAGCGGAAAATAGATTAAAAAGATACATACAAAAGATAAGTTAAAGAAACCGAAGAAAAGAAAAAAAAGCATAAATTAATTTGTAATGCGACGGGAAGCTAAAAGGGTTACTGAATGGTAAAGTACAGTAAACTAAAGTTAAAAGGCGGAAAGCTGATTGCGCTTTGGTTTATTGCTTGAACAAGTTGTTAACAATATTTAGCTGAGGTTTTTCTTTGGCCTTTTTACCTTTGCACCCTGGCCAAAAATTAAATGTTTCGTCGCTGGGCAACATTCCACTTAAGCATTGCCCTAATGGAGTAGGAAGCATATTTGTTCTGTATTTGGCTAAGTGCTTTTATTTTTAGCTTTTTGTGGGCTCCTTCAAGCAGCATTTAGACATTTTTAGCAACACTTCAAATTAAATGCTGTGTGGATTGCTACGTGGATTAAAAACGCCTTGACGCAGTCACACATACACCCACACGCACTTGCCTCCCTTTTCGCCCAAATTTGGAGAAACAGCCTTTACTTAAATTAATGAGTCTTTCGTTTTGTTCTTAAGAGTATCAACGTTAATTTGTTCTTAAATTAATGTACAGGCCATTATTTAATTCCAAAATTTATCGTTAATGGTACATGAACAGAAACCAAAAATTGTTGAATCGATAATCGAAATTTATGTTCTTTAATCAAGTACAAATTAATCATTATAAGACTTTGTTACCTTTACTTTTCCTGCTTAAGAATTAGTAATTAAACTTTTTACTTAGCGAAAAAGTATTTATGTCTGAACAAACATTAAGAACTCAATTTTAAAGTTACTGAGACGGGAATAACATTTGCGCATTCATCTGTGATTTTTTCATACTTCCTGTAGAAATTTTTACTTTTTGTCGGATTGTGATTTCCTATGGGTTTTCCCTTATTCATGCAACAACTGTTGGTTTTTTTTTAAATTTTTAAGTGCATAATCAATAAATACCATTATGAATTAATTAATTTTCAGTCCTGTATGTTCCTTAGGCGACTGATATTAGTCAACATTCAAGAAATAAATAATTAAACTCAATCAGTAACAGTTTGACAGCAAGATCTCTTATTTCAAACTTGTTCCACGTTTTTCTCAGTGCAGAGCACTTAACATCTGCTATTTTCTGGTTGCACAAACTAAATGGAATAGTTATCGTATAATTTATTTGCCCTAACAAGATAATGTTATAAGCGCCTTGGCGCGTAACTCACTGCCTCCAGGTGAAAGAGGGGCTGGTTGGGCGGAGAGTGGGTGGGGGCAGCAAGTGGAAGCTCTCCCTGGGCGCAGTCAAGAAGCTCTCTAACTCGACAGTAGTCAGTCCCCGTCTTAGTTTTAGTTACAGTTTCAGTTCGCAATAGCAATAGCAGTCGCATAATCGTCCGTCTTTATCATCGTCATAACCAGACGGGAAGTAGGAGAGTGAAAGGAGATTGAGAGAGGGCGAGCGAGAAAGAGAGAGATAGAGAGAAAGTGAAATTTATGCTTGACATAAAAACACAATTTGCTGACTGACTCTGTGTGAAGGACTCGGCGGACGACTAACTCTGTCGGCCATTTTGTTCATCTTCCTCCATTTCGACTTGTTTTCATATCTTGTGAGTGTGCATATGTGTGTGTGTGTATGTGTGTATGTGTCTGCGTTGTTTTCTTCTAGCTTTCATTTTAAATTGAGTTGCAGCACGCGAAAAAAAAGTGTGGGGGCCGAAGATAAGTGTGAGTGTGGTGTCATTGCATTCGACTAGAAAATGCTCTGCCTAAAGCAACAACAACAACAACCTAAAATTCCAAAGGAAACGACTACAATCCAGAAGAAGACTAAACATTGATGTTGCGCACAATTTGGTGTGCATCCAATGCAGTTCATAAGCAACTAAGTATGAATGTATGTGAATGTAAGAGCTTAACTTGCCGTAACCCATTAAAAAGTGATAAGAAGGGTATAATGAAGCTGTGCAAGAGGCATTTCCGGCCCCATAAAGTATATGTATATATTTATGATCAGAGGCCATCTGTACCCTGTACAACTCTTGCTGTCAGAGGCTCAGAGAAGCTAGAGACTTGAAATGTGTCATATTAGTTCTTGATGCTTGATATTTACTTTTATTGTTGCTCGAATATCGATTTCCGATTGCAATAAAACCTAAATTTTTAATGGTATTGCATTTCAATATATTTATAATAAATCACATCTTACATATATTGTGACCAATTGGTTCTCTATTGAAGTTGTTTTCCCCATAAAGTTGCATTTAGCAACATTTTTTCACTGTATTTCTTTTTAAATCCATAAAATCTACCCTTTCGACACTTTATTTGAGGGAGTTTGTAAGCAAACCACTCTGCTGATAAGAATTCAAAAAAAAAAAGCTTAGCCAACATTCTGTGGATTTCAAATTCAAGAATTCCATTTGTGCATACATGCATTCTGTAGATGTATATGTGTGTTTGTGTGTGTTGTCTAATTGCCAGCCAGCTGGGTATTAGGGACAAAGTGAAACGACAGATATATGTGCGAATAAATACCTATTAAGTAGCCGCATGAGATACAAAAAAAAGAAACTACAAACAAACGGAGCAAAAAGTGAAGGAAAATGCGACAAGAGTTGTACTACAACACATTAGCACACACACAGATACACACACACACACATACAGAGATTACTGGGACACACAGCTGTTGGGTGCGGGCAGATAGCTTAAGGTCCCATGCATCATGACGAAGCTGTTGACACTTCATAAATACATGAGTTGCACTCAGCGTCCGCTCACACGTGCACACACCACACACACACACACACGCACACACATGAACTATGCTTGTACATGTACAATTGTTACCCTTCATATTGTGTTATATCCTATCAAGCAGTTACAGCTCAAAACAGGCTAAGAGCATCTCTAAAGTACGAATTGAAATACTTTAGACTAAGATTAAGTAAATAATGACATTTTTTATGTTTCTATTTGAACTTGAACCAATTGCATCATATCACATTTTTATTATTTATTTACACTCGACAACATTTAAAAATAAGAATAATTGAAAATAAAACTTGGTGTTTCCAAATAGCGCATTCTTTTTATACATTTTGCATATTTTTTTACAGTCGACATTTATGTAAAATATATAATAATTAAAAATAAAAAATAAATATTTTCAAGCTGCAAATTTAACCATACTTACATACACATATGCATCTTTTTTCGTATAGAGTATCTGCCAGTCGTTTGCCGGTGTTGCTAGATTTTTCTTTTTTTGTACATATACTTTTTGTGCTATGTCCCTTCCGAGCACTTCAACAAATTTACACTTGTATCACTCATACGCTACGTTTTTACGCTATTTGCCACAGACAAACACACACAAACACACACTATCTGCACACCTTTGCATATATCGTTTACACTTCTTGTTGTTGTCGACACTTGTCTCACGCCTGAATCGTCGCATGCGGGCTACGAGAAAAAACTACAATAAAATAGAAATAGCAATAGAAAAAAAGGAAACAAATTTAAACAACAAAATTAAAAGCACGCGAAATTTATGTGTGCGCCATGAAAATAAACATAAAACAACATACGAATGAGGGTTGTCCAAACTTTGAAGTGAAAGTTGCAAAGGGTTCAAGGATTCAGAAATATGCTGCTGTTATACACTTAACATGTCCTCGGACTATGTTCGGGTCAGTGAACATAACTCAAGAAGATTTGGAATAAGGATGCGAGAATTCGTTTTCTTAGACCGTCATCAATGGGAATTATACATTTTGTAGTGGATATTTTAACTGATAAGGCTGATTTTTAAAAATTTTGATAATTTTTGATAAAGTTATGGCTGTGGAAAGTTATGGCCCATCCCTGTTAGCTCTTTTTAAGGGTATATTTTTGACATGACTTCATATATAGTTTTAATTTAAAAGTCAAACTATTATGTGAAATCTCTGGTACCTACAAATTGGGTCAGTTTTGACAAGGCTATAAGATCAGAACGTTTATTCCCGTCCATACAAACACTTATTGAGCTTAGAGCTATTATCTTATAACGAGGTCATAAAAGGAGTTCGTCTCTTCTCAGCTCTGCAAATACCATCCTGGCATAGGGCATCCTGCAGTCGGTAACAACTGTCCTCCGTCTACTTGTTTTTTCAGCTCTGTGTGTGTTTTCTGTGCTCATTCTTCATCCACTGCTTTTATTTTTTTTTTGGCAACAATATCTGCAGGTTCTTAAGTTCATTTATGGGCCAGCGGCCAAAACGGAGTAGTAGTAAAAATTTTAACATAACTTGAAGAAAAAATAAAATAAAAAATGAACACACATAAAGAAAAAAGGTCTTATGAAATATGCATATGCTCATTTGGGTTTATAGCACACCCACACTATACACACCCACACACACACCCACACACAGACACGCGAACAAAACTCATTCACAAGTTTTTGGCATGTACAATTTCATTAAAGTTCCTAGTGAGAAGACGACCTTCGCTCTGGGAATTCTGGGAGTTCTTAGAAATTCTGGTTTCTTGATGTCAGGGCTGTTGCCGGAAACTTACCTGCAATGAAAGTCAAGAGAAAATATAGTTTAATGTATGTAAGTACTATATATACAAACATATATACAACTACTACTATTTTTAGTAGGTGTAGAAATTTTTAAAATACATAATTTATTTATATTATTTTAATGAGTTACATTTATTATACAATAATAGAGTTAGAGTACCAGCTGCAAGCGGCTACGACTCTACATATTTAAGTATATTCTGTATTAAATCAGATTCAAGTAGACAACTTAAATCACATCACGTTTGCCTTGATGTTTCAGTTTGCTCAAGTCAGGAACCCAATGTGAAAGTTGCTCAGTATTCATTCCGTAGTCGGTTAGTAAACATAGACTATAAAAATAAGTCGACAAACTAAAATAGTATACGCAGTTCAAATAAAATCAAAAGTTGTGATTATACCGTTTATATATCATTTTGATCTTCGCTTCGTATTATTTCGGTATTCACTAAACTATTTCAATAACCATGTCGATCAAAACCTTGCTGGCTTTCGCCATTGGCACAGCGGGAGCATGCATGTTAGGCTATTGCATCTATTTCGATCAAAAGCGCCGCTCCGATCCCGAATACAGGAAGAAGGTGCACGATCGTCGTCAACGGGAGCAGAATAAGGCAAAATATCAGGCGCCATCCGATGAGCTTGACGTCACACTGGATCCATATGTGAACAGAGTTGTGCAATACTTCGTCAACGAGATCGAATTGGGCGAGCGGCTAATATACATGGGCGATACGACCGGCGGCATTACTATTATGGTTAATGCAATCCTGATCTTCGATAAGCCGTCGCAGGTTATGCTGACATTGGAAAAATACCTATCGAAGAATATCCTTGAGCAACTATATTTGAAATTACTTGAGGTGCAGTACACAAGCATCACTACCGAATCCGGCTCCATCGAGGAGCAATCAACAAGCTCAAACGAATTCTGATAGCCCAAAGGAGAAAAACAGAAAAGAAAAAAAAAAAGCGGTCAAAAGCGAAATATAATAACCTAAAACACACTCAACAAATAACCATTTCGGCATATGCAATCATTCACCAAATTTTCATGTGTAATACTTCAAAGTAGAAAATAAAAAAAAAAACGCTTGACAAATGAATCTTAATTTTTTTATTTGAATCTTTTGATGTTAGAGTTATATTTATATTTAGGCAGCAGTGCCGGTTGAATATATCACACCTCCCAGATTAATTGACTTTATTGAACAGTATCAATCGAGTGCCAGATTTAAGCTAGGTATATCTTGTTTTCAAGTCGCGAAAATAAACTAAGTTTAATTTATAATTGATTCAGTTTTCTTTTTGTCCATTACAATGACAATTACTGCAAATTTAAATTAAATTTGTAATTAATTAAAAATTATTAATCAATATGACTATAATAAATGGTTGTGTTACATTTTGCCTTGGACTGATCTCATTAATCCAATTATTGTAAACCAAATATTTATTGAATTCGGTTCGATTTCAAATGAACCCATTTTGTCATTTGAAACGTGAAATTTAATATTTAAGGATTCGTATGCATTTCATCCTTAATTTGTCAGGGTAAAAATTGCAGGCTTGATAACAAGATGAACATAAACAGAATAAAGATGTGGTTGGGGTTCGGGTTGGGGTTGGGTATTTCAGATAAGGTAGTCTGCCTGATGGCCTTTTATTATGTGTGTTTTGTTGTATTGTTGGCTGTGTAAGTCACAAATGAAATACGATTCATAAAAAATGTTTATCTCTCTTAGCTACTGCACGGCTGTCATTATTCAGCGGCTGGACCAAATCCTTAGTCCCTTTTCATTATTTAAGCTAACATGTGCATAAAGACACACATGCATACACACCCACACACATGCACACACGCATACTCACAGTGAGACGCACGCACGTTTAAATCTCACATGTTACGTTGACGTCAAAGTATTTATCACAATGACAAAATCAGGCGAACGCACGGACTCCCCGACTTTATTTTAGGGTTTAAATGTAACACATTTACAAATTGTTTGCACACAGTCACACACATACACACACTCACACAGATACGCGTCTCAGCATGGTGATAAATGATAACAAATTAGCGGTTTGTCTCTTAAGCGAAAAAGAGAACACCAAGCAACCAAATAAACATACAAGCACCCAGACACCCAGACACCCAAACACCCAAACACCCTAACCCGCACAGAGCCGAGAGCAGGGCGATACCTAAAAGTTACCACAATGCAATAAATCACATCACCTGGCCACACACTCATGCACACACTCTCACACACACGCGCACATGCGCGCACACACGCATAAGCCAAATGGCAAACGTGTACAGTAAACACTGCCAAGGCGCAAACCTAAACTTGACTATAATTCATAAAGTTTTCATGGCTCCATTTTCATTTAACGTTTATTATCCTTATGCACCACAAATCTCCCAGAAAGTCTGCATTATCAAATTATTTGCAGTGTGCATTGAACAATGTTTAAACGATATTCCGAAAGCCTTGTAAAAAAATATTTAAATAATTATATATATAAGAGATAAAAGATATATTTATATATATATAATTCTCTGTCAGATCGAATGATTAAATTTGTAATAAGGTTTCTGCAAAGAAGTGATGCAATGTTATTTTTAGGTAATCGGCATTGTAAATATTACGTATACGCAACGGTTGCTTAAACATGTTATTTTACTTTCACATTGCCGCTGGAGCTGCTTGAGGACTGGGAGCGTTAGGTTGTAGGGGATGAGGTAGAAAATGGCAGAGAGTTGTTCTCGCTTAAGAATTTACTTTCTTATGCATGCATGCGAAGAGGGGAGCGACACGTTGACAGAGGGAGAGAAAGAGTGAGAAAT
The DNA here is from genome assembly GCA_035042265.1 of Drosophila imparisetae. Taxonomy (NCBI): domain Eukaryota; kingdom Metazoa; phylum Arthropoda; class Insecta; order Diptera; family Drosophilidae; genus Drosophila; species Drosophila imparisetae. The sequence continues at coordinate 595,712 of JAWNLP010000405.1, read as the reverse complement.
AATGTGAGCAGAGTATCCCTGAATCCTGTGTATCCTGATGACCCCCACCGGAGTCTGCTCACGTTACTCCCGCTGATGTCCTCTCGCTTGGCATGCTACTGCTCGTGCTCCTGCTGCTGCTGCTGCTGAATCCTTTTTGCTTGCCTGCACAGCATTTATGAGTTGCTATTGCTGCTGCCGGATGTCGAGTTGGGAAGGCGGCTCGTTTGGGTGTTAAGTGTGTGCTTGCGCATAATTCATACCTCACAAACACCCACACTCACACACACACATACTATATGCGAGAGCAAGAGTTGGTCGGGTTAAAGTCTGGAGGCTGGGGCGCATTTTAATTATCATTTTCAGATTCGAGCGCGTTTGGAAAACTATGAAAATTTAATGAGTGTCAGCCTCTGTCTGCGAACGAAATTAGAGCCACCAATTTGCTGCAGGCGCACACACACAAATCTGGAGCACACATGCCTGTGTGTGTCTGGCCAAGCGCTTCTTCAGGTCCTGCTCAACTTATTTCATTAAATTACAAAAAAAAAAAAAATAGAAAGTGAAAAGATAGCAACCGCAATGCTATTTGTTTTTCAGTTTATGCATCCTAATGAAGCAACTTGATGCTTCTCGCTTCATGTGTGTGTGCTCGCATTTGTGTGTGTGTGTGTGTGAGGGGGACAATTTAGTACGCGCGTTCCGGCAGCTTTTGGATTTTGCTTACACTTACAGCGCACTCGTCTCTAATGGCATCTGAATTATGTGTGTGGCAACATTTTTATAGCTTTAAGTTGCACTATTTGGCGCATTATGAATTCAAGCAAGAAGTAATCAGTTTTGCAACCTAGCTGACCTACAAAAAGTTACTCAAAATTTGAAGATAATTTATCTTTTATTTTGCTGCATTTTTTTTTCGTGAATTTCGAGCAGAAATCGTATCTCAAAATTTAAATCTGAAATTATGCTAGAGCTTAAATAATATATTACATTTTAATTTCAATAAAAGCAATAATTAAATTTTGATAAAAATAAAAAAAAATAGAGCTTATAGCTTAAATGAATGTTAGCGTTAAGTTTACTTTTATTAATGTGTTGCATTTATATTTATAGCTAACATAAATCAATAAATAAACTCTAGACAATATTGCTACAGCATGAAGTTATTTGCTGATTGATTTGAAATCGCCAAAAAATGTTTGCAAAATAAATACATTAAAAGTAGAAAGAACTCTTCTTTTGATCTATCGTGTTTATGGTAGCTATTTGATATAGTGAACCGATCTTGTTGGCATCGATGTATGTACATTCATATGTACTGCCTGCAACGGTTATACTCCAATTTTCATCCAGACAGCTTTATGATTGACCGAGTTAACATAGTTGGGTGGATAGATGGGCAGACAGACATGGCTATGGGGACTCGACTGTTAAAGCTGACCAAGAATATGTAGACCTTAGAGGCTCGGAGACTTCTCCTTCGAGCTACATGACAATATTACAATTCCATCAGTAAGGGCATAACAGGATATGCAAATTTACAAAACTTTTAATGGATTTTATGGCAACACATATCTTTTTCGTTTTTTTTTGTTCAGCTGCGAGTTCTATAATGTTGTTGTTGTTGCTGTTGGTCAAATCACTCTCGTCGTTTCCATTACCAATTTCCTGTAGGTTGATTGAACCTATCGATATTTTTCATATATGGAAAAGGACAATCCGTTAACGATTGGCCAATGTGGTAAAAGACAAATTTAATAGAAAAAAAATGGCGTCCAAAAGTTGTAACAAATATTCAAAAACTATTTTCAGCTTGCGATGCACATTTCGCTGTGTGTGTGTGAGTGTGTGTTTGTGGGTTTATGGGGATAGTTCAATATTCATTGGCCGTAATTTGATTGAAATAAGTGAAGCGCGCTTTTGTGCGTCGCCCGAGTGAGCAACCAAAGGGAACAAGATAGACTGAGGGAGAGAGAGATAGTGGGGGAGACAGGGGGAGTAACCAGGTGTTAGGTGAAGTGAATACTATTTTAATGGGTCGTCCCAGAGCCAAACTAGATTTTCTACCTGGTTTATTTGGAAATTGATGAAGCATTCGAACTGCCCCGGAGCATAGTATTTTATTATAATATGCCACGTTAGTTTGTAAAGTGTATGAATGTATAAATATACATATGTATATATGTGTGTGTGTGAATGTAGTCAATCGAATTTCAAAGCTTTTGCTTCAAGGATCTCTTAGATCAGAGAGATGAGTGCGGCTTGGAGGTATTTAAAGATTGTTATCTTATCAGTAGTATTTAAGTTGTTCCAACAGTCAGCACTACTATTTTTAATCATAATTTCATCATGTTTTCAAACTAGAATGCTCCTGCCGACAGAGACCGACCAGGCGATAGCCTAAATGTAACTGTGAAATATAGTAGGTCTTTTTTTAATATGAAAATCCGATGGTGTTGCCCCAAATGAAATTGCCACATTGTCATCCTGGCCATTTTATGCATATCCATACATATATACTGCATATATCTCTCATCTCTCACACTCGCACATACACGCTCTGTCGGTCTGTCTGTTTGACTGTCTGGCATTTGGCTAGTGTTTTTGGGATGTCATGTGGCATTACCGTTTCGTTTGGCTTTTACCATTTGACTGTGCGCATAATAAAATTTGGCACATATTTTCGGCCTCAATGCGGTTATTGCTGCTGCTGCTGCGTTTTCACTTTTCGCAATATACGCTAGCGAAAGCGAAAGAGAGGCAGAGAGGGAGAGGGATAGAGGGATAGAGAGAGATATACAATAGCGTAGCTTTTGGAAATGCAAAAGATTCCAAAGATTTTTGCATTTTATACCTATGTACATCCTGCCACCATTCAAATTTCGCAATATGGATATATTTCAGTAAGCGTATTCTTAGGGATTAACATATAAATATTCGGAAAATATCAAAATTGTAAATCTTGATTCAATATTGGAATCCCCTCTACCAAATCGAATTGCATAAAGTAAGTTGTGAAAGAGAAAATATATTAAATCGTTTAAAATCATCGAGAAAATGAATTGACTATTTGTTGGTTCCCAGCAGACCTTTAGGTACTTAGATTCCACCATCGAAATATATACCAATCTCGCTAGTGAAATTTTTTTCGATCTGAAAACTTTGCATTGCCATCCTTTTAACACATATTTAATGCAAAGGCTTACGTTAATAATTTAAATTAAAACTTGTCAATTAAAGCGAATACTCTAGGAGCTAAAGGCCTTGGTATTGCTCTTTAATATATATTAGTTTTAAAGTCTGCAATAAATAGTTCTTCTTTTTTTCTAATTTCTTACTGATGCTGTTTTATTTGCTCAGTGTAAATGTTGCTATAATTATCATACTAGATCATCCTTCGATTCATATAATAGGGTAACCTTCAAGTGGCATACTTTGAACTTTGCAATTTTTAGCTGTGCGCCTTAATGTTTATGGCACCCCCACACACACACACACACACACACACGAGGGTGGCAAAAAGTACAAATTGATGCATAAATTATATGAATCGCAATGCGTTGACTGTCAATTTGGCCACTGAGCGCACGAACTGTGCGCCAAAGCATAATGAAACCCAATGAAATTGAAAATGCGACTTAAAAATGAACAGCAGCAACAACTGGTAGCAGCTGGCGCCACCTGCCGGCCATGCATATGCATATGTTTGTGGGGCTGCGAAAGGCCCGAAAATGTCAATTGAGAACATAAAAAATGACAGCATGCAAATTCAAACAAAACAGGGAAAATCGTATATGAACTTTGAAATATTAATAAATTGCCATTTTGACTTTCTTTTGCTGAAATTGAGAAAATCAACATAATATTGGCTTCAAGGGTATCTTAATAAATTCCATATTGATATTAACAATTTACGATTGTTTTTGGTGGAGCTAATACCCACATATAGTTATATACATACATCAATTAACATATAATTACTTGTACCTCTGGAAATTTAAATAGATAAATTATCAGTTTCCTTACCTATAGTTCAGAAAGTATCCATGTATAGAGAGTATAGCATTGACTGGGGATTTTTTTTTGTTACTATTTTAACTGCGTTTACATTTGGGTCCGTGTGAGCCATGTGAGCCTTACTGGTTGCTGCCTTTGGTGGTAGCTCCTCTGTCTTTTGCTTCTGACTTTCACTTTGGGTGTCTGCTGTCTGATTTCCTTTCACTGGCTATTTATATGTCTGTTTGTTTGTTGGTTTGACTGAGTGACTTGGCTGCCTTCCTGCTTGCCTGGCTGCCTAGCTGCCTGTCTGCCAAGCCAAAAACTAAAAGGACACAAGGCCCGTTCAGGCCGGGCCAAATGACTCGCAGCGAGAAGAGAATGGAAGTGAGAGAAGCAAATAGAAGCAAAGCCGAGCGAGTGAATGAGCGACCCATCGACCCAGTGGCGTCGTTGAATTAAGTGCTTTCTGCACTGGTTACAGCTCACCTCACCCCACTCCCTGCACCTTTACCCCTATTATCCTAACCCGTTCTTAGCACCATTTTAGTGGCAAGCACTTTGTGCCTTCACATCGTGTCACTCAAACTTAAAAATGCTCATGTCAGTGCTTTGTGTGTTGTTCTTGCTGCTGCTGTTGTTGTTGTTGTGTGTGTGTCTGCATGTGTGTGTGAGCTGTTGCTCTATGGTAACGTTTGCTTTTTAACTGGTAACCGTGCCGTTGGAAGGCCGTTTTCACTCTTAGACAGGTTCTGGATTGGTTTCAGGGTTTTGCGTCTGGTTTGTGTTACGGTTAGGATTAGGGTTCAGCACACGATGTGTGCGCATAGGTAGGTCGACGGGTAGGAGGATGGACGGGACAGTGAGTCAGAGGGTATATGGGTGATCAAGTGGTCGGTCAGGTGTTTGAGCTCTGCAACACGTATTTGCAGTTTTAATCACCAGCTGGTTGGCTGTACTTTCGCCTGTTATTGAGTCATAGGATCGATTAACAGCGGGTTTTCTCTTCCATCAACGCAACACGGAGGCGATTAACGAATACAGGCTTGATAAGAGATTTTGCAGGCGAATCAATTAATTCATCAAATTATAATGGTTATTTGTTCTCAACCGATGCTAATGCAATTCTGACAGTTGATCAATACTATGTAAATTTGAAGCTTGTATCTGTACAATCGTGTTTGAATATTACAATCGAAAATCGATTCATATCGATGTCAAGTAAAATAAAGATATATATATTCTACGTCCATAGCCTGTAGCTCTGATAGTTATTGTGATCGCAGGACTTAGAGACCGCCATGGCTATATTGACTCTGCTGTGTCAAGCATGTATGGGCAATCGTAGATGTTTACTTCTGCCTATAACACATTTTAGCACAACTTAATTTTCCCTTTTCCCCATACAGGGATACAAATTTCGGAGCCCACTAACTCTTGTGGCATGTGAAAAGTGAAGATACCTATTTGTGATTGCTTTCGAACTGATACACATTTGACACGAGCTCAACTCTAATGGCAAGTCTCGGTAGCCCGTATGTTGGCGAGCATGTTGGCGGCTCTTGCGAGTGGCCAACATATTCCACATTCGCATTGACATTCACAACATTCGCGTACATATCGAATGCGTGGCATGTTCGCTGTTGCATCATCCTGTTCTGCATACCAGAGTGTCCATATCTCTCTCTCTCTCTTTCTCTCCACTCTAATTCTCTCTCTCTCACTCTCTATCTCTCTCTCTTTGTTTGTGTATGTGTTTGACTATTGGTCAAATGCTGTCGCCTCCTGTTTTTCGCTCGGGCTGTGCAAATTATTTTTAATTATCGTTGGTGCTGTCGTCATTGTTGTCGTTTGCCGTTGTCATTGTCAGTGTTGCTGTCATTGTCACTGGTGTGTTTCATCGTATAAGCCTACCCTTTGCTTTCACTATACCTCTCCGTATCCCAGCCCAACCGCTACCACGCCAGTAAAAGGCAAACAAAAAGAGAGAAAAAAGAACCGCAGGCAATTTCATGTTCTCGTCTGAAAATAGCGCCTGTTATTGCATGTGGCATACTTTTTGGCATTGCACTAAAATTCAATTACTGGAGCACTATGAGGGCATTACGAGCGACAGCGAGCAAGAATTTGTGTAACACCAGCAAATAGCATTAAGCCATATGCAAAAACTCTCACAAAGCAAAAAAATGAAGAAGAAAAACGCATTTCACATTTCAAAAGAGGGCCCGAGGGCACAACTGCGCCAGACCGGAAAATTGTATAAAATTTTGACTTGAAATTCGATTTTAGCAATTGAATTAGCTACGGAAAAAGACGAGGAAACCATTTTAGCTAGCCATTTTATTATTTTCAGCCTAAATTTATCGTTAATCAGCTCCGAAAGGATTTATGAAAAACAATATTTACCCTAAGCCAAGCAACCCAAATATCTACTTAAGCATTTATTACTGGAGTAAAATCTTGAGAAAAGCTTGGTAATAAGAAAGCACTTCTCGAGAAAACTCAATACTGACTAATGCATATAAGTCACAAACTAAGCATCATTAAGTGTGGCACAGAGTAAAAACACAGCAGAAAAATGCGAAAGTGTTGCCCAAAAAGTATGCAACACAAGTTTATATATACATATACATACATATGTATTTATGTATGTATATATAGAAATAGAAATAATAGAAAGTCGTGTAAAACACATTCGATGGACGCATGAAGAAGAAGCAGCAGAACCCACATACTTGTAATCCCTTTAGGAAATCAACTAAGCATTTTAATTAACTTGGCCCAAACAGCCAACTGCCCCGAAAATGGGCAGCAACAAACAACAACCAACAGCTGCAAAATATGACCAAAGCCACAAACTAAAATCAAAGCCACACCAGAGACTTTCGACTAACTTCTGCTTTCTGTTTCTCTCTCTCTTTCTCTCTCTCTCTCTCTCTCTCTCTGTCTCTCTTGGTCTTGCGTTGCTCGCTCTCAGTCATGTGTGTGAGTGTGTTTGCGTTTGGCCGTGTATCATGATAATTTACTGAAAGCGCAACCATTTGTTCACACATCCACACACAGATACACCAACACAATCAATATTAAATTTCCACTTGCCACATCTTTATTTTCTCTTGCTTTGGCGCACACAGTGCCCGTGGAAACTTAGCCCTTACTAGAGATGGACATATGGCTTGGTCTTCCATTGAATATCCTATTAAATGGTTTGCAACTAATCAGTAAAATTTAGCATAATCAACAATCATTCGATAATCGAATTCCGATAACTAAAAACGAGAAATAAATTGTATATGGGGTAAATAAATTCAGTTATGTGAAAAGCAATCTGTGGATTTTATTGATATTTTAGAGAATGTTGTGAATAATAAAAAAAAGAGGAGAACTTCCATTATAATTATAAAGTGTGCGATTTCAAAATTGGTGTAAATCAACAATTTGGCATAAAAGAAAATTGGAGCTAACTGCACAAAAGATACTGGAATAAATATATAAAAGCCAAATATTATTTGTTTAGCTAATTACTGTAAACTGACAAAAAGGCTGTTGCTGTCATTGCTAACTTTTATGATTTGGGTTTCGTGCACTGCTTAGAACATTTTTCGGAGCGCCCATCTCTGAGCATGGGTTCTTCCAAGCATTCGGCATAATAATAATATCGCAATGTCCGTCATATAATGCGAGCAAGGCTTAACTAATTTCGAAAAGCAATTTTATTATATACGTATGTGTGTATATATATTTCTGTGTGATTTCCCACACACATATGCTAATAGAGAGGGGGTGTGTGTGACGGAGAATGAGAGAGAAATAGAGAGAAAGAAAAAGACGCAGGCAAGCGCTTAGAAACACATTTTCAAATGCAAATCTAAGCTACTGCTGGCACATTTTGGCACACACATAAACACACACAGCAAAGCTGGCACAAAGTTTTCAACTCGCATACAAAACTAAAAAAGTTGGAAATTGGCTTTGACAGACGGACGGTGAGTTTTGGCATGTCCAGGCACGGGGTGAGGGCATTGTGGTGGGGAAATGGGTAAAATTGGACAATTGGATTCAACATTTTAACTTTTAATTTCATTTGCAATGAGTTGACTAGCTACCTGCGAATTAGTAGTACATCAAACTGTAGTTGCAAGTGTTGCAAATGTGAAACCAACTGAAAAATAAAATACCTTTCACATAGTCTGTATTTGAAGCGTTAGTGTTCACAACACAGATTAAGGAAACCACTCAAAAACGATCAAAAACATTCCAACCATAAAATGCCAGCAGTCAAATTTTAAAATTTACCTAAATTTTTGGATAACATACAAATATTATACAATTGCGAATGGAATTTAAAGCTCATTTAACATTGTGAAGAGGTGCGCCATTTGAAAATATTTCTTATATTTAACAAATTTACAATATTTTTTCTCTCATTTTTTTACAGTCTTTCTTTATCTCTTATCTCTTTATCTCTATAGTATGTGCCAAGAATATGTGCATAGCATTTTATATTATATTTACCAACTTGTAATTACGTTCACTTCTTTCATTCTTGAGCCAGACTCTGAAAAAATATTAATCTCTTGACTTTGGAGGACTTTGCTGTAACAATTTCGCACACTTTGTTGCTGGTCAACATTCCTAGCCTCACCACCCCTCTTGCACCCTTAAACGGTTGCAGTGTGTCTTGCTGTAATGCCTTTGACCCACTTGGTTTGCCTTGAAACTAAATATTAACTTTAGTGCTTCAGCCACAGCTCAAATGTATCTATATGTGGGTTTCCATCTTTGTATGTGTGTGTCGGTGTGTGTGTATGTGTGTGTGTGGGTGTGCAATTTGACCTGACATCTGCAATCAAAACAATAAATTCCATTTACACATTTGTCTCCACTTTACTTCTAACTGTCTGCTTAGCATATTATAAATTGGTGTCAATATGAGTCAAAATATCACCACAGTGATATAACATCCCGAAGCCAACTTTTAAAGTCGATTTGGACGCTCCTTGAGAATAGATTTATGCTTCCTTTTACATTCAACATTATATATTCTGATTCATGAGCGATGTGTTTCTCTGACCTACTTTACTCAATGCTAATCGAAGGCGCAGCAAACGAGGATAATTATTTGAAATTTGTTAATAAATTGCTTGAATTGCAATGCTTTGAATACTCTTACAAAACTGCAGTTGCTTGACAGGAAGATACCCTGTTCAAAACACTTTAACTGTTTCTACTAAATACAGAACTTATTTAAGCTATATAATATAAATTCGTATAATAATAATAAATACAGAAGAAGTTCAAACAAATATTAAGTTGGACACTATTTACTTTACATTATAAGTAAAAGACGACAGGATATACAGTGACTCACAGTTCAACTCGACCATTGTCAAAGAAGAAAAGTAATTGCCTGCCATAAGCTAATCATTCATTATTTTTCAGAAATTCCAAAGACCGATGGTAGGTACATATATTAACCACCAAAATGAATATATGACCCCAATAAACTGGGATTTCCCCACCTGCTAGGTAGAATTATAAAAATGTTGCCTACTTGTTTCTTTGACAATGGTCGAGTTGAACTGTGAGTCACTGTATGTACATATTTTGATTATTTTGCCCAGTTCGGTATATATTTATTTGTTTGACCTTAGTTAGCGTTAGCAGTTAGCCTATATTTGAAAAGACCTTCTCTATTGCTCCGTACACCACGCTTTAGTCGAGTGAGCTCGACTACGATATACTCTGTATCCAGCTGTTCATGGAATGTATCGATATACGCAAAACGAAGGCAATTATCGATGAAATGAAATAAACTTCGCCTGCATGAAGTATAAGTGAACTTATGTATATTCCAAATTTGAAGTGTCTAGCTTTCATAAACTTTTCGCTTCGCAAAGTTCGTACAGACAGGCAGGCACATAGCTAAGCCTTCTCGGCTGTTGTTGATGATGGGCTCGGAGATGTTGCCTTCTGCCTGTCACATACTTTGCACAAAAATTATTATACCCTTCTTAACCATTTCGAATGGGTTCAGGGTATAAAAGGTTCCAGTCAACGCATTCTTTTTTTGTTGTCCAACGAAATGGCTCACAAGTTTTTGTTCCTTGGTTAGCTGCCAAACTGGTTTGATTTGGTTCGATTCCGTTTGGCATCAAAGCCACAATGCGTTATTCGTATTCGCATTAATGCCAAGTAAAAATGGCGAAATGCACAAGGAAACTGCGATTAGTTTTCGACTGCCATGCCATTACCGTTGCCTCTTTCTCTCTCTCTCTCTCTCACTCTCTCTCTCTTTCCTTCCCCCCTCCTTCAAGCTGTTACTATGTTCATTTTCTTAGTCTCTTTCTGCATGCTTTTTTAATTCTCTGTTTGTCAGTCAGGCTCTGCTTGTTTGGAATTCATCTGTGCATTTTGTTTTTTGTTTTTGTTGCTCATTCATTTTGTTATTTTGTTTTTGCATAGCTCAAGTTATTTGGCCCGAAAAGGCGTATTCACACCCTCACACACACACACACACACACACACACAGGAACTGTGTTGTGTCTGTGCCAGCTATTTTGTAGGTTATTAGGGCGTAACTCGCAGCAGATAGTCTGACACATCCATATCCACTTCACACACACAAACACACACACTTTCCTACACACACACCGTCACAAACGCGCGCACAGCTGGCAGGTATAAACATGAATTTTAAATTACAGACATGCTGATATACGTACATACATAATATTTTTTTTATCATACTTGCCACGCACAGAATTTCTTCATTTTTCCTTTCGTTGACAAGTGTGTTTAGTTATATAGTTTAAGCAATTTGGCTTGCTAATGAAAAGCTGCTGTTTAACAAGCCAAATTGCTTAATGGTCAATTAATTTGCAACATTAGCTTGGCTTGCAATATGCTTTCTTTTTTATGTTCAACGAAATGTGAATGAATTTTGTCTCCCATTTCCTTCAGCTGATAAATTAAAAAATGTGTAAAATAATGTATTCAATTTGTTCTTCAAACTTCAACTTCATCAAATAATTTACAGGGCATCATATATTCAGTCAGAGCTCTTGCAAAATTCAGTATGCGACAGTTTGCAACATTCAGCTGAAGGACTCAAGCACTCAACGACTCAAGGACTCGCCGAGTAGTCGGTTTCGGGATATGTTGGGTGCCGTTTTTGTTGTTGCTTTTCTTCTGTGTGTGCTTGGGTTAAAGCTTATGGGCAAGAATGAGTGAGAGAGAGAGTGAGAGAGGGCCAGAGATGGAGCGTGGGTTTTGACCATTTTGACCAGGCGATATCCCAGCTCTATCCGGCATAAACAGGAATCTGTTGTTGGGTTTTTGATTATGGAGACCGGCTCGTTTTAAAGCGGATTTGAACGCTGTTGAATATTATTTATGGGGCTGCCTTTTATTTCGCACAGAAACTCGCAGTCGAGTACCGATGATAGCGACCCTTGAGAGCCAATGCACACACACACACACACACGCATTCATGTGTGTTGCAAAATATTTGCCAACATTCTTTGGGTATTTAAACAAGATTTATTTTATGTGTGTGTGAGTGTTGTTGTGTATTTATTTATTTTGTGCAAACGGCCAACGGAAATTGCAAGTAGAGCGTTGAATCCTTTTTGCTTCAACACGTCCTGTGTGTGCCGGCGTGTGTGTGTGTCTGTCCATTGTTCGAGAATTTGTTGGGACTTGTTTCATATTTCACAATAACTCCATTTATTGTTGTTCAAGCGAGGGTGCTGGAGGGGCTTTAAAGATGAAATGAGGTTATCAGTTTGCGGTTTATGGTTCAGGGCTCAACTATTAAGATCCCAGTCGAAGAGCGTGATGTGTGTGAGAGAGATAGCACAAGGGTAACTATATCACATTCACACACTAATAGGCAAATACACACACGCACACGCACACACACACACCCGTACATCAAAGTTCACACTTTAGCCTAATTGACGCAATATGCATACTTTGTCTATTAATTTGTGTTTATGCATAAATCGAATTAATTATGCATAATCGTGATTAACAGCCAAATGCAAATTGGGCTTAAATTAAACGCCTGTCGAGCTGACTGAGCCTCCTTTTTTGTTGGCGCCCACTGTATTTAATTAGCCAACTTCTGTATGTATGTATGTATGTGCGGGTGCATGGGTGTATGGGTGTGTGTTGTGCATGTATTTGTGCTGTTGTGTGATTGTAATTGTTGGCCATTTTATTTACGAGCTTTACACGTGACGTGCACGTTTTATCTGCGCCCAGTTGCGACAGTTGGTCAACAAACCGGATGTAGGAGAAGAAGAAGCAGCAGAAAAAGAAGAACGGATATCGAATTCACCCCCGTTTGGGCCATTAAATGAACATGGCACTGATTACATTTGGGCATTGGGATGCCAATGAGAAAAACAAGAAGAAATAAAAATATTGCATTTATGAGAGAGAGAGAAAATGAGGCAAGTTTGAGTGTGCGAGACAAAGAGCAAAGAGACTAGATACTGATGAGATCGGAAGAGAGACCATTTAAATGCGATGTAAAGTTAAAAGCAAGGCTAAAAGAAAGTGAGAAGCTAACCCATAAGTAAAGCGAGTAAGCGAGAAGCAAACCAAGGCGCAACGCGAGGAGAAGAACATGAAACAGAACGAAAAAGATGAAAAGCAAGGAAAGACAGAGAGGGGAAACAAAGAAGCAATGCAAGAAGCAGATAGCAATGGCGATGGGGGATATATGAAATTTATATATGTATATGCACAGGGAATAGTGCAAATCAAATTGAGAAACAGCGCGAGATCAGTGTAAGAAGAGGGAAAGCGAGAAGTATAGCATAGAGTGAAGCCAAGCAGCTAATAACTTCAGGTGCAGACCTTAAAGTAAGCTTAGATGCAAGACTCTGTTTAACTCGAAGTTAATCAAGAGTAATTCAAGTGCAGTGAGCAGCAAAGCGTAAGGGCTAGCGAAGTTAACTACTATGAAAACTTTAAAGCGAGAAGCAGTGTGCTTCTTTAAGCAAACTTAGCAAAGAGGCCAGATAATAATAAAACTTGGCCCGTTCTCTCTCCGTGTACAATTCTACTCAAGTTGAAATTTATACAAATTTTTGTATATATATATTATTGGCTTCAATTATAAAGCGCATTTGGGATATCATCTGGAGGCAGCGGCAAGTTGAGATTGGTTGCTCAGCTCAATTAGAAATGCTGCGCTGTCAGAATTCATTGAGAGCATTGCAATGCACAATGTCCCCAAAAATGTTCATTTCGTCAACGCCTTTGGCTCAGTGCCCGCAAAACTTTTGCACCATAAGACAACAGCAGCAGGGGTGGGAAGCAATGAGCAGCTACAGTTAGTTGGCTCAACAGACTTGGCGAAATTCACCCAAAAATAAAGAAGAAGAAGAAGAAGAAAACAGAAAACAAGGGTATAAAAATAAGTAGAGCCAGTGCTGTGCAAAAGTAAGTGACCCTCTACGTTTATCTTGCTTTTTATTTGGCCAACGCTTCGGCAGCTTTCGGCTAATTTTGTTTATTAAAAGTTGCATGACCTTTTCCTAACAGCCAAAAAAAAAAAAAAAAAAAAAATAAGCAAATATAAAGAAGAAAACTGCTTATTGTTGTTGTTGTTGTTGTTGGCTAGTGGAGCTCATGTTGCGAAATTAATTTTGGTGCAGCCAGCTTTGCAGGGTTGCCAAGTGTCATTAGTTTGCTGTTTGGCAGCCAAACTCGGAGACATAGTTAAATTAGCAAAGCATTGCAATATCTCTTACACAGAGAGAAATGCGAATATTATATAATACAATAGTTTATAAAATAATATTAGTGTGCATAATTATCTCGCAATTATGTATAATTTGCTAACTCAGCCATCGCCTGACATCACAAATTTAAAGTAACCAATTCCCTGGCATATTTAGTTTTTCTGCTTTAGACAGAAAGTGTGCTTGGATTAAGTACTCAACTGATTAATTTAAGATCCTTTAATGGGCACAAGAAGCGAGAGTTTCTATCTCTGAGTCACTTGATGATTATTTTTCTCTCAGTGTTCAACTCGCCCAGCTATCCGTTTGTCCACCCGGCTGCGTAGCATTTGATGGAGAAGTTGCCAGCGGATTGCGCTTGTTGGAATGTGGGTGGTGCGACGGTGCGGTGGTGCGGTGGTGCGGTGATGGTGTGGCTGGCATTTGCTAATGCCTTTTGCTTTTGCACTTCACTACACTTGGCAAAAACTTTTCACATAAAAATGTAGATAATGCTGCCAAATATTTCACTGGCAGAGTGAGAGAGAGAGAGAGAGAGCGAAAGAGAGAAAGAGATAGGGGGAGTGAGAGAGGGAGAGAGTAAAGAGTTGCTATAAATGGATTTGTGCCCTGAATGCGTTTCAACCAACACAACTGGAAATGTTGGCAGCATTTGGAGGCGGCACTACAAGTGGGCGTGGCCACTGAGCGGTCTGCCATGTTGCTAATTGAATTTGTCTACAAGCAAAAATGCGTTGCTCAAAAATGTGCAGCACAAATAACTTTTAAATTGTTGTCGACCACAAAAATGAATTAAGTTATAATTCAGATTCTTAGCAATCAATTTAAACAAATTCGAGTCACGAAATTTAATGAGCTATATATTTTATGTTGAACTTGCCACTTTACGGAGCATGAGCGCGCTGTAGCAAATCTTGATTGAAGAATTTTTTATTCAGGAATGATTTCAATTCAATTACGCAACCACAAATCAAAAAAAATGTTTTTTCTCTTTTCTTTTACTCAAACTGAAAAGTCAGAAGCAGAATTCTAAGAATAAATACAGCTCTATCGAAATATATGTATTCTTGGCTCTTAAGGTTTTTGCCGCATAGTTTCAATTTTGACTAATTTAAAGCCAAGTTATTTGTACTTATACTCTTATATATATATATATACATATTTATAAATGTGTGTAAAGTTATAAAAGTTTAAAAAAAAACTTTTGTCAGAAAGTTAGTTGACTGCCTGAGCTCAATATTTATGCGGCTGTTTATCGATTTCACGGATAACGAGTATCCGTATTTGAGCATTTCAATGCCGGATTAAGAGGAGCTCAGTTCGATGGCATTTTGGAAGTCATAACTGTTTGACAAGCACCTGGCATTTAACTTTTTGTCCATGGGGTCTCTCTCTCTCTCTCTCTCTCTCTTTCTGTCTCTGTGTGTCCAGTTGCCAGTTGCCAGTTGTGAGTGGATACCCGGTTGCTGTGGGGCACAGTTGGGCATCACTTATCAACTTATCAACCATTTATAAACAATAAACGAATATAAACAAGAAACTTTTTTGCCAGCGTCAAATGCATTACAACAATGCCCCCAGACAGACAAACAAACAAAGTATAAAAAAAATGTAAGAGGAGTCTAAGGAGAGGACATGAAGGAATGGACATGAAGGAAAGGACGTGGATCGAAACAGCAGGCAACAATGAAAGAGGACCGGATAAATGGCATAAATATATGGCAAACAAAAATGGACGAGGGGTGCGTAAATTGGCACTGGGCTCTTCAAGACAATGAAAAGGGGAAACATGGAGGAGATGGGATGGGGAGAGGGAGAAGGGGAGACTGCCTGCCAGTTGGCAGTTGCTCCTTTAGTTGCTGGCTCTCTGCTCAGCCAAAACACGTCAATGCGAAAAGTTTTTTATGTGTGTGTGATTTCTTGAAACTTATTTGCTTTATTTTGGCATGGCTTTTGCTTCATTGGAAGTTGTTGCACAAAATGACAGCAAAAAAAGAAAAAAAAAAAAGCACAGAAGGTATAAATAAAATGCAATTAAAGCTGAACGACCACAAGATATGCTTACTAACAGCTACACATATACATGTATATTTAAGAAACAAATAAATCACATATAAGCCGTTATCGGGTTCTCTCAAGTTAAGAACTCTACCAGAGTCTATGGCAATGAAAACCCGCATAGATTGAATAGTTCTTAGTTTTGTTCCCGTAATGCGGTTTTTTTCGTAGAGTAATTCCTACATTAATCGCAAGCATAAATTGTGTGTAGAGTTGGAAAAATTGGTTCAGTTTTGTGCAGTTGATCCATTTGATGAATAAAAAATTTTAATGTCAATTTAGAAACTATAGTTCTTATGTGATACAGGGTATTAAAAGAACCGCGCTGCTAAGACACAAAATATATAAAAAGAAACAAAAATTTGTACCTACAATAAACCCCCAACCCTCTAAAACACACACACACACACACACACAATGAAATGAGGACACGGAAAAGATGACACCAATCAGCGGTGGTAAACTGTGGCAAAAAATGTTAAAGGCGACGGCGGTTGTGGTGGGGTTCGAAGAGGGGTTCGTCCTGTGACAAATGCGAAAAGAAAAAGGCAAAGTTTTACGTTTATGTTTGTTTACGAAATATACAAATGGGAAGGGCAAATAAAATGCAAACTGTTCATACGCTGGATGGTGGCTGGGGGTGTTGTGCAAGGGGTAAGGGGGTTAGGTGGGCCTGTATATATATATACATATATAAATAAATATATATCAGAAGTAATTTAAGCACATTAGTTGCGCTTTATGAACTCAAAGTTGTCATTTCTAGCCAACAAATTTGACGCTCATCTGTCGTCCTCAAGTTCCTCTCACCACCAGTCCCAGCCGCAACCCCAACCCCAATAGCAAACCCGCCTCGTTCAAAACTTCCCCTGTCCGTTGCGCTGTTGTGCATTGTGTTGTTGATATTGCTGTCGTTGATACTTTGAAATGCCTGCCTCTGAAAAGCAGCTGCAAGTGACAAGAATTTGTTGCTAGGCTGCTCTTGGCTTTCACAGCTTCTCTCGCTTCACACCCCAACCCTCAGTCCACACCGATTTCTGGCGGAGCCTCCCCCCGTTTTGTTGGTTTGTCTTCAGGGCTGTTGTGGAGCAGCGTTCGTGGCATGTAAATAACAACTTTGAACAAAATGCGACGCGGTCGGACCCAGCGACTTGAAAGGCCAAGCCCGCCACAATCCTCCCCTTTCTCCATTTTCTCAGCTCACGCCACACGCCTCAATAGACTCCTCGCTTAAAGTTTGAAGCCCATCTGAAGTTGCACTCGACGAATTGATTGGCACTTCAAATCCATGAAATTATGCACAACATATTTGCATCACATTTATATACTACTCTGAAATTTGAGATCATTTTTATATATCTGCACGAAATAATAATACTTATAGCTTTCATTTATAGCACACACACACGTGGACAGTAAAATATGTCGACATTAATTTGATAAGTTTAAATTTTAATTTTTACATTTGGCTACATTGTTGCTTCATTTTGTTGGCACATTTCTTTGTTGAAAGGGCAAATTGAGCTGCACAGTGAAATGGGTGCATGTTCCAGCAACTGAAGACAACTTTAATTTATCTATTGATTTTCTTTGTTAATACAGAGGTAAGGACAGTCAGACATGTTGTGACAAGTTCCTCTTCTTTTTGGCGAGTGCAGATGCGTTTGCCATGAGTCCCAGTTAAATGAAACTTTTGCGCATTTTTTGTCATATTTTATAAATCTTGTCGCTGCAGAAGCAACGTAACCAGCTCCCCTCCCCTCAACAACTGTGCCACTCCACGGCTGAAGAGGCATTGTTTTGCAACTATCGTTGGGCTCTTTACCCATTTTTCATTCGACGCGTAATCGGATGCAACTCGGCTTAGAAGTTTTGTAATTGTTGCGATGCTTGCCACGACAACAGCAGCAACTGCAACGACAACTGCAACTGAAAGCAGCAACGCAAGATTTGACCCAAAAAAAAAAAAAAACAAAACAAAAAACTTTAACGAAAACACGAGTAAGGAAACTGACTGCATAATACTCTAGATAGTACTGTAATAAGTACGACTTGAGGCAGATTATCAATACACTCAACGCTTGGAAAAAATGCTGTTAAAAGCCAAGAATATAATAATTCTGGGGATATTTAAATTTAAACTGGTCCCACATTTATTGAACGAATTGAGGAAACCCAGATAAAAGGCAATCGGACCAAAAGTTTTAAAGTATATGTAATATTTAAATCTCTACTACCCAAAATACCTTTTTTACGTTCGATACGTTCGCTTTGGTGGGAGATATGGCTTAGGCCAGAGGCTCGCTTCATTAAAGCCCAGTTATGACACTAAGCGAAAAGTTGTGGAGCGTAAATTTATTTTTGGGTTGGCCCTAGGTCGACTAGTTGTAGTTTTCTTTTTGCTTTCGAACACGTGTCAACGTTGCGTATGATTGATGAAGACGGCTGAGAGAGCGAACCAATAGCAACAGCCCCAGTAACAGCAACAGCAACAGCAACAGCAAAACAATAACAATAACAGCAAGGACATTGAACAAGCGTGTCAGGCACAATGATGAACTAAGTGCGTGTTTCTAGCAAGAATAACCCAAAACCAAAACCCAATGGCACAACCAGGCCAAAAGCTCTGGCAACGTCAGCCCGAAAAACCTTCTGCTCGGGTTCATTAAACTGATGGCAGCCTAATCGCATTTAGTCCCCACCCCGCACCTCGGCCTCACCAATCACACAAAATAGCCCAAGAATTCGCCCTATTTTGAGTTGCTGACCAAGCCGAAACTCAATATTGATGCGACGACGCACTAATGTCTTTCAATTATGTAAAATTGAGCCCGAAAGAGAGCATTTCATCTTGGCCTGTCAGTGGAATGTTGCAAGTACTGAAATCATTCAACTGCCAGATACCCTCAATTTAACCTTAATTCAATGTTGGCATTTTTTGTATGCTTTTGTGGAGGGTATTACAAATATACTCTGAACCTTCTGCAAATTTTTATAATCTAGTTGTGCTTGAGACAAGACAATAAAGGCAATATATATTCTTCATCAGTATCAGCAGACGAGTCCATATAGCCATTTTTGTCTGTTTATCTGCCCACTTGGTCGGTTCAATTGTGATCAAATGTAGAAGTCAAAAGTCTGACTCAATTTGTCGGTTCCTTCTTTTTTTTAATTGCAACAAATAATTGTCGATGCAAAATATTATTATTATTATTAATTAAGATACGCTTATATTTTTGAAATATATCTTTTCCGCTTGCAGATAATTTCATGAGCTATTTGATGTAGCCAATAAGAGTGCATATATTTGTTTGTTAGTAGGAATGTAATTTTGTAAAAGGTTTCAACGGCTGCAGCAAAGCAATTGCAGCTTATACTACAAAACCCATTGAATTGCATGTGTTATTTGATGTGCATGGGGAATAAGCAATTCCGAGAGGCAATCAGAATCGGAATCGGAATCGGAATCAGTTGCGGACTCAGAAGTGGAATGGAGTACGTCATAAAGCAACTGCAAGATGAATCAATTTTATGGCAGCGGGCTCAAAAGGCACAGGGGTGTGTGGGGCTGGAGGTCATATGCACTTTGATGGCAAATAAAATCAGCTGGGAAAACAGCTCGAATGAGATAACAAGAGACTGAGCAAGGAGTACTCATATAGAAATAGGTAAATAAATCAAAATACATACACACACACACATAAATATATATACATACGTATGTATAAATATATATGTATATAATCACAAGTGAATTGCAATGTGTATTTGCTGATCAATTGAGCTGGTCGCCAACACATCAAAACAATGCCGCTAATGCGACGCTTGACAATTGATGGGGGACTACCTCAAGGCATAGACACACACACTCATACACACCCTCCAACTACCCCGCAAATAAGCAGATAGCCTCTTGCGCCCTCTCGTTATCTTGTCAGCTTTGTTTTAAGTCATCTTGTTACACAATTTTGTTTATTTATTTTGATTTTGATTGTGATTTTGATTGAATAACTGCAAAGGCAAAGACGGTTGGATTTCAAACAGCTCTTACATAAACCACCCCCCCTCCCCCTCCCCTTCTCCTTAACCACTATGTACCCCTAGCAAACCCCCTTTGCTTATCATGTTGTTGATTTAGCGCATTTACGCGCCCGATTTGCTCCATTAGAATTTTGTCGCAAATTTTGTTGTTTTCCTTTTTTTACTTATTTTTTTTTTATAAGCTTATCGGCATTTGGCAGATTTCCAGAGGCGTTCGGGTCGAGTTGAGTGGGTGGTGGGGGGCGGGAGTGGCGGTTTTGGTAGGTGGGGGTATATAGCGGATTGGTGTGGATGCTGCTTATAAATATTTAAATGGCAGCTGCTTGACATGAAATATTATTGTCAAGAATGCCTGCCCACCTGCCGCAGTGTCAGTGTCAGTAGCAGTGCCGCATGTTGGCTGCACCCGTGCTGCAAGGCAGCGCCCTCACAGAGACCATCAATCATTATACCAGAGCCAAAACAGAAGCAGACAATATTCTGTCTCTCTCCCTCTCGCTCTCTCACTCCCACCAACAACTAGGAAAACGCTGAGAAATTAAATTATGTTTGATAGTGGAGTGAAATTGTTTTAGCTTACTAGAATCAGATTTGAACAGTTGGTCAAAACAAGAGCCTAACAAGCATTGAGTACATATTAACCCAATTCCTTGCTATAGCAACATCCCGTAAACAATACCTTTGAAATAAAACTGCATTAATTAACTAATCATCAGCTCAATTAACCTATTTTATGGAAGCAAAGTTTTTGGTACTTGTAACGCACTCCGGATTCCGTATAAACAAACTAAGTGTAGCGCTGTAGCCAGTTCATCTCTTTGAAAAGCTAAAGCTTGCCCAATCTACCAGAATTAATAATTTAATTTGCTGTCATCATCGAGCCTTAGACTAAGCAAAAACACTTTAGAGCTAAGAACATTTCTGAATGCTGAAAACACAACAAAGACAAGACATATAAGCAGGCCAATTTAATTTAAACCATATATATATAGTTACCATAACTACACTTAAATATTCAGTTTTATTTGTAACCTATTTGTATTTAACTTTCCTGTGACTATCACAATAATTTCAATTTAGGATAAGCAAATAATCCATTAACCTGTTATTATTATTACTATTTAATTTGAAGTGCTTATTTGATTACTCACTTCAATTGTTAATTAATTTAAAAGTTTTTGTTTTTCAAAAAAGTGTTGTCATTTTTTAGTGAACATTAAATAAATAAAATCACCAACCAACATTTAGGTCTCTAAATAAATAAAGTTATACAATCAGATTCATATATTCATCTCGGCTGCTGTGCTTGGAGCTCATCCCGCAAATCGATTTACAACAGTACATCAGTATTCCATTAATTGTAGGTTTACAGGCATAAATTATATATATATATATCTTCTAAGGCATATGCTTTCTTTTTAATGATTTGTCGATAGTAATCGACTATCGAAGCAATCGAGTCTGGTCCGCTTAGCTCCGACTCGCAGCTATTGAAATTGAAATGTAAAGTTATTTCAACTTGCAATGGTAAAAGTCAATTGAGTTGTTTCCTCACTGCTGCGGGCTGGTTGTCTCTGTGTGTGTGTGTGTGCCTGTGTGTACGTGTGTGTGGTGTGTGGAGGGTGTAAATGTTTGCTGCAAAACTCTTTAAGCTGCTACTCGAGACTTTTGCAATGGGAGCTTTAAGCAAATTAAGTGGCACAAGGTGGGCATTTCACTTTATTGTCATGTGGCCTTTCCACTGACTCGACTCGACTCGCTTGCTTCTTGTTATTCATTTTACCTGCCACACACTCACATATACACAAATACGTACTATATATTTAATATATATATATATATATATAATATGCATACATATAAATTTACAGCAAGAGCACCTGCCAGTTGGCAGTGACTAACCTGGTGGCTGCCATAGTGGCTGACTGGCTGACTGCTCGACTGCTTGACTCTGGGTCTTGGTCTACACTTGAAAAAATAGTAAAGAATTGCGATTGTTTTTCTAAAAGCCAATCTAAAAGTATTCATGTAACTATATTTTCAAGCATTTTCTTTTGCATGTTAAAAAAGTTTCGAATTACACATTTACTTTTGACAAATATGTTTCTCACGAATCACATTTCTTAAATGTATTTTTTACACTTATTATTATTATTTCATTATTTCTTAAAAAACACAAATTTTGATCAGAAAAAAAAAATTTATACACATAAATATATATTTATTGAGAGCACATTTTTTTGAGTGTGCCTAGCTGCTTCTTGCTGCCTGGCGACTTCGCTTGCTGTCTTGTATTTATTTTGGGGTGCGCCATTTACTTATACGCTCCACTTGCTGCACTTGCGACCCCACCTAGGAAGCATGCATATACAGACACACAACATGCACAGATTCACACACTAACAAACACACACACACACACAATAGACATCAACTTATGGTCCTAGTAAAAGACTTGGACAAAGCAGGCAGCAGTTGCGAAACGGAAATCAACGGCATGCGGATGTTTACCAAAGGCAGCAGGAAGAGCAAAGAGGTCGATTGTCCATCAAACTGGTCGCCAGAAAGAGTATAACCACAAGGTAGTGGACAAAGAGAGGTAGAGATAGAGAGAGATTATGAGATAGAGGCTTAGAAACGAATGTATGATGTTTTCCTAAGTGAATGGACCATAATTAAAGTTAACGCAATCAACACCGGCGATCATAATATAAATGCGAATGTCAAGCAAAGATAAACAGAGAAAGAGAGGGAGAGAGAGAGAGAGAGAGAAATGGTTGGCAGACTGAAATACATAAACATATCAATGGAGACAGAATCGAGAACACGAACAATATTAAAATTCTTAATTACATGTCAAATAAATATAAACCATTTATTTATTGCCCTTGTTGATACCATCTCTATCGGTTTTGGAATAAGTATGCATATTCAAATCTTTGATGACCTGCAAAATAAATATAGTCCACTTATTTATTGTTCATGTTCTTTATTGCACCTCTCTTGCTAAGATATTTTTGGCAGCCTTGCGATATACATTACAGAAATTGTATAATTATTATTATTCGCATATTTATGTTGGCACTATTAGATCTATATAACATGAAAACAGAGTTGCTTAGAAAATGAAAATTGGGTAATTTTTCATTCGCAAGAAAAAACATATTTGGTTTTCCTATTAATTGCACAATAATAAAAATGAGTTATGAGGTCATATTGTCACATATACGAGAAATTGAACAAAAGACAAGAGTTACAAGTAATTAGAAAAGGAGCAAAAGAAATAAGTCGAATGACCTAGTTGAGGACATTAAATGCTGCTGCAGGGGGCCAAATTCTACCCCGTTAAATAATCAGGTGCCATTGACAGAGTAGCTTCAAGTAAAACAATAACCCTCACCACACACCACCACATACACCCCAGCCCCACACCCGTATCGCTGTCGTTGTCAAAACAAAGGACCCCGTAGCACAAGTTGTAACCTTTGATGAAAAGTTTTTCGCAACTTTGGCAAACGACGAAAACGAAAACGAAAATGAGAATGAGAATGAGAACGAAATGAACGAAGCGAGCCAACGACTCGATTTTCATTATCAGGCAAAGTTGGCAACGCTAATTAACAGACCCTGCGCCCCGCCTCCCTGCAACAGTGTGCAGTGTGTGTGAATTTGTGGATGAGGGGGAGAGCGAGGGGTAGATTGTGGGGGGTGAGATCTCTGTTAGCTATTGTGCTATTCCAGTTTTAGCAACAAAACTTTTGCCGCTGTTTCGCTTCTCTAATACACATATAAAATTAGAGCTGAAATTGAAACGAAACGAACCAAAACTTGAAAATATCATTAAGTATGTGTGTGTGTGTGTGTGTGTGTGGTATGCTGCGTGTGTGTGTGTGTGTGTGCCATGATGTGCATGTGTGTGTGCTGTAACAGTATACCAAAAAGCATATCATCGATACCCGTCAACCATCAGCTTTAACTTGAAGTGATTGTGCTCCTATTGAGCATGTATTCAATTATATGTTCGAAATGAAGAGATAATTCGCCAAATGCCTAAACTATTGAAAAAAGATTATCGTTATTTTCAAGACTATAAATTTATATTTCTTTTAACTTATTGATTTCTCAGCGTAGATTGTCTTAGTTTAAGTGGACCTCTTCTGACAATGCCCAATTTACTAAGCTGACCTTTTAGTCTAGAATGTCCTATCAAAAGACCGCTGAGTATTCCAAGTCTACATTTGCACATGTACATTGCTTGCCTATATTATTTCTGATTAAAGCGACACAAAAAAACATTTGGCTTGTCTGAGATATGACCAGGTGGCTTTGCCCGGTTCGATTGCCCCAGATTGTCATCCTTCGTTGGTTAGTTATCACAGTACGATTCTGGTCCTATTAAGGACCACTCTGCACGCATTCCCTGCTGTGTTCCTAAACCAAATTATGTTTATTAATGCGAAATATTAATAATACAAATAATATTACAGATATAACGGAGTTCGAACTATTTGTTATTAGCTAACCATTACCGTACTTGAAAATTGTGAGCAAACTAAAGCATACCCTATTGATTTTTCTGTATGCCGAGATTAGAATTCATTAAGGAGTGCCTTGGGTTCTTTCAATAGCTAACGGTTAGGCATACACACACACACACACCCACACACAAATGCACGCATACAGCAATCATCAAGATGAGCTTCTAATAGACATACACAAACACACACACATATAAATGTATGTCTGTATATGCAAAAACGCACATTAATGTGTTGGGCCTAAAAGTCATTGAAGCAAATAGAAGCACTTTATGATTGCTCCCTCTCTCTCTCTCTCTCTCTCTCTCTCTTTCTGCCAGTTTGCTGGCGTTTGTTTGTGAGAGTGAGTGTGTGCGTGTGGCAGCACTTTGTATCGACGCTTGTGTTTGTGTGTGTGTGCATATGCGTGTGTGTGTTCTCTTGCTATGAAATTGCATTTCATGAATGGTAATGTGCCATGATGTGGAAGTACACCCCCAAAACCACCTGACAATAATACACACACATATCTCCCCTTTCCGCACCACAGCCCGATCCACTCCGAATCCCAATTTCAGTCGCTGTCCGTTTCCTTAAGAGCTACAAAATATGAAAATGGCAATAACAACAACAAGAACAACAACAATAATAACAAAAAACGCCTATCGAACACATCCATGCACAA
The DNA here is from genome assembly GCA_035042265.1 of Drosophila imparisetae. Lineage (NCBI taxonomy): Eukaryota > Metazoa > Arthropoda > Insecta > Diptera > Drosophilidae > Drosophila > Drosophila imparisetae. Next base: position 570,678 of record JAWNLP010000405.1, on the reverse strand, counting down.
AAGTCAAAAGGTGCTCAATATTCATATCATTTGCTGATTGTGGTTGTTGTTGCTGTTGCTGCTCATTTAAGCAGTTGCACAAATATGCTAGAGGTAAAAATCGAAAGCACTTTGAATTTGACCAACAAGTAAAACCAGCTAGCAAATATGGTAATAGAGCATTTGGTTTATGGACCAGTCGCATATTTGCGGGCGATCAATAAGTTCCAATTTTTTGGTAGAGAAAGGTAATTGATTTATTCAGATCCCATTTGCGAAATTGAGGTAACTGTAAAACAAAATCTTAATGCATTTTTTTCCGAATTTTATGAATCAACATTAAATAAAATATAAAATGATCATTATACCCAACAGTTCGAGAAACAAAAATTGTTGTTCTTGTTGTCTTATATTGTATCTGAAGTTATGTTGAGGCCAGCGCGCTATTATGATAGATTGAGTCACTAAAGCGATTGGACTTCAACTTGATATTCAGTTCTACTTCTACTAACTTATTGAAATGCATTTCTGTTGTTATAGAGGGCTTTCAAAACAAAATGCAAACATATTTTATTCATACTCTCTTTTTATTCATAAGCTTCGATCTCCACTTTTCTTTTTGCTTTTCCTGTTCAAAGATTACAAACTGATGTTGACAGTTTTCAAGCCTGGATTTATTACAAATGTAAATTAATGTCTTCTTATAGGCGAATGCTCTTTTTGAATAATTGATTTTATCATGGCAAGCCACTCAACTTGAATATTCTTTTAAAGCAATTTTCCTCCTCTTTCTCATCAAACTTGTATTTCAAACTGTGCTCCATCTGTAACACATTTTGGATCTTATGCTTGTTTATCCATTCATTTTTGGTGGTAGTATCACAGAAAAAATGTGCAGAAACAATTCAAATTGAATTAACCTAACAATTAAATATACTTGTTAAGCTGGTCTCTATCATAACTATTTGTGAAAATGTATCTACTAAATGGAGGCCAATCAAAAATAATAAGGAATAAATGGGTCAATTCATCAATTGAATGAATTTCAAGCTGAATTTAAAGGGGCATTTGCTGAAATGCTGTTGAAATATGAGCCACATTCATTGTATAACTATTTTACATGGCAACACACGCGTAGTGAGAAATTCAAATCATGGAATGAATTACTAATTAAACTTGCAATTAAAGTGCATTGCCAATTAACTAACGTGACCAGAAACAGAACTCGCAAACAATCAAACCAAACAAAACAGACAACATATGAATATTGATGCATATTTCCAAATAAACGGTTGAAACCCAACCCAATACATCCCCACTGGTTTTTGGAATTTTCCATTTGACTTGGTGCCTGTATTTTCATAAATTTAATTAAAGGATAATGTTAAGGGTTATTAACATAATAAATTCATTGTTTGATTTAAATTAAATCAACAAAATTTGCACTTAATAAAACGGGCATATGACATCCTTTTACATTTACATAAAAAGGCCAGCACTAAGTATAATTATGTATAATCTGCGTTCATTCCTCAAAATTGAGTATATCTAAATTCGGCTATCATTTATAACACTTTGAAGTGGGAAACTAATTGTTTTTTGCTCACACATGTATTTCTCGCAAATGTGTTCAGTTCATCCTGAAAGCGACTTAAACTTAAGCCTTACCATGTTTAAAATAAGTATATATCAAGAACTGTCAGTTTGAGGTGCACGTTATCCGCTCATAAGGCGATTAATGCTCGAATATTAATTAATATGCAGAGAATGATTGGCCAACATTAGCTATACAACAATTGAGAAGCAAACGAAGCCTTCGATGATGGTGATGATTATTATTATTATGCATATCGATTTGTTACAGATGAATGCAGTTCTTAAAGGATTTGCATTTTGTCCTCAGGAATCTACATTCTACATTCTGCATCTTGCATCCTTCGGGGCATCAGTTAACAAACTTGGCCAAGTGCGGTCTGTTCCAATAATATTGCTAATATTGTTGGCCTTACGGGCAGGTGACAATACAAATAAGAGCACACGACTTAAATGTGTCTCCAACTCCTGTACACCCCACCATACCCCACTCTCCCAACTCTGGGTGTGTTAAATGAGCCAATGCTAATAAGTGCATACATTAACCATGACTGCATCGATTAAATTTAATTCAAGTATATTGCAGCGATTACATCGAAGCTTTGCTTCACTTAAACATACACTACAAATGTGATATTCCTGCAATAATCTTCGCATATAACTCACAACTTATTCTGCTCTACGCTAAACTAAAACAATTCCTGAAATTGTAATCAAATGTGTATGTTCAACTACAAACTAAATAACGATAACAATGACAATGAAAGCAAAAATAGAGACAACAAAAATAGTTGGCGGAAAATTTGTCTATTGCTTTTTGCGACACAACTTCAAATGAACGTTTTCACATGATTTTCAAGAGGTCATTTCATTTTTTTTACTTATGTCCTCAAATTGAAATTAAAAACAAATAAAAGAAAGAAGCAGAAATAAATAACGTGCCCAATATTAAATATCCTTGCCGATAATTGCTGGCAATTAAATTTCACTATAAATTGAAACAATCTTTCGATTGTTCCTTTGAAAACGCAACATCGAAATAAGGACTAAGCCTTACTAAGAGGAAACCTCATTACTAGCTACTAGCCTAAAACGAAAGTTAATCCGGATACCCAACAAACGTTAGCTTGAAGACTTAGACTGTGAGTTAACTTTATAAAAAGCAAAAATAAAATTGTCATTCAATTTTATCTGATTTGGTTTTAAGCTTAAATAATGAACTTTATATTATTGTATTCCCAGTAAGTGAAATAACTCAAAAATGTTCATCCTCCTCGATAGTGTATCACCAAAATTATATCAAATGCCGCAAATGGTCTAGGAACACCAAAATTTGCAAATGTGCATATAAAACATAAAAATAAATTTGTGGCCATGCTTAAAATCATAAATAAATGCATAAAGCACAAAATGCATCAGGCATTTCACATTTCATTTTCACAACAACAACAATAATAGCAAATAATTGAAGAGGAAGCAGAAAGCTATAAAAACAAAACATTTGGACTGCTAATTGACTAAAGTGCCTCTGTTCGGTGTCCATTTTCGGAAATGTGTATGACCACATACGTATGTATATCCGTATATCAGTGTGTGTGTGTGAATGAGTGTTTGTGTATTTAGTAATTGAAAAATATCACTTTTGACCCATTTAAATGTCTATCGACGCAAAAGAGTCAAATAAGAAATATCCTGCAATATGCAAAAGATACTAGATAATGATAAAAAGTATTAGTAATTCTCCGATAGAATAAGACTAAGACAAAAGCCTCCCCTGTCTATGGTCTTAACATTAAAGTAAAACTATCACTGAAGATTAAAATCGAAATAGCATAGTTTATAAAACAAGTTTGAGTAGAAAGACGTAGATAGTTCATGGTACTCTTCATCAGGGATGGCTGTCCATCTCGGAGGTATGAATTGCACCAATCAGTAGTTTGTGTAAGAGGAGTGGTTTCGCGATCAGAAAACCAGAAAAGGGAAGATCTACGGCGTTATGCTGGTAAGCTAATATTATTATTCCAGTTAAGACTTTGAAGTGTAAAAAAATATAAACTGTTTTTGTACAGATTCTATTCGATACAGTTGGGAGTCCATATAAAACTGAAATCATTCGCTCTTTTCTTCAATATGTATACATATTTTTTTTAATAATAGAAGTTAAAAAATGTTTTAGACTAAGCGCAAGAGATACGATATTATTTAATATATCGGATGGAACTGATACAGCAAAATGTCACCATAAAATGTTGCTGGATTTGAGCCCATACTGCGTATGTGTGTTCTTACGGAGCGTTTGAATGGTTTGATGGCAAAGGAGGAAGAGTATGTTGGTTAGGCCACTGCTGTCGCTCGTTGGTCTATGAATAATAGGAATGGCATAAAAAATGCAACCGAAAAATTATGCAAATATGCAAATAAATATCTCTAAAACATTTGTTTCAATTTCCCCACACAACCCCAACCCCCCATTAGCCCAAAAGAGCACACAGCACTCTGCAGCAAACGGATGCGCCACATGATGTTGTACAAACGATTGCCAGCATGTGTGTGTGGCTGGGTGTGGTTGTTCGACAAAGCGAATGCACAAAAGATTTTTGTGTGTGGCCCATAAATTTACAGCAATGTCATGAAATTTAGCAGCAACAAAAACCATAGGTGCCCCCAACCCCCATCGCCATCACACCACACCATCCTTCAAGAGCACACCCCCACTGCAAATTGTGATTGAGGTTGGGTATGCGGGTGGTGGAAATTGTGGCGTAAAAGCATGTTGCAAAAATGTGTTGCATACTTTTGTGCATAGCTCTCGATTGGCATCATTAAGTCGTAAATGTGCGGCATCAGCGCAAGGAAATTGGTGGGGGCGGGGAGGGGAGGATGGGGGTGGTTTGTGTGATGCTGATAGATGGGGTGGGTGGTGAGGTGTTTGAGAAGTGGGTGATAGCAATGCATCGGCGGCTTGCCACATCATTTAGTGTTCATTAAAATAAATGCGTCACATATTCTTGCATTGCTTAATAAACCCTCCCTGTCCCCATTTGCTCACTATGAGAGAACACCAACCCCAATCCCAAGCCCAAGCTTGCAACCCGCTCGACACACACACAGCTGTGTCTCCAACAACGCTGCAACCAACACTTGACATTTTGCCGTGTTTTAATTTGGCACACGTTCAACTGCCTCGCAATTGCCGGCGTTGACGTCGACTTCAACGTGAGTTGCGCAGCGCTCATGTTGCCAATACTCAATTTTCTGTTATATTTATTTAATTTTTTTGTACTTTGGCCAAAATGGTTATCATGAAGTTGTGCAAGCAGCATCTGCGACACCCAAAACAAAAAAGTAGCATCAACGGCAGAGTCAATCTATTTCCATATCAGTCTGTCAGTCTGTATATCTTTCTGTCCGCCTTCATGTATCAATAAGTTCCTAAGTTTCCACAAAAAAAAATCGTTTGATTGCAATAAAATCGAAATTATCAAAACTAAGTTTTTTAATTTAAATTAAATATACCTTGACATCAAATCGAAATTTTATAACAAACGGGGCAAGTCCAAGCGGATATTTAAATGAATGGAAAAATGCAATTGCATGATAGCATATAATAAAGTTTAAGACTTGCTTACATGGTATCCGTAAGTCGAGCTCTCGTTCGCTCTCTTTACTGGAGTTCTTTTATTCGATTTTTATTATTTTGTATTGGGTTGTGGCAAATGAGTTGCCAGTTTGGATTGAGGGGGCAGTAAGGGTGGCTTGTGTAGTTGCAAAGTGCCATAGAACTGGGATTTCGAAAGTAAAACCTCTTAAGGGATTACAAGAGATTTTGAGTTAAGACACTCGATAATTGGCATGAGCTGCGTTTGTATACCAACAAAAAGTATCTATAAAAATACAAATATTGCCCTCATTAATAATGACTAGACTACTTCTTCTATCGATTGTGATATTTTTTCAACAAATATACACATATGTATTAACTTTGCAATATTTATTATGGTTTTTTAAGTGTACCTGAAATATACGTTTATATCAATGCCACAAGGCATATCAGCTTATCAGAGTGTGAGTAGGTGAACATATTCGAGGCCGCAGCATTGAACAGTGTCAAGATAATTAAGTTTACGACGATGCTCCTGCGGCACTCAGTGTCAGTCATAACGTGCTGGCCTGGCCGGAATACATTAGCGAGATAGGCACCAGCTTTTGCTTTATTTATTTGAATGCTATCATCGCATGGACAAAGAGCGGGGCATTAGGTCGGATGATGAGCGACGGGTCAGGAGAGGGCAACTGTGTCTTTTATCGCCTTTTCATCGGGGGCTATACTGCATATTGCATGAGTTGCTGCCATATGAAAATTTATGTGTGTGAGCGACGTATATGCACACACAGATCTACATACTTATATAGAGACATCGTTTAAATTTGAACGTGTGTTTCACCACTCGACAGTGGAAGGAGAAGGAGCAGGAGCAGAATGAACCACAAACATATCCTTATCGATGTTGCCTGTTGTCGCTAGCAATTTCAAGCAGCAGCAGCAGAAAATGTTGCAATGTGTGTATTTATATATGTGTGTGTATGTGTGTGTGTTGATGTGGCCGCACTCAGTTATAGATTTCTTAGGGGACTCTGTTTATTATCCCTTTTTTTTATATCCTTTCGCCTGGGTTTTTTATTTATTGATGTTGTACATTTGAGTTAAGGGCGAACGGCGTCGCCGCATTCGTTTGCCATAACTGATGCCGTTATTCTTTCTTAACCTCCCCAGTCCAACTGTTCCCCTGCCACACACATGCACAGAACGAAAAAAATACGGCGATTATCAATTTAGTCCAAGTAATCCTTCGACTTTCAATTACAATCCGTTATTTGATTTTTTGAGCATACATCTGCAATTTGGTTAAAATGTTATTTATTCTTATTTTCCCTACAAATTCTCTTTTTTCAAGTGAAACATAGGCACATAAGACAATGATTTCTTTACTAGTCTTTCAAGCAGTTTTTTTTTAGAAATATGTAAAAATATATATGTTTGAAATGATACTAATGAAAATTTGGCTTAAAGAAGTTTGTGCTTATTCCTGTTTTTTTTCAGTGTATGCATGGCCATGGTCCGCAGCTAGGACACGTGGACCACAGTTCCTGCTGCAACTCCTTCTTCAGCTTCAGCTCTAGCGGCCCGTAATACAAATATTGCGCACACGCCACGTTCGCCCCAGCGGCAACATAGTAGCCCCTGACCATATTGTATGATTGTGTTTTTGTGTGTGTGTGTGGATGAATATGTGTGCTGCTAAAGCGATCAAAAGTCAACGGCAACTGCCATATATATTGAACTTGCCGAGCAATGGCAGCAACCGTAACGGTTCCGGTTACGGTTCCAGTTACGGCATCAGTAAAGTTGTTTGCTTTAAAACTAGTTTGAGTCGTCGCCTCTTCCACTCCTCCCCACATCATACTCTTCCTAGCATACTACTAACTTCAAACATCAGATACTCGCTTCACCGCCTGAATGCATTTTTTAAATGGGATTGGACACAAATTGTGCCACTCAGCTTCAAAGCTAGCTTATTACTTTACGTAGTTTCTAGTTTCTGTATTTACATGATCTCAGTTGTGAGCACAGCTAAAGAGCCACACTTTCTGGCAATAGCGTAAAGAATTTGTGATCTAACAAGCATGCTCACATCTCCAAAAACCAAACGATTGTTCCTATGAAAAATACAGATATAAAGTGAATTTATATGTTATATACTCAACTCATAAAAAATCGGAAAAAAATGTATAATATATTTCTGCTTAAGTATGTAGCACGCTGACGGAAGCATCTACAACCTTGCAGAGTATATATAATCTTGATCAGCATCAATAGCCAAGTCGATTAAGCCAAAAGAGCGAGAGACCTCAAATTGCCGTGAACAGTTCAAGTTAATTTCATTTTGTCGATAACAGCCACTGTTTGGCGATACAAATCCATATTCTACTGCACCAAAAGACACCATTAGTAAAGATATAGCATTTCAGTTATTAAATCATAACTTAATCAACTATTAAAACTTATTGTTAAATAAAGAAAATCGAGAGGACTCGGCAAGCGCATTCCAACTTGTTCTTAAAGAAACTTAAATTTTGATATTTGATGATTAGTTGTTTATTGTAATCAGTATCTACTTGAGTTATCATATTGCAAATGAGTTTGTTTGTATGGCATTTCAAACGAGTTCAGGTATAGCTTGAACCAGTTACAACATTTATTGGATTTTCTATTGACATAAGTTACCTCAATGAAAAAATGATGGCTTACATTTTATTGATATGAATGCGTTATTGAACAATCCTTGATTTCTGCCAAGCATTCAAAAATGGTTATTTAGTCGTTTTGCTATTGTTTCTGCCCGTTGATTTGTGCGCTGCAGTTGTTCATCATTGGCATTTGTGATCCATTTCACGAGCCACTCGATGCTGCGTGTGGCGCCAAAGTCGCAATCATAATTGATTTAATTTTAATTGGAGAATTGGCGCAAAACGGCAATTGATGCTGCAACTGAATCTGGAACTGAAACAAAAATGCGAATGCCAAGTGAACCAAACATGACAGCCACGTTACGCCCGAAGGCAACGATCGATTTGCCATTTGCCATGGCATATGGCATTGTACACAACCGTTCGTCTAAATATTTCAATTCAACATTGGCAGTTATCTAATGCGTTTGGTATTTGACTAAATTTACACCGAGCTTTACACTGTGTTGTTAAATCAAGGACATCTCTTGATGACATATATGACAAGTCATATCGATGTTGAATATAACGCCTAGAATCGAAAGCCAGGCATCCAATTATACAATGAACAACCGTGAATCAAATCACTTTAGGATATTCATTAGACTCTTATTAAACTACAATTTAGATAGTATATTTTATTCAATTATGCTGTCATCTGCCAATAATAATCATATAATAATAATTTTGATTTAAAAGTGAAGAGTATAAATTCCGAAATTTGTTATCTGTACTCACATAGGGGAAGATAATTACTTATCTATAATTGTTTTCAATAACATTTTGTGGAAGAGCGATAACTGACTACAACATATAGAATAATTGACATTCGATTTACAGTATGTTAAGGGGAATACTTCAAAATAATTTGAAAAAAAGGCAAACAAAATCTAATCACAGTTAATTATCCTTACCATTCCCTGATAATTGTGTTTTATATATAAAAATTATCAAGAACTAAATAGATATCTAAAACTAATGCTATATATTTATTGATAGATCTCAGCTCATTTGTTCCATTTCCCCAAATTCCAATTTCTGCTTAACGAATATCGAACCTATTTAGTTGAGCTGCACTGTTTGCGTATTCCTCTCTCTCTTTTTTGTTGTCTATCGCTATCTGCTTTTCCCTCCCTTTCCCTCTCTCGCTTTCTCTTTTTGCATTTGAGCTGCAGCTGAATCATATTTAATATTGGCTTGTCACGTGAATTTAACTGTGCTACATTCGAGTCCACTTGCAACTGCATTTTCATTTCGCCTGGCCAAATGCGAAAGTGAAATGCGAGCCTCGAAAAACAGGGAAGGAAAAAAAACGGAAAAACGAAAAATTACACAAATCAAAAGGACAAACCAAAAAAAAATATTAAAAAACAAGTAAGAATAGAATACTGTAGTCGAGTGAGCTCGACTACGAAATACTGTGCACCCAGATGTTTAAATTTACTCTCATTTTATACTTCTGCTGGCTACATAAAATGCACAAGCCCATAAAATGGCCTCTTTTAGCCATTTATTTCTTATCCGATCTTAATGAAATGTGGGCACTTGGTCAATAATATGCAGATGCAAATTATGAATTAATAAGAAGATTCTGCTTTAATATCAGAAATCGAAATGTATCGATATTCAATCAACGGAGGCAGTTGTCCATAAAAATTAAGCAAACCTGATCTGCGCCGGATACACGAGAACTCATGTTCCAAAATTGAAGTCTGCAGCTCTTATAGTCTCTGAGATCCACGTGTTCATACAGACGGACATGGCTATATCGGCTCGGCTGTCGACCCTGATCAAGAATATATATAATTTATGGGGTCGCAGATGCTTCCTACACACAGTTGTTCAAAACCATTATACCCTTCTTACTCACTTTTTATGGGTTCAGGGTATAAACAAAGCAATCGGGAAAATGTTTAAAATTGCTATTTGAGTTCAACATTGAATGAAATCCGTCGAAAATGTTAGCAGTACTTAGTTTCATTGTTTTTGGTTTTTATTTTGTAAGGGGCAAGTGGGAGAGGAAAAAGGTGTGCCAACTAATTTAGGAAAATCAGTTTTCATTTGCCACGTTTTCATACGGCCGACGCGTCGGCTACGTAAGCTAGCCAAGTTGAAAACAAAATTGGGAAATCTGAATTACATTTAATTATGGGACCAAATGTAGCACGTAGAAGTTGCCACATGCCACATCGATTGATATGGCTTCATCTAGAAATGAAATTTTCATAAGCTTTCATTTCAATCTAATTTCATTTTATTTAATAAATTGTTTGAAACTTTCTTTCTACACGTTGTACGAGAATGAAAAATATCAAATGATTGTAGCAAGGCACACCAATCTAGACACATTGTTTGTCGCACACAAAGACATTCCCATCGAGTATACATGTTTCAAGCTACACGCTTCAAGGGCAACGAAAGAGAACACTTTTCAATTAATTGCATCTACGTTGAGTACAATAAATGTACAGAATTTTAAAGAGCTCTCTGCGAACAAAGGCTATTAAAAAGAAGAAACGAAAGAGCTAAAAAAAATATATGGCATTTGAGTATTTTTATGTGGGTCCACACGGGTGTCCAGATTAGTGGGCTATATCGGTCGCAAGTAGCCCCAAACGAAGCAAACGGCAAAGTCAACCAGTCCACGCCTGAGTGACAGGGGCTATCAGGGAGTTTCGATCACAGTCAACATGTGAATGAGCATGTGGATGTATATGTGTGGATGAGGATGAGGTACAACCCATGTCACGACAGCTTGTTGCGATTGCGACAAGCAGCAGCAACAAAAGTGCAAAATAAATAAATTAAATTGTTAGAAAATGTAGCAAGTTTTGTTACACCTATTCAAAATTAACAAATGGGGTATCATGGAGCGATGCAAACAGAGAGAAATCACTTCCGATCCCAAAATGTTTATTCTTCTCTTTTTTCCCCTAATTAAATTTAAAATATCATTTTTAAAATTCGTTTTTGCTCTGCATTTGGCAGCGATATTAAACTCACGTTCAATAAAAAAACCATTAGACTATTGCAAAAATGTTATTAGGTACATTTAAACGCACTGCATTTAAAATGAACATATTTGAAGAAATCGGTCTAGATAGGCATGGCATATATGTGGACAGACATAAATACAGTAAGAGCTATTAACCTCAAATTTGGAATGGAATGGAGAACGCTGAACAAGTTGATTTTTTTATACAAATTTATCGTATAGTATATACACAGGTTATCCACAAATCAGTTTCAGGCTGCGTACAGGGTATCACCTAGTAGGACACACTCGCTCGTTTGCTGTTGTTGTTATCCACCCCCGAAAAACATCGCATGTTGCATACGAAATAAAGGAAAGAAAAACGAAATCGAAACTTGCCAAAGTTGATTTGCTGCACGTTTGAATTGTCATTGGCAACAAGAGCAAAGAAGTCTTTGAGGCGTGCACTCATTAGGAATCGCATATACACATACAGTGGCGGACAGCTCAAATGGACCAATGTCAAAGGAAAAAAGTAATTGCCTGCCATAAGCTAATTATTCATTATTTTTGAAAATTACCTGGCCAAATAAGTTGTCACCTAAAAATAGGGTACTTTTTTACATAATCCTACCTAGCAGTTGGGGAAACCTCAGTTTATTAGGGTCATATATTCATATTGGTGGTTAATATATGGTTAATATATATTTGGAATTTTTGAAAAATAATGAATAATTAGTTTATGGCAGGCAATTACATTTTTTACTTGACACTGTTCCAATTAAGCTTTGAGCCACTGTATATATATACTTATCACACTTTTGCAACTTTTGCAAGTTTTGAGCGTAAGCAAAACAAAACAATTCCATGAGATTTGCAATTGTCGAATGAAATGTATGGGCGAAATTGCTTTTGGGAAACACATGCGGTGCTCGGAACAATTCATAATAATTGTGTTTAGCTGCTTTGGCACTTCAACTAATTAAGTCTATTTATCATTGGCCTGCACAATTTTCTATGCAACCAACTTGGCTGTTACGCCCCTCCTCACCAAAATCCCATCCCAGTTCAGTCCAGCCCATTGACATCTTGGCCTCGTCGTCGTCGTTGTCGTCATCTCTAATGGCAGCTCGTTAAATTTATTGCGCATACGCCCCCCCCGTATACCTGGAAAGCGTTGTCGGCGATTTGTGAGCTTCACGAGCTGCTTTAAATGTTAAATGCGCAAATTACGGCGCACGTGCCGCACAGCCATTGACTGTGGCACTGTGGACGTTGACTTTGTTGACTTTGCCTCCTAGCTGCGCCTAACGGCCACCCCCACACAGAGTGGGCGTGTCACGACAGCAGCGTTGCAACCAGTCTGCCTCTAGTGCTTTTGAAGGCGAAACAAATGCTTTGATATTTATTGCCAACTCAGTCAGTCAATCAGTCAGTCAAGCAGTTTGACTGACACTCACCGTCATCATCCTGAGACACGCGCCTCAAGACTCAAAACATCCGAAGCTACACTCAGATTAAAAATATGCCCAGTATTGAGAAAACTAAACCAAAATTTAATCCACATTTGACCATAGCTCGCTTTTTATTTGCAGAATAACTTTGTCAGAGTCCAGCAATATTTAAATGTCGAAAACAGAAAGTGTTGAAGATAAAGTCCGAGTCTGACCATGCTTTGCTCTATTGTCTGTTATTAATGTGTGCCAGACTTAAGTGTGGCCAGCCCCCAAAAATATAGAAACGCAAACATTTGCCAATATATATGTATATGTATATATCTTTTAGTAAAAGCATTCGTTAGGGTGTCTGCGTGCATACATAAATTATGCTTAAATACATATACTACTTAAGATAAAAAGTTGGCATTGTGAGTTTACCATTTTGGGGTAGATGGCAAACTAAACTAAATACCATGTACTTGCGATATCCACTTAGCTGATTAGAGTATATCTTTATGTACAAGAAGAATGCTGCACTTGACATGATCATATCGTGTTCAATAAAATATTTTCTATATATTTATATATATTAAAAAGAAAATGTTTAATTTTTTTTTTAATATGCATACACTAAACTCGAACAAAATTCTTGTTCATTTATTTGCAACCATTAGTATTTTATGATTATGATTTATAACATTCTTTATAGTTTAAATAATTTGAAAAAAATCTTTTACTGAGATTCGAACTTTAGGATTCTAAAAGGGATTAAATTTTGACTTTAAAATTTATTTCTTAATAATAGAAAACAGTTCTCAAACAAAATATAGTTTACAAGTCTTTGTAATGTAGCAAAATTATTTTTAAGTGTATTTAGAAGGGAAATATATAAAGTGTACTAAATTGATTATATTACATATAAATGCAACTTTTTTGCTTGTAGTTTTCAGAGCTACTTTAATCTGAAGATTATACGTTTGTGTGTGTGTGTGTATTTAGCAAGCCTATTAAAAAGTGAGAGAGTTGCAAATTATTGCTCGCTTAGCATCTAGAATTTTTGGATGGATGTTGCATAGAACTGCGGCACGGCACTAATTAGATCGTTCTACATTTTCATGGGGCTTGGTGGCTGGTTGGTGAGGGGGTGTAAGGCTGTTAGGGTGTGTGCCTGTCGACAGACCTTAACCTTTAACCCTTATCATATAAATAGCCAGAGCCAACAGAGGCGTCCCCGACGGGTTAACACAGCTCACTAACGGGTCACGCTCGAATATTGCCCTTAGCCGAGCAGTGTTTCGGTAATTTGCTGTTTTTGGTATTTGTTGATTTTTTTTTTTTGGCTATCGCTTTGGCTTTGGTCGGGTTTGGTTTTGGTTTGGTTTCGGCTTGTTGTTTGTTGCTTTTAGCCACTTGGCCCGTTTGCCGCTTGCCCTGTTATTATGTGCATCCTGTGCGTTGGGCCCTGTAATTTATTTATGGCCACATAATAAATCTGTGCATAAGACATTGCCTGCCCAACCAGTCAGAAGAACTGGCGAAGCATCGCAGAGATGCTAACTGCTACACAGAAAACAAATACCGTACGCACTTATACTGTTACCCATCATTGTCAAAATCAAGTTTAAATATAATATTCTTAAGTAAAAAAAATAAGCAAATTTTGTCTTGGCTGAGCTCTTTCTATTTGATAGCTTCATACTAAGACGAAGTATTATTCGATCGTTGCTTTATAATTGATTATGTTGAATATTTAAAAAAATATATTTCAAACAGTTTATATCTCTGTTAAAACCGGCGAGGAAACAAGCTAACTTGTTTTTTAGGGTTATTTTTTGTTTGTTTTTTTCAGTGTACGTCCTATTGCGATGCTTTCGTCTTGGGTTTTTGTGTGTTGTGCTATGTCTTTTAATGTTTCCCTTTTCTCTTCATGCTTTATTGCAGTGTCATTTTGCGCAAACTGTTGTTAATAGCCTCACGGTGACATCAACCAGCAGCTGATCAACTATTCAACTCCTCAACTGCTCAACTCGTTTGACCGACGAACTGCTACAAGCAGTTTCGCATTAAGCAAATTATCGACTGAAGAAATCAATATCCCCACACATATCAATGGTCGAATCAGGAATATAAATTTTCCAAGTTACTTTTGTGATTTCAATAATGAATAATTAATATTGGCTAATATTTATTTCACAGTAATCACAAACACATTGTATTTGAACCATTAGCAACATAATGTGTTAAATATGCCACACGTTTCTCTATCATGGGCAGAGGCCATCCAATCTTTGGCTTTGTTTTTCACATGTGAGATAAGGCAGCGAACAGGCAAACAGATTAAATGCCCAAAAAAATATCTGACCGTCTTGCGATTCATTAGAACCGCACTTAAATAAATAATGAGCTTGATTTCTACTTACCCTGATAATGATAAGAATGAACGGCATAAACAACATGCAATCATCATTAGGAATTTCACTGAATTCAATGTCAGAGTTAAATTATGATTCACTTCGCGGGGCGTTATAATACCTTATACCCCAGCTTATATACACATATTACAGGGTGCTCGCTTTTGCTTTACTGGGCTGCAAAGACAGCGCTTACAATTTATGGACATTTGCCACGCCCACATAAAAGCAAATGCAAAAATGGAGAAGCATGGCTAATGGTAGTATTTTGTCGAAAATTTAAAAAAAAACCAAAAGAAAAAAAAAGACAATTTAAAAACTAATACTGAGACCGAAATTCTCGCTGATCAAGCATTCATATACAGTGGCTCAATGCTTATTTGGATCAGTGTCAGAGAAAAAAAGTAATTGCCTGCCATTAGCAAATCATTCATTATTTTTCAGAAATTCCAAAGACCAATGGTAGGTACATATATTAACCACCAAAATTCCCAAAATTTACATAATCCTACCTAACAGGTGGGGAAACCTCAGTTTATTAGGGTCATCCATTCATATTGGTGGTTAATACATGTACCTAACACCGGTCACCGGCTCACCGAAAATCACGTAGGTTCTTAGAACTCGTGGTCAGTCAAATAGTTCAAATATAGATGAACTTATCATGTGTGCAATAAGTGCTTATCTCTCAATATGTGATTAATATTGATGTGACGTCTGTGCTTGTGCTATATAAAACGAGATCAGCCTGAGGCAACGCTACACAGTCGACTTTTGAAACTCGCGATGTTCGGAATATTAAAAGTTTTAATTCTGGGACTAGCATTTGGCCCCATATCACAGGGCGTAAGTGCTACTTGTAGTTTACAGTTTTCATCTCCTTTTCCGAAAGTAGTAAACAATTTCGGATCAAAATATTTGGTGGCAGGACATACAAATATTTTACAACGAGAAACCGGTGAAAGTGTACATCTATTTTGTGAAAAAGGTTTTCACCTTGAAGACAGGTGTGTAGAATATAATTCTGTAGAAGACTATATAGATCAATATATACATTCTCTAATTATCTCCAATTTAGCTACTATGGACCAAAAACCTTCGACGACCATCAAATAAAAATCACATGTAAATCCTCCGGTTCATGGACATTTTTTGATCAAATAACCCATAGGAAAGATTATACATTACATTGCTTGGGAAACCAAGAATCTGAAATGTATGAGAGTCGTTCGGCTATGCCAGATTGCGCCAAATACATGAGTCTCGTTATTGGCCAGAACTTTGGGGATCTTGGTTTATCGAAAAGCGTTGCCATTTGCTATGACATCATTCAGCAGAAGCTCAAGTATGCCAGCTACACGGCATATCCTTCCAAACTCAAGGTCATCGAGCAGGCAAGAGTCAAACTATCGGTATTGGTCCAATATTCTTTAAATTAAAGCATCCCAATTACAGACTCAGGTTGGCCAGTTAAATCGTTTGGGTCTGGACATCAACGTGGCCTATACCAAGAGGCTATTCCGGGAAGTCACGTATGTGATAAGCGCAAAGTTTGCGTAGATTTCAAAAATTTCTAAATTAAATAAATTTATTAATTTTAAATATTCAAAACTCTTATAGAGCGTCGATGATAGGTGAGCAATTCAAAAAAGACAAGCAATTGAAGGCGCTGTTTGGAGATGAAACCTTCGAGTATACCGGATTGATACAGGACGAGACCTTCGCCTCCGGTCTTCAGGATTTCAAGGAGATGCTCAACATTGTGTGGCTGCGAGCACTTCGCACTGGCAACTGGCGTCATCTGCTTAATGCGCTGCAGATCGCCAGTCTGACTGACAAATACGATGTTAACGTCGGTGTATCGGGGATTGTTACTCTGCCAACGCTACTGTCCTGCAACGAGACGCGACTCCTCACCGTTGAGCTGGACTCGGGCGATCCTCTGCCGGTGCCAGCTCACATCTGGGCACATATACGAGCGGTGGAGCCAACTTTAAATGGAACTGATGAGGTCGTTGTGATTGCCCACAATTCGCCTTTTGTAAGTGTTTTATGGCCGTTTTGCCTGCTATATATGTATGTCATATGTGCATAGATGTATGTATGTGTAAATATAGAAGTAAAAGAGTTTAGTTTACACATACATACACATATACATACGTAAATACGAATCTTCACTAATCTGAAAATTTCTCCTGTTTCACATTGCAAAGTTCACCAGCAGCGAAAGGGATGGTTTGTGCAGGAGCATGTGCGAGGATGTAGCCTGGCTGAAGAACAGTCTGTTTTTCAAATTGCGCCTCTATCCTGCTTATGGGCTCATCCAGTGCTGCCGCGTTTCGGATGTGGTAAACAAATTGGACAACTTCCCCAAGAATATCGATCAGATCAGCGATCAATTAACAAAAACCGAATCAGAAAACGATCAGATAAGGGAACCAAAATTAAAAAAAACCGACTCAGAAACCGAACCAACTGAAAGCAGCTTGGAATATATCTAGGAATCATTGAGAACTTACGAATTAACATTTGTTCTTAACAATTGATTATTATTAATCGCTAAATCTAGGGCATGCTTTTATAAAGTCACTAACATATTTGTTACCATTTATTTACACTTTGATCATTTTCTCAATTAATTAATTTTCTCAATAAAATCTATCAAATTAAATTAAAATAATAAATTGGAGTCCCTTGGTTTTTAATTTACGTTAGGTCTATTCCAGTACTCTAAGTCCAATTAACTCACAATCAAAAGATAACTTTGCGGAAAAGAAAGTGGAGCACTTGTTTTTTTTCTGCAATGCACATTAAAGTTTATAACTTAATCAAATATTAACGGGAATGGCAGCATTATGCTTGACTTCTTGGCAGAATTTATCTATCAACAAAATACTTATTTTTTCCGTTTTTTTTTTTGTTTTTTTAGGGGCATTCCTGTAAAGAATAAATTGTGTCAAAAATTGAGTTGTTGAATTATACAAGTTCATATAGAATACAGAAAGTAGGGGGCTTTAATCAATCAACTGATATGCGATAGCTAGCGATTTTGTTCAGCAATTGTTTGTTGATTGGATGCCTTGACTTTGAGTCATTCGGGATGGACAAGCTGAATGCGTTGCTTTGAGTTTGAGTGTGTTGGCGATAAGGTTGTGTGTGACTGACGGCGATTGAATTGCCATAAGCCACAAAGTTGAGCCGACACAAATGTGCCGTTTGGTTTCCAATCCCACTCAACCCAAACCATGCCAACCAAAGCAACCCACTTGGTAAAATTTATGATATTAGTTTCATTTAACGGAAACCGAATGAATGCCTCTTTAAGGCAACAGTTTATTGTCATGGGCCTCAATTGATTTTGGGCAACTGACCAGCGCGACTGATGCGTCAAAGTTGACAATGTTCTAACCAATAACCAACCAGCAAACATATCAGGCGACGCCAAATAATTTACATGGTTTTAATTCATTTTCAAGCAATACTGAAAATCCTAATTTTTCCGCTTTTCTTCTTTTTTTTATGGTGACGACTTACCTGTAACGTTTTGTCATTTTGATGTGATTTTGATACATATATTTGTATTCACTCAATTTACCAAGATATTCGGATTAAACTCACAGTTTTAAACACTTTTACAGCGAACTATGTGAACTGTGCTTTAAGGCTATCTCAGCGGAACTTGGCATATATCCGTCTCTGCAGTCGGAAGCGGTAGTATCGGGTTAACATATCATATAGTTGTCATTTTAGTAAACGGGAAACGGTAAATGCATTTTAAATCATCCAGAGCGGACTAATATCTCATACAGCTCTCATGGGTAGAATACGTCGGATTTTTTAAATTTAATTGTATATGTCTGCAGGTCGACTCGGGTCTGCAAGGGTATCGGCTTTTAGCTTATTAAATGTACAATAATTTAATTTGTAACTTGAATCTTAAATAGTTATTTTTCAAAACTGTGAACGGTTTTTGGTCTACACTAAATAAATATGTAATGAAAAATAAAATAAAAATAAATTCAATAGCTATAGCCCGGAGTTGACAGTCCGCAGTCCCGTTTTCTTATTATCAGGCTAAGGGTGTTAAGCAACGCCTAAGCGTTTATTAAATTATTTCATTTATTATTGTCGGAGAGTGCTGTGGGTTTTGTTATTGTTGCTTTCCTTGTTTTATTTGAATTCTTTCTCAGTTCTTAGATCTTGGTTCTCGGTTTGATTTGGTTTGTTTTGTTTGTTTATTTACTTTAATGCTTGATTTATGCGTCGCAGCTAAATGAGAAACCACTTAGGCGACGCGTCCTGTTTGTTCCATTCTGTTTCTGTGTTGCTGTTGTTGTCCTGACCCGGTTCCGGTTGTCGGCACTTGTGCATAATTTAAATGCCTCAAGTTTATGGTAGGCTCGCAGCGGTGGGGGTGTGAAGAGCTGTATGGCTTTGTAGGGATGCCCGCTTAATCAAACGTACTTGTAATTCCGACAATATAACTTTAACAATTTGTTTTTTCCCTCTCATTTTTTGTTTTCCATTGAATTCTCAAAAACAAACATACACACACTAAATGTATAGATAGAAAGAGGAGTAGGGGGTGTGTGTGTGTGTGTATGTTTTCGGGGATTCGACGTTTTACGACTTCATTTGGCGTTACGTGATATTGCAAATAATGAAAACCCGTAGCGG
Organism: Drosophila imparisetae; assembly: GCA_035042265.1. Lineage (NCBI taxonomy): Eukaryota > Metazoa > Arthropoda > Insecta > Diptera > Drosophilidae > Drosophila > Drosophila imparisetae. Next base: position 551,317 of record JAWNLP010000405.1, on the reverse strand, counting down.
CAACTAAAAAGCAACAGCGTAAAACTGTCGAAAAAGCGGCTGGTGAAGGACGGGGAATATTGCGTGAGGGGCGTGGCGTGGGGTGTGATGGGGGAGTGTGGGAATGTTGTACGCTTCCGGGCAATGGTGTTCTTGTTGTTGTTGTTGTTGCGTGGGTGTCAAGAGGGTCGCGGTCGGATGTGTTGAGGCCGGTTAAAGGGAATTTAAGTAAAACATAAACGCAAACGGAAATAACAAAAAAAAAATGTTGCGATTTTTGGCACGCGATTTTGCACGCAGGTAACAACAACACAGCTTGGAGTATATACATATATATATACATATATATGTATATATATGTGTGTGTGCGTGTGTCTAGCACACTGACACACAAACAGGCTGCACAACACTAGTGGCAACAACAACAAAATCCCAAACACAAACACAAAGCGCACAAGAAATACAATGACGAGAAAAGAAAAGCAGTCTTCAAACTACACAGCAAGAAAACCAAGATGTTGAATACATATAAAAGAATATCTTAGTTATATTTGTATATTGTCTTAAACAAGAGATTGACTCAATTTTGACGAAGATATGGAAGTGAGAATTTCAACTTTTATAAAATCGAGTGAAATGTTTTTTGCTCGAAAGTAGTATCAGAAGAAATCGGAATTAAAATAGCTACAGCAACAAACTTTTACAGAGCAATAGAAGGGATAATAGCGAAAAACGGAAATGAATGCTGTTTTGCACTACAAGGGCAAGTATGCGATTACTTGCATGTGATTTGCTTTTTGCTCCACGTACCTGTTATGTGAGATATTACTTGAAAGCTTGAAAGCTGTAGCCATAGCAAAGCAATATTTCCAATGCTCTTGCTGCTACGAAGTAGTCAATTCTTCCTTTTTATTGCTATTTTCAAGAATATTTTGAATACTTCTTTTTGTTGAATCTTGTTGGAAAAGCAGAGGCGGAACCAAAACTGGGGCTGCATAAGCAAAAGCGATTGCAAAAAGGCCAAACACAAACAAGGAGAACAAAAAAACAGTTAGAGCTCAATTGAGAATGTTTCTGTGATGTGTATAACTGAAACAGTCTATCGGTTATCGGTGCAATCGAAAAGAACCAGCTAGTACAACATTTGGTTACTTAATCTGCCTTATCGATAAATTGGCATTTTTCCTTTGCTTGAAAATTCGATTCATTATCGATTGACAATGTCTGTCGATGCATTAGAGATGAATAATGTATGCTTAATAAAATACGACACTGTGAAAGTCTACCGATGCATTATCGATTAACAATGTCTGCTATTAGTTACACATATATCAAATTTAATCAGGACATTCTACAGATTAATTGTGATCATTTATATTGACACACTTCTTTTTTTCGATAGTTACTACTGTTGTTGCATATGGAATGTGACTCCACTCGTCTCCAAAATGCGTCTAGGCTGCAAAAGTCTCAGTTACCGTTAATCTATTCCTTTGGCTTGGAACCCCCTCACCTACCCCGCAAAAAAAAACAACAAAGTAAGAAAAGAAAAATACGAAAATCATTGGAAATTTGGCTTTGCAACACCTGGCACCGTGGAGCCTGCGGAACCTGGGCGGGGCTAAGCGCCTCCCGCCCATCTCGCTCGCAACGAAAAGCGGCGCGTGCTCAACTGCAACAGCAACAACAATAAAAAAAAATACAAATACACACACACAATCACACACAGAGAGTAGGCAAACGCGATGCAGGATTCATGATTTTTTCATTTTTCCTTCTTCTTTGTGGGGTTCTCCAAGGAAATTCTTGGGGTGGTGGGGGGGAGAGGGGGTTTGCTGGTGGTGAGAGAGAAGCTCAGTATTCTTCTGCTGTACTCTTATTTTTTTTTTGGGAGAGGGGGACACATGTACCGCTATTTTCATTCGTATTCAGCTGTGAAAGGTATTAAAGCGTAAAAACACGTTGCACATCGATGTATTCCCTGTTGGATCCCTTACACTTACCTTGCCATTGCCATGCCCATTCCGAGCTACACTCCACTCACTGCCACATCTGCATGACCAGCTTCAGCCTCAACTGCGGCACGTGAATTTACGTGACGTCGCCGATGTGAACGTTGCTGCTGCTGCTACTTGCCACCTGAGTGACCAACACGACCGTGTGGCAACATAAGCGGGTTGTTAGGGGATTTTGCAGGGGTTGTTAGTCAGTTGAAGAAATGTCACCAGAAATCAAATGAGCTTAAAAGATACTAGCCTTAAGAAATTTAGAAAAAATTAAGTACCCGAAATAGAAAATTAACCAGAAATGTGGCCAATCACCCCAAAGATCCCAGGCTCGAATTGAGTCCACCTCTTCTTATCTCAAGTTCAGCATTACTGATTGTTTGGATACAGGAAAAAGTCGAATATGTTCCACGTGAGCACACTTCACTATAAAATTATAATACCCTATATAACGAAGGGGCGCAGAGTAGAAATTAGTTAATTAATATTGAATTCAATTTGAAGGCAACTCAGCTCTGAGCTTGGTACTGCAATTAGTTTATCAAATGAGCGCCTCGAGTACAAGTCCAAGTCCAAGTTGTCGTCAATCGTTTCGTACGTGACACCATTAAAATAACCATAGGACATTCAGGTCCATGGAGCATTTGCATATGTCATGAGAGAAAATGGCTTTAAATGGATTTAAGATCTCCAGACTGAAAACTAAGATAAAAATGTAATTATTGACACATTCGGCTCACAAATTAAAAAAACAAATGTTGAAAAACTTATATATGAAGCTTGCTTATGTTGATTATCATTTTCAATGATATGAGTTAAATTTCCAAAATTATCTTGGCGTTTTCGAAATCGCAGTGCAATTAGTGAAAGGAGGGGATCTAGATTAATTTGTTGTTGAAAATAGAAAATTAACGAAAAAATAAATTAAGTTAAGTTCATATCGTTTTCATTCATTAACAGAATTTGTGTGAAATTTATTTGGAAATAAATAAAAATACAATGTCGGAATAAAGTACCTCAAATGTATGTACATACATATATGTATATGTACATGTATATAAGGTGAATATTCAATTTAAGTACTTAATTCCGCCCTTGAATATGTGTGTACATATTCTCGATCATCAGCACTATTTGAGTGAATGAGTTCTGATAAAAAGTATAAAAAGTTAAAATTTAGAAATTTCATTTAATTTCATATGCTCAACTTAATGTTTTCACATATGTTCACATACACATATATTTATAAACTTTTCAGCTAATACACCGCATTTGTTGTTGGTCATCCATCAACATCGGCAATCAATCAAAAGACAAATTGCAGCTGCATTGCCTTCTAATACTTATACCCTTCCGCTGGCAGGTCGCCCCCTCTTAATTTACAAATATTCAAGCTGCCTGCTCTACATGTGGCTTAAGCCATTTGTGTATTACTCATCCCCATGGCAATACCTCTGGCTCCTTCTGCATCCTTGTTCTCTTTATTTCATTTGCAGCTCAGCTGCTTCGTACGTTTTGCAATTTTATATACAGTTTATGATAATATTCAAGCATGCACATTCCAGATTAAAATCCTTAACAACACAATTAACAGTGAGAAAGACTAAGGGAGAGAGAGAGAGAGAGAAAGATTGCTTAACTACAAGATACCCTCGATTTTAATTATTTAATATATTGTAAATTCCAACAAGATAAAAGTTATTAAGTTTGAAATTTAAGTTTCATATTAATATTACTTTTATTATTATCTTAATTTCTGTCGCTAAAACACGTTATTCGAATTTAAACAATTTCCAGCAATATAATTCGTATAGCCAACGTTTCATTAAAAACAAGAATTGGTTTTAATAAATGTATTATGTTTGGCAAACGATTTAAAAACAAGCAACTTGACCAAAATTGAGTACAGCTTCAACTTAGGCCAATGTGCAACTGTCAGTTCAGACATCATTCATCTATGTGAATGTAGTGAATAGACGGCTTTTAAAATATAATACCCAACACCAGTAAATACAAGGGTAAACGAGCTCAAATTGAATGAACCAACAAGAGAAACCGCAAATTCAAGTGGCGGCTACATCGAAGGCGATTTTCATAAAATAGCCAACAAACATGTATGTATTTTTCCGGAATTCGAAGTGAAATGTTAACTGCAATTTATACCTCTTATATGGGTGGGAGCATCAGCCAAGCAGTTAGCACAGCCAGTTGGCCACAGTTGTCCAGATGCCAAAGCCACATGTGAGAGGCAATACAACTTTCGTCATCGAGGTGGCAACACACAAAACTACGATTGCAATTCTTACGACAGAGCAGATAATATATATATACGATTTGATTAGAGATTACAGAAAGAAAATAGCTTTAAACTAGTTTCAGACGCAAATATTATTGGGGCTAATGAGTAAATAGTTTAAGATTAGGTTTTAAATAGAAAATAATTAATAGCAATTTAGCAGTTATCTTCTAATTGAAATGAATCAAACATAAGCTTGAAGAACGGTTTAAGAGTGGCTTACAGTCAGAACGAGACTGAGATGTTCAAATGTCAAATGAGCCAAGTAGAAATAGTCGAAGTAGAGTTCGTCCAAAAGTCTTAATCTGAAGACCGATTTGGTTTCGTTAATTTACATAAATTGACAAATGCTTTTAGGGACTAAAGAGTATTTAACTTTCGATTAGGATTTGGCGTCTATTTGTTGTTTTATAATTTCCTTAGAGCATGCAATGCACTTGCAACAGCAACTGTTGCTAGTAACACTTGGGTGTATCTATTTGTGTTGTGGTTGTGTATGCAATATTTAGTTTTGGAGATATTTACAGAGAACAAAAAATAAAAAAAAAATAAACAAACAAAATTCTACTTTTATTATTTTGTGTGTTGTTTATTGTTGCTGATGCTGGCGTTGTTGTTGCTGTTGCAATGAATATTTGTTGCTCAATTTTATTGCAAAACTAAAGCAAGCAGACTTTGCTGCTACGTTTGAAAATGCAACGGGATAATCAAGGGGATTTGCGCTGCATGCACACGAAACTATGTCCTCTGAGTGTGTGACACACACACACACACACACATCTGCATGCCGTTGTATTTACTTTGCACAACCAGCCAATAGCGGCCAAATATACATATTTTAGTTTCATTTTCAAACCTTGCATTACATATGTTAAATGGAAACTGCCACACAAATACATACATTCACACACATATGCAAAACTCAAACACCCAATACCATATCCAATTACAGCAATTGGCAGGCGTGACTATCGTATTGAAATCAGCGTCTGAAATTACAACTCCGTAGCAGCAGGAGCAATAGAAATATAATTCTCCTATGGCTATTGCTGCGTTCTTTACCAGAGCCATAGCAGAGTCAATGGCAAAGAAGTGTTTTATATATAGTCAGTTCTGACATTTGCAATAGCAGTAGCGAGAACAACAAAAATTCAATTGTGCTCTCTAGAACTTGGGTAGCTCTTCTGGTAGCAGCTTCTGTAACACTTACGCGGAGTAAAAGACCAAATCCAATATGTGATAACAATAGCAGTAGTACAAGCTGGACTATTCGGCTGCTATGCTCTCGCTCTGCTATTGTTGTTTCTGCTATTGCAACTATTACGGAGAGCATAATGGAAATTTTGTTTACCAAAGCAAACAGAGTGAAAAAAATAGTACAACGGAAAAATGTGAATTAGAGTGGAGTTTAAGTAATCGTACATCAGCAAATTTTGTATATGCCTAAAGTAGAAATGACAAATTCAAAATAGATTTTAGTTCCGCTTCGACCATATTGTTAAAATTTTAAATTCTTTAGATATATTTTTTTTCAATTACAATTCAGGAATCGTTAAAAACAAGATGATTTATAATCGAAAAATGTGCTGATAAAAATTCCGAACGGCAAAAATGGTTTTCAATCGTTACAAGCAACCAGATTTAGTTAGCATTCAAAACAATTTTTTTGTTGATTTTTTTGTTGTATTTAGTAGACTGCAACTAATGTATTATTTGGTATTCAGAGTTGTACCAAATGAAATAAGTAAGAATAACAACAAAATGCATTCCTAATTTAAAGACATATTTGTCAAGGCCAATTTCAGATTTCGTTTACAAATTGTTAAGCTTATTGCCGTTTAGAGCCTGGAGGAGATTAAATAAGAGTTCAGATTTTGTTTACCTGTTTGTGTGGTAAACTTTTGCATTGAGTGTGCGTGTGTGTGTGAGCGTGCATTGGTTCAATATTTATTTGGTATTTTTGGTTATTTTGAGCTATTTTTCGGACTGTTGCCTGGCAATATTTGTTTTACATTCGACCTTCTGCACTTGTGCTCTTTAATTACTCTCCAAGCTGCAATTATGTATATTTGCCAAATAAACGTATTTAAATTATTATTATTTTTTTTTTAACAAATATTCACTGTTTATATTCAACAAAATATTTTATTTAATATGCACATTGTTTAAAATGAAGTTTCAATTACATGTGCATTCCCATCAGCTTGAATTTTCCTCTCGGAGATATCAATCATAATTAAAGTTAGAGTGCGCTGGTTGAGCTCTCTCGACTTAGATACCAGCTCTTCAATATTCAGTGTTGAGTACGCCGCATGTTTTGTCTGTCTGTCTTTCTCATCAATAATATGTCCAAACATATTAGATTTATATCTATAACTATGAAAACAAAAGAATATAAATAAATATAAATATATTCAGGGCTGATAAATAGCGTGAGTAGCTGCTAGTCAAGTAGAATATTTCCGTTTAGATCAATATATTACATTTTTGTTGTTGTTATTTTCGTTGTTGAGCTTATTGTGGAAGCAGGCGCATGGTGCGTATGAGTAACGTGTACAATGCATTTGATTATTGTGCATGTTAAATGTGCACTTTAGTAGTTATGCATTTATGCATACAGTTGGCTTGTTGTTATTGGTGTTGCTGTTATTGCTATTGCTGTTGCTGTTGCTGTTGCTGTTGCTGATGCCGTTGCTGTTGCAACTTAAGTGCATCAATAAACACATTTTAATTAAATTAAAATAAAATGCATATCGCATGCATTTATTATCGATGTCCACATCCGACAGCTTCGACATCCGACGATGAGCTGAATGCCAGTTTACAATGAATAATTTTATGTGTGTATCGTGTTAGTGTGTGTCTGTTATTCCATTGCTTCCTACTCCACCCTCTCTGCCACATACCTCTCCAATTGGTTTTGGCTTTAGTTCTCCAAATCGAATTAGACCCAGGGGTCGAATTGTGCAACATTTTCGAAAATGCTGCGCTTAGGGAAAAGTTGAACTCATTTGTTCGTTTAGTCAAAATTACACTTTTTGTGCTTGTTGGGCTAATAACCAAACAGTCAATGCCAGTTGACCTCCATAGGCATAAACAATCAACATGCCAGCTCAATCAATCGTTTGGTCAGCCCTAATCTATGGTTATACATATGAGCAGACATGCACACGATTCGCATTCCCCGGCTGCTTTATATAGACAGATGTATTCACATTCCACTACAGCATAGTTCATCAAAGTAACATCAAAAAGAGATTTGTGTCGAATTGTACCAGCCGCACCATGGACCAAATCACATTTTTTGTTATGTACTTCAAATGTATTCATTTGAATAGCAGCTAATTTATAATAAAATTAAAATTACAGTTTCTTATTCCCAGATGATATCCCCAGATATGAAAATGCTGTATAACGATAATGATGCGATCAATATGAGAATATATGTAAAAATTGGGCATTTCTTAACCGATATTGATATAATTTACAGAAGAGAACTCTGTCTCTAAAGCTGTTGTTTTCTTGCTATCGGAAATCGATATGTTTCGATATTTTCGAGATATATAAATATATTCGACCATTTATGTATATATATTTGCCATAATGAATTGCAATGTTAATAATTTGAAGACTTAAACTATTTTTTATTTAAATATGTTAATAATTTGATGCGATTTTGAAATTCTATGTATTTGAATAGTGACTTTCTTGTAATATACCTGATCGCTCCAAAAGGCAAACGCTCTTCGATCAAGTGTCTCTAATCTGTTGTTTCTTCACCCACTTTGCGAGCTGCTTCACAATCCGGATTCGATTTCGTTTGCAGATTAAGCACACACTTCAAGACACACACTCAACACAGTGCAGTGGCCAATGGAATTATGAAATACGATTTCCATCACTGATAATTTAATATACACATATATGTATATATATGTATATATGTATATATATTTGTTGCAATTTATGTGCCAGCTCTCGTGTGCGTTGGAAAACCAAAACAAAAATTAAAAAAAAAAACTAAATATGTGGAAGAAGCGCGAAATACGCCGAATGTGATATGGCTATGGAAATCACAACAAACAGATGCAGCACGCGGCAATTGAGCGCTCGTAAAGTTCGTAGCCCGGCGCCAGAACAAATAAACAACAAAAATGGGAAACACTCCGTAAATGAAATGGCGTAACGCAATTGACGACACGATATCGTCGCGGCCCGGCTCATTGGGTCACTGAAGCAGCCAGTTGCACGGCCAGCCAGCGAGACCTGCTGCCACTTTCAATCAAACACGTTCGCCTTCGCATTCGGATTCGCATACACACACACACACAAGCAAACTCGCGAGCGTGCGGGAGAGGACAACGTTGCCCGCTGCAAATACCGACACAGACTGCATTCGACAATGTTTTCGTCAGCGAATTTCGCACGACGCACATACACAGGGAACGCATTGGACGCACAGCGAGGACGAGCAGCGCACACGAAACGAATCGAAACGAAAGGAACTTCGAAACACGACCAACGACAACCGACGACAACGAAACGAAGAAAACGAACGCCCGAGCAGCCGACCAGCTGTTTTTAGTTGCGCATGACCCGTGAGCAGAGCGAAGACGAAGGACACGCAACAGCAACAGCAACAGCAGCAGCAGCCAACAAGCCACAAAATTGGCGCGCAATTTCAATTAGTTAATGTCCTGTCGTCTTGCAACTCGTCTCTATGTCCGTCCGTGTCTCAGTTGCCTCTCGGCCATCAATTTCTTAACAGCAGTTGCCGGTTGTCGGTCCCTGCCCGCCTTGGCTTGAACGCTGAAGTTCACGGACCGGTGCTCAGTTTAATTTGGCATTCAAAGTGTCCATGTCCGGGCTCGATGATAAGGCCAACAAAAATTTGATCAGAAGGCAACACTTGATGGACAACTAAAGTGGAGAACAAACTTTGCGCCCATCTATTTGCATACTCAGCGTATCCCTGATAAAACCAATAAAGTTATAAATATGAATAAGCTATCGAAAGTGCACACGACTTATTTCCCTTATTCGAGATTCCAAAATGAACAAGCCTCAATCTCTCTCACTCTTTCTCTCTTTCTCTCTATCTCTCCTTGTCTACCACCTTAGTTAACTTTATACTTATCCTAATACTAAGCTTAATTATGTTGGGTTTGCTGTGATTTTTATCTGGCGTTTCGTCGATCCCTAAAAATTTTTGTTTTTCACTTAACTCCACTCTCGCAGAACTATCCAGCGACTTATGATACCAGAAAAATAACATATTTTTTAATTCGAATTAACATGCAATTTGAATATCAATTTAAAATTAGTTATTTAAGAAAATGACCGAATGCCATTCGCAGCGAGACGTTGACACTTAACCATTTGTGGTCGACGTCAATGTTTGATTAAGAACACATTCAACCCTCTCTGCATTCAATGCCTAGTTTCAATAATGAAAAATTGCTGCTAATAACCTTAGTTGTGTGTGTGTGTGATTGTGTGTGTGTGGGTGTTTGTGTGTGGGTGTGTATGTGTGTATGTGTGCTCTAAAGAAGTCGCGAGTGGGTTAAAACAACAGACAATTTATCTGGCTGGCTGGATGGCTGGCAATCAGGCAACACGACCACAAACAATGCACGCCTACGATTGCCTTTCAGCTGGAGTAGGTAGCTCTCGGCTGGGTCATTGACAAGAATGGGGAGGGCCTTGAATAGAGATGGGGGGTGTCTATCCGAACCGAAGGCTAAAACAAAGGAGCCACTGTGACGACAACAATGACGAGAAGGCAACTGCTACAAAAACAGAAAACAAAAAAAGGCGAACAACGCGCACAATAGAAAGCTCCCTCTCTCCCCAGACCCCTCTTCTTCCGCCTTTTCCTGCTTCACGACAAGCAGCATGCTGCAAGTGTGAAATGTGGCATTAAAATAAAGGAACACTCTAATAAGACTGCCTTTTGTTATCAATGCAAAAAAGGCAAACGAAAAAAAATCGAAAATAACTAAAAAAAATTTCTCAAGCAACTGCATCAAAGGCACCTTTAAGGGGCCGTAGGTGGAGCCCCTAGCTTTCCTTATCCCCTCCCCCAGACCCAGCCCCTCACTTTATGCAGAGCCAAGTATGAAGAGAGGCAGGAAGCAATGAAAAAAATTGTAATTTCCGGCGAAATTGCGAACGAAGCTGCGTTTTTAATATCATTTGGCAGCTGGGCTTCATCAGACAGGCAGCTACAGGAAACTAACCCTATGAAATAGGAGCAGCAGTACGAGCAGCAGTCATTTTGGTAATATTAAAGGCAGGAATCGAATTGATTAGCATGCCATTTGTGAGATTTATTGCCGCAAATTAAAAGTACTAGCACGCACGCACTTAAAGAGTATCTGACAGATACAATTCCTATGCTGACAGATTCATTTTCCTATGCAAATTTGACTACAATCTAAAAGTTCAACTTTAACATATTAAATTTACAAAAGTTTGGAATCGAGCTATCTTGCGAGTACATAAGTTTATCCAACTATTTTCATAGACATATTTATGGAGCGTTGGTTCGGCTTTACGAGGGTTGATAATTAATAATATAAATATATGCACTCAGACAAATAATAATTTCTTGTTTAACTTGTACTTTAACTCATTTGAAACAAAAAGCAAATTGATTCAATAATTAAGAATAATTTGTAGACCTTGAACCCATTAAAATGGTTGTGCGTATATATGTAATGTATGTAAATGTATGCAGAAGGAAGCATAAAGTATATATTCTTAACACTTGGATCAACAAACGAGTATAGCTAGCTGTATGTCTGTGCCAGATCTCAAAGACTATGAGTATTTGAAGTATTAACTCTCGCGTACTCCGTGTAGATAAAATTTATTGAATTTTTTCGATAACTGCCCCCATTTTACGATTATCGATATATATCGATTTCCGATCAATATAAAGGTACAATTTAAACAGCAGTGGCTTCTTATGGATACATGATATATATTGAAAAATAAGAGAGTCCAATACATTAAAAAAACGAATGTATAAAATAAGGATAGCCCAACAGACGGGATCGGAGATTTCTTATTACACATTTAAAGTTATACAAATTATCATCTGAACTTTCACGAGAGCAGGATCCATTGGCAATCGGTTGTATTTCTATGAGAACACAAAAGCAACTCTAAAATCAGAGTTGAGACAAAAACCATCCAATATCTCCTGTGTGACTGTCCCGCACGTGTCAGCAAACGAATCTGGCTCGTTTTATTGAGCAAACGAGCGAGTCGTCCAAAAAATAGCCCAGATCAGCGATCAGCTAACCCTGCTTGAATTAGCCTTTGAATTGATTACCAATAACAATTATCGATGTATTCGTGCACACGATTCCCTGTTGGAATCGCCAGTATTACAACGTCAAACAATGCGCATAATGCGAAAACAATTCAAGTTTGACTTCTACTCAATAGGTGCGAATTTGGTGACTAGCTGAATAACGGCCTTTAAGCAGCTTATGACCACGCCCAAGCACCGCATTCTGACTGACATTGCAAATAGCATGACACACACGTACACACACACAAACAGAGAGGGGGGAGAGGGAAATAGAGAAGCTGCGACTGAGGTACGCCGATATTTCAATAATATTGCCAGCTGGTTGTTGGGTGGGAGTGGAGTCAATCATCAAATGTTAATGGCAACATGCAAGTGGCTTCTAAGACAAAGACGTTTGCCGTCTGGTGTTAATGCGCTTACGTGTCTGCACACACACACACATATTTACACTCAAGTGCGACCTGAAAATGGAATGCGAGTCGCGTATTTGCCTGAATTGTCATAATACTCGCCCAAAACTAATAAGCATTTATGCGTCTGGGTCTCTAAAGCTAGTTCTGTGCGCAGGTATTTGGTACAACTGTGTGTGTGCGTGCGTGTATGTGTGCTGGTATGTATGTGCGACTTTCAAGCATGACTGTACCAGCAAAAAATTACAGCAGAAATTTCTTGCGCCTTACTGCTAGTTCAAAATTTAATTGAAGCCAAAAACATAAAATTTTTGCCTACCGTAATAAAGTTGTGCAAAGAAAAAGAATACATGAGATACATATACATATATGTTCTTGATCCATCCGTCTCTCCGTCTGTATAAATGAGCTTATCTCAGAGACAATGAGACCCCAAAACTTCATACACTACGCGCACATCAAGTTTATATAATTTCTTAACATCCGCCGCTTTGCAAATATCGATACAAATCGATTTCCGATAGCAGTTAAAGCCACAATTGTTAATATTTAATGTTCCAATTGATATATAATTAACTGTGATGTCTTCATTAGGATCAGATGAGAGCACAAATATTGTTAAGCTAATCGAATTTTCATATTTCCCAAATTAATATGAGCAAACCTGGGGTATCTGCCAGATGAGCCCTCCGCACTACAGTTTTCTAATTTGTTTTTAACTCACAGTTAATCAGCTTTAATAATTATGCACTGGACAACTATAAGATGCTTGATTTATATACTTAGTTCTGATGATGATGTGTGTAAATGAACTACAAAACTCATTCGAGGCAATCAAATGGTAGTATTAAGTATTGTTGAGAACAATACTCCAGTTATCCAGCAGCGTTTTACATTTGGGGGATATTTTTCTCGACCTTGAGCATGTCTGTACTTGATTTCAGTATTGTTCTTCTTACTGTGTATGTGTATGTATTTGGACTTTATTCCCTATAGTTGCAGAGTCAAAATTACATTTTATGAACGCACGCACACACACAGAGTGAAACAGACACAGACACGCACACACACATGCAAACGCACACAGAGAGAAAGACACGAACCCACTCTCGACACTTGTCGTGCAGTTGGCAACACTTTCACTAACTACCCATCCGCCCACACACATACGCACACACACACACTGACTGCACACATGCTATCTCTTTTCCGCTAAACATTTATTTGGCTTGTTATTTTGTTGCCGCCTGCTTCCCAACACTTTATTGCGATTTAAATTCTCATTATCTCGCTCGATGCGTGTCAATGTGTGTGTGTGTGTGCATGTAAGTGCTGCAAGTAGGAAAAGTGCTCGGGGAGGGGGTTTGGTATGGTGATAAGTGGAATATTGTCCAACTTTTGCTCAACTAATGATAAGTTATCTAATATGCTTGCTTGTCGCCAAACAAAATAATTAAATTATTAAATAAAAATGTGCAAAGCGACATTAAATTTTATTTATTGGCAGCAGCTTTTGTTGCAAGTCCTGCCTGCCTTAGTTGCCACCCAGTGCCATTTAAAATATCGTATTTAAACGAGGTTGCAGTTGCAGTTGTGGTTTTCGCATTATATAATAGTTTCATGCGCTGTCTGCCTTGCACTAATTAATGACGTAAAATATTTGTACTCCACCATCATTATCATTATCATCATCATAGGCAGGAGACAGGATACAGGAGAGACACTTAAATGACTTTTCCCCACACGCATTTTTGCATTTTCTCAATTATGAAAACTTTTTTTAGCACGCTTCCAACTTATGTGTATGTGTGTGACTGTGTGTGATTGTATGTGAGTGTGTCTCTTAGGTGGCAGACAACTCGTTAGTTGCTGCCCAGGCGATGGTGCTCAACAAGTAGTAGACAAACGGCGAGCAGCTACAGCAGCGGCGCACCGGACGCATACTTGATCTTATCTATAGCAATGTAATACCCTAGCAATGGCAAACAAGAATTTCCTAAAAATCATAATGAAAAACTTTTAAGAAATCATAAATAAATTAAAAATAATTATAATAGTTACACATTTTCCATTCTAAATGTGGTTGTCTTATTTATGTAGGTTAATATCTTATACTATATATAGGGAGTACAAATTTTTAATATTTTAAATCCAAAATCATTTTTTTTAATTATGAAAAACTCAATATAGTAATATATTTGCATTTTCTAGCCATACAATATAATTTAATTCCCATTTCGTTTCCGGTTCTCCCACCATTTATTAGTTCCTATTATTATTAGTTCCTGCTCTGCTTGCGGTTCCAGTTCCGATTCTCCATCACTTAACCTTAAGGTCTGAAAATTTGTAAGGACATTTGGAATATATCTCACACACACTCAAGTCCGCCCATCCCTCCTGCTTCGCCCCTTCATCTCTAGAAATCCGTTAAAAAAAAATTATTTTTTACATCAAGGGTATTTCAATTTCGGCGCACCCAAAAAGTAGAGGATAAAAACGGATTTCACGTGTGAAAATTGTAATTTTGTTCATTTTTTTTTTTTGCTATTCAGCATTTTCATCTATCTTTCGCTCCACTTTTTTTACCAGCTAATCACCGAGTGCCGGCAGAGAAATTTACTTGCCTCATCGTTAATACTGCCTCTGATCCCTATAAGCTAGCTGGCAAAGTGATTGGCGAGCCGTGGCTCGCATGTGATTCTCGGGGATTACTGTCACTGAGCCAAATGATGTTGTCGTTTCAACTTGGATTGCGGCTGGCACAGCCAGTAAATGGCAAAGGAATCGCAATGAGAGATTATGTATGGACAAAATGTGTAGCGATCATTGGCAGATATTTATGCAGAAAATCTCATTTACAAAATGCAGAGAAACATCGAGAAAACTATAAAAAAAGTTGATGTTAAGACCGAAATAAATGATAAGCAATACTATGAAATACTTTTCATTGATTAAGTACTAAAATAAATGAGAAGTAAATCAAGTGGAAATGCTCCAATCGAGAGAGCACCCAGAACTCAGCTTCTTAATAAATAAGTCAATCAAAAAATTAATAATAGATAAATAAATAGTAAATTATAAATAATAAACAGTAGACTTACTGAGAGTAGTTTATTTTTTATAGTTTATTTTATTTTCTCTTTATATTTGAATCTATATCCAGATAATTAACCAACTTTTTCGTTACACTATATTAGAAACTATTTATACACATACATATATATATATGTATATATACATATAACTTATACTGTAGTATAGTTTACTATACGTTTACTTCGTTATGTTCAAGGTTGTACTTAGCTAGGTGAATTCCTACTATGTTATCTATAAGGGAGATTAAGTCCTTTGATTCTTCTTTTGGTTCTATATATGATTTATATTAGGGTTGCTTTATAGTGTTTTTGTTAAATTGGAGTTTATTTCGTAACTTCAGCCGATATTTTATGCCAAGTGACCACTGCATTTTCCTACCATAAAATGTAGCCATTTCCGTTTAAATCTTCTGTCAAAAGTGATCGCCGGGCATCCAAATACACTATTTCAATCTCTGATAGTTGGTTACCTTGCCAAAGCGCTCACCATAATCTCTAACTGAGTGATACTCAAACATTTTTAAATAGCTTTAAGCGTTGCAATGTAGAGCAAGGGGGCAGATTTGGGTGCGTCTTAGGCGGCATTTATGTGTGTATGTGCACACATTGGCACTGAGGCATAACCGCACGTATGTGGCAAGTAAACGTAATCATAAATGTAACTGTTTGCCATATTAACTTGTATAATTGTGTAGATGCCATACAAATACTTTCTATAACTAAGTGCGTCAGTGTGTGTGCGAGAGCGTGTGTGCGACAGTGTGTGTCTGTGTTTGTTGCTGAAGGCTATAGCTATGCCGATGCTCAAGCTGATGCTGAATCCATCATAAGATGAAATCATTTCACACTTTTGCTGTTTACTTAAGCGTAAGTCAACTTTATGAATGCTCAACGCTGTTAGCATCGAGAAATCACTAAGACAAATACCAAATATAGTTACACGTACATACACACACACACATGTCCAATATATATATATATATTGGGTGTGTGTACAAGTGCACGTCGGCGAAGTCACAAAATCGCAATAATTTTTGGGGTAAAATTCGTTCTCAAAAGCCGCAACGAACGACAAGTTTGGCATTTTCACACTTTATGGCGGCTGGTGCAAAGGGGTTGTGTGTGTGTGTTTGAGGAGGGGAGGGAAAAGTTTAAGGCAGGCATAGCCAGTATATCGAGGTTTGGCATAACTACTGCTTGTGCAATATGTATTGCACAATATAGACTTAAATGCTATCTGAGATTTTCACATGGATGATTTAGTTTTCAAGTTTTTGAATGAAAAAGATAGGAAGAAGCAGAGAGAGCGAGAGAGAGTTAAAATAAGGCAAAATACGATGAAAAGCAACAGAGAGTATAAAATTCAAGAACTTGATAACTTTGCAAATCAAAAACTTGTTAAAAGCAATAAAAACTAGCAATGCAATCAATATAAAAATCAGAAACCTAATAGAAATGTTAAATGCTAAAAAAGAAACAGGATAACATAAAGAAAGAAAGTAAACTTTTGCCAAAACCCCTCCCTACCTACCTCCTCCCAGGAACATTCAGTTTTTTTTTGTGACAAAGCGAATGAGCCTGCAAAAGCAAACATGTGAAAAAGAAAGGCGAACTCATCATAACTAAGTATCTGTATCTGTATCTGTATCTGTATCCGTATCTGTATCTGTATCTGTATCTGACTCTGTATCTGTATCTGTATCTGTATCTGTATCTGTATCTGTATCTGACTCTGTATCTGTATCTGTATCTGTATCTGTATCTGTATCTGTATCTGTATCTGTATCTGTATCTGTATCTGTATCTGTATCTGTATCTGTATCTGTATCTGTATCTGTATCTGTATCTGTATCTGTATCTGTATCTGTATCTGTATCTGTATCTGTATCTGTATCTGTATCTGTATCTGTATCTGAATCTGTATCTGTATCTGTATCTGTATCTGTATCTGTATCTGAATCTGTATCTGTATCTGTTGAAGATAATTTAATGGGGTAGCTTAGATAACTTAAAGAAATTGTTGCCGTTGTATTAAATATTCGTGACAAATATAAACAAATTTACTTGTGACCACAAAATAGTTCAATCGGTAGACAAATGCCACAAATACGCTCAGGCACACTCAGTGTGAACTGAAATTAAATGTGATTGAATGTAGTCACACTCACATGCACAATCACACACACGCACAAAGCACTCGCACACACCTGACAGCAAACATCCCACAAGCAATGACAAGAAAAAATTGCCTTAAATACATTTTTTGAATGAAAAGTATGCAAACAAAATTGGCATAAGGATAGAGAAATAGAAGGGGGGAGAGGGAGAGGGGTAAGGCGAAAATACCTAAGCGGCTCCCAATAATATCTGGCCCCAAACACTCAACACACAATACACACACCCACCACGTACATATTTCATCTTGTGTTAGCGCTTTTCAAACACATGATCGATCTTTAGCCAGATGCAAATGCCAAGCAGAAGGATGTACAGAATGAAATGAAATGCGAATGGGAATGGAAGAAGTCTAGGCGCTATATTCATAAGGGGAAAGTATTGTGTATAGGAGAGGGGGGCTTGAACAAGTGGATAACACATACGCTCAGGTGTCTTTTGGCCCAAGTTTTGCGTGCCAAAGTTTGCACAGCACAAACATCAAATGCTGCGCCAAGCTCACGCCTGAAGTCTCTGTGTCTCTCTTTCTCTCTCTCTTTCGCTTCCTTTCTGCACATGTGTATGTGTGATGGAGGATAGGAATTGAATACGCTTTCATATCCTGTAATATAGTCCAAATTTGAATATGCGTCTAAGCTGTTTGGAAGCTAGCCTTCAGAGATCTAGATCTATATATATATATATATATATGTATATATATACAAATAATCGGTTTTCAAAGGCTGTTTTATTTTGTTTAATGTTTTCTATTATTAAAATATCCATTTCTGAAAGGTTAAAAAGAAAACCATTATATTTAGAGGGAAAAAAAGCAAAAAATTAAAATTTACCACTTTTTGAAAATAATTTAGCTAACAAAAATAATTAATTTTTAAATATGGTCTGTGTACACTTTAAAAAAACAGTCCTTGGAAATTAAACATATTTTTTCGAAATTCTAAAAATGTCAAGAAAAGAAGAGACACAATCTTGCTTATTAGAAATATACTTAAATACATAAAACGGTGAGCTGCGCTTGCCTCCGAAAGTATGGCGATTTTGTAAATATCACCGCAATTTCTTCTTCTTTTTTTAGTCTATTGTCACTTATAACTCACGATTTAATCAATGGCAATAATAACCGTCCATAGTGGAGACAAACTAAACCCCAAAAATCTTGAGCATTATCTTATGAGCACCGATAGTAATAAAACAAATACTTCGAATAATGGTCTAAGACATTCCAGGGTATCTTGAATTTGAACAACTCTCTCTTCTGGCTGTTGTTGTTGTTGTACATGCATGTATGCACATATATATACACACACATACACACATATATAGATATGTATGTGTGCAGCACTTGGGCCGCTTTTTGTGTTGGCTGTTTGGCTGTTTTGTTTGTTTGGCTGTTTGTTTGTTTGAGTTGCTGTTAGAATTATTTTTTCCACTAACATAAAGCTGCGCTGCACACACACAACCACATTCACACACACGCTCGCACTCGCATACACAGTGACAGCTGTTGGTTACACATGTGACGCTCATCCTGGTGTGTCCTTGTTTGCAAATACATATGAAAAACAAACAAGCATAGATTTAATGCAGCTCAGTTTTTTCTTTATTTCTTATTATTATTTTTTATTTTTTATTCTTTGTTTGTCTGCCTGTCGGTCTGTCTGTCTGCGTCTCTCTTAGACGTTCGTTGTCTCCGTTCTTCGTCGTCTATCCGAACATCCTTTGAATAATTTTGACAATCGCAGTGCTTCCTTCCTTAAGCCCATGTCTCTGTATCTGTCTGTCTTTTTCTTTGTATGCATTTGTGTGTGTATGTGTGTGTGTGTATGTGTGTGTGTGTGTGTGTGTGCGTATGTGGGGTCTGTGACCTGACTGCAAGCAAGCGCTTTAAGATTTCAAATATTAGCCCACTTACGTCTCGCCAAATACTAATTTCTTAATGGAATGCCGTATTATCAGCGACTTTTTATAAGTCGCAACTGTAATTAATTGAAGTATTGTTTACTGTTTGACACTTGTTTACTACTGACACTGTGATACAAAAGAAATTATATATACATAAATATAATTATATATTTGGAGAATTGAAAATGCTCCAATTATATTTATTGAGAATTAAATGCAACGGTTTTGATTAGTAAACAATATTATTTATTGAAGAGCACGTCTTATTCGTTTGAGGTACAAATTAAATCTATCTAATGCTTATGGTTTGATCTATTAAGAAAGCTCGCATTTGCTTCTTCTGCGGTGTTGTAGCTGAGTCGCTGTAGCTTTGTCGCTGTAGCTTTGTCGCTGCGTTTTTAGTTCTTGGATTTTGTTTGCTTTTATAAAATGCGTTGACGGAGTGTAATGTGTTTATGCTGAGACTCTGGCTCTGTTGGATTTGTTTATGTTTATGCTGAGACGGCGTTTTAATTCTTGTGGCTGCTGGTTCTGTTGGATTTGTTTATTTACGGCGTTTGATTCTGGGATCTGGGCTTTTAATTCTTGCGGCTGCTGGTTCTGTTAGAGTGAGTGTGGACATGAGAGATCTGCGTGATCTGGATATGTCACTATATATATATGTTTGTATACATGTATAAAAACAACACGTAAAACACTTGACACTTTTTATTATATTATATTTATTAATATTATTATTATTGTTAATATCAGTATCATTATTATTATTATTGATTTATTGTACCGCCTTCTGAGCCTATGGTTTCTTCCATCAACCTGAAGTAGTTCTTACTCGAATGAAAAACACATTGTCTAATTATTTCACGGCCTTTGAGTTGATCAAATGTTTCACTAGAATACTTCATCCTTTTTGCTAAGGATGACTTTATGGATGACTCCTCGTTGTCACAAAATCGGTTTTTCATACTATACCTACTTTACTCAGGTGACTTCTTTGTCTACTTTGTTCTGTCAAGAGACCGATGAGTTTTCCATGTTAGCTCTTAATTATAGCTGCGCAAAAGATAATTGACTTGACTGCTAACTGTTGGCTGTGTCCAGATCGATTGTCTGTTTGGCTATGCCACATTGGAGAGGACTATCCTATCTACCCTAATTTTTAAAAGAAATATCGGAAAGTAGTATATATTTCGTTAAGCATTTAGTATAGAGCAACGCCACCAGACAGATCGTTTCCCATAACATCTAACTGTGCAACAGTCAAAAATCAATCGAGATAACATAACAATACACATATAAAGATAATGTCTTACATTATGAGTTGTCCCTTCCCCCATTTGTTAATTTGAATCAATTATGGTGCTGCTGAAAATTTGACCTCAAACTTCAAATTAGATAAAAGCTTCAAATTTTCCTTTTAAAACACAGCTCAAACAAAATAAAACTGGATTTGCAAAACTGTTTAGCTGTAATTCAATTAAATTTGATATTGTTTGTTGAAACACCTCTGTGCGTGTGTGTGTGCATAGTCTGCTAGTGTGCTGGCAGCTTGTCTTATGCATGCATATGCATACAGTGCCTGTCAAATGTCAGTCCACACACACACTCACACACACACACACACACACACATACATGGAATAATAGGCGTCAGCCAGCCACATCGAACTCTGTGCAACGCTCTACTGCAGGTCGTTTAAAGTTTACATGTCGTTGTCGACGCCCCGGACATGGACACGGATCTCAACACACGCACACACACACATACACACACACACATACACATAGGGTTACACACACCAGCAGACACTCACATACGCCACATTTGGACTGACTGATATATAAAGTTGCGAGAGCCATGGTGATGTGCTTGCTGAATGATATAAACTTAATTGCAGAAATTGGGTTAAAAAACTTTGACACATGTGCGGGTTATACAAATTTATACCTCTATATTTGTACACTCAGAAATATAAAAAAAATGATATACCATATGTACAAATTACACTCCAAAAAATGCAATTATTGCTAGAAAAATGTTTGGGCTTTTCGTAATAATTTCGAAATAAATGAATGAGAGGCCGACATTTATAGGTATAATTAATAATAAATTATTTAAATTAACTAAAGGTCCTTCTTCAGTATAGAAGTTGTTTGAATGGGTAAACATTTGCAACTGTTTCTGAAACAGTTGAAAATTTCAAAAAACTTCTATAACAAAAAGAAAAGGTTTTTGGAAGACTAATTTTGTATTCTAGATGTTTGACCTTGACGGCGTATGCACTCAAAATTTTTTTTAAGTGTATATACTTCCATATTTAAATATATATATATATATATATATATATATATATTGCGGACTATGCCTCCCGTTGACTTTACTTAAGCCACCATTTCGCACAGAGCACTGTGAAAACTAGTGGCATGCCCAAAGTTTTTATCCCACACGTCGTACTGTCAAACCATCCCCTTCCCCCTTCACCAATATATGCCATCACACCCTCAATGACTACCTCTTTCACCTAAGCTAAGGGCAACAAGCGCCCTTGAAGCATTCACACTCCCCGTTTTGTGCCCCTTGTAATGCAATTTTATTTCATTTCATTGAAGGCAAAGTTTTCCCTTCGAATTCTTTTACTTTACTTTGGTTTTCACTCTGTGCGTTCGTGTGTGTGTGTGTGTGTGGTATAATATTATATATATATATGCACAAATTTTTTCATTTCTTATTCCCTTTTTGTTTTCCATGCATCTCTCTCTGCTCCCCTCTCGATTTCGGAAATAGTTCTCTTTCGCACTTGGGGCCCTGTCTTATGCGCTTGGTTTGCTATAGTTGGAGCAATGACAAATTTGTCTTAAATCGCACGCCTAACCAGAAAACTCCAATCCCCGCCTCCTCCCCTTCCTGCCATCCCCTCCTCAACCTGCACACACACAGACAATATATGCAAATCTGTAATGTAAGTAACAACTTCCTTCCCCTATGCAGGAAAACTTTCCTATTGTAAATTATGAGCGTGCGAATATTGCTTTCAGCATTGAAAACCAAAAAAAAAAAGAATACGTATATGTATATCTGGAAACTGAAAAGTCTCCCTACTCGACTCTGATTTAATTATGTATGTGAGTTAGCATGTGATAAAATGTATATAATTCTGAAACAAAATATGATATCGAAAGTATCAAATTATTCAATATTGGGTTGGTGCCATGTACGTCATGCTGTCTGTCCGTCTCTGGGACGGACGTTGAAGGGATCTATAAAATCAGAACTTGGATTATATTTGCGTCTACGTGCTTCTATTGGGCTGCTACAAAGCAGAAAATCGATAATGTGGGTAATTTCAAGTCAATAAGACAACAAATCTGTTACACTTGAAAAGCTGAATCATCAAAAATGGAGGTTAATTTGCTAAAGAGTTTAAATGTGTTATGAAGTCCTGGCCGGATATCAAAGTAATGGCTTCGTAAAGATTTGGACTATCTCTTTAAGCACTTTTTGAGAGCACAATTTGGACAGAATCGGGCTATCAACTTTGAATGTGGTATTATTCTAGAAGTCAAGCCATGACTAAAAAGACCTCATTTTTGAATATCGAATCATTTTTGACAAAGTTACGATTTCGAAATATTTTGAGCACGAGCACTTCTTAAAGAGTAATTTGAGCACGTTTTGGGCCATTTGCCAGCAGCTAAGATTAGCAGTAAGTTTCTGACCTATATTGTTATTATTCTTAGTCATAAGCGGCCACAAAAGAGGCTGCTTTGATCAATTTTTTATTTTTTGAATTACAAATTATTGCCAAGATTGCCAAGTTCACTTTTGTTTTTAATCAATAGTTTATTGCTTGGTGATCTCTTTCAAGGTCAAGTGATTATTTTTTATTACCTTTTTATTTCTTATATAATTATTTGGATCTATTATAAATGATTGCGAAATAGATCAAGAATATATGTATATATGGGCTCGCAGAGGTTTCCCTCTCTCTGTAAGATACTCAACCATATTTTTATTATGGCATTTTGTCCATTTGTAGTGGGCTTAAGCTATAATTAAATTTTTTTTATTTGGCAAATTTCATCAACTCTGAAGAATACATTGAATGCGTCTTCTATATTGGGCACACCATACTTTGAGATATCCTACCTATGCCTGCATTTTGAATTGCTTTAAACGATGGCGCAACAGAAATAAAAACAAAAAAAAAAGGGGGAAAAACTAATTGCAATTTGAAACAAGTAGCGAGGGCACTCGAATGTTTGCTGCACTCAGAAAAAAATCATACTGAATTCTATAAATTTGCAATATTTTATATAAATATAAAGTACATTTCCAAAATTTTCAGATTGTGGCTTCTTAAAAAACATATTTGGCATTTTTTAATATTAAGAAAAAATCGGTCATTAGCTTATGGCTACTTAAGCATTAGTATATCTTAAGATCTTACATAACATAGAAATACAATCTACTTAGCTTATAAAGTCAAATAACTCTTAATCTAAAAAAAACACGATTTTGGCCCGCTAGCTACTTGGCCTCTAAGGCAGACAACAGCTAAACCTTATTCGAGTCGGGAGAGTTAATTTCATTACAATTCTTTCTGCATTTCAGAAAGTAGATTTCCGAAGAATCAGGGCTTGCATTTCTGGAAATAAACACTATTTGATTGTTGATATAGGATATATGTTGATAAGCTTTTCTAATTTTAAAAACATTCTAATTCTTTGGACGATATTTTTTTTTCCTGAGTGTGGGCTACAGAGCTGTGGTAGCTAGGACTCTCAGAACTCGGGACGCAGGCGGCTCTCTGCTGTCAAGTGGCAGCTAGGCTCCTCTCAGACTGCCAGACTCCTGCTAGAGCCCTGCCTGCCATGCATGGCATGTGCCCGTGGACATTTTCGCACTCGCACAACTTTCGACAGGATTTTTGCAGCATTACAATTAACTGCCTAGTTGCAAGGAGTTGGGCAAGGGGGGGCGGCATAGCAAGCAATCGAGTCGCGATGACGTCTCATGCTGTTGCAGCTGCTGTTGCTGCTGCGGGGTACTGGCCCAAAAGTGGGCGTGGCACAGTGTGCAAGTGTGTGTGTGCAAAATTTGTTCCATTTTACGCTCTCTACACAAAAACAATAAATCGCTCACAGCGTCACGTCAACTTTCCTAATGCATGAAGGGGGTGCAACCTAGGGTGCATGTGGCAGGTGGCAAGGGTAGGGGAGGGAGGGGGGCAGGAGGGGTATTGTGGTTGGGGCAGCTCTTGGGATTGCCGGATGCAGCAATTGAGGCTGAAGCCATTTTAACTGCCACTTGAATGCTAAAAACAATGAGCACACAGCAACTAAATACACACACACACACATACACTCACATACACATACACATACACATCGGTACACACACATACACACAGCAAACAAAGCAACTGTAAATTGTAATTTAAAAACTTTTAGTGGCTGCCCTTGCAATAAATGCGCCACGTAAATCAGCCCATGATGGAGTTGATGATAAAAGGTAAGAGCCATTTTGTGTGTATTTATCTCACTCTCTCTCTCTCTCTCTCTCTCTCACTCTGTCTCTATCTCTATCTCTCTCTCACTGGCTCTCCTTACGTGTCTGCCTGCTGCTTTCCACACACACCTTTTGCTTGATTTTCTGCATTCCGCAAAATTAATTGGTGTTAACTACCTGCGTCACAAATATTTTGTTCTCTAATTGCTTAAGCCAGGCAGGACCCACTTACCACTTGCCACTTGCCACATGTGCGTCATAGTTCGTTCACTAGTTCGTATTCTACATTCAAAATTGATGCGCTTAATACGTTGCAGGCAAATTGGACAATAATAAAAGGAATATATAATATATGTATAAATAAAATAATAAAATTGATCGAAAATACTTTGCGTATATCAAAATTGCTTCAAAAATGTCTCTATTAGGAATATTCTGTAATTTATGTAATACCTTCGAACAGATATTTGATCCCAATGGCAGGTGCGATTATTTGCATAATGATTGTTCTAAACTTCTCCTTAGTTTTTCTAGTTTGGATTTGCCATTAGACACAATAAAATATTCCATGAGTTTATGGATTTGATTGAAATATTTATTTTTTATACAACTTTGCGCATGTTTTAAGCCGTAGTACAATTTTTATAGCATTATAGTTGAAGAAAAATAATTGTTGTTAAGTAAAAGAGCAAGCTCAAAGTCTCATTAGAGGAAATATATATTAGAGCAAAAATTAATGTAAATAAATATATAAATGTATATATAAGTTAACCATAAACCATCCGTTTCCGCCTTGGCTGGATCAGCGGCATATTCGTCCATATTCCCAAATATGCTGATGCAACATTGGCCAAGTGCAACAAACCCAGCGATCAACGGCACTTTATTGCAAAATATCCACTTGGTTGTTAGAGCGCCTGCCACTTATGTTGCATGAGCAGTTCCCCTAGGTTCCGAGGTTCTTGATATTCATTTTGAGATGCCCTTCGAATAATACTGTATTTGTAACTCATTTTGAGTTCGATTCATTTGAAGCGATCGGAAATATATAAAGTCATCATAAAGCTGAATGTGGCGAAGCATTAATTTATTCTTTGGCATCTCTGTTCGTCTCTTATGCGCATTTAGATACCATAGATAGATAGATAAATATCGAAATTTCTTCGGTTAGGTTAATGTCGTTTTTACACTCAAAATCACAACACAAATCATCATTTTGGTTTTTTATCTTCTCTTCTATTTTTTTCCCGTGACACTTGCGAACACACGATTTTTGTCTATGTTGCGTCGGAGATGTTGTTGTTGTTGCTGCTACAGCCACTACACCTTTTGCATTACACCCGCACACACACACACATACACACACACACACATTTGCATGAATAAATACGTACGTTAAGCAAAAGTGAGGAAACGTGATTGAAATTTTATCTTTGGCAAAAAATCGAAGAAATATGTGAATTGGGCTTTAGCCGCCGCACAGCTGCCCAAGTTTTCAATATGCATGTGTGTGTGTGCGAGTGTGTGCGAGTGTGTAAATAGCTGTGTGTGTGCGTTTGACTTTTAAATTCCTGAACGTTGGCGTTAACCGTCGCTGTGGTTCTGTGTGTTATTTGCATTGAAATGTTGAGTAATTGGAAAACCAATCTGGAGCATCTGCACTTCATGTTTTGCATACCTGGCTGACTGAATGACTGACTGACTGACTGACCGACGGACTGACTGACTGACTGACTGACTGACTGACTAACTGAATGACAGACGCCAAACAACGCGACGCTTCCCATTTTTTTACATTCTTTCTCTGTTCTCGCTTTCATTTTTTGTTGCATATTTTTTAGCCGTGAACCAAGAACAAATAGCACCACACACACATATACACACACACACACACAACACACATGCAGCGCGACAGGTTGATTTTGCTTCTGGCAAGGCAGTTGTTAAAAATAAATTGTTTTTAAATAGCTCTCACAACGCTCGAAACGCTCCCGCGGCACAATGTTGCTCGTCCGTGTGTTTATGTGTGTCTGTGTCTGTGTGTGTGTGTGAGTGTGAGAGAGTACTTGAGTAGAAGTTACCCTGTTCCCTAGTCGTAAAGGGAATACTATTTATCTATTGATTTAGATTTAAAGAGTGCAGCATTTCCCATAAACTGAACAGAGATAATTGTATCCCAATGTTATTTATCACGTTTAGTCAAGGGAGTTACCAATATCGAAGCTTAAATTGATCTCAGAAACCCCTTCATTATTACACTCCCCCAACGTATTCTCCTATTTGCAGTTTATAACAATATCTTCACTTAATATGTATATCTTTCAACTACCGAGCTTAACTATGCAACATGCATTATTGAAGTTTAAAAAGAGTCAAAATCATCCTCAAATTGATATTCTTTTAATTACAGGGTATAACAACAACAACCAGAGTCAAACGACAGGAGACGAACAATCAACGCTGGCGCTTCCGTTGGCGCTTCCTGGCTCCTGAACTGATTTGTTTTCAATTTTATTATGTTTTTGTTCCCATTGCTTCTCGCTCACTTTAGTCTTAGACATGCTGTTGTTGTTCTTCTTCATCTTTTTTGTAAGCCATTTTGTAGCAGTTGGCTCAAATAATTTTGCATTTATTCAATTGTCTTAAGACACACAACAAGAAAGGAGGCGCCTCCGTCCCCGTCCCCTGCCATCACCCTTGGGACAGGATATATTGTCTCAATATAGCAAAGTTATTGACAATTTGGAACTAAAATCCCGGGAAAGGAATCAAGGAGGAAGCAACAAATGCAAAGCGGATGGAAGCAGTTTCGAATGGTTGCTGTTGTGTGTAGAGTGGGCGGAAGTGCGCATAACACAATTAACGTAATCTTCCTTTCCAAATGAGTATCCTTAGGCGAGAGAGGTCGAAGTAGGATATGCAAAGAAGTCAACACAAAATGCAAGGATGCAACTGCAAATGATGACATTCAAAACAGTTGGGAATATCCCCATAACAATTAAGTTAACATTTATTGTTTGTCGCATTTTTATCCATCTAATCTCCTTTCACAGTTTTCCTTTTCGTAATTTCTGCTATCTGCTGCACTCAGAAAAAAATCGCCAAAGGGCAACTCTATTTGTAAATTCTAAATTCTTTCTAATTCTAAATAATGCTAAATTAATTTTACAGTGCTTATTTTTCTTATGTGTGTTACACCTATCCCGCCGTAATATATATTAAAACATCTTCTGAATTTTGGAATTTATTTATTTAACAAATAGTTGGTGTAATTTCTACTTTTGAATTTTTTTTTTTTTGTTTTTTTTGAATTGAAAATCTCGAAAATCCAGAAAATGCTTATAGTATTCAGAGCAATTTTCTATATATCAGGCCAATTGTGTTTTTAATTAACTGTGAATTTGAAAGCATAAATGAAGGTCAATGTGAATAAAACGCTTTCTAGCGGTAATTGATTGCCATCACGACGATTAGGTCGATCGTTCGTTGCCCTTTTTTTTGCAACAGCATTGCGTTTGCTGATCTGATCTTTGGACTGCATTGGATGTATTATCGTCTGCGGCATTGTTGCAGCGCTCTGCTTCTGGTGTTGCATCAGAATGAATCGCTTCTTGATTTGAAATTTGCGTTTGCGGCGTCCAATTCATTAGCTCACGGAATGGCGCATAATTATCCATGGACTCAAAGCCGTGAAAGGTCTCATTGGGTCCATTGGGTCCACTGGGGGCAACATTAGATTCACTTTGATCCGGCTGCTGTATGGACTGATAGGAGGCACCATAGTTAGGCTCACTAATGTCCGTGAGGAGCCTTGTCGATTGCCCCGTCGCACTGAAACCCCTAATCTCGTAGGCCGGCATCGAAATATCCTCAATATTCGGCTGTGTGGCATTCTGATCTCGATTCCAGCAACTATTGGCGGTTTCTTCCGCGATCACATTATTAGCCGAACAGGAGCACTTCACTGACGTCAGCGGTGTACTAACTGTCACATGCTTGACCTCAACCTTGACAGGTACTTGGCCCTGGCTATTATTGTGTGGAGAGTGATCACTTTCATTGCTCAGTGGATCGGATTGATTATTGATTTGGCGACGACTTGCCTCTGATTGCTCTACGTCTGGAGCCATCTTTGTGGACATTTTATTGTTATTTCCCAATGAGAGCAACGACGGTTTTGTTATATTATCGATGTGCTCATCTATCGCACTGAAATTCTCGAGTATCGGATCTTCCAGCCCGGACTGGTTTATGGTGGACAGATTTGTGGTGCCGCAATAAGAAGGAGCGCTTTGATTTCCTAGCACCTCACTTGGATAGGACATATCGGCTGGGCAATGCTGACCAATTACGGAGGCGAGGCTGGGGCTGGGGGTGGGGGCACACGAATATATTGATGGCGCTCTTATGTCACCAATGTGTTCTTGACTGGGTATGGCCGGGAGACTCTGGACGCGGCGAGGCGATATTCCTGACTGCATTGGTTGCATGGGTATATCTGTTAAATACTCGCTGGTTAAATTCGGCAACTGACTTCGACTTCCAGGGAGGCAACTGGTCTTGCCACAGCTCGGAGGTGCCACATCATCAAGAAACTCGCTGCGTTTGGGCGACTTGCAGAGTGGTCGTCGTTGATTGCTACGTATGTTCAATCGATCTGAAGCATCAGCAAGCGAAGGCATTGTCACATTTTCTAAGCATTCATTTGACAATTGACCTCTGCCAGAGTTTGACAAATATGCAGAGTAACATTGTTGACGTCGGGGTTTTGCTTGTTGCGACAAGTTTCGCACAGGATGTTTCTTCGATGGACCAGTTCCTGCTCTGGAAGCCAAAGATACAACCCCGAAGGACGGCATGCTGACGTCCTCTATGAACCCATTATTAGAAGGTCCTCGACCAAGTTCGGAAGTTCCGAATGATGGAGCGGATATATCACGGATATTCTGGGATGGCATCGTTTGCTGTTGACGTGTCGTAGATCTTCCTCGTGAAACTCCCGATATTCCCCCGAAGGAAGGCATGCTGACGTCCTCTATAAACTCATTAATAGAGGGTCCTCGACTTGAGTTGGTCATTTGACCAAGTCCGGTACTTCCGAAAGATGCAGCAATTATGTCACAGATATTCTGGGATGGCATCGTTTGCCGTTGATTTGTGGGACTTCTTCCTCTGGAGGCTCCAGATACACCCCCGGAGGAAGGCATGCTGACGTCCTCTATGAACTCATTATAAGAGGGTCCTTGACCTGAATTGGTCATTTGACCAAATCCGGTACTTCCGAATGATGGAGCAGTTATGTCACAGATATTCTGGGATGGCATCGATTGGTGTTGACTTGTCGGAGTTCTTCCTCTTGAACCTCCGGATACTCCCCCAAAGGATGGCATGCTGACGTCCTCTATGAACTCATTATTAGAGGGTTCTCGACCTGAGTTAGTCATTTGACCAAATCCGGTACTTCCGAATGATGGAGCAGTTATGTCACAGATATTCTGGGATGGCATCGTTTGCTGTTGACGTGTGGGAGTTCTTCCTCTGGAGGCTCCCGATACTCCCCCGAAGGAAGGCATGCTGACGTCCTCTATGAACTCATTATAAGAGGGTCCTCGACCTGAGTTGGTCATTTGACCAAATCCGGTACTTCCGAATGATGGAGCAGTTATGTCACAGATATTCTGGGATGGCATCGTTTGCTGTTGACGTGTGGGAGTTCTTCCTCTGGAGGCTCCCGATACTCCCTCGAAGGAAGGCATGCTGACGTCCTCTATGAACTCATTATTAAAGGGTCCTCGACCTGAGTTGGTCATTTGACCAAGTCTGGTACTTCCGAATGATGGAGCAGTTATGTCACAGATATTCTGAGATGGCATCGTTTGGTGGTGACGTGTCGGAGTTCTTCCTCTTGAACCTCCCGATACTCCCCCAAAGGATGGCATGCTGACGTCCTCTATGAACCCATTATTAGAGGGTTCTCGACCTGAGTTGGTCATTTGACCAAATCCGGTACTCCCGAATGATGGAGCAGTTATGTCACAGATGTTCTGGGATCGCATCGTTTGCTGTTGACGTGTCGGAGTTCTTCCTCTTGAACCTCCCGATACTCCCCCAAAGGATGGCATGCTGACGTCCTCTTTGAACTCATTATTAGAAAGTCCTCGACCTGAGTTTGTCATTTGACCAAATCCGGTACTCCCGAATGATGGAGCAGTTATGTCACATATATTCTGGGATGGCATCGTTTGGTGTTGACTTGTCGGAGTTCTTCCTCTTGAACCTCCGGATACTCCCCCAAAGGATGGCATGCTGACGTCCTCTATGAACTCATTATTAGAGGGTTCTCGACCTGAGTTGGTCATTTGACCAAATCCGGTACTCCCGAATGATGGAGCAGTTATGTCACAGATATTCTGGGATGGCATCATTTGCTGTTGACGTGTGGGAGTTCTTCCTCTGGAGGCTCCCGATACTCCCCCGAAGGAAGGCATGCTGACGTCCTCTATGAACTCATCATTAAAGGGTCCTCGACCTGAGTTGGTCATTTCACCAAATCCGGTACTCCCGAATGATGGAGCAGTTATGTCACAGATGTTCTGGGATCGCATCGTTTGCTGTTGACGTGTCGGAGTTCTTCCTCTTGAACCTCCCGATACTCCCCCAAAGGATGGCATGCTGACGTCCTCTATGAACTCATTATTAGAGGGTTCTCGACCTGAGTTGGTCATTTGACCAAATCCGGTACTCCCGAATGATGGAGCAGTTATATCACAGATATTCTGGGATGGCATCGTTTGCTGTTGACGTGTGGGAGTTCTTCCTCTGGAGGCTCCCGATACTCCCCCGAAGGAAGGCATGCTGACGGCCTCTATGAACTCATCATTAAAGGGTCCTCGACCTGAGTTGGTCATTTGACCAAATCCGGTACTTCCGAATGGTGCAGCAGTTATGTCACAGATGTTCTGGGATGGCATTGTTTGCTGTTGACGTGTCCTAGTTCTTCCTCGTGAAACTCTTGATACTCCCCCGAAGGAAGGCATGCTGACGTCCTCTATGAACTCATTATTAGAGTGTCCTCGACCTGAGTTGGTCATTTGACCAAGTCCGGTACTCTTGAATGATGGAGCAGTTATGTCACAGATATTCTGGGATGGCATCGTTTGCTGTTGACGTGTGGGAGTTCTTCCTCTGAAGGCTCCCGATACTCCCCCGAAGGAAGGCATGCTGACGTCCTCTATGAACTCATTATTAGAGGGTGCTCGACCTGAATGTGCCATTTGACCAAGTCCGGTACTTCCAAATGATGGAGCTGAAATATCACGGATATTCTGAGATGGCATCATTTGCTGTTGACGTGTCCTAGATCTTCCTCGTGAAACTCTTGATACTCCCCCGAAGGAAGGCATGCTGACGTCCTCTATGAACTCATCATTAAAGGGTCCTCGACCTGAGTTAGTCATTTGACCAAATCCGGTACTCCCGAATGATGGAGCAGTTATGTCACAGATATTCTGGGATGGTATCGTTTGCTGTTGACGTGTGGGAGTTCTTCCTCTGGAGGCTCCCGATACTCCCCCGAAGGAAGGCATGCTGACGTCCTCTATGAACTCATTATTAGAGGGTGCTCGACCTGAATGTGCCATTTGACCAAGTCCGGTACTTCCAAATGATGGAGCTGAAATATCACGGATATTCTGAGATGGCATCGTTTGCTGTTGACGTGTCCTAGTTCTTCCTCGTGAAACTCTTGATACTCCCCCGAAGGAAGGCATGCTGACGTCCTCTATGAACTCATTATTAGAGTGTCCTCGACCTGAGTTGGTCATTTGACCAAATCCGGTACTCCCGAATGATGGAGCAGTTATGTCACAGATGTTCTGGGATCGCATCGTTTGCTGTTGACGTGTCGGAGTTCTTCCTCTTGAACCTCCCGATACTCCCCCAAAGGATGGCATGCTGACGTCCTCTATGAACTCATTATTAGAGGGTTCTCGACCTGAGTTGGTCATTTGACCAAATCCGGTACTCCCGAATGATGGAGCAGTTATGTCACAGATGTTCTGGGATGGCATCATTTGCTGTTGACGTGTCCTAGTTCTTCCTCGTGAAACTCTTGATACTCCCCCGAAGGAAGGCATGCTGACGTCCTCTATGAACTCATTATTAGAGTGTCCTCGACCTGAGTTGGTCATTTGACCAAGTCCGGTACTCTTGAATGATGGAGCAGTTATGTCACATATATTCTGGGATGGCATCGTTTGGTGTTGACTTGTCGGAGTTCTTCCTCTTGAACCTCCCGATACTCCCCCAAAGGATGGCATGCTGACGTCCTCTATGAACCCATTATTAGAGGGTTCTCGACCTGAGTTGGTAATTTGACCAAGTCCGGTAATTCCAAATGATGGAGCGGAAATATCACGGATATTCTGAGATGGCATCGTTTGCTGTTGACGTGTCGGAGTTCTTCTTCTTGAAACTCTCGATACACCCCCGAGGGAAGGCATGCTGACGTCCTCTATGAACTCATTATTAGAGTGTCCTCGACCTGAGTTGGTCATTTGACCAAATCCGGTACTCCCGAATGATGGAGCAGTTATGTCACATATATTCTGGGATGGCATCGTTTGGTGTTGACGTGTCGGAGTTCTTCCTCTTGAACCTCCCGATACTCCCCCAAAGGATGGTATGCTGACGTCCTCTATGAACTCATTATAAGAGGGTCCTCGACCTGAGTTGGTCATTTGACCAAATCCGGTACTCCCGAATGATGGAGCAGTTATGTCACAGATGTTCTGGGATGGCATCGTTTGGTGTTGACGTGTCGGAGTTCTTCCTCTTGAACCTCCCGATACTCCGCCAAAGGATGGCATGCTGACGTCCTCTATGAACTCATTATTAGAGGGTTCTCGACCTGAATGTGGCATTTGACCAAGTCCGGTACTTCCGAATGATGGAGCTGAAATATCACGGATATTCTGAGATGGCATCATTTGCTGTTGACGTGTCCTAGTTCTTCCTCGTGAAACTCTTGATACTCCCCCGAAGGAAGGCATGCTGACGTCCTCTATGAACTCATCATTAAAGGGTCCTCGACCTGAGTTGGTCCTTTGACCAAGTCCGGTACTTCCAAATGATGGACCGGAAATATCACAGATATTCTGAGATGGCATCGTTTGCTGTTGACGTGTCGGAGTTCTTCCTCTTGAAGCTCTCGAGTCAGTCAAAAAAGAGGGAGCTCTTTGGTCCTCCAGGCGGTCAGTTGTCACGTTCTGAGCCTCAGCAATACGTGTACTCATCGCAGGCATCGATGTGTCTTGGAATGATGGCATCGATATATCGTCCAACTGTTCCTCCACCTGACTGGAAATATTTCCGCTCTGATCACGATGGGTGGTTATCTTGCGATGCGTTGTATGGACACTGTTGTTCTGCGGATGGAATAAGTTGTCAATAATACGACAAGTAAAAGAAGGCTGTAGTGGAGAGAGCTCGACCACAAAAATTCAGATCTTTAATGTTCAACTTTGTTCAATATGAAAATAGGATTTGGTGAACATAATATTCAGGGCTGACTTATCTAAAATTTTGAAAAAAAAAAAATGTGACATTACACATATCTGTCGTTTTCTATATGTATTTATGAAAGAATTCGTATATTAGCATTTTTAATAGTATCTGAAGATTTCTCATATACCGGTTAAGAGAGGATATTTCAATACCATTTTCTGAATTTCAGAAAATAGCTTTTTCTCAGAATCATGGTTTGCATTTCTGCTCTTAGGATACATTTATACATTTCTACATACAAGGATAACAAATATATCTATAAAAATAGAAAACAAATAAACATATTTTTGGGATAACCGATTTAGGAAAAGGGTTTTTTATATGTAAGAAAAAGGTATTCCTACATTTCTAAAAACAAGACATTCTTTCTAATTGTAGATCAACACGGCTGTCAATAAATAATATAATCAAACATATATATATGTAGATACTTTCATCTGCTGCTTGGAATGAGATCGGGGTATAAAAGGCGTACCTTTTAAATGGGGTATGCTTTGCTTACTTGTTGAGAAGGCATTGGAGCGTTACTTGCCATTGGATCTAGTAGAGTATATCCACACTCGCACTCCAAATTGTCCACAATCTGATGTGTTTCCGACTCCTTTTCTTTGTCGTCCATATCTGGTGGCGATATATTGGCCAGATACTCCTCATTCGATCTGGACTGATGTGAGGGCATGGTTATATTGAAAGCTGGTGCCGACATGTCCGCCAGTCGTTCCTCCGGCAGATTGCTCAGATTGAGGGACTGCTGTGGAATATATCTGGTTTGTCGCTGCTGCTGCTGGGGGTCAGCGTCAGTCTCATCTGCAATTGGGTTAGGGTTGGTCAGAATGCTACACAGGTGCACGGCTACTACAAACATGTTAGGCTGCGAAAGAAGCCCGGATGACGCCACTCCTCGTTGCCAGTCAGTCCAAAATCACGGGGATCGTATTGTGGCACTGGCTGCTGTCCACTGTAACCGGGTCGCAGATGTACCGGCGTATTGTTCAAATCATTCTGTGGCGTCGCACCGCCGCTCGCCGTTTGACCTTGTTCCTTGTGCATGTTTTCTGCTGATAAATTCCACCCAATTTTGTACTTATTTGAGTTTGAACGAAAAAATGAAATGAAAACACACACTTTCTTCATGTATTGAAAGCTGCCAAATGAAAATCTTTGAAACTATTCAGAGAGTTGAGAGCGAGGCCTGCTTCATCATTCAATCTGCTTTGAAATCAGTCCTCAATCCACTCAATCAGATTTCTCTTGTGTGTCCCATGATTATGATTATGTTATTAGATCAGCGAGGAGAGAACTGTCACCTGACAGCAGAGAGCGCTTCCAGTTGCTTTTACACCTAGAACAAAAATCACACTGATATGAAAATCGCTCTGAAATCAAGAACAATTTTCTAATTTCTTAAAATAATCTCTTACTATACAAAAAAAAAAAAATAGAAAATCTTTTTTTTTAATTAAAATTAAAATTAATTGAAAATTTAAAATAAATAAAAAAATTTATGGTTTTAAAAAAAAAAGCCAAAAACTGTTAAAAAAATAGCTGCTGAATAAGAAGTTGACATTGGCGATTACCCAAAATGTGGAGCGAATGTTTTCTCTGAGTGTAGCATGCTGCATGCACTTCCGCTTCGAGGCACCAAATACAATTAACACAAGCGCATAGTTTTTAATTTACAGTTTTCCTTCTGCTTCATTGGCTTTCGAGATGGCTGCCTGGCAACGCGCAATTCTTGAGAGCTGCTGTCTGCCGCAGGTGTGCGAGTCTGTCTGTGCCTGTGTGTGTATGTGTGTGTGTGTGTGTGTGTCGTTGTGGTCGACTTAGGGCTGGCAAGTCGTCACACGAAACCGCTTTCATTTCCGCCAAACACAATTGCATCATTAGCGATGCAATCTCCGTTACTTAACGTAACCGCAACATGCCGGAAATGAAATCCGAGGCAAGCTGGCGCGCCCAGTTCCAAGCTCCTGGTGAACGACTCGACAAGTGACTCGCCGAGCTAAATTCAAAAAAAAAAAAAAAATAGAAAAAAAAACCCAACACAAAAACCAAAACCCACACAAGAAAGAAGAAAAGGTAGCCAAGCCTAAGCAATGCCGAAGATTGCATACGCTTTGAAGAGCCAACTGATATAGTTATCCGATCAAGGAGCAGCAAGAGTGATCCTTTAATTGACTACGCCCTTGTTGTTAACAAGAAATGAAAGACCCATCAGCTTAAGCATATTGACTTTAGTAACTAAAAAGTCTGATATGACCAACTCGAAAAGAGAGATGGGAAATTATGGGAGCTACAATCAGATAACCTTAGAAGAAATCATATCGCCTGGAAAACTGGAAAGCTGTTCAAGCGCTTAGAAATAACTTCTAGATGTACGAATAAATTTCCAAAAATTTAAAAAAAGAAAATTAAAAATAGGAAAGCACTTTTTGTTTTTTATATATTCATTTAAAATGCTGAAAGAAAGAAATAATATAATAAAGAAGGATAATGAGCTTGAATCCCCAATAGGTAGTGAGGGTCTAACCAATTTTAGACACTCAGAGAAACAAGTGCAATAAGTACACACGGAAGAAAATCTAACAGGTCGCAGACAACAATTTCCAAAAATACGCACAAATTGTTTTAAGTTTTCTAAATATTTTTTCTATTTTTATCTAGAAAAGTTTTGTGCTATTGAGGAAAAAGTTAATAAATAAGTTAAGTAACTAAAAACTTATTGTAAGTATTCTGTGTAGACATATACAAATTAGGCAACTATTTTTACCACCTTAGAAAGAATGTTTGCGGAATCGTAAGATATACAAAAAGCACACCGGAAATTGGACATATCATATCGAAGGATATGTGCAAAGTTTCCAGAGTGAGACCGTTATCAAAGGTGCGGCATTTAATCAAATAGATGCGTGTCTCCTACAACCGGCACAACAAAACGCGAATGCCTCTGGGCTAGGGTAGAAAAGCAGAGAAGTCGCGTTGCAAAGGAAATATGACGTCGCCGTGTGGCACACAGTCAAAGAGGAGTCGCGTCCAGGAGGCTTTCGCCCAGTCACCCAGTCGCCAAGGATAAAGGAAAACAACCGGAAAGCAAACGAAATGATGCTGCTGCGCACAAATAATCGAATAAAGCCGCAGCTGAACCGTAGCCCCATGACTCTGTGTGTGTGTGTGTGTGTGGGTGCGTGTGTGTGTGCGAACCTGCGAACCAGCGAACAGCAGCAGCTGAAGCCACCGCCCCGGATAGCCAAAGTTAGAATCCCGCTGACAGTGTGGCGGACATTGAAGCTCTTCCTTCCTCTCGCCCTCTGCTCCCCCTGCTCCTCATAGTTCTGCTTCTCCTCTTCGTTGCCCTCCTGCCCCTCATTTATTGCATTAGTGCGTCCCAAGGATGCAAGGACAAATGATTACGCGGTGTCGCTTCATTTAGCTAGCTGCCACTCTGCTGGGCAACTCTGCCACTCTGCCACAAATATTTAACTTAAGCTTTAGCAAACACACATGCGAGGGTCAACTGAACAGATTCAGCTGGCATCGCTAAGCTGATCACACGAGTCACGACTAGAAAAGGTATACTGATAGTGTGCTTGAGCATGCAACAGGCAGTTGCACCCCATCAAGTGTATGTATACATATATATATGCTCGATCGGCGTAGATCTAGCTATTTGTCTATCTGAGTTCTCAGAGGCTATAAGAACTGGAGACTTGAAATTGGGAATATAAATTTATTTTTATTATTAAATTTAAAAAAAAAACACAAAAAAATTTTAAAATATTAAACAAAAATGAAAAAAATGGTATTTAAGCCAAAGTTTATAGTGGATTGGTTGATAACTTTGGATTTTTGATACGATTTTCAAAAACCAGGGCTAATTCATGAGAGCTCGACTTCTAGAACAATTCTAAATGCAATCTGATTCGGTTTTCATGGGCAAATTATGACAAAAACAAGTTGTCGTTACTAGCTGGACAACTTGACGAACTTAATAAACTGCCCTCGCACACGTGTGTGCCCAGCTTCAAATGGAATGTTTGAGATATGTGCAGGCAATCAAGCAGCTATTTGCATATGTCTCTCTCTCTCTCTGTCTCTCTCACAACTCTGCACCTTTTGGCACGAACGAGCGTCTTCAGAGACTCTAAGGCGTCTCACCTTTCCCCCTCGGAGTACAACCCCCTCGTGGCAGCGCACACAGTGCCAAGTTGTCATTTTTCACGACGCTTTGTGCCGCATTAATGTGCATATTAAAATGGACGGCGAGGCAGCCAGACGAACTAGTGTTGCCTACATCAGACTGACTGAATGACTAACTGACAACATCATATTCATTTAGGGGTAGCTCGGTGGGGGACGGGCGGCTGTGCTTGGCTTTACAAAAGAGTTTTGCCAGTCAGCCTCAAGGCTACGCAGACTTTTGGGGAGCATAAGAAGAAAAGCAAGTAGGTTAACACAAAGTTGGGGAGCGTTTAGCTTGCTTACTTTTCAATTTGGCTGGGGTGCGTTTTTTTCATTTTTTTTGTGGGGACAGGGTGCTTTCGAGTGTGCAGAGCTAACGGTTGCGGGGGCGGCATAATGCAATGCATCAGCACAAAGCGCTGGGGTCCTCTCCCCCCCCAAAAGCAGAAAAACAAAAATGAAGAGTTTGTTGCGGGTAATTGTGCCAAAGTTGATGGAATTTCACATCAATGGGGCATTTCTTGGTGTATGTGTGTTTACTGTACTTGATGCCTGCTGTTGTTGTCGTTGTTGTTCTTCGCAGCACACTAATTAATCCTTCATTAATTTATAATCACGGCTAAAGCTTTGCATTATATGCGCCATTTGCACTGAGCTGCAGTTCCCAAATGTAGAAATATCTTGTGCAAAGGGATAATCAAATGACATGAGTGCTCTCACTGGTGCAGCTCGAGTTGAAGATACCCTGTATTTGAAGTCATATTCTGGAGGGGATATGTTGCGGAAAATATCGACTGATTCCCACCGAAACTTTTTAAGGGCAGTAATTTGAACAAGAATATTGAATCCGATTCCCGTTTTTAATGTATTTGAATGTAGTGTTTTTCTAGAAGTAGAATCATTATGAAATAACGCTGATTTTTCAATCATTTGATGATTTTGTATAAAAAGTTGCAAATTTTGGCATAGGTACAACATTTTCTTGATCAGTATTTATAAATTGTTTTTTCTTAAATCTTAACACTCAAGAAAGAATATAAAGCTATAATTTTCCAGATCTGAATCGGCTGACTTTTGATAGTGGGCTTTTTTTCAAATTACCGTTTATCCCTTTAAAGAAATTCCCAACGTTATACATTTTGAAGGCATTTTTATAAAGTGTTAAATGGTAATTTAATAAAACCCAACTTTCGAATATGTTGGGACAACAGCCAGCGCCATCTAGCGGCAACGTCTGTCACCACAGATTGCGAACGCAGCTTTTTCGAAATCAAGACGCAGCTTTTTCGAAATCAAGGCAGCTGTTAACTAACAGCCACTGTCGCGTAACAGCTCTCTGTTGTGCTTTTTTGAACTAAAACGTTTCCATTTCGAATTGCAGTGAAATTAAAATGCTTTTAACAAACTGTATACAAATTTGTATTAACTGGTTTTAACAGCGACAAAGTTGCTTGGTGACAGCATGAATTGACCAAAACACAAAAAGCACGCTTGTTGCCCGCGGCAACCAGTAAGTCAGCTGTGGCAAATTGGTTGCTTGTAAACAAACAAAAGAAGTAAAAGAAACATGAGCAAAGAACTGAAATTGATTAAACATACTTGCAAACATATTTGAACGAGATGTGCCTCTGAATGGGTCTGCGATGCGCTAAGCTGCGCCGCTGCTCCTGGTGTCCCAGCTCCTGCTCCTGTTTCTGGTGCTGCTGCTGCTGCTGCTGCTCTGGGCCTGCTGCCACGGAGCGTTTCAAGGTGCTGCTGTTGGGTACCGCTGGCAGCGGCAAGACCCAATTGGGACATCTGCTCAGCGGAGAGGAGCGCGACGCGGCGGATTTGGGACCCACAAATGGGGTGCGCTGCTATCGCTGCCAGCCGGACGCCGCCTGCGTGCTGCTCCTCACCGAGGTGACATCATCTAAAAAATAATAAATATATAGAAATAAATGTGTGCGGTTTAAAGGTGGGCGGCAGCGAGGATATGCAGAGGATCTGGCCACACTACTATGCCAGCTGCCATGCGCTCATCTTTTGCTACGAAATGAGCGACAGCTACGAGGAGCTCCTGGTTAGCTTTCGGCTGTTGCAGCGCTGCCTGGAGCATCGTGAGCTGCGTGGCAAGCCGGTGCTGCTGGTCTCGTGGCGTCACTGCGATGGCGTCCAGCTCTACGACGTGGCGCATGCCTTCCGGCTCGAGCAGCTGGCCAACGATTGCGGCTGTCCGCTGCACATGTGCCATCTGGGGCACGAACGGGATGTTTGGCACGGCTTGGCCTGGCTGCAACGTCAGCTGCACGCTCGAGCGCCGGCCTTGGCGCAGCGCATCAAATATGATCTCAATCTGCAGGTAAAGAAAGAAAGAAACATTTTATATATATATATATAGAGGCGATCAAGATCATATAAGTGCAGACTGACATCGGCTGTAAAATTATTACCAACATTTAAATCAATATGAAATCAAAATCGTTAAATTTACCAAAAAAAAAAAGCCGGTCAAAATAATAGTTGTGAAGATTTCTTTGCTTTTCCTGTGACTAAATCATATTTCTAAAAACTATATATGATCTGTGGGTGTGTTTTATGACTTTATTTTCTCAAAAGGGAAGCTTCACTACTACTATATTGACCGCAACTGTATATACAAAAAGAGTATTGCTGTGATTTTTCGAAATAATTTTTAAATATGCGCAACATTTTGTTGTTGTTTTTTTATTAGAAAGTATTTTCTCGTTTCAGTGCGCTATTTTCTCTGAGTGTACGCATACCTTTCTCTCACTCTATCCACATATGTATGAATATGCCCTGCCCCATTCTGTCTTTTGCTTACGCAAACTGTTAAACATGCATACTTACATACATACGCATACAAACAAAGAAACTCACTTCGCACTTGCCTCTGTCTCATTTCCTCCCTTGCAGTCTTGGCAGCGGCGCAAACGCACTTTCGTCTCCAACGGTAAATTGGCGCAGGTGCATCGTCAGCGCTTTCGACGCGCACACAGAAAGGTGAGCCAGCACTCTTCTCTCATCTCGCTCACACTCATGCTCTTATCGCTCTGATTGTGTGTATTTGCAGCTCTGGCCACTGTCACTGGCCTCTGACGTCACGCAACGGTCGGCCCCGCGTCCACGCACTGCGCCGGCCGCCATCTTTACTGCGCGTCCGCAACAACCATAAAACTGCCTCCGCAATTAACATAAATGTGCAAGTGTGCCAAAAACAGTGTTTTTTTTGTTGTTTGCAATAATAAATCGAATGCATAATATACATATTTCAATTATAAATACAAATAGTTGTACAAACTCGGCCAGTTCAATGACTTCAGCTGATCGATTAATCGCCATTCACTGGAATAGCGAATGTCGACGTAACCAGGGCTGGCAGCTGTCTTCACTGCTTGTCACTCACATAGGCTGCTGCTTTAATGAGTTATTTCGCATTTATACAAATACTAAACTAAACTAAGCTAAAATTGATTAATGATCGCTGCCATAAATCATCTATCATAAATTTGCGCTGTGCGACGCGAATTTAGACTTAGTATGTGTCATCATTGAGTCCAATAATTGACATCGATAACAATGTCAACTCGATGACAAGCAAAGCACTCGAATTAAGTGAGTAATTTGTAAATTTTCATCATATCCAGTTGAAAACTGCATTTTAAAGTTGGCAACTAAACGGCGATTTTCAGTTCAATTTTGTTGTGGAAATAAACGGGAATGAAGGGTATCAGGAGGGAGGGCGTCGCTATAGTTAAGCTCTACTACAGAATCTACCGTTTGCAATCCCTCTCCCGCTGCAGCACCAGCCTGGCGATAACTGCCAGCCGATGATGTATTGCAGAATAGCAATAAGTAAACCACAACAACACCTCACAAACACACACGCGCACGGGCATACACATGCACATGCATGCATGGATATACAAACAATTACCAACACTAAGAGAGTTTGCCATTCCTCTCTCTCTCTCACTCACCACTCGCACTCACACTCGCTGGCTGCTGACATTGATGATTGCGACTGTTGCTGTTGTTGTTGTCATCGTCTGGAGACGCTTGAACGTGTGCCTCGTAATAATCCCAATATATAAGCCAGCCAAAAATCCCAACACACACAGACACACACATGCATAAATAAACATGTGTCGCCGTGTGTTGTAACGTAAAGTGTAAAATAAGCATCAATCATCGCTTATTCGAGTTGTCATCAATCACACACACGCTGCACACACAGCAAAAAGTACAACTACAACAGCAACGTGGAAGCAACAAGCACCGTTATCCTTGGTGGTTAGTTTTGTACCCTACCCCTGCCACATCTTGTCACTCACCACTCACCCTGCCGCAAAGCATTTACAAACTTGCCGTCTTTAAATTTTGCAGCCTCTGCTGCCGTTTCGGAACTGGACGCGAAATACAACCCTGCTCTTGTAATCAGGATTTGCCAGTTATTAAATCATCAGGTTGCACGATCAGGCAGCACGCCCCAAACCGCTGTCACATGTCTGTCAACACTCAAAACTTAGGAGGAGGAGATAAACCAATACTATAAGAAAATTATCAACCGACTGAGCAATACTCTGTTCTGTTCTCATTCACCCAAGCAATGAATTA
Source organism: Drosophila imparisetae (assembly GCA_035042265.1). NCBI lineage: Eukaryota > Metazoa > Arthropoda > Insecta > Diptera > Drosophilidae > Drosophila > Drosophila imparisetae. The sequence continues at coordinate 508,265 of JAWNLP010000405.1, read as the reverse complement.
TTATGGATAAAGTATGTAAAAAGGATGGCAACGCTGCGCGGAAGTGCACAGCAAGCAGCTGGAGAGCGTTAGCGCTAATTTCTGAAGAGTTGCCAGACTGCAGAAGAAAGAGCTTTAATCAGTCTACATATAAATATACAAAAATTATAATTCATGTATATTATTTAAATGTGTAATAATATATTCCAAGACAGACACACACAGACACAATGAAAGAAGAACTGAAGTGTAACCGAATATTCTGAACCCCTCCACTGGCCCTTTTGCTGCCCGCTGGCTATGTTGCGTGCGTCAGGGCAGAAAATAAAGATTTAATCGGCATTTATGTATGTATTTTTAGGTTTTTATGATAATGCCCGTCGTAATCGCATTTTTTATATTTTTTTTAAATGGAACCCAACGAGTTGTTAAACGAGTCCTTTCGCTTATCGAATTGGAATGGGAATATGTCGTAATTTAAAGAGCTCTCTGCCCGAGCCAAAAGAAATACATAATAGTATTAAATGCATTTGATTAAGGAGTCGAAGTGTGCGCACGAATGAAGTGAACAATCATTTTTTTATATCACCAAAAACTTCCACTATTCCAGCGGGAAGAAAATACACAAAACCAATACGTAAATCAAACAAACAGAACAGTTACGTGTAACTGTAATTTGTGCATTTATTTTCTGGTTGTGAATGGACAAAGTGGAGGATATGACGATATGCTGAGAGCAGGTGAAGGCTTAATGGGAGATGCAAAGAGATGCAAGAAACCAGCTCTGATCCGACGAGTTGCATTTGATTTGTTGTTTTTGCCAAAGGCGTTTTCCAAAGGGCATTTTCAAATTGCGTACAAATAGAATAAAATGCTAAGGCTATGTACAGGGTGTGTGCCATAGGCCCCATTTACTGCAGTTCGAAATATGTTCTGGCTGCCACTTTAAGCCTGCCTATCCATCTCCACAAAGAGTATTGCACGTTCATGTTAAGCTTATGTAAGTTATCGACCTCTAGCACGCTGCTCGATGTAATCGAGCTCAATGCAACCGTGTTAATGTTAATTGCATTGTGTTATTTGCTTAATGCTATGAATACTTGTCCGCCACAGCACTCAACTCTGAACTCCGGATTCTAAATGATTGAGATAACTAATTAACGTATGCAGGAAAAGTGAAATTGTAGTAAAATTGGCAACAGTGGACAGTGGCTAAATCATAACAACAACAGCAACGACAAAAGCGATTCTAATTTCAATTTTCGACAAATTGCTTGTTATGCTGAAATGGAACTAGTGTTTTTGTACAATTTCGGAGCGATTCTAAAAACGAAAACAGAAACCACACTCAAACAATCAGACAGACAATTAAATGAAAGTCACGCCGCTTTAACATTTTGCGGTCAGACGAGCGAAAGAAGGCGAGAGCTGCGCTGAAGGGGGTGTAAAGGGAATACAACATGCCTTGCCCCAAAACCTGACACACAGCCCGGCAAGCAGACAGACAGACAGACTATAGAGTGGAGTGGACTACACTCAGAAAAAGTTGTGGTCCTGAATTTAAAACCCTTTTTTTGCCGACTATTTATAAACTTGAATAAAGAATTCATTCGTTTCATTCGGACTACTATATCCTATAGCTAAAATTTAGAAACTGAATATGATATCAAATAATAAATGATATAAATAATGCTATTCGGGTGCACAATCTTTTCTGTCAGTGTCAGCTGGTTGGCAGCAGACTTGCAGCGAAATTAATTTGCAACACTGTGCGCTTTTAATCCACACATGATACAACACTCTGTAGACCCCACCCGCCCTTCCCTTCTGCCTATCCCCCCACCCCCCTCTACGCCCCTCGTCTATCGGCGTGTGCGATTGCAACGAAAATCAGAAAGCGGATTAAACGTATTCGTGAGAACTCGTCAACGATTTCGCACCTGTTTGACGGCCATACCCCCACAGCCCCTTCCCTGCTCATTCCCCCTCATGCCTCCTCGCTGCTGTTGTGTGTGGCAGAGTGGGCGTGGTCTGTGGGCATATAATGCCAATTAGAATTTCAAGTTCGCAGTCCGTTGAAGCCGCCGAGAGTGTAAATAGAGACAGAGGCACACAGAGAGAGAGAGAGAGAGAGAGAGATAAAGCGCACCTCGGGGCAACACACACACGCACACACACAACACGACATCAATGGAGAATCACCCTTAACCCCATTGCGATTTTTTTGCGCCAACGCAAATTGTTTATCGCCTTCAGGGCGCTTTATTAACTTTACGGCTGACCGAATCAAGAATGGGCGATATTCTGGAGGGTATACTGGAGGGTGTGTGTGTGTGTGTGTAAGTCTTTCAACACTTAAACCGACCTGAACGGAACGTCGAACCGAAATTGAGCCCACGGCTCTTTTTTGGCCAGGCACCTTTTAACGGACGCTCGATTTTCATCTGTTTCTCTTTTGTTGTTATCGAATACCCATTGAAAGTGGCTAAAGAGGGTAGCATGAAGTTGGACTTATACATAGTCGATCGGGCATGTGAACTCCCGATCTCAGAGCATATGAAATGTAGAACATAAGTTCGAGTTCGATCGAGTTTCTTTCGTTTTATCGATAACAGCCACTATCGATAAACATCGAATTCGGATTGCAATGAAATTCACAACTTTCTCACTTTTCACATCTCTCTATCTGTCTCTCTCATTCGTACTTGTTTTCAATTCGAATTGATATGGTTTGTCCGGTTAAACACGCACACACACACACACACACACACACACGCACATAAACGCACACATGCACACACACACACTACTTAAGCACATTGCTTTACGGCTTTTGACGGCTTCGAGGTGTATTTTTTTTTTCGTTTGTGGAACGCGGAAATGCACTCAAAATATTAAATGCTTCAGTTATTTGCAATTATTGTGCGCTGGCCTTGTGCTTAATTTATAATACGGCCGTGGGATTTCAGTTAACAGCCTGTCCAGCTGCTCTCTCTCTCCCTTGACCACGAGATCTGGGGGGAGGGAGCGAGGGGAGTCAGTTGGTAGCCCATTTTCAGCTGAAAATGCAGTCGTAATTAATATTTCAGCATTTCTGATTTTGGTGTCTTTAAAAGTTTTTGGCCTTTGGAAAAAAACTTCACAAATAAAACGAAATCAAACGAAGCAAGCTGAAATATACATATATATATAATTTGTGCAACTTGTTGTGCGTGTGTGTGTGTGAGTGGGTTAGTTAATTCAAATTCCTTGATTTTCTATGCTGAAACCAAGAGAGATGACGTCACAGCTCAATGCAAAAAATAAAAATAGGACAACTGGGGTCATGTGTCTAAGTCCATGTCATTACTCCCCTCTCTCTCTCTCTCTCTATCTCTCTTGCTCTGTTGATCCCCCACTTGCATCCTCCTCTGTCTCTTAGTGTTGGTATTGGTCTCTTTGTGTCCTTTCAATGCCCGCTGCTTGACTTCATAAATATGCCAAACGGACTCTATCAAAATACTTACTCGCTCTATCTCTTACTCTCTCTTTCTCGCTCTCTCTCTCTCTCTCTCTCTCTATATCGCCCTCTTTCTCTCTGTGAGGGGAGACAGATTGAGTGAAGAAAAGCGCCGCCAGTTGAACATAAACCAAGCGAGTAAATTGAGACACGACGGACACGTGAGTTTGATAGATTGAAGCATATGTATATAGAGAAAGCACACACACACACACGCACAAATGTCGACATGTGTGTATGTGTGTTTTGTGTTGTTGTGTGCGTATTTCATTAACGTCGCCTTTGAAAATCCATTCATTTATCAAAAGCAAACTTCAAACACGCAACACATATCTCTGTGTGTGTGCAAATGGGTGTGCCTGTATGTGCGTTTGCGTGTGTGTGTGTTTGTATGTCTTAGTGTGCGTCAGATACTGCAACAATTTGGCAAGGATGTGCTGCGGATCTGGTTGGGGGTAGTGGATGAATCGTAAAAGTCGTTGCGGCCAAAATGGGATCAATGAAGTATGCCTAGGAATCTGTCATTTATGACACATGACATACTTTACGAGGCAAACACCACACTGAATCACCCACACCCACACCCCACCACCCACACAACACAACCTCACCACACACACACACACCAGCGTTAAGAAATTTAAGATATCGCACAGCAAACGACCAAAATTGCAATCGAAAGTTTTGCACTCGACGACGACAGGTTCGACGCGACTTCTGCTTCAATCATAGTCTCAATCAGCTCGTAAGTCTCAAAGATGAATTCATAGCTCCTTCTGCTTCAATCATCGTCTTAATCAGCTCATGTTCATAATTTGTATACGTAATACCCATCGAATGCTTGCTGTATAACTTGAGATTGCTCTAAATAAGAAAGAGGCATGAATTTGACTCTGACACCGAAGCTATAGCTTCTTAATCCGTCCATCTGTCCATCCGTCCGTCATAGTAATGTTAAACAGAGCTCAATGATGTTGAGTACAGGATATATATCGGATATCGTATATATAAAGTAGACCCCTATGAATATTTTTATTCCTTACACAAATACTAACTATTTTCCCAGCTTCTCTTTTACTTTAGCATTTTCTTCTTTCTGCTCCTATCTACTATCTTGCTTCTCATTTTTTTTTAAGGATCAAATATTTTTTTTCGGTCACGCCCACATCCGCCCCCCAAAAAGCTGAAACGCAACAACTGCAATGTTCTCACTGGATCATTGGTTCATTGGAGCAAAATACAAGCTGCAATCACAAAATGATTGTTAGATGTTAACGATATCGATTACCGATTAACGATTAATATTCGTCCTAAAGCACTAGCTGTAAACAAAAGATGGCCTAGCAAAATGCACTTGTCATTTGGCCTTAACCAGCTAAAAACGCTTCTCTGTCTCTCTCTTTGGCTGTCTCTCGTTTGTTCTCTAAGGCAATCGAAAAATACTTAGCATCGCACGTCAAATGTCACTAAATAATGCAAAGAACCAATTACCAAAGGACCAAAACCGAAACCAAGTGATCCACTTGCAACTGTTGTTGTTGTTCTGCCTGACGCTGAAAAGTATGCCACATAAAATCGAAGTGCAAAGCAAAAGCAGCGAGCAAAAGCAGCAAGCAAAAGCAGCAAGCAAAATCGGCAAGCAGCAAGCAGCAAGCAAACGCATTAAAAGCAACTTAATAATTCAGATCGAAATCACCAATCAGCGCCGCTGACATGTTGACAAACGACGCCGCCAGCAGCATAAGAAAGGGCGCGTGGGGAAGGGGTGAGGGGGAGGGGGAGGGGGTGGTGAAGGCATTGAATGGGTGGTTGGGTGGCGCTGGGGCACGTGAATGGTGAACAAGAGATTTACATTTTGAAAATCGAATGGCGACATAAGCCACCGCAAAGCAAAAGACACGCAACCACAAAGCCATAATAAAATCCATGATAAACAAGATAAGCGAACACAACAAAATCTATATTTATATATATATAAATGTGTGTGTGTGTGTGTGCGAGTGTGTGCGAGTGTGCACATAAAGATATGCAAGAACAGCGCATACCCTTTTCATATAATTATACGTATATATTTTTACATTGCTATCGTTTATCGATTTGTATCGATATTCGCGAGACGAGGACAATTATATTAAATTATATTAAATTATATTCCAATATCATATTATATTTGAGGTCTCTACAAACTCGACTCTTGATCATGAATATATATATAATCTAAGTTTTATTATATTATTGTTAAATATATTTAATTTAAAAAATCTACTTTAATTGCATTTGAAATATTATGATTATAATAAGTGAAATAATTATTGAAGTTATAGTTGAGAGAGCTCAATTGGGGAATACCCCTAACACAGCTGGTAAATGCAAAGTTGGCTGATTGAGAATAGTTTGTTGACGTCTGGGAGTCAACAAAATCCCTGTCTATTAGCTGATCTCTAATATATATAATATCTCTGCATATTATTATATATATTATATATATTCCAGCTAAATTTGGTAAATGATGTCAAGCACAAATGAACATATTGAAGATCGACAATTTCAAATCGCTTGCAATCATTTTGATTTTACATATTATATAGATATATATATATTTATCTCTTTTTATTTGTTTTGTTTTTGTTGTGCTGTGGCAAGTTGTGAGGCTGCCTCTTCAAGTGGCAATGCCCGCTGCTATTAAGGGTATTCCCGCAAGTGAATCTCTTCTGGCAAGGAGTATATCTATTTCAGTTCCAACAACAGTTGCTGTTTTGGCACATCGGCTGGCAACCACTTCCAACATGCTGATACGAATACCAACCGTGCCCCCCTTCCCACACACACACTCACGCACACACACACACACACACACACACAGACAACCACCCCCTCATCCACCCGCCCTTTAGCTGATTCGACGGCTCATCTTCGTTCGTTTGTTGAACGTTGTCAACGTTGTCTTCGATGTCTTCGTTTGCAATCAATGAAAGATTTATGACAACACGCTCCATAGACGTATGTATGTATGTGCACACACACACACACACACACACACAGTAATTTTTTTTTTATGTCACATCATTATTTTTATTACGACGCTGCCGGCGGCAACAACAAAAACATCGACCCGTTATTTGAGAGTGATTAGTGACTAAAAATGACAACAATAATAATTGCATTGTGTGCGTGTGTGTGTGAGTGTGCGAGTGTGTGTGTGTGTGTCCGTCTGTGTGTGTGAGTGATGGTCATGGTTTCCAACGATGGCTGATATTCGATATGATTCACAAATAAGTACAAATATTTATTATTTTACTCGCACCGCGTACCTCGTAGTCGTCGTACACCCTGTTAGTGGGAAAGCACCCTCGAGCTCATTCGACTGGAGATCGATCAAAAACCAAAAAAAAAAAAAAAAAAGTCCGACCTATGCTTGTATTCGTAATATTGGTATCTGCAGATTTTTTATATAAAACATATACATTACTCAATAATAGAGTTGCTTGGGTTTGGTGCCCTTCATCGGCTCTGCATATTTTTGCGCAACTGGTTCATGGTTCAGATTGCAATGGAAAATTTGGAGCTGTGCAATTGAACCGGTTCGGTTCAGGCTCAAACCGGTTGACACTCATAACTAAGATTGAGATGGGCTTGGGTACGGTTCATTCAATTTTGCTAACGGTTCAAAATCGGTTAATTGTCATGGTCTCAACTGAAAGAGACGCTTTTCACACATTCTGTTGCTGTTGTTGTTGCTGATGTTGTTGCTGTTGTTGTTGCTGTTGTTGTTGCTGTTGTTGTTGCTGATGTTGTTGCTGTTACTTTTTTAAAACAATTTGTAACTCAACTTGGGAATTTTCCAAAATATTCATTCTCCCTCTCACTCTCTCTAGCGCTCTCTCTCTCTCTCTGTGTGTTCTCTGCTGCTGCTTCTAACTCACATTTGACGCTAACTGCATTTTGTAGACGACTTTTTAGCCATTCCCATGCCCCTTTAAATTTGCGTTGCATCCCCTTGGTCCCCTGCCCGTTTGTCACTGTAAGTGAAATCTTTCAGTGCGTGTAAAATGCCGTTGCTCGGTTTTTGGGTGCCACGCCCACACACTTGCTCATGCAACGCGCCCACCCGTCCAGCAGCATCAGCAGCAGCAGCAGCTAGTTGGACAACAATGAAATGCTTTTAGCATCGCAGCTCTCGCAGCGCCAAGCGAAAATTAAGTTAACAACACAGCAAGCAGCAGCAGCAGCAGCAGCAGCAGCAGCAAAGACAAAAACAAAACCAAAAACAAAAATACAAAAAAAAACGTAAAAAAATAAAGAAAGTTTAGTGCACTGTTTTTATTGAAAATTGAGTTAAAAAACAGAAAGTGTCAGACAAGAGAGTCGTTTTCGGCTTGTTGTATTTTTATTTGCCAACATGCTTTTCTCCTACGTCCTCCTCCTCTTCGTCTCCCTCTTCTACTGCAACTTCCTTGTTTTGCTATTGTTGTTGCGACCCCCCACCCACTCACCACTCCCCGCCCCTCCAAGCTACGGAAGTGCAATCACATAAAATCTGTAGTTCATTGTTAGCTTTGACTATAAATACACATTTTCAACTATTTCAAAAAAAATAAAAATGTATTCATATATACATACATATACATACATATATAAAAGAGAAAGTTATAATTTGAGTTTCTTTTTCAATAACATTTTGATATGTTTCGCTCAAGTAAATTAATTTCTTTTTCGGAATCCTTACCTCAATTTGTATAATTTACTTATCAGAATCGGAATCGGAATCGGATTCCAAATTCGTATCGGTTTGACAACCTGCTTATAACTGCTGTAACAGTGTAACAGTATTTTGGAGTATACTGAGGTATTGGAGGAGGGACTCTCCGTTACCCACATATTCATTTCAGGAGCGTCTCTATTTTCGAGCCGCAGTTTCAGAAGCCAGAACAAATTTTTGTTTGATTTTCATTTGAGCTGCTTTCATTTTTTAAGCGGTTCAAGTGCGCTATTTAAGATCGGCTTTTGGATATAGGGGAGGACATTTTGTAGGTCAACAATATCCAACAATATCTGATCAGAATTGTGCTCAATTTCCGTAACCATTTGTGAACCATAGTAAGCTGATTCTGTGGCTGTTGGAATACTGGCCAAATGGCTGCAGGCTTAACCAGATTTGTAAAATCGACAGTTGCGACAATTCCTAAATAAAAAAATTAAATTGTGTTGTGATTATTGCCTGTAAGTTATAAATGATGACACAAAGTAAAAAATAAAAATAAAAAAAAACCAAGCTTAAATATTTAGCAAAAATGCGACAAGTGCAAAAGTAATTAATATATAATCCATTTGAATTTGGCAACACGATTTTGGTCCACAATTCATCTGGAAATATTCTTTTAGCCGCCTCACTCATCTTTTGAGATGGAAATAAATTAGTTTTGCTAGCGATTCGCTCGAATCTCAGTCCAAGTTTGATCTATGCGTTCTAATTAAAAGAAATGTTGCCAGATTTGCTAAATGGCCAAAAGTCATTGGCCAAACAGGCAGCAAACTTGGCACAGCTGCCAAAATCAGCTGCTGGCAACGCAGGATAGATGCTGCGCCGGGTGGGTGGTGGGCGGAGCGAAAGAGAGGAGCCACTGCTAGCATAAAGGGGAAAAGGGAAAGGGGAAGTGCGAGGCTAAGTTCAAGCTCGAAGGTGCTCAAGGAATTCAATTCAAAAGTTGTCAACACACGCACAGACCGAGAGAGAATGAGAGAGAGAGAGAGAGAATTAGAGAGAGACTCTGGCAAATCAGCGCAGAGATCACACAGACAGCTAACACACACATGTGTGTGTGTGTGTGTGTGAGCATACAATTTATAAATTATTGAATCTATGAGAAAATGAGCATCACGTACGCGACAACGAAGCGGGACAGGACGAACTATTTAGTAGATACATTTACGCAGATACAGATATAGCCATAGCTATAGCTATATATGTAGATATAGATATAGATATAAATATAGATACAGATATAGATAAAGATATAGATGCATATACAGATTTAAAGACAAACGCAAAAAACGAACAGTTATCAACAAAAAAGCGATTTGTCTGCGAATGTATGTGTGTGTGTGTGGGTGGGTGTGTGTGAGTGTGTGGGTGGGTGTGAGTGTGTGCGAGTGTGTGGGTGTGCGTGTGTGCGTACGTCAGAATATGCACAGAATTTCATTATGCTGCCTGGCGTTCGTCGTTGCGTTTTGAATACCCTGTTCCCATTAAAAATGTGTAAAAGGGGTATACGCAAATTGTCTACAATCATATATCTGTATATATAGAAATATATTACGATCAATTACGATTACGATAAATTACATATATTTTTCACTCTTCAAGAACTTGACTTAAAAACTTAAATAAACCTTTCGCTAAGTAAGAGAAGTAGAAGAAGAAGCGCTGCTTTTGCAGGGTATTTTACTTTTGACTCTGCATCACTCTGACTTGTAATAAATAAGTAAATTGGTATTCTCAGTCTGTCTGTGTATATGTTTTTTTTTTTGTTTGTTGGTTTGTTTGTTTGTTAAAGTTTGTTCATCTATTTCGTCGCGTTCGACGTGCTCGACATTATTGGCGGCTTCGCTGTTTGCTGCTTGCTGGTTGCTGGTTGGGAGTACTCCTAAGCATACCCTATTCACGATGCGGATGCCATTGGCTGAGTGGATGGGCGAAGGGTGGGGGGCCTGAACGCTTCAGGCGCCCCACTCACTATCTTAAGCATAGTTTGAACGGAGTCTCTTGCCAAGCAGCAGTAACGGTGCCAACTAGAAAACTTTTCTAATAATTCCTTTGATGAATTTCTTTTCCACAACACAGCACAAAAAAAAAAAGGCTAAACAAAAATGGAGCTTAAGAAAATCAAATAAGTGCTTTTAGCAGCTTCTGCAATTAATACACAGCGCGAATATATGTTGCACTTGAACAAATTTTCAATTGAGCCATTTGTATGTACGGGAATAAAATAAATATTTCCTTCCAAATCGCGCAGATCGAGCAAACATCCACAGACAATGCAAATAATTTAGGTAAAGGATGCTCAGAAAACTCAGAAAACAGGAACATGGAGTTCCATCAGTTGGACCTCTGAATATGATAAGGATAAGGTACATTAGATATAAAGTTAGTAGTGGAATTGGTATATGGAAGAAACTAACTTTTTGCTCTATTAGCTGCAAAAGAGAAAAAAAAAACGAGTGTGGCAACAAAGTCGACTTGCATTTATATTGACAACTGCCAAGGATCTTGTGCAAATTGCAGCCTACAGCGAAGAAGGCAGTCAGTTTAGCAACGCGAGCGACGAGCAATATAAAAGGTGATCTAGCAACCAAATAGCGATGGTAATCAGAAGGATCACTTGAACGATATTTCAGATTTCACAACCTGGCCAATTACCGTGAGAACCAGGAAGGAAGCTTAAAAAAGTGAGTTAACAATATGACAATCTCAATGATGGCACCGGAGTATAATTGTCAGCAATCAGCACCAAAGAATAATTGATTAGGCTTAAAAAAGGAATGGCAGTTCTACAATTAAGTCAAGTACATATTTTATACATATTAGGGAGTATGGAAATAAAATATAATATCATAAACATAATCAGCAATTGAGAGCTTAACAGTCATTCATTTTGGCAGTATTTATCCAGATTAGCTGTTAACATAATAATAAACATAAGAATATGCAATAAATAAAGTCATAATCAGTCTTTATATATATATACATATATATATTTGCTCAACCATGTTGTTTAAGCTTTTGACTAGCCGCCTTGGGGACTTATGTTTTGGGAGAGAAGACGGGCATGCAAAGATTAAGTTGCGTGTCCAACAGCGGCACTTTTGGCGCGTATGCAATGAAAATGAAAATGGAAATGGAAATGGAAATTGACAAGTGGACACAACAAAAAGCAGAAGCAGGAAGAAGCAGCAGCAGCAGCAGCAGCAGCGAAGATAAGCGACGACGACGTGCAGCAGCCAGCAACCAAGGAAAACGCATTCATATGTGAAATGGAAAAAATTATAATCCAAATAAGAGAATGCAAACCGAACGGGACAGCAAGCTCACTGTCAGGGGGGGGGGGGGGGGGGATGTGGGAGTGGGTGGGAGGTGGATTGGTGTTGCGGCTAAGTGGAATCGATGACGGATATGTGTTGATGGCTCAGCAGTCGCCAGCCAGTCAGTCAGCCAAACGAACCAACGAACCAACGAACGAACGAACGAACCAAGCCAGAGATTGTTCGCTGGCTACTTCTGTAACCAATTTTTTGAAAATTTCTTAAAATTCAATAAATATTTATGAGTTGATAATGCTTAAGCGAACCATACACACACATACACACACACACAGAGAGACAGCTGACACGCTTGCGTGGCTGAATTAAATAGATTACGTATACGAGCTGTGGTACAAGTAAAGGGGGACGAGCCCTAAGGACGACGGCTTAAAGACGCACGCAGACAGCACATAGCCCGGACCAATGTGTGTGTGTGTGTGTGTGTGTGTGTGTGCGTTGTATTTAAGTAATGCGCATAATTCATATATATTTATTGCGCTTGCTCACAATAAACAGGTGAAGGACACATTGAAATATCTAGCATCGAATTTTCAAAATCCAATTCAAACTCAAAACATATTTGTGAGTCGCGCCAAATAAACGAAAGCCAATATTAAAAAACTCATTTTCCCTTTTTTTAATTTTATTTTGGGAAAATCTCTTTTATTGGTATTTTAATTTTTCGACTGATTTTGCATTCGTTGCTTGCAACACTTATTTTATTTAATTAAATTCCAGTGCGACTATAAAATTCGTTTGACTTTCGATTTCACCAATTCTATATTTCCAGATGCCTGCAGAATATTTCTTTATGTGTGGTATCTGATAAATGATGAATAGCATGGCGTGCGCACAAAAGTACCCTTTGAAAATAGACAAAAGCTCAAATGGAGCGTGGAAGAGAGCTAAACATAAGCAAAGCAACAGAAAGCCAATTTGCTAAGTAACTGTAACTGGAGCTATACACATATGATAATATGATAAATACATAATATAATGGAAACAAAAGGTTTGAATAAATATGCTGGTTTTATTCAAATTTCATTAAACTTGCGTGAAAATATGTACAAAGAGAGAGACGTCAATTTTAGAATATATGCATAGAGTTCACTAATATCGATAAACATCGATTACCGATAGCAAGCAGAAGCACACAGCTTTACAAATAGATCACTCTTATCGGATAAGTATATATACATGAGAATTTCTTACGGATAGTTAAAGGGTATTCACCGAGTCGAGCACTTTCGGCTCCTTTTTCACTGGGGTAATTATAAAACTACCTTTGACCCTGTGCGCGATTCGAGTACGACTAAACTGCTCTTTGGCATTTTAATCGCATTAAATGCTGCTCACATTACTGCTGCTCCTACAATTGCACCTCAAATTATATATACAGATATACATATATATATATATATATATATATATATATATATTTACATAGAACGCCCAATTGCAAAATTAACTTGTTGATGTGATGATGCGGTACAAATGGCTGTGGAGGGAGCTGGTATTGGATTTGGAGAGGATTGGTGAGAGTTGAGGGAGTTGAGGAAGTTGAGGGAGTTGAGGGAGTTGAGTGTTACCCATTTGGATGGCAGCTCGAAAGTCGTTACGTGTTCGAATCTTATTAGCGGTTTATAATTACAATTGTATACAGGCCAATTATGTTACGAGACAAAGCGATTGGCGACCTCACACACACGACACACACACACACGCACACACACATAGATGAGTCTGCTGCTAATTAACCAACGCCACAACTGGCCGTTAAGTGCTGCTGCATGTGTGTGTGTGTGTGTGGGTGTTGTAAGTGGCTTGATAATGATGTTCATTTCGTAAGCAAATCACATAAAACAAACAGACAAGCAGAGAGTGAGAGGGGGGTCTATGGGAGTTGGAGGGAGGAAGGGTGGTAAAGTGGGGCGGCGAGATGTATTTATGCAAATGTAGATTGCAACTTATGCATATGCGTTTGTTGCATAAGGGAATGCACAGCTAACTAAGCAGCAAGATCTTAAGAAACCACCCACCAATCATACCTACCCTTCCACCCACCCACCACTCCGAAAACCAACCACTCTGCTCAAGGATGCGGCATGCCGCCAATCTCTGTTCCCGACGCACAGAGTGTTGTACACTCGACAAACGAAATGCCTTTCAAATAAAAATTAGGTGCGATCATTTTGAACTAAAACGAAATCGAAAATCGATTAAAATTCAAAAAACAAATCGGTGCCTAAATTCAATATTTTGTTTTGACATCCAGGAACCGAAACGTATTTTCTAGAGCAGAGACAGCAGCATCGGAAAGAACTGAATACCGTACAGTAATTTTCATTCATAATCCTTACCGGAGCCCTAACAGCTTACAGGTTATCGGAACCGAAACCGGAACCGTTTCGATTTGACACTCTGATACAAATTTATTTGGCAATGGTTGATAATGATAACAAAAAAAGTGGCAATTTCTAGCACACAGAATTCGGCAAGTGTGCTGACATAGTTATTTCTGAGAGTGTAGAAGCATTTGGGGGCGATCGGGGGTGGGAGGTGTTAGCAGGAGAAGGCAGCAAGAAGGGGTCAACACTTGACTGCCGATAGACCAAAGTGTGTGACTTGTAATTGAATCCACGTCTGTGCTGCGTCTGTAGTTGATAATTTCATTTTAGGCCCCCGCACTTTGAATACAAATTACAGCAGTGAATGCAGTGCAATGAAAAGGCACGTGCCACGAGGCAGCAGCAACCGCAGCAACAACAGCAGCAGCAACAAGCTGATAACCCCAACCCCAAATTCTAAGTCCCAAACCTAAGCACAACCAACTAACCCCAATGCACCAGACCCAATTTCAAAAGGCCTGCACAATTATATATATATATTTATATCTATTCTATATATTTTCGTGATAAAGTTCTGAATTAGTGTACAACATTCATGCTTGACAAAGCTTAAGAGAAAGACGTTTTTCGAAATTCTGGAATCCAACGTTTCCCTTCTTATACATTAATTTATAATGGATATTTCTATTTCTTAAAATCGAATATTATTTAATCATGATTTCGCTATTGATCTTGAAGATTACAGTTACTTACTGAAGTAAGAAACTGAATATTCAAACTAAGCTCAACATTTTTTGGATATGTCTTCAAATGAGAACGAAGAAACAAATTGAAATCCACATAACAGATATTCACGCCATGAATAACAAGCTCTGGTTGGTTGAATTTCGGAAATATGTGTATATAATTTATTTAATGATATAATTTATAGAATTTAATTCTCGAATTTCAGCTATATGCTTCAGATATTATTATATTATTGCGTGGCATTTGGATTAACAGCGTTTAGCAGATGTGAGCAGTCAAAATACTTTCCGAATTGAGAAAATGTGAACTCGATGAGCATAACTGTTATACAGACAGCTATAAAGCACGCTGTCCTATTCTCTTAAGCGTTCCGATTTGCGCCTGCGTCGAATGCGAAGAGTGAATAACTGTTAACTGGCAAATAGGCAAAGGATATTGGTTGTGTGTTAACAGGAAAATGATGCTAATCAAATGCAATGCTCTCTCTCTCTCTCTCATTGTCTCTTTCTGCCTCTCTGCTGTGATGCTCTTATACGCGGTTTGTGTCTCGGCTAAGCAAGTGAAATATATTTACAAGGAGTAAACAGCTGTTTAAGTGGCGGGAAACCACAAAGAACTCCACTTGAGGAAAATGCTTAAATGTGCAGTAACACATTTTAAATAATTATGAATAAAACACATTTATAGCAGACTCCGATTGGTTATACGTACAACAACTGTTATACGTACAGCAACTGTTATACATATCCTTTACAGTTAGTGAGCGCCAAGAGCGAGTCTATCACTCTCTCCTCTCTCTCGCTGTTAACTTCTACCCCTAACAGCAGACTGTTACATAATTGCCAACTGTTAACTGTCATACTGAAGCATTTACAGAACATGTGTGTTTTTTTTGTGGTGAACTGCGCCAAAGGACCGAAGATGGGCAATAATAAGCCAAGAAGCAAAGTCATTGATGGAATCCAATTAACTTTCAAAATGTGGCAGCAACCAAATTTCCAATAAACACTTTTTGTAAAACGAGCTACAAAAATTGGAAAGAATTAAAAAGAAAATACAATCAAATGTTTACATTTATTTGTGTAATAATTTATATATTTAAATATTTTATATCGAACAAAAAAAAAGACAACTATTATAAATAAAATAGAGAAAGTAAATAAAATAAATAGTATTTCAAATCGAACAAAAAAATCTACAAAATTATGGCACAATCACAAAAATTATATTATATAAAGCAGAAAAATAATTCAATTAAAAAACATTCCAAATATCGGGCTATGATGAATGCATGAGACATATTTCTAAATGGTTATAATGACTTGTAATCCCTGATGGCTGATGAAAAAGCAAAAAGAAAACAGCCAAAACTTGTTGAATAACTGCGAGAGTACTTCAGACCCATAAGCACACCCTCAGCCTCACCCTCACCGTCACCCTCAGCCACAACCTCAGCCTCAACTTACCTTACCCAAAAATGTCGCTTAGAAATTCAATATCTATGTGCCAGTTTGTGGAGAGTGTGTGTGCGTGTGTGTGTGTGGCAATTGCCTCGACTGCCTGCAAAAGCAGGCATAATTAGTTTACACCCAGATTTGAACTTTTCGTCGCCTCTCTGCCTATATGCAAAAGACTCCTGTTGCAGTGTCACTAAAATGCATGCATCTGCAAGTCTGTGGGCCTATTAGTCTTGGCAGAGTAATCACATTGCTTCGATTTGATACTTAAGCTTAAGCTGCAACTTGAATTCTTAATGCAAATTCTCCTTAAAAATATAATACTTTACTAATTCAGACAAATTATGCGCCCAGAAATTTAAATCGAAATTTAAGGACTCGACTGGTTCGAAAATAATAACGTTAATTTAATGGGGAGGGTATTACAATTTGGATGTCTCCGATCCACAAAGTAATCTATATAAGCCTTAGTTGAAGAAACTTGGAATATATCGCTTAGTTGTGGCATCGGGATTCTGTCTTCTGGTTGTGGAGAGTATCTGAATAATGCTGATTCAAAGTTCTACAAATATCAAAATTCGTTTTATATGCATAGATATGCATAGGCAACATAATACGAGTAGTGCTGTTGGAAAATATGAAACTGGTCAATAAGAATCTATGAATTCTGTCTCGTGTCCTTTTTTGTTCTCTCAGTAATTTTCATTTAAGTAAGAACAACATTAGCCAAGTTTAGCAACAAAGGAATTAAGAATTAAGGACTTAGAAATGATTGATCAAAATAATAGTTTCAATAAAATCAAGAATGCTTTGCATATATCAAAATTGATTGGGAATATTGTGGACTTTTTATAGTCATTTTTGACAGATATGTCATTCCAATAGTCAAATAGTTTTGGTTCCCAGCTTATCCTTAGTGCTTCTGGGCTTGCTTTGCCATTCAAATCTTAATTGACTTTATATCAATATATCAGAAATATTAATATTCAGTTTTTGGGAGCATTTCTTTGGAATAGATGGCATTGTTTCTGCACGCATTATGTTTATTTTGATATGTATTTCTTTGAGCCAGCCGTAGGGTAGCTGCAGTCGATCACAAATGTGCTCAAATTGAATTTGGCAATCGACAAAGAAATTATTTGTAGTTTTCAGAGTTTTAAAGGGGTTTTTCGTTGCCTCTTATGCTGCTTTGCTTTGCTTTCGTTTCAGTTCGTTTTGTGGTTTGCTTCGAGCCTGCTTTCCTTCTAGGCTGCTTTCCTTCTAGGCTGGCATTTCATCTGAGATTTATTAGGCTCAATAATAATTGTAAAGAATGTGCACAGACACAAGACAGACTGCTCACGTATTTGGCTTATTCCGGCAGTTGATGTTATAAATCATTCATCTGCATTTACTCACAGTCCACACCGTTCCCCCCACCCACTGTCTCTCTCTCTCTCTCTCTCTCTCTCTCTCTCTCTCTCTGTCTCTCTATCCGCTATATTCGTTATTGATGTACACATTAAGAAAAGTGCTAAAATATTAAAGCTAATTGTATGTAAGATATGATTTTTATTCACAACGCCAGCGTTTGTGTGTGAATGTGTGTGTGTGTAGATGTGTGTAGATGTGTGTGTGTGTGTGTGCATATGTCTGTGTGTATCAGAATATGGGTGCTTGGGAAAAATCAAAATTTTACACTTCGCTACACATTCCCAAAGGCTGCACAAAGTTACGCGCACAAAGTTGACTACACGCAGCGAAAAATTTGGCTACAAAATCAAAATCCTAAGAAAGAATATGTTTAAATTCTTCTTCTTCTTTTAGAAGATATTGCTTAATTACCTGAGTTACTTCAAATAAAAAGCACAATATTTTCATACTTGATTCCAGCTGATTTGGATGCACTTTAAAATGAGCTTAGCATCGATTTCAGAACTTGAGCACTTCAAATAAGCAGCCAATATTTGTCTACAAGTTCTTGAATTAAGAAACTTAAGATTTAAATTGCTTAGAAGTGGAAACAAGCGCCCTTGACTTAAGCCGATAAAGTCTAACATCAAGCAGCTTGCGGTCTTACACAAAACATTCTGAAAATAAGAATTTCAATCGATGGAATTGAATAAAAAAAGTTTTCAATATTTTTGTTGAGTGTGCTTATGTGAGACGGAGAGTGTGTGTGCGAGTGTGTGTATCTATGTGTGCTTAAGTGCGTGTTTATGGCGCAATAAAACAGACCCTAACAGGCGCTGCACACACACACACACACACACATGTATACACTGACTGCAACCAAATGAAGCAACCAAAAAATGAGAAACCGAAGCCAAAAGCGAACACGGATTCACACACACCCACACACTCACCCACACACACTCACCCACGCACACACTCGAAAAGAGCCAAAAAGAGCAGCATGTCTGTCTGGCAATCTGTCTGTCTGGCAATCTGGCAGCGTCTGGTAGTCTGGCAGAGGCTGGCAACCAGCATCTTTGGCTGAGTCTTTCCGCTTGTCTGCGGCGCATTTATGACTTCCATACACACACACACAGGCTTTGGCTGCATTGCCTTTATATAGGCGCTTAGACATATGTCTTATCACACACTTACACACACACACACTCACACTCAGTCGCCTTAAACCGGTCTGCTGTCAAATGCCGTACTAAACCGATAATCCAATCATAAGTTATAGTCAAATGAGTTTGCTCTTCAATAAATGTTCGCCTATATCTTATTTTTTGATGCCCTTTCCAGCGAAATGCGTATTTTTAATTGTGCACACAATTTGCGACAAATGCACAAAGCAAATACTATTGTTTAATTATAATAAAAATCGTTTTTTTTTTAACTCTTTTAATAATTGCAATTTGTTTTTGAATTTTTAGTAACTGAAGTGCGAATAAAAGTAACAAGCAAAGACCAGCTAAATGTTTGCTTCAAGAGCATGGAAGTGAAATGATGGCCTGCATTGAGTTTGGTCAATCCCAGACTAAATTCCAATAGAAAACTTTTGGGCAATCAGGAGTATCTAGCTGCGAAATTAGCCACAGAGTACTTTGTGTGGCTTACCAAGAAAAAGTTGGAAAATTTGGGAGTCGCCCAACTTCAGTGTCAAAAATCGACGTAATATTATATATATTATTATAATATATTATAAATAATATTTTTAATGATATTATGGAGTGCGTCAATCAGCTCTAACTAAGCAACACTTATCTTAGCATAAAATCGGGAAGCTTATATCTTTCATTATTTTAAAGCCAGACTTAGGAAACATGCAAGATAGCTTACTAGAAACCGTCTGCCAAGTTTGGTAGCAACATTCCTTGACCACACCCACTGCGCCCCCCTTTAAGGCAGCACTATGAATATGAATATCGAGTCGCTGTCATTATCAACTTTGAGTGCAAGGTTTGTTGCTAGAAGCCAAACTATGATTACGAAGAAGCGCTAAAACGAATCCAATTAGCCAGTTAGTTGCTAAAGCTGGCAGCTACTCAAATTTAACGCACTTGCAACCTGCAGCGTGCAACACCTGGAATTCAAAACGAGCCAACGCAAATGACTGCAATTTGCACTTGGTATACGGCATATAGCTGAAAACAGAGAGCTGAAAACTGAAAACTGAAAGCAGATAGCAAAAACCATTTGCCCGATAAACGGAGCTCAACTTGTGCGAGTGCAAATGCAACAATCATCGCTGCATATGCAACACCATTTTACTATAGCCCCCATCCCCCCGCCATAACGCCTCCACCACCCCCTACAATGGCCATAATGGGAATCGAGGCAATTCTGCTGAAATACGTCAAACGTGAACCGAACTGATCTCTGTTGCAGACCTGCATTATATGAGATGTTTTCCGAACAAAGGTACACTGCAAATATAGAAGAATATACAAAATCAAGACAATATATTTTTGAGCTGCAAAAATCTGGGACAGAGTATATATTATTCATATATATTATTCAATTGAGTCAGTTTTTTTTATTTAGGTTGATCCTTGATTTGTTGAGATTGTAGATTTCAATTTGTGGTTAAAATTCGATTATTTCAAAAAGTATTTAAATTACTCAAATTACTTTGAGCATTTTGAGCATTTGTTGTGCATAGTTGAAATAATTCAATCTTCCAGAATCTGTTCTGGACTCTATTCACTCCACTCGGCCAGAATCGAATTCATCCGACTTGTTGCAACTAAATCTGAATCCGTCGTCCTGCTGCAGGTTGTAAATGTGTCGATGCTAACCGGATTGGGTTCCTATATATCAAAATTTCAGATCGTACAATAGAGCCGCAGAATTTTGGTATCTGCTGTACAGAAGCATTCAAAAATTCTATAAATCAATTCGAAGAAATTATCATAATTTAATGAGCACTTCTGAGCACTTGTTGTGCCTATAGATACATGTGAGTGTGTGTGTGTATATGTATGTGTCTATAGATGGACTGAAGTACTAATTAGCTCGGGGTTACGCTTCCAACTAATGCCACAACATTTTTGTTGTTGTTGTGTTCTTGAGATTGCCTGCTCCAGAGGCCAATTTAACCAACTGGCCAACATTTTGCGCAGCAAAATTTCATAAACGTGGAAAATAAGCAAACGCATAAATATATGTATGTGCATGTGTGTGATAATATCTATAAGGGTGTATCCTGTGGGGGTGCGTGCCTGTTTGTGTGTGCGTGTGTGTATGTGGGGGGTGGGGGTGGCTGGCTTTTATTGAAAAACGTAATAAGCCCATGCCGCAGTCAACGTACATATGTCGCGGGTTTCCTTTTGTATTGTCATTGGCGTCGATGTCCTTGTTGTAGTCCTTGTTCTCCTTGTTGTTGTTCTCGTTCTCGTTCTCGTTGTTTTCGTTGTTGTTCAGCTCGGTGTCATTTTATGTGTATGTTGCCCTTATGCGTGTGTGTATGTAACAACTATTAGAAAAGAGCAGCAGCAGCAGCACACTCAGAAAAACAATCGTCCTAAAAGCCCAGCCGCTCCCTGTTATTTAGACAGTATATGTCTGAAACGTATGATTTTCTCCTTTCCAAAAATCAGCATTTCATGTTCGTAATTCCAGTTTCGAGATTTCTACAAATTGAACAAAAATATGTCTAGTTTCCAGGATGGTTTTTAGTTTTTACATTGACTATTTGCTGCACAAACATTTAGAGCTTATTAATTTTTTTTGAAATTTATTTTTTCTTTTATTTATTTATAAATTATTATTATTATTTATTGTCTTCATATTTAAGTCGTTTTTATACATTTGTATTTTCGCTGAGTGCAGGAGCAACAAGCAGCAACAGGATTGCTGCCTACCCAGCTCTGTCCGCCCTCTCCAAATTCTGCTTCTTCTACCGCTTTTTTCTGCTTTTGGTCTGACTTTTGAAGCTTGGCCCACACACACACACACACATACACACATACGCACACACGAATCGGTGGCTGGCTTTTTATTTTTTTTATATTTTTGGACTCTTGCCTTGCAAACGTTTATGATGTCCTGCAATTGTTCCTTTTAGCAACGTGCGTGTGTTTGTGTGTGCTGGGTGTGTCTGTGTGTGTGTGTGTGTGTGTGTGTGTGCATGTGTGCACTGTTCTTTTGTTACAACGATTTTTGCGCAATTTCTTTTGTGCCTGGTGCTTTGTGCGGTGCTGCGGCTCTGCCGTCATAACTATCGCTCTTTTGCTGTTGTTCAGGACGACAAGGACAACGACGATGTGGACGTGGCTGCTGCTGCTGCTGCTGAGCACATGCAATTAGTGCCAAATGTTTCCATATTTTTGCACACACACTCACACACACACACACACATGGACACAGCAATGTCCAGTGCACAGTTGACCACAGCATTTCGAGCAGAGCGTGCATGAGCATTCACTGACAAAACATCGCACGCCCTGACATCACATCCCCCGCCCCTGCCCCTGCCCCTGACCATCCCCATCGAACGCGCCTCCCACACCAATCACCCGCCTGTTGCAACCCTGTTGCACCCGCAACCGCAGCAATCGTCCAATGGCTCGACGGTGGCAGCAGCAAAAAAAAATAATAAAAATGAGCAACATTTTCCGTTTCATTGTTGCCACACGCTGCAGCAACATCAGCAGTAGCAGCAGCAACAACTACAACAACAACAACAACAACAACAACATCAACGAACAGTTCCACATACTCACAAAGCTTAAATTCTCTCCAAGAAAAAGTGTACACGAAATTTACTTAAGATCCCAAATCGCCCCAAGATTATTTCAAATCGCGTCTTTAGTTTTCAAATCTTTATTCACTTAAATTAAATTAAGATACAAATAGTACAAATAGTGAAAATATAAATTAGTTTACCGTAGCATATGGTTCTATGCCTAAATCTAATTAATGTAGGATGCATTCTTCACCGTATTAAGGAGTTTATTTAGTTTTAGGCTTATTTCTATACCGTGTCCTTAAGAAATTTACTTAGTTATTCCTAGCTTATTTTGAATATTGCTAGCTACGTATAGAAATAGAATTATGCACATTGCATATCAGTCGCGATAAGAATCGATATCTCGATAAGTTTTAGAGATGCTTAACTTAAAATCGTTGACGTTACTATTATCAAACATCTCAAGGCCTTCATTATCTCAAGTCTCTCCAGAATGTAGATAGAAAGCCTTGCACATATGGCATAAAGTTATCGATAATTCCGCCCCTTTCATTTGTCACAAACTGTCTGCGATAGCTGAGATGCTCCTTTTTGACCCCTTTTATTTGGCCACTGGTGTCCGGATGGAAAGTGGCCAAAGTGCCCGGCTGGCTGCTTGCTGCGTAAGCGGCCATAACATTCTGCACATATTCTTGGTGTGTGTTCGTGTATGGTTAATTATACATTTTGCATACACACACGCACACATACATGCATATACATATATACATTTATATATATTGTGTGAGTGTGTGTGCACATATCCGATTTCGTATGACCAACCGTCGATAACAATATGCGTTCGAAATATTTTTCTTCGTGATTTTTTTTTTTTTGTTTTTTTTTTGTTGCGCATTTAGTGAGTGCGGGAACGAGGGGGCTGTGGGGATGTACACAGGGGGTTCCTTTTGTTATATCCATCGTTCACATCATAATTTCGCAGCTATTTTTAGGCTTTTTACCGCAGGAAGTGTGCGTGACGCTTGTCCTTACAATGGATCCCCGGAACCTGTGCTCTGGCCCAGTTATCTATTGTTAAGCATTCCCACACACACACAGATTTGCGCGTGTGTGGATAGAGTGTTTACTTGTGCCAGAAACTTGAAGCTATAACGAGCACTTGTTCGCTTTCTGTCACACTCCATGGTCTCATTAGTTGGCCTCGACATCAAAAGCAAATCAACAACAAAGTCGGATTGTGCCAAGTAAACATATATAAAGAGATTAGCAACAGGTTGTCTTGTTTAAGCAATGACTTTCAGATTAATTCAAGGATATTCTTTCATCTTGCTTTCTTGCTCTGAAAACATATCGTAAATTTTATTGTCAAGGCAATCACAAAACGTTGACAAGGCTGAAAATAATTAAATCTCGTCTGTCTTCCTGTCTATCTGTATGAACAAGTCGATCTCATAGTTTATAAGAGCTAGACGGAAATTTGTACTATACATAAGTGCTCGTTTACGATGCGCAGATCAAGTCTCGTTTCGCAAATATCGATAGAAATCGATTTCCGATAGCAATGTATATATAATATACCCTGACCTGTTGCTATTTAACTCTATGTTTTTCATTTCAGATTGTAGAAGAAAATTCGTTATCCAAGGCAAGGCTGCTATGCATTTAGCCGAGACAAGCTGTTAGACGAGCTCTTAACTTATTTTCAACTTTAGCTTATCTCTTTCTGCCTATCGGCATTCGCCTTCTTCTTCTGTTTTCCTTTGCAATCTATTTTGCATAATTTTCTCACACATAACACTTTCTTTACTCTTTCTCCGTACCTTTCACACTTATCTTTGAACGTGCTTTTCTTCCCCTTCTTGTTCTTCTTTTCGTTCATCTTCTTCATCTTCTCGCTGCTATTGTTATTTGTTGCTGGCTTACGCTCATTATTTATGGATGCTGAGGCGATTCTTCAATTTGTTTGTTTGCAGTGACGCCTTAGCAGTAGGCCTTATTAGTCGAAGATTGCGTGTAACCCAGCTATCTCTCCCCCTCCGCACTCTTTCTATGCGCAACTGCAGTCATCCGTCCCTCCCTCCCCCCAGTACGTCCTTTCCCTTCACCCATTCACAGGCCCAACCCCCGCGCTTGAGCGTTTAGTCTGCTGCATCATTTATCATGTGAAATACGCCAGACACAACAGCCAATGAGACCAGCCCCAAGGACTGGCCGTGGCAGCAACACCCGTAGAAGCGAATCCTTGCCCTCGATCTGTGTCTAACTCATCTACACTTAAAAAAAAATAATAATAAAAGTGATTCACTTAATTTTTCATTTTTAATTAACTGGCATCTTATTATCGCAATTCCAGTTAGTCATTCCTTACTATAAGAGCGATTAGCTTAAAATAAGCAAAATGATTGTGTTTTTTCAGTGTAGGCATATGCAGACCGACAGCTGTATTCGATGTTTGGCCTGGCCGTGGCAATGGCCCTGCTACCAATGCTGCTACTGCTGCTGCTGCTGGTCTTGCACCCTGCCACTTGTATCCGGCGTCCTGCCTTGTGTGTTGCTGGCTTTGGCTTTGGCCCCATAAAAACAAGTGCAAATGCAATTTGAAAACAACATTGCAGCAGCAGGACGGGGCAGCAGCAGAAGCCTGCGGGGTGAGCAGGAGAGCAGATGCGGGGCAACTTGTTAGCTGGCCATGGGCTTAACGGTATTTGGTAATTAATAGGCCATATAATGTACGATATGACTGTGTCTGCGTGTGTGTGTCTGCCCGCCACTCCATCTCTCTCTCTCACTCCTTCTCACTCTCTCTCTCTCTCTCTTTCTCTGTGTGTGTGCGAGGGGTTTTTATGATTTAAATTGTGCGACTGGAAATACAATAATAACTCCGGGCACTTGGCAAACAAATAAATTAATTGAGCTGCGTGAATGGAGCGCTTCCCCTCTCTCGCTCTCTCTTTCTCTCTCTCTCTCTCTCTCTCTCTCTCTCTCTCTCTTTCGCTCTATTCATGGCAAACAAATGTGAAAGAAATATGAAGTGATAGAAATTCAAACCATAGCTACACACACACACACGCACACACACAACGCTCAGTCATACAATCGACCCGCATGCATTGAGCAAATTTAATTGAACGACCGCAGCAGGCAGTGAGTAGTTGGCATCTGAGGCGGGGGGAAGGGTCAACTGCCAAAGGATCAGACAACTATTAGCAGCAAGTGTGAGTGTGTGTGTGTGGGTGTGTGTGTGGATAGGGTAACTATTAGCCAGTGTGGATAAGTGTGTTATATGCTGTGCAAAGTTATTGCAAAAATCCAACAAATATATTTGTCGTATTTTCAAATGCAGCTGTTGCAAATTTATTTGTTGCCGATGCTGTTTTTAGTGCTTACGTCGTGCCACATCCATAAGTCAGCTAAATAAATTATTATACTAACCATAAATATATTTATATTTTATTTATACACATACACAATCCAGTCAAGCCACAAATGCCAAAGCTTGCTGACAATAAGGAATGTGTCCTTCACCATGATAAGGTATTTCCTCATCTTGAGGTTGGGGCAACTAAAAATTGGCATCAAAGGCACGATTTGAATAGACTGCATTGATTTTTGTCATAGCCAACAACTAACTCAGGTGGAAAACTTGTGGCTTATCATGAAGTCTGCGAATTGAGTCACAAACTTATTAGCCCCTGAGAATACAAATAAATAGTATTTATATATATCTATATATATATTTGTATTTTTTTCAATCAAAATTGTTGTTGTTGTTGTTGTAGAAACCAGCTGAAAATAAGACAAATGTTTCTCTACTCATTTTTATCAATTTATTTGATTCGCATGCAGTTTTTCAGAATATGTCAAATTGTGCAGATATATTTTGAAATCATTGTGATTTAAATTGAAATTGAAATTTAATTGTCAGCTTATGCGAACACATTTTGATATGCTTCACTTAATGATTTAATTATCATAAATATTCATTTGTATTATTTATTCAACCAGAGCAATTATTTTATTTCTTGCAAATAAGTCTTTGCACGAATTCAATTTCACAGTCAGTAACGGAATAGTTATTAAGACTTTAATTGTGGCAACGCAGGTGTGTCTCACATTCCACTAATTGCATGAATATGAGTGTTTTTGTAACACACATTCACACACGCACACACACACACACGCACACACACACACATACATATATGTATCCTTGCTTGATTACACGCTAACATTCAGAACTATATCAAAATTGATGTAAGGCATTTATTAAATCCATTGCACAAAATTCCCAAATGCATGACAATAGTCCCTCTTCTACGATACTTCTAGCATACGTTTCATTATAAACTATACTCCTTTAAGTTGTATAAGCTCTCATATCGCGAATATCGATATTTATCGATTTCCGATACAAGACACGAGTGTAAAGAAATAACCTTCCAAGTAATATATTATGACATATTAGTGATCAACATTTAACATCATTTTTTGATATTGAACAAACAACTTTAACACTTGGCTACAGGGTAACTGCTCGTCGAGCATTCTAATTTGTTTGATCATGCTTACTTTGTTGGCCTTTATTCAGCATAAATATTTAATTCTCTGCCATATAAACAAATTTTGATATCAACTGCATTTGATGAACATTCAATATACATATATAAATTTTAATGCCTTTTGCCACACTTGGTTGAGTTATTAAGTTGAGTGTGCTTGGCAACACTGGCAACCCTCTTGTAGGCGCTCTTAAGATTTGCGTGCTTTGCGTTTTCATTTCAATGAATTATAATTAAAGTGGAAAAACCCAAAATAATGCCAACTTTCAAGTTGTTTTAATAGTTTTCGCCCCGGCTTGAGTAATCAAATCTTGGGACGGGAAAGTTGTTAAGGGTGCTGGCGGGCATTAAGGGGCGGGGGTGAGGAAGGGGTGTAGTTTTGATGAGCCTGTGATTTGACTAGGCACAAAATGTCGTTACGCCTGCTCTTGGGTAGTTTAAGCAAGGATTTCAAGGGCTTTATGATCGGCTTATATACATATATATATTTATATATTTATGCGTATATATTTTAGCCGCACATAAAACGCTATTGAAAGCCGGGGCTGGCTCTTAATTAATAAGTGCGCTCGTCATTTATTGTTGCATTTTCAAACCCTCGAGGCAAACACCACCGCCCACCCCATCCCCCTTTCCCTTGCCCAGCTCCACTCACCCTCATCCTAACACTCACAGCCTCCTTTGACGTATTTTAGCGATTTTCATTTATTGGGCAAACATTTGCAGCCATGTGGTGCACAGAGCAAGTGTTTAGTATATGTAGTGTGTGTGTGTGCGTGTGTGCGTGTGTGTTCCAATAAACCCATCAAATGTTTGTAAATTAATTTTGTGCTCATCACTGCTGTTGTTATTGGCTTTTAATGCGCATTTGGCTTTGCCTTTTGCCTTTGGCCATGCTTTCGGTTCGGTTTTGCCTTTGGCTTTGGCTTTGACTTTGATGACTTTAATCATTTGCGCCATATGCGCCCCAACAATGACGTCATCATGTTGAGTCAAGTGTATTTTGCCCTCGTTTGTTTTCTTTTTTTTTTGTTTACAGCCAATTCAGAGATGTGGAAAAGGATTGTTTCAGCTATGCAAAAAATCATAGGATTTCTACTTCGCATAAAGTGTTTGATAGCCAAACAAGGTAACAAATAGTATAAGCCACATAGGGAGAGCATCTTGCGCTCTTGTTCAAGTAAAGTCTTTTTTTAACAATGCAGTCTTATCTTTTGGCATAATTGCACTTGAACACAAGCAGAAACTAGAAAACTCAAGTGCAACTGCCGAGATACCTATTGAAAACTCTTCAATTATATTAAAAAACCTTGAATTATGCTTAACGTGTCTGGAATCTGAAATAGCTACATACTCCAGACTCATCTAGACTCATTATCAAAACAGTGTATTTGCTTTGGATGACTCTAAATGATTTAAGTTTGTGTCCAACATCTCTTCCATTATCTTATCAATGTTGGATTAAGCAGAACTCTCTGCACGATGATTACAGATAGATAAATACATATAAATATCAAACTAGCGCTTGTTACTTGTTGTACTCGATTAGGTCACCTGATCGTCGTGTCAGACTTGAGTACAGGGTATCATATGGTACAGCAATTGTATACTCGCCTACATATTTATTTTAAACATACCTTTTACATTTGCCTCTGGTCTTATCTACTTTCCTACTTCGCTTTACTGGCTTTCTGTTAATCTGATTTTTCTCTGCATATTTCTATCCTCTCTTAGCTCTATTGGTTTTTAATGTTTTTCGCTTCTTCTTTCTGTACTCATCTATTTTTTGGATTACTTCTTTTTACTAGTTTTCTTTTAATCTTAATTTCCACTATCCATCTTCTCTTAGCGCTATTTTCTTCTGTGTTTTCTTCTTTTTTTAATTATTAATTTAACATTCTCTTCTCTCTCTCTCCCTCTTTCGCAATCAGCTACTTTACTGTACACTCTTCTGCTTAATGTTGTTCCTTTGTTTTAGTTGCTATTTGAATTTGCTTCATTTATTTGTTTGCTTTCCTTTTTGTGCTATCTTTATTTTACCACACGTTCTATTCTCCCTCTGTCTCTCTCTCTCTCTTTCCTCTATTCAAATGACTATTCTATAAGTTTTCACTTTCTCCACATCGGTCTCTCTCTCTCTCTCTCTCTCTTTCTCTCGGTTTCGTTGCTGAGTTGCTGGCTGCTGTTGCAGCTGGTGATAATGACGTTTAAGATGCATCATTAGCTTGGCTAATTTTAATTACGCCCGCGCCTAAATTGCTGCTATCGTTTTTAATAATTTGCCGTGTCTCGCCATGCCTCCTCTTCCATCTCTCTCTCTCTCTATCTTCTCTCTTTTTCTCACTCTTTCTCTGTTTATGCTTGGGTTTAACTTTTGCATTGACGGCAGCTGTTGCAATCTCCTCATGCTCGTCCTCATTTGAGAGCTGTCTGCAGGCACGGCCCAGCACAAAGCCAACAAATTATGCACTTATACACACACACACACACGCACACACACACACACTCGCATAACTATGCTGCTGTTTGAGTTATGTAGCATGTGCAGTGTGCTGGGGCACTTGACTTTTTTCTTCATTGCTCCTTTGAGGCACACAAGTGAGCTTCCTCTCTGCCTGCCTGTCTGTCCCTGCCTCCCTCTGTCCCTCTGTCTCCTTGGGAGTGTCTGCCTGCCTGGCTGGCATCTTCTTCCTCTTCATCTTCTTTTTGCTCCATTTGGACGCGCTGTCGTGTTAATTTAGCGCGAAATATTTGACAAGATGACGCTTGCCTCTTCCTCATACACACACACACACACATGCATAGACTAGCTACATATTGCATTCAGGCTTCTTCAGGCTCGCTCCACCACCCAAATCAAGGCGAGACATGCAACGTCTGCTTTCAGTGTGTGTGTGTGTGTGTGTGTCTGTAATGATCGAAAATCGTCTGTCTAGCTATTTATACATATCTACATATATATACATACATATTTATACATACATATACACATTTATCTAGCAGGTCTGTTCCAAATTGCAAACGGAAGGATTTCGTTTTTAGCCGTTCAGGACCAAAACTATCCATTAACCTTCCATTTGAGACTCTTCAACTTAACCTAACTTAACAATCGCAAGCGAAACTTGCTTGTTTTAGTTTGATACCATGCAGCAAAAAGCATAACAATAATGTGTCCCCATGGATAAAAAAAGTTAATTCTTAATAGAAAACGATTTTCTTTATAAATAAATTCAAACATTATTAATATTTTTATTGGCTTTTTAAAATAGAAAACGTGTCCGTTTTTATTACATTTCGAACGAATTCCGAATTGGGAACAGGACTGTGCCTGTATACATGTATATAGCCAGGCACCCATATCGATTTATAAGTTATGACACACACACACATACACACAGTAGACACTGCTGACATTCGATACTTGCATTGGCATCCTTTATGCCGTCCCTGCTCGGCTTGCCCCAAACCGCACACCCAGCAGCATGGCACAGTCTGCGTTTGAGTTGGGCGCTGTTCAAGTGATTTGATCTCCCAGCTAATTCACAAACAACATTTTCACAGTAAAAGCCGCAAGCAACTTATGACAACTTGATGCTCAGTGTGAACTGTAAACTGAGCATTGCATTTTTAGCTCATTCGGAATTTTGTGGAGTCCTGATTACTGGCCATTTGAGATGGAGAAGTGTGATAAGCAAATATATATTGCATACACATATTTACTATTTACACATGCCATTCAATCTTGGTTCATTTGCATTTGAGTAACATTTCACTTTTCATTTCCTTATCAGTGAATTACTTTTTGTTCACTTACGAACTGGTTCACTTAATCTCTTGCACACATTCAATATTTGAGTCAATACACTGAACTACACTTGACCCGGTTGCAAGAAAAATAAGTTTCATTAAAACAAAAGAATTTGTAATGTGGATCCAAGCTAAATGTCAGCATGATTCACTTCCAAACTTGTAAAATCATTTTCGAAGCAGTTGACAAAGTTTGAATAATCGACAAGTGGCTCACTTATTGAGTGTGATCCGATTTTAAATGCATTCCAAATGCAATCAAATACTTAATTGTTTTTTGAGCACGAGCCACCAAAGCCACAAAATAATCGGCGACTATGGCAGCGAATCACAGAGTGTGGAACCAGCTAATACATACACCACACCACACACATACACCACACACATACACCACACACACACACACACTCATGAGATTGACGGACAGAAAGAGTCATTTATAAAATTTCTAACAGAACGTGTTAAATGGCGTCAATATTAAAAGTTCAAATATGACGCCGACGAGTCAAAAGGAGTTGGAGCAGGATTGGGGCAAAGTTGGGGCAAGCATTGGTGCAAGTATGGGGAACGGATGATGTCGATGATGATGATGATGGCGACGACGACGACGACGAAAGCGCAGACAAAGTAGACACCGAGAGTTGAAGCTATTATCGTTGTCGCAACATGACACACACACACAGACATATATATATATATATATATAATGTGTTTATACACATGGTGTGTGCTGCTGTTGTTGTTGTTGCTGCTGCTGCTGCTGCTCATCATCTTTTGGCGTTAGCAAGTGCTTCGAGGGGCAACTTCTAATGGCGGCATTATGCAGCCAGGTCCTTTAGCCACCCCTTCAACACTCCCATCCCCACACACACAACCCCCCACACACACCTACATACGCTTGGAGTATGCTGTTGGCATCGCTCTTTTGGCCAAAATGAAAATGAAACTGTTGCAAAATCCCATAAAACGGCCAAAAAGCTTTTGTAAATGATGCCAACAGATGTCGATGGCAAAAACGGCAGACAACGTCGCATACACTGAGAAAAACATCAATTAAGAATAATAGACATATATTTTTAATTTGCATAAAGACAAGACATATGCTTAAACACTATTTGTTATTTATGTTCCTCAGCAATGCTTTCGATAAAAATAAGTGCAATTTTACTGGTAAGTAGAAATGTGTATAAAAAGCATTAATCTTTATGATTTATGTGTACAGGGTATCTGACAGTCGGACCGTCGCAAGTAGAGCACTTTTCGCTGTAGCTTCGCAAGACAAACTCAAAAAATGGGAACATATTTTTTTTGCCAAGTGCACAATTTAGCTGAACCCAGAACTCCCCCCTCGCACATAACACCATTTGCCAACACATCTATTAACCATATCTATCTATATATATATATATATATATATAGATGTGTGTGTGTGTGTGTCTGCGTATCTGTGTGTGTGTGTGTGTGTTTGAGTTGCTTGTCCTGCGTTTTGGCGTGTTTTAATAAAGCGACAATGACATTTTATGAATTTTCCACTTTGTTCTTGCCTCTTGCCACATTCACGTGCCACGTTCCACGTTTGCCGTTCATCGTTTACCGTTCACGTCCACGCCTACGCGAATCCCAGCCATCGCCCCCGCCCTAACCATGTTCTGCGTAGCCGTGGCAACCCTCTGGCAGGACAACTTCGTCGTCATCGTCGACGGCGTCCATTGTTTGTTTGTTTGCTTAGAACCGCAGCGGGGAGTTCACTTTTTTGCTCCCAGCAACCGCCCCCGCCCAGACTCCCTTCTCCACCGACTGATGTCGACTGTTTCGCCAGCGGCGGCTTCAAATGAATTGTCATTATTTGTGTCTATTCGTGTGTGTTGGTGTGTGTGTGTGTGTGTGTGTGTTGCTGCTCGGGTGTTGCACAAAGGCGTGTTCCAGTCGTCTTTGATATCCGATTTCATTTATAATTAGCTGCAAGGTTTTCGGTTGCCATACCTTTGCTTGTGGTTGGCGCGGTCGGGTCAAGTAATTTAGTGTCAATCGCAAACGAAGGGAGGCGAGAGAGACCGAGAGAGGGCGACAGAGAGAGATAGAGAGGATGCTGCCTAATCTAGCTAACTGCCCGACCAAGTGGCATTAAAGTTATCTCAACACGCACTTAAAATCTTGGACAAAATACAAATTACAAAAATACACAGCTTTAGCAATGAGACAAATCTAAATAGTTGCATTAGTTAGTTGAGACAAACAGGTTAGAATGTTCTGCCAATAAAAATTAGTAAGTAAAACAAATAAATGATAAAGAATATACATAAATATGTACATATATTCACTATCTGAGGCGATTCACTTCGCGTCACATCTTGAGAATACTCTACTTGAAGCATCAATTTTATAAATTCTTTTAGCCACTATCAGTGGCCACTTTTAGCTAAAGTGTCGTGCGGCAAGTTCAAGTTGAAGTGCAAAGTGGAAAGTTGAAAGTGGAAAGCATTTGCGTCCCAATTGCCAACCGGCGGCCAAAATTAACAGCTAATTACGTGCGAATGCCAAATACTAAAGAATTTTAAATGGCACGTGCGCTTCTTGGGGCAGACTTGGAGTTGGGGTGTCTTTCACAAGCTCCAAGTTGACGCACAAAATGAAAATAATAATAGCAAAAAAGAGGCCACGTAGCCAGCAAATGCAAGGGACGAAAGCGTAACAGCAACAAAAACGGCAAACATTATTTGAATACAAAATGTCCTTGAAAAGGGTTGCCACCATATGCCAAACACCTCAAAACACCACCACCCCCCCCCCCCCCACTCCCCATTCCTCTCACTCCATTTTGTGGCGTCTCTAAGTCCAGCGCCAAAGTGACAAAAGTAAGAAATTAGTCGATGTTGCCGACACGACTGAGTAGGGAACACTGCCGACAACCGCAACCCTTTTCCCAGGCTGCTGGTTTTTGTTAGCTTGAGCTGAGTTCAGCGTTCTATCGCAATAATTTTATGTTTAACTAAAGAAAATAAGTAAAAATTCGCCAGGCGAGAGAGCTCGACTGGAAGATATCCTGAACCCAGCTATTCAATACATAGTAGGTTGGCTAACAGTAGTTTCTGCAATATAAAAATATGTTTTGGATAATGACAATAGATAAAATTAAATAATATTCCAAATTTGAGTTGGAGCTGCTGAGGTGGAACAGACAAATATGGCTGATGCCAGATGAAAAATATATGTATATACCTTATGGGGTCAGAAACGGTTTCTTTTGCCTGTCTCTCTCTCTCTCTCTCTTTCTCTGTTTCTGTGTGTCTATCTCTCTGTCTGTCCTATATGTGCCTATAATTTTCTATCTGCATTTTCCACTCTCTCTCTCTCTCTTTTTTTTATATATCTCTCTCTATTTCCGATCGTACAGGTATATGTATATGGGAGTGTCAAGTTTCAAGTCGAGCATTTATCGCCTTGGGCTTAGAGTGTAAGAATGTAAAACAGAGATAAAGACTGAAAGAGGGAGAGGAACAGATAAAACTGAGAGACTGAGTGAGAGAGAGAGGGAGAGAAAGCGAGTTTTTGTCGACTCACAGGATTTAAAGATATCCAAGTTTGGTACTGTAATTCAAATTCATGGTTAACACTATTTATAGCTGTATAGATCTGTATACATATGTATATGGATATATTTACATATATACACACTTTACATGTAGTGGCTTGTGCTTAATTACATGCTAAATTGTGCGACACAAATAACGTGGCATTAAAAGTGGCTAAGAAAGGGAAAAACACCGTATCATACTCACCTGGAAGTTAAGTGTTAAGGATTCGCTCCCTTTCTTGCCGCTTGCCACACTTGTTTATTTCTTGCCGGGAGTCAGCAAGGAGTCGACATCAGCAGCAGCATTCCATATTGCTTCTATTTGTGTGCTTTCGACTGGCAACTGGCAACTGGCGACTGCTCTTCTTATCTCTGTTGGCAAATTAACGCAACAGATGTCTGGCATTTGCAGTTGCAATTTGCATTTCAGGTTTCCCTTTTTCTTTTTTCTTTTTTCTGTTTGCACGTTTGGGGCACATGTTCTGGTGGTGGGCAGGCAGCTGTTGGATTATGTAAATAAGTGCTAAATATAAATCGTTTCATTTTCTAAGCAGATTTAAATACCTGATTTATCGGCACGTTTTGTTGGCCTCACAATAAGTAAGCTAAACGTAGTCTGCCCATCCTTCATGGTAATCCTAAATGCAAAACTACTTCTCTTTCAGCAATCAGCTCATTAGCTCCATTGAGGTTTTGCGGCAATATAAATGAGTATTTTACAATATCAAAAATTGTACAAGTATGCCATAAGCAAGTGTTCTCTGTTTTCTATCGATCGATGCTAAAAGCAATATGCAATATGCTTAAAAGTTAGCTTCTGCTTGAATTGAGACCTTCATTTGCTTATTAATAAGCCACTTTAGTTTCATCTTAAGTGCTGCTTTGGCTCTCTGTTTGCATAACTGTAAACAGTAAATGTAATGGCATTCCACGCCCACATGCACACCCACATCCACACACACGTACATACACACACACGCACACACATACACAGAACCAAACAATGAGTTAGATGGCAAAAGATACTTACTCGAATTCCAAAACACTCAAAACGAACAAGGCCAAAAGGGCGCAAATGCAGCGAGCCAAAAATAATGAACTCCAAATGAAGTAAAACAAAACAAAACACACAGGAAAAAAAAGAAGCGCACACAATATTAATTATTCATATTTCATTAGTGAGCAGCTCCGAGCCCCTCATTACCCTCTGCAGCACCGCCTTCAAGGGATCCAAAGAAAGGCGTGTGCCGTTATATAAAATTTATAAAAATCAAAGTAATGCTGCCTGGCTGCGAGAGCGAGTGCAAACAGAAATGGCCAACAAAAGGGGGTGCTGCGGAGGGGGGTGGGGAGTTAACAGTAAATGCTTTCCAAGACTAAGACCAAGCAACAGAATACCAGCTACCTGTTCAATCTGCCACACTCAAAAAAAAAATGCACGTAAGAATGCGCGAGTCGAGAGAGCTCTACTAAACGCTGTTAAATAATCTGTTGTATATCAGGGTATATTAAATGTTAATTGGAAGCCCAATTTTTATAATTGTGGATTTAATTGCTATGGGAAATCGATTTGTATCGATATTCGCGAAACGAGTGCAGCTATCGATGAAGTCCTTAGTCTCTCCTTGAGATTGACTTGTTCAAACACCAATCATCGGAGGTGTTTTTATTATAATCTGCTCATCTTCTACTTGGAAGATGTGGCGACTTTTGATATTTTGGATCTTTAAAATTGTGCGAGATATGTAATTATGACGATTTGTTCTAACAGTTTAACGCATACAGACGAATATATATATTCCAGATTTCAAGTGTGTAGCTTTCAGGCACGATCGAACAGACGAAATCTACTTTCGGTACTAGAGAAAAGAAAGAATAAAAAACAAATTGATATCAAGACATATCATTTTTTTCAGAGTGTAGTAATTGGTCTAACTTCTGGCTGGCTGGCATCTTTGGAACCTACGTCGTTCCATTTGGTAGACATAATCATTTGTCTTGGCGTTGCCATCCAGTATTTTTCGGGGGCTTCTGCGGCGCCATTGATGAATGAAGTGCGTACATTTTGCCAGCTTTTGAAAAGGCCAAAAGGCCAGGCGACATTAAAAATGCACACGCAATCAGAAAGTGTTTCATATTGGCCCAGACAGGGAAAGCCAGTTACCAGTTAACAGTTAGCCAGCAGGCAGCTGAAGCTCCAGCAGCAGCAGCAGCAGCAATCCAGGTGATGGATCAACAGCGACCAGATAAGACAGCCGGGTTGAGTTCGGCCCGGGGGAGGTGGTCGTGACGTGGGCGGTGATGGAGGAGACGTGTGGAGGAATGGGGCGTCGTTTTGAAATGGGCGGGGTAATGAGCGAGTTGAAGTGGGCCAACCCATAACACAAAACACACAAACGTCAACTTTTCTTTTCCTTTTATACCCTGAATCCGTTCAAAGTGGGAAAGTGGGTGTAATGAAGTTGTGCTTGTTCATGTAGCAGTCAGATGGAAGCAACTCCAGCCAATAGAATAGAGACCCAGCCAATCATGAGTATGCATCCGAACAGGTAAACGAATTATTCTAAGTGTGCGAAAATAGCAGCAGTATTGCAAGTAGTACGCATCTATCTGTCCTTGTCTTTTCGTGCGAGAGCTGGCACTCGAATTTCAATTTTTTAGTTTTTGGGGTGGGTTAACCGTTCACCAGTTTTGTAACCACAGGCGGTGAAAATCTAAAACAGGGTATCATTGTCTCGACAACCGAAATTCTTTGTTTCTCGACGGGCACACATACACGCATAAATACACAGATAGGTTTCAACGGGATAATGTCACAGTGCGCGAACGGCTGTTCGCAAAAACTATTTCGCATAGCGAGACAATGATACCCCTTTCAAGATTTCAACTCGATATATATAAATATACATATCGTCTTCACGAAATTTAAAAGAAATATCCGCTAACTCTCTGCAATAGTATACACAATTTTTGTAGTAAATAAATAAAATATGTAAGTGCTAACAGCATTTAACGGGTGCGTAAAGGGTATTTTTTGGTCAAGCGTATACCATAGCACTCTTATATTTGAATTTTTCTTTCTTTAGTTGCAGTACCTGCTTTCCTTCTTAAGCCTTTGAACTGGGCATTGCCATTCAGCATTCGCTGTCGTCGTCGTCGTTGACGGCAATTTATAATTTGTTTGGGCTTTCAGCGAGCCGTCCAAGGCAATTACCGTGCTCAAGGTGCATTTTTGCCCAGCTTGCCACATCCACTAGCTCATTGCCATCCCCATCCCCCTTCCCTTTCCTAACGCCATCTTGATTCACATTCAGTTCGTACACCTACGCAACGAGGCATTTCGGCTCGACTTAAGGCGAACTTTTGCTCCTCCTCGACCCCGCCAGCTCTCTCGTCTTATCGGGTTCACTTACTGGGTCAACGTTGTATCCCCCCCCCTCGATTTCACCTTCAAGTGATTTATTATGCCACCTCTTCACGGAGAATATTTGCTTTGGCACGTTTGCGCTGAGAAAACAGACGCCTCGCATGGTCAAACAATGTGCATGTAAATATGTTTTATATATTTGTATAATTCAAATAATATGTATATATACAAAGAATATATAACTGATGTACTCTCATAATGAATGCTTTTCTTCTTGTATTTTCTTTTAACATTCAATCTTCAATCTTCTTGCCCAACTTATCAATCTGTATTTCGGCCATATTCTTGGCCAATTTGATTTCCTCAGCCTCGGAAATTGGTTGCAGGTTACTTGCCAGTTTACGGTAAGACTCTTGATTCTTCATTCGCAAAATGCTAGTTTTGGTGGTCTTTGCGTTGGCCATTTCAGCATCCATTTTGGCCACCATTTCGAGCTGCATTTCGCCCAACTTCACATTATGCGTTTTGGACACCTTATTGATATTGTTGCCAATCTTCTTGCCCAACTTATCAATCTGTATTTCGGCCATATTCTTGGCCAATTTGATTTCCTCAGCCTCGGAAATTGGTTGCAGGTTACTTGCCAGTTTACGGTAAGACTCTTGATTCTTCATTCGCAAAATGCTAGTTTTGGCGGTCTTTGCGTTGGCCATTTCAGCATCCATTTTGGCCACCATTTCGAGCTGCATTTCGCCCAACTTCACAATATTCATTTTGGACACCTTATTGATATTGTTGCCAATCTTCTTGTCCAACTTATCAATCTGTTTTTCAGCCATATTTTTGGCCAATTTGATTTCCTCAGCTTCGGAAATTGGTTGCAGGTTACTTGCCAGTTTACGGTAAGACTCTTCATTCTTCATTCGCAACATGCAAGTTTTATGTAGTCCGTTGAATATTTTCTCAATCGCATCAAACTTTCCATTTATAGCGGCAGCCAGTTGCTGTTCGTTAGCTTTGTTCGACATGTTCGTATCTCTGATTAAACTAATTTGTGCAGTTTGCAGGAAGAGAATGCGAAAACTTATTAGTTTGTGATGATAAAATCGAATGACAATAATATCGAAATGATGCGATGAATCGTCCGTATTCGACTCTTATCGATAGTATATTTTTGGGAATGTTTTGACATTTATGTTTTTAAAGCGGTGCCACTCACAATAATGAAAAACTGTTGTCCAAACAGTGTGGTAAAATTCCATACAATAGAAATGTGTTTATAGGTTTACATATTGCTTGGCGGTACTTTAAATGGTACCAAATGAATGTATTTTCCAGCTATCAATATTCCATTGCGTATTCGCCCGGAGAATATGTATTCCATTTTTAATAATACAAAACTTTATTAAAATTTTATAAATAAAGAGCAAGAGTAACGGCAGCTACAACTACAAAAGTTCCCATTGCCAAACGCAGAGCTCAAAAGTCAAAGCAAACAAAGCAGAATGGCGGAGGGCAGATGCCAGTAGCCGAATGAGGGCTGTTCGAGGTTAAAGACTACCAACTGGGAAACACAATGATTCAAGTAGTAGCTGAGAGAGAGATAGAGAGAAAGACAGAGAGAGAGAGAGAGAGAGAGAGAGAGAGCAATGGGATGAAAATAGTGGGGAGGAGCAGGGAGGCCAGAAATTGTTGGGCCAAAAAACAATTGAAATGTGAATATTAAATATACAAGCATATGATTTGTATTTCTTGTTGTTTTTTTGTTGTTGTTTGCTGCTGCCGTGGGTAGCGGTATTTGCAGGTGTTATGCAGCCAACTCCATCATCCAAGTCCCCCTCAGTTCCCCCACCAGACGGCTCTGTGAAGTGTTGTGACAACTCCCTGCGGCGTCATTGTGTGCATTGCAAGTGGCAACAAAATAAACCGTTTGATGGCATAAACTGATTGATGTCGAGATTTGCTTGGGGTTGAGACTTTTGACGCTTCAAGTTCTTATCAGAGATTGGCAATCAGTTTGCCAGATGATTTCAATACAAAAAATACCTACACACACATATGCACATACATATATTTGAGTCGTGCAACGCGTAGCATATTGTTGCATGATCCAGTCTGTCATATCTAATACATTGGTGGCTGTGGACAAGCCTTAAGCGCTTTACCTTATTGGGGAATCGGCTTGTGTAATATTTGAAATTCTGTATCTAATATCCGGTATAATAATCCTCGTTTTGGCATATATTTCACACATCAGATTACAATTTTATTTTCTTTTCCTCCTTGAAATATGTTTTATATTTAACAGCATTCCTCATGAACTCAAAGTACTTTGTTATTATCAATAAGCGTCTATGAAACAATATGATTTATTAAAGCTACAGTCAAATTGTATGTATCACTTTTCGCATACCATGTGTGTGTGCATGTGCTTGTGGGGCATGCAACGAGGCACATTAATTAAATAAAAATTGATTTTTCAAGCGCCTGAAATCCAATCAACGACCAGCTCCAAGTAGGGCTAGCAACTATGAGTGGCTCGCACATGAAGAGTAGCTATGGCCTGGAACAGCGCATCAGTGCCCTGTTGTCGCCCCTCCTCCCTCCCCCCCTACACCCTGCACCCACCACTTGCTGCTGCTGTTGTCAATGAAGTTAACAAAGTTTTACGACTTTTTTTTCTTTTTTATTTATTTATTTATCTCTCTTTTTTTTCCATTTTTTTTTTCTTTTTGTGCACGCTTGACTTTCCATTTTTGTAGCTGATTTTTTATTGTATGCATAAGTATAGAATATGGACATGGGTCAGAGCCATCGTGCAGCTGGTTATTGTAGCTGCAGTTGAAGAACACTATAGCCAGCAATCGGTTGCATGGTTACATGATGCCACATGCCTTTTGTATCGCCTTTAACCGTTGGCCACAGTTTAATGGCCGTTGTCGTCCTTTTTGTGGAACGACGGCATTTAAACCGCAGCAAGTCATCAGGCAAATTGAATTTTCAACGTATGGTGGTAGCACACATACACACACACAGATACACACACACACACACTGGCATAAACACAAGCAGTGTAGGAAACACCCACAATTACAAGGAGCCGGCTTAAAGCTATACTTGCTCCATTATATAGCATTTATAGTAACAGCACTACACACAAACCACCCACCACCCACAACACCCAACTGGCCTGCCACTACCGCAGTTTCCTATCCCCTACCCATACCGCTGGCCAACACCATTTGCCATTCGCTTCTTTCGTTTCTTGTTACAAAATTACCCACGATAAAAATTGAATTACTTCGTCGACGTTCATCGCTGGCGTTCGCATCGCATTTTAGTTTTGCCTTTGTCTCCTGGTCATGCCCCAGATTCTTGGTATGGGTCGGGGTCCTGGTCCTGGTCCTGGTCCTGGTCCTGCTCCTCGTTCTGGTTCTGAATCTCCTTGTGTTCCTCGTCCTGTTATGCTTACTCTTGACGCGCCCACAGTGACGCCCACATCTCAGCGACACTACTTAGACGACGTTGAAACTGTCGCCGAGCCTGCTTCGGCACCCTGCACCCTGTCTATGTATGCACTACCACTCCTATGTGTGTGTGTGTGACTTCATCTAATGATAAATGAGCTGCAATGGATGACAGCGAATCAACTTAAGTGTATTGCTCTGCTTCGGTGACACTACCCTACCACTCCCTCTCCCCCTCTGTCTCTCTCTCTCTCTCACTAGCAGCTCTGTGACTATGTCCTGCTGGAGCGAGTCCTGTGCCTTTGCCAGTGCCAGTGCCCTGTCATCCAATGCACTTTCCCTTAACGCTTTTTGCTTGTGTTTACGTTTCACTTCAAATTTCTATGCTACACTAAATATTTACATAGCAAAAACTTTGCAAGTGTAAGTGAAACGCTTTAAAGATGGTCGACGAACAAAAAACTTGAGCAGTTTGTCGCTGCTCATGAACTTATCGGAGCTTATTCCAAAGTGCGTTGACAATTAGAGAGATTGGTGTGTAATAATTGCAGCTGTGGCCAGCTCTAAGCCAAAAAAGAGAATAAAAAATTAAAAATAAAAACAATGTTGGCAATTAGCTAAAGTGCATTTCGGCTCAATCAACGGAGTTTTTAAATTGTATGCAAGAATGCCAACGACTCTTCATCAGTTGTCAATCCAAAAATCAATCTAGTCAAATAGTCAATGAGGCGTTGAAATTCCTGTTTGTACTTTGCTCAAGACCCCAATGCTCTACTCTATCTTTGGCACATTCTTGTGAACCGAGTAGAAGTTTCAGTATTTAATTTTATTATTTATTTATTTGATTCATTTTGTTTTTGTTGTGCCTATGTCGAGCCACATCTTAAATCGTCTATAGATTTTTCATATTTCATCTGTATGCTATCGGTCCAAATTACATCAAGAATAAACTGAGCAAGTCCATGGCCGGACAGAGGGTGAGACATTTGTTATATCGACTCGGCTAGTAATGCTGATCCAGAATACATATATATTGTGAAGTTGGAGAAGTCTTTTTCAATGCCTGCCAACACAATAAGGACAGGAAAGTATTTCCAAAA
The DNA here is from genome assembly GCA_035042265.1 of Drosophila imparisetae. Classification (NCBI taxonomy): domain Eukaryota; kingdom Metazoa; phylum Arthropoda; class Insecta; order Diptera; family Drosophilidae; genus Drosophila; species Drosophila imparisetae. The sequence goes on along the minus strand of JAWNLP010000405.1, from coordinate 466,158 downwards.
AGCCAATTAACACCGGACTTTATTGATTAGTGCGTATATATAAATTATATTTTATTTGGAAAACTAATTTTAATTGTTGTAATAAATAAGAAAAAAAAATGGTAAGTACAAATATATGTACTATATATCATTGCTAATATCATTGAATTTATTGTGAGATTATTTTATGCGTATACTACAGTTATCGGTTCCGTTTAGTTCGTGCGGCATTTAGTTTGGTTGCATGTTCGGGATGTTGCAGCATGTGGCTTCCTTCTACTTTCGCAGACACTTGGCGTCATTCCGGGAGACGCACTTCAGGCTGCGATAGTCGAAGTGCTCCTTGTTGTCGCAGCTCAGGTGGACGAACCTATGCTTACCAGATTTCTTGGCCTCACAGCGATAATACTTTCTGCAGTCGCGCACATCTGGATAGATATCGTCCTCATCGCATTTCTCGTCATCCTTCAGCTTTTTGATGACGTTCTTTACGTATTCCCTTTTCTCCTTCGAGCTTCGCTTTTCGTTGCCCTCATCTTCGTTAGACTTTTCCTGTTTGCTGTCCTTTTCCTCTTTGGAATCCTTTGATTTTTTGCTATCTTTCTTGTGCCTATCGTCTTTCTTCTCAGCAGAACTATTCTTCTTTTTATCGCTTTTCTCCTTAGAGTCTTTCGACTTATTGTTGTCCTTTATCTTCTTCTTCTCGTCCTGCTCCTTCGACTGATCCTCAGCGGATGTTGGCTTGTCCTTGCCCTTGTTGATCTCTTCAACCGAAGCGCTCTCATTGGATACGGCTCCCCCAGACGGTTGCTCTAGAGATTCACTTGTTTCCGACTTGTTGTTGGACTCAGTTGGGACTGCAGTGGGTGCTGCAGTCGGCTGATCGGGCTTTCCAGTAGGACGCCAACTATTGAGCCAATCATGCCAATTGGGCCAGAAGGGTTTTCCTGTTGGTCTTTGATGACCATTGTGGTGGCCATTGTTGTTACCTGGTCGCTGAGGACGATGTGGCCAGCCGGGATGCTGGGTAACAGGGCGATTAGTTGGACGTGGATACCATGGCCATGAACCGGGAACATTGGGATCGACTGGATCAACCGGTGTATTGGGGTCGACTGGTGCATTGGGGTCGACTGGTGCATTGGGGTCGACTGGTGCATTCGGATCAACTGGTGCGTTGGGATCAACTGGAGTATTGGGGTCGACTGGTGCATTGGGGTCGACTGGTGCGTTGGGATCAACTGGAGTATTAGGATCAACAGGTGCGTTAGGATCAACTGGAGCATTGGGGTCGACTGGTGCGTTAGGATCAACTGGAGCATTAGGATCAACTGGTGCGTTAGGTTCAACTGGAGCATTAGGGTCAACTGGTGCGTTGGGATCAACTGGTGCATTGGGATCAACTGGAGCATTAGGATCAACTGGAGTATTGGGGTCGACTGGTGCATTGGGGTCGACTGGTGCATTGGGGTCGACTGGTGCATTTGGATCAACTGGTGCATTAGGATTAACTGGAGCATTAGGATCAACCGGAGCATTGGGATCAACTGGAGCATTGGGATCAACTGGTGCGTTGGGATCAACTGGAGCATTAGGATCAACCGGGGCATTGGGATCGACTGGTGCGATGGGATCAACTGGTGCATTAGGATCGACTGGTGCGTTGGGATCGACTGGTGCGTTAGGGTCAACTGGTGCGTTGGGATCTACAGGAGCATTAGGATCAACCGGAGCATTGGGATCGACTGGTGCGTTGGGATCGACAGGTGCATTGGGATCGACTGGTGCGTTGGGATCAACTGGTGAGTTGGGATCAACTGGTGCGTTGGGATCAACCGGAGCATTGGGATCGACTGGTGCGTTGGGATCGACTGGTGCATTAGGGTCGACTGGTGCGTTGGGATCTACAGGAGCATTAGGATCAACTGGTGCGTTAGGATCAACTGGTGCGTTAGGATCAACTGGAGCATTAGGATCGACTGGTGCGTTGGGATCAACTGGTGCGTTGGGATCGACTGGTGAGTTGGGATCGACAGGTGCATTAGGATCTACAGGAGCATTAGGATCAACTGGTGCGTTAGGATCAACTGGTGCGTTGGGTTCAACTGGTGCGTTGGGATCAACTGGTGCGTTGGGATCGACTGGTGCGTTGGGATCTACAGGCGCATTAGGATCAACCGGAGCATTGGGATCGACTGGTGCGTTGGGATCGACTGGTGCATTAGGACCAACTGGAGCATTGGGGTCGACAGGTGCATTGGGATCGACTGGTGCGTTGGGATCAACTGGTGCATTAGGATCAACTGGTGCGTTCGGATCAACTGGTGCGTTGGGATCGACTGGTGCGTTGGGATCTACAGGCGCATTAGGATCAACCGGAGCATTGGGGTCGACAGGTGCATTGGGATCGACTGGTGCGTTGGGATCGACTGGTGCGTTCGGATCGACTGGTGCATTAGGATCAACTGGAGCATTAGGATCAACTGGAGCATTGGGATCGACTGGAGCATTAGGATCAACTGGAGTATTAGGATCAACCGGTGCATTAGGATCAACTGGTGCGTTCGGATCAACTGGAGCGTTAGGATCAACTGGTGCGTTGGGATCGACTGGTGCGTTGGGATCTACAGGCGCATTAGGATCAACCGGAGCATTGGGGTCGACAGGTGCATTGGGATCGACTGGTGCGTTGGGATCGACTGGTGCGTTCGGATCGACTGGTGCATTAGGATCAACTGGAGCATTAGGATCAACTGGAGCATTGGGATCGACTGGAGCATTAGGATCAACTGGAGTATTAGGATCAACCGGTGCATTAGGATCAACTGGTGCGTTCGGATCAACTGGAGCGTTAGGATCAACTGGTGCGTTGGGATCGACTGGTGCGTTGGGATCTACAGGCGCATTAGGATCAACCGGAGCATTGGGATCGACTGGTGCGTTGGGATCGACTGGTGCATTAGGGTCGACTGGTGCGTTGGGATCTACAGGAGCATTAGGATCAACTGGTGCGTTAGGATCAACTGGTGCATTAGGATCGACTGGTACGTTGGGATCGACTGGTGCGTTGGGATCGACTGGTGCGTTGGGATCAACCGGAGCATTGGGGTCGACAGGTGCATTGGGATCGACTGGTGCGTTGGGATCGACTGGTGCGTTGGGGTCAACTGGTGCGTTGGGATCGACTGGTGCGTTGGGATCAACCGGTGCATTAGGATCAACTGGTGCGTTCGGATCAACTGGAGCATTAGGATCAACTGGTGCGTTGGGATCGACTGGTGCGTTGGGATCTACAGGCGCATTAGGATCAACCGGAGTATTGGGATCGACTGGTGCGTTGGGATCGACTGGTGCGTTGGGATCGACTGGTGCATTAGGGTCGACTGGTGCGTTGGGATCAACTGGTGCATTAGGATCGACTGGTGCGTTGGGATCTGCAGGAGCATTAGGATCAACTGGTGCGTTAGGATCAACTGGTGCATTAGGATCGACTGGTGCGTTGGGATCTACAGGCGCATTAGGATCAACCGGAGCATTGGGATCGACTGGTGCGTTGGGATCGACTGGTGCATTAGGATCAACTGGAGAATTGGGGTCGACAGGTGCATTGGGGTCGACTGGTGCGTTGGGATCGGCTGGTGCGTTGGGGTCAACTGGTGCGTTGGGATCGACTGGTGCGTTGGGATCAACTGGTGCATTAGGATCAACTGGTGCGTTCGGATCAACTGGTGCATTGGGGTCGACAGGTGCATTGGGATCGACTGGTGCGTTGGGATCGACTGGTGCGTTGGGGTCAACTGGTGCGTTGGGATCGACTGGTGCGTTGGGATCAACCGGTGCATTAGGATCAACTGGTGCGTTCGGATCAACTGGAGCGTTAGGATCAACTGGTGCGTTGGGATCGACTGGTGCGTTGGGATCTACAGGCGCATTAGGATCAACCGGAGCATTGGGATCGACTGGTGCGTTGGGATCGACTGGTGCATTAGGGTCGACTGGTGCGTTGGGATCAACTGGTGCATTAGGATCGACTGGTGCGTTGGGATCTACAGGAGCATTAGGATCAACTGGTGCGTTAGGATCAACTGGTGCATTAGGATCGACTGGTGCGTTGGGATCTACAGGCGCATTAGGATCAACCGGAGCATTGGGATCGACTGGTGCGTTGGGATCGACTGGTGCATTAGGATCAACTGGAGCATTGGGGTCGACAGGTGCATTGGGATCGACTGGTGCGTTGGGATCGACTGGTGCATTGGGATCAACTGGTGCATTAGGATCAACTGGTGCGTTCGGATCAACTGGAGCGTTGGGATCGACTGGTGCGTTGGGATCTACAGGCGCATTAGGATCAACCGGAGCATTGGGATCGACTGGTGCATTGGGATCGACTGGTGCGTTGGGATCGACTGGTGCGTTGGGATCGACTGGTGCGTTGGGGTCAACTGGTGCGTTGGGATCAACTGGTGCGTTGGGATCTACAGGAGCATTAGGATCAACTGGTGCGTTAGGATCAACTGGTGCGTTGGGATCGACTGGTGCGTTGGGATCGACTGGTGCGTTGGGATCAACTGGAGCGTTGGGATCGACTGGTGCATTAGGATCTATTGGTGCATTAGGATCTATTGGTGCGTTTGGATCAATTGGAGCATTGGGGACGACAGGAGACAGGGTTGTTCCTTCAGAATTCAACGGAGCGGTAGTATCAACTGGAGCAGTGGGGTCGACAGGAGACAGGGTTGTTCCTTCAGGATTCACAGGAGCGGTAGTATCAACTGGAGCAGTGGGTTCGGCAGGAGGCAGGGTAGTTCCTTCAGGATTCACAGGTGCATTAGGATCAATTGGTGAGTTGGGATCAACTGGTCCATTAGGATCAACTGGAGCATTAGGATCAACTGGTGCATTAGGATCAACAGGTGTGTTGGGATCGACTGGTGCGTTAGGATCAACTGGTGCATTAGGATCAACAGGTGTGTTGGGATCGACTGGTGCGTTAGGATCAACTGGTGCATTAGGATCAACTGGTGTGTTGGGATCGACTGGTGCATTGGGGTCGACTGGAGTGTTGGGGTCAACTGGTGCGCTGGGATCGACTGGTGCATTAGGATCAACTGGTGCGTTGGGGTCAACTGGCGCGTTGGGATCAATTGGTGCGTTAGGATCAACTGGTGCATTAGGATCAACTGGTGCGTTGGGATCGACTGGCGCATTGGGGTCGACTGGTGCGTTGGGGTCGACTGGAGCGTTGGGGTCAACTGGTGCGTTGGGATCGACTGGTGCATTAGGATCAACTGGTGCGTTGGGATCAACTGGCGCGTTGGGGTCGACTGGACCGTTGGGGTCAACTGGTGCGTTGGGGTCGACTGGTGTGTTGGGATCAATTGGTGAGTTGGGATCAACTGGTCCATTAGGATCAACTGGAGCATTAGGATCAACTGGTGCATTAGGATCAACAGGTGTGTCGGGATCGACTGGTGCGTTAGGATCAACTGGTGCATTAGGATCAACTGGTGTGTTGGGGTCGACTGGTGCGTTGGGGTCGACTGGAGCGTTGGGGTCAACTGGTGCGCTGGGATCGACTGGTGCATTAGGATCAACTGGTGCGTTGGGGTCAACTGGCGCGTTGGGATCAATTGGTGCGTTAGGGTCAACTGGTGCATTAGGATCAACTGGTGCGTTGGGATCGACTGGCGCATTGGGGTCGACTGGTGCGTTGGGGTCGACTGGAGCGTTGGGGTCAACTGGTGCGTTGGGATCGACTGGTGCATTAGGATCGACTGGTGCGTTGGGATCGACTGGTGCATTAGGATCAACTGGTGCGTTAGGGTCGACTGGTGCGTTCGGATCGACTGGTGCGTTGGGATCGACTGGTACATTGGGGTCGACTGGTGCGTTGGGGTCGACTGGAGCGTTGGGGTCAACTGGTGCGCTGGGATCGACTGGTGCATTAGGATCAACTGGTGCGTTGGGGTCAACTGGCGCGTTGGGATCAATTGGTGCGTTAGGGTCAACTGGTGCATTAGGATCAATTGGTGCGTTGGGGTCAACTGGTGCGTTGGGTTCGACTGGACCGTTGGGGTCAACTGGTGCATTAGGATCAACTGGTGCATTAGGATCAACTGGTGCATTAGGATCGACTGGTGCGTTGGGATCGACTGGTGCATTAGGATCAACTGGTGCGTTAGGGTCGACTGGTGCGTTCGGATCGACTGGTGCGTTGGGATCGACTGGTACATTGGGGTCGACTGGTGCGTTGGGGTCGACTGGGGCGTTGGGGTCAACTGGTGCGTTGGGATCGACTGGTGCATTAGGATCAACTGGTGCGTTGGGATCAACTGGTGCGTTGGGGTCGACTGGACCGTTGGGGTCAACTGGTGCATTAGGATCAACTGGTGCGTTAGGATCAACTGGTGCATTAGGATCGACTGGTGCGTTGGGATCAACTGGTGCATTTGGTTCAACTGGTGCATTAGGATCAACTGGAGAATTGGGGTCGACAGGAGACAAGGTTGTTCCTTCAGGATTCACAGGGGCATTAGGGTCATCTGTAGGGTTAGGGTCAACTGGAGCGTTGGGGCCATCTGTCGGTATTGGAATGCTTGGTGCTGATGTTGTTTCCGTTGGTACGTCAGGCAGCGTTGATTCTGGCTCAATGGGTGCATTGATATTGATAGTTGTGGTTTCAATGATCGGTGGGACAGTTGTCTCTACATTGCCTTCAGTGCTAATGGGTAGCCCGAAGACAGCGCGGAAGGTGGGCTCAATAAGAGCCGCCGAGCCGCTGCCACTGATCGGATGATCGGTGATTGTCGTCATTTTAGCGACAGCCGCTGAATTCCCGTCAAGATACGGTTTGATGGGCACACATAGCTCGATGCCATCGTTGATGCAGCGAGTGTTGTCCGGGCAGTATTGGACAATGCCTGTGGCCACATTGGACTGGCATGCCTGGTAGCTGGCTGGCCCCACGCAGATGGCTGATCGGCCGCTGCAATTGTAGTTTATGATCGCCGCACTGGTCTGAAGTGGCTGCTCACGGCTGCCGATCAGTGTGGATAACTGTAAGACGACACAATCGTGGAAGAGAAAGGAAGAGGAGTTTAGTATAATTGCTCAATGGGTCGCAGTGGTGCACTGTCTGTCACAAGTCGGAGCCTCGGGACCGTAACAATTACACTTTGAGTTTAGTAACACTTGCATAGGATTCTTTCGCGCTGCCGCCGAGTGCTCTGAACGATATCCAAAGTAGCAAGAGTCCCGGCAGCTTTTGTTAGTTTGTTTGGTTTGGTTTGGTTTGGTTTTAGTCACGCGTATCCAAAATAACCCGTAAAGTTGCCACACAGTTTTGGTTAATAAAATACAACTCATCAGTAACAGGAAGCAAAAAAAAAATAGGTTGAGTGCAAAAATTTTGATTTTTGGGGTTCTGGCATGACAATGTGGGGAACGGGAAATCGGGTTTTGGGTTTCTATGACGCGTTAGTAAGTTGTATGCAATTACCACAAGTATTATCAATATTCTGGTTAATTTTTTCGTCATCGTCGATGTGTGTTTGGTTCGAATGAAAAATCGTTACTATCCCCTGTATAGTTACGAGAGTCGCTTTTATCTAGAACGCTTGCCATTCAACACTTATCTTCTAGCAAATCTGCTTGACGCTATGCAAATAGCCAATGATTATCTCTGTTTACCCCAGATAACTTTGCGACCAATTTATGATATTGCAGCTAAAATCTGAGGCAACCTAAAGCTGTTTGCGCCTCTTACAATTTTTCGACTGCTTAGTAAATCTATTTATTTATTATTATTATTTTTTTCTTTTAATACATTTTTAGTTCATTTTTATCTTAGCTGACGTAATGGAATAGAAAACAAATCGTAGAATTGATAAACCCTTTCATTTGTTGTTTAACTTCATAAGTTTTAAACAAACATTGCAATTATCAAAACAAAGCTCTGACATTCCATTAAAGATTTGCCAAGAGTTTTTTGGTTGACAATATATACATACATAGTTAAGAAAAATCACTAAATAAAATATTCCATATAAAGAATTTGGGCGCAGACAGCTAACAAACAAATATCGATCAATTATAACCAATAAATTAAAGGGGTTCCTTCAGCTATATGCAGCTCAAAGGTGTTTTGAGATAGTTATATACCTATTCATATTTAAACAATTCAAGGTAAACCCATGTGAATTAAGTGAGCTTAGCTTAATTTGGTGTAAAGACGACCTTGTTGTTACTTGGATAGCGTGAAGAATTTTTAACGCCCTACTCTTAGTATGCTACTTGATAGGAATTATGGCTCATGCTAAGCAATAACAAAATTAAAGCGAATATAAACTAATAAAAGGCATTATCTCGAAGCTCCCGATGGTCATTAAGTTAAGCCAATTATGATATTTCACACATCTGTTTCTGTCGTACGCAATCTTAATCTGAGCAAGTCAACACAGTAGCAAAAGCATTTGATAAATAAAAAAACGAGTCGGCTGCGCATTTCCTGTGACAAATTTACGCTATTTGTCTAATTTCACGAAAATAACAAGAAAGTGACATCATTTATCGGGCCATGGAAGTTTATTTACCCTTCTCAAGAATCGGAAAAGTACTTCAAATTAATATAATTGTATTATTCACAAGTAACTGAAATGGATAACTTCTTAACTCCTTTGCTCACATAAGTTTTACATCGATTTCTTGAAGCAAGAATTACATTTTGTAACATTTAGTAAGCTAATAATTAAAAAAGGACCCATTTCCTTTATTAATTTATTTATTTTAGTTTTCACAATTAAATTAAATTAATGACTATACGAGTTTGACCTATGTGAACCTTGGTTCAGATATATATTTTGAGTGTTACACACTTGATGATGACGCTGGCATACCCAATCAGAGTGTGAGTAAAATTGTTGATTGTTGTCCACGGCTGGCCGGAAATGTGGTTCAAAGTGGATTCCCGCACAGATCATGACTAAGAACAAAATTGTGCTATCTGGCGATAGCACATGATGCACATCTCAAATATACAAATACATATCTATATATATATATATATGTCTATGCCAGAGGGTCTGCTAACCCCATTCCATGACGCAGGCAAAACCAAAAATTAATCTGTACCGATTCTTGAATTTGTATCTTTTGCGTAGGTTCTTATAAGACTGATAAGGCAATACCAATTAGCAGCAGAGGTAGTACTGCTAAGAGCAGCAATGATCATGATCATGAATTCGAATGCGATAAGAGCCACAGCAAACCAGTTGACAGATTACAACTGAATGCTGTCCAAGTAATGCTTATCGGCCTGAAACATACAAGATACACCATCCTATCAAGATAAGTAACGCGCTAGCGTTAGCGTAAGTTATGTGAATCTCGAGACCGAAGGGAAACAGACTCATCCGTTAACTGGCATTCGGGTTGTATAACAGACAATCGTCTGGCATTGGGCATTAATTTTAAGCCACTCCCTTGTTATATATATATATGTATATATTGATTTAGGGGAAAGTAGTAGTAATATTTAGGACGGGGCAAGGCAAAAAGGGAGACTCGTAAATAATCATAAGTGATGATAATTGTACACACGTAACCAAAGAAATTAATCGAGAAAGGAAACTGCACAAATATAAATAGATAACCAATTGAACTAAGCCCAGAACTAACAACTGCATGCGCTAAAAGTCATGGGGTGGATTATCTTCATCTTCTGCTCTTTAGATGGGGAGGTTGGGGATATTCTACTTCTTGTCCATTATCCAGTCTATGAGCGAACCACGCAGCTTCGTGCGCAGCGCGATCTTGTGGAACTTGTTCGACTGATACTTGTTAAAAGTGGCCCTCAGTTTGACAGTGGGTGCATAGCGTGCCCCAAAAAGAAGCAGCGGTATATCTGAAGAAGTGCACCAGCTCGTCGGACTACGAGCATTGCCATTGAGCAAGTGCAGCGACAGAAAAAGCAAAGCAGCCGCAATCTCTGAGGGCTTATAGCTGACCAGACTGTAGTCGAGGCTGGCCAGTTCCAACAAGTACTTGGACATGGCGTGATGATGCTCATCAGCGCAGGCTGCCTTCGAGTAGAGTCTCAGCAAATGGATGCACTCGATTTTCTGGATCTTGTGAGCCGTATCCTGTCACCCGTAATGTTGGCGACTAGTCAAGAGCTTCTGAATTGTCGGTTATTAGCTGAACATGTGGCCATACGCACACTTTGCACGCCTTGCACCCTTTGTACCCTTCGGCAGTACAGGTACGGCTACATCAAACACATTTTGAACAGCATTTTATAGACCCTCCATTAAAAAATGCACATTTCGAATTTCACATTGCGTATGCTCTTTGAAACCATCAATTGCATCGAATTGTACAATTAAGTGTCCTTTTTAATGCACCGTTTGCGGTGCACATTGAAAGTGCGTAAAAGGTATGCGCAACATGTGGCACGACAAAATAGGTCAAATTTATAATGTGGCTTATCTGCATAATGTAACTCCACATTTCTGACAATCTTGAATATGTCCAGTTTTTAAAGTAATGTTGCCTGCACATTTTCCCAAACCGAACACCATTCTGTAAATTCAAAATTTGAATGTTGGAAATTCGCCCCAAGTATTTAATTAATTTTGGAAAAATACGGCAATATCAATGTCACAATCAGATGAGATTTCAATAAAGATAAACGCTATTTTGAAATACAATTATAATTGTATTTTTAAACATAATTTTATTAAATGATGAAACTTAAATATAAAAAACATACCTTTTTATTTTGAAACTAGTTTCTTTCATTATTTTTGGGGTATATTGGCTGTCTTATATAACATGTTTTAGGCTCACGCAATATTAAGGAAGTGAATGGAAGCATTTTTGTTCATTGTGGCATCAGGCTGTAAGCTTGTTCGTCTGCAGATTGTCTGACGAAGCAAACTCATTCCAATTGCTTGCAGGGTATCATTTAGTCAAGCACAATCGCCTTCAACTATTCTTTTGATTCTTTCGCCCTTTTTTTTGTCAGTTGCTTCATTCAATGCGGTTAAACCATAAAATAAAATAAAAATGCGAATTGCAATGCAGCCACTGCGGTTTTTCATGTCTAGACAACACAATAAATACAGTTAGTCATATATTTGTATTATCATATGTTGCACACGCATACACAAATGCAAGTGTATGTGTATATGTATATCCGATACATATATTTTATAATTGGCGTCAATTTGTTGGCTTATCACCTGCCAGCCTCCCATTCTCCTCGCTGTTTGTGCCACAAAGTGTGCAACATTACGCACAAATGCGATAACGATTTTTTTTTTAATCTTATTTTATTTGTGCAAGTATTGCACGTAATTTTCACAAAACTGATTAAACATAAATTCTCTATGACTAAGCTAATCTTTGCAAACATTCCAATAATAAGTTTGAGATGGCACCCAGTGAAAAAAATCGCCAAAATTTTTAACTTATTATTCCAGAAGTTTATTTATAAAAATAAAGTGTTTTCTTTTCTTGATTCTAGTTTCTATATATTCTATATTTGTTGCTTATATTATGAATAAACAGTATATTAAGATTACACAAATACTACTATTTAAGATAGTTTTATAATTTCAGGTTATTCTTTCCAGTTTTCACGCCGATTTTGATTTTATTGTGCATTTTTGCGCGCAGCTGTCCAATCAAGCAAACAATTTTATATTTGCAATTTTATATATTGAAACTGGTACTGCATACATACTATGCTTAGTCCATTCAAATTTTGCACCACTGTATAATTTCGTATCGACAGTCTCGTCTCGATCCTTTACAGTTGATTAGCTGCATGTGGGTCAGCGCAGGCTTGCTGCATTAAATCACATTTGTGGGTGTTTAACTAGGTAGTAAGTGCTCCACTGCAGCTTCTTTTACAGCGATTTCTTCTTTCGCGCCGCAGCCCTCGCTGCTGAGTGGCAAAGAGGCAAACAGAATCGACGCGCTAATTCGTTGTGCACCCAGTTGAGCCCTGAGGCGACTCCTGCCGCAATTCTGCCGACAGTTGTCCCCAGTTGCGCCCCGTTGTGCTCGACATTGACAAAAATGTAACCAGGACGCAGTTTGCAGCAGATAGCAGCCAGAAGATAGGAGCAGCGGGTAAAGCGGGAGCAGCGGGAGCTGCGGTGGTAGCGGGAATAGTTGGAGGGCAGCAGTGGCAGCGGTTCCATGCAAATCAAGCAAAGGCGCCATCCCCGCCGCACCCCCTGTGCCAAATTATGCAAGTCGTGTCGGTGGTTATGGTGGTGCAACAGCAGCGTTAATGTTGTTGGCGTTGCGGCCGTGGCTGTGGCAACTGCTGTGGCCTGAACAGAGTCCTGGCTGCTCTTTCTCTGCCTCATTGGCGTTGCATAAAGCGGATGGCGGCGGTGGCTAAATTTGCATAAATTAACAATGCACAGCCACTGATGCAGCGAATTCTTGCACACAACCCTCCCACCACTTTGCGTGTGTGTATGTGTGTGTTTGTGTGTGTGTGTGTGTGTTGTCCACCATGTGCAATGTGCGCGTTTTATTGATTTGATGCCCCAATGCACTTATTATCCCTCAAGCAGCCAGTGCCAGTTAATCCCGTGGCGATGCGGCGCCATTTTACACACAAAACACACGCACACACACATACACACACACACGCGAGCACACGCACATAGGCATTAGGGTGTGCCCAAAAAGTTGGTCAAGTGTGTGCATAGAGAGAGGGAGAGAGATAAAGAGAGGGAGAGTGAGAGGGAGCGAGAGAGTTGCCTCATTAGCCCAGCCAAGTGGAATTTATAATGCGTGTGCTTCATTTGAGCGCGGTGTGCGCACACAATTGGCACGCACTGTAAGCACTTTTAATAATCATGCATAAATTATTTCTCTAAATATTTATTTGTTGATTTTTCACTTTTTAATTATTATGCTATTTTATTTATTTATTTTTTTGATATTATTGAAATTCCTATTGGACATTTATTATCATTTTTGTCTAAAGCTACAAGTTAAATATTATATTACTATAATATATATTTTGTATGTATATATTATATACATAAATCCCAATTTGTTAACTTTAATCTAATATATTATATATTTAATCCAATCTAAAATTGATAAGATATTAATCTTCTTTACTTTTTTTTATAACATATGGAAAACATTTAAAGCAATTCGAAAATAAAATTTAATTATTTTTCTTCTTCTTCCAAATACATGTCAAAATAATAATTAATACTGTTACTTAGAAGATCAAGAATATATGTAATATATATAAATAATATATATAGATTTGGCAGCACAACTACAAAATTAAATCTACCTTATTCTCCAACGCAACAATTTAGCAAACTGTAACTTGAAGTACATGCATGTGTGTGTGTGTGTGTGTGTGTGTATGCGTGTGTGGTTGTGTTCATGGATGCGTATTAATTTGAATGCATCATGCAGTCAATTAATCAAACGCTTCTGTGCCCTAATTGGACTCTAGCGAACGCCAGGTGGCGCTTCATACTTGCCTTGCGCGCATTGCCTTAAATTTGTCCTTGACAACAACGCACACAAAGTGCAAAAGCGCATTCATCATTTTAATTTTTATTTGTATTTTTCTCATTATATATGCACATTTAAGGTTTTTAAATAGACAAATTCTTGATATTGTGATTGATGCCAGAGTGACTAAAGAAAGTTGGAAATACCCTTTATTTATTTGGTGGATGATAAATGAAAAGGTTGAACAAGTGAGTATGCTCTAGTTGAGATACCTTGACTGGGGGACACACTGTTAAATACACTGTTAGTATTCTTAGTGATAGTAGTTTTGCGTAATATCTCTAGCTATTCTTACCTCTCAGAGGCTTGCTTGCTCGAACAATACAATTGCGGGAGATATCACTAAAGCTATATCGATTTTCGGCATCGGGATTGCCTATATGTAAAATACTCATTTCGAAGTTGGATTATGCTCATCTATTAGCTTCTCTTTTTTTAGTGAATATTTTGATTGGACTCATTTACAGCTTGAATGATTTGAATTGAGTGCAATGAGTGCATGCTTTGCCACGCTCTGGGGCAAATGTGCTGTGCAGCAATTCAATTTGCATTTTAGTTAACTAAAAATGCATTTCGTGTAATGCTTCAGTAGACTAGCTGGACCAGAGTTCGTCCTCTGCTTTCAGCATTATCATCATCATCGTCATCGTCATCGTCATCGTCATTGTCATCATCATCGTCACTGTTGTCCTTATTTGTTTATGTTGCGCAAAGTAAACAACTAATTTTAATTTGCCGCAGGAGCCGCAGACGACGACGACGACGACGACGATGTCGACAAGAAGATGATGACGACCAGAACGGCCAGGAGGACCAGGACGAAAAAGGCGATGAGGATGTCAACTGGTCGGGACTGCCAGTGGGGACAATGCTGGGAGAGAGCAGCAGGGAACACACCGTAAACTTTTCAGTGAAGCAGCCACAAAGGATTGGATCAGTCGAATTAAATACAAGAAGAAGAATTCAACACATACACACAACCAAGAGAAGCGAACCATATTTATCTATCTAACTATCTCTCTCTCTCTCTCTCTCTCTCTCTGTATATAGTATATACCTCTTACTGACTCTGTCTCTATCTCATTCTAGTAAGGCACGTTTTTATTATATCTTTTTGTTTGTTTGTTTTTGGTTTTGTTTTTGTTTTTTATTTTTCTTGTGCATTTTGTTAGTTTTCATTTTTGTTTTGACGTTTCATTTATGTAAATACCAGCAACAATAACAATAACAGCAACGACAACTACAAACCAGTCAAATTATCTTTAAATAATCTAGATTTGTGTGGGAGGCGGTTGGACGAGTGTGGGCGTGACTCAACCATAACATAAAGGCAAAGTCAGCTCGGCGAACTTTTGCGATGATTTCAAACTATTTTTTTTTTTTTTTTGGTTACTGGCCATAGGACAAGGCTGGCTGTAGCTGTATGTGTGTGTGTATTTGTGTATGTGTGTGTGTTGAACATCATGAAAGCGGAAACGGAAGTGCTTACCTTTGGCACACACGTACACAGTCGCACACGCACACACATAAGCAAACATACAGACATACTTTTTATACATGGCATGTAAAAAATGTTTTTGAGCCTTCTAGTGCTCCCAAAACTCGTTACTAAAGAGGCATGGGCGTGGCAAGAGGAGCTGCTGCTAGTAGACTGCTACATACACACACACACACACACACTCACAAACACACACACACATGCACAGAGAAGACATTGAGGCAAGTGAGCTTTAAAATATGTCCACAGGTGCACAGGCTGGAACCGGGGGCTGGAATTGACTTTCAGCTTTTGACTTGTGTGCTAAACGAAACGAAACACACACACACAAACACACACAATCACACACAAACTCATACAAGCACACACAAAATTGCCATTTGTGCGCAGGACGTTCAAGCTATTTGCGATAATTATAAGCTGATTGTATATACATATACATATATACTCACAAATTGTACACGTTTCTGTCCGTTGCCAAATAACGTGAACTTTAATTTTACTATTTCATCAAACATTCAATTTCATAATTAAGTTTTCCATTTTTAAAGAACTTGTTCAAAAAAAATATTTAAAAATCAAGTTTCGTTTACCATTTGAAATATAAATGATCATATATCCCAAGCAGGTCAAGTAAATTTCATTTTATCGTTACAAATACAAGACACAATTTGAAAGATGTATAATTCCAAATGATACAGACTATGTACCTTGACATAACCCCAAAACCGGAGTATATTCTATTCTTCCTTAACTCATGATTTGATGACTTTCTGTACAAGAAGATGAAAAAAGTTGTTTGGCAAATCAAGATGCGATTTGAAAATATTCCACTAAAATGTAAAGCAAATTTTAAATGACCTAATTTACAGTTCAAGCGTTTTCTGCTTTAAAGGTCAATTGTTTATTTAAGGTATTCAACCTTCAACCATTCGATAAACGTGCTACGTAATAAGAATATCTTGAGCCGAACTTGCTGTTCTGCAAAGTGCTCGTTTAGCCCTCGTTTTATAATTTGGATTCTTGGTCTGTTGCGTTTACTGCAAAAGGCTAATTGAAATTTGCCATTAATAATGCAAAAAGGTCTCGGTGAGAAACTTTTAGGTCCACCCCATGTGCCACACTACACATTGGAGTGGCTCTGTTCGTGTGTGTGTGTGTGTGTGTGTTGTATCTGTGTTTGCACATGTGTGTATGTGTGCTATTTTAAATATTTCAAATATTTGTAACATTTGCCGGTGCCGCCACTCAAGTAACCATAAGTACACAGCAACCCAACACACACACACACACACACACACACGTACACTCTACCCCTCCCACTCCCACTCCCCACACCCTACTTTCACCTGTTCAGTTCAACTACCCGCTTTCACAATTTCGGCCGTCGCCATTTACCGCACGCCAAAAACATCAACAGCGAATGTGAATGCTTATTTTCTGGTCCGTCAGCCGCCGGCTGATGTCGACGTCACAGTCACCACATGTAAAAATGCTGCTACCGTGTACCGTGTACCGTGTACCTCATACCGTGCACCTTGTACCTGAAGTTGCCGTACCGTGGGGTGGAGGATGCTCTTTCCACACTCGCCGAAAAACCTACTACGAAATTCAAGTGCTAAATGGATTAGAAAACACAAAATTGCAAGTTAAATCATTTTTTATATTCCTAAGTGCTAACTAAATATGAAGAAAAATTCTTGATTCAAGTATAAATTGAAGAGATTGTGATCTGATTTGTATTTTTTTCTCTGGATTTTTTTTATTTTAATAACCGCAGATTTAGATTTTCTCATCTAACATTTTTATTTATTTCTAGTTCTAGATCCTTACTTATGTACTTGATTATGTAATGGCTGCGGACAGGGTCTTAAGCAGACCCATCTAGCTGAACATAAGCCGAAAAATGCATATATTCATGAATTTATTGATAAGTTTTCGTCCTTTAATTTAAGCACAAAGTTTACATTTATACTCCCAGTGTGAATGGGGGGCGGGTATTGTTTTGGGAGCTGCTGCGCGAGTTATGCCGTGATTTCACGATCTGGTTGTGTGGCAGAGGAACCGTTGCCCCAAAAGGACGCACAACACATTCACATATGTAAACAGAGGGGGGGGAAAACAAAGTAAAACGAACTCATGATAAAGATGAAATGGTATAAAATACGAGTATGTGCCCAGCTGGAGTCTGGGGTGCAAAGATAGCGTCCCATCAAAAGGGCGTCGGCCTATGCCACCCCATACATATACATGCATACCTGTACACACATACACACACACACACATGAGTGACAGCAGATATGTCGCGGCGCGTTGAGTGTAAAGATTCGTCTATTTTGGGCTTATGTAGAGAGCAGAAGCCAACTGAAATGGGTCTGGAAATGGGAACTGTCTTCAAATGCCAGAACAATGCGCTACAAAACGCGGCTTTTAAGTAACTCCCTAAACAGCCAGGATAAGAAAAGAAGGTCAGAGACACACTATATACCTAGACAGTTAAATATTTGACATTCGATTTTCATCATAAAAAAAAATGTTGCCATACCTACAAATTAATATATTTGCATGATGCTTAAGTTTTATCACAAGATCACAGCTATTTTACTGTCCAGGTGTGTACGTAGGAGCTAAGAGACTCAAATTAAAAATATTTGTATTCAAGTTGAAACATGTTTTAATGTTTTGAAATACTTTTAAATGTGTGAATTGGAATAACAATGATTAGTTTTGTGCATGCTGCATGGGAACTCAGCTATTTTTTAGTATTATATTGCTTAACCGATGCATATCGAAATAACCGATAACTCAAATTGTAGCGCATTTAGATTTTAACTGCGATTTTTTTTTTTTGTTGTGACTGATTCCCCCGCAGATTTTTTTTTTTTTGGTTGATGTCGCTTTGCTTTTTGTATTATTTATTTCACTTTTTATTTTGTTGATTGTTTTACAAAAAAGCAGTAACAACACCCGAAACGAAACGAATGCCAAGCAAGCCTTGGGGTGGCTGGTTTTCCAAGCGTGGGGGGTGAGGAGGTTGGGTGTGGGGGGTTGATGCAAAACAAATGGAAAAAATCTCTTGAGGCTACTGAAAACTTCATTTTTCCTTTGGTCCGCTCTAAGATGCTCCTCGGAGTTTTTATACCCTTGTAAATGGTATAATAATTTGATCATGAAGTGTGTAACGCTTTGAAAGAGACGTCTCCAATGAAGTATATATCACACAGCGAGTCCATTTAGAAACACTTAATTTAAATGATTAAAATTACTAAAGCTCAAACTAAGATTATGTTCAACTTAAAAAAAAAAACCCCATTATAATACTTTTCCACTCTCCAAGAGTATTTGAAGTTCAGCGTGCCAAAGATAAGAGTTCTTTCTGGTTTTTTGTTTACTTTGTATTTTTTGTGGCATTCGCATTCAGTTCAGTTTTCAGCATTCTGTTCGGTTTGGTTTGGTTTCGCTTCTGTATATTTTTCTTGGCCAGTTATTTCTTATGCTGCCTGGTTTTTAGCTTTGCGCCTTGGCGGCCTTCCCTCCACCCCACTTCTCTCTCCGCCCACTGGCATGATTCACGGCCTTGTTGACTCGGGGGCACGGTTCGTACACGTTGCTCGTCGTAGTTGGTGGTTTAAACACATGAAACAATTATAAAGTTGCCAAGAAATGTAAGCCCAAAGAGAAAACAATTTAATTGAATTTAAGCAGGGGTTGTCATATCCTAATGGATTTAAAACAACACCAACAACAACATCAAATACAAATAAAGCATAATACATAAAAAATGAATAGAGGCCAGTTCCAATGGGGGAAAGTATACAGAATTGAGTTTTCTCTGGCTATGCGGCAGTCTGGATTGTCTGTGTGTGTGTGTGTGTGTATGTGTGCTTGTGGGTGGGTGGCTGTGTGTTGGTTTGTTGCCGACTAAATGGATGCTGAGCCTTTTGTTCGTGCCCGTTGTGCACTCGAAACTGAAAGCCAAAAAACCGTCTGAAGAGTAGTGTTCGTTTAGATTGGGTGTCTGCTTGGGTGTCTGATTGTTTGTGTGTGTGTGTGTGTGTGTAATTACTTATGTAGATATTGTTAAGCTGATTATGGCAACTGGCAGACAGGTGTTTTATTGTTAATAAAGACAGATATGAAATCGGAGAGACAAAATAGTAAATGAGACATATTTTAAAAGCAATAAACTAAAAACGCATATCCCTTGAACTCAAACGTCCCCAAAAGCCACGCCTATGCGAACAGCGGTGTGTTTGCATTGTTGTCACCACCTACGCACGCACCACCAAGCACCACAAGCCATCCACCCATCTGAGTATAGCGGTGCCACTTTGATTTGGCATTGAAATTGAAATCCGCTTATTTTGGCGGGCACAAAAAATAAATAAATTCCAATATGCGTCGAGTAGGGAGTGGGGGCGACGGTGGGGGAGTGGGAAATGAGGAAACAAGGCGACATTTCCCAACAACGGCATAAGTAAAGCAAAACAATATTTTCCTAATTTTCGCGCAGGCACGCGACCAAAAGAAAAGCCAAACAAAATAAAACCAAAAAGCAAAGAAAACTGTCAGCAACAGGCGGACGCAGTTGCCACAGCGGGCGGTGGGTGGTTGGGTGAGTGAGTGGGGCATCTCCAAACCCACCCACAATCCCACGGATGAAGTTGCGAATGCAGCCAAGCGACTTTTTTGCGATTGTATTTGTATTTGTATTTGCTGCCTGTTTGCCTCTGATTTCCGCTGCTTCCGATTGCTTTGTTATTATTGCTCCAAACAGACACAAACATATATATATATATATATATATATATATATATATATATACAGTTGTCAGTTAGATAGGCAGCAGAGCACTTCCAGTGGAATAACCTTGATCGGAATAAAACAGACGAATACGCTAAATTTAGTTTTCAATTACATTTCGCTTTTTTTCAGGCGATTCATTGCAAATTTAGTTATTTGTGCAAGCAACTCAATTGAAGAAGCAATTTTGAAGAGCTTTACTTGAATGAACAAAAAAAATATATATAAACGATTTCATTACTTTTTGTATGCATTACAATAATTCGCATTTGATAATGTTATTCTCAACATCGAATTTCTGTAACTACTACCAAATATCCAGCTATCCCACGAATATTATTTGAAAGTTGCCGAAAATCAAATGAACAGTGTTGAAGACAAAAAGTAGTTCGGATAGCGAAGTAAGTGTTCAAACAAGGTTGCTTTACTTGTGTCTAACTTACAGATAAACTGAACAATCGTCAGTTAATCTTTTAAATAAATCGCATCTGGCAAAACAGTGCCAAGCATTAAAAATGGCAATTGCAGCATCTAAGTCCTCGTTAAATCCATTTCTAATTTATTTCACTATCGACTAACAGCTGCCCATGTGAAAAATTGCAAGCAATTAAATATTTATGCAATTATTAGTGTCAGTTGTGAGTGAAACTTGAGAAATGGAATGCAATTAGATTGGATAAGGATGTCCCTCCTGACTCCTTTGAAGTTAGTTGTGTTAAAGGAATCCTGTTTTGTCATCTCTCACCAAATTGACTACCTCAATTGTAATTCGAGTGCAGCTGCAAATTAATCACACTGATGTGTGCATCTCATGTGTGTGTGTGTGTGTGGGTATGTGTGTGTGTGTGTGTGTATATTTATAAGTAATTTATAACTGATCAACTATCAAATACCGCAAATCCAATATGTGGCCAAAGTTTCTATTTACACAGGAATTGTTTGGCTGGCCAAATATGAAAATGTTCTGCATATATTTGAATTTGTTGCTTGTTGCTTGTTGTTTTTCTTGTTGTTGGTTGACTAGCATTTTGTAAAATTGATTCAATTATTCATTTTCATTTTCATTGATTTGTTTGCTTTTATTTAATTTATTAAATTATTTCAACTAAATTAACGCACGACACACCCAGAAACCAAAACAAAACCAATATCTGCAACTGATTCACTCTCTGAGCCTTCAAATTGTTGTTCTCTTTAATGTAATTGAAGTAATCAAATATTGAAGGTGCAATTATTATCATTAATGGTTGTTCTTCTCATGATTTGCGACATCTTTATTATCTCTTATATGTCAAATAGTCTTATAGCTCCACTGAAGTGTACCAAAAAAAATGGGAACGATTGGCTACATCTAGATAGCAGCTGAGCACATGTTTAAGCCAAATTTCGCAGTTCAATTGTAGAGCAAGAGGGAAAATACACACCATGGAATGGTACACCAATACCAGACCAAGCTAGACCAGCTCGGATCATTGAATAGGCTTGGCCCAGTTTGGTTTCCGGGTCATGGGAATAAAGCGGGGATTGAAGCTACGGATAAGCAAGGCGAGGCAGATTGGCCAGAGACATAATACGGCAACAACTGAGCAGATATTGGCCGAAATCGGGTTGGGTTGAGGCATAAGACTAGTTCTGAGACAAAAAATGTCTTCTAAGTAGCTACAATCTTAAGTTAAAATGCATCTTAACAGGATATTGTTGACTAAGAAGCCACCTAGCCAAACTAGATGTAGTCAGTAGCGAACTCTGCCGATTTTGTGCTAATGAGAAAGAATACCCAAGCACAAATCACATCGCAGCAGATTGTATCACCTTAGCCAGGAAAAGATGTAATACTCCTGGAGTACAGAATACAGAGACATATGTATACAGAGACATATGTATACACATGAGAGAATCGTAGGCAAGAAATAGTCCGGCAAACATGCTGCCGTCAATTGGGCCTTCTGAACATAGATTTAACAATTACTGACATAAGGAGTCAGATAGAGAGAGACAGAGACAGAGACAGTGACAGTGAGAGATTTGTTGTCCCATATTTACTGTCTGTTGTTTTATTTTTCTATATACAGATATGATTTGTGGATATTGCATTCTGAATGCCTGCATAATCCGACATGTTGTGGTCGTAGGCAAATTCAAGCTGCAGTTCTTTTGAGGCTATGGCAATGACCAAATGATGACTACAAAATCAACAAATAGCTAATTGCTGACATTTTTTTGGAGACAACATTCCAGGACGATTGAGGGGGAGGGGTGGTGTGGGTCAAACCAACAAAATATATCCAAAAGATTTGTATTTAATCTCCTGACATGACATGAACAGAACTTCCAAACTGGCAAACACAATGTCAATGTGTAAATATATTATTGTGTTTAAATATGTGAAACAGGTGTGTGTGTGTGTGTGTGTGTGTATGCATAAACAACTGGCATGTTTTTAGCTTTTTGCAGCTTGGCGTCATGCATGTTGTTAATTTGTTGCAGCTGTGTATTGTGGCTGATGTTGTTGTTGTTTCTGTTGTTGTTATTATTTAAATCCAGTGCTTTAGGGATTAAATATATACTCAAACAAACACATGCACACACTCACACACACACCCACAGACACACACAAATGCATACACACATAAAAAGCATTTATGTATTTATGCAAATTTTATTTTATTTGTTTTCAATATTTTGGTAACTTTGTCGCTGATATTTCCGCCATACAAATAAACAAAAAAGGCCAGCAGCCGTCAACTAGGCGCAAATATGTGTGTTAAATTTCACACACACACACACACACATCAGCATCATATGCCTGTACATGACGGCGCATTATTTTCCATTTTAATAATTCAAATATCAATTTGTTGTTACATTAAATATTTAATTTGTACTCAAATGTGTTAAGTTCTTTTGGGTATTATAAACATATAACACTCACCCCCGCACACCTCCGTATACCCATGTGTCAGGCAATTTCTGTTTTGTTTAATTACAGCTTAAAATCTTTGATTAAAATAACAATTGAACCAACAAAATAAATGCCAAACCTAAAATGTTTCCCTTTGCTAATTTTCTAGTTGGAATTTTAGTCGCATTCCAACTGAACTATTTAAATCCATTGATTCCATAGCACCACGAATAGGAATCCCAAACTCACAATATACTTATATATATAAGATATTTAGTATATATATATATACACAGTATTTTACAGTGTTTGTGCTTCTCCGACTTATTGAAGGGCTTAAATACATATAATTAACACGTTGTCCGACAGTTTTGTAGGGATTAATGCCAATAAGCTACAGCCGTTGACCATTTGAACAAAAGGTGTCCAACTGGAACTACAAATGATAAATCCGATTAAGCCCATTGATCCGACACTTTTATGTAGGACTACATAATAAGCATTTCAGTGCTCATTAACCAGCATTGTTGGCATTTCAATCGACTGCCAAACGCAACTGTGCTTAATATCACAAATGTGCCATAAAAGCTAAAAAATCAACACACTTATTCCACAGAGAGTAAGCCGAGAGTAAAAAAAAACCCGTGGTAGATAATTCGACTCAGAAAAATAGAGAAAGTTGAGCTCGACTAGGAGATACTCTGCACACAGCTAGGCTTGCTGATGGTAGTTTGTCCAATATGACAATACGTTTTGATTTCTGTGCTTCTCAACCGATGAGAAACTATTCATGAAAGGCCCCTTGATGAAGGAGCTCTTTAAATGTTTCGATTTTCCGTAGAAACACGGAATGTTATCTTAAAGAATACGAAGGGCACATTTCGCTTCCTATTTTGGAAGCTAGTTTTTTATTCACTTTATTAAATTCCGTTCTGAGCCTATTTAAAACTCCATCATATTCATTTCTTAAAGTCCCCTGAGTATTGCTTCCCAATTCGAATATGTCAAGTTATGTAACTGGCGCTGACCACAATTCTTGGCCAAGATATGCAGGTTGCAGCCAAAGTTAAAGCTGACGTTTATCCGCTTTTAAATGCTCAGCTGAACACTGAAAACTGACCAGCCTAACGTTGATACTGAGCAGAAGAGGGGATGTCGAGTGTGAGAGGGATGTGGAGTGTGAGTGGATGTGAAGTGGGTGTGAAGTGGGTAGCGGCACCAGCTGCAAATCCCAATCGGTATCATGCAGCCAGCCGTCGTAGACGTTACCTTGGCGATCCAAAAACGTAAGCAATCAAGTGCAAAATCATAGCATTTTTAATTGATTCCAGCGACGCAGCACAGCAAAAGTTTACATTAGTTTTTTGCCCCCTTTTTATACCCTTGCCGAGTATTGTATGATAGTGTCGTGGACACAACAGCATAATTATGTCTTTCTGTCTGCTTATAGGCAAATTAAGCCCACACTTATTCCAGCTATCTTGAAGAAACTTGAAATATCGTATGAACTAGCTTAAGTTTTCCTTTATTTACCAATTTACCTCCAAACCAAACGTTGTCCATGGGACAAACAATTATCAACATCGGTCTACTATAGAATATAGCTGCTCAATTGGTCTTTCAGTGAAATTTAGATGTCGGTAAGTTAATTCCGGTCTGTGGAGGCTATACTAACTTCGTTTATTTGGTTATTTCTTGATTTCTGATTCTTGTCATAAAAATGGATTTCTTTCCACTATGCCGGTTCGCAAGTGCCTAAGCCTAAGAAGGCATCGCTGCTGCAGCCATGAAGAGTATGTTTTTTTTATATCCACAGCATGTTTGATTAATATGCTTATAAAGTCAAGAAAAACCAGAATATTTAGCAATAAAATCCTAATTTTTAATTATGATAATGTTAGAATTAGAATTGTCAAATGGCATCCTTTTGTAATTTCATTAAAAACTAAAATTTTTTAAGCCTGTGCAATTATTTATGTATAAAGGGTATTCGGACTTTAGCAGCCCCAAGTCTATTTATCTTGAACAATTTTCTTTTCTAGTTTTTTTTTTTGTATTTCGCTTCTTTTTTTTTTTTTTTTGTTTTCCTGCGTCTCTGTTCGATGGGTCTGGGGGCTCTTGTAATGCCTCGATGGGCACCGTAGCCATCGCAGCGAGCTGTTTTTTCAAGTTAATTGGCAGTTTGTGTAACTATTGTTGTTGTTGTTATTGGCTGGCTGGATAGCTGTCTGGGTGGCTGCCTGGCCGAATGCGTCAACGTGCAGCGTCATTCGTGCTGTTGGCTGAATTGTGGAGCCTCGGAGTATGAATCCATCTGTATGCCTAATGCCTGCCTTCCTGCCTGTTTGACGTGTCGCAGAATGCGCCCGACATTTGCCACAGTTCACTGTGCGTGCATATGTCTATATGTGTGTGTGTGTATGCCTTGGGTTTCAATTGCCAGTTACAGGTGCGGATCTCACCGCACCGTACCAGACCGGACCAGACCACTCGGCCAATTGAATTGTCCCCTGGCTGACGCACAGTGTTCAATTTGTTGTGCGACTTTAGTTGGGTTTTATGTGCCTCCACCTTAGAATCGAAACCACCTGCCCTAACACCACTAACCCTCTCTCCCTCTCTCCCTCTCTTTCTATTTTTCTCTTTCTATCCGACTCTCTCTTTCCGGCTGATTCGTTGATGTTGAACAAATGCAATTGAGCTGTGAGATGTAGGTGACTGCATGTATCAGGTGGGGGTCAGTGGAGGGGTCAGAACACTGTAATCAATTATGCGCATATGATTGCATGCATAGATGATTTTTGGGTAACAGCAGAAACAGAAAGAAGCGAACAACCAGAAGCAAAAGAATCATGAGCAGAAGGCTAAAAACCAGAAGCTGGAGAAAATCCAAGAATTCCCATTCAAATAAAAATCCAAATCCAAATCCAATAAAAACAAGTGGGAATTCTATAGTCGAGTGAATTGGCGAATTTCCCCTTAAAGCGTTTTGCACACTCAAATAGAGGCATGCTTAGAAGTGCTCTTATTCCTTATTTCCGGCACAGGTATTGTAGGGTAAAAAAAAACTAAGGTTGCGCAAATATTAATTCAGAAGCCCGAACTGGAATCATCGGCTTGCGACTTTTGTATTTCAGCTAGAAGCCGGGCCTTTAAAATTTTGACTATTATTATGTTCCAAAAACCCATTTTAATGAAGTATAAGCAACAGAGAAGAAAGTCCTTGTAGACCAGAGTATTATTCCGGAGTTATTATGGTTTTTTTTCTATTTTTGTACTGACTGTGGGTAAAGTGAGTTATCCACAAATGTGTAGGAACATATCGTATCAGAAAGGTTGACACTTGTATCTACACGAATCTTTATGTATACAATATAAATTTGCCGAATACCATATTCAATATACATCGTAAACTGAACAAATTGAGCAAAATACAAACTCGCCAAAGCCGCAAACTCTTCCTGTTCACAGCTGTGTGTCGAAATTTTAATAGCTGTCGACTCAAAGTCAGTTTAAGTCCAACAACCAAAAAAAAGAATGGTACAAATCTTGAACTCTGTGGCCATTGTCATTGTCTTAATGCATGTCTCGCCAATTTGTGGCGCTGTCGGCACCAAAATCCACTCAAAAGCCATAAAAAAAAGAGCAGAAAAAAAAACCAGCGTGCCAAATTTGACTTAAGCCAGAGCTTTAACAGCGGGTCACGAGTGGGCTGAAAGGGTGGCAGGGGCGGGTGCGGGGCTGGTGGTGTGGGTTTCGAGTTTGGCCATTAAAAAAATGCCAACAAGGCAATTGACAAATGTAAATGGGCAAGCGTAATAGATGTCCACGTTTCCACGTTCTGCCCGGAGAAACTCTCACCACACGCAACGCAATAATTTGCAAATTTGCTCAAATAAATTCCCATGCAGAGAAGGTCGAAAGCAGAAAGCGGAAAGCGGCCAACTGAGATAGACAGAGAGAGGGAGCCTAAAATACTTGCCCATCCCAAGCCATTGGCAAATATATGCAAAGTCCCCAAGTAGGGCTTTTCTAAGGCACTTTCTCTGCCTCAATCCCTCTCTCTCTCCTTCTCCCTCTCTCGCACACACACACACACACACATACTCCCTTGGCAATGATATGCAAAACATTTGTAACGCCACGGGTCCAGGTCCAGGTCCGCGACGCCCACAAAAGCCCAAAGCCGAAAGCCCAACGCCGAACGTCAGCTTCACCGCCAGCATCAGCTCCAGCATCAGCATCAGCGCCAGCGTCAGCGTCAGAGATAAGCGGCAATTGTAGCCAATTGAAGGCGGCACAGCGTGGCATAAATAAATAAATAATCGATTGTGGCAGACGGCAGCCGATGGCAGCAGCAATACCAGCCGTACCAAACTGGGCACCAGTCTGACTACACTGGACAAAAAGAAAGGTGATTTCATTGTAAATCGTCCTAGATACATTACACTTTACCAGTTTTATAACTCTGTATAAACATAGTGGGAAACCCAGCCAACATGATATTCATAGCAGGTCTTTCGTGCACTCAATCTGGATGCATGCTAAACTATCTGTCAGATGGTAAATTTGAGAATAAAAGAATACTCGGAACACACTCTACAAGAGTGCTAAGCACCAGCTATATGTGCAAATAATCTGACGAATTTGTTTGATATTTGATATTTGATATTAGAGCTTGGGCTAATTTTGTTCAGTGTGTGGCTGGAGTCGATAGCTTCTGGTTCCACTGGCAATTAATTGGCCATTTGTTTTTGGGGCGTCTACCCGGGGTCCAGCCTCATATACACGTCTGTTGTGTCTCTCCCTCTCCCTCTCCCTCTCTCTCCTCACTCCTCACTCTCTCTCTATCTTTCACTCTCCCTCTGGCAGTCACGCACGATGCTGCAAGCGCTGTTTCACGCACGCAGGTTGTCAGACGACTACAAAGGCGACAAATCCCCAATACGCTGATGAGAATGAATGAGCTGCCGCCCGTTACACATGTATCTGTCTATCTGTGTATCTATGTAACTGTCTATCCATCTATCTATATGCGTATAAAAGTATTGAGCTGTAGATGCTGTCTATCTGTCTGCCCCTCCGATACACATTTTATTGGCTTCCATTGACCCAGCCTTAAGGACAATGTACGTGTGCACACATTGCCATAGATGTTGCTCATGTATAGGTGAGCTTCTGCAAGCTCGGAACTGCAACAGCGGATTATATTGTGCGTGTGAAAACCTCTGGCACAAATTCGAGCATAAATCGTGCAATATTGTTGCAGATGGAGATATTGATTGTAAATATTTTTCATTGCAATTTCCATCTTTGTTTTCTACTCACAACAAAACAAAAGAAGAAGAAATAGTGAAATGAAGCTTAACTAATTTAGATATTGTTTTATAAAGAATATATTGAAAAAAAAAAGTTTTTTATTAAAATATCAGAACTCAAAAATGAAAACCATTGTAGATACATATATAGTTAGAAATATTTTGAGATATATGTTCTCAAATTGGGTAAACACTTTGGAGGGATTTTCGTGGGTTTTCGTTGGTCTGTTGAACAATTTGATGCGTGGTTTTCGCCAGGCCAGAAGGGAAACCGAAACGGAAAACTTTGAGCAACTTTTGGGCTTGTGGCCAGAAGCTGTGCGACTGTTTAAGTTTTGCCAGCAGCGATGCTGTCTCCGGCTGTGACGGCTGCTCTTGGCGGTTGTGAAATGGGGCCGAATTGGAGGCGCGGGGGTGTGTGGGTGTGCGTGGGCCGAAAATGGAGGCGTGAATGAGGTTGGACTGTGTCTTGGGGGCACTAACGTTGCTGGCACAGTGCGGAAGGCAGACGACGTTTTCATTGCCACAGTGACTTGGAGCCAAACACTGAGACAGAGACAGAGAAAAAGAGATAGAGATAGCGAGAGAGAGAGAGAGAGAGAATGAGCAACAGAGGGAGGAAGTAATTAAAACACAACTCAAAGGACATTTTAATTTAATCCCTTTGAGCTTGTCTCGCTGCTGTCTCGTCGCCATCAGAAACATGCGCCGACCGCCAAGCCCGAAATTTTATTTGCAAGCCGGAAGACGATGTCAATGGTAGCCAGGGTTGGGGATTGACGTAGGTGGGTGGTTGGTGGGGTGTGGTGAGTGATGAGTGGCGGGGATAAGGAGGCTGTTATGCTAGTCCCCCCCCCCCCCTGCTAACTGCCAGTGTCGCCTTTGGAGAGGAGCAGCCACAGCAGCGGCGCATAAATCATAACGCCTTCTATTTTTATTTGCCAGTGTCCTTCGCCTGATGCTGCCAATGTTGCTGCTGCCACTGTTACTGCTGCTGGCACTGCTGCTGCTGCTGCTGCTGCAACTGCTGCTGCTGCAGCATTTTATTTATGCCGACAGTTTATTAATGTCAGGCTGCAAGTTGCAACAGCGCCAAGCGCAAAAGGATACCCAACTCCAAGTTCAGATTCTGTTTTCAGTCTCCAGTTCGGGCTTCAGGCTTCAGGCTCCGGCTTGGGTCACACTCAAACAAAAAATATTAATTTTAAATAATTTCTGTATAGTTTTTTTCATGCAAATCTCAAGTCTAAAAAAAAAGAGAAAAAAGTTGAATGATGGTGGAAAAATTTCTGTGTCACCAAAAACAATACATTTTCAAAAAGTTTTCCTTTAAAGAAATCTTCGAATTGCACAACTCAATTATTTGTTATATTTATAGAATAAATGAAATAATAAAAATGATATAAATCAAAAATAATAATAATAAAAAAAATAATGTATTTGTTTGCACTAACATGCTGAAAATATACTTCAAAAATTATGAGAAAAAAAACGTGGCCTTGCTAAGTTTAGCCTCTGATTTCTCTGAGTGCAAGACGGGGTGGCAGTGTCCCGCTTGAGTTGTAATTGTATTTGTTTATGGCCATGTGGCTGTAAGTATGTGTGTGTGGTGGGTTGTAGTAGATGGGTCAGTAGTTTGAGCGGCTCATTTCAATGCCGCAACTTTTGATGAGACAGCGAGAGGGAGATTGTGGGAACTCTTGGAATAGCATCGAGACCAGACGCTGCTTGCTGCATGCACACAAGCGAAAGCGTCAAACACACACTCACTCACACACACACACGCATGCAGTTAGCGAACCAGTCAAAGTAACTAGGTTGGCAGCGCCACTTGGCTTTGTTCCACACCCACTAAGCACCACCAAGAGCAGCAGCAGCAGTAGCAGCTCCACTTTGGTTCGCTTTGTTGCTTGTTATGCTAATTAGTTTTCAACGTTGACGTTTGCCAACAACGCCGGACGACGACGACGGCGACGCTGCCAACGATGTCTTTAATTGGTTCTCATGTTGCCCATCGCCCATCGCCCATTTATAGCCGCCTCCCTGCCACCCCCTCGCACACTGGTCGCTAACATGGGCCAAAAAAGAAAATAAGATTAAAAAAAAAATTGAAGAAATTGGAAGCAAAAGCAAAGTCAACCATTTTGATAGTGTTTTTTGATTCCCAACTTATTAAATTTGTGAGAGCGAGAGAGAGAGAGACAAAGTAAGTGAGATAGATGTAAACTGAAAACTACATACACCAACAGACAAGAGTTAAGCTGTTCTCATCTCAATATTTCTTCATAATCTACAAATCGAATATTTAGAAATCTATTCGCATGTGAATTAGTCAAATGTTAATCCTGCGTTTAGCAAGTAGTTTATTTGTTCATTTATTTACAAATATTCTTATATTATTTAATATTATTTATTGATTTTCTTTTAACAATGTTACGTTGCTAAATATGGTAATATGGTTAAATCAGTGTGTTCAGGATGATGACACGAGTAAAGCTTGGCGAACAAAAATAAAAATGAAACCATGACAATGGAAAATGTGAAGAGTGTGCGAATAATTATTGGGCTGACTGTAGTTTTCATATTCCAATTTTTGCTTGTGGGACCACTGTGCATCGCAGCAGCAGCAGCAGCAGCAGCAGCATCTGTTGCCAGTTGGCAGTTGCAACTGCCGCTGACTTTGACTGCGGCGTTGCCGTTTTTTTCTTGCCACTTTGGCACTGACAATTAAGTGCAAACTGCATGCAACTTATTTGATTTGCCATTGTTAGCAAAGCAGTCGCAATTTGAGTCACACCTAACCCCTCCCACCACCAAAAGTGTTGCAACTGTTTTCTCCTCTCAGAAATCGGTCATTTAATTGTAATTGTGTGCGAACCACAACCACAGAAATTCGAAACTTCATTTCTAAATGTTTTAAACAACTGAAAGAAGTTGTTTTTCCTTATCATATTCTTAACCATTGCCCACAAGAAATGTGTAAAAAGGATACCAACAAGTTGTGCAACAGGCTAGGCGGGCAGTCACTCCAGACTAGATTTCTTTATTGTTTTTTTATTTTTCCTTCTGAATTTCTAAATATAATTTATATTTTTATTATTATCATTATTGTCCATGGCCCTTCCATCAACCGTAATACGTGCACAAATGCGAGAATCTTTGTCATGTAAGGATAGGATACTTCATGTTTTCCTGCCTAAGACGACTCAATCTGCAATGATGCGATTTGTGCCTTGATGTTTGGATAGGTGGCTTCTTAGTCTACAGTATCCTGGCAAGAGACTGATAAGAATTCGTAGTTCGTTTGCGATCGTATTAATTGAAAAATGTAAGGATGTGAATTGAATCCAGCAAGAATTAGTAATATTCAAGTCTGACGCACACATTTATCATATCAGCAAAATTAATCAAATTTTAGATTTTATTTAATAATTGTAGTTCTTTCTGGCAATTGTCGCACCAAATGTGGTGGTTTTGAATTAATGTGGTTTTGTCTCCAGCTGAATACTAAAATTGGATCAATTGTGCAACTTAATCTTTTCCCAGCTACTAAGCCTAGGCTAGTTTATAATTTAAGTTGAGAACTATCACTTCTCAAACATTGGCCCACTGTTGTGGCACACACCCACACACCAATTTGCTGTTCGTTCTGTTTTGTGGTTTGTGGTAACTAGAATGCATTTCTAAAATGAATGCTTTGGCTGTGCATTGCAATTCTCGAATTCAAACTCAGCACTTGATTCGCTGAATGTATTCCGTAAATAACCCCATCAGATGCAAGCCCCCGTACCCCCTTCCTAATCCCAATGAGCCCCCCCGTGCAACCAATCTTCACAATTGTGTTTTGTTGTGCCACCCGAATCTGTCAACATTTGCAGCTGGTTGGCAGGCCCAACTGTCCAGTGCAAACGTTATGATAATCACCGACAACGATGCGGCAGCAGGACCACATTGAGGAGCAGGAGCAGGAGCAGCCTGCTGCATGGAACCGACGCCAGGTAATAAACAATTCCATTTACCGGCAGCTGTCAGCAAATAATGAAAAATTTAATAAAAATATACGCACACATGAACGCATCGGCGTCTACACAGCGAGAAAATACGTCTTACCACAATCAATCACTCACAGTTCTAGTAAACAATACTTGACAGGTGAGTAAAATGAGCGCAGACTCCGTTTATACCCTCAACACACTAATAATATGGACAAGTCTATAATTAAGATGTGCTTGAGTAAGTAACAAGCGGAAGAAAGCATATCCAATTACAGTAGATATATATATATATATATTCGTGTTCAGCATATATAGCCGAGTCGATTAAGTCTGTCTGCCTGTGTGAAGATGCCGATCTAGACATTGGAGAATTTTGAATATAAGTTCTCGTAAACTATAGATATAAAGTTTATTTAATTTTATCGATAACTGCTAGCGTTTCATGAATATCGATACAAATCGATTTCCGATAGCAATTAAACATACAATTGTACAAATACAGCCTTTCAATTAATATATAATACATCCAGACATATTACATATATATACAAATTTCATTTGGAATTGGTTAACCAAACATATTTTCAATGCATGCATTTATTTACCAACAGAGATTGGGGTAGCTCCTAGTCGATCTGTCTCGACTAAATCATTCTAACTTGTTTTGCGATAAGCTTGTATTCTTGGTAAATCTTTGTTTAGATTTAACTTTAGGTAAATTTTGTATTCAATCGTAAATAGTAAACGATCGTACTTCAAATGAGATGAAATAACTTCAATACATAAATCAAGACTTACTTCATTTTTTCTGCTCATGTATTGGAGCATAAGCGGCAATCAGTTAACCGGACGCAAAGCATCACTCAGCTTTTCCAGCTGAAGTATGCTGATGACTATCCTGCAGCGTCCACAGTACGCAGCTGGACCCATCCGACCTGTCCACAAACTGTCCAAATATGTTTGGTTTGGTTTGGTTTCGTTTTGTTGCCGTTGGTCTTCTGAGTGAATCGTAACGGAACGGAATGAATTGGAATGGGACGGGATGGGATGGCGAATTGGATAGGAAATGGGATGGAAATGGGTTCGAAATGGGATGAAAATTGCGATGGAGACGCAATGTTGGGTGAAAAATTGACATGCATGTAATTAGTGACATAAGGACATCGACCATTTGCTGTCTGGATCTGGATCGCTATATGCAAACTGACCTGTACACACACACACGCGCACACACACGCACTCACGCACACACATACACTCGCACACATATCAATTATGCCGTTTATGTCCGCGCGAATTCTGAACTCTGACTTTTCCTCGCTTGTGTATAAAATTAATTTTCGTTTACGCAATAAAAAAAATGCACAAAATATAAAAGCGAACTAATAGTAGGGTAACACTGGCTACACAACGCACTTGAAATGACCTGCAAACTTGGCATAGAAAGAGACAGACAGAGAGAGAGAGAGAGGGAATTAAGGATATTGAATGTCTCAGTTTGCCTATTTAAGCTTTTTAGACTTTGTTTCATTACACCGTTCCTTAAAAAAACAAATAAAAATGGTGGCCCTCTATTGTCCTTGAGGTCTGCTATTTCACGCACATGGCTAAATCCACTCAGCTGTTAATGCTGATCAGGAATATATATATGTATATATATATGTTACATTTATTCATGGTATAAAAGCAAAAACGTCTAATGCCTGGCAATAATTGAAGGAAATGCTGAGCATTTTCCATTTCCAGGTTAAGCGAAAACTGGATGATTTCTTCAATGTGCAAACGATTTGTTAAGGGGCAGGGCACTTGGGCAAAGGCCATGGAACCGCATTGTGGCATAGGGCATATCAATATTTAAGCGAAAATGATGACAGCTACAACAAAAGAGGCAAACCAAAAGTCCGCGTGTCCTGCAGTCCAGCCGACCAATGGAGCCCAGTGTCCTGTCTCGTCAGCATCCGCGCTGGCGTCGACGTCGCCATCGCCGTCACTTGTCACATTCACGTTGAGTCTTCTGACACGTCGACAAATTGTCAACAACGTTGCCACAGCGTTCACCATGAAGCCAAAAACGGCAACAAGAAGCACACAAAAAAAAAACAGAACAAATTTTTATATAAATTGGCAAAAAATGCAAAGGAAAATTGTTGTAAAATTGAGAGGAAAGGATACGTTGGGGTGTGGATGGTATTCACCAAAACTGGTCATTCACTCAACGCCCTGGTGGTCGTCCT
This sequence comes from Drosophila imparisetae, assembly GCA_035042265.1. Lineage (NCBI taxonomy): Eukaryota > Metazoa > Arthropoda > Insecta > Diptera > Drosophilidae > Drosophila > Drosophila imparisetae. Next base: position 431,863 of record JAWNLP010000405.1, on the reverse strand, counting down.
CTATTAGCTGCAGCTAGCAGCATTTCATGCTGGATGACGCAACATTTTATGCCGCTCACTGGATTTGCAACACTTAACAGCAGCAGCAACAGAAGAGGACCCTGGTCCTGACCCTGCAGCTGAGTCCTTGCTGCAACTGGCGTTAGCGTCTGCCACATTTATCAACGCCTCGTTCAACAGCAGCAGCAGCAGCAGCAGCAGAAGGGTGGGGTGGGGGGGAGGTTTAGCTGGCGCCAGTGGAACTATTCAAGCTCTACTCGTACTGCTGCCTATAAAAATTTGTGCAGTTTTGCCCAAAAATTTTTGCTCGCTGATGCTACACCGAAAAATGCAATTCAGCACGATTTGCATTTTTGCGAACGGGTGGCGCGGGTACGGTTTGGCCCCGGGGTTGGCGGGGGTTTGCAGTCCGGACAGTCATCCATGGCCACTACTTACATGGGTCAACCCTGGGCAAATGAATGAGCGCGTGCCGAGTGCAACAAAGAGTTCAGCTCCTCTTCTCTGCCCAGCTAAGTTGTCCAGCTAAGCCACCCCAAAAAGGGTGACAATGTTGAACAGATTTGGATTTGGAGACCAAAATAAATGTGCATCCGCATTCGCTTCAAATGCGTGATTAAACAATGCATCCCAAAGAGCAACAAATGTCAATTTAATAACAAGATAAAGAACCGACTGCGGCATACACTGTCAACAGCTGGAAAACAACCTGCTAGTCGTAGTGGGGAGTGTGGAGTGATTGTGCCTAGACCATTAAATAAATATTAATGTGCACTTTAAATTCCAGCTCTCAAATTAAGGGAGTTACGGATTTGGAACTCAAACAAAAAATATTCTCAACTTTGTAGAAAGTCGCCTTAATATGAAAATCGCCTTTGAAATTAGACAGATTTGCTTGCGCTTATTTGAATTTCTGAAAAGTAGAAATGCAGATCATAATTTGTAGAAAAAAAAAACCTTCCTTAAATTGAGAAAGAAGTTATAAAATTGACTGGAACCGACTTTTATATTATAGCATAGCTCTCGTCTGCCTTAGGAATCGAGTAGCTCTGTGGGAAGTCGCCCAGCTCGCGAAACAAGTGTGTCTTTCCGGGGAAGCGCAGATGGGCGTAGCTTTTGATGGACGTCGCTAGTAATCTATTTTCTAAAGCTGGTGACTATCGATTTAAAATTGTGGAAGATTTTCTTGCAAGCCTTAGCTTAGAGTTCCTAAAATTAAGTTTTAACCTAAGCTCTTTTATGAATGGCAGTAAATAGTAAGACCCTGATCGGGATACACGTTACTCAATATGTATAATAATTAACAAATTATCAATTAACAAAAAAGCTTTTGGAAATCATCTATATAACTGTCGATGCAGAAGTCGGAAGGAAGGCCGCCATCAAATTCCCATATAGAAACATGTGGCTTAATCGAGTTGCAATTATCGATTATTATCGATTTCTTAGCCCCCAGTTTATGCTTGATAGCTAAAACAAGTGTTGCATATTTTTGAATGTATGCCAATTGAAATCTGACATGAGAATGGAAATATGAAATGGGAAACATTTGTGCAACTGATTGTTAGCGGGCTTTTGTGGCAAGTTGAGCTGGCCGCAAACAATTGCAATTTTTTGGGGCACATTTATTAAGTGGGCGCCGTTAAGTTGTCGTCTCGAGTCTATCCTTTGGATGACTTGCCAGACAGGATGCTTCACATACCCATATATTTGATCACAAGCGATTTTTCTGCCCTTTGCCACATGCCCCCACTCCACCCCCAACACCGCCTGCAAACATTAATCAAAGCAAAAATGCAGGCAAAATTTCCGTGCGAATGTGTTTCGAGTGCCTTTTACAGTTATAAATTTGGGCACACATCCACACACACAGCTCAACTCGAGGCATGCCCCACACACACACACACACACACTTACGGGTGGCACGATGGCGAAAGTGTCAAGTTAATGCCAACAGCAACAAGAACAACAACTGATGTGCCGCCTCCTAACAGGTAGAGTGGGCGTGGCTGGAAGTCCACCTGCCCAACAAGCATCTAATGACTGCGTTGACGGCGCCATTTCCTCGACAAAAAACGCAACACACTCACATGCAAATACACACACTCACACACACATATGTATATACACACCCACACACAAATAGTACTTTTGCACTTGGAAACAACTTTTGAGTTTCAGAAAATATTAGAAAATTATGGAAAATAAATGGGTAATCTGTGAACGTAGCATCAAGTTTAATTGTTTCGAATCACTACATTTCAATTATTCAATAATAAAAATAATTCAATCTGTAGAGTTTTGGGTTCCAATTGTTTTTCAAGAATATGTTTGGTTTTCGGATTTTTGTTTTTGTCTTATCGAATCCGTTATTCCCTTAAAATATTATACAAATTTCAAAATTTTTCATCATAGTTGTAATATTTTCTCCCAGTTCTATTTAAAAGGAATAACTCTAACTTAAGTGTGGGTCAAGTTTGCAATCTTTAAATCAAGTCTATTATAATGATATTAAAGATCGTGAGTGGGTAAAAAAAAAGCGTTAAAGAAAGTTACAGATTTATTTACACAACACTATTTTGAGACAATGATTTAAGACAAGTAAACCTCAGCATGAACCATTAGAACAAATTACATAATTAGAAATGAATGGGCTCACAAAGAGATCATTGTAAATAATAAGTGAGCACTGTTAGCTATATAAGGCTGGGATTTAAAGTAATAACATCATAAAAAAAACAGTGTTGCAAGTAACACCAAGTCTCCAATCGAGGAGCTGAATGAGATGCTTTGCTTGCAAACAGCTTGCCATCGATTTGGATAGGAATGTGCCACAATAGTTAAGCATGGCACACACATTTTTCTTACAGTGTGTGTCTAGTTTATAATGATGTTGATGCTGTTGCTGTTATTGCTGTTGTTGTTGTAGGCATCGCTTAGTTGCTAAGACGATGCCGACAGTTGGACCCGGGTCTTTAGACAAGTCAAGCGAACTGAAGTGGAGGCACGGGTGTGCTCCACTGACAATGATATGTATGTGCTGCCGAGTTGAGAGTTGAGTTCACACACACCAACGCACACACACATATTCTGTCAAGGCCACACACACACACACACACAAAGAGACAAACGGACAGACAGACACAGAGTTGTTGTGCCGCCGCCTGACAAGTGGAAGTAGAGCAAAGGTGCAGGGGTTGCGGTGGTGCTGCGGGGAGTGAGGCATGCTGCTCAAAGTAGAAAGACGCTTTTGCAACGGAAATATTGTTGACAGTTGTGGCATATTATCATACGAGAAGGGCTATCCCAGGCGCGCTTTTCGTAATTGCTCAACATTTGTCGCACGGCATTTAAAAGCAACTGGAGACAAGTACACTTTCATATCTATGTGTGTGTGTGTGTGTGTGTGTATGAGTGTGTGTGTGTGAAGCACACTTGCCTGCCGCCTAACCACCATTGAAAATAAGACGCGTCGTTATGGATGTCCTCAAATTATTTTGCCAATTATTGGTTGCAAATTCAAGTTCAAAACCTTTAGGAACACTGGAGGTGTGCGGAGGTGTGCGGGGGTGTGTGCGACTATGTGTGGGCAAAGGTTAGCAATAAACTAATGTTTAAAGCTGTGAAAGATACAAATATGTGCAGCTACGGGCAAAATTATAACAGAGCTCTGGTTATAGTTATAGTTATGGTTATAGTTTCTTGAAATATAGTATCTTAAGAATTAATTGTTTTTTTTTATAACTCGATGAACATTACGTACGTGTTTTTAAAGAAAAGCCCGTACAATTTTCAGATTGTAAAATTCACTGAATAGGTATAATTTAGCTAAAGATCAAGACACAATTTATTCTACTCCCGTGAGTGAACCAATATGCTTAAAACTGATATGTTACTTAATTTGTTACAATTATTATTTATTATTATTATCGATAATATTATTTAAACAGGAATGAAACAGGAACATGAAGACCTTTCCGGCGTCTAACACTTTATTATTATTATTATTATTATCATGCAATAGCTTTCATTTGATTAATTTGATTCTTCAGCTTTAAACCGCAAGCTTTAGTCAAGGACAACCAATTATAAGAAAATAATTGTAATTCAAAACTGTTTAAAAAGTTTTCAACTTATTTTTTGAGCTTGCCATGACGACGCCAAGCTTTGGTATAGCTTTCAGGAGGCTTTTATTAATGAATGTTCGCATAGTGGCGCCATCTAGCTGTAAGCTTGCAAATGGTTCAATTACGCGCTGTGTCAAAAAAAGCTCTGAGGCAAAGCTCAAATTCAAATAGCAGGGATTTTTGACGAGAGTAATTTGCAGATGGATTTCAAATAAATGCCTGGCAGACAATAAAACAATTTAGGATGCTTTAGAACAGCCTTCTATCTTTCCCCGGAAGCAATCCAAATCAAACCATTGAATAAATCTCAAATTCAAACAAAGATTCAATCAATCTTCAATATTTGTTGATAACATTTGAGCAAAACCTAAAAACAAACTGGAACTTAGCAGTTCGACTAAGCCAAACTTAAATATAAATATTCCCTAGAGAGTACACGAGAGTTAAGCGAGCGAGTGTTAGATAAATAGAATAGTGATAGGTACTTGTGGGAGACAAATCAATCTTCGATTGCAGAATGTTGAAACTTGAGTGAAAGACAAACGAATTCTCCCCTGAGTATTGGATGTAAAGAAGAAAAAGTGCGCTAGTCGAGAGAGCTCAACTAGTAAATACCCTGAACACAAGTATGAATGCTGATTGATTGTTGACAAGGTCTGCGTCTCTTACGTGATCTTTGTAGATGAGTAAAAAAAATGTCAGGTTTTATTATATATCAATTGGAAGGCTATATCTTTATAATTGTCTTTTATTGTTATTGACAATCGATATGTATCGATATTCTCTAAACTTCATCTGCGTGAAGTACACGAGAATTTGTATATATTTAAGATTTGTCTCTAGCTAATATAGTCACTAAGATTGGAGATGGAAGCTCGACTCTCGATGCTTATAAAGAATATATACATATCTAACCATTTTTAATGGGTACAGAGGCATGCCGAATACAAATACTTACCCTTGCAGATCACATCAGTAAATACCAAAGCTTTGACTTTAAAATTGTTGTGTTAAGTCTTTAATTTCAAATTCATTTGGTAGTTACGACAAATTAAAAACTATTAAATAAAAAAAAAAATATATATAACATATATTCACAATGGGTTAACTAAGTGCAAGATTATAAATATATATAATTAAATTAGGTGCTCTGATGCGGCTGTATTTGAAAGAGTATATCGTCGGCGTTGCGAAACTTGAGCGAGATGCCCTCAACGAATTGAAGCTGCTCCAATTGAAAATCGCTTTTGAAATCAAAGGAGGCCAACAGCTTGACCAGGAACACCTTCATGATGAAGAAGCTATAACGACGACCTGTCGATTGATCAGTGGATCAATTTATATATATACTATGTATGTCAATATCATTATACAGGAGCGGAATGCGACAAACTCACCGATGCAGGTGCGCAACCCTTTCGAAAAGGGCAGAAAACTGTAAGCGTGTCGGCGATCTCCATTCTGCTCATTTGCCTTTTCCTTTTCTTTTGCCCTTTGCTGCTCCGACTGCTCCCGCTCCTGTTCCTGTTCCGGTTCCTGCATGAAACGTTGCGGATCAAACTGTGTGGCCCTCTCCCCCCACCATCTCTCGTCGCGTTGCATGTTGAACGTATCGAGCACTATGACCGTATTCTGTGGCACAATCGCCACCTTGCCGGTCAACTGAAAATCGCGGCTCACATGCCGCAAATTCATCGGCACCGTTGCCAGCAGCCGCAGCGACTCATTGACAAAGGCATCCAGATAGCGCAGCTGCTGCAGCTGCTCCACTCCCACATAGCTGGCATCGTTGCCGTGCGGCAAGACGCTCTCAATTTCCGCGCGCAGCCTCCGCTGGCAGTCGCCCTTGTTAGTCGCCAGACAAAGCAGTGCTATCATTATGCTATTCGAAACGGTCTCAAAGGACTGCAGACAAATAGAAATAGAGAATAGAATTCAAATCAGGATACTACACGTGCATCTTCGACCTAATCTATAGAAAAATGTCAATTGCAGCGCACCTTATTGTGAAGAAAGTATATTTATATATATTATATATAAATATATATACTTAAAGCAGTCATTTTTTTATCTCAAGGCTTCGTTTAACCTAACTTATTCAAGGTTAGATTTTTCTAGAATTTAGTAAAACTTTTCTTATTCCTTTACAAAGAAAATATATATTAGCCTTGCATTAGTGCTTTCAATACGCTTGTTAGAAATAAATTTATTAAAAATAGAAAATATTTCTAAAATTCGTGAGAGAAGTTGTCCAATTTCAGACTTTTTTTTTAAATTGAAAAATTACTTCTAAAAATATGAAAAAGTTTCAGGATGATTTACAAAATTTCAGAGTGTATTACTTATTTTCCCGCCATATCTCTCTCTCACTCTCTCTCTCTCTTTTGTGGGAGACATATAGTCTTTTACTCACCACTAAAACCATGGACTGTGCCTCATCCTCGATGTCCTGCAGTGTGAGCTCTCCGTTGGCGGCCAGTCGGAACATCTGTTCGATGAATATGCGACGCTGCCACGGCATATGCTCGTCATCATCGATGGCACGGCGCAGTTGCCAATTGCTATGCTTGCGCTGCACAATCTGTGCCACAAAATCCACAAGCAGCTGGTTGCATGCCTCTGCCTCCTCATAGAGCTGTGGCTCCAATAGACGATGCAACAAATCGATTTGCAGCCAAGGCTTCACAGTTTTAATAGCCGAGATTTCGAGCAGCCTATGCAGAAAGTACATTAATATACACTGAAAAAAAAAAACCAGCTCAAGTCGAAAGAGCTCGACTAAAAGACACTCTTAACACGGATTTTAAATTCATAATAAACTTATGATAAGTGAAAAATGGAGTCTGTCTGACAGTTTTTTTTTCAAATTGAGTGCAACATTGCAAATGTCGAAAATTAGTTTCTAAAAACATGAAAATTTTGGTCTTAATATTTTGTAAAGCTTAATTTGATTTTAAAAAATTTCATTGCCATGATCATTCATTATCAGTCCATAACTAACAATAGAAGGTGTTTTTAAAATGCAAAATGAGTTTGGTTATTTTTCTACTTTTTTTAAGACTATGATTTCGTAAATTTTGAAATGTTGTCTAAGGAAGCCAACATAATTTATGATTGTCTAAAAAGTTGGACACCATTTCAGCTTGTCACAACGATCTTCCAAATAATATATATTTTTTTCAAGTGTATACACAGATACAATGTGAAGAGCACTCACCGTTTGTAGGTTGTGGCGATGTGGGCGTCATCTGCTTCCGTAAAATTCGTCGGTGTTCCCATAATGGTGACTGCAATAAAAGGTAACGAGGTGTTAAACCAAAAACAGAGGCAGCAACACACAAACAGCAGAGAGAGAGAGACAGAGAGAGAGAGTGTGTGTGTGTGTGTATGTGAGTGATAGAGATAGTTAGAAGTGGAGGCACATGTGTGGCATTCAAATAAAGCCAGCTGACAGCACACCCAGAAGGAAGCCATAACATCAACTCCTGTCGACATAATTCGACTGACGACCCGCTAAGCCTCGACATTTCAGCAACCACCCGACTCAACCACCCAACCACCTTGTGGGTTTGCACTGTCTGCCCCGAGCCAACTGTTAATGGCCATCGCTAACCGTTTTATCCAGCAAATTGTCAAATCTCAAGTAATTAAATTTGGCCTCAAATTGAAGTCAACCTCTGGCGGCGAATACTTCAAGCATATTTATAGCTACATACATACATATATGCTATTCATATACATATATCATTTATGCATATGAATACTAACTTGAAAGTTCAATCAAAATTTGCTTTTGATGGAAATGAAATAGGTTGAGGAAAACAAGAAAGAAAACTCAACTTTGGCACGCCGGAGATAAAATACCCTTTTAAATCGAAGTTAATCTACTGGCAGTTACATTTTAATCCTCATTCATTTTCATTTTCTTATCAGAAAAGCTTGACTTATATGTCTACTTCTATCTCGATCCCATAGCCTATGTCTAAGTTCCATCTTATGATATGTATAGTTTCGATCAAGTCGAAGCTCGAGTCCTGAATCACCTTTGAAATTTGGAGAGTTAAACTTATTAAAAATATGGATGCAAAAAATGTGGACCTACGAACGGACATGACTATATCGACTCGGAAACTTGGTGACAAAATTATAATACCCTCCACAAAGGTATAATAATATTGTTTTAACGTCTTAAAAATATTAAAATATTCCCATACCAGATCGAGGTCCATCTGCTCGCATATAAATAAGTTTACAATTTTCAATTATTCAATAATAAAATTAGCAGCATTAGAAATCTAGAAATGCAGAAAAAAATAGCTTTTGTATAGAAATACTGATATTTTGATCTGGAGTTTCTATGTCAGGTATATAATATTGTGTTCCGATCTGACCAAAAAGTTGCCAATTGAAGCCTTATGCTGGATCTGTTACAAGTTTAAACAAGACACTTTTTGAGCTGACTGAGTTCACATAATTAGATGGATTGATGCTGATCAAGAATATATATACAACCTCAGGCTTAACTACCACAAAATGAAAATACCTCGCTCAATGTGTCACATATTCAGTGATAATAGTAAATACCCTATCTAGATATAAGTTTTTTGGCAACCAGAACATTTTCCACATGGTTCTCTAATCATAATTTACATTATCCATTACCCACTCCCGCACTCTACTCCCTTCCCCAGTGCCCAGCTCCAACTATTGGCTGTGGGTGGTGACCATCGCCTCTGTCCCAATGACTATGGCTTCCTCTGTTTGGGATTCCGCGTACGTGAGCCGCATCGAAACTGGACAAACGTGTCGCGACCCGAAGGGCATCAGAGCCGCCAAACTACAACCAAAAGCATACAGCAGCGTTCAACATAATAGTAGCACACATACATATGTATATAAAAAAAAAACAATAAATCATAAAATGAATGCCTAAAATAAATAATATTATAATTATCTAAATAGTTCTAAATAGTGCTCCCAAAGCACTATATGCGATGTTGGAAATATCATGTTGATTAACAAGGATATGAAAGGACAATAGTTGTGGGAAATAGCACTGCTCTTATTTTGGGCGCAACTGTACATACAGAAGTAGACATTTACACAAACAGAAGATGCTATGTTGATGGATGTAGATATGTACATATGTGGTTTGGATTTGGGGCACTACTCACGGCAGGATACCTCCAGGACGGCGCGACTGAGCATATCCTCGGCGTCCTTGAACTTAACCGCCTCGCCATGCAGATGGGATTGGGTGGCAAATTGTTCAACCAGCTGATTGCCAACCGCATTGAATACATCAAAGAAACTGGCAACGATATTGTGGTTGAATGCCGGATTCAGTTGTTTGCGACGCAGCTTCCACTTTTGACCTGCAACAAGCAATTAATTTACATTCACATTCCCAAAATCCATCAATCACCAATCCTTACCTCGTGCATGGAGCACGCCGCGTCGGGCAAAGAAACCCTCCTGCATGAAGGTCTTGTCGAGACACTCGGGCGCATTCAAGATGCACTCCATATCGGATGGATCGTCCACATAGAGCAGCGCCCGAGTCCCGATCAATATCGCCAAAGGTCGCTGGAAGATTGAGCGGAGACGCGTCGCCTCCATCAAAATACCTGAATACAATTATGTCATTAAGATGCCAACACATTAAATCAAGACCTTAAATAGCAAAGTCTGTTCTTAAATGGAAACATTTTGAACTTGAACCTTAGCTTTTCAGTAGTAGTCGAGTATTACTAGGAGCTAGAAATGAATTACAATTGTTGGGGCACTCAACTGTTCGGATGCAAATTGATGCAGAGCAGGAACCATAGCAGGGGCTGCTGTGCCACTCCCCTCCAGCCGTTCAGTTGCCAGATGAGGCGCCAACATTTGCGCTGTTGAAATCCCAACAGCAGCGCCAGCAGCGTGCCACAAACCCACATTGCCACATACAAGTGCATCGTTGTTGGTGTTGTTGTTGTTGTTGCGGTTGCCGCTTAATACGGTGCTTTGTAAGCAGCTCAGCTCTTTAAACGTCGTTGTAGCTGTCGACTTTCGATTTGTGATTTGTGTTTCGATCCGTCCGTTCGCTTGGCCAACAAAAACGCAACTGAGCCCACAAAAACAAAACAAACAAAATAACTCAAAAAAAAATAGATAATAACAAAATCAATTTGGTTATTAATTAAGCCTGCAATGCACATTTGGCTACCCTGTACCAATTAAAATATGGTCATAATAACCAAACATCAAAAAGACTGAGGTTGAATATTGAATGCTATATATCGATATCATGTATAGATATTCAAAGAAGAAACCATCTTAGCTCTGGCATATATATTTTCATTTATTTATTTACAAAGTAAAAATCAGAAATATTTTTAAAATTTGATTCAAGTGATTCAGTTTTGACCAATTTCTTGCACTTGCATTAATAGTTCCCCCATAATATATTGCTCCCATACGATTCGATTCCAACACAGTACTTCATATTGAGCTGAAGCTCTCGATATATAAACTATAATGAATAGATAATAAATGAGTAATTTATTTTATTTGTTTGTATTCATTTGCATGCCTATTGTAGCGTATCTCCAAGTCAAGCATTCTCCATTTCCACATGCTTATTTGTTTCCATTACAGATATCTATTTTTATATATGTGCGCACACATATTTAGTTTTGGGCAACGTTACGTGCACTTTGTGTCATCGATTCGAGGCTCAAGCTGAGCTCAAGTATGAAGCATAAATATGATTATAAAACCTCAGACCATTATAATTGGGCGAAAAGTCGATGGTGAAGTTGTGCAAAAGTATGCAAGAGCCAGAAGAAGCATCGCCAAGCCCCATAAGCTAATCATATTTATGAATATATATATATAATATTCGGTACATATGCACACCTAAGGAAAGGGATTGATTATAATGATGTTCCGATACACTCTTTTCGGAACAAGTAATGTCAATTCCGACATAATTTAAAGTTAAATTTCGATTTCTATTCTGAATTTCCATCGATAAACAGGTGGTTCCGATTTCAGTTTGAAATCAAAATTACAATGCTAATCTTAACAATTGTGTCTTTTATGGCAATCGCAAATCGATTTCTATCGATATTGGCACAAAGGGAGCACTGTTATCGATAGAATGAAATAACCTCGATATGCTGCTCAAGAATATGCATACATATTTACTTATATATAGTGCTTCCGTCTGCCTCTCACATGCTCAAGCACAAATTATATTTTCGCCATTTCGAATGGGTTCCGGGTATAAAACTACGTAGCTTATGACAGCTCGTGCAATTTATAGAAAACTGTATGAAAATTCTTTTGCTTGGAGGCCATAGCAATAAGGAAATGTAAATCGCATAAATGGTGGGACGCAGAGAGGCAGCGGAATGTGAATGTCGCATTCATTAAAAGGCAAAAGGCACGAAACCACAATAGAAACGAAATGTGGACCTTAACGTCATTGATGACTTGACGGGAAAGAGACAGCACAATTAAAGGAGAGAGAGAGAGAGAGAGAGAGAGAGTGGAGGTAGCATAAAGAATTTCTTGATTAAGTTATGGGGAATGTCAAAAGCTTCGAGCACAACGCAAATCGTGATGAGTGTCTGTGTCGCCATCTGTCTCTCCCTCTCCCTCAGTCACACACGCTGCATCTCTTTCGCACTAGGGTCAAGTCAATAAAGCATACTGATTAATGTCAATTTGTTGTGGTTGTTTTTATTGTTGTCGTCTCTTTTTGCATAAATTATGCATAAATCGCAAGCATTTTGCCAGCTGTTGTTCCCGTTGTCCCTTAAAGAACAAATGCCGAATGCGTCGCAATTTGCCCCTCTTCCCGTCTTCCCCTTATTTTGCCCTTGTCTCCTCTTCTTGCTGTCGTCGCGCACATTTTCAGCCTCAGCCTGAAACCCACCGACAGCCCCCCCAAAATACCACGTCCCACAGACGTGTTGGTACCAGCAGGAGCATTTAAGCTGTTTTAAGTCGCTTAACACACACTGCAAATGAAGCAATCAATATCAATGCAGTCCGCAACTTCTAAATACCCTGTAAATTAGAGCTGTTCAAAATAAAACTTGTGCGATATCTTGATGTCATTTTTTGATCATTTATATATATTTTTTCGATTAATGTGTTTCTGTAAACGTTTGCACAGGACAATCTCTTGGAAGTAAAGTACAACGCCTACATTATATATCAAATCGATAACATTTCGATAACTTGATTAGTATTCTTGTCGCGAATCCGAGTTACGAGTAACGGTTAAGTTAACTTAACTAAAGTCAAAGTGACTCAATTTTGACTGGCTGACTGAATGTGTCAGTCGCACGTTGTTTAAGTCTTTACCCGTTTCTTTTGACTACCCTGTACTGCACAATGAGGGTATGCACAAGTTCATGTGCAACTCTCACAGATTATATATGTATATATCCAGATTGACATATATGCTATTTATATGTGATCATTTGCTTAAATATTCGAATTTAATATTTTATTGAGTTTGGCATTATAGGGTATCTGCTGTGCAAGCATGCTCGACTTGAGCATACTTTCTCATTTTCTCATTTCCTTTTTTTTTTTTCTTTTCTTTTCACTGTTTTTACGCTTCATGCCGAAAATGCGGAAAAGCCATCATAAAAAGTAAAAATACGAGACAGCGAAAAAAGAAAAAAACCAACAACAACAACAAAAACAACAACAAAAACAACAACCAAAACAACAACAACAGCAAGAACAATCAGCGGCAAAGAAATTGTGATTCTGTGTATAAATTTAATTTCCCCGCATGAGAATTTGACATAATCAAATTTTTTAAATGCAAGCAATTTAAGGGCACGCTCGTGAATAAAAAAAAAACGACAACGACAAAAGGATGGGAAAGGGAAAGTAAGTGAAAGGAAGGGGGACGGAGAATGGCATGGTTGCCCAGGAAAGGCTGTGAATGCATGACAAGGGATGGGCGGGAAAGGGGAACCCTTTGGGAGGGTTTGGGGTTGCTTGTTAACGTTTGGAGTTTGGGGGTTTGTTGTGTTGACTTTTGTGTATGATGGGTCGTTGCCTGCGTTGACATATGAAATATTAACGGGTCCAACGCACATCATACAAAAGTCAAGTGCATGGGCGTGCCAAGAAGGGGCTGGCCTAGGGGTGCAGCGAGGGGGGCAGCTTGGTTGGATGGGTGTTGGTGGGGTTTGCGCGCAATTTGCCATCAAGCATGAAAACAAATCTGCTTTAACGAGACAAAGCCGCGTCATCTGCAGACGTGTGCGTCACAAGGGGTGAAGGGGGGCGACTCACAAGGTGAGACAGAGTTGCCAGACTGCAAAGCCACATATTTCACAGACTACCAGACTTTCAAACAAACACACTTGCCTACACTCTGCTGGCACACCAATTAGAGCCCAAGCAATTGTGTACAACTGATGAAATATGCCCCGAAATGTGTAACGCATTAAGGGAATCATTGTCCACAAACATATTGCTCAAATGTGGACTTCAATAAATTGAAACTTTTCTTATTTTCAGGGTATCTTTTCTGCTTATTTCAATTTATACATTGAAGTAAAACCAATCAGAATTCGCTAGTCGTGAGAGCTCGACTAGTAAAGAGACATCCACTAACGGGGAGAGACCGTTAACTGAATCTGCGCCACTTATTCTACTCGAGATATACGAGAACTTAGACAGCTTTAAGCCTCGAGCTCTCTGAGATCGGAGTATATATTCTAAGATCAGTCTTACAATAGAGTATATGCTTTATGGTTGGAATAAACACAGAAATGTTGAAATCGATAATAAAATATGAATTTACCCTTACAGCATAAATTGTAAATTTGTTCGTTTTCCATAAATATTTACCGAGTTCGCTAATCACTTGTTGTGTGTGTGTGAGTGGGTGTGTGTGTGTGTGTGTGTGTGTTTGTGTGCATGGGTGAAAGGTGCGTAGATAAATGTTTTAGCAAAATAAAGATGAAAATGAAAATGAAGATGACATTGGCGCTTGCCGTTTGGCTTTCGCGGCTTGGAGGGGGACTTTAATGATGCCACACGTTGCTCACACAGGGGCGTGGTTGCTTTTATGTTGGGCGGGGGGCTCGAGAGGAAATGCGGCGACTGATTAAATGTGCTTTGCATGCGTGTGTGCGCAAATGCAATGGCAAACAGCCAAAGCAGATGATTACATTGCTACACTCAAAAAAAAAAAAAAAATGTTTTTATTTTCAACAAATATATAATTTTTGGGAAAGTTGCAATAAAGGCCAAATAAATTGAAATCAGTAACACAGTTAGTTAAATAAAGCCCCTGCTCAACTTTTATTTGATATTGTCTGATTGGAATTTTGTCTACGTTTCCCCCAAATGAGAAAAATGTTCGATTCTCTAAGTTCTGGTTTATGGTTTTTTTTTTCGTCGAGTGCAAACACACACACAGCTGGAGACTCGCACAACTAGCCGCATGACTGGGTTGCAACGCCTCCTCACGTATTTATTTTACGTTACGCGTTACGTGTTGCTTGTTGCGTGTTACGCTGCGTTACGCGTGTTGCCTGCCACTTGACTCTTCTCGCTTCACTCTGCTCTCTGCACAAATTTCGATTCACACACACACACACACAGACACATATGTGGATATATATATATATGTATACATTAATGTATATATAATCCTGAAGGCAGCTTTGTCCTGGTCACGCTTCGCTAGACTTCCTGCTTGGGGAACCATCACTTATCGTTCATCCCAAAATGACGCTAATGGAATCACGACGCTTGTAGCCAAATATTCACTGGGCTCAGACCTAAGGCCACAATACATAAAACAGATTGACTTACTGACTGAGTGATGAACATATTCATATTTGATCAGCCTAAGCAGCTTAGCGGTATCAGCCTTGACTAGGTCCCGAGTTTAAAACAGCTTTTAAACTTCAATACGCCATTTTGGGTCAAAATCCACAGATTACAAAATATACATAATTCAACGTTATACAGATAAGCACATATATAACTATATTTATATATATATTTGCGCATATTTTCCCCATTTACACGCGCTGGCAGTGCTGCCATATTTATTATATATTTTTTAGCGCAGAGCGTGAAAATGTGTATTTAATTTCTAGTGGCATAAATAAAACAAATTTCTAGCAACAACAACAAAAAATAGCAACAAAAAACGGAAATGGATTGCTCGAGGAGAGTATATTTGTTTGTCTGCAACTTTGCAACGGGAATTGCCATTTCTTTGGTGGCAATCTAAATTGCTTTATAAAATATAATTAATAGGTAAAACAAGCATTTGCATAAATGTATATATATAATGCGAATATGTACATAAAACATAATTAACGGATGTATATTTATACTTATACTTATACGTATATAACTATATTTAATACACATCAGCAAAATTAATTATTAAATCATGCGCGAATAATCTTTGGCATGGCATATGGCATGTACTTACATTTTTGACAATTATTATTTATTTGAAATAAATTTATTTTTTCGAAAATAATATATACAAATTATTCTATTAAGTATAAGCTTAAACTAATTTACATAAATATTTATTTATACATGTAGACAATGATTTGCAATAATTAAATTAAGTCTGTATTAAACTGTTTTTCCTTCTTCTTCTACTCGCCTGCTGAATATTGACTTGGGTCAAATTTCTGACTTGAAGTATATATTTTTGCTGATTAGCTCAAAGAATACACAAACAAATAAAACAGGCGCAACTTGAGCGACTGCACGAGTTGCTTATGTTGCACTTTTCGGGATCAGCCGTCTTCTCCAGCTTACGAGGTTTTTTAATATTGATTTGGTACTCAGTTCGAATCGTATTGACGAAGAGGCTAGATGTCTTTCGTCAAACGGAAAAATTTTAAATAAATTAAATTATATTAAAGCTAGAGATAACAAAGTGTTCATTTATATATTCATATATATTTGCTGTCGATTTGAGATCAGCTCAGCTCCGCTTCGATCAGTGAAAATCAGGCGTTAAAATGATGCGAACGCTGCCACCAATCGTTTTGCTCTTTGTGGCGGCGGCTGTTGCGGTGGTCGCTGCTGGTGGCTGCCAACTAGTACTGCATGAGCCAAAGCCGATTGTCATCAAGCGATTCGGCAGCAAGACGGCGGTCGTGACACAAGAGCTCCATATTATCGACATGTCGCCGAACGAGACGACAACGTTTCAGTGCCCGACGGGCATCAGCTTCCCATATCAGGAGATAAATCTAAACGTGGCCACTGCGGAGCTGCTTTGCACCGAGGAGGGCATCTATCTGGACTCCAACCAGATCCTTCGCAATGATGTAGCTATCAAGTGCACCAGCGGCTTCAGCAGCAGCCTCTATGAGAGCAACACCAGTTTGATTGGCTGCACTGACGGTGCGATGACGCTGCTCGTCGGCTATCGGCCGGAGAGCATGCCGGACGTAAAGCTCCTTGGCATTTGCTACGATTTGAGTGCAATGCGTCTGCGCTTCGTTAGCTTCCTAGCATCTGCGGCAACCAATTTAATCGTAGGGCTTCACACTGAGAATGAGTTGAGTGACTTGCACCTGGACGTCTTTGTCGGCAGCTTGGCTAACTATTTTCGATTTGTCACTCAGTCGGATTTTAATCAGATGCAAAGGTACCCGCAAGAATCGGGTGATCTCTTCGATGCGCAACTCTTCGAGTATGCCAGTTTGTTTAATGATGCAGAGCCGGGTCGCAAGATGAGTGAATATGGCGATATGCTCAGCATTGTTTGGCTGCGCTCTCTTCGATCGAACAACTGGCAGCACTTTTTGCGCGCTCTGCGTGCTGTGCACAACGTCGACTTCGATGTGCGCTTGGGTGTTTCGGGCATGGCAACGCTGCCGCAGTCACATCAATGTAATAGCACTCGGCCGCTGCAGTTTATTAGCAGCGACCTAGGCAGTTTGGTGCCGGTGCCGAAGTACATTTGGGCGCATGTCCGATCGCTGCGTCCGACGGGAAATGTGCACGACGAGTTTGTTGTTGTCGCCCACAATTCCCCATACGTAAGTTTCTCTCTCACTCTCTCTCTATTTTAACTTGTGCTCACTCTCTATTTGCTTGCAGGCGGATGTGTTGGAGATGAGCTCTTTTTGTGCGGACATCTGCTCTGAGATACCCTGGCTAAGCGACTCTCTCTTTGGCCAGCTGCATTTGGTGCCCAAATATGGCGTTATGCAATGCTGTCGCCTTGATCAGCTCGAAAAGCTATTGGACTTTCCGCTCAGCATTCGGCCGCCGCCGCCGCCACCACCATCGCCGAGGCCATTAACAACAACAACGCCATCAACAGATTTGCTTTAAGAGAGCAGCGACGAGAGCAGCTGACTCTTATTTGCCTTCGTACTAGATGTTTAAGAGTGAGCTTTAAGCTCTCTGTGATGATCTCACACTCATCAAAATTAAGCTCATCTGCATACGAAATGCCAGCCAAGCTTTAATATACGCATATGCAAATAAAGAGTAATAGGTATGCGTAAATTGCATTTAATATTTAAGCAAATTTGCGGTTAATCAAGACAAACGATAATATGCCCAGAGCAATTGCTTAATATACAACATGCAATAACTAACGAGTGTAGTTGCCATTAAAAACCGGCCATAAAAATAATAACGATACGATGTTTTTTATGTTTTTGTAAAGTAAAAGCGCCACTTAAAATGCATGAGAGACAGAGAAAGGGAGCAACGGAGAGAGAGATAGATAGAAAACAGTCTCACATATTCTGCACTTTGTGTATGTGTGTGTGTGTGTGTGTGTGTGCATCATGGCTATGAATATTAAAATTTTTGCGTGTGGAATTTGTTATTGGATGATTTCGTGAAAAGTTTTAATTGGATTGCAAGCGTTATAAAAGCATTAATTTCATAACGGCATCGCACGTCTTTTTTTCCTTACGAAAAACTGAAACTGAAACCGAAAGCGAAAATCAATTAAAATTGCGCTCAGTTGACGCGTTTGAAGGCTTAAATATGCCGTTCGTTTTGTTGGCCAGGCCAATAGACCATCAGCCATCTGGCTTACCAAAATCGATTGGCAAACAAAACAGCAACAAACCAACTACTGTTTATATATAAATCTATATATATATATCGAGTATTTCTTGGGAGCTGTTCTCCTGTTCGCATCTCCTTCATTTTCCATTCCCAGCCAATTAGTGCCAGTGATTAAGAAAATCACAACAAGTCCATCATTTTTCCAGCGACAATTTTCAATTTCTAAGCCTGAAAAGAAATCGGGTGGCCCAGAAGAAAAAATGAAGCTGCGAAAAAATGAACAAACAAACAACCACAATATATAAAATAAAAAAAAAGAATGGATTATTATTAAAACAAATTTAGTTTTACGCCGTAAATAATGAAAAACAAATTTTGGCTTCGTACTGGTATGGTGGTCATTTTTATTATTACATTTTTCAAATTTTTTTTCAGATTTTTGTTTAGCGTGAAGGCTCTTGTATGTATATATTTTATTTAATACATATATGTATATATATATATAATTTTTATTTTGCTAGTTTTCTTATATATTTGTAGGGTGATTTTGTTTTTGTGTGTTTTTCTAGCGTTCATACATATATGTGTATATATAAATTTGCATCGACATACATAGTTTTTGTTGGTTTTGTTTTTTGTTGTTTAGTCGTAGAACAATTATCACATCTCACACATATTTGTTTGTTTTGTAGCTACACTTAAAACCGTATCCATTAGATGTTTTGTGCATATGTATTTTGTTCTTTGGTTTTCGTATTATATTTTTTGTGTTTTCTTTTTTTTTGGTTTTGTATTCATTTTGTTTTTATATATAAATCCTTGTAAAACTATGCAAAATCGCGTTCCTCATCAATGTCCCCCATCAGCATAAACATCAATAACAACAACAACTACAACAAACAACAACTACAAACAAAATACAGATCGATTATCATAAATATCATATTCAAGCAAGTTACTTTCAGAATACATTTAAACATTTAATATACTCAAACATATTCAAGCTGATTTAATTGTGAATCTGTATGCAAGAAAACTATCGATAGTTTTCACGTTTCACGACTTCCAATTATCAATTCAAGATGCATCCTAAAAATTATTAGGTCGATTCGAAGTCAGAAGGGATTCTGATGAGTGGCCCACATAGAAAGCGTTAAGTCTTCTTTTATATGTCTTCTATATTATATGTAGTACACTTGTCGTTTTTCACATGAGTGGTTGCTTTTATTCATCTACACTCACTCTCGCTATTAGCTCATACCCATGTCTACTCATACTGAAATCTACCCATATTCATCTATTCTCATGACCACCTATACTCGAAACCATATTTGCTCATACATTCGTTCTTATAGTCATTCATACTCATGTTCATGTTCATCAACGTCAATATTCAAATTTATTTTTAATTGTATTCATCCTCATTTCCACTCACACTCATCTCTATTTATATCCACTCTTCCCAGTTTAAAGTAAAATTCCATCTCAACCACAGCAGCATTCATAAAGTCCCAATCATTTAAACTCGTCATCTGTGCTCAAGTTCAGACTTGGTTGTACTCATTTCTAATCAGACTTGTGTTGATTTTAACTCATATATACTCACTTACACATTGATCTCTACTCAATCTCATTTTAACTCGCTCTCAACTCTACTCATATACATATTCAATCAAAGTCGTCTGTACAGATACCCATTGTTTGTGTATCCCATCTTAACTCAAAGCATATGCTCATATAATGGATATATTCACATATTCACTCATATCTAGTCAGACTCATAGTCAGCTCTATTCCTACTCGTACTCATACTCATACTCGCACTCATGTCTACTCGTAATCATCTCGACCACTGGTAACTTATTACTGTAATTATGCAGAAACTTAACGCTTCAATCCCACCACGGTTGCACTTAGATTCCTATAAAGCCAATCTGCCTATCGATTGACTTTAACTATCGATAGTTTTCGTTTGCTGCCATCAAATTGGACATTTGCCTGGCTGCTGGCTGTCCAAGAAGGAAACACTCTTGTTTTTTGTTTGCTGTTGTTGTTTGGCACTCTTTGCCGGACACTTGACAATTGGGGCCGCCTTTAGGTAATTAGAGTTGGCCACCTCACAGTTATCTCTTGTTCTTCTTTCATTTTAGTTGGCAGGGCGCTTCTTCTTTTTATCCTACACTCGCATTCCAACAGACACTCAAAAGTTGGCTCATTTATATTGTATAAACAGTGCCGTTAGCACTCATTGAAAACATTTTCAGCTGCTGCCGCTTCTGCTGCTGCTGCTGCTGCTGCTTCTACTGCTGCTTCTGCTGCGGCTGCATCTGATGTATTTGCCCCAACCCTGAAGGCATTGGCTGGCCGTTTTCTTTTATACCCTGTACCCATCGAAAATTTGACAAAAATGGCATCATCATTAATTCGATTCTTATGCTGATTAGTATATTTAATCTTATTATCATTAATAATTATTTTATTATTAGTATTATCATTGATTTGCAAGCAACTCTTTTATATTGCTTTGCTGATTTTTAAAAATCTGTTTCTCAAAACCAGTCAAATAATTTTGTTTAAATTTTGGAAAGCATTCCGACGAATAAGAATCGACTTTTAAAAAGTAAAATTTTGTCCATACTTTTGTGCGAACCACGCCTTAAAGCATTCATTGTTTTGGGAACAACGCGAACAAATTAAATATTTTAATTATTTTGGAAAAATTTCAATATTTGATTGTAAGACAAAATAACTCAAAAGTTGTTTTTATTTATGGGTACAGGGTATTCGTCGTCAACTGGAGAACTCAAATCTCGTGTTTTTTTTTTTTTTTTTTTTGGATTTTTTGTAGCAGCTTCTCATTTATTTTGCTTACGTTTTCTGTCCTTTCTTCATTCACTTTTCTTTTGTGTCTTTTGGCGCTTTAAGCTGGGCAGCAGCAAAAAACAAAAGTGTATGTATGTATGTGTGTGTGTGTGTGTGTGTGTGTTAGCCAAGTTGTTCTTCTTCTGTCAAATTGTCGGCAATTTTCAAAGGCCAACAATTCATTAGTTATTTAAAGAAAGTTTTACGCTCCCTAGCCTCAACCCCTCGCCCGCTCCCCCGTTTGTCCCTTGGTGACCTTTTATCTTTCACATTTCACAAATGCTGATGTTGATGCTGATGCTGATGCTGTTGACAATCAAATACTTTATAAAAACGCAACGAACGCACAACGACAACAACACACACAAAAAAAAAAGGGTCTTATAAACCCGATGCCAAAAAGCCGCTTCCTTCCTACTTAGTGTGTTCTGTGTCCAGTATTTTGAGTTTTTCAGTTTTTGAGTTTTTCAGTTTGTGTTTGTATTTGTGTTTGTTGTTCGTGTTAAACAATTTTCCCATTTCCCATTTCCCCTCCCCCAGTCCTTTGGCAACGCTTTGCAACCTAGTAGATGCACTCGCCGAGCAAATCGCATTCACCCTTCTCCAGTGGCTTGAGCCACAGCGGATTGTAGTTAGGGCACAGTTTGCGATGGATGGGCATTTTGATTTGCACCGCAGTGGGGTAGACACCCTCCCAGTTGTGCCCCTCGAAGCGGTGGCCATCGGATCGGTTGCATTGCATGCTAAGCGGCTCCTGGATGTACATTGTGTACAGCTGGTCGATGTGGGGCTGTGTCCATTGGATAGTCCGATAATTCGCCGAACGTGCCCCATTCAAGTGTATGCCATGCTGATGCTCCTTGCTGCAGTGTTGCAGTGTGTTGCAGTGCCAAAACCAAAAAAAAAAAAAAACAATCAACGAATGTCGATATGGGATTAAGTCGTGTAATTGCCTTTTTTGGGTTAGCAACAAATGTCGTCACTTTCACCCAAAGCAAAGCGATTGCAATCAGCGAATTTCTGCTTCCTCTTTCACTTTCACTTTCCCTTCCCTCTGCTTAGCCATCCTTAAATCTGTGCCTTAAATTAGGTCAACTGCATTTCTACT
The DNA here is from genome assembly GCA_035042265.1 of Drosophila imparisetae. NCBI lineage: Eukaryota > Metazoa > Arthropoda > Insecta > Diptera > Drosophilidae > Drosophila > Drosophila imparisetae. The sequence goes on along the minus strand of JAWNLP010000405.1, from coordinate 409,723 downwards.
GCATATACTCTTCTTCGCTCATGAATACGATATTTTCTATTTTCTACTCGCTTTAGTTTAAAATTATTATTGAAAAAAATTAGTGAAAGGGTTTATTGAAATTGTGATTGCATATGTGACAGGCAGAAGAAAGTCTCAGAGACTGTAAGAGCTAAAGACCTCATAAATGCCTCCGTTTCGCGAATATCGATACAAATCGATTACTGATCAACTGTGCAACTTTCTGTAAAACCGATTAAGAATCTCACCTTTTTGGTAACTAACACGTATTTGCACATATTTTTCAGGGTAGAGCAGACTCGACTAGCGCACTCTTACTTTAAAAATATATACACATATGTATATCATGAGAATATATTTTGGAATTGTGTTTCTTGGCTGCAATGTTGAACAAAACCGTCTTTAACACAAGTCCACAAGCGTTCGTAACTAATTCAAAAGTCTTATGTTGTTCAACTGTTGGTCCATGCCCATTTAGGTGGCATTGGCAGAGTTGGGAGTTTGCAACAATGTGGACAACACCTTTGGGCTTGGCTTTCACTTGTTTGTATGCCAAACAGCCCGTAAATCTTCATGAGTTTCTCAACACTGGCACAATGAGATGCGGCTGTGTTTTGTCTAGCCGGGTGAGGAGATTTGAATCCCTTTTAAGCCAGCCTTTTGGTCCTTTTGTAATTTAACCGCAATTCGCACCCAGAATACCGCAGCCGAAAAACTCGCTAAGTCTCTAATCTAATGTACATTTTTCTTCTTGCCTCACTTTGTTGCAACCATCCACAAACACCTTCGGCTGTTACACTTCAAAAAAATAAACATATGTGTTTCAGCATTTGGAGCACGATTTCTTTCGAAATCTTCAATAAATTTCCCGTTTGAACTTTTCAGAAAATAAAAATTATTCTAATTGTTAATTTAAAGAAATTATGCCAATTATAGCTGGGCGTTAATTCCAAATGACAAACGCATATAAGTTTTTGTCAAGTGTACTTTTGGCTGCCGTTTGGCTTTTCAGCTGCTGGTTCTGGCTGTGGTTCTGGCCAGGCCCATTAACGCTGGCAATTAGCGTGCACCTTGGCGTCGCTTTGCGTAGCGTTTTGGGACAGGCAGGAAGCTGAAGACATTTCCGTTATGAATACGCTTCGAGCCACACAAACCGGGAGCCACAACAAACGCCGGAATGCCAAAGTTTTTGCCTTTGATAGCAAATGCCAAGACGGGCAATAAGAGCGAGAGAGAGAGAGAGGGAAAGATGGAAGCAAGGCGTAGATTGAAAAGTAATGGAAGACATTAGCGACTCGAACCAGAAACCACAGAAAACCACCCACAAGCGACCATCCGCTTACCGCTTCATGTAGATAAAGTAATCCTCGAGTGTTTCCTCGGCAACGGAACTTTTGCACACCTCCAACTTGGTGGCCGGATAGTAGTGGATATAGTTGACGCACATCTCGTCACTAATTGAGAAGCCACCCAGCGTTGCATTCACATCGGCTAGGGTATTATAATAGCACGTGGTCACCAGAGCATCACCCTGCAAACGAGAGAGAGGAAGAGAGAAACGCGAGAGAGAGAGAGAGAGAGAGTTAAAACAAGGAGACAAAATTATTATTATTCTGATAGTTCGAATAAAATGTGAGAAGAAGGCAGGCGAGTTGTGCGTAATTAGTTTGCGTACGTACAGAAAGAAGACAATTTTTGTCAGTGCTCCCACTTACCGGTAGCACACGTGGCTTGTAGTGCAGAGTGCGCATCTCCTGGAAGTGATTGGAGTAGTAATCATCGCGATTCACCTCGCGCAACTCCTGCTCGCCGCGAAAGTGGCGGGTGAGGACGCGAACGCCGCGCAGATGCGTGTGCAGCTGGGAGCCAAAGATGATGATGCCGGTGCGGGGCAGGGCAGCCCGGGTGCAGTCAGCGATACAATATCCGCTGAGTGGGAACGCCTGCTGTCTGGGCGGTATGGCCATTTTATCGGTATACTCGAGACCCAGTTCCATCACGCCGGCATCGTATTGTCGCAGTGTCTTTGATAATTTGATGCGAAAACCGGAGCTGTCCACGAGTCCTGCCGGGCGTATGATTAATATTAATGCAATTTCTGCACAAATTAAGACAGCAAGCAGACCAGAGACAGCGGAGGTAAGGATGTGTGTTGTGCACCTCCTTCACACACACACACACACACACACATACACACACCCACACATACACAAACAAACACTTGTTTATATAGACAACGCTGAGTGGTGCACTCAAAACACTGTCAAGCTCTTGTGGCTTCATGTAATGCGCAAAGACGCTGCTTCACGCACACACACACACACAGTGTGTATAGATGTACATATATATATAAGAGAGGACACAAGGACACTTCAAGCAGCAATAATGACATTTTGCTTCTGCTTGTCGCATCTCGCAATTCACAGTTTCCCCCTTGTTGTTATTTATACAAAAGTTTTAATGAAATCATCCCTATGCATACAAGCACACATGTGTGTGTGTGCTTGTGTGTGCGTGTGTATGTGTGAGAGGTGTGGAGGAGCTTAAAGGTTGTGAAAAGAGTCGCAAAAAAGCAGCTCAACAATCATCAAAATCGAATTAACCCCCAACAGTGCATTCATTGTCAGTGTGACCAACATTTCTATCTGTTTTTTATTTATTTTATTTTTTTGTACCTAAAAGCAAAACAGCGCTTGCCAAATGTCAACAACCGACAGCTGCAAGTTTGTATGGAAATATATATGTACTTCAACTGTATTGGGCTTCATAGAGCTTGTCACCAACTCTTCATCCCATCACCCAAAATTTGGATGTCGAAGCGGCACCAGAATCAAAAACCGCAAAAACAAAACTTTTATCGATTGATATTTATAATCGGAATCGGAATCTGAACCTCATTTTTGATGCTGATCACGAATAAATGCTTTTACGCAACTTCATGACATCCTTTTTACCCAGTTTCAATGTGTTCAGGGAATAACATAAAATATCCTTTCATTCTAAATTTGAAATGTGGCTCAAGAAGGCTCTTTGCCTATAATCAGCTGGATTTATAATAGTTAAAGAATATTCCGTAGTCATACTTTTATTAGTACGATTACGTACCGTAAAAATCAAGATATTTATACGTAATGGAATACCATAAGATATCCGAATCTCTGCAGCAATTTTTATACTCATCACACCGAAATCTAGATGGGAACCTAAATTCGTTTCAGTTGGCAAACCGATTTTAAGCGTTTTGGGGACTTACCCTTACTTGAATTAAACTTATCGCTCCAACCCCGCCAACCGCTCCACCCGCTCCACCCTTCACTCTACAGGCATACTCATAAAAGCGCCACTCTACGCACCTGGTTGTAACTCTGGATTATTGAAGTGGACCTCGAGTCGAACGTAGGGATTGAAATTGGCGCCACCGATGGGTAGACCCGCCTCAGGCGGATAGGTAAAGGTGCTGGCGCCCATGGCCCAGAGAGCCATTACCTTGGAACAGACCTTCGCCTCCAGGGGCAGCTGCTCGCAATCGCCATTGTACAGTGGTATCTCGATCTGTGGCTCTGTCTCGCAGTGAAAGACCTCCATGTGATGCACAATGCTCGGCGTCTTGACGATCGGCTCAAATTGCACAATATGCAAACGATTCTTGACAAGATCATCCAAGCGCTGCACATGGCACCAATAAGTTGTCTCCTTATTGGGCACCGGTGCTTTCTCCAATGTGATTTCCATTTGCTCCAGCTCGCTGCATATGATAGAACAATCCAATTTTCAAAGAGATAGAGAACAAAAGGAAGAAATTGAAATTTTCAAGACTTACGTTTCGGGTATAATTATCTTGTCGGCTCGCAGCAGCTGCAGCATCTTGAGACCCGCCTCATGAGGAGCACTCACATTGGGCAGAGCAAACTGATGATCCTCGAGCGCCAGCTCCGATTCGCCGCGTGCCCAAACCACATACATGGTGCCCTCCTGCAGAGATCGAGTAGTCGGACAAACACAGGGAAAGGATTAGGAAGAAGAAGATGTGCTCATCAGCATACTCAGAATAGCCTAGGGTAACTGATTCAGAAAGTTTGTCTTTACTGAACACAACAACTCAACTCTAATATAGAAACTGAGCAAGCAAATATCAATATTTGTTTCTGAGTTCCAAAAAGATGTTTTCGAAAAATCAAGGCTTGCATTTACACTTATCAGAAATTCATTACTTTGTACTTTTCAGGGTGATTTTTTTTTCTGAGTGTAGCTACACAGAATATACGTACATGAAGGCGCAGATCGAGGGGATCGCAAGTGTCGAACTTGCGCTTGAAGGCCAACGTGAACTCGTCCATTTTGAAGACCTCACAGTCCTGCTGGTAGTCCTTGCGCACCCAGCGACCATCGGGACTGGTGTAGGTGTCGGTAACCACATTGAAGAAACCATTCTGATTCTCAAAGAAACATATATCCGCATCGCCCAATCCGCCACGTTTCGAGAAGCCCAAATAGAACCAACGATGCTGCTCATTAAAAGCATTCTGCAAATGGAAGAGCACCTCCTGCTTATACCAGTCGACCATCCAGCTCAGCTTGATCTCCTTATCATCCAGATAGATTTCGTGTAGCTTGGTATCCGATAGACCTGCAAATATGTGTGTGTGAAGTATATGTTAGCTTGGTATCAAGTTGATAAGCTCTTCTATCCATAAAATATTGTCTCAGCTCAGTCTTGACCTACTCAAGTTCCTATTTAAACCAGTGCTTAATACAAACTTTTCTTTTATATTTATATTTATATCCTCAAACTTAACTTCTTTCGTAGTTACATATTAAGTTATTTTCTATAATTTCTAATTATCTCCTAGTCGAGCTCTCTTGACTACAGCGTTCTGACTTGTTTTGACTTATGGCTCGTTACTCGCTCAGATCAAAACTTTCATTTGATAAATAGGCCCTGGAATTCGGAGTAATTTGCACAGTCATTTGACTATGGCTATGAGCTTGTATACTATTTTATGACATGGTCGAAATTAATGATTGCAATTAGAGGCACGTCTACAGTTACGAGTTACGAGTTACGAGAGAAGAAGTTGGAAGAGTTACGAGAGTACATGATGCGATAATCAAGTTGGCCACGGCTCTAATTACCAAAAATGTAAGACCAAGCAAACAACATTTTACTCTCTCTCTCTCTCCATCTATCTATCTATTTGTCTGTCTCTGTTTGTCTCTGCGTGTTGGCCATGTTATCTTACTATGGCAACGAACCGCAGCAGTGTACAAGCTGCAGGTCATCAGATTTATGCTACCGACGGACTTCGAGCCAGGCATCAGAACATCAATTACAACTCGGTCTGAGTGGGTGGTGGGTGGTGGTTGGTGGATGGGTGGTGAATGGGTGGATGCGATGGACTCGAGTTGAGGAGTTGAGTAGAGTCCCGAGTCAGTGGAGCGGCAGCAACGAGAAAGAAAACCTAATAAAATGTCAAATCCAATTGGCAAACATACACCAATGCACACACACACGCACACACACACACACACACAATGTGTATTGTGAGAATGTAGTTTGCCAAGTATATCAAACTGTTTGACAACCCACGAATAAATAGATAGATGAAGACAAGCTCAGCTAGTGCTTTTCCCAAAGGGATATACAGTGGTGGACAGCTTATTTGGCCAAGTGTCAAAGAAGAAAAGTAATTGCCTGCCATAAGCTAACCATTCATTATTTTTCAAAAATTCCAAAGACCCATGGTAGGTACATGTATTAACCACCAAAATTAATATATGACCCCAATACACTGGGGTTTCCCCACCCGCTAAGTAGAGTTATGTAAAAAAGTACCCTATTTTGAGGGGACAGCTTATTTGGCCAGGTATAAACAAAATAATATATTTGGCGTATAATAACTTAAATATGGATGTTAATACTTAGTATTATATCCATTAGCCTTAACTACTTCCCTTAACCTATTATTCATCGAAGATACCAGCTTCCTTGTAGTTTCTGAGCTGATTTTGCTCCACTCTTCCCGCAAAGCATTTTTGAGGTCTTCTTTGCTGGATATGCTGTGCTTCCGGATGTTATTTTCCAGCACAGCCCACAAATTCTCAATGACATTTAAATCTGGAGACTGGGCCGGCGGAATTATCATGTGGGGGCAGTTCCTCATGAGCCAGGACTGTACTATCTTGGCCTTATGCTTGGGATCGTTGTCCTGGTTGAACCGGAAAGTACGTCGGATTCCTGCCTTCTCGGCACTTTGGACTGAATTTTTCTTTAGTATGTTGAAGTACACATTCTTGTCCATTGTTGTTTCAAAAATCACAAAATTCCCGAATCCGGCTGACGAGATACATACCCATGCCATGTCACTTCCTCAACCATGCTTGACTGTTGCCGTTACGTTTTTGGGATTCAGGTCAGTATTGGACTGTCGCCACACACAATTCCATCCGTCTGAGTCAAAAATGGTGAATTTGGACTCATATGCACATATGACTGTGTTCCAGAACTTCAGATCCTTGTCCATATGGGTTTTGGTGAACTTCATCCAAGTCCCTATATTTTGTACGCTTATAAAAGGCTTCTTCCGTAGTACTCGGGCATTTAAGTCAAGATTGCGCAGAAACCTGGGCACAGTTTCCACACGGCACTTTTTCTCCATTTCATCCTGCACCTGTTGAGCCACTTTTGGAGCCGATAGCTTGGGATTTCCCCTTATTTTCCTGGTGATCCTTCGCTCCTCCTCTTCGGTGAAAATCTTGTTTAGTGCCTTTCTGCCCTTGCCCTCAATCCGATTTGCGTCGACGAATCGCTGAATGATGTTATACATAGTTGAGTTGCTCAGACTGACCATTTCAGCTATTTTGCGATCTGAATATCCGATTTGGAAGTGTTCCAGGATGAGTTTCCGTTGTGCAATGGTAGTCTGATTGTCCATAGTCCTTATTGGCTTATTGCACCCGAGATGCAGGATAAAACTAAGCTGACTACGAAGGATTGGTCTATTTATACCGAAAATACTCAACTTTAGGTAAAAAAAATCCGGGTCTTATGGCACCCAGGTGTCCACAATGTACCTGGCCAAATAAGCTGTCCGCTCAAAATAGGGTACTTTTTTACATAACTCTACCTAGCAGGTGGGGAAACCCCAGTGTATTGGGATCATATATAAATTTTGGTGGTTAATACATGTACCTACCATCGGTCTTTGGAATTTTTGAAAAATAATGAATGGTTAGCTTATGGCAGGCAATTACTTTTCTTCTTTGACACTTGGCCAAATAAGCTGTCCACCACTGTATGTACATCCACATACATATATACATACATATACATGGAGTGCAGCAAAGGAGACTGTAAAAACACTCGATTACAATCAAATTGACAGCGATTCGACGAGTTTCACTATTCAAATTTCTTTTTATTCAGCTCAAGATTGATGTGTAGCTGAAATCTCATGTTCATTTGGTTGTCTTGATGAATTTGTACTCTTTTCATAAGTCCACCTTAAGCAGCGTATTACAACTTTGTGTGGAGTTGTGTAAAGTATTAAGAATATATATCATTGATGAGTATTAACAGTCGACTTCATCCATCCATCTATCCACCTAACTTAGAGAACTCGATCGGTTTAAAATTTGGCAGTTTTGCTCCCATATCATATATGTAGCTGACTAAGCTAAGTTCTTGTAAAAGCTTCTTTTGTTTTGCCAGTTATCCTCAAAAATTTCAACATTACTCTACAATATAGCTAAGGAAAAATCGGTAGGTTTTTCACATTTATAATTAAATTTAGAGTACAGTTAATTTTGAGTACAGTCTATGCAATGTACGACGTTCTTAAGATAACCCTTTTTTCTGTTCCATATAGGTTGATTTTAATCGAATGTCTTCTCAATGGGCGCATCTTTAAAAAAAAAAGTTCGATTTCATTTTCAAAGTTAAAATATATAATAATATAATAATAATAATGTTCAAATGTATTGCACCCTGCGAAATAACTCACGGTCTGCAAAAATATATTTGAGTGTATGAAAAAATATTTGATTTGTTGGTCAACTTCAACTTCAACTTCAAGTTGTGGCCAGCTCGAATTGGGAAATGCAGACAAGCACAGCGGAAGTAAAATGACCCAAGGAGATTTTAGTGATGATATTCGAGCGTTCAGGTGAACCCCAGTGTGAGTTGCCACAGGTTGCGATTGATTTGTTATCCCACATATGTCGCCCAGCAAAACACACACAACCACCCACACACACCCACACACACAGAGACGATTCGAAAGCACTCACACATATATCACATTGCCAAACCGTGTCCGCAGCAAACTCTCGTCTCAATTTGTTCTGCAGCACAGCAAACAAAAAAATAAAGAAGGTGGAAAAAATGTAGAGTAGAAAAGAAAACTAAACGTGTTTTTCATTTCCATTTACAAAATGCTTGTCTATCCTTTGCTGTCGTTATCGTCCCTCGAGTGGAAATAGCAACGGTAATAAACAACAAATTGCACTCATTGTTCAGTTACAAGACTCGCTTAACGAGTGAATAACTGAACAATAGTCAAGTTTGGCATCCGCCTAGTTGCTGAACAACATCGCATATCGAAATATGCAAATATTGTTTTCTGTATTTACAATAACTCAATACGCACATTTATTTGTCCTAATATTATCTCTGGAAAGTATCGATTCAACCCATTAGCATAAAACACGAGTCAGAAATGCGTTTTCAAGTCAAACCTTTGAAATTTGATAAAAAAAAAATAAATGAAAAATGTATATTGAAGCTGTGCAAAAGTATGTGAAATGCAGAAGGAAGCGTCTTCAACTGCATAAGGTATATATATTCTGGATCAGCATCAATAGTAGAGTCGATCTAGCCATGTCTTTAGAATAGCAGTTTTCGCAACACTGTTCTTGTCTTTTATTTCATTTGATCGATAATTTCATCTATCAATAAAGATCGATTGCAGCTAGACAGTAAAACTACAATTTCAAAGATATATACTTATTATCGAGTTTGTATATGTATGTGAATTAACATTGTTAATCTGTACAAATCAAGTTTGGTTAAGAATAATTTACCAAATTACACAGCAGCAAAGCTCAAGGATTTCTCAACTAGAGCATTCTGATTTTTGCAAATTTCAAATAAGCATACTAACTTTAGTTGTTTCTTACCAAGATTACATTGAGTATTTGTGATTATCAGGAGTGAACAAAAGTTGAGCACATTTAACTCAAATGCTTAGTTCTTGAATGCGGACAGCATTTCGCAGCATACTTGACAGTCCCCCAATAAGTGCACGTAACTATCTTCTAAATTAAATTTAGCTTTTTAATCTTAGCTTGTCCCATTGTCACACACACACACACACGCATACAAACACGCAAACATCAAAGTGACTGCCTTCCAGACCGAGTGTAAAAAAGTTTTAATTTTGTTGAAATTCGATTTGTGTTGCTTGCTTTTCAGCTGGAGCCTAACCCCAAAAAAACAGAAGAAGAAGAAGGCAGAATAAAAAAAAAAAACTACATATCTATCTATATCTATAAATGTTAGGATGCCAGCAGCTCTAGCCTCTGCTCCTCCTCATCTCTTGCTCACTATTCAATTGCTTTATTCTCGATTGCTTTGTCTCAACTTTTCAATTGCATTTTCATTTCCACTTAACAGCTCTTACCCGTCCACAATTTAAGCTACTACACACAGCAGTAACAACCACAACAACAACAACAACAACAATAACAGCAACAACAATGCATTGCACACATAACTATAAATTTAATAAACTTGTCCGGAGTTTATTGCATTTCGCTGACTGCTCCTCAGCTGCGGGCGCCCACCTTCAACACCAGCAAAAAACAAAACAAAAAATACATCAATATCTGAAGAAAAAAAAAACAGTTAAAGAGACAACAACGTTGCCGAATTTTAAATACTCTTCAATTTATTTGTTATGTATTTTTATATGTACATAATTATTTCAAGTAATAATTCTCAAATCACAGAAAACAAAGGGAAACAAATATTATTGGGTATAGAAACCTCAGAGAGGAACGCCATAACGAAAGAGTTTTAACTTATCAAGTACATTTCTCAATTGCTCTTTTCGATGACATCTATAAAAACATATTATAATATTTAATATACATATATATATATGTATATATAATATTGATAACGCATTAAATTACTTAGACTCACATTCACTTTGTAGCCAAGCAGAGAGAAAAAACTGATTGTAAAGATTCTCTATCAATTCTACATTTATATTTACGTACTCGGAATAAAAAATAATATTTTTTTTTTGCTGAAGGACCTTAACATTTACTTATATAAAGTCCAATATAAGTTTTCTGATAAATCCAACATTTTCTGCCAATCCAACACTTTCTGCCCGTTCTAACAAATAATAACTCAAAGATAAAGCTAACCAAGCAAACATGAATAAGTTGTTTCTTTTGATCAGGAATATTTATATATACTGTATATACTATGTATATACATATATACATATATACTTAAGGGGTCAGTCAGATTTATTTAACAATATACCCTTTCAGAGCGCATTAAAAATTCGTTTAAAAAAAACGGTTTTTGCTGAACTTGAAAACCTTTTTAAAGCTTTGTTGTGTTTGACGGTGTGTGTGTTTGTGTGTGTGTGTGTGTGTGTGTGTGTTTGATATTCGTTTGTGGCCGTATATATATGTGTATATTTTGAATGGTTAGCTCGGCTGTATTACGTGAATATGGTGTAGAGTTCAGTGCATAGTTCAACGTTTGATGCCATATGAAAGTGAATACGGTCGATGAGGATGAAGATGAGGATGACGATGAGGATGAGGATGGGGATGAGGATGACGATAAGGTTGAGAATGACGAAGAGGATGAGAATGAGAAGGTGGCTGGTGATGAGCACTCGGCATGCCAAAGCGCACAGGAATTTTCTTATTATGCATTGCATGTGAACACACTTCAAGGAGCCTACTATCTATGCCAGAGCCCACACAACAGCCCTAACACCCCCGTACACCCCCTACACCCCCATTAGACTCGTGCAGCACATACGCTTAGGCTCGCTTTGTGCTTGCAGAAATATTTGTAGTATTTTGTGTGTGGGACGCAGCTGCTGCTGCTGCCATAATCCAGCTGATGTCATTATTGTAACCGTGCAACTAGCACAAATCTTCAATTGCTTTTGGCCCTAACACATCGACCCGTTGACCCACCGAACCACCGACCCACCAAGCCCATCCACAGCCGGCACCGTCTACACAATCTATGCGTTTGCCTTGCACAATCTTTAGCCATTTTTTTCTTGTGCCGCTCAAGTGTCGCCTTAGTATCTTGGGAATGCTTGCTTCTACACTGACAGAAAAATTTGGTGCGGAATGTATTGCTTGTACAATTTTCTGTTAAATATGTAGCAGCAATGTTTGACCTTTTAGAATTTTATATACAACATATTTATTATTATATATGTATGTATATATAAATTAAAAGTAAATTTTAAAGTTTGAAATTAAATGATATAAAATTAAAGGTAAATAATTTAATTAAAATTCAAAACAACAAATACATAAAATAAAAATAGAAACTTTAAATGTTGTTCAGATTAATCAAGTTCTTGATATGATTAATTTATGCATTAAACTCATTTCGAGCAATTTTAGGATTACTTAAAGAAATTCGGATTTTGGTCGGGATTTATCGACAATCAATAAACTGTATAATTTTGCGAAGTGTAGGCACTCCCTCAAGCCTTGCATCCGCATCTTGCTGAATACTTTATTGAATTCCCTTTTTAGCGCTCTGCACTCATCCGTCCATTTCGATAGCCATGTCGACTCCTGCGAGTCCTTTGCTTCATGTTCGAGTCCGAATCCGAGTCGGACTCGTTCCTTAATATAAATTGACTGCCCTGTTCTCCGGGTCTTGTCACATTGAGTTATGAAATGAAATGAAATGCATGCGAATGGCGTCTAGGAGCTGTGGGTTGGGGCATGCGGCTGGGGCATACAGCATTCTGTGGCAATGTTGCACTCACACTTTTACATGGCAGTTCTCTCGCTTGATTGAGACAAATATTTGCACAACAATTTCTGCTTTCGCTCGGGTCAACGTTGCGGTAGCTCAGATCTATAAATTATTGAGGATTTATCGCCTCCACTCAGTCACATTAGTCAGCCAGTATATATATATATATATATATATATATATATACGATATATACGATATATATTTTGCCTGCGTTGGCATTGAAGCCGTTTGCCATTTTGATGGACTGCCTCAAACGAGCTCACGTTTCATGGCCAGGTTAATATAATTGCTGTGCAAAGTGCTCGGAATTCTTGTTACCTCCTCCGGCTGCCCCCTGGACGACATTGTTCCCCTTTCCACTTGACGTTGACAATTGTGAGTAATGGCGCTCCCAAGCCGATAACTCACTTGAAAGACAGATTGCGAAAGAAGGGGAAAAACTTGCACAATGCATTTTTCTGAGAGCCTACACATAAAACGAGGAAAATAATTTTATAGACTTAGGAGATGTTGTCGGAGCAGCGCGAAGCGAGAAGCTCCTTGACAGATTTATAATAATGATAAGGGTTACGCGATAAGATAAATGCTGCGAAATGCTAAAGGACGCAAATATCTTCTACTAAGAACTGCACACAATCACAGAAGTAGCTTAGAGTAGTTTTAGAGAAGTCGAATGAATAGATATAATGAGAAGATAAGCAAATAGGCAAAGCGAGCACATTTTAAATAGGATAAGTAAAAACAAAGAGAGAAGCGAGATGATATGCGAGTAAAGGCTTAGAATATTTTGTTATTATTTCGTTGAAATCGCCATGGTTCGTTCACTCATTGGGAAATGATTTGATTGCATCAGGATCGATGGGCAAAGAACTGCATTTCAAATGGTACGCTTCTGGTAATTTTGTGTGCTGGCCAACAAAGGCATGAAACACACATTTAGTGGTATTTATGGGGGTTTGGGGCGCAAAAGCAACCCATTTGCATCCCATGCGAGATAACGAAGTGAGAGATGCAAAAACGCTGTTTAACGCTGCCCCCGCAGCCACAGCATAAACAAGAGCCACCAGAAATTGGCAGGAGAAGGTTTCTGGTTTCGTTTCTGGTTCTGATTCTGATTCTGGTTTTGATTTTGATTTTTATTCTCTTTTCAGGTTGTGGGTCGGGGTCTGGGTCGGGATCTGGGTCTGGGTCTGGGTTTGCCAAATAGCCGCCAGTTGCGGTAGTCCCTTCCGACTGCGGTGCTGCTGTGGCTCTGGTATCCAGTGATAAATAAATTAAAAGGCACACGTGAAACGGCAGGCAGCCCAAAAACTGCCCAGAGCTGAACGCAGCCTAATAAAGCTGACCACGCAGCAGGCAACACGAGGCAAGCATGGGCTTGTGGACGGGGCTGCCACATGTGGTGGCCTCCGTGCAACCGTCGAACACACATGTGCGGAGCAGCAAACATAAAAAAAAAAAAAAAAAAATTAAAAAAAATGGAAGAATGAAAAACCAGCGGCTTGCGGCCACGGTTGGGCCCAAAAATCTGTGGACACCAGACGCAATGTGGTGAGCAGAAGCCGGGAGGAGGAAATAACCACACACACTCACACACAAATACACACACTCCCAAGCCAAATTGTTAAAAAAAAAAACGAAAAAAAAAGAGAAGTGTGTAGTGGGGCGAGGAGCATCGGGCAGATTGTTGTGGTTGTTCATCGACAAAGTGTTTTTTCGCTAACAAGCTAACATTATGAGCTGAGCGTAAAATTAAATATTAAATTTACGTCTTAGAATGCTAAAATAATGTGCACAGAACATTTTATTATGTACATCACAATGTGAAGTTGGTCAAATAATAAAGAAATAATATTTTGGCATAAAGATCTGCGAGAAGAAGAAGCAAAAAGAGAAGTGCAAGAAGTGCAGCCAGCAGAATTGGAGAGAGAAGCTCAACGTAAGCGAGAACAATAACTAAACTGAAATAAGGGAAAAATGAGAGAGAGAAGCGTATGTAAGAAGAAGAAGAAAAAGTGAAAGAAAGAAGAACAATAAGTGAAGCAAGAATGGGAACGAAAAGCCTAGTTAAGCGAGAAGTAGAGGAAAAAAGTACAATTAGTGAAGCAAAAGGGGAAATGAGAAGCGTAAGGAAGAAAGGGCGAGAATCAGAGCGAGAAGTAAAAAGAAGAAGACAAAGAAGAGCAGATAGAATTGTAGCGAGAGGCGTAACGTGAACAATAATAAGAAGTAAAAGAGAGAAGAGCAAGAAGGAATGTAAGAAGAGGAGCGAGAAGCGTAATGCAAGCCAGAACAAGATTGAAAAACAACGAAAGCGAGAAGAGAAAGTAAAAGAAAGAAAATCCAAAGGAACAGGAAACAACAAGGAAAAGCGAGAATTGAAAGAAGCAAAGCAAAACTAACAGCGAGAAGCTTAACTTAGGCGCGAACAAAAAAAAAAGCAGCGAAAATTGAATAGAGAAATTTAACGTAAGCTAACTAAGAAGCGAAGCGTATAACTTAAATTTAGAATTTATAACTGTCCGGGTCTTAGTTAAAGTTAAGTTGAGTTAAAGTGTTTTCCTTATGCTGGCTTAACAAAGTAATCTCTTTCAGACAAATTGCAACCCAATTCAAATGCGTACGTGCCACAGAAATTGCCTTGGCTCTTTCGCTATTTGACTAGAGATCCCAGTGAAAGCACCCTTAGAGACAATTTTCAAAGTAAGCACAGTGCTTGGCATAAAATTATTATTGATTTGATGAGTGTGCTGAAATCTCCATTTACACACTTTTAATTTTGTTGTTACTTAACAATCTCCAGCAGCTTCTGTGTTGCTGGTTTTTATAAATAGTATTTATGATGGGTGGCAAACATTTCTTTTTCCGACAAGAACTCATTTTTCAACAGCTTTTATACTAACTACTGACAAGCTACTCTGTGTGTGTGTGTGTGTGTATAAAACGGGGAGTGAGTGCTTATTTCAAGACAAATGCTGATGTTGGTAATTGGGGAAGAGTTCCTAATTTGTTAAGGTTCTGTGATAACGTATGCGACACTTTTGTTGGCTGTGCAAATAGAATTATGGAAATACCAAAATTGTTGCCTGACGCGTTTGCCTTTGTTTAGATCTATCTGTTAAGCGGTTGAGTTCCATTCGACTCGGTTCGGTTCGGTTCGGTTTGACGTGGTTTGGGTTTTGTCTTGTTTCAGTCTGTTGCCCACGTTGCCAACACATAACTTGAGTGTGTGAAACATTTCATGTGTGTCTGTGTTTGTGTGTGTGAGTGTGTGCTAATGTGTGTGCGCTTGTTGTGCGGGGTCCAAATTAGGTTTCATCTGCCACTTTGCCTTTTTCACTCTGTTTGCAAACTAATTTACCGTTAGTTATTGCGATTGTGTGCGTGTATATACGTATATATATATATATATATATATATGCATAAATGCTTATATATATATTACTATCCGTATACAAATGTAGACCACTCACTTAGAGAAACTTGCTCTGTCATTTTCCAAGCTTCACTCAAATTGAATTCACACTAAAAATCAGTAAATTATTCATTTGGTAAACCAACGAAATGAATATCCTTAAAGTAAAAAGTGGAATATATCTTTTACTTTTCAAACTACTTTTTAAAACTTTCAACTAAAACAATCCAATAATTAGAAATTCAAAATAATAGAAAAACTCGCTGGAATTTTGGAGTTCCTATTTCAATATTTTAAGAATTCAACTTTACACTTACAAATAGAAATCATAATCATTGAGCTTAGCTTAGCTTTTATTGAACTGAACAATTAGCCAATGCCTGATGGTGGTCATCAATATTTTTTTCGAGTGCAGCCATCTTGGCTGCTGCTCGGGCAGGACTTGGGCATGCATATGCTGGCCATTTGTCTGCCACGCCTCGACCATAAATTATACGCTTTTGGTCCAGGCAACAAAACACGGCAAGATATGCTCAAAGATACACGCGCACGCACACACACACACACACACACCCACACACTCACACACACGCACATACAGTCGCACAGAGACAGAGGGACAGACAGCCACACACTCACCGATAGCAACAAAGTTGTCACTTATAAATGTGTAGTTATTTCCATTAAGTTGTTGTCATCACTCTGACATTCCTTTGAGTCTCATCTTTCGCCTCTGCTCTGCCCTGCCCTACTCTGCTCTGCTCTGCTCTGCTCTGCTCTGCTCTACTCTGCTCTGCTCTGCATCTTTACTTTCCTCTTTAGCTTTACTTTGCTTCTCTTCTCTTCTCTCGTCCACAGGGCCACTTGTCGAAAATGTTTTTGGTGGAGGTCACAGTTACACAAGCCGCTAGGTAATCTACGGCTCAAGCAGTGTGTGTGTGTGTGTGTGCGTGTGTGTGTGTGTGGTCTGAAGGGTGTTTGGTTGGTTTGCAGCAGTGTCTGCTTGCAGCTTTTGTGGGCAACCAACTTAATCACAAGTAAACGACGCCTTGCCATTCTCGCTCGTAGCAGCAAACAAATCTGCAGCGTCAGCCATTCATTTGGTTAATGACATTGTGTGGTGGCCGCTGCGCCAAAAGTTATACAAACATAAACACAGATCTACACTCAGATAAAAACTAGTATTGAAGCCAACAAAACAAAAAACCCCTTTTTCAAAAGCTGCAAACAGACCCACTTGGGTGGTTTCTGCCCGTCCTTCAAAACTATAAAATCTGCGTGGTTTTAGCCAGGGGCAACTAACAGGTTGCAGCATGCATCGGCCAGTTGGACTTTTTGCATGTGTTTGTAAGTGGAGAAATTTTTATTTTTATGCAACAGATGTAAAAACTTCAAATTCCAGTTAGTTTTTTGTATTTTCTATTTATTGGTTGGTTTCAGTTTGTGCTTGTTTATAGCCATGTCCAAAGCTGCAAACTTCAAATGTGAAAAAATAAATGCTCGAATACCGAACTAAGACCAAGTTCCTTTCTTTTCATCGATAACTTTATGCTTTTCACCAATATCGATCAAAATCGATTACCAAAAGCAACAGAAAAAAAAAATTAAGGATAGATCTTTCCCTCCTTGTTGATCAGCTATGAAAAGTTCAATACGAATCATAATTTATATTTAACTAAAGACTTGTCTTCTGGTTATCTCTTAGTACAACTACTCAATTATTTCGGCAAGTGTAGACGGCGATTGGGAGTTCAGTGCCATATGCCAAGCAAGTAAGTATCTAGCAGATACATTTGCAGGCTAGCCAAAGCGCATCAACTTTTTGGCCAACACTGCTTTAAAGGCTGTCTGACGTGTGACGGGTGTGGGCAAGCACCACTCCCCCAAAGCCAGCAACACTTTTGCATTCAGCGCATTTCGCTGGCCGCTCGCTTGCCATGCTTGAATTATTTTAGCCGCAGCAGCGACATCAGTGCTTTTGTGCTAATGCAGCATGTGTCATGCCAAGCTCATAACCAACCTAACCCCCGCCCGGTCGCTCACCAACCAGCAACCACCACAACCACAACAACGCACCACATGTGCAGAGCGCCCCCACAGCGACCACTTGGGAATCAGAACAGCAAAAAAAAAACATTGCGAAAATGAAAATGGAATATAAATTTGAAGAATTAAAAAAAAAAATAAAAATAAAATGAGGGAAAATATTGTGCAAATGTAACTAAATTAAATGTAGCTTTGCGCTGTATGCATGTGTGTGTGTGTGTGTGTGTGTGTGAGAACAATACACACAGTGTGTGTGCGAGCTTTGTTGTTTCTACACACACATTTGCATACACTCGCTGTCAAAATAAATATCGCACCTCCACCATCGCATTTGCAACACAAATTTGGAACAATTGTGTTTTGTGTGTTCCATTTGCCACTTTTTGTGGCACTTGCTAGGCAAATTGGCAGCCATTTGGCAATGTTTTCCCTTTCACTTCCAATCAAAAATAAATAAATAAAACTGTTCGAGCAAAAGTACATTCACCCAAGAGCAAATTTTATTTAAGATTAGTCTTTAAAGCTAACTTTAATTAAACGAAAATAAATAAATACAAAATAAGCAAATATATTAAATACATTTTAAATATTATTTAAACATTAAGTTTAGTAAGAGAAGCAGATTTATTTCTCTTCACTCAAATAATTATATATTATTCTATCTAGTGTGCATAGTTAAACTTCTGATGTATTAGAAATAAAGAGAAGAAAAGCAAGTTAGAAGGTTGCTCGGCTAAGAAATACCCTGTAGCCAGCTGTTATTATTAAATACAGAGTGCACTTACTGCTGGTAGTTTGTTCAACAAGTTTTGGTTGACAAAAGCTGATCTTTAGATCAGTTAGATATCTGAATACAATATATATATACATATATACATGTATATGTATTGCTATCGTAAAGAAACTTGATCGATAACTTTTATACCAATTTTGATATATGCCAAACACACAGACATGACTATATCGACTCGGCTGATCATGCTGATCAGGTGTATATATGCACTTGATGGTATTTGTTACACTTTCACTTGCCACCATTGTTTTGCTTTCACTCTGCTCAATATTTGAGGACAGCATTGTTTTCAATTGAGATTGTTGTGTGTGCATTGCGGTTAGCCAAGTGCGCTTTAGTGCCTTAATAATGGCTTAACATTTGCATACGATTATATTCGACACACACACACAACACACACACACACACACACATGTAAATAGGTGTGCTCTATTTGAATACGGATCGCATATGGAGCACTTTGATTCAATTTGTTTCAAGTTTTTATAGCCCACACGACAGTTGAGCCTAAGAAGGTTGACACACACACACACACACACACATACACACACACAGGCGCACACACACATACACATCTAAGCACACACACCAGCTCAGTTTTGTACTAATGAGTTTCAAATGTGAAAAACCACTCGACGCTTTCGCTGCTCTCGAGTCTCTTTCCCACTTGCCACTTGAAGCATTGCACTTCAACGACGAATCTGAATCTGAATCTGGATCTGAATCTGAAGGGTTTTCGCTATTTCCTTACTTATTTTTTTGAATTTGATGTACTTAATGCACAGCACATCGTTGACCGAGTTCCGCATTATTTTCGGCATCTACAGTAACGAAACCAATAGACGACCACAAAATGGAAAAAATATCGGAATAAGTTTTAGACCTAAAAGATAACCTATGATAACAGATCACAGCTGAATACAGGTTTTATAGACTTGTTAAACAACAGACCATCTAAATTTATTTATAAATTTCAAAAAACAACAGCGAACGATGTACCTGTGAAAGATATATGGATATATAGTGTAGCCAGATAATGTAGAAAAATGCGAGGGTATAAAAGGTAAGTGCAGGGATAAAGTCGAATTATGGCCCCCCGTGTCCGTTCCCACACGAAACAAAAAAAAACAAAAAAAAAAATACTGAAGCACCTACAGGGCACAAAAGAATGTCCAAAAGTGCCCCATAACTGTGGCATGCCACGGCAAATGAGTTGAGTTGAGAATGTTGCACCAGTTTCGTTTTGTGCGATTTTAATAGAAGAATAGAAATGAAGCCCCACAGCGTCTTTTATAATTGGCCAAAATGATATGGGAGAGAGAGAGAGAGAGAGAGAGAGAAAGAGAGGGACAGAGAGATGTAATGAGAATCATGAGCCAAGCATGTAAACGAAAATGAAAATCAAATTTAATTATGTCAAAAAAAAACCAAGTAAACGAGCATGTGTGTGTGTGCGTGTGTGTGTGTTTGTGTGTATGTGATTGTGTGTGTAGTGGCTTATCCTAGGGAATACCCTGCATACAGCTATACTAATTCGATATTGTAGATCTAAGTTTAAGCTTAAGATTCTGAATTGATGATTTTATTTCTTTCTTCATATTTACACTCAGAAAAATCGCCATTAAAAAGAAAATGGCCTTGAAAATGAGTACAAGTTTCTAAAGAAATATATATATATCTAAGTATATGTATAAATATATAAATATAATATAAATAAGTAGCAGTTTTTGGACAACTGCTGAATAACTGCAACAATAACAGCAAAAGTTGGGCGTTTTTTTTGCTGAGTGTATGCAGATCCTTAATATAATATTTGTATAAATGCGACAAGCCATATCAATTTCTGGCAATATTTGCTTGGCATTTGCAGTTGCTTGTCATAGGTGACTGCTGGCCCAGTTTTTTGTAAAGGGCATATTTAACAGGCTGTTGGATTCAGGCTGCCGCGTTGAGGCGCCGCAAAATTTAATCAAGCAAAAATCAATTTAAAATAGATTCAATTTGCTCGCTAATTGATGTGCCGTCGGCAAATTAACAAATATTTGCCAAGCGGCAAACAGCTAACAGAAAGCAGCTAATTAAACACTTTTCGCATCATCAGACAGACGGACAGAAGGACAGACAGACAGACAGACAGACAGACAGACAGACAGACAGGGGGACAGGCAGACAGAGGGCTAAAATGCCAGTTGAGAGTTGCTAGCTGTTAGCTGTTAGGTGTTAGCTGCTAGCTGTTAATTGTTAGCTGAGCTCTTGGCTCTTGGCTCTTTGCTCTTTGCTCTTTGCTTTTGGCTCCTTGCTTTTGGCTGTTGCCCTGACAATTTGAGCACATTTAAGGACATGAGGCAAATTGCTTGGCAACGCCATTTTCACACTTTTCCTTTGATGCCACTAGCACCCCCCCCATAAAGTTGTGGGCGCGTCTGGGCGGGAATTATATTAAGCTCTGCGGCAAGTAACAACATTTAATTACAACAATGTTGCAATTTAATTGGCCACATTTTGTGGTCTTGCCTATAATCAAATATAAATATGCGCACATTTGTAATTCAACTTTGGCAAATGGAGCTGCTTGAAAGTAAAATGATGTTAATACTCAGCATTGGATATAGCGAAAGGGTTGCGAAAGTTTTTGTGTAGCAGCGCTTGAAAACAATTTACACTGTGCTATTCGTTTGATACCCTGTAAAATAATTTGTTAATGAAAAAACCGATGTAAATCTTAAATTTACACAGTTAATCAATGATATATCAATTGGTAGGAATTATCTTGGCATTTGTATATTTTATTGATATCGCAAATCGACTTATATCGATTCTGTTATCGATGAAATGACATAAACTTGATCTGCGTGTGATTTACGAGAACTTGTGTGCCAAATTTGTAGTTTATATATTATTGACTCGGTCAAGAATAAATATAATTTATGGAGTTGAAGTTGACTGTTGTCTAATGACAACCCCTTCTACCCATTTTGAATGGCTGCAGGGTATATAAAAACCATTGCTTTTGAAAATCAGTTCACTTTGGAGAAAGTTATGGCGTCGAAATAAATTTAACAATTTATCAACGCATCGAAAAAAGTGGCCGAATTGTTGCCAAATTAAATGCAAGACATTTTTTTGCACTTTTCGTTGAATAAAGAAAATGGTTTTTGTGTAAAACACAAATATTTTGGTTTGAATTTTATAGCCGTTGTTGAAACTGAGCTATGCTTGCAAAGCGGAGACAACCTGTTGGTAACCAAACTGCACTATAAATGTAAAAAAACGAGCGACTGTTCCTGAAAGAAAAGATGCGACTCATGAGATTTATTGAGATATTTGGCCAAGCGAAAAAGTGGTTCATACACGAAGTCATCTTTAGATCGATTGATCCCATGTGGGATTTCAGAGTTTATCATATCTGGCCACCTTGGTGTATAGCGTTAGTAAACATATATATATACTATAATATCTACAGCTATATGAGAGCATAATTATGCGATCTTTCAATGCTGCGGATTATACACTGCCTGCCAGCAAACTAAGCGAGTAGTTTCGGTTGTTAATGCGGATCAAGGGCATAAATATACTTTCTGGCAAACGAAGATATCTTCTTTAATATGAGCTTTGATAGGAGGCTTACAAAACGCAGACATGTGCCGTGTCTGGCATTATAATGATAAGCTCTATTAAGCTGACAGAAGTTGTGAGTGTGACCAGATGAAAGTATGATTACGCATCTAACGTGACGGCACATTAAACACACACAATTCGGTGGGGAGAGGGGGAGAGAGTGATGCGTGTTGTAGAACAGCAGCAGCCATGTAACTTGTCACCTGGCCTTGTCCCAGTTAAGTGGTTTCCCTGAGCTCCAACTCAATCCAACTACTAAGCTGCTGCTGGAGCAACAACTTTGGCTTGCTTCGCATCGATTTCTATGTCGAAATGAGAGCAAAATTCAAGGGAGCAATTTTTACATTTTTTTCTGCTTTCTTTCGATTTTTTTTTATTTTTTTTGACAACTCTTTGGTTCAGCGCACTTTAAGTGACAGTAACGCCACACCTCGCTCGGAGCTGCACTGAGCGAAATTTGTGCTTCGAACGGTTGATAACTGAGTGCATTGTAGTCCATCGAATCCCTCTGGGATGAACTGCACCTGTTCAATCAGCTGATCAATTTGAATCTGAATATCTGACGCCAAGTAAAATAGATCCTATCTGTATCTATATCTATATCTATATCTATATCTATATCTATATCTATATCTATATCTATATCTATATCTATATCTATATCTATATCTATATCTATATCTATATCTATATCTATATCTATATCTATATCTATATCTATATCTATATCTATATCTATATCTATATCTATATCTATATCTATATCTATATATATTTATGACAACAATTTGATAACTTGATTTGCATACTAACAGGCAATAGGAATTATTTATTTGCTGAGTACACACCTATGTTTTTCTGTGTATGTGTGTGTGCGTGTGTGTGTGTGTGTGTGATTGGTGGGTAAAAAAGTGAATGTCGTTTAATAAAGCTACACGAAGCGGAAATGAGCATGTAATGTTAACGGAAATGCGTTGGACGCCATCTTGCGCCAAATGAAATTCGTGTAGAACACGAATAGACTAACTTCGACAGACATAGACAAACGGACGGACGGACGGAGGGATGGAAAAATGGCCGGTTAGAGAGATAGGCAGTCAAATATTGCAGTTTGCAGCATGCAATATTCTAGTATATATATGCAACACATATATATATATATATATATATATATATTTATATACAATATGCGATATTACAGTATATAGATATATACTATAGAGTAACGGTGCTTGTGTGTGTGTATGGGCAGGTATATTACTGCTGAAACTGAAATTGGCCTGGCTTTTTCCAGCACATCCCAGAGCAGCACAGTAAAGTGTTAAACTGTGTTGCCAACGAACGAAACTTGACTACAACACCAAAAATAAATAAAATAAAATAAAAAGAAATCCAAGTAAACAAGTGAGAGCATTATAGTCGGGCCTAGGCGACTATAGAATACTCTGCTAAAAGTGCAAAACCACTGGAAAAGAGCTGGCAAAGAATCCACGAATAATTCATAAGCTGATTCATGTTTCATAAATGGCTCTAAAACTGTGGGGAAAAATATATATGCCGATTTTGGACGGAGCAATCCAGCAATGTGCCGTGCAAATTTGATAACACTAGCTTTCAAATTGTGTGTGATAAATTGTTGTTATCGAATTGCACTTATCGATGTCCCCCAATCCAATTTGAACACTTTGACTGAATTCCTGATTTCCAATCCTTGCGAGAACAATATGCTCTTTTACCTGCGATATACAGAGTATGCAAGTAAAGTGAAATAAAATAAAATAGGCTATATACAATAAGACTCTGATCAATTTGAATGCGTTACAAAATGCTAACTAAAATGCAAATGCCCAGAAAGCAACTAAGCGCACAGAAATGGTACGGAATGAAACGGAATGGTATGGAAATAGAATGGGAAGTGGTCCACTCAAGGGAATTCCCCAACATGAAGTAGAATGTGCCACAAAAACCAAAAAAAAAAAAAAAAGAAGTCAGCGTGTGAGGGATAAACTACGATAGACAGATGCGATAGATAGATATATGTATATGTATGTGTACATACATATGTATACGACAAGTTACCGAACGCACACACACACACACACGTACAGACACACACACACTCTTACATCATTGGTTATTTATTGGTTTCCACTAAATAAATCGACTCGAAATTGGCAAACGTCGCAAAATGGACATTATTGGCCTCCATATTGGCGCTCCACGTTCCACGTTGCACGTTGCAAGCTCAGACGCTTCTTTCTCTATCTCTCTCTCTTTCTCGCTCTCGCTCTCACTTACTCCTTTTTTTCGTTGAGAACTGGAACACGTTCAACTAAATCAAAATGACTCTGTCGACACGAGATCCACAAACTTTAACCCAAATCCCACAGAAAAAAAGGAAAAAGGAACTTGAGCGAAATATTGTCAAGTTTTGTTGCACGGACACATGTTAAAGTGTATTATTCATTCAGTCCACTTTTCACTTGGCACAGTGGATGCAATTCGCCAAACTATCAACCATTCAATTGAGCATGTCTCCAGGTAGCACTTAACACTGCTCAGGTGAGAATGTCGAAATTAACGTTTCCAATTAGAACCAGAATTAGAAAGAGGAACCAGTATTCTTAACTGATAAATATTTTCCTTATGCATGATATCGAGGATTGATTTCATTTCATTAGAGTGAGTATTGATTACCCACAATCGCTATTGCCATCATTTATCTCGCTCAACTCAATCTCTACACAGGCAAATGAAGCAGACAACACGCTGCTGGCATTCACCACCAGTGGCTGCCTGTTGCGCACACTGGCCATGAATGGGCGGGAGTTGTTTGGTAGCCCCCGCTTCCAAGTCAACTAAAATTTGTAATTCCTGTTGGAACTGCAATAATTATAGTTGCAGATGTAAAGTAAGCTCGTGTATTAACGTCTATTCCTACTGTAAATATATGATGAGCTCATACAATAAATCCTAATAATAATACCGCCTGCCGCCCTGCCGCCCTACCGCCCTGCCGCCCTGCCGCCTTGCCGCCATGCCGCCCTACCGCCCTGCCGCCCTACCACCCTACCGCCCTGCCGCCTTGCCGCCCTACCACCCTACCGCCTTGCCGCCTTGCCGCCCTGCCGCCCTACCGCCCTGCCGCCCTGCCGCCCTGCCGCCCTACCGCCCTGCCGCCTTGCCGCCCTGCCGCCTTGCCGCCCTGCCGCCTTGCCGCCCTACCGCCCTGCCGCCCTCTTCGCCTTTGACGAAATCCCGGTGTCAGGATGGACCTGCTTCAGCACTTGTAGATGGCATAGCTTTCCTTCCTTTTGCGCTTCTTCTTCTTGTCATTCTTGGTGATGTTCTTTTGAGGCTTGCCAGCCTTTTTGGCTGCCTTCCACTAGCGATAATAAGATCACGAAATGTGTTTGAAATTGCAATTACGAATATGGATCCCTTTTGATGAAATATATTTAAATAAAGAGTAAAATTGCTCAACTAATGTGTTGCTCGCGATTATTTTACTTTAAAAAATAGATGAATAAGAAATGACTGAGCACTTCTTTGGGATGCTGAAATATGGTTTTGTATGCTTCATGTAGCAGTAACAAAGTGTCGCCGCAATCGGTACTTTGGAACAAGGGCGGGCGGCCAAGATTATTAGGATTTATTGTATGAGCTCATTTGACCTAAGAAAAATAAAGAAATATCATATTGATGGAATCATGTATCCATAAATTATAAAAGATAATCATAATGGTAAGGCTAAAGTTCAAGTTAGAGTTAAATGTCTTGTTCTTGTAAAAATGTAAGGAAATAAACCCATAAAATTATGAAATTCAATTTCAATATACCTGTTTTAAGCCAAATTTTAATGGGTATACAGCATAGAGTTTGTTATTCTGCTCGATGGATTCAAGAATATATGAATAGGTATATGCTTTATAGACTTACACATTAATTAATGGGTACAATTAGTGGGACACAATGAGTGGGATATTAATGCAAGTTGATCGGGGTGAAGGGAGAGCCTCGTCCATTAATTATAATTGCAAATGTCTGCTGAAAGTATTTAGAGCATTAACACACATTAACTATAAACTCAAACTGAAAGCTTAAGCACGTTTTGGTATTGTGCCTCGATTATGCCACAAAAAGTGACCATTTTGGCCATTGCGGTTCGCCAGACGGTTATGTGGAGCATACACACAGACACTAACATGATTTGAATTGGTGTGCGAGTATTGGCCAAGTGGGTGGTCTATTTGCTGGCCTATTGATTGTCGGCCAACATCTGCTGTGAGTGGCCAACAGGGGCCACAACGCCTCATTAGCCAAATAAACTGTGGTTGCTCATTTTTCCGGGCGTAATTCGTTTGATTGTCGGCTGATTGCAGCCGCAGAAAAATACTTTTGCATCCACTCCTCGTCTAATCTCTTCTTTATGTTTTTGCAATGTGCTGTGCTTTTCCCCAAAGATTTTTGGGGACAGCCGATTATTAGACAGCATTTACCGATGTCACGTGAAGTTATCCCCTCCCGCCCCCCACACCAAACTGGCTATGAGCAGGCAAAAAAAAAGTAGAGAATGTTGGCTGCCAGGGGATTTGGCTTTGACAGGCAAACACAGCCGATGCGAGCGATAAGAATGGCAATAACTTTAAAAGTCGCTGCGGGCTGCCATTTAACACCACCCTCCCCCCACCCTACACACACACACACACACACACACACGCCGGAACACTCCGTACCCCTTCCCAACACATCACCTTTTTATGCCATCCCTCGGCGACCATGGAGCACGCGGGCAAGTTTTAGGTGCTTCTCTGAGTGTGCGTGTGTGTGCGTGTCTGTGTGCGTACGTGTGTGTGTGTATCTACACACAGAAAACAAGTATATCAGTTCCGCTTTCTGTTTCGTCAACAATTTGAAATTAGGCTTTGAAAAAATCAACAAAACATTACAGACAAAACTGTTTTGTTTGTCTGAGTTTCGGTTACAGGTGCTTCAAGCTTGTTGAATTTCATTTGCATTTCCGTTTCAGCAACTCAATCGCTTTACGGTTTCCGGTTTCGATTTGGCACACAGACTAATGAAGTCAGTCGTCTAATGAAATGGCATCAGAATTTTACTACATTTAAGTACTCAAGTTCCTAAAATCAATCCTTGATATCATGCATAGGGAAAACGCTTATGGTATCAGTTAAGATTGCGGGTTCTTCAAATTTAAATTCAGTTTTCGAATTTCGGATCTGTTAATTTGCGTAATTTTCACTTCAATCCATCGAGTTAGATACTTACTCGTTGAACTTCTGAAGTTCTCCAAATCCATGCTCGATTTCGAGTTAAATGAAAGCTTTGTCAGTCGATTTTGAATCAGTCATTTGAATTTTGTTTGTTGCTCAAGTCCAATTGTGTTTGATATGGCGTCATTTCTGCGAGTGTATGCACACTTTTCGAAAATCATTTGCCATTATGCTTGCGTTACATTAGTCACTGTCCTGCAGGAGCAGCTTACTCGCAATCGGGACACACATGAACAGAAAAGGTCCTGCCACGATAAGCCATGTCAAACCAAGAAGAAAAACACACACACACACACACACACAAGTAATAGAATCAAGAAAATCATCGCATCATTTTCGGTTTAATTTTTAGTGAAGTGATTCTTGGGCATCAAAACAACCGTAAACTCTAAACCGTAAGCCGGAAACAGACAACTGTAAGAAGCAGAGTTCAGTCTCTGGGGAACAGTGGAATTGAAACAATTGAATAGTTTAAGCGGAAACAATCGAAACTCCAATGACAAAGTTAAGCGACAACCAAAAAGAAAGGCAACCAAAGCCTTTTAAGCATATTAAAAGTTTGAAAATTACATATCAAAAGTATATTTTTTGAATGCTTAGCTAAATTAAGCCAAGAAAATACACAACACAAGTTATGGGGCAGCTCGACTACTAGACGCCCTGCAATCAGAAAGTAGTGGGCTCATCATGAAAATACGTTTTTATTAACAAAATCGGATCAATAACAAATCGGAGTGTTTTTCACATAAATAAAAAAAAAAAACTAGTTATATTTATTGCTATCGGAAATCGATTTGTATCGATATTCACGATGACGATAAAAGTAATCGTTACAATAAAATTAACTTAATTTACGCGTAGTATACGAAAACTAATTTTCCAAATTTATGCTCGTTAACTCTTACAGTCTCTGAGATCAACTTGCATATGTGGCTAAATAAACTTGCGTTTGTGATCAAGAATATATATATATATATGCACCTTAAAAATTCACAGCTGCTTCCTTCTACTTCAATCAACTACTTTTTCACCTACTTCATTACAACATTTTTAGCCGTTTTTCATTTTCGGCTTATAAACATGTTTTTGTATTTCTAGTTAAACATTACACAAATGTTGCCTGGAAACAATTTTGTTAACAATTTGTGATCCAGTTAAAGTGTACATTTGGAACTGATGCATTTATCATGCTTTTCATCATTTAAATGTTAAATACCCCAACTCTTATCTTATCCAGGTAGCCGGTCAATTTGTCATCATAATCAAATGAAATTTGATGAAAAAATGAAAGAAAAAAACCCGATTTGGGTTTTCATCTCAATTTCGTTTGTGTGGAAAAATAAATGAATTCCAGTTACGGCAACTGTTCAATCAACCGTAAATCTTTGGCAGCAGTCTCAGCTGTCACACAGTGCCCAAAGGGGTGGGGGTAGGGGTAGTGTACGGGGAGTGTACATACCTTCACCCTTCAACCCCCTCTGCCTCACCGCCCCCAACCCCCATAGGAATGGTAGCAACGAACTTTAACGGAAATTTGCGCCAAAACCAGCTTAGCGTCAGTCCAAACAAAAACCATTTTGCAAACAACAAAAACAACAATTAAGAGTGCTGTCGTCGAGCAAAGGGATGCGCGACCTTATGATGCCCTGTATGTTGTAGTGTATTTGATGAACTTCATTGAACATGTTTGATCACCGTTCTGAGAATACAGCATAAATCAATGCAGCAATCGGCAGTTGAGTCTTCGTACAAGTTCGCACTCGAATCGGACTCGGTTTGGCGTTCGAGATCGGTGTTCGTCGCAACACTGTCGGCACACGTGCACTACAAAGTCTTCGTGTGACTTCGCACTGATCGGCATCGACTTCGTGTCTCTTGATTGATCACAGAAAAATTACGAGTACATGTTCGGGTGCCATTGATAATCGTTGCAACTCTCAGCTATATTAGTATGTATGCGTGTGCGTAGATTTCTTATCGACATTGGAGAAGGAACAGAGAAAAAAGACAAATGGACATGACAAAATCAAACATATATAAATATATATATACATATATATAGATAGACATGCCCGTTGCATACATTTGCTACAGGGTATGACAAGTAGAAGAAGTAAGAAGAATTGATGCGGGTCATGCAGCACTGCAGCTGGGCACACTAAAACAACAACAACAGGAGCAGCAGCAGCAGCTACAAGAAGAAGCATAAACAAAGGCTGAACACAAAAGCTCGACTCGACAGCTAAACGCGCTCGTAAAGCTTTCAATTAACATTAATACAAATTTACGCGAATTAAATAAACACAGCAGAGCGACAGCAAAAACAACAACGACAACAGCAGCTAAAACACAGGTGAACAGGTGGGCGCAGTTGGGCGTGGCAAACGTAAAGGTATGAAGAATGAATTATAAACATGTTAAACGCGCGGCGGAAATCGACGGAATGGCTAAATGACTGAATGACTGAATGACGAGTGAATCACATCTGCCAACGAGGCCAATAGGAGGGTTAGCTTTAAACTTTGCTCACAACGCACAAGGTGACCCATTGCCAGGACATTATATAATAGTATATAAATATATATATATATATATGTATACATAACTGCACATGTGCCTCAAGTAGATTGTCAAGCCGAATTGAATTTGGGTTCCGGTTCCGTTTACGGTTTTGCTCCGCCAAAGGCACAAGGGTACTGGTAAAAATATTATTCAACCCCTAGGCTCGTGTGGAGACATACTGGAAGAAGCAGCCGCTGGGCGCCACAAATGGGGCAGCTGAAGCACCATGCCTAATGTGGCTCCGGCTGCAGGTGCAGTTGCTGTCTCATGCAGAGCTCAAGAAGGAGACTAATGCTTCCGTTCAGCTTAAAAAACTGTTGCTGATGATCGGGAGAATCTGATTTTGGTCTCTGAATACATGAACGATATTTACGACCATCTGTACGAGTTGGAGGAACAGCAGCCCATCTACCCGGATCTCTTGAAAGATCAGTCGGAGGTGTCGCATGAGATGCGTGCCATCCTCATCGATTGGATCAACCAGGTGCATTTGGAGTTCCATTTGGCCGCCATCGCCATTATCGATCGCTATCTGCGGGTGATGAAGGACACCAAACGCTAGAATCTGTAGCTATTGTCCTATGTACATGTTCCCCTTATTTCCTTGGGGTGATCATCCATATAAAAGTTATATATATATATATACACATATATATATATATATAAATAAATGCATATGGATCAAAATGGGTATATTAACATGGCCAGCAAGTGGATTAAATTAATTTAATTGTTTGCCGGACCCCCTTAAATATATATATACATATATATATATAGACATACACAGCTAGCTAGCCAGTCAGGGTGGCGGGGAGGGGGGTTGAGTGTGGTGGTGGGTGTTGGTGTTGGGTGTGGCACGGAGGCAGAATAAACAAAAGCCAAGTTAAGCCGGGGAAATCGACAATGCACACAGTGAAAAATCGCGGCTGGCTGGCAAGCAGTTTAATAAAACAACAACGACCAGCGTGCTCGACTAAATGAATACCCTGTACGCCCGTACGTCAATCACAATGAATAACTACAAGAAAATCGTATAATAAATTAATTGCTAGAATGTGATTGCTATGAGTCTAAACAACGTTTTATGAATTTCTGGAAAACCAACGATAAATATCGATTTTGAAAACTACATTTTTTCAAAATCAGCTCCGATTTCAGATAAAATCAAAATTCAGATAACCTAACTGTAAATGCCTATACCAAACTTGAAAAAATGACTGGTAAATAAATCAATGAGCTCAAAAATAAATGCTGGTTTTACAAGTACCTTACAAGTACCCTCAATAAAACCCTCAGCAATACAAGTACACTTAACAAAATCTGTGTTTCTTATCCAATCTGAATGCAATATGTACAGGTAATCAATAATATGACAGGGTATACAATTTGTCAATTGAAATACAATATCGTAACAATTGTGTATGTTATAGCTATCGGACATCGATTTGTATCGATAATCGCGAAACGGGATCAATTATTGATCAAATGAAATAAACTTCTATTTCTATTTCACTCGACTTCTGATCAAGAATATATATATAGCTTATACTTATTATACCCCCGGGTATTTAGGGCACATTAGAAAAAGAAGAAAAAGAAAGAGAGAAAATGAACCACTAAAACAGTCAAATAAAAGTGAAACCGGCAAAAGCAAATGCGAAACCGAAAGCGAAAAGCAACGAAGCGTTTGTGATTTTGATTTAGTCGTTGAAGAGTGGGCATGTTTATTGTGTGCATGGAGCACTTAGGCTGACATGACAGATACAACTACAAATACAACAACAAATACAACAAATACAACAAATACTACATGGGGTACCCCCGAGTAGACACTAATCAGACGAATGCTTTCTCAACTGGTGGCCACAAGCCATCGACAACGACACTATAAAACGTTGTTATTGCGTCGCGTATATCTATATCTATTTATACATATTATATATATATTATTCATTTGATTTGTGCGTGGCAGATATGAAGGCGTAGAAATGTCATCAACAAGTCAGCAATGAATTTGATTTATGGCTTCAGTTTTGGCGGCTTGAATACATTCGAAAACTTGTTGAATTACAATTGTTATATCGACTAACAAGACAGGTTTTTGTGTAAATAATAATAAATATATACAGTTGTGAATTAATACAGTTACCGATCACAGTTATCGAGCACAGTTATCAATCGAATAGGAGAAGAAAATATTATAACTTTAAGCCAATTGCTGTTATCGATAACATAAAGTGCTTACACATCCATGATATAGATAACGCATAAGCTACAGATATGCATAGTTATCGATAAATTATCGACGCATTGTAAACTGAACTTCTTGGAAAAAGGGGAATTGCTGTTGTTGGTCTTGCTCGTACAAATACTTCAAACTTATATAGATCTATGACCAAATAATCCACACACCCACACACACACACACCTGGCAGTGATTTAATTTTGCTTGCTTTTTAAGTCGAAGGACCGACACATTTGTAGGTTGTATTGATTTTTAATACGCGTCTTTGTTGGCAAGCGTCGCAAACCAAGCCGGAGCCAACTGCCAACTACATGCAGCTCGCTCAGCTCCTTCAGAGTGGTTCTGCCCCTGTGTGTGTGTGGGTGAGTGTATTTTTAATGCTTGTAAAAAAAAGAAGAAAGATACAAACAAACAAGCAAACGTGTCACAAACACAGGAAAACACACACACCCACATACACACACACACACAGAGAGAGACCCATCGCGATAACTTAATGTCACACACATGCCTCTGCATATTAGATTGTCAAATGCGGCGTATGCGTTACTCTTGCCTGCAGACGTAATAAAGACGGCAGCCGCTATAAATGAATAAATGACAGCGATAGCATTGCAGCAGGCAGAGAGTTCAATACAAACTTGTGCTCGGTCGCTGCTTTAAAGAGATCGCCAATGCGCCAGTTAAAAGGCGAGCGCAAGTTGGCAGTTGCAGTCAAAGAGTTGTGCATTAAATTGGATTCTGCTTTAAAAAAATTAGGAAAGAGCGCAAAATGTGAGATGCTTTCCAAGCGACTGTCCTCGCGACTAAGCAGTGTTTAATTAATGCAAGAGAGTTGAATTCAAACTTGCGCTCTTGTGCTGATTAAAAGAGAGCGAGCGCAAGTTGGAAGTTGCAGTCCAAGAGTTGTGATTTGAATTGGGGCTCCGCTTTAAGGAGATAAAGGGAGGATCAGCGGACAAGAGCACACACTCTCACACTTTGCTCTAGCTAACCATAAACTAGAGTTAAGTAAGAAAATTAGCCAATTTGAAGCAATTATTGGCATCGCTGAATGAGATTCGTTGGCAAACAGAAGAAGTTGTTGCTGACAAAGAGAGGAGCTCTGCTTTTTCTTTGCATTCTTTTCATGTCTGACGTTTGAGGGGATTTTCGCTTGTACTTACGATTTGAGTAGGCGATCCGCGGACGCATCAGCATTGTCAGCAGCAGCAGCAATAACATTGCATTAACAGGCACCAGCTGCTTCGATGTAAATGCTTCAGTTGGCGCTTGTTGTTGTTGTTGTTCCGACTGCGACTGCTGCTGCTGTTTCTTCTTCTTCTCGCGATGTTGTTGTTGGCGTCGTCGTTGTTCTTGTTGCTGTTCGACGTCAGCCATTTGGCGTTTGCCTGACGGATGATTGCTGCTTTTCTGCTCCGGCATTTTTTTTTCTTTTCTTACTTTCTTCTTATTTTTTTGTTTTGTTTTTTTTTGGACTCAACGGCTTATCGTTTAACGGCTTAAAGCGTCGGTTTATTATCTTTTTTACTGTAAGCTGTTGTTTTTTATTTTATTGCTGTCGCTGTTGTTGTTTGTTGTTGTTGCTGCTGATTGTTAGATTTTCAAGATAGTTGATTTTTTGCAACAATTTAATGTTGCATACTTTGAAGTGCTCTCAATTTAACGACTTGTTTCTCATGCATAAATATCTCTTTTACAGCTTTAAAGCTCACCATTTGAATTGAACTAATTTAAAAAGTTAATACAAAAAAAATACATATATATAAATATATATATGTAAGATTAAAGTGTGTGTGCAGCCAATCGAAACTCAACTCTATCTCTATCGCCAACGCACTCTATCCATATATCCTTCTCTATCGCAGTCTCTCACTGCACATCAATTGATGCACATTTTGCAGCAGTCTGTCAATCAGTCAGTTTGTCAATCGCTCTGCGGTGCCTTTGACTATGTGATGGACCCAAAAGACAAATACAATTAAACCGTTTTACAGTTATACAATTGCCAATATCTAAAAATAGTTATGTATTTATACATACATATATATATATTTTCATATGTATGTTTACCATGGTCAAATAATAGGATCTTGTTAAGTTTGTATTGACAGTATATAAATAAAATATATTCTTGATCAGCATTAACATGGCCTAAATAATCATGGCCGTTTGCGTTTTATGCAAACTTCTCCCTTAATTTTGAAGCTATCTTGTTGCAACCTGGCAAATATCCGTGCATGTGGCCGAGTCAGCCTGATCGGATCACTGGATCATAAGGAACAAACAAATTGTATTTACACTGCATTTAATGCCCATTTTAATAAATAAAATTAAATAAATAATGAATAAACAACAACAAATAAAGAAAAGACAAACACTTGCAAAATAAATATGGCGAGTTTCTCTATGATTGTCAGGGGGCGACTTTCTCTA
The DNA here is from genome assembly GCA_035042265.1 of Drosophila imparisetae. Classification (NCBI taxonomy): domain Eukaryota; kingdom Metazoa; phylum Arthropoda; class Insecta; order Diptera; family Drosophilidae; genus Drosophila; species Drosophila imparisetae. The sequence continues at coordinate 375,280 of JAWNLP010000405.1, read as the reverse complement.
CTCTCTTTTACCAATCTTAATTTTGAATTCTTTGGCTAACCGATTAGTTTCTGGCCACCTGGTATTATATATATATATACATATATACATATATATATTTATATATATATATATATTTTGCTTGTTTGTGGTTGGTAAGCAAAATTGAAAGCAAATTAAAATGCAATTTCTGAAGGTTTTTGTTTTGAGCCAACTTTTGTGTTTGTTTGTGTGAAAAAGACGCCGCTAAACGAAATACTTTCTCAAGTACTTAAATTTGAAGCAAAACTTGGCAAACTTTCTCTGCGTGGTGTTGGCTGCGAATGCAATTTCCATTTACATTTTTTTTTTTTTTTGAAATGCCTAATGCGGAAAATGCGAGATTTTACAAGTTTAGACATTCAAGACATTCAGGACATTCAAGAGACTCGAGACACGGCTCAACTTCAATTGCGATAGCAGAAATACCTCTAAATAAATAAATATATATATATATATATATATATCGAATATCTTCCGTTTTAAAAGGCAAATGTGTTCAAGGAAAAACTAGCAATTGGCAAAGAATTGTGGCAATTATATTTTTTGCATTATTCTGCGATTTATAATTCATTAATCAAACCAAAATCGAATTTTCTTTTTTTTTAAATAACAATTAATCCTTTTCACATAAACATCAAATGTTTTTATTTTTTAATAACATTTTACATATCTTAAAAAAACACATTTTCTTCTTTTTTACTTAGCTAAAATAAATTCAGTAAACTATTATTCCTCGAATGATGCCATATAATTGAAATGAAGTTTTCGAATGAACTAAACATTCTTGAAATTAAACATTCACATTTTTCAGTATTTTTAAGTTCAGTTGAAGTATAAACTGCAATAAAAAAGAATAAATAAATAAAATGGTTTTTTGTAATATTGATATTTTGTTTCAGTACATAATAGTAATTGTGTTATAATTTTATAAGATAGATCTTCCTACTTGGAGTAGTTTTTCCCAATACACTCAACAAAACATCCCAAGCTAAATATAATTAAATTTTACCCATTTTTGGATTAGAAACTTTAACTACAGAAAAAAAACTACTCAGAATGCAAAAGTGCAGTATTTACAGTAAGGCCATACAACAACCGACGCACATATTTTTATATTGATATCACGAAAAGGAAGTAAATCAACAATTAAATGATTTTTACGATGCAATTTGCATTTTTTGTTGTTGGTCCCGTTTTAAAGGTCAGCGGATATTGACCGAGAATTTGTTTATGGCCAAATGTCGAAGCACAGGAAGCGACTTTCCGTCGTCGTCGCCGTCGCCGTCGCCAGCACCTGCTGCAGTCAATTTATGACTGCCACAAAGATGGCTAACAAAACTACCGTTGAAGGTAACAACAACAACAACAACAACAACAATATAAACAAGGATAACAGCAATAATAATAAAGGAATCTGCACAACGACAGGGAAATGCAACACTTTCCTCATCCGTTTTGCTTTTCCGTTTGCAATTTTTGGCCTCTGCCATGCACTTTGCACAACACTTGCAACAAACAACAACAATAAAAAAAAACAGAGAGAGAGAAAAAATGAAGGAAAAATAAGCAACGGCAGACAGACAGCCAGACAGACACACAGATAAATAGAAACAAAAATTTCAACATCAACACAAACACAAACAAAGCGCACAATTGCCGGATTTATAATGGCAAAGTAAACAATGCTCAATTCGCGCGCTCGACGTCCTCTTTCTCTCTCACACACTCTCTCTCTGTCTCTGTCTCTCTCTATTCTTCGGCCGTTTTGGTTCTTTTGCGTATCACAAAGTTGACTGTGTTGGCTACTTGCGTTTTGTACCGTTTTTAAGCTATGCTTTTGCGCGCGCTTTTACTTAACGAGACACAAAAAAAAAAACAGACGCCGTAGCTGTTACTCTCTCTCTGTCTGTATGTGTGCCCTCTACACGCTAGCCGCACGTAGAATGCTGAACAGCATGGAACTACACGCGGCTTTTATAGGCGACAGACGAGCCGACGGACTCACTGCTCGGCTGTATCGCAGTCAATTTAATCGGGCTACAGGACTCGGGCTTGCGACTCGGCTCGCTTTGCGTTTCGCCTGGCGTTCGGTTCGCCGCTGCTGGCGTTTAGCATATGTTCGTGTTGGCACCGACGCTGGCAGAGGTGTTGTTGTTGTTACTGGGGATTGCTCTGCTCAGCTCTGCGCTGCTCTGCCAGCATATTTGCTTTATGAATGTGTTTACGTTTACCAGCAAACTTTTGCACAATGATGCCGAAGAATGGGAAATGGTGTGGGAGGGAGAGCGAAAGTGCCAACACTCGAATTAATGCCAGATATGACAAAGAACAACAGCAATTATAAATAAAAGAGTAGCAGCAACAAGAACAACAACAACAACACAATTGTATGACATCTACAGTTCAATTAACTATCTCTCCATCCGCAACTCTCGCATATATGTGTGTGCGTGCGTACGTATGTGTCTGCCTGTGTGTGTGTGTGTGTGTGTATCTTACGATTACGTTTATTGAGGCAATTACGGAAACAAAAATGCAATTGCAATCGCATATTCGGAATGATATTATTTATGTGGCAAAAGTTTGACATATCATTTTGCTTCCGTCACACATTTACCTCTGTATGAGTGTGCCAGATAACTGTAATTTATATACATACATATATATATAAAATATATAATCGACGAGCAGATACACCATTTTGTATGTACATAAATTATGTAATTGATTAATATGAATGCAGCACTTCTCAGATGAACAATATGATGTTAATATACATTCATACGATAGCAAACATATTTTTTATGACAATTGTGCCATTAATTGCTATTGGAAAACGATTTGTATTCATATTCACATTCATAAATGAAAAAATCCTATTCCAAATGTGAGTTTTCTAGTTTCTAAAGTTTCTGATATCTACTCGACATTTGATGCTGAACATTTGGAAATATACCTTATCTTTTCGGAGCTGCCTCCTTTCGCCTGTTACAATTCTGTATACAAATTTTTCAAGACTTAATTAATGGCACACAAAAAAATAGCTAGAAAAATTCAATTATTTTAACATATTTTATTTATATGGGGAACGAAGAGGCTGACAAGCAAGCAGAGAGACCCATGATAGGCCCTGAACCGTATTGTGGCGTAGGAAGACACACAATACGGCTACAAATCGGGGACGAAGAAAGACAGATGCGGGAACGGAGCTGGGCAGGGACACCAGGACTCCGACAAGCCAGAAGTCTCCTAGGTGGCTATAATCAAAAGCGATTTAAGCAAATGATATCCATGGGGAAGAATAGACTCAGAATACTCACAGGTCTATTGACAGGACATTGTACACTGAGAAGTCACCTAACCAAATAAGGTATTTATAGCAGCAATGTATGCAGGTTTTGTGGATACGAGGAGGAATCCTCGACGCACATCCTAACAGAATGCGTCGCCTTAACCAGGATAAGATGCAGCATCCTAGGGCAGCATATCAGGAGGCCCAAGGACATAGAAACCCTCAACCCAACAAAGATTTCAGCATTCGTGCAGGAGTTGAGATTGATAGAAGAGCTGTAGGCTCAGTAAGGGGGCACAATAGACGAACAATAGGTCGCAGTGCTAACTTTTTCCCCAATCATAATAATAACATATTTTATACACCCAGTTATGTTTATTTCTTAGTTAGTTTTATAATTAATTTTCATTATATTTGTTATGTTCAGAACAAATCCATCCAAAAATCATTTGTTGTCATTCACACAAAATTCCTCCGAAAAAAAATGTGTAGCATAATTTTTGAGGCAGCTGCGGTGGAATTTTCTACGTTTTGAATACATGAGTATTATCGAATTATAATAATAATAATAATAATAATAGCATCAGAATGAAACGATTAACGATAAGCGATAAACGATAACCGATTTGCTTTAAGTGGAGAATCCACGACAGGCAAAGCAAACATCAAAATAAGCTAAAGCCACTTGCGGATTTGTGTACAATACACACATACAAATACACACACACACACACAAATAGACACACACAAATATTACACATTACACTCCGAGTTTGAAGGGTTTTGTTGAGATTGATCTCTTTGTATGGTTGTTTTTTTTTCGCCACATCTCGATTCGGCTGCATGCCGACACTTTGGCGCTGTTGCCACATTAGCATGGGCACACTAGGTGCTGCCACATGCCACATTCCGCTACATGCCGCTACATGCTTCTACATGTTGCTGCATGCTGCATGCCACATGGAACAGCAGCTGCGAACAGTATCTGTGCAATGTTTACCAGCACCAGCGCCATGTTTACCTCTCCGTCTCCCTTTCCGTCTCCGCGTCTGTCTCACTCGCTCTGTTTGCAAGTTGTGTGAACTTAAGTTAGGCGAACTCTAAAATTAAAGTTTCTATGCCATGCAATTTCAAGCACAATTTGTTCTTGAATACATCCAAATAAGTCTGACTAAGAACTAAACAATTTTAAATCAAGCACAAAATAATATTTGCATTCTTAAAATGCGTGCAAAACGCTTTTTTTTAAGATTAGAAATGCTTGATAAATTTTGATATAGTTGAATTCTCATTTGCTGATTCGCATTAAATGAAGAACTTGAGTAAATATCGAAGAATTTAGCTCTCATTCGATTTGTACTTAGATTTGAGTATATTTCTGCAATTGGAAATAGAAACAGAACCCATTACAAATTACTAAGAAAGGAATAATGTTTCAGGCGGAAGTAATATCCGATCGTGGAGAGTCAATATATTCTCGATTAGCATTTAGCTGAATGTATGTTAAATTCGGAATAAAAGTTCTTGTACGAAGCACGCGGATTAAGTTTATTGAACTTGATCGATCATTTCACGCTTATCGATACAAATCGATTTCCAATACCCATAAGAGTCACAATTGTCAAAATTAGAGCCTTCCAATTGACTTATATTCAATCCAGACACATTATTAACAGCTGGCTTCAGGCTGCCTCGTCTCGAGCATTCTGGCTTGTATTTTTTTCGAGAGTGCCTATTTTATATTGATAGGCAAAAGTGGTATGCCACGGATTGCTGCCACAAAATGTCGTTGACTACATTTGCTGCTGCTGTCTGCCACTGTTGCACTTGCCGCTTGACAATTGTTTTGACGGAACTGCACCTCAGCTCAGCTCAGCTCACCTCACCTCACCTCATGCACCCATCCACCTAACTATGACGTTGCACATTCAACTCATGCCATAAAATAAAGTTGGAGCTGTCATAATGTTACACAGTTGCAGCTACCATAAACTGTGGCAGCTAAGGGTGGAGGAATGTGGCGGGCATAACCGTGTCAATTGGAGTTGGTTCTGCTTCTATAGAGAGTGAAAGAGATAGTGAGAGAGAGAGCGAGAGAGAGAGCGAGAGAGAGAGAGAGAGAGAAGAGTAGATTCGCATTTCACTTTTACAACTTGCCAAATGGCAACTGGCAACCGACTAGATAAGGAATTCCTGAAATACATCACACAACAGCAAACAGCAAGAGGCACAGTTCAGTCTGCCAGACAGCCAGGTATCCTATAGCACCCAACTTTGTGGAACAACTGTAAAATAAGCCAATAAACTCCATTCTAGATTTTAAAATATATGAGTCCTATTCCACTAAAAGCTAAGAGCCATTAAAACCAGGCTGTCAAACCGAATCGAATTTTGACTCCCATTCTGATTGTGGTACGTAAGGCATATCAAATTCGATAAAAATTGCTACATATTGGTATCTTGATTGATCAGCAATATACATACGTATATATTATATATTTTTTTAATTTATAACTTTGGCTTACCTAGATGTCGTTATTTCTTCCTTGAAAATGCATAAGAAGGGTATCATAAAGTTGCGCAAAAGTGTGGCATATGGATACGTCGGCAACCCCATAAGGTCGATCTTGCCCTGTCAGTCTGTTTCAGAGTCTTTAAATTGGTTTCCGATACGATCTTTGGGGAACAAATAGCATCGTTTCCGAAATCTAATTTTGAAAAACTTTAAATTTATGTTCTGATTCCGAGTTCCGATTTTAAAAAGGCGTTGCCGAATCCAATTCCAATTCCGGCAAGACAGCCTGCTCAAAATAAATGTGTTTGATTTTTTTAAATCTTTGTTGTAATCCGTAAACGAACTTTTTCGATTTTGGTTTTTCAAATTATTTTCAATATTCAGTTGCTTGCGGTGTTACTGAAAAAGTTTGAAAATGCAAACGAGAGCTACCCTCATGTCGAACAGTTAGCAGGTTTCTGGCTAATAATAATATCGACTCCTTCACTTGACTGCTTCAAAATTGTTCAATTTCAGTTTCAATTCTTGTGCAGACTCGAAATCGATCTGCAGGAATACCTCTATTGCATGGCAAATTGCCATTCTCGCACAGATGTTGCACTTTTACAGGGCAAGTGTTTGGTGCATATACAACAAGCACAAGCGACGCGACGTGGCAGATAAAGATGATGCCACTTGGGGAACCACTTTGCTGTCCGCTCTCCAGCCCCAAAAAGTATGCAATGACTATCAAATAAATATGCAGCGATTTGTATTCCAAATGGCATTCAATTCACACACACACACCGAAAAGAGTTTTCGATTAAGTAGCCCAGTTATTTGGGCTAACAAATTGACGACGCACAAAAAAGGTCAAAGTTCACACATCACTAATGAATAATTTTGTACATATTTAATGCCGACCATAAACAATCCACACAGTCAGAGAAGCTTCAACACAGCAACGCCGTAGATTAAATATTTATGATAACCTCTGCAATTGTCTAACAATATATATTTCATTAAAGAACTCAACTTTCGTGAGATTCGTCCATTAGAATTATGAATGAAGGTTGCATGCCACACACAATCGACAGGTTCAGGTTGCCTTTGCTTGTGCAAAATTTGTATTAATTTTGAACAATATTCAAAATCGGCCAAGCTGCAAATAATGCGAAGTTTGCATTGCGAGGTCATACATGGGATGAGTGGAGAGTGGGAGAGTGGGAGAGCGTGGCGGGGACAGAGGAAATGGCAGTCGCTCTTTATGCGCCGTGAGCTGAGTTGAATTCCATTTAATTTGAATAGGATCCAACTGCAGCCGAAAGGCTTGAATCAACTTAAATGGCACCACTTGGCTGTCAGAAAATTCATTAAAATGCAATATGTAAACGCAAATTGATATCGAAATATGTGAGGGCAAAGGTTGCACCAACACCAACACCACAATGCCTCCCCCCCCCCATTCCACTGCCTTACATTTATTTGAAAGGGAGGGTGGTGGCATTGTGAGCGGAGCTGAAAAGTTGTTAACAGCTCCCATGCCAAAACGAAATGTGTGCTGAAGTTAAGCGGGATGTGAACAGGGATACGCTATGCCCCACACTTAGAGAAATTGTTTGTGTATTTTATGCAAAACGAACTTGAGTTGCGTTTTAGTTCCAATCCTAGACTTTCAATCGTTTTGAAAATATTTTATAATATTTTGTGTATTTTTTATTTATTTTATTTAATGTTTTTTTTTTTGTCGATTTTCACAGTGTTTATTTTCATATTGTTTTATTTGAGTGTGAATGGGCGGATCGATGCTGAGATAGGAGGGAGGAGTGACGTGGGGTGACCTGCCGTTGTAACCCTGCAGTGGCAAGGCCAGCGAGTGCAAGGAGGAAGAAATCTAATAGCAAGTTCAGCTCGAACCGCAAAACCGGTAAAATGCCATTGACTGGCAGTTTCGATGGTTGCTTGCTGCAAGTTCGTCGTGGTGAGGAGGTGCGACAGGATAAGGGAAGGGGTAAGAGGCAAGCGGGGGCAGTCTTAACTTGGCTTGAACTGGTCGTGGGCCAAAGCTGGCAAACATTTGTAAAATGGCTGCCAGGCAAACAATTTTTGCAGGTAACTTTTTAATTAAAGCTGATTCCCGTCTGTCTTCCTGCATATTTCTCTCCCTTTATTTCCTCTCTCTCTCTCTCTCTCTCTATGTCTATCTTTTTCTTTCCTTGCATGCATCGTTTGCATTTTGATGATGTTATTGAAATGCTCAAGTCTCATACGAAAATATGATATACAACGCAAAATATTTGCAATTTATTTAATTGCATTTTCTTGTGGCAGTTACATTTGATTGTATGCACTTCTGGCAGGGTATTATAATTTGATCGGGAAGTCGTGTAGAAATGTCAACTAGTCCCTCAGCATTGAAGCTATCTTAATTAAAGTTGACCAACAACCGGCTGATTTCTGCATGCAGTACATATGTCAGAGTCAGCCAAATCAAGTAACTATATCATATAGTTTTTAGTTCTTCTCAATCTAACATATTGCAGTGCATAAACTCCCTCAAAAATCATAATAATCATTTCAATTAATACTTAAACAGGTTGACAGGCTCCGAAAGGGTATCTAAACTTTGACATTCTTTCTAGTAATTTATTTTATTTATGCACAACATTTATTTATCATCTGAGTAACATTTGATATTAAAATCTTAATAACAGTTTGACTTTTCTACGCACAACAAAACTAAATGAATTCAATTTTTATGGTAATTTATTTGCATTTTTAAATGAAGCGCAATTTGTAGATGGATTTGAACTCTAGACAAATATTGTATATTCATTTAATATATTGGTTTAAGATTGGTTTTCAAGATTGAAAATGCATACAAATTTCGATTTTCTTTTCTTCTTTTTTTTTTTTGCCTCAAACTGCATACAAATTTGAATTTTGTTTCTTTAGCCAACTATTTCATCAATATAAGGTATATAAATGTAGTTAGCTCAAGTTTACGTTAAGAAAACTGAAGTTTTGGACTGTTTGACGAATTTTTGCAATTCCAAGTAACTGATAAATGTCACCTTGCCACCAATTTTCAATGAATATGAGTTTTAACTATCTCTAAAACCAACCATAAAATTCAGTTTGAATACAATTTTACAGCAAAAGAAATTCGTTTGAGTAAACTTAGTTTCTACTATTTTTATTCAGGATATTCTAGTTGAAATTTACTTTGAAAACATTTTTGCAACTGGAAAACGAATCGAAAAGTAAATACAATTTGCTAAAAGCGGCTTTTCTGAGTCTGGCATCCCTCACAGAAAAGAACAAAAAATAGTGATGTTTCCCCCAGCAACAACTTAACATTGCACAACAACGAGAGTCACAGCAACAGCAACAACAACAACAACTTTGTACACTCACAACATGTCCACCCCCTCTTTTGCTTTGCTCTGCTTCTACTTCTCCATGTCGCTATTATTATTACTTGCTGTTGAGAGAGAGAGAGAAAGAACGCAGCTGTTTCCGTCTACGTAATGTTGTTGTTGTAGATGTTGATATTGCTGTTTGCACTGTCCGCAACTAATTGGATTGCCAGGAATGTACGACAATCGGTCAGGCATTTTTATATTTGCCGGCTCTCTCCAACGCTCCCTTGTTTGTCATGTTAAATTGCAGTGCGCAAAAATTGAACATATCATCAAAAAAATAATGGTCAACTCTTGTCAAGTTATTTGCTTACTTAAAGCACACACGAATGGCTGAATGCTTGCTGCCGCTTATCAGCAGTGAGCAGAGCAAACTGCGCGATCACCCATTGGTTGACGATAGCTCGCTTGCTTGTATGCTTCAATGCATATAACGAAAACGCAAGCAGCACATTCTGTTGCGAGAGCGCCGATGGCCGTTCGGCTGTTAAGCCGACTGAGCGCATTCACTTCGTGTCTGTGCGCTGTCTCTTCGGCTCTCTGCTTTCAGTTGGTAAGTGGCGGCCGCCGACTGAGACGGATGCATGTGTGGATGTATTCTCACTTTGCTGCTGACGATCGAGTACATAAGTATGCACATGTATGCACAGAACGGTATATAATATTGATTTCAGCAGATTACACAACATCAAAATTGCATTTATCGCTTCAAATGATGTGGGAGAAAAGGTTTTCTTAAGAATCAAAAAACAAATGTCGATTTTATAAGTATATTTTTTAAAACTCCGCCTTTAAATTGAAAGTGGTACTGATCTTGGAATTCTTTGCAAAATATATGTATATATTTATATTTCTTTCAATTGAAGGGAAAAGTGACATTAATGTCAATAAAAGGAAATGCAACTAAATGCTAAATTGAACAAATAATCTTAAGTTGAATAGACAATTAGATAGAAGTAATAAGGTTTTTATTTATTTATAATTTTCTTAATTATAAGGGAACATTTGAAAAATGCTGTTCTTATTTTTAGCTGGTTTCCTGTGTTTAAAAAAAAATATATATATTTATTTATCTATTATTATAATCTTTCTGCTTTCTAAAATCGTTGAGGTCCGAGCTGTAGCCATTAGTTTTATTTAAAACCACATATATATCTAAATTATATATGAGTTTTTTTATATATGATAATGATGGAATCAGAATCTAAATTCCACTTTTTTTTGATTCTTAAGGAAAAATTTCGCAGTATATATACATATGTATATGTATATATAAGAATGCGTAAATGCATTTTTTATGTTGTGTTAACTGTGTGGGCCGACTAGAGCCATAATTAGACCGCTAACAGCGTACAGTGCCTAGGCAAAGGGTGCTAGCATTACTGCCACTGAAAACTCCCATTACCGTTAACGAGCAACATGCGAGATGGCTGGCAGCCATCTTGGCTACCATGCTCTTCAATGTCCACTCCTCGTTAATATTGCTGTGCACAGACTTCAAGTTGGCCACCATTACTGCGCTTTTGTATACCCTTGCTGAGTGTGAGTATTACAATTTGACCATGAAATAGTTGGCGAACAATCTTAAGAGCAGGTCTCTCACATCTACCTTCAATATAACCATATTACAAAAATAAATGCAAATATATATACAGCAAAAACCGAACGAACTATCAAACTATCGAACTATAATCACCGGTTTCTTATCTATCCAATCATTCAATTCAATATTATCGGTAAGCACAAGGGCCGCAAGGGTATTCAAACTTCGTTATGTTGAGAAATCAAACTTGCTTGTCCACTGCTTCCGTTTTGGTTGCAGCAATAAAAAATGTAGGGAGTGAAATTGAATGCCTTGGGGCCATTGGAATCTGGTCACCATATAGACGCTAGAATCGCCATAAAGTTTATGACTTTGGTAAAACGCATAGAGTTGAATATGAGGCAGACTTGTTGTGCGTCTTGTGCAACAAACAACAATAGTAACAAAGGAAAACACAACTGCGCAAAGAAGAACTTTAAAAGTTGCGTTTGCCAAAGGTAAAAATAAAAGAAAAAACACAAAGTGGGCGAAGGTGGCACACTGAGAAAAAAGAAAACAATTCAAATGACTTTTTATTTTTCAATTTCAATGTAGATTTTGCTGCATCAAAACTAGAAACATTCAGCAGTAGGTGAAATATGGCTAACAAGTTGAAATTAAAGGATTGCAATCCAAAACCGGAAGCAGAAATTCAAGATTTTTGAAGAACACTTGTTTTATTCAGTCTTTTGTTCGGAACCGAGTAATATCCTGTGCACTTTAGCTACCAAAATCGAAACCGGAACGAAATACGGTTTCTTTATATTTTTTCAGATTTTTATATTTCCTTGTTGAGAAAATTGAAATTTTGTTTCCAGGCTGCAACGCATTAAAAAAAAAACATCGATGACCCCATAAAATATATATGTTCCTGAACATAATGCCCAATATAACTGTTTTTTTTTTTCATTCTGTTCATTTTATTCGCTCAGTGCAGTCCAGCATTGACTTCATCAAAACATTTGACAACGGCGCTTTTCGTTTTTAATGGCAGTTGCCGCCCAAGTCATCATCATGGCCGAGTTCCAACTGAGCCTTCACCTACGGCACCACACTCCAGGTCCTGCTCCCACTCCTTTTGCTGTTGTTGGGCCAGGATGACATCCGGCTATTGTTCCTTAATTGGCGTTCTGACCGCTCGACTCGTTGTGCATACACTCAGACAAAAAAAAAATCACGCGAGAACTCTAACAAAAATTGCTTCTAAATATATGGGGAAAAAAATGTTTTAAGATTAGAAAAGCGTTTTTCGATTTACATACATACACTGGCCGAAATAAACGTGTGCCTGTCAAATGTATAAAGTGCCCCTCGCTTGCTTATTGCATGTGTGTGTGTGTGCCTCGGTCTGTGGCAGGTAGCAGGCAGCATATTGCGTTGCTGTGTTGAGCATTCGATCACGTTCCACGTCCACGCGCCATTTGCCACATACCAACAGCAGCGATGGGGCAGCAATAGTGATAGCCCCATTGTGCCACACAACAGCAGGACACTCATAAAAAAATGGCCCTTAATTGTAGTAAGTCGTCATACTTTTGACGCCAATTGTTAGTCACATTATTATTCAGAAAGTCAATTTCCAAAATTTATAATTGTGACTATCAAAAAAGTTTTGATTGCATTTCTAGGATAGATTTAACTAAGATTAAAAAAATATATATGGGCTACTCGCTCTATAGGGCAAACAACAGCTAAACCCTTATATTAAAGCCATTTTTCGAAAGAAAACCTTGTTTTTGGTGTAACCGACGAAATACTCTGATACCATAAGTAATACCATCAGACTTTTGGGCGTGCCTGAAAAGAATGATAGAGAAGGTTTCTAGTAATCTATCCTCTAAGTTTGGTAACTGTAGCTCTTAAATTACGGGAGTTATGGGATTTTGGCGTGGGCGTGGTCTGCAAATGTATATGCCGATCTTAGAAGGAGGTTACCAGCAAGGTTGCCTTCCACGTTTGGTGACCTTTCCCTTTAGTGAGCAATTTTGAAATTATTACTAAAATCAAGGAAAACCTTTTTGTTTTCATTTTAGGTCGATTTTTTTCTGCGTGTAGCAGTGACAATGGCAGCACCATCAGCAAAAGTTGTCACCAGTGACAGAACTACAACAATGTTGCAAATGTGCAAAGCGAGGCAATGTGTGGCACGTTGTCCTGCCGCCTGACTGTGCAACCTGACGCCCTGCTGCGGCTGTCCTCAGACTGCAGCAGAGATACTGAACAAGCACTAACAACAGCAACAGGAGCAAGGAGGCAGGGAGACGGGGCAAGATAGGGAACAAGAGAGGCAGCAACAGCAACAGCAACAGGGAGGCGCAGAGCAGAGGAGCGCTCATTGCATTTATGTTGCATGACTGGCTTAATTCATTCATTTAGAAGACTCTGACAAATGTAGGTGTCGCAATCCCCTCTGCCACCACCTCTGCCAAACCTCTGCCACCCACTCATCTCGACGTTCGACGCAGTGCAGCAACAGTCAACAAAAGCAATAAATAAAATATGAAATTGTCCAACTGTGCACTGCACTAGTTTTGATACACTGGACGAAATTGTGCTTGATTATGTAACTGGGCTGAGCATAAGGCATATATATTCTTGATCAGCATTGGCATGCGAGCTATTTTAGCCATGTCTGTCCATCTGTCGAACGATCTTAGAGACTACACTGAGCAAACAAATCGCACTGATATTTCCAAGGATAGCCAAACTTAGTTATTCAGAAAGTACGTTTCTAGAAAACACGGTTATTCCGTTCTACAATCTTGAAAATATATGTATAATTTCCAGGACGGCTTTCAAACGTGTACACCGAAAATCATTGCATTAGTTGAAGAGATTCCGGTATTTTTTCAAACTTTTTTACGGTATCGATACGTATTGGTGCCTTGATAAAGGGCCACTTAAAATCAGTTCCGATAATTGAGATTTGAAAAATTGTTGAATGTAACTTCTGATTTCGATTCTGAATTTCAATCGCTTAAAAAAATCATTTTATTATCTCATTTTAGATAGTAAGATATCTATATTTATATATAAAATATATATTTGATTTGTTTTTTCCGAGTGCAGTCTCTGAGATGGTTAGAGACTGGCAGACATGGCTAAATCAACTGAATCAACTGAAGCTGTACAAGAATTGTTATACTTTATGGGCTTGTCTCTTACATAATCAACTTTATGATAAATTTCCAGCCGATTTGTAATATTTTTTTTTTTTTAAATTTGCTTACAATGTGGTGCCTGATAAACTGAATATGCTCCAATATGCTCTGTTTCTCTTTTGTGGAGGGCCATAATGCCACAGACATTGTCAATGACTGGCTGGTTGACTGGCTGGTTGACTGTTTGACTGGTTGACTGGCTGGGCGAATTATCATTGCCTGACGCAGGCAGTTGGACGCCAACAATGCCAACAACGACGACGACGGCCAACGTGGCTTGTCATTGTTCCCATTCCTGCTCCCCATTGTGCAATGTGAATGCAAATGCAAGTGCCTTTTACACTTGTATGTGTGCATGTGTATGTGTACTTGTGTGTGTGTCCGCTGTTGTCATATGTGTGCATGTGTGCTCCATCTTGTTATGGCATTTGAACCATTTCTCGCAAAGGTGCAACTGGGTTGGTCAACATCAGCAGCAACAACAGCAACAACAACAAGCTGAACTGCAACCATTTGTCAGCTAGTCAATCAGCAGCTGCGCTTGGCTGTCACACACACGCACATGCACTTACAGTTACACACACATACGTGCATATGCATGCACATTTTTCCATAGATTATCATAATGAAAAGCAAGCAACACACACACACACACAAACACACATGCAAATACCTTTGCTGATGGATTATATTGTGAGAAGTACTAATAAAAAAAAGGTGAAGTGCAGTTGAAATGCTGGTCATGATAATCTTTATTGCACAGCTTATTATAATTTAACATTTATTATCAAATATAAGTAGTACAAATATTGTTAACATTCCATCAAAAATACTCGATGGCAAATTACTGAGATGCGGAAATGGTGCTTGATATGTTGATTGTTAATGCCACAAAAGAACATTTGCACAATTTTTTAATATCCACTCAAAATCAATGGGTTTGTACGATAATTTATATCTTATTTGATAGATTTGTACATGTGTCTAAATGTAAAGCTGGATGAAGAAAAATTTCATCCTTCTTAAACAGAAAATTATCAATGTCCGTTTTAAATGGATCAGCTGATTTATTTGAGCTCGATTACATAAATAAACGATAAGTATATCGATATTATTTTCCTTACCACTTTTGTGAACCACTTGAAGCGTTGCCAGTAAGTACAAATTTATGTATTCAATTTAATAGAATATGCAAAATTTATTTATATGAATATTTATGTAAAATGCACAAGTATTCAAAATAGATTATTTATGAAAATACTTGACACACACATATATATGTCCTTAGAGAAAATTAAATGCTGAGTGCAGGCTAAAATTTAAACGACAACGGTCACATTGTTGGCGTTGGCTGGCAACACTGCAGTGTTACAAAGCGCGATCGCCACGGCGTTGCCACACATTCATTTCAAATTTGACTTTTGCGCTAACGAACGTCGTGGAGAACGCATTAAACGAAGAAAACGACGCTGCAACATTTTAAATTTGCAAATAACGAACCGAAGACAGCATTCAAATTGAACGTGCAAAGCAAACATTTCCATCGATTGCACAATATGCTGGGAGCCGCTGTTAACACACAAATGACAACAATGCGCAATAGCGCAGTCGCCGTCGCGGCCTTGGCAAGCAACAAAGGACAACAACAGCAGCAGCAGCAACAAGTGGCCTCGAACTTAACTGAGATAATGAGGAAATTGCAATTGGATTATGGCAGCTATAAATACACTGTCTATCGATGTGCCAGCAAATTTGTTGCCCTCCAAAAGATCTTTCACGGTGAGTGCAATAAAAGCTGTTATCAGAAATATAAGAATCGAAATATTTTTATAAATAAATTTTGCACAATTTACAGCTGGCAAAATACCGTACAAACTGGTGCTGGCCATATTGGAACGCCATGGAATGCCGGGAAGTGGCGGCAATTGTAATCTTAACTTGATGGTGCCACCCTTTCAGCTCACCTCGTTGCTCCACGACATTTATTTTGCCTGCGAGAAACTAGGACATTTCACCAAAACCCCCAACTATCAGCTGGAAACGGCAACGGCCCTATTGGCCAACTTCTTCTGGAATATCTATGATCCGTAGGTGTATTAAAGATGTAGTTGTGCATATGTATATTCTACTCCTTACCCATATATTATCCCATTTTTTCCCCCGCTTCTTTTTTCTCTTTTTCTACTAGTCAACGTCGCCATTCGATTTCACTGTTGGAGATCAAGGTGACATTTCTGCTGCTCTGCAAGCTGTACAGCAGCGAACACATGATTGCTGACTTTTACAGTTTGCTGGCGGATGGGCGGATCACGCAATGTGTTTCCCGTTACGCCTTCGAACAGCTGCTGCTGACGCTGAGCAAGCTGCTGTCCTATCTGGGCGAATCGAAGGCATATGGCGCACACAATTTGCCAGCAATGTTGGAGCAATGTTTTGCCCGGTGTCATCATGGTGTCGCCGGCCTCGACGAGCAACAATTTCACAGCCTGTGGTCCCATACACAGACACGTTTCCTCATCTATGGCAATCTCTTGGCGCTGATCAAACGTATCGAGGACACTGAGCATTTGATCCATAGCAATATGTGCGCAGGCTGCCGGAGCGAGCACATCATTGGCATCCGCTTCAAGTGTCAGGTGTGCCGGGATCTGTCGCTGTGCTTGCCTTGCTTTGCTGCTGCGGCAACGCATGTGGCAAGTGGCAAGCACGAGGCATCGCATCGCATGTGCGAGGTATTTGTCGATGATCATCAGCCGCATCCACGTCGCTGGACCCACTATCTGTCTCGTCTGTGCACCTGGTTCGCCTACCACGCCCACAAGGCTCAGCGTGCCGATGCCGAGGAGGAGGAGCGTCGCGGCTTCTGCAATGCACAGGAGAGCACAGGCACGGGCAGCCTCAATCAGCCGAGCAATGCCACCGAATTGGCGCCCATTCCAGCCGAGACGCGCAGCATTCGCAGCAATGCCACGTTGCCCATGAAGACGCCTCTGCCTGAGAAGACAATCAATCATCAGCAGCAGCAGGCACAGCAACAGCTACAACAACCACAACAGGAGCTGTGTATGTATAAGAGACTCGCATCAATCACTTTGTGAGTGGATGAAAGAACAATTGATTGACAGACTGACTGATTGAGTGGTAACTAATTGGTCACTTCTGGGTAAACAATTGATTGAAGACTCATTTGGATAAACCACCGATTGGTGACTGGTTGACTGAGTAATTGATTGACTTATGAACCAATAGATTGGCAAAATTTATAAATGAATAGAAAGATTAATTGATTGACGGACTGATTGATTTGTTGGGTAAACAATTGATTGATGACTGATTGATTGCATGAACCAATTATGATAAATTGACTTATAAGCGTACAAACTGATTGACAGAGACACCTTAAGGTGCGTCTAGAATGATTGATTGACTTAATCACTATTTGCAGCTTAAATTACTAACTGACTGATGTATTATTGACTTCTTTCCTCTACAACATTCAAACAGGTTCTCTTACTGGCCTGGCCAGCAATGCTTCGGAGCGTATGCAATCCATTATCGATCGCTTGCTGCAACAGAACACGTAAGTTTCCAAAATGTTGCATTGACTTGTGATCCTCATTTACAATTGCTCAACACTTGCCACGCAACAGTAAGCTGGAGGCGCAACTGAAACACTTGGCGACCACATCGAGCACACAAATCTCCCAGTTTCTCAGCGCTCATCAGAGCTTCTTGCTGCACATCATTGAGGATATGCGTCAGCTATCGGTTTGTTGCTTTGATTGATCTGAAATTAACACGCTCTAATAACTCTCTCTCTCTCTTTCTCTTTGCCTCTCTCTCTCTCTTTCTCTTTGCCTCTCTCTCTCTCTTTCTTTCTTGTTGCAGCGCGCTTCCTCAGCAGCACCGTTGATTAGCTCGACATTTTTGAATGCCAGCACACCGCAACGATTGTCGCAGCCCGTCGGCCAAGCGATGTATGACATTTATGCACCAGTGGGCGCCAATCTGACACACTCAAGTGCGTAAAACAATTGATTGATTAGTTGATTGATAGACAGACGAATTAGCTAATAAACGGACTGAGCAACAGATCCTCTGATTGATTCTTACTCGGAGAACACCAATCTGTTTAAGTCACTGAGAGAGAGAGACTAATTGATTGCTTGACTGGCTGAACAGTTGATTGACAAACTGAATAATTGACTAACTGGATATTATTTAACATGCTAACTGTGTATGGGCCAATTTACCAATTATTTATTTTTCTCTCCCTCCACACACACAGTCAACGGAGCCGAGCTGAATCGCAGCTATTTGGAGGCAAACAAATCGGATTATTCGCTGAGCGACATCAGCTTATGGTTTGATCAGCGTCGTTCCAGCTTGCAACACCAGCAACAGCAGCAACAACAACAACAGGCTGGGATACCGCTGGATGCATTGCTGGAGCAGTCAGTCAATCTGGATGTGCGCGACACGGAAATGGTCAACTTTAGGCTGCTGCTGCATAAGGTGAAGGAGATTGTCGAGGACTCGTACAGTGACAATGCCGAATTGTCGGCGGCCACACAGAATCTGGAGAATGTCCTCGACAACATCATTAAGGGTGAGGAGCAACAGAGACGCAGCAGCTGCAGCGCCAGCGCCAGAAGTTCCCAACGTGCAATGTCCTAAAACTGAGAAGAAGAACCACTAATTTGTATGCCTCAAATTCAGTTAACTATTACTTAACAAAGTTCTGCCTAGAAATGCTTTAAATTAAGCTAAGTATTTTGTATTGTTTAAAAAATAATGAACAATTGTTTGTCGACAATTCTGTATAATATTATGTGGCACATATATGTTGTCCTATGTATATGTATATCTGTACAGGCTAATCAGTCTAATTACTGATTATTGATATGTCCGTCCATGCTGGGCCTGTTTTTTTGGTTAATAATACTTAGCTGTTATTTTGAATAAAGCATTTTATACTTATCGGATTGATTAAGTGTTATGGTTTGGATTTGATTGAGAATACATAACTTTATGGAGACAGAAGCTTCCGCTCCCATAAACTATATATATACATATTCTTGATCAGCATCACTAGTCGACTATAATTAGCCACCTCCATTTGAAGGCTTTCTTAACTTTGTAATTTTGCTTTGATCGGACGACTATGTTATATGGTTGCCATAAAAACAATCGATTATTAGGTTACCACTATATCATATAGCTGCCATATAGATATATATATAGTTGTTGCTTCGAGATCTATATCACTCTATTCTGATCTAACATAACTAAACCAATCTGACACATTCAACTTGTAGCAAAAAAAATTTATATTGCGAACAATTTTTGATCAACTTATTTTATGCACAAGCAAAGAATAATATACAAAAATAAATAAATAAAAAAAAAATTAAATACTTATTGTATCTTACTTGATTTAGACAAACTTGAATGCTTAAATGGTTTTAATATAATATTAAATATACAATATTTTAATATTAACAACAGGCAATAATTGAACAATAAAATGATTGAAAAATAAAAAATATACAATTTGTATTTAAAATATAAATTATTGATTGCAGTTGCGTTTAGCTTCTTATCACAGATACCAGCAAGTCACTGGCCATTTCCAGCTGATGCAGACGCCTCATTCGGCTGGCTGTTGACGCCGCTGGCGCCTGAAATATTTCGGCTCGGGCTTGCAGCTCATCGCGCAGTGCCGATTCCAAGAGCAGCGCTGCATTTGCCGGCTGTCGACACTCCGCCTCGTGGTCCAGCTGCAGCAGCGACAGGTTGCAGTGCAACTGCAACAAATCCTGCTGGAGACGGCGCAGCAGCAGGCCCAGCTGCGTCTGGCTGCGCGTAAACAGATGCCAATGCTGACCAGGCTCATTGTGCAGCAGCAACACCTCCGACGACCGATTGTAAAAGATGCAATGTTGTGCGGCAGTTGAGCCACAGCTGCCGCTGTGACTCCCAATGTCAAAGACAAAGTCATCCAAGAGCTGCCCAGCTGCAAGCGAAACACACGAATTGAGTTGGGGGATTTAGCTGGGAGATTCAATAACTGTACTCACCCTCGAGCCTTTGCTGCTGCTGCTGCTTAGTTGGTTGCTGCTGCTGATCCTTCTGGGGCACCGTTGTGGCCACATAGCCCCATTTGTCGATGAGCAGCTGCTCGAATTGTGACTGCTGCTCCACGCCTTGAAACTGCAGTCGCAGCGCGCAATGCGCTGTCTGCGCCATGATCACCGCCAGGAAATCCTGATGCAGTGTTGCCGCCCCAAAGCTGGGCACATGCAGCGACTGCTGCTGCAACAGCTGCCCCACATCAATGCTGGCCACTTGCAGCTGCCGCTGACGTACATCATTCGCATCCGCCGCATGCAGCTCGTAGATGACGAGCAATTGGATGTGCTCCAGCGCCAGCAAATCTTCCAGCTGCAGGCGCAGCAGCAACACAGCGCTGCGTTCCGGCGCCAATTTGTGGACAATGTTCGCCGCCGGAGGCCAGTTAAAGCCGTTTCTGGCACTATGCTGTTCGTGGCACGCTCCAAACTGGGCGAGATCATCATAATCCTCAGGCGGCTGGCCATCCGATTGCATGGGAAGCTCATACAAACGATGCACATAGTTCAGACCACATCCGGCGGGCAGGCAACGCAGCAGCGGACGCAGTGCGTGCAAAGTGCTGCACCGATTGTTGCCCGTCGCATTGGTCAGCAGGGTGCCCAGCACAAGGCAGTCGCCACAGATGCGTGTCCAGAGATCACCGCAACGGCGCAACAGCTGCTTCTCCTCCAGCAACGGCGAATGCTGGCCGGCCACACCAAATGCCAACCGGTCGCGGGCACGCACAAAATCCATTTGGGTTTGGGCACGCTGCGCGTGCAGCTCGGCGCGCGCGCAATGGACACGCGCCAGCAAACGCTGGAAGCCATCGACTGTGTGCGTACTGCCTGTTGAAGCTGGTGTCTCAGCCGTGTTGGCCGTTTGGAAATTTGTGCGCAATCGTTTGCCGTTTGTAAAGTGGAGCTCCACCTGTGCTTGATATTTAATGGGACTGCGCACCAAACGATAATCCTGTAGATTATCATGCTGGGCGATCAGAAGAAAGCGGTCACCATGCACCTTGGGCCGCTGCAGGACGAGCAGCTTGTGCCAGCAGCGCAACAGCAAATATATCTCTTCGTTCAGCCAAACATATTTGCCAATGCTCAGCGGCAGATCCTCGACAGCGTGCAACATGCTGTAGCTTGTCGAATTGCCGCTAACGTGACTATGGGTCGCATCGTCGCGTATGAGGAAGCTGTGGATGGGTCCGCTGTATGTCAACAAATCGGTGGCGAGTTGCATCAAGCTAGTGTCCCTCAGATCGATGTGATGCAACAGCTCCTTTTGCCGGAACTCGTAGAATTTAAGTTGGCGACTGAGCAGCAGGCTGGATTTTGTTTGCCTCACATGCAGCTGACTGCAGTAGGCAACATTGTTGCGCTGCATCAGAAATTCTGGCACATCCTCTTCGATATGCGGCAGCATTGCAAACAGTACGAATAAGAAAAAAACAAAACAAAAAATAATAAACCAAAGCAAAGCAAAAGAGCGCGTTAGAGATGTGCGTGTGTTGAATTTGGTGGTTGCCACTTGTCACTGCGTCAGTGTTGCCAATTATCGATTAACAATTTGCACTGATCGACCAATGTACTGAAGGCCGAAAATGGGGCAAAAATAATATTTCAAGCATAGAAAATTATGTGATTTTTATAGAATTATTACTTTATTAATAATTTAATTCAGTTAATTTATATTTTCGGCAAACTCAAATTTATAAAATATAACAGGACAGATCTGTCCGATAAAAGACCAAAGCGGCAGCACCGTACTGAGCTGCTCTAATATTGATATATCGATAACGACACGCGATACAATTTCGATACTTACGATCGCCACAGCACTGCCACGGCACAAATTCAATTTAACGGTCAGTTTGGTTGTTATCAAAAAACAAATTATTTGATTATACATAAATTGCACAAAACGCAAGTATTTTCTGACAAATAATATTTGCTTATCAGCTAACAAAATGTGAAAACCACATACTTAGGAACAAGGCAGTTGCAAAAAAAAAAAATTATATGAAAACTGAAAAAAAAAATAGATATACATATGTCTAGTTTACGGAACTTATTCCAGATCACAAGGCGGGCCACTTTAAGTGCCCCCTCTCCAAAAAAAAATTGGCGAAAAATAATTCAAATTAACATTTGCTCCCGCGAACCCGAACCGAACAACGGCTTCGCCGGCTGCACCATGGAGCGTCGCAAGCGATTCCGTTGCATGCTAGAATTGCGCTCGCGCACCGATTGCCGCAACTGCTGGCGACGTGCGCCTGCAATGGGGCCAACTGCATCCTTGTCTGCTGCATTCATCGCTGCCAGCAAATCGAAAGCAGCGCGTTTTTGCTCCTTTGTCCACATGTTGGTCAACTGTTGTTGTTGTTGTTGTGCTGATTGTTGCTGCTGCTGCTGCTGATGCTGGTGTTGTTGTTGCTGTGTGGCTGGCAGCTTGGTAGCCAAAGGCGCACGTCTTTGTTTTTCTTGTTGTTGCAATTGTTTTTGTTGTTGCGGCTGCGCCGCTGACTGTTTGACGCTGCTGCTGGGCACTTTAGCTGCACGACTGAGTCCAAACAGCGATAGTATCGATTTGCGACGAGTGCTGGAAGCGTGACTATCGCCCGACTCAGTGCTGGAAACGCTCGTTTGCATGGGCAACACAACTGGAACAGGAACGGGAACGGCAGCTGATTTGCTGACTTTCGCCGGCGACTGGAATGTAACCTTGCGCAGCATATTGTTGTTGGCGGCGAGGAGCGGCTTGGGCACCGTGAGCAGAGCCAGATTCATTTTGGCCACCGTTGGCGATGTGTCATTTAGTTCGATGCTGCAATAGGTATCGTCGTGACATCGTATTGCAGCTGGACGTCGCGGTGGCACGGGCGGAATGGATGGGGCAGCCAGACGGCAAGAACATTGTTGCTGCTGCTGCTGCTCCGCCTGTTCCAGCTTGTACAGGAGTTGCCTTTCCAATTGCTTGAGGCGTTGCTCCTCAGCTTCCAGTTCGCTGGCACGCTGCTCCAGCAGCGATTCCTGTGCGCGTATCGCATGCAATCGCTGCTGCAGTGCATCATCGAAAATATTTTGGGTTATTCGACGCGGACTCGGCTCCCGATTGATGCTCTCGTAGAGTGCCGGATCTGATTGCTGTAGCTGCTCCTGCTGCTGTTTGCCGTTGGCAAAGATGCGTCGCTTGGCGGAGTAGAAGAGCTCGCTGCGCAAGTCCGGCGTAAAGACGCCCGTAACACTCAATCGTCGCTGGCCGTAGCCCTCATTGAAGCTATACTGCTCGGTAAACAGGGTGCTCGATAGCTCTGGGCTATCCGGAAAGAGTTTACCCATGCCGGGCACATCGAACTCGTCTCCAGCATCGACGAGTGATGGAAACTGAGCAGATATCTCATTTATGTTCCGTACCAGCAACGGGTGACGTGTAATCACCTCTATGCCCGGCCGTTGTTCATGATCCACGGCCAACATATAGCCAATTATCGATTGCAGATCCTTGCTATAAACGTCCGGAATGCGACTAAACTGTCCGTGCGCAATATTATCGGAGAGTTGGGCAAATGCCCGACCCCGAAACGGTGGACGCAGCGCACACAGCTCATAGATCAGACAGCCAACGGCCCAGACATCGCTCTTCCGATCGTACTGCCGTCCCTTGACCAGTTCGGGACTCATATAGTGCGGTGTGCCAACAAACGAGGCGGCGAAACTCTGTTCCCGTCGTAGGACACGCGCCAATCCAAAGTCACCCAGTTTGACATTGCCGGCAGCATCGAGGAATATGTTCGCTGGCTTAATGTCGCGGTGCAGAATGGTGCCATTCGGTATTTTATTGTGACACACCTGGCAAGCAAGAATCGAGATCGATGGAACGCAATTAATTACTAAATTTATAAAATAATGTTAACTTTAATAGACAATTAGCTAAATGGAAAGAAATGTGTAATTATTTCGAATTTCCATAAAAGAAAAGTGGTGCCATAATATTTTTACATTATTTTCATAATTTGTAATTAAATTATTTAAATAAGTTAAAAACGCTGATTTCAATTATGATTTTTGGCTTTCCTTTGTATATCTCCCAATTCCAAAAAACGTAATTATAATTTACTTAAATTAACAAATGCCATAAAGACACCTTCTTATGAGGGTGGTGCTATTATTTTGACCCCAACTGTAATTATATAAATAGACATACCTGCAGGGCACGGCACAGCTGGAAGAGCACACGCCAAATGTAGGGTTCCTCAAAGCGTTGGCGTTGCGTGCGGGCACGCTGAATGAGTTGGGCAAGATCACCGCCGTCACAGCACTCCATGACGATGTATATGGATTTGGCTTCACGGTTCACCAGATGATGATAGTACTGCACTATGTTGGGATGCTGCAGCTGGCGCAGCACACTTATCTCCGAGATGAGCGACTCACATTGCTCATCGTCCAGTTCGTCGTAGTTCATGCCCTTCCACGCGTACAGGACACCAGTGGTTTTGTCTTTGACCTTGTAACAGGTGCCAAAGGCACCGTTGCCCATCACTGCGAGCACTTCATAGTCCTGCAGCGTTTTCTTTGCGAATTCTGGCGACATTTTTGTTGCGGTCTCTTCGCTGTTTCTATCCAAACTCATGCTGAGGCTGCTGCTTCTTCTTCTTCTTTTACTTCACTTTATGCGCGTTGTACCTCGTCGTGTAGTATTTGCCTTGAATGCCGAAAACTAACTGATCTCATGGTTAGTTCGATGGCTTTGCTTTGCTCCTGCAAACGAGTTTCGGCAAAACTCATACACACACTCATATATATACACGCTTGCGCACCCACACACCAATGTTAGCTGCGAAACCTGCACACAAGTGTCGTTGTGTTTGCTGCCTACGCATTAGAGATGAGCAACACTGACACTGCGACTGCAAAGCGATCACAGTAAATACATAAAATGTATAATCAAATGTAGCATTTGCACCAAACATATGGCAAACAGCCATGCCCAAGTGAGTGCGAGTGAAACACACTTGTATTCAAAGAGAAAAGTTGTGCCAATCTTCACAAAAATGAAGAGTCACACTTTCGCAGTGTCACAGTGGCCAACAAAAAATCACAATATTGCTGCTCATCACCAAATACATATCTTGTTCCGTTCTTAGAAGGCAAAGAGAGAAGAGAGAGAACGAGAGTGAGAGAGACAAGCACTTTGCAAATCGTGCACGTTGCGCTGTTGCGGGCACAGTTGCCTTGAATCTGTGTACAAAATAAAAACCGTTGGATGTTTTAAAGAACAAACCGTCCTTTGTAGAGCAGCACGCCCGCAATTTGAAACAATTTTCAATGCCTGTTGTCAGACTGACCATAAAATTAAATTACTTTTCTTGCATTGGCATTTCAATTTGTCTGCGTGTGCGTCTGTTATTTCGCTCTGAGTGTGTGCCTTTGCGGTACTCGAGAGGATTATGTTACACACACATCACACAAACGCAAATCAAATTTCATTTGCACATGCTCCCTGCGCTTAGTTAATGTGCATTTGAAATATTGTATCATATTTTCATTAAGCAGAACAAGAAAATCCTAACGGATTTTGTGCATGAGCTACTCTGTTCGCAAAAGGAAAAACGGGCATATGGGCAAATTCTGTTTATTACAACATATACAACTTAATGAACACGACCAAATTTTTTGTAGTTTTATGGTTATTATATTGCAGCAACAGAGTATTGGCATAGTGGTAAATCTCGACTACAGCGGTTGTCGCTCAGTTCTTTTGAATGCTGTCTCGCTCGCACTTCAGATGCAAAAGCAATGCGAGGTCAGATTTTCGGAATATGCATGTGTGTGTGTGTGCCATCTCTCATGATCCAGGTTCAGGTAGAGATGGCACTGGCGAAACGAGTTATCTCCGGCTTATCGTTGGTCCGTGCGCTGATGGTTTTATGGGTTTTCACGTGTAAGACAAACAATGGCCCAGGCGAGCCAACGCAATCCTTCATAAATAAATAAATCAAGCATCGACCATCACCGAATGGTGTTTTACGGCGACCGCAAAATGTTAGCTCAGCCAGATTAGTTTGCGAGTTGTTTTGGGTTTTTGACAGAGGTACACACAGGTAAGTAGGTAAGTGCATTCACAATAGGCCATAGATCACAATGTATGCTGACGTCACAGCTAGCGCAATGCGTATTCTAGTTTAATGGATTCTGATGTGATTTTCACACAGCCATTTTACCGTTTATTTGAAACGACAGTGAGAGAAAAACAAAAAAAAAAGAAAAACAATGTGAATGCAAACTTAATGCTAATCACCAGGATGGCGGCTTGCCCTCGGAGCCAGCGGGGCGAGCGTACAATGCTGACTTGTCACGGAACAAGGACATGCGTTCCGTTTCCTTCAGATCCAGAAAGTGTCCAATGGCGAAGCCAAGAAGTGGCAACGCTGCCCACATGGCACGCTTATCCAAACCGAGCACCATTTTGTTCTTCTTGTTGTTTAGCTTTGACTTTTTAGCGCTGCGCTTTGAACTTCCCGTTGCTGTTGTCGTTTCCAGTCGCGTGTGTGGGACCAGTCTGCGTAGATGGAGCCGACTGCAACAGTTGGAAAGAATATCACTGCACCGTACTTTCGCGCCAGCTGCGTTATTAAGCTACTGCCCATATGAAGGTGTGTGTGTAACTGTAAACAAAAACCAGAACAACAAATCAGACATGCAACACGACAAATGTTAGAGGGCTGTCTTTTTTTGTTTTTTTTTTTTGTTACGTAATGCAAATGCAAACAATGGCATTGCCAATATTAACGTTTGTGTGCTATGCAAACCAATTGCTTACTTAATCTGCACACAAGTCAAGTGGTGTGTTCGTTTCCAATAGTTTTAGGGTGGTGTTTAATGCAGAAAATTTTATCAAATTCGTTGCTCTTGTTGTTATTACCTTACGCTTATGCAAAAGCCTTGCCGACTAGAGATGTTGACTACGCAACGATATATGTATATCGATAGTTGGGGACTAAAACTTAACGACCCGCTGACAGTATCGATACTTTGAACAGATAACTTAAATATAGTCACTAAGTCACTTAGTGATATATTCTAGCTCCAATTAATTAATCCAGCATTTTGCGTTTGTTTTACAGGTGTTTTATAATGTGTGACGTAAGCAGCAAGTCGGCAATTTGATAATTCCACAAGTTACTGATTTGAGTTCGTTAAGTACTTTAAACAGCTGTTGCTAATGCACAGTTGCGCGCAATACATGCGATATTATCAATCGTTGCCAATGAATGCATGAAATTACGATAACGATAAATATTGTCAATACAAATTTGCCGGCTCGACGACAACTAAGCCGGCATTTTATAAACGTGATTTCCAATTGTATTTGATAATTATTAATTTTATTTGTTAGTTAATGTTGGTGTTAAGCGCGCGCACGCAACTGCTTGTGCATACAAAATCAGATCGATCGCAAATCTGGATGCATGCAATGAGATGATAGCCGTCGCAGAGCCGCCACTGGAATTCGTTCCCCGCGGTCGTCAGGCGGCTGAGGAGCATCCCGGCCCCTCCGAACCGACGCTGCCAAAATTTTTGCCCGCCGAGCATTTGCTATTGCAGCGCCTGCAAAACGTGAATATCTCGGCCGCCAGCGAGGAGCCCCAAGAATTTTGGTCGATACGCGAAATCTACGATGATTACGAGGCAAGCTATGCGCGTGCCCAGCGTCGTCAGCAATTGATTGAGCAGACAAAGAAATGTGGCCCCAAAGCGGCAGCTGCCACCCAGTTGACATCGCTGCCCCAGCAACTGTTGCAACCGATACAGATGCATCGCGAGGATCCCATGTGCGATTATTTTGTGAACAACGAGGAGGAGCTGTATGTGAACAAGAATACGGTGATCTGGACGCAAGGCCTGAGCGATGACGATGATGGGGTGCATCGACGCATGTGCTTCACCTGCGATACTCCGGTGAAATTTGCCTGTTTCCTCAATCGTCGCTTCGTTCGCGGTCGCTTGGCCCAGCTGCGAGCGGCTGTTGAACCGGTTGACGATCATTTAACGGCAATTTGTGTGGTGGACCAGGATGCGTTACGTGTGTATTGTGATGATGGCGAAGATTTTCTCGCCAATCTCGATTTTTCCGTCTCACATCTGTGGCAAACTGCACACGGTCTACTGTTGGAAAAGGATTCGGGCAATGCTCTCGTCTCCCACACAGTATCCATACCGATGCCCCGGCTCTTCTCAATGTCGCATCCATTGCACGAGGCATGTCCCGTTGTGCTCAAGACTAGTCGCAAATCGACCGGTTATATGACCGAACCCGAATACAGCGTCGTGTTCACCGCCGAAGATTCGGATCTGGTGTTGCTATATGATGCCAAGTTCTTCAAGCATTTTGTGGCACGCCTGCGCAAAGTGACGCCCGAGGAGGTCAACAATGTTAGCCAGCAACAGGAGCAGCTCAGCCAGACGCTGCAAGGTCATCGCGATGCGACCGTCACCAGTGGCATCAACAGCTTCAGCTCCACCAAGCTGACGGGAGGTACTTGATTTCTCCCCATATACATATATAAATATTGCACTACTGAAAATCTTCAATATGAACAGAAAAAAATGTAATGTAAAAAATACAATTGCAATCGAAACATTCCTGGAACATCATGATAGATTGTAGCATTATCAAAATAATTATGTTACACATAAAGATACTTATAAGAAACCATTTAAAATGTGGCATTTGGATAATAGCAAAAGAGAACATAATGAACAAATTTTAAGTTTGAATTGACCTTTGAAAAAATAGATGAGCATGTAGGATCGCATCCAAAACAGTTTTTTTTTTACGATAGCAGTGTATCTCGACAATACGTAAGATGATCAGCCAGCTCAAAATTGTCCATTAAACACGATTATTATTATTTTGATCGAAGCTGTACAATAATATGAATAATAATGAAGATTAATTTTGTTAAATTTGCAGCGACTACCAAATTGAGTGCCACTTCGTTTCTGGGACGCAACAATAATGCGGCAACGTCTGTCAACAATTTCTCTCGATTTGCACTCAGTCAATCGGAATCCTTCAGCGGCGTTCTGGGTCAGTCCAAGTGAGTTACTTGTATACCAATTATATCGATTCGAACTGTCATTGAGTGATCTTTATTCGCGTACAGTCGCGCCTTGTTGGGGACACCGCTCAGCCAGCTGCAGAATAGCATCGGTCAGCAGTCAGCGTCCATTAAGGATATGCGCAAGATAACCCATGTCAAGCCTGCAAAGCCCATAGAGCCGGAGATGTGTTTGGAGCACATCTGGACGGAGAATACATATGGCACGTAAGTTAAGGCAAATAGTTATAATTAATTTTATGCTTCGTTTGCCCAATATCGATAAGAATCGATAATTGATAACAATACAAGTGATCGTTTCAAAGATATGACAATTTACACTTCTGATAGATAACGCTTTGGTTTCGGATTAGCTTCTAGTCGAGATCTCTCTCTTTCTCTCTCTATTTGAACTTGATCAGTTTGTATTTGTATTTGTTTCTTTTTTTTTGCAGTCAACGCGAATTCTGTGAGATGGCAACGCGTGCCTTCATCCACACGGATTTAGTTGGGCAGACGTATCTGTGTTATCTGTTGGCCCGCTCCTGCCGTCTGCAGCTGGTGCTGCTCAATGGCTACGACACGGATGAGCCGCTGCAGCTGTCCACATTGGCTGCGACGCTGAATGCAAAGGATGCCGTCGGATTGCCACGATTGCATATGATAGCCGTTTTGGATCCGGGCGGCAGTCTGATTCTCTACACAGGCACTGTGCTCGTCTCCAAGGTGCATATAACGCCGCTGCTCACACGAACGACACCTGCTGTCTACGTTCAACTGGTCACACCACCGCCGCCCACAGCGACAGCAGCAGCCGGCTCGCATCTAAAGGGCGCCACGAATAGCAGCTCATTTGTGGAGGTGCGTCGCAGCAGTCTGCTGCCGACAAAAATAGCCGCCGATTTCAATTCGTTCGATGAGGAGCTGCACATGTTGTCACCGATTGCGCCGCAACCGATATCCTATACGCAACGGCAGGCGCATAACATATGCAAGGCGCTCCGTGATCCGGCCGGCAATCGTTTGACCCTGGTCTATGCGACGGGACGCATGCTGCGCATCTCGTTGCCGCTGCTCAACGATACGCGATTGATCACACGCTGTGTGGCCGTGTTGCGGCAAGTGTTGAATCCCGGACAATTTCTGCATTTTATCATACGCTGGTATAGCGCACGGAATCCGCCTGGCTCAAGGGACTACAGCATCGAGCAGGAGTGGCAACTGTTTCGCAGCACACTGCTCAGCCTGATGGGTTGCATGGCGGGCACGGCAACAGCGGCAACAACGCCATCATCATCCGCTGAGATGAGCAACGAATTGGGTGCAGACGGCGCTGCCTCCGCCTCTGCAGCCGCCTCCGCATCCGCATCCTATGTGGTGGATGGTTGTTCAACGCCGCCGCTGCAGCACCATGAGTTGGTCTTTCAGGATGATGAGCCGCTGAAGCGACGCAAGTATAACGATTGTGAATCGTACACCGATGAGGATTGGGAATTTCTGCTGTTGCAAACAACGCTCACATCTTGTCTCCACGACTCCCCGCACATGTACAGCGTGGATGTGACGGCGCCGCTCTTCTGCACCCTGCCAGCCATCTTTTATGGCCTGCATTTGCTGTACGAGGATCTCAAGCTCGACTCGATCTTTCAGAGCTGCCTCAACTATCTGGCAACGGTGAGTTGAACTCCACTCGGGCGGACAACTAGCTGCCATTTGCGTATTCTTTTCTTGCATATTTATTTGATTTATTCATTTGCTTACTAAAATACTTTATTTATTGCATATGGATCTTGACCATGCTTTCCCAGTTGTAAGGTGCATCTGGCTAAGATTGAATCCGTATTTGGCCTTGGGGATCTTAACTTAATAATAATAATAATTGTTGCCCTTTTGCAGTTTCTGCATCAGCTGGCCATCGATATGCAATTGGAAAGCTATATATTGCACTATCATCTGGACTTTCCGGAGCTAACACAGAAGACAACGAAGCTGACAATGCTGAGCGAGGAGCATGGCGCCCAAATGTTGTACCAGGAGCTGTTGCGGAATCCGGCGCCCAGCATCTATGCGCAGCTGGAGCATGTGCTGCGCGGCAGGGAGGAGGTGGCGCCCTATAGCTATGTGGAGTGCATCAATGAGCGTAGCCGGAATGTGGTGCAGCTCATTTCGCTGGTGTTGCATGGCCACCACAAACTGAAGCACTGGTGGCATCTACTCGAACACTTTGGCGCCGTCCAGGCCAACTATCCGAAGCGACCAAAGCGCAGCATCTCAGCTGATGTGCCACGCTGCCATCAGGTGCTCGAACTGTTGCTGTGCATGCAGATGACGCGACGTGATATTGCCCGACTGCCGGCTGCAGTGCATCTGGTGCTGGCAGAGGCGCTGGAACGGGCACGATTAACGCCACCCGTCGGCAGCAGTTGGGCCACCTATGAATTGATTTTGCGGCCAGAGTTGGCGGCGCACGCACAACTGCCATTTCTGGAGTCGACCATTGGGCAGCCGCACTGTGGCCGCGTCTATAAGGAGGATTCGCTGTCGCCGCGCCTGGCGCCGAGCAGCGGTGAATTGCCGATGGCCGAACCGGATGCGGATCATTTGCGACACGATGGCATGGACAATATGGATACGAAACTGTTGCGTCTCCGCTTCCCAGACGATATGCGGGTGGAGGAGGTGCGTCGCTTGCTCAACAGTGCCGATCCGGTGTCGATTGAGGTGCAACAGTCGCCGGGCACCAGCGATCACGAGTTCATCGAGGAGCAGGAGAAACAATTGTTTGCCTACTGTGCACGCACCATGACCTTGCCCCTGGGCAGGGGCATGTTCACGTTGCGCACATTGCTGCCACGGCCCAGCGATAATATGGTCATGCCCAAGCTATGCTTGGCGGGACGTGAGCCCGTCAAGGGCACCACCATTGAGATGCAACAAATTGAGTTTCCGGCCAATATGCATCAGTGGCCATCGTTTCACAATGGTGTCGCCACTGGTCTAAAGATTTCGCAGCAAGCGCAGGACATCGATTCCACGTGGATTGTGTACAACAAACCGAAGACCCAGGCAAACAATGGCCTGGAGCATGCCGGTTTCCTCATGGCCCTGGGGCTCAACGGACATCTTCGCTCGCTCTCCTTCATGAGCATCTTCAAGTATTTGGTGAAGTGTGATGAGATGACCAGCGTTGGTCTGCTCTTGGGCATTTCGGCTGCCCAGCGTGGCACCATGGATACGAAGACAACGAAATTGTTGAGTGTCCATCTGGAGGCGCTGTTGCCGGCCACAGCCATGGAGCTGGACGTACCGCAGAGCACACAAGTGGCCGCCCTCATGGGCATTGGGCTTTTGTATCAGGGTTCCGCGAAGCGGCACATTGCCGAGGTGCTGCTGCAGGAGATTGGCCGGCCGCCGGGACCTGAAATGGAGAACAGTGTGGAGCGGGAATCGTATGCGATGACGGCGGGATTGGCACTGGGACTCGTCACGCTTGGGCAGGGTGAATCGCCGGCAGGATTGCGTGATCTCCAGTTGCCCGATACGCTGCATTATTATATGGTCGGAGGAGTCAAGCGACCAATTGGTGGCTCCCAGAAGGAGAAATATCGCCTGGCCTCGTTCCAGGTGCGGGAGGGTGACAACGTGAACATCGATGTGACCGCACCGGGCGCCACTCTGGCGCTTGGACTGATGTTCTTCGATTCGGGCAATGAGGCGATTGCCGAGTGGATGCGACCACCTGACTCACGCTATCTCCTCGATATGGTGCGACCCGATTTCCTCCTGCTGCGCACCATTGCACGCGGCCTAATCTTGTGGGAGCAGGTGCAGCCGGATAACGATTGGTTCCAGGCCCAATTTCCGCACAGCCTGCGACCCCATCTCCGTTTGCCGACGCGCGAGGAACAGACGCCAGAGGACGATGTGGACTATGAGGCCATCACGTAAGCAACTCAATCTGCACACCTGCATATATACATGTATATATATGCATATATATTCCTGATCAGCGTTAACAGTCGAAACTACGGCATAAAAGACGCTTTGTTTCGTCTGCTTTAATGCGAACTACTCCCTCAGCTTTGATTAGACTAGCCATACTACAGACACTATATGTATATATCGGATCGGATTACTATATAGATTTGTCATATTTACCAGTTCACCACTATTACTACTATATAGGAACAATAGCTCAGTAATGTTCCGATTGAAGTTTAAGTTTGGTTAGATTAGGATCGGATTGTCAGTGCGGAAAACCCCCACTTCAGTTTTCCTACTCCATCCATCCGCTGTGAGGCAACCAAAGATTTGCAGTCTGTTGGCTTGGAATGAAAATTACGATTTTTCGATTTTGCGGATGAAATGTGTAGCAAAAAAAAAACAGTTCACACAGAATCAGCTGAATCAGCATTTGGCATCATTTTGTTGCCATTTGTTGCATGCAAATGGCTTAGCATTTGCGGGAGAAACAAATGGGATTAATTATTATTTATTTGAAATGAGAAGTGCTCCAATGGTCAAATGCCTTTGGCCTAGCTCATCCTTTCTATATATAATCATAATAATCGCTTATCTTTTTTATCTGATCTCTTTACTTATCTAATTTTGTGGTTCGCTGTGCGTGTTGGATGCAGTCAGGCGTATTGCAACATTTTGGCTGGTGCCGCTTTCTGCATTGGCCTGAAATATGCTGGCACTGAGAATCCATCGGCATTTGCCACACTGCGTGCGGTCATCAAGGAGTTCCTCGGCTTTCCGGGCACACCGATGGGCGAGTGTGCCGGCCGCACAACAATCGAGAGCTGTCTGATGGTGTTGCTCATCTCCATTTCGCTGGTCTTTGCCGGCTCCGGCAATTGTGAGATTTTGCGCATCATTCGGTATCTGCGCTCCCGCGTTGGACCACAATATCCTCACATTACGTACGGCTCCCACATGGCCATCCACATGTCGCTGGGCATGCTGTTTCTGGGCGCTGGTCGCTACACCATCGCCAAGACACCCGAATCGATAGCAGCGCTCGTCTGTGCCTTCTTTCCCAAGTTCCCCATTCACAGCAATGACAATCGGTGAGCATATTTGAAATGTGTGTGTGTGGATTAAGGATTAACCTTTTCTTATCCTTGTTTGCAGTTACCATTTGCAGGCACTGCGTCATCTGTATGTGCTGGCGGTGGAGCCGCGTCTGTTTCTGCCACGTGACATCGATACGCATCAGTTGTGCTTGTGTAACATTTCGGTGCTGGAGGTGGGCGCGAATGTGATGCGACGCCTGCCCATTGCACCGTGCATCCTGCCCGAGCTGAGCACTCTGGAACAGGTCATCGTCGACGATGAGAACTATTGGCCCGTTTGCTTTGAGCGTTCGCGCAATTGGCATCAATTGGAGAAGGCATTGGAGCTGTGTGCTCCAATCGATATTAAAAAGCGCACCGGTTGCCTATCCCATCTGGAGGATCCGGATCGTTTGAAGAGCATGCTCGCCCAAACCCTAACAATGGAGCAGAGCATCTGCTGGCAAGTGGATGTCAATGATCTGCAACAGTTTGCCAGCGAGCGACTGGTCAAACCGTTTCTCAATCGATTCCTGGACACCAAGGGCACAACGCTCAGCTATGTGGAGCTGAGCAAGCGGCATCAGTTGATGTTGCTCTTCTACAATGCGGTCGTCAGTGATCGAATGCATTTGCTGCCAGTGTATTTAACACTCTTCGATCACGTCACCAAGAAGATGGCCAACAACAATGATGTGTGGCAGGTGAAGCTGCTCGACGCGTATTTGAGTGGCTGCCCAATCAGGGATCATACGCTAATCTCTGTGGATCTTATACAGATGATGCAGGAGATGTTCAAGCTGCAGGTGGAGGATTGGACGAGTGAACAGTGTCTGGCATTGCGTGAATATCTCAGCCAGAAGCGGCTCGAGCCCAGTTTTGTGGGCAGCATTAGTGCGCAGGATTTGCAGCGTGTCTTTTGCATCATCAACTATTTCAATCTGATGCCGAATCTGTTGTGTAACGTTGATCTGAGCACGGGTCCCGTCAACTATTTGCGCATCATGCTCGAGTTCAACAAGTTGCAGCTGAGTCCGCACACCATTTTCGGGATACTCAAAATCTTTCAGGCGCTGGCCAGCATCTGTGACGCCGACGATTATGAGGAGGAAGAGGATGAATCTGTTTGAATCTGTTATCGCTGCTCTGCACAGCTGTTATCGATTCTGTTATCGTTTTTACACAGCAGCAATTGTGCATTTAGTTATTGTATTCATCTGTGCGCTGCAACTGAAAACTGTCTGCCTTGCAACACTGAGATTTACATTTAGCAATATAATTGTATATATATATATATATACATATATATATGTTTTAAGATATAACATATACAGTTAACACTTACACACGCATGCACATACGCTCACATTTATATATGTACGTTGAAATGTTAAATAAAAATGAATTATGCAATGGAATTTCATGAAGGAAAAAAAACGAAGCTCGTTTGCTTTAATAATCGATTAATTTGATTTGTCATCGAATAATTTGTCAAAGCTGCGGTTTTACAGAAACCTTAAGACTGAGATTTACAATTGAAGTATATATTTATATATATATATATATATATATGCGATTAACATCGTTATAACAATAACACAAATCAGATTTTGCTAGACTTTCAAACGATACGCTGACGCTCTGAGCCGGGAATTTCCTCCACGCCCAATTTGACGCGGCGACAGCGTTGATATAGATAGATGCCCATCAGTGGCAGCGGCGTCATAATGGCCACCGATACCGGTACCACTGTCGTCAGGTCCGCCTGCGGCTGTGGCAAAGTGGTGCGCAAAAAGAAGATCGCAATTCCCGTATTCTGAATGCCCGTCTCAATGGCAATTGTCAGCGCGTCGGCTGCATTCTGATGTAGCAGCATCGCCGCAAGCCACGCGATTGTATAGCCCAGTAACGGTAAACAAAAGCCAGCGACTGCAATCTATTGCATAAGCCAAACAAATAGAAAGAGCGAGAGAGAGAAGAATGTTAGTGTGTGAGAGAGAGAGAGAGAGAGAGAGAGAGATTTTGTGTTTCATATTTGCATAAAATCCATCTTTAATTCAATAAATTAAAATTCCTTATTTCTTGGAACTGTATTTTGCAAAAACAAAAATACAAAAAAAAAAATCGGCATTACTAGCACAAAATTACCTATTCACGTTAAGATTATTTCACAAATTCATGGCTGGCATGATATGATATGGTTTTGATCTAATATGTTGCACCTAGTCTGACCCAAATCCAAAATATATTATTCTGAGTTCGTAAGGCAACATGAAATATTCCCAAATTATTGGCCTGCGCTCAAAAATGGGAACTTTCTCTTCAATTAAGTTCTCTGAGACATTTGCCCTGTCGTAGCTATGTTGGAGCAATCTTTTTAACCCAGTTGCAGTCTGGAAAGGATTCATTTTGCTCTCACTGAGAGTCAACCTTTTGACGCAAAGCTCGATTCAGTTCTCGTTTTCGTACACTTTTTTCAGTCTTCTCTTTCTCTTTAGTATTTTGCTAACATATCGATTTCTATAAGGAACATTTAAGAGGTGCTAATTTGTTTTCGCTTTCTTTCCAATTAGAAATATTTTTTATAGCCAGCTGGCTAATGGGGGGAAAAAATACTAAACAAAAAAATAAACTTAATTATTATTTGACAAATATGCAAAAAATAATTGTTTTTTTTTATCAGCAACAAAATTTGTGATTTTTGCAGTGTATATATATAAATGGAATAAATTTGTGAGATTTTGTTGTCAGTTCAGTTTCAGCTCACCTGCCACGAAAAGAGCTGGAACAGATAAAAGTTGCTGATGATCGCAAAGATGACAATGAAGAGGATGAGGCAGGCTGAGATTGGTTTCAGCAGGCGAACGAGCCAGTGTGCCACACGTGGCAGGCAACGTTGAATGGCCAGACCAATGAATAGTGGCACAATCAGACTGCCACAATAGGTGGCAATTTTGCCATAGGGCACCTGCATGCCCGCCCTCTCGAAGATCAGCTGTCCCAGCGTGAATATCCACAGTGGCATTGTCCCAAAGGCGGCCACATTGCTAACGGTTGTCATCAGCACCGACAGATTAATGTTGCCATTCAAGACCGCCGACCAGGTGTTGGAGGCGCCACCACTTGGGGCAATGCCCGTAAAGAACAGGCCCAACTGCATCGCTGGCGATTCGGGAAACACAAAGATGCCCAGCGTATAGCTGAGCAGCGGCATGCCCAGCACCTGGGTGACGAACCCAATGCACGGACCAATCGGACGCGCTATCAAACCCTGCAACACATCCACATTGAGGGCAGCCCCAAAATTGATGTACACCAGCGACATGAGCAATATGATCGAGCCAACGAATACATGATCGATGATCCGTTCTGGCCGGAGCACCTGTGCCACCAGCCGGCTGTTGTCGCTATTGTTGGGTCCGCTGCTTTGATTCGTCCACGCATCTAGCAGACGCACGGAGATTCGTGTCTCGCCCAAAAAATGGCCATCGATTCGAATGCGACCCGTCCAATTGCTCAGCGTTGCTTGCAACGGAATTGTGGCATTCTCTGGTGCAACACTGGCCAAATGCGGATCATCGCTGACCAGCCAAAAGCTGTAGCGATTTGAGCTCGAATCGAGTTCGCTGGGTATATCCCAAAGATGTAGTTCGACTTCAGCGCTGCTCTCCATTTGCAGGTGCAGCAAGGCGGGTTTAAAATGCGCCTGCCAACTTTGTGTTGGCAACGCAAGTTGGCCAACGATCAGCATGGCAAACAGCAGCATTCCCACTCGCATCATGATCAAAATGTAACTGAGTTGTCTCTTCTTGATTATCTCGCGTAATCGACTAAGAAACGCAAACACATACAAACAGGAATACACACACAGATACGAAAGTGCAGGGCATGTTGTTTCCGTGCGAGAGTGAGATCGAGCTACAGTTATGAGCTTTGCTGCTGCTCTTTTTGCACTCTAAGAGAGAGCCGGAATCACAACAACAGCAGCAAAGAAACTTCAATGTAGAAACAGAATGTTAACAGCGTTTGCTGCTCTTTTTTTCGAAATCACAAAAACAACAACAACAGCAAATGTAATTCAATTTAAAAAATATGCGTGTTGACAGCATTTTCAAAGGCGTTTGCGGCACTGTATAAACAACAAACGCAATTAATTTATGTTAAGTACATATTCCACAACTGTCAATCTGTGACGTCAGCATAGGCCAACAGCAGTCTTCAACAACAGCAAAATCGACAGGTTTCCGCAGTTGTAAACGTATTGCTCTCTCGTTCTTTCTCTCTCTCTCTCTGTATTTTTTAGATTCAACGCTGCAATTTAGATATGAGCGAGTGTGCGACAGCACATCAACAGGTACTTGAGCTTGTTTGACAAGAGAGCTTATGGCCGCAACTAAAACAGAAGACAACAGCAGTTATATTATGGTGTAACTACGTAAGGCTATTTTTAACAGCTGTTAAAAGTTTTGACTGGCTGTGTGAAATCAACGACGCCATTAAACGTAACTGTATTAAAAATATAATACAAGCTGGTATACAAATTGAATATATCAAAACACAAGCAGCTGTCAAATGGTGAGGCTGCTTAATCAGCAAGTGATCACCTTGTATATATTTCGCCATGCATGCACGCACACAGCTAGCCAATTAACAGGCATACCCATGTGTCTTTACATCTGTTAATTATGCACAAAAGAGTTTTGGGCGACATTTTTGAGTTTTTGAACGAATAGTGAGAAATCATGCTATCAAATGTATGTAAATTCCTTCAAGATTTAATTTTATTATTGTAGTTTGCGAAAGAACAAGTAAGAATGTTGTAGTCGAGTGAGATCGACTACGATATACCCTAAGCCCAATTGTTACATTTATTCTAGTTTTATTGACAAATTTTCCTTTATAATATATTGCACCCAAATGTCTGCGCTCGCATATTTATACATACAGAAAATGCTTGCAGCTGCTGATCGAAATCTCGACTAGAAAATCCGATTTTGATAAAATTTGAACAGTTAATAGATAATCATAATAAAAGATTCTAGCTATAAAATGTATTGCTATTGGAAATTTAAATGGATCGATATTCGAAAAACGGAGTCAGTTTTCGATAAAATAAAGCTAACTTGATCTGCGCAGGTTATACGGAAACCTATATTAAAAATTTATCAGATCCGCGCGTTGACAGACGGATATGGTTTATTGACTCGGTTATTGATCCTGATTGAGAATATATATACTTTATGGGTTCAGGGTATAAAAACTAAAAAGAGAACCACAGAATATAGGGGATTTGTACTGGAATTTAAGTGGTTATTTTTGAAATTTGCCTAAGCTTTTTAGTATCTGTAATGATCGGGCTTAAAGGGACCGGTTTTTGGGACACCAAGATAGTTGGCCTGCTTGTCCGTTAGCTTGGTGAGCTTAACGCTCAGCTTGTCCAAATGGAGGCTGGCCACCTCCTCATCGAGCAGCTTGGGCAGCACATGCACCCCAATCGCATACTGATCCGATTTCGTCCACAGCTCAATTTGGGCCAACACCTGATTGGTAAATGAATTGGACATGACGAAACTGGGGTGACCATGGGCACAGCCCAAATTGACGAGTCGGCC
This sequence comes from Drosophila imparisetae, assembly GCA_035042265.1. Taxonomy (NCBI): domain Eukaryota; kingdom Metazoa; phylum Arthropoda; class Insecta; order Diptera; family Drosophilidae; genus Drosophila; species Drosophila imparisetae. Next base: position 335,416 of record JAWNLP010000405.1, on the reverse strand, counting down.
CTCGGCAAGCAGTATGATATGGCGTCCATTTGGCATCGTATAGCGATCCACTTGTGGCTTCACATTCACCTTGGATGTGGCATTGTTGTTCAGCCAATCGACATCGATCTCACAATCGAAATGGCCGATATTGCAGACAATGGCATCGTCGGGCATGTTAAGCAGGTGCGTCGATGTGATGATGTCGCGACAGCCTGTCGTTGTCACATAGATGGACGCCTCCTTACTGGCCTCCTCCATGGTGGTCACCTCGTAGCCCTCCATTGCCGCCTGCAATGCATTGATCGGATCGACTTCGGTGACGATGACACGACCACCGAATCCCTTCAGTGCCTGGGCGCAACCCTTGCCCACATCTCCATAGCCAGCGACGCAGCAAACCTTGCCGGCAATCATCACATCCGTTGCCCGCTTAATACCATCAATCAGCGACTCCCGGCAACCATATAAATTATCAAATTTACTCTACAAAAAAAAACAGGTGATATAAATATACATATATATAGATATAGGATAATATAGAGAATATCAGGATGAGGGCATTTTTACCTTGGTCACCGAGTCGTTGACATTGATTGCTGGTACACCGAGTCGGCCATCCTTGAACATCTTGTAGAGATTGTGGACACCAGTCGTTGTCTCCTCACTGAGACCTTTGATGCCCTTCAAATAGTCGGGGAAACGTTCGTGCACCAAATTGGTCAGATCACCACCATCATCCAGTATCATGTTCAGGGGCTGACCATCGGGAAAAACGAGCGTCTGTTCAATGCACCACATGTATTCCTCATCGGTTTCACCTTTCCACGCATAGACGGGCACACCAGTTGCCGCAATTGCCGCCGCTGCATTATCCTGGGTGCTGAATATGTTGCAACTCGACCACTGCACCTATAGGTTAACACCAACAACAAAAACAACAACACACACACACACAAAATGCAGAATGAGTTAAGGATCAGCATTTAAAAGACAATCGTCAATTGACAAAAAAGCTACTTGTTGTTTAGCATATCAATCGGTTTCCTCTTATCTTGGCCTGGGGGTCAGCTTTTTGATCCCAGCCCAAAAAAATAAATGGAGAGATTAGCTGTTATCGGCACGCCTTGAACTCCAAGTGCGACCTCCGAGCCTCAAAAATAAGCATTTTTGCCAACAACAAAAGACGGAAGAGATTTTCAGATAATGCAGCAAAATGGGGCACATGGCAACATGGCAAAGGATTGATAAAGATGTTTTGCCAGAGATTCCCCTGTCCCTTCCCATTTCTTTTACCCCTGTCTGCTACTGCTTACTTGGGCGCCCAGCTCGATGAGGGTCTCGATGAGTACGGCCGTTTGGACGGTCATGTGAAGGCAGCCAGTGATGCGGGCACCCTTAAGGATCTTGGACGGGCCGTATTTCGCGCGGCATGCCATCAACCCGGGCATCTCGTTCTCCGCAATGATGATCGCTTTGCGCCCCCATTCGGCCAGACCGATATCGGCTGTGGATCGCATACATACACAAATACATATATTTATTATACATATAAATAAATGTGCTTTAACCTCAGCCAAAAAAAAAACATGTGCGCCCAAAAAACACATAATATGCATATATATTTACATATATATGTGTCTGTTGCGCTGCATTTTTATTTATAACTCACCAACTTTGTATGCAAGCTTGGAGTTAGACATCTTGCTGGTTTAGTTTTATTTCGTATTATTACCGAGAACGATGAGGAGCTGGACGACGGCGGGCGAAACCGGACAACCGTATTGACAACGCGCGCAACGTTAAGTGAGCAAATATATATATTCTAAGATCGTATAAAATGTGTGAATTTATCGATTTCAGCCGCTTATCAGAGTTGCTACATTTTTCAACTTACGATCTTAGCACCATGCAATAGTTACAGATAGTATCGATATATCGGTAAAGGACACACAAGCAGCCGTGCATTAACTATCGAAAGAACAAAATATAACATCATCCAAATACTGTACGTCCGTAACACAAACAAATACAAAACGTGAAAAGACAAGCAGAAAAATAGTTTAGGGTGCATATAATATGTATAACACAACAATATATATAAACAAAAAAGAAAATCAATTCGCCCTATACTCGATAGTTGATTGGGTTAGCAGCACTGGTGGTGCATTTGTGCACAAAAATGTAATTTTTGCCACACACAGAGATATCGGCGCCATTTTATTTCTCGTCGCTCGTTGCTCGCCACTCGCTGAACGATAATACGCTACTCGCTGCATTTGGCACACACGCGTTTTCCAAATCGTGGTTTTTTTCGACCCCCGTTTATTTTTTTATAGTGTGCAAATCGAACAAGCTAATTAATCAAGCCACAAATTCACAACACACACAGTGCTAATAAATAATGCGTATGCCAAAGGGCTCACTCTGCCAACAACATTAAATTGAATGCGTGCGTGTGTTGCGTGTTGCTATTCTTTTCTTTGGTTTTTTTTTTTTTTTGATTGTATGTGCCGAACGCAAAGTACGAAAGCGACGCATAATTCGACCGCAACGCGACGTTGATGTCCATTTGTGAGTGTGCGTGCGTGCATGTGTGTGTGTGCAATAAAATATAACAAATAAAGCTACAACAAATACAACCAAGTGTAAAAGACACAAAAAGACAAACAGAAAACGAAATAGAACTAGAAGAAAAACACACACACACACAGCGAATATATTGTCAGCAAATCAAACAGGGAAAGGCAAGGCTGCTGCTGCGCGTGTGTGTGTGCGTGTGTGCGTGCATAAAACAGACAAAAGAGGCGCGCGCGGCGTGCAATGCGCTAAAAAAGCAATAACAGTCGGCTAAGGAGGGGTAAGTGTGTGTGTGTAGCGGCGTGGCTCAAAAAACGAAAAAAAAAAATTGATGCACATTTGTACATTAATTGCAACAAGCTTTGAGTTATTAAATGCGATATATATATATATAAATAGTTCAACTAGTTTCATATTTATTTGTTGCAGTGCAAGGCCAAACGACGTTGCAACAGTGTGGCCGCTTCATTTTCAGTGTCTTACTTTTATTTTTTTTTTTATTTTGCATTGTTGCATTTTGTGTGTGTGAGTGAGTGCCGAGTGCGACCGGTAAAATTTCAATAATGTCTGCATATGAGGTTGGCCAACCGCAACGGGAACAACAACAACATCAACTAAAGCAAGAGCAAGAGCATTCACCGCTATTACGCTCTTCCTCCATGCACAATGACCACGTGAGTACAGCACTCAACACTCTCCACTATAGATTGCGCTAAACTCGAATTTTAAATTGCAACTTTTTTTTTGTTTAATTTCGTTTTGTTTAATTTCGTTTTGTTTGCAGTCGATTATTGGCAAGGTTAAATCATGCGTCAAATCAGTGACCAAATGGTTCTCACCATCTTCAACGTATGACACCACGCAGCTGCAGCAGGAGCAGGAACCAACGTTGTCATCGTATCATCATTATTATAAACAGCAGCAGCAGCAGAATGGTAGAATGTCACAGCGTACATTGAAACGGCGACGCATTGCTTTGGATGATGCGCCCGATGTGTCCATAATGGACGATGGCACCGAAGCAAAGGATCTGAATGATGAGGAGGTTCAGTTAGCTGATAATATAGCCGAACATGATCTGGTTGCCGAGGATGAGTTGACGCGTCGCAGTGAATATAATGTTAGCCTGTTACGCAATCGTCAACAGCAGCTGATTGCGACAGCTAACGCTCATAATAATAATAACAATGATAATGATAATGATGATGACGATGATGACGATGACGATGACGACGAGGAGGATGCCGAGGCCGAAGCTGAAGTGGAGGATAACAATGACAACGACGACGACGACTATGTGGAAGAGTCATTGTCAAAGCGACAATGTTATGAGGTATGAAATCAGGTCAAAATACAATTTCAAAGATTTTTAACTTTTGTTTGATTGAAATACTGGTCACCCTAATCATACTCGATACTTGTGATGGTCAGACTAATTAGCCCCAGTTAGCTAGTAAATAATAACACATAAGTTTGTTACTGGTTTGTTTAAAGTTTTTGCTCTCTCTTTGCAGCCAACAATTGAGCAATTGGCATCCAGTGGTGGTGCCCCTCGTTCATTAAATACAATGCAGCTACATCAACGTGACATGACGCGTTGTCGTCGTCCACCGTTGCATGCCTCAACACCCGCCTCGAGCGATGCACTGCGTCGCCGTCAGCGTGAGCCTGCCTACAATTTCCTTGCCATGGCCGGCGGTACCAATGGCAACAGCGATAGGGCAGCTGTTGCCACCAGCGGCGATTTGCCAACCAGGTGAGTACCTGCTTCCATATTATATATATATATATATCAACACAATTTTGTTATTATGATTGCTGTGCTTTTTTGTTTTTTGGTGTAGTTCAAGACGGACGCTGAACCTAATGAATCAACGTCGCGATACATCGCTGAGCAGCTACAAGCGACACGGTCTGCAAACTTATCGCCGGCCCGCAATGCCAAACAGGCGTAGCTCTGACACCATCATCGAGCAGGCCACCGATGAGGAGCAGCAACAGCAGCAGCAGCAGGAGGATCAGACAAACAACAACAACAACAATAATACTAATAACAATAATGTTAACAAAAATAACAATGATAATATTTATACGAAACGAGGAATTGCAGGAGCCGGACTTGGTGGTGGCACAGATTCTCATTCAGAGTGCGGCAGCAGTGAAAGTCAGGCGGGTCTGCGCAGCAACATCAACTCATTGTTCTATGCGAATCTGCAGAGTCGCAAATCGATATTCAATTCAACAGCAGCAGGAAGAGGAAGAGGAACAACAATGCCACAGCATCATAATTCAACATTATCACTCAATTCACTGCCGCCGCTTCGTCGTTTCAATGCCGCCATTTATGGCAGCATGTCGGCGCTAAGCGATAGTCGCCTCCTCAGCAGCAATCGGAGCAATCCGATGTCATCAGCATCATCATCAACGAATGTCGCCGCCAACGAGTCACCGTTCTATCCAGGACCAACAGCATTCTTTGGTGCATCTGCCAATTATCGTCACTATACAAACAATCTGACGAACAGCAGGAGCTGCAGCAACAACAGCAGCCTTAATCGTTCCGGCGGCAGTTCGCCAGCGTTGACGTACAGCGACAACAATAGTACATCGCGTCTTTGGAACGGCAGCGGCATCGAGCGAGTTGTAATGCGACCAAAAACCGTCAACAGCAACAGTTATTTACCGCATTTATCGCAGACAACACAGCGTATACTCAACATGATGCAGAATCATACAACGCCACTGATGGAGGCAAGAAAAATGGGCAATGCGATGCGTGAAGTTGAGCAGCAGCGTCTCAATCGCAATGCAGCAGCAGCAGCCGCAAACAACAACAACATCAGTAGCACCAACAACAGCAGCAATTCCGAGGCCAAATGGCTGGTGCCCGCAATGCTGAAGATGCTGGAGCAGTATCGCGTGCAACGTATACCCGGCATGAGCGACACTAGTCTATCAAAACTGGGCGAAGAGATGAAACAACGAGAACAGCGAGAAAAACAGGAACAAGAACGACTACCGTACAATCTACGTACCCGTTTGTATGCCACAAACAGTAAAGAAATTTCCTCCGTTTCGGGCAGCTTGAGTCATTCAAATAAAATGCGCTCACGCCTCTCACATCAGCCGCGCAAGGATGCACGCAGCGTGCAACAGGAGGAGTTGCCACCAGAACCACTCGAGTTGCCGCACATACCATTTCCGTTGATGAGCAGCAATCCCAAATTTGATTTGGTAATATCTGCGCCTGCCATCAAGCCAGCTGCTCTAGCTCCAACAGCAGCAACAGCAAAACCAGCCACCATGAAGAACACAGCAACAGTTGCTGCAAAACCTCCTGCCTCTCAGCTCAACAGCAAGAAGAACAGCAACAGCACAACCTATGAATTTGATGCACCAATTGTGTTGGTCTGCGACAACGGCATTCAACACAACCAATTGCCAATTGTCTCGCCCAATTTTACATTTGATCACCCGTTGCCAATTGTAACCAGAGGTAGTATGTTATCTTTGCTGCTACCCGAGCCAGCAGCAGCAGCAACAATAGCAGCAGGAGAAACAACAGCAACAGTAACACCAGCAACTGTTGGCTTCGGTGACCAGTTCAAGAAATCGTCGAGCGAATGGGAGTGCGAGATTTGCATGGTGCGCAACAAGATGGACGCCAGCAAATGCATTGCATGCGAAACGTTACGCAAAACGACAACAGCAGCAGCAACAACAGCACAAACAGTGAACGCTGCCAGCAGCAACAGCAGCTCAAGCAACGGCAGCAACAGCAGCAGCAGTTTTGCTAGCAATACCAGCAGCAGCAACAGCATGCCAGCTGCTGTCGGCGGCTTTGGCGGCGCATTCAAATTCAAGGCGGATAGCTGGGAATGTAGCAGCTGCATGATAAGGAACCAGGCTAGTAGCAATGCGTGTATTGCCTGCGAAACGCCCAAAGCCAAGAGCAATATCTCCACCAGCAACAACAACAGCAGCAGCTGCATTGCTCCAGTTGTCAGTGGTTTTGGTGATGCCTTCAAGCCCAAGGCGAATACCTGGGAATGTGAAATGTGTATGATAATCAATCAGTCCAGCAGCAATGCGTGCATTGCCTGCGAGACGCCCAATCCCAAAGCGAAGAAGAGCAATAGCAACAGCAGTAGCATTAATTTGCTGCCAGCAACTGTTGCTGTTGCCAGCGGTTTTGGTGATGCATTCGCGCCCAAGGCGAATACCTGGGAATGTAGCACCTGTATGATAATCAATCAATCCAGCAGCAATGCGTGCATTGCCTGCGCGACGCCCGATCCCAAAGCCAAGAGCAACAACAGCAGCACAAGCAACACCAGCAGCAGCTTCAAGTTTGGTTTTATGGGCGGTGAGCAGCAGCAGCGCCAGCAACAGCAGGTGGTGGTGCCACCGAAGCCAGCTGTTTCTCGCTGGAATTGTGAGGCGTGCATGGCCGAGAATGAGGTGATGCGTCAGAAATGCATTTGCTGCGAGCAACAGAAGCCGAGCGCCAATAACGATGAGGCATTGAATGGTTCGTCGGTGGTGCCGAAGTTTATGTTTGGCTTTAATCGTACAGCAACAGTTGCACCAACAGCAGCACCAACAACAACAGCAGTAGCAGAATCATCAGCAACGGTTGCAGCAACACCAGTTACAGATGCAACTGCGGAATCTGCATTTGTTGCTGATAATTCTCCCGCAGCTGTTGCTGCTAAACCAATGTTTAGCTTTGGTGCGCCCATAGCTGTTGCTGCTAAACCAATGCTTAACTTCGATACGCCCACAGCTGTTGCTGCTAAGCCAATGTTTAACTTTGGTGCGCCCCCACCAATGTCGAATAGCAGCAACAGCGCTAGTTCCAGCAACAGTAGCGGCAGCAACAGCTTCACCATGAGCACCAACAACAGCAACAACGCAGCAGCAGTAGCAACCACCACAACGTTCAATTTCGGCAGCAGCAACTTGCAGCCAGCAGCAACAACGACAGCAGCAATAGCTGTTAATATTGACACCACAACAACAACAGCAGCACCAACAACAACAGCACCAACAACAGCAGCAACAACAACAGCACCATCAACATTTTCATTTAACAACAATCAATCAGCAACAAGCCACGCCGCCAACAGCAACACTAATATGTTTGGCGCGCCAGCAGCAGCTTCTGCAGCACCAGCAACAGCTTCTGCAGCACCAGCAACACTTTCATTTAACACCAATCAAACAGCTAATGCAACAGAAGCAACAACAACAGCAGCAGCAACAACAACAACAGCAGCAGCAGCAACAACAACAACTACAACAAGTATCAACAGCTTATTTGGCGCAACAGCAACAGGTGGCTTTGGCGCTCTTTTAGCGCCAAAGAGCAGCAGCAGCAGTGGCAACACAGCAGCAACAACAACAACAATGCTCAGCTTTGGCAGCATCACACCGTTTAGTTTTGGGGCCAAGCCAGCAGCAGCAGCACCGACAACAACAACAGCAGCAGCAACAGCTGGCGCGACCACAACAACCAACAGCAGCAGCACAAAACCACTAAGCTTTGGTTGGTCAAATGCAGCAGCAGCAACTCCTAATGCCAATAATAATGCAACGTTGCCAACTTTTGGCATGTTAGGTGGCAACACAGCAGCAGTAGCGCCACAACAGCAACAACAACAGCCTATTAGCAGTGACAGTAGCATCTCCGCTGTCTTTGGCAATGTCAGCAATCCCTTTGGTGTAGCGTCTTCCTCAGCGGCAGCAGCGCCTGTTCTTGGAAACAGCATCAGTACCAGCAACACAACCACCAGCAGCGGCGCCTTTGGTTGGCCATCCGGACCCGCAGCAATAGCATCAACAACTCATATTGCCAATAATAATCCGGCCACCAGTGCTGCCACAGCGACAACGTTGCCAACTTTTGGGAGCGGCAGCGTCATGTTCGGTGGCAACACAACAACAACAAACGCAACACAGTCCTATTTTGGAATGGCAGCACCAGCTGTGCAACAACCTCAACCTATTGGCAACAGCAGTGGCAGTGGCATCTCCAACGTCTTTGGCGCAGTTACAAATCCATTTGGTGCTGCATCGTCCACGGCAACAGCAGCGCCTGCCCCAACAAATATGTTCGTCAACCTAGCGGGAACACAACCACCACCAACAGCAGCAGCAATAACAATTCCTAAACCGGCATTTAACTTTAACAGCGGTGTTGCTGCCACATCCACGGTACGTGTTGCACATGTTGCACCTTTATATTTGTTCACACCAACAAAATTGTAGAAACTCCTACCCTAAATTTGGCAATGTTACATCGGTTAATTGTGGCATCTGTTAAGATTAACAACGCATTGAAGGATACGTCTCCGAGGACATATATATATATATAGTTGGCATATATATATATATATACTTTATGGCCAGACATGTCTATACAGGCATGTCCGAATTTTGTAGTCCCTCAGTTTAAATGCAATCTTGATAAAAGTTGGCATATGTCCGACTCAAGGCAGTATCTGGATTGGATCGTAAGACTATATCATATAGCTGCCATAGGAACAATCTGTCGAAAAATTATAATGACTTTATTTTGCCAGATAGATGAATATATAGATAGACCTACAGGTCCCCCGATTCTGATACAAATGCGCATTATTCAGATAACAGTTCAAAATTATTAATTTTGCACATGCATTCTAGCTTAATTATGGATGAAGAAGCATTTGAGAATAAGGATTTTAGCTATGGTGTTCAATTCTAGACTGATAACACTGTGTTAACAGAGACACTGCACACCGTTAGTGTTAGCATAACGATTAACATCAAAGTTTTTAGAACTTAACATAGCATTACATTTAACATTCGATTTGAGACAGTCACTCATTAACAGCTTTCTTTCTCTCTCTCTTTCGTACGCATTTCTCCCACAGCTGTCTCCCGGGGGCGTTTTTAATTTCGGTGCACCGCCGTCGAATATGACGACGGTTAACAGCGGCGCAGGCGCATTCAATTTTACAACAAATGCAGGAACAGCAGCTGCGGCGCCGCAAACAGCGCCATTTAACTTTTCGGCAAATGCAGCAACAGCCACAGTTGGCAACGCAGGCAACACTGATGTAAGTTAAATACATGTAACGCAGGCAACATCGACAATATCGACGATCTGGCAACACTCCGCATATACATACACATACACACATGTTAATATGTATGTGTTTGTTGTATACGCATTTGTATGAAATAATTGGGAAATTATTCTTGTTGCTGTTTCTCCTGTTATTAGTATTTTTTTGTTTTCCATTACTTTGTATAGTTTCTTGTATTTTCGAAAACATAATATTTATTAAGTAATATCCGGCTCTCTGTATCTCTCTCTTTCAATTTACCAATTGTATACTATATACTGTAAACTGTATTATTTGTGGCTGCTGTTTCTATTTCTACTAATATTACTACTCTATTTCTACTACTACTATTTTGAAATGTAAAGTTATTTCCACGACTTTTCCAATTTGGGGCGGCCCCCCAATTGTCGTCGCAGCCATCAGCAAATAAAATGTATAACTTTGCCGGCTCAACGCAGCAAATTCAGGTAAGTAATATAGTCATATATATATATATATATCTATATATTCACTACATTCATTACATTCACCAAATACCAAATTAGTAATATATAGTTTGGTTTTTTGCATTTATCTCGTTTACTAACTAACATTACTTTTTGGGTTGTATTCATTAGCCGCATCTCGCACCTAACCATAATATGCACACATTTAAAAACCACATATATAATCTATTCTTTTGCATGATCTTTTGATTTAACTACATTTGTGTACACATGTACAGAAGAGGCATAAACTAACGAATAACCGACCATACAGACCCTCCCATCCAAAAGACATGGACGGTAAGCACTTCAGTCGTATTTAGTTGCAAGCAAAATAATAGCACCTCCCCTTCCCCCCCCCCCCCCCCACCCAAACGGAAATGTATTCAACTTGTGAATACGTTTTCTAGAAGTAGAAGAAGAAGACTTAAGAAAGAATAAAAATAAAAAATAAACGCACCACTTTTGAAATGTGCACTTATAATTATGCAAACTAGAAATAAATAAATATTTACTTACTTAAAGCTAACTGTCTATTAAAGCTAAGCTTATTTTCATAAATTTAGTAGTTAATTGTAATCGCACTTTTTCCTTCAAATTTGGATTATTATAATTGGGGAACCAGCACTGCGACCCATAAGGTCTATTGTAATCCCTTCTGAGCCTACAGCTCTACCATCAAACCCAGCTCCTGCACGAATGCTAGAATCTTTGTTGGGTTGAGGGTTTCTATGTCCTTGGGCTTCATGACATGCTTCTCTAGGATGCTGCATCCTTTTCCTAATTAAGGCGACGCATTCTGCTAGGATGTGTATTGAGGATTCCTCCTTGCTTCCACAAAACCTACATATATTGCTACCTTTCTTCAAATTAAAAAGAATATATATTTTTTTTAAAAGAATTTCAAGATTCCTAGAATTCCTCCTAAAACAATATACAGAAAAATCTTTTTTTGGTTTGTTTTTTGATTCCTATGAAAAAATGTTCTAATTGTGCTATTAATTTGTTCACAACTGTTTCTACATACGTTAATTCATACATACATACATACATACATACATACATACGTTCATTCATACATTTAACATACATATATACTACTTTCATTCGTACATACGTAGAGAAGAAAGCAGTTCCACTCACTCAACATCCACTCACTCACTTGATGAGCGAATTGTTGTGTTGGATTTGTTATTGTTATTGTTTTATTGTTGCGGCCATTTTGCGTTATTCCATATCTTCTTAGTTGGTAACTGCATTCTTTATTTACAAATACAATTCAATCATCTCACCTACATACATACATACATACATACACATTAAACTCTCTCATTTCCTTCCCATACATTACATACAAATATACATACATACATACATACATACATACTACATACCAAAACAAAACAAAAAATTGCAAAATGCCAAATCGAATTGAACACCAACAAAAATGACGTTCAAAATATTAAATGTGCTAATAATATGCACATGCGCTATATATATATATACATATATATATATACATGAATATATATATATATATATATTCTTTTTTGTTTTGTTTTTCCTCGTTTTTTTTTTGTTTGTTGTTGTCATTTCAAAATGCGTCCACCAACAAATCCGAGAAACACGTTTAAAAACAAAAAAAAACTAAAATGTCTTTTACAGTCAACACCAAATGCCGGCACCCCTTTCCAATTCAATATCGGCGTCAATCCTACTACGGCCAACATTTTCGCGTAAGTAGTGTTTGTGAAAGGACAGCAACATTTACTGCTGCTTATACGCCTGCTCGTTCACACAAACGGTCGTTCTGTGCGCGTTGCGCTGCAATCGATCAGAGAGAGACAGAGAGAGAGAGCAGCGACGATGATGAGATGGTGATGTAAAAGGGAGCGAGTGAGTGGAAGAGTGGGAGAGAGAGAATGTTTATGTGGAATTTTCCCATAACTTGAATTAAAAAACAAATGGCACACAAACAACAGTTACAATTACACACGCACACACATACACGCACACACATACACGCACACACACACGCACACAAACAGCAACAGTAACAAATGCATTATTAACCGTTAAAAATGACAACTTTTGCATTGCATACGTTAATATCTAAGGCACTTTTAAATGTTGAAACATGTTCATATTATATTTACCATATAATAATACAATACAAATGGATGTTTCATTGTTTATTTTATTCAATATACAGTGACTCACACTTCATTTCAGCCAATGTCAAAGAAAAATAATCCTACCTAGCGGGTGGGGAAACCCCAGTGTATTGGGGTCATATATTAATTTTGGTGGTTAATACATGTACCTACCATCGGTCTTTGGAATTTTTGAAAAATAATGAATAATTAGCTTATGGCAGGCAATTACGTTTTTTCTTTGACATTGGCTGAAATGAAGTGTGAGTCACTGTATGTATTTGCACAAACATTTCTGTACTGTGTGTGTGCGTGTGTGTGTGTGTGTGTAGAATGATGTGTGAACCTGATCTAAATAATTTTGTTGTGCACAGTTTTTGGTACATTTGCACCACGCTGTACCAAATTTAAACAATTATAGTTAAATGTGCATTTGACGTCTAATTTGCTCAATGTTGTCATTTGTTGCACTCGATATTTTGCGATCACAATAATCAACCGTTCAACATATAGCGTATAATAATAATTGACAAGCATATCAAAATAAATTTCAACACATTCTACATGCCACATCATGCAGTTTTGTGACTCCCCTCTCTCTCTCTCTATCTCTCTAACTAAATCTCCTTGCTCTGTGTGTGAATTGAGAGTCTGCAGTTAACTGCTAACTTTTTAACATTGATGTTATATACTAATTATATACGTTCTCCGCCCAACAACCCTCACACATGCTACCCGTAAACCAACAGGTTCAACCCACCACCCAACAGTGGCAACAACAATACGCAGAATCAACGCCGCAAAATACGCAACACAATGCGTCGTCAGCCGCCCCGGTAGAATTTGAAAGAGGCGCTGCTGCGTATGCTACTGCCCGTCCGGCGGCGGTGGTCAATGTCGACTACTTCGGTGACGAGGAGACGCGACACTATTGGAACTCGGAACTGGAACACGGACTTGGAGCAGCAGCAATGAGCCAGGAACAAGAGCAGCAGAAGCAGCATAATGTTAATACTTATAACAGGAACAGCAACAGTGGACAGAGGACGATGAGAACAACGACGACGATGACAACAGCGACAGAGACGCCGCAGAACTGGAGGGCAGCGCATCCGCAGCGACGCAGTAGTTATCAGTGGCAAAACTCACAGTACAACAAACGCAACAAATATCGCTATGTGCGCCAGTAGATAACAGGAACAGCGGCAGCACAAGCAGTAGAAGAGACAGCAGCACCACCATATAGCGCCAGCCAGTTCACATTTAACAGATCGCTGGCGAATAGCAGCAGCAGCGGCAGGCAACAGCAACAACAACAACAACAGTAATGACGCCAACCACAACGAAGCTGGCGTCGACAGCTGCGCAGCAACAGCAGAGCAGCAGCAGCAGAGGCAAGCAAGCTGCGCAGTCGCTATAAATTGGAGCAGCGACCCAGCATCGATGACTGAATAAATACACACTTACACACACATACTAAATTAATTTTGTTGATTTGGCAAAAGCCCCAAATTTCATGTATAATATATATATATATTATATTAAATATATAAGCTCGAAATGCAACATCAACAATAAACAATTTGAAAATTTAACTTTTTCTGTTGTAAAAATTAACCATTTTATTATTTATACATATATTTTTTAATTTTTTTTTGCTTACAAACATATTTATATATATAAAACAAAACAAACAAAAAAAGATTAAACATTTTAACCAATAATTATTTAATAATTATGTTGTGAATTTGTAAAGAATGGACGTGTTAAAGAGAGACAGATAAAGAAATAGCGCAAAAGAAAAACTATACACAATATATATATATATATATATATATGTACTTGAAATGGAATCATTTGCCTAGACAATTTTTAAGTGCAAACCATGCCCCCCATATATATATGTATATATATATTTATATATACCATATAGATAGCGAAGAAGGCGCTGGCCGATGTTTATTAAAAACAGAAACTAAGTAGAAGCAGAAGCGGAAATGGAAAGAGTAAGAAAAACTACCGTTATAGTGTCGATAGATTTTTGTTTTTATTCAAGTTAAGTTTCGATTCGAACATTTCCGATTCTGTTTCTGAAACAAAAGCATAGAAAAACACAAAATCAAAATCAAATAACAACAAACCATCAACATGAAAAGAAAAGAAAGAAAAAACACGAAAACCACAAATAAAACAATTTAGCAATGTAAACTAAATGAAACAAAAACTACACTGAATATATTTACTAATCTATATGTGTTTATATATATGTATGGACATTTGTATAAGTAAACAAAACACAGAAACAACAACTACAATTATTATGTCCGTGTGTTTTTTTTATATAAAACAAAACAAAAGTAAAATAAGACAAAATGGAAAAACACACCAGAAAAAAACAAACTGAAACCCGAAGTCTTAGTGTTAAGCGATTGACAGAAGAAAAAATTAAAAAAAAAAAATACTGACAGTTGACAAATTGAAATCATAATGTAAATAAGTAAATATAAACGGTATGATAATTAAAAACGCGACATTAAAAAAAAAGACCAACGTATTTTTTTTGAATCTGTGTAACAGTTGCGTCGAATTGGCGCGCACTGTTAAATGTCAAAATGAACGAGCTAAGGAGTAGTGTTGGTTAAAATATGGATAACGTCTGCATAATTAAAACAGTGCCATATGAGTACTTAACGTGTATTCAGCATGTTAGTGCAATGTGAACGTCAGTACAAATATAAAAATATATTATTAAACAAATAAAAATTCGATTAATTGAATTTTCAGTTGAAAGCGCATATTGATTAACGCATTGGAAATGTCAGGAAAGTAACGTGAGCGAGTCTGAATGTAACGTATTATTATTCGATTAGTGTCATCGATATGCAATCGGCGTATTAACTCGAAACGTTAAATTCTAATTTGTCACTATGCTGCATACTGTCGTCTGTCACTGCTGGGGTTGTTCAAATAGATTTTTTTTATTTACTCAAAACAGTATTGTATATATTACAAAGAAGAAAAAATAAAATGTGTCGATATGTTTTGTAATAAGTATATAATTTGATATCAAAGTATCGCAAACTCGAGTCTCCAATATCGATAGATATCGATGCGATATGAACATCCCCAGTTAACAGCGAACGCACGACAAACGTAAATTCGTGGAAATTACGCACGGGTGTTTTTTTCGTAGCTCAATAGGACTATTTGTTTATTTTTTTCGGTTCTAACATAAATGAAGCATATATCGCAAATGCAAATTAATGCATAAATATATTGATGCATGTGTCTGATTAGTGTAATTGTTGTTTGTGTCAAATTCGAAGAAGGTGAATGCAATTCTTAGATTTTAAGATGGATATCAAATGCAATCAGCGCAACAGTAGCACCAACTACAACAACCAGAGTAACTACAACAACAATCAGAGTAACTACAACAACATCAAAAAGGCTGACTGACTACACCCAAAAAACGTAATACACACACACATATGTATATACATGGAAACAGTTGATGGCGAGGAATAACAGAAACGACAGGAAAAATGAAGTAAAAGCGACTGCAGAAGCAGCAACGGAACGGCACTTCAGTTGCAGTTTGTAGTTAGAGTGGAGTACATATTGAGCAACGCATAAAGATATATGTATACACACATACATACAGAGACAAGCCGAAAACGCATCACACAAAGAGACATTTGCATGCATGTGTGTGGGTGTAATAGCAGCAGCAGCAGCATCGCATAAACTTCGTGTTCGGCATTCGTCGTTCGTTGCTTGTTCGTGTGTTCGCTCGTACGTTCGTGTCGTTCAAATCGTGTCGTTGTTGGAGTAACAGCATTCGCCTACGCAGCAGCACGAGCAACAACAACAACGAGGAGGAGGGCAATCAAAGGAAGCGGTTTAAGAATGCATGGGAATGCACAAAGTACGAAACACGAAACACAAAAGAGAAATGCAAATTTAACAGAAAATTGAAATAAGTACAACGGGTTTCCAATTCTACACAACTCAACAATTGTAACTGTAATACAAAACGCAATTGCCAAACCGATCAGAGAGAGCGGGAATTGGAAGAGGCGCCAAGGAGAGAAAGAGTGAGAGAGCGCCATCGAATCAGATCACTTCCATTATTCCCTCTTATTGGATTTGTTATAGCAACCCATACCGACCTCCCTCCACACACCCCTCCATTGTTGCTGTCATAATATGGATTGTGGTGCTCTTGCCGCGCAGCAGCAGCAACTATTACTACAACAACAACAGCAACAACATCATCATCATCATCATCATCATCATCAACAGCAGCAGCAGCAAAATACGCTAAACTGCCTTGCAGCAGCAGCAACAACAGCAACAAATGTAAGTTTATCCACACACACACTATTACAGGTATATACATACAAATGTATGTCTAAGTATTATTTCTCTCTTTTACGTCCACTTTGCATTCGCCCCCACACAAAAATGCTTTGCTTTGCGTTTCGCTGCCTGCGTCGCAGTCGACGCCGCTCCTCTTGCAGTTTTCATATTGGTTTTCTTATTAGATATTTTACATATGAGTAACTCGGGCAGCGCAGTCGACGTTTCTCGTGCGTTTTTTGTACGCTTTTGTTTCCTTTTGCAATTGTCTTCGGCTGTGTGTGGGCTGATGGCCTGGGGGGAACGGGGGCGTGGCTGGCTCCTCGTCATGTGCATAAATAATTTCAGACATTTTATGCTAATTGAATGCGTTTCTGTGTATGTTGGTGTGTGGAGGGGGGTTGAGGGGGGCAGTTGTTGACAGCTACAAGTTTACACACACATATATGCATATATATACATATATATAATGCGTGTGTTTGGTTGGCCATCTTGGCCAAGTTCGCAAAAAGGCGGCAAACGGCTGGGAAAACGAATGACTCAAAAGACTATTTAACCAACTGATGATTAATCGCTCGTCGGCTGCTGCGGCGACTAAAAAAATAAAAGCCAAAAAAAAGAAACGCAAGGAAAACAACGCAAGAGTACACTCCAGTGAGTTGTAGTCGACTGCAATATACTTTGTGCTTCAACACAAATTAAAAAATAAATGAAAAAATTATTGAAAAAAAGAAAAGAAACGAAGTGAAAAATACGTAAGGGTAAAATGCAAAAACTAAAAAAAATCATTTGAATATATTGAATTATTAATTATTTAGTCAGACTACAAGTAAATAGTAAAAGGAGCACAAAGAAAGAAAAACAAACAAAAAAAAACAAATTGACTAAATTTATATATACCTTTCCACACACTTCAAGCATAGAGGGTATCTGACAAAGAAGAAGACAGCCCGCAATCAGAGAGTGGAGAAAGAATTACGAACGGTTTAATTGCCGTTTTTTGTACATGGTCCGAACTTTTGCCCATTACTTTCACCATGCATAAAATATTCTAAGGCAGCAACAACAACAATACCAGGGAATGAGTGAAATAAGTTCAAAATTAAATTGTTTATACAAAAACAAATCACAACACAAAAAAAAAATACAGCACAGACAACAACAACAACAGGGAATGGACTCGAAGAAGCAGAAGCAAAACGCACTTTTTTGCTGCTGATGCTTGTCTGTCTGCGTTCTTTTTGTTTTTGCCGCATCACTTAAATATATTTCTCTTCCCACCTACCCCTCCCCTCTGTTTCTCTTTCTCCCACAAAGTGCGTTTTGCGCTACGTGACTGCAATAAAATAAAATAAATAACTGCTGCAACTACGTGTCGCATGCTTTGTTCTTGTTTCTTGCCCAAAAAAAAGAGAAATGGTCAAGCTACAAACAGCGATTAACATTGAATACGTCAAGGATACGTACACTAAACTCACACTAACACACATACATATGCATAGTCGCAGCATGCGACGACTAACGGCACATATGCACCAGGTTTAAGTCCTCCTTACGCTTGCTGTTCTCTTGTTCTTGTTGCTGTTGTTGTTGCCAGTGCTGCCCAGCTGAGCTTGGTATGCAGCATGGGCAGCACTTTTAGCGTAAGAAGATTACCTAGCACAAAATTTGTATTCTTTAACTTTTGAGCAAAAGTTGACCTACAAATTTTATTCACACAGCTACAAAAATATTGGGACAATAATTAATGTTAATTATCTTATGATTAATGTTAATTATCTTATGATCTCACACAAAATTAAAATAGGTGCGTAATAACAATTAATTAATAATAAAATAAATTTAAATATATTTCACTAGATTGCTTTTCTCAACTTTCCCAACATATAAATAGAAATAGAAACCAAGAGTTACGCATTTTCTTTGCAAGACCAAAAATTACAAATTGAAACAACAAAAAAACGATGAGTGTGACGTCATACGCCTAACTGCTGCCAAGCGTTACCTTCACAGCCGTGTCGCCATGCAAAGAGCCCGTGTGTGCGAGAGAGAGTGAGGGAGCGAGCGAGGCTTGCAGTGAGCGCGTCGCCGTCGCTTCTCGCATTTGTTTCTCGACCGAGGCGCGCACGAGACGACAACGGAGCGCTGCGGATAAACGAAACGGGACAGCCACGAAAAAGAAATAAATGAATAAAAATCATGAAATAAGTTGTAAATTGTAAAGCGCGCGCGGAAGTTAAGAAGGCGACGACAACTTAAAGCTCGTGTTTTTTTTCTTGTTGCGTCGCATAAATTCAACGCATATTATTTATTTTACTTCACGTTCTTAGCCGATAATTCCGGTAATTTTTTTTTGTGTCGCCTCGCTCTTGTTCTTATTATATATATTTGTTGTTTTTATTGTGTGTGTGTTGGTTTTGAAGTTTATTAAGTTCCTTGTGCAGTCGAAAACAAAAGCAATTAGCTGCAGCTGCTTTTGTTTATAAAACACACAACTACACACACATATGCATACAAATGCGTGTGAAATGAAGCAATAATTAAAAGTGCCTTTTTTAATTGACGAGCTAAATACAAACAAGAAGAACAACAACAATAACATATCCCTGCTGCTGCTGGCAATCGAAATCGAATCGACGTTAACATTGACGCGGTAAGAGCACACACACATATACATGTAAATATATATATATGCGTGTACTGCATACATATGTATTACGACAAACAACCCTGTTGACTTCCCTGCCAAAGCTCTGTTAAGCGGCGAGACAGGAGAGCGCACCACAGGAGCAAGAGCGAGAGATAGATAGAGAGTGCCAACGTTCTGTTTGTTTTTTTGGCAGTTAATGCGTTTTGCTTTTGTCTTTTCTCTGTGTGTGTGTGTGTGTGTGTGTGGCGGGGGCGGTTGCACATCGACTCCAGTTTATTTGCTTTTAGCTTCCAATCAAAAGCGGGGAGTGAGAAGCATGGGGTCTATATGCCATATGCCATTTGCCTTATGCTTTTATTATTGTTTACTTCATTTTTCGTTTCATTTTGTGCCTTATCTTCTTTACAACAAGCACCCGCATCTATTCTGTTTATGTGTGTGTGTGTGTGTTAGTTTCATTCAACTTTTCTGCATGCGGCAGCTAAAAATTTGTTGTTTTTGGATATGGCAACGCCGTCCAGTCTAGTCTCATGTTTTTGCCGGTTTTTGGTTTTTTTTTTTTGCCAAGTCATATGGTCTCAGTTTGTGTGTGTGCGTCATCCCATCCTTCCATCCCACCACCAACACCACCCGCATTCGCATCTTCTGAGTAACGGCACTCTCGCTCTCTCTCTATCGCTCTCTCATTCTCGACATTGTTGTTTTTGTGATTATTATTATTATTGGTGGTTGTGGTTATGTTGCCGTTTAATTGTTTCTCTGCACGTTCGTCAAATATTTGCTCAACTCTTTTTAATTACATTTCCCGCTGCACACACACGCACACATGCATGTGTATATGTATATGTGTATTAATGTTTGACAGTGTTACATTTTTGAGAAGCAATGGTCAAATTAGCTGATTTATACCAAAGAACAAAATTGAAAATGACAAACGATAAGATATATATGATATATTCCCCAGCCTTCTTTGTGTCGTTCGTTTAAAATAGGCGCTTTAGTCAAAGAAAATGGCTTAAAAAGTATCCATCACTTATAAAATCAAAAATTTTTACCAACGAATTCCATTTGAACTTTGTAGTTGGGTTTGTTGCATACGCTCTTGAGTGTTTTTTTTTGTTTTTGTTTTTTATTGCAACGTATATGTATATGTATGTATATATGGCCTTGCACTAAACTTAATTGATATTGTTCTCTTCATATTTTTAGATACTTCTAATAATGTACTGGTTCCAAGGCAAGCAGTTTTTTTGTGTTCGATTCGATGGCCGTTTGAATTACAATTTGTCTTGCTTTGTGTACAAAGTTGTATTTTGATGTGTTGCAATGTGTTTCTTTTTTTTCAATTTTTATTTATACTTCCCATTTCATAATCTCTAATCTTGCATTTTACGCCTATCCATTTTGGCCCGCAAGGCTATACCTTGGCCCACTGTGCGACGAAGACGGAGACGAAAACGCAGACGAATACGGAGGTTGCCAAAGCAAGAAGTTAAATCGCTAATTTGAGCGCATTCTTATTGCGGCTGCTGCTGCTTGTGTTGTTGTAGCAGCACCCATATGACTTCTGCACATGGCCATTCCGTTATTATTGTTGTTGTTGTTCCTTTTTAGTGCTTTTTATGATTCTTACACGCCTTGCTGCTTATGGCGTATGGCTTTGCTTTTGATCTGCTCTGTTTTGCTTTTGCTCTTGCTTTGCTCTGATTTGCGCTTTGTCTTTGCCTCAATTTAACTCGTTGACGGCGACTCTGGCTCAGTTTGCCTTTTAAATATTTATGCGGCTACTGCGGACGCGATTATGCGACGACATCTTTCGCTGCTGCTGCTGCTGCTGCTGTTCATTTTATTATACCATGTACTCATTAGGCATTTGGAAAGAGAGTATACTGAAGATCTACATTTGATTTGTTTTGTCTTATCTAAAAAAAAAAAAAAGTGCCAATGAACATATAATTTTCATAGGTAATTACTAGCAATTTGGAAAATAATTTTGTTTTCGCACGTGGCCCTACTTACAGGGTATTCTCCGGTTGAAACATATTTTTTTGTTCCAATGCTTTTCGCCGTGCGCTGATGTTGTTGCTGCTGTTGCTGTAAATATTTTATTATCGTTTGTTTCCGTTTAGGAACCGAAATGGGGGAAACAAATGTGTGCTTACACACACACACACACACACGCACACACACTCGAATACATATTTAAAATTCTTTTGTCGCCATATTCATTTCGAAATTATGTACTTGGCTTGTTGCTTCACACGACGCTTCGTCGCGCATCGCCCGCCTACTCCGCCTCCCTTCTTTTCCATAGACCCTCGTCAATTTAGCTATCTGTTTGCCGTATCTATTGAGCTACACATACGCACACACTCATACTTACATGCATATACATATGAGTACAGTATGAGTAATTATGTACATGTTCTCCATCCCCCCCACCCCCTCGCACTCTTTGCATCATATTATTGACCCTGTGCACTTTTTTTTCTGATTTCATCCGTATTGCTGTGGAAGGCAGAAATGAAGGACGGAAACAAAACGATTAATTCGCTCGTCTGTAATACAATGAAGATCAGAATATACTAAAAAATATAAAAAGGGCACTTCTTCAGCCGTAATGTATTGAGATTAAATAGAAATTTAGTTTCTCAATAATATTCGCAATAAAAGAAATAAGTTGTATAATTGTTGCGATTTGTGTTGAATTGTTGAACATGGAACACTGTGCGACTCCCTCGCTCTCTCTCTCTGTCTGTCTGTCTCTCTCTTTGCATTACAAAATTAGCGCATTATTTGTTATGTATTTTTAGCTACGGTTTTTTTTGTTCCTTTCTTTGGTGTCGCTGCTGCTGGGGCATTTGTAAAATTAAAATGATATATTTAAACACGATTAAATACGTTGTGGTTGCTTTGGTTTGCTTCTTCTTCGCATCGGATCGGATCGGCCTCTGTGTGTTACCAATACCAATACCCACATCGCTACCAGTGTGGGTGTGCAGTCAGTGACCCAATTTCTCTAATAGATTGCATTTTGCTACAGCTCTCTCACACACTATTACACACGAACACGGACACTCGCACACACATATACACATGAATCTTGCTGGTATTATTTAGCGCATTGAACTCTCTGCGCGGTTTTCGTTTCTCTCTGTCTCTCTCTGTCCTTCTCTCTCTCTGTTTCGCTGCTGCGGCTGCAGATCTATCAAAAGACAAAAAAAATAAACATTTTGTGCTTGGTATTTCCTGCCTGGCCAAATATATTACATAAAAATAATACAAATTAAGACGAAACGAATCGTTGCAAAATGAAAGAAATTGCAACACATGTGTGTGTGTGTATGTGTCGCATACATAATGCATGTGTATATGTTTGCGATCCGTTTCTGTTTTTATTCCGTTTCGTTCCCATATCCATTCCACTACCCATTTCCATTTCCATTTGTTTGTTTCCCAGGCCGCCTTTGGCTAATTAAGTGCAGCACTTGACTTCGTCTAAAGCTCGCAATAATAATAAACAGCAGTAAATTGAGCACAAACACACACACACATATATGTATTTATGATAATACATATCGCTTTAGTTGTATGTGTATGTGTAGCATGCTTAATTTATATGGTCTTTAAGCACATTTTACTGTTCCGCATTCCACGCCTAATTGCTGTCCATACGATTCCAAAAAAAAAAAAAAAAAACTAATCTTAACTAAACTGTGGGTGGATTTTATTTGAGATCTTGAGAGAACTTGATCAAATTTAAATGCGAGCCATGTTGAAAATTGATATGATAATGTATGTAAATAAATTCCTTGTGTTTCCTATTTAAAATACGCACATACTAAAAATATATTTGATATACAACAATGTGTATATATTTTGTATTAACGTTTCCTAATTAAAGTGAGAATCAGAGCAAGAACTACATATGTCCATATGTCCATTGGAAAAACACATTCACTGGTTTTCCATATGACTCTTCCACGGTTCGTTTCGTTTCGGTTGCCAGCTGCCAGCTGGAAACAGCTGACTCAGACAACGTTTCATTTGCTCATTTTTGTTCTTATTCACTAGCAACACCCCCAGCCCCCTAACCCCCCAAACCAAACCCCCTTCAAACTCCGTGACCGAAAATACTGCCAGCCCTGTTTTTAGTGTTTTTGTGAGCTGAGCATGCAACACAGAGAAACAAAAAAGAATATGCGGCAAAAAAAAGCGACTTGTAATTTGATTGAGCTACAATAAAAATTTGTCAGCAATGGCAATAAAAAAAAAGCGGACGGGGCGAGAGAGGAGCAGTGAATGGGGTGGGTTGTGGTGGTATGTGTGTTGCTTGGGAAGTTCTTCTGTTTCTATTGGAAGCATGTAATCATATATAGATTTATATGCATTTATATTTCATTACATAAACAATTTTGTGTTGCTTTCAAAATATGATTTATAATGCAGCGATGGGGTTTTAAACAAAACGAAATCAACAAGTGATTGATGATGCTACCAGAGACACCAATTATACTAAAAGTATGTCTGTATGTCTGTGTGAGTGTATTATGTGTGTGTATGAGTCGGCCAACTAACCCTTATAGAGGAGTACGTTCTGGGTATCAAATTACACATAGCACAAATAAATACATATATCAAAATATATGCATATATATATACATATATCTATATATATATATATATATATATATACACCTATCTATCTATGTAAATATATATATATATATATAACACGAACCCTGATTACACTTCAATAAAAATTTAATATTTGTACTAAACTGTAGTTAGGGTGGTTTTGGTCAGATTACGTTGGGGCGGCTGTCTGTGGGGGATTAAACTCCGTCGGCGCATTTGTGCCAAATTTAGCTCATGGACTTCATTTTTCCGGAGGTCTTTTTACCTCCAAAAGTCGAGTTAACAAAATTCGAATTAATATTTTAATTGTAATTTCAAAATCAAGCTGTATGTTTTTGTTGTTTAAAAGAGATTCCATGTATCGACACACTAAGTTGGAATACTTTGATAAGCTATGAACCCATTCAAAATTTGAAAAAACATTTAGAAATAAACTTTTGCAAGTTGGTACACTGACATAGATTATTGATCAACTGGACGAATTTTATTAAGTTTGGATTAATATTATTATTATTGGAGACGCCTCTGAACAGCTCGGTTGCAACGTATGTCTTTCTTCGTACCTTATTTGTTGCCGTCGTATGCCACAAAATGGTTGTGGTTCTGTTAGGTGCCTCTCTGCCCCCGTTCACTCTAACCCTCCTAACGGTACTTCAGATTATCTAAGAAGTACAGATTTTATAACTTCACATACACCTTATTTTCATATTGATCAAACTGCTACCACAGCAAACCTGTACAGGGTATCTGCTGGTCGAGTTCTCTCGCTCTCTCTCTCGATCAGATCATCCTAAATGCCAGTTCAAATCAACTATCTGAGTGTAACCACACACAAAGAGAGGGCTCATAAAATGCGCATCTGTCTCTTGTCACTGATGACAATAAGAGAGAGTGAGAGAGAGACGCGAGGGCGGGGCTGCCACAAATGAGGAGAGGGGGAATCGAATCGCGCGTCATATAACCATTTTTTGGCCATTGTTTGAGCGAGCCATGTAAGTGGCAGGTGCAACACGCAGCCGGTGTGCCCCTTGCCTGCCTGTCTGCTTGCTTGCTTGCCCCTTTTGTGGCAGACGCAAAACTCCTTGAGATACGCACACACACTCACACATGCATACATTTTACTCGGTTATGCTTTGTAACCCGAAACAAAAAAAAACCTTATCCCGATTTATTGTTGCTCTTGTTGCTGGACACGCGTCGCTTGCAGGACACGCGCCACTTAAGAAAAGAGGGTAACAGAAACAGGAACACAGAACAACAACAACTAACAAGCAAGAACGGCACACTGTCCCGTAGATACCCTTACAGACCAGAGTTAAGCTGCTTCAGTTCGATGTTTGAAATTTTATGTGTTATATATGTTAACAATTATATGTTTGCTGATAACTACTCTCTGTGAACTCTGGTTGTGAACTGAATATTGGACATTTGTGTAGTTGTATTGTATCAGATCCGGGTGACATATAAGTTCTAACCTAAAATCTAAAAGTCTGATAAACACCAAGCTTAAGGATCACCCCAAATATAGACAGTATATTCGCATCTTGTTTTCACAGAGGGAAAAAATGCAGAAACTTGACTACAATTCTCTGGAGATCTTATAAAAAAAGAACTGAACAAGATTCAATTATTAAATAGATTTTGAAATTATGATATAGCGTCAAGATATAAGGATATAGCGTACATTATGACGTCTCCTTCAGTGGGTTTTTCCAACTTCAAGACAAAGTTAAAGTGATCTTTACGGTAATGCTTTAGGGTAGAAAAACAGCCCCTCAGCGAGAAACCAAACCCTCTCCAGCTAGAAAAGAGAGATTGAAATGCAGGAAAAAAAGATTGCGCTGCAGATTTCATTTCCTTTCTTCTTCTTCTTCTTCTTCTCCATTTTGCGTCTTGCAGGCGACGACAGATGTTTTCTTCTTCTTCACTGTTCTTAAGGGTCGTGTTTCTTTTTCTTTTTTTTATCGTCGCGTGTTGCTTTTAATGCGTTTTCTTGTTGTTTGTCCATTCACTTTTCGAGTGTTGTTGTGCCTGCAATACAACAATTTTATTGTTGTTGTTGTAGTTGTAGCTGTAGTTGTTGCTTGTTCGTTTGTTTGATCACGCTTCACTTTTGGCGAGGGTAAATAAGATGAAGAAAGAGACAATAAATCGACATACATAAAACTCGTGCAGCTGTCATCGGAATCGAACGATTCGACATAAGCAGAGTTTTTATTATAATGAGAAAATCCGATGTGTATATTAAGAGACTTCAAGCTTGGAATATCTATTCCATTCCTCAATGTCTGTGTTGTGTGTGAAATCCATAATATTGATAACATTCGACAAATTTGCACATTTAGCACATTTTGTGCATGAGTTTTGAAGTGCAGATTGCTAGCTATATAAATCTCATGACTCCCGCAATTTTAAAGCTCTATGTAACCAAACCAAATTCACCCATCAATCATCATAGCAACATCAATCGAGCATCAATCACCCATTTTCAGCTGTCTCAAAAATTCAGCATTATTTTCGCATTAGCTGGGAATTTTCCTGAATTGCATTTGTTGCATATTTGGCGTTTAAAAATTCCCAACTGTCAGCATAAATACAAAAGAAATATTATTTTCTAGTTTATTATATTTAAAAACATGTATTTGAACTGCATTTAAGGCTATAAGGACTCGACTTCGGATTTCGAAAAACACATGAAACAATTTCAGCTAGGATAGAAGGTTTTCGAACAACTAAATAAATCCCACGAATGCCTCAAAATGTGACGAAAACTCTTCAAAACTCATTTTAAATTTATTTTGATTTTACCTAAGATGTGCAACTGATGCTGATGTTGATCTTGCCTATCATCTCTGAAAAATGCATATGCGTGCCGCAATAGGTCTATAAGTATACATGAGAAGGATGCTGATCAAGCATATATATGTATATACTTTATTGTATGGGATATATATTACCCCCTGCAAGGAGTATACAAAGTTATGAGCTGGAATGAGAACTTCCCATCCCTCATGGCTTTAATTTTCGCATCTCTTCGTAGTTTTTAAAATTCGTAATTGAAACCAAAGTTACATAAAAATAGGTTCAATGTTTTTTTGATTTTGATTTTTTTTTTTCTTTTTTAATTCTGTCAATTATATGACATTTGATACATGTTTGAAATGTAATTGATATTGAATTTCGTTAATTTCCAGTTGTGTTGTGTGTGTTTTATTTTATTTTATTTTTCACGACATTGAAATATTTATATTGCTTAGTTTGCATTGAGATTTGTAGTTTTTTTTTTAGTGCTGTTTTTTGTTTTGTTTTTGTTTTACTTGGGTTTCTCGGCTATTGGGTTTCTTTCGTCGCACTTGGCCTGGTTGTCAATTAAGCTGCCTAACGAACCAGTAGCATAGCATATCCCCCCCCCCCCCCCCCCCCTCCTGCCATACTCACATAACCATTTGGGAGTTGGAAATTTGAATAGATTTGTTTTACGAGCGACAAAATTCGCAAGAAGCCAGCAACAACAATAAAAAAATAAAATTTATGCAAATAAAAAACAAATGAAAATCGCTTGGGATTCGCTTTATATGGTGAGGTGGTGCTACAAATTAATGTATTCATGCATACCCTTTCTCTCTAGTGTATAATGGGTATACCATTGGTGTGTCTGCTGAGGGGGCACCTAGGTGTCGAACCGAAACGAATTTAGGTTCCGGCTCCGGTTCTGATACATAAAGTATACAAATTCTGCTATAGACTACAATAATAGATAGCCCTCATATAATTATGGTTCCGGTATTGGGGTTTTAAGAAATTTTGAATTTATGTTCTGATGCTGATTTCAATTCTGCATTTCAATCGGTATTCCAAATTCGGTTTGGCACCCTGATTTTTTATTTGATTTTGAGTGATGCCTATAAAAAAAAATCGACTATAAAACTATCGACACTGCCGGGTTGCTGTCGATGGTGCAGGATTGCCTCATCTCTTCTTTAAGAGAGGAAGAGTGTTGCAAGAGCTCCAATTGATCGACAATAATCATCATGCAACCGTACTGTACTGTACCAGTTGGCCTTTTGGAGAATACCTCATTGCCTGAGGTCGACCTTCTCTGGGAAACTAGCCAGGTTCATCGAATCCATTCGGGATTGCAACACGCCGCCAGGCCTGGCTCAACCGAGTCAATGGGTGTAACCTATTTTTTTTTTTGAATATATATAGATTAGTCTAGGAAGTGTATTAAAACTTAAGCATTTCGAGCTGAACATTTTTCATGCTGTCTTCATTTCAATTTTCTATTCAAATTTATATTTTTGTATATTAATATTTATATTTTGCTTCTTTTGGTCAGGCGCATTGCACGCACTTGTCCCATTCCCATAGTTTTGGCTTTATTGTTTTTATGTTTTTATTGTTGTTGCTGTTGTTGTTGTTGTTGTTGTGCTTTTTTTTTGTTTGTGTTTGCTATTTTCGCTATTTTTATTAATTGTCTGCGGAAGTTGCTGTAAATGTCGACAAACATGAAAATATTTGCTATATGCTTTATTATTATTATGTATGCAGAGGAAGTGAGCAGTTTGCCAGGTGTGTGCTCTCTCTCCACCGCTCCATCGCTCCCCCCTCCACTCCACTTATTCCCACATCCCCCTTTCCAGCCATGATGTCATCTGGACTTTGGCTTTGGCACGCTAGTTTAGCTAAAGTGTTTGTTGTTTTTATTAGTGTTTAGTTAATGAGGAAAAGAGGCAGAGACAGGGAGAGAGGGAGAGAGAGAGACAGAGCTTTTACTTAGTTTTATTATGATTATTATTTAATATCCAGAGTAAAAGTAATTACAATTGCAAACGCTGCTTTCAATTAGCTAAATGTGAAACACCTGTCACTCAAATTAACTTAACTTGCCCCCAATCCCCACTTCGCCTACTCAATTTTTAAGGTCACCTGTTGGTCACTCAAACCGTGACAAATGTGATGAACATAGAACATGCAACGTGCAACATGCTTGTCGAGGTCATGCTTAAAAGCTCTGACATAACTAAACAAACGGATAATGCTCCAGTTCAGAGAGAGCTCGGCTAGGAGATACCCTATTAAAAATCCAGAACATAGATATAAGAATATAAATATATGTTGAGACAATAACTTCGGTGTTTCCTGTGCAGATATATTATTTATGAATTGATAAGCTGTACATATATCAAATTGCATTTTTTTTGCTACCGGAAATCGATTTGTATCGATATTCGCGTAATGAAGGCAATTATCGATAATGTATAATAAACTTGATTCGATTGGTTGATACAGATAGGCAGATGGACATGGCTTGATAAATTAGCTTTCTCATGCTGATCCACAATATATTTTTGTACTTTAATGTTACATACTCGAGCATAACTGCATTATACCCTTTTTACACATTTTTAATGGGTTCATGGTACAAAAACTAAACTATGCCCAAGCCTATCCCTAGTTACAAAAAATAATTTAGCTATTCCAGGAAATGGGTCACTTATGTCATGTCAACCAAGGCATAAACTGAAAAGTATGCTTCTACCTCATTTAATTTTTCATTTTTTTTACCTCACTTTTATATATAGCTACTTACTCCACTAGTCACAAATGAGATCTTCAAAATTTAATTATATTGTTGGTCATTTTCCGATGTGTTGGTGAAATTTGTGCAGTCTGCAGAGAAGTGAAGAGAAATATATATTTACGTAATGCAAATGATGCAACAAATCAGCAGGGGAACCCCTCATTTGAAACGCTTTTGAGTTCATTTTAGAGTGTGGTCAGTCATTTAGTCATTTAGTCAGTCAGACAGTCAGTTACTCAGTCAGTCAGTCATTTAGTCAGTGTCATGTGTCGGCAAGTGGCAATTACCGCTAACCCTCCAAAAACCCAAAAAAAAAATCGTTTTGATGACTCACTCAAGCATTAAAAAGCCGTCAAGTTGAAGTTGCAGTTGAAGCAAGCTATTAGCAGTCAGTTAGACACACAACACACACACATACTTCAAGCAGTAAATCAGAAAACAACAAACATTGGTTCCTTGTCTGTGTGTGTGTGTGTGTGGCTTAGCGTGTTTAAGTGTGAGCAAGCAGTTAACATCAAGCAGCAAGCAGTTCAAATGCCTTAGAAGGGGCGGGGAAGAAGAAGCACAACTAAGTGAGCAGAGCTGCTGATGCTGCTGGGACGACGACTTCAAGGATGGCGTTTGTGTGTGTGTGTGTGTGTGCGACACCAAGCGATTCCTGCTAGCTACGCTATATTTGTTTTACATACACAGTATTTACACATGTATCTCTCCGTAATGGATTTTCTTAACGGGTATTTTCTTCTTCTTTTTTTTTTGTATAGTAGATAATTGACTGCATTCCACTTTGCAGTTTATTCATCTGTTGTGCGATCAGATTGCGAGTTCTCCTCAAATGTGCGTCACTCACTGCGAGAACTCTGCTGAAATGTTTTTCATGCCTTGGTCTTGGAGTTTGTGAGATATTAAGTGTAACAACTGTATAAATATTATTACAATAGTGTTGCTGCTCTTGTTCTTCAGCTGGAACGTGTATAGTCTAGGAAAATCTGTGTGTGTGTTTGTGCTGTGACGGGTACGTACCCTTGCCATAACCTTGTAGGTAAAGAATATTTTAGCTGTATTTTCAAGTTAGCAACGCATTGAAGAATTCGTCTTCGACCTGAAAGATTATATATGCATTCTTGATCAGAATTAACTGTCGAGTCGATTTAGCCAGAAAATCGCTGTTTTAAAACTAACTTGATGAAACTTGGTATTCATTTTGCTGAAGGCAGTAGATAGAATGAAGATGTTTGGTCCACTATATCATATAGTAACTATATGAACAATCATCATCATCGAAAGATGAGTTTTAGCTATAAAACCTATTGCACAAATGGGCAATATTCAGTTAGTAGCCAGTCTCATCAGCAAAAAAAGAGCAGAAATTCAACTACGAATAAAATTTGCCTTAGCATAAACATAATATTTCAAACTCCGAATACAAATTTAGAAGAAGGGTATCTTAATCTCGTCGTGCCCAAGATGAACATTCTTTCTTATTGTTGTTTTGATTTGTGGTGGTCCCCTTTTGCTCTTGCCAACTTCCTCTCTCTAGTTCTCTCTCTTTCTATCTCTCTGTCTCTCTGTTACTGTGGCCAGTTGCCAGAGTGTGTTGTACGTGACTTATGCCTTGGCAGCGTTGCCAACTCTGACAAAAACTGCTTTAAGACTTTAAGCGACAACGTTGAGGCGATGAAAAGAGCTCAACCAACAATCAGCTGCAGCTGGAATAGTGCCAATCAGCCAAAGGAATGGAGAGGGGTGCAGAGGGGGGTTTGCTGCAGCGGCTTAAGCTTTGATTATTATTTTATGCCAGACCAGACGTATACACAGATTTAGATATATATATATATATATATATGGATATATAGATATATTGCTGGTTTGGTGTGCTGCTGCTCAAACGGAAATGTGTAACGTGTTTTTATTTATTGTTATTATTATTTTTGTTGTTGTTGTATAGCTCAAAGCTCGAAGCTCGAGTCGATTTAATGCAGCTGCTGCAATTGATTTAGTTGCGATCACGGCTTGAGCACGTACCAAAATATCGTACGCTGATTGGGTAGGCGGATTAAGGGCGATGGGGCATGTGGGGAGAGAGATCTGCATAAAAAGAGAGAGAGAGAGAGAGAGAGAGTGCTTATTATGTATCACATATGGCAAGTCGCATATATATATAGATTAGCATATCTTATATATATATATATATGTGCCATATCTCATATGCATGCCAGATGCCAATTGCTAGTCAGCGATCGACTTTTGCTTTTATTCATTGCAACAATTATTTAATATACACACTATATTATAATTATAACTAGAAATTGTTCTTTCTTACCCAAACTGGTGTATGGAAAGTAACTGCGACCCCCTAATTTATATATAAATATATTCTTGGTCAGCATGAAGAAGCGACACGATCTAGCCATGCCCAATTTCAGAGACGATAAGCGCAAGATTTTCAATTTCAATTCTGTATGTATACCTAGTTTCTCACAAATCAAGTTTGTTTAGCAAAGATATCCCTTCCGATTTTAAGGATATCCCTTCCAATCGACAGGAATATTATTGATCAATTGTAAAAATGGCATATACAGATCTGATAAGAAATACAGATTCAATTAGGGTATCTCGTAGTCGAGTTGGTCTTCGGGGTAGCATTCCAACATTGTTTTGTATCAATTTTGATTATATTTTTCAATCGATTACACTTGCAACGGTCGATTACACTTGCAACTGGCAACTTGCAACTGTCGTCAAAACTCTTTAGTAATAAATTTTAACTGAACTGAATTTGAACCACTTTGCTGTTGCTAATCATTATCAAATTGTTGTCGCTTACAGATTAATCAGCCAGCCAGCCAGGAGGGGATCATCGTTGGCCTCGCTGCCAGCGAAGGATCGGTTGCAACTGTTGCCACTGGGAGCAGTCCGCAGCACAAATTGCTGGGCTTGGGTGAACCTTTGAGCGGCGCTGGCGCCGTCAAATTGCGCAAGCACAGCGAACAACGGACAACGACGACGACGCCGGAAGTTGGAGCAACGCAACAGCAAAAGGCCTCGTATCGCATCTCTATGGCCAATCTGGAGGATACACAAGAATCCGAGCTAGATCTGATTCTCGGCGAGCTGAGCTTGCTCGAGGCACAGATCTCCTATGGCGAGGCGAGCTTTCTTCCTGGCAATGTTGCTGCTGCTGCTGGTGCAGCGCCGCCGCCAGCTGGTATTTTAGTGGGTGCAGCATTGCCACCGCTACCACCGCCGCCGCCACCGCCCGCCTTGGCATCCATATCGGCCGCATCGTCGCGGACACATTCACGCACAAATAGCAGCATATCGGGTGATGTGAGCACCTCGACCACCTCCTCCTCATCGGGCATCTCCGAGAATGGCAATGGTAACGGTCTGATGCTAATGATGACCCCAACAAATGCGGCACTTGGCGGCGGCATGGTGCCACAAATGGGTGGTGGCAACAACGCTACACTCCTCATGGGCATGGGCATGGGCATCACGCTGGGCGTGGTGACGCAACGCGAACCTCGCACCGAATCCCCCGACAATGATTCGGCATTCAGTGACACTGTCTCGCTGCTCTCCAGTGAATCCTCTGCCTCGTCAAACACTTCACTCCAGCAACAGCAGCAGCAGCAACAACTTCAGCAACAACAACAACAGCAGCAGCAGCTGCAACAACAAAAGTTGCAACAGCAACCAATGTTGGCCTCCTCGAAGGCAGCCAAGATTCAGCTGGCGCTGCACAAACTGGAATCGGCCTCGATCCGGCGACTCTTTGTCAAGGCCTTCACAGCGGATGGGGCATCCAAGTCGCTGCTGGTGGATGAGCGTATGGTCTGTGGCCATGTCACCCGATTGCTCGCCGACAAGAATCATGTCCAGATGCAGCCAACGTGGTCGCTAATTGAGCATCTGGCCGATCTGCACATGGGTAAGTCAAGACAGTAAACTAGGCTTGTGAATTCTCCAAATTCGTATATTGTGTGTGTATTCATATGTATGTGTGTATTTTTAGAGCGTCTGTTTGAGGATCACGAGCTGCTTGTGGATAATCTGATGACGTGGAACTCGGACGCCGGCAATCGTGTGCTCTTCCAGCAGCGGACGGAAAAGGTTTCGCTTTTCGCTCGGCCCGAACACTATTTGCCTGGACCACAGATGGCGCCGGGCTGCCAGCATGACGAGCAGACGCGACACATGCTGCTCGAGGAGTTCTTTGATCTGCCGCATGCCCAGCTCCAGCTGCAGCTGGAGGGGCCGCTCTATGTGAAAACGGATCCGAAGAAGGCATGGAAGCGACACCATTTTGTGTTACGCCCCTCCGGCCTCTACTATTTCCCCAAGGAGAAGACGAAGAATGCCAGAGATTTGGTCTGTCTGACGCTGTTCAGCGGTCACAATGTCTACACGGGCATCGGCTGGCGCAAAAAGTGCAAATCTCCAACGGATTATACATTTGGATTCAAGGCTGCCGGCGACTCGTCGCTGGGCAAATCGTGTCGGAGCCTGAAGATGCTCTGCGCCGAGGATGGAGCCAGTGTGGATCGTTGGCTGACTGCGATACGCATTTGTAAATACGGCAAACAATTGTGGCACAATCACAAGCTCCTCATCGAGGAGCTGTGCACGGCTGGCGGCAACAATGGGACGGCGGGAGTGGGTGCTGGCAATGGTAATGGTAACGGTAACGGTAGTGGCAGTGGAAGCAACAGTGGTGGCACCTTCGCCGCCTCGATGCGCAGCGAATCGATTAGCAGCATCTCGTCGGCGGTGCCATCGCAATGCGGAAGCGTCTCATCGGCCGTTAGCAGCATGTCCAATTCGAGCAGCGGTCGCATCTCGCGTGCCTCCAGCTCCAGTTCCAGTGGCTGCCTCTCCGATGAGAATAATGCCTTCGATTCGGAGTTCACCACCGGCACCATCAAACGCAAACCCTCCATGAAACCCAATCTGCCGCTGACGACAATGACGCGCCAACTGAAGGAGGTGGGTGAGATAACGACTGGTGCCGTTGGCACCACAATGCCACCGCACAGCACAGCGACGACAGCGCACCATGACTCGTCAGCAGCTGGCGCCGGCTCGCCGGAGCGCAGTGGCACGCTAACGCGTCGCCACAGTCGCCGCAAGTCGCAGGAGAGCAACGGCAGCAACGGTGGCACCCTCAAGCGTCGACCTCAAGTTGTTCCCGTCAAGCAGCGAGAGCTCGTTGTGGCCGTGCCAGATGCCGGCAATGGCAATGGCAACGGCGGCAATTCATCATCGTCCAGCAATTCAACGCCAACGCCCACGCCGAGCATTATTTGTGCCAAGCCAGCGGCAGGAGCAGCAGCAGCAGCTGCTGCTCAAATCCAGATGGGTTGTCTGAGCGATGTGGAACTGATGTGTTCGTCCACATTGTCGCTGGATTCGCTGCCACCGCCGCCGCCGCCGTTGCCGTTGGCCCTGCACGCGGATGAGCAGGATGTATATGGATCGCAGTTGTCGCTGGCCTCGCTACCGCCGCCGCCGCCGCCCGAAGAAGTCTATGTGGAAGCAACAACGCCGCTGACACCAACGCCCATGTCTATGGGCATGGGGGGCATGGGCATTGGCCTGGGTGTGGGTGTGGGTTTGAGCATTCCCAACAGCAATGGCACCCTGCCGCCCGCTGTGCCTGCCAAGCCCATAAAGCCGGCCGTGAAGCAAACGTTGAAAGCAGCACCGCCCTATAAGGCGCCTCCAGATTATGTGGGACCCACTGCATCCATGGTGGGTGGTGGTGGTGTCACAATTGCTGCAACGTCTGCTGCTGGTGCTGCGCCGCCACCGGCGCCGGTGCAAAAGAAGGTCTCCTTTGCCGATTCACCGGTGCTGTTGCGTCGGAAAATGTGCTCACCGGAGCCGCAGTTGCCGCAACGCTCGCCAAGCACAACGCTCAGCGCCGTCGGCGTTGGCTATCACCCACAGGCACAGCCGATATACTCGCCGGGGCCACTGTTGCCGCCACGCAGCGATTTGTCGCGTCTGTCTAATGGCAGCGATGTCAACATGGCCAACACATCCCCGAAACGTCTGCAGGAGTCCGCATCGAATCCGCCGCGCGATTTCCTAAAGGATCTGCAGCGGGTGATGCGCAAAAAGTGGCAGGTCGCCCAGAAATGCAAACTGGAGCCGGCAACAACGCCGCACGAGGTGCTTGGCTTTCGTGACTTCAACAACGATGATCTGCTCGCTGCCCACAATCTCAACTCGGGCGCCAACTCATCGCACTACTATCGGGAGACGGCCAATGTCAGTCACTGGGTGCAGGAGCACTACGAGTATGCCCACAACGAGTATGCACTCTATGAGAATGTGCATGCCCAGAGCAATGGTGCCGCAACTGTAGCGGGAGCGGGAACGGGAATAGCAACTCCAATTCCAACTCCAACAACTGGAGCAAGCGTTGCGATGGTGGATGCAGTTGCTCCAGCTGTGCCGCCGCCCACATCGCTGGCGGATGCAACAGCGGCGCTGCGCAAAAAACGCCCACCGCCGCCGCCGCCCAAACGCAGCGATTCCACACATCTAACGCATCGTGTCTAATCCCCTCCAGAGTCAGCGGCAGTGAGTAGAACCAAGGACCATACAGATATAGATACAGATATATCGAATATATAGTCTTTGGTAGCAACCAATGCACAAAATCTGCAACTGAAACTTTGCTCACATTTCTCTTTCTCTCTCTTTCTCACTTAACCAGGTGCTGCGCTCTTTCTCTCTCCCGCCCTCAACTGGATCTTTGGGATTTAACAGCAACAACAAACAACAAGCAACAATTTTCAACATGTCTAAACTTAAGTGCAAAAAGCTACAAAACAAAAGAAAGAAATTCCTATCTAAGAGCAAAAAAAAAATAGGATAAAAAACTAAAGCCTAAAATTGTAGTGCATAAAAAAAAAACAGAAAAAAAACCAACGCCAACTTCTCAAGTATTATATTCAGTTCAAGTTTTGTTTTGCTTTTTTTTTTTAGTTGCGGCAAATGTGCATTGAATGTTTTCTTGCAAGAAAATAAATTGGTTGCCCAAGTATATATATATATATATATATGTATATATATGTCAGCAATCAATTTATTTTCTTAGTCAGCTAAAATGATATTTATAGCAACAAATTGTAAGCAGATTGCTAGAAAAACAAAATAAAAGTGTAACTATTCAAATGTTTAGCTATATTTGTGCATATATAGACATACGGCGCATACTGTGTGTAATCTGATCTGATCAGATCTCATCTGATCGTCTTTACTATATAATTAGTGAGCGATTTTCAAACAAATTATGATCTGCCAGCAAAATCAAAATGTTTTAAATTAAATATATATATATATATATATGTGCATATTTTTGCTCAATATAATTGCTGTTCATTTTTAATTTAGTTCACATTTCGATTAATTCGTCTGATAATTAATAATAATTAATTGCCGCACACATTTCGAATAGTTTTAATAATTACAATTAATTATTTGTAAAATCAAATTTGAAAAATTCAAAACCTATGCATATATCTTAAGCTACTTGCTAGATTGTAAAAAACGAGCCACAATATTATGTTTTGTACT
Organism: Drosophila imparisetae; assembly: GCA_035042265.1. Classification (NCBI taxonomy): domain Eukaryota; kingdom Metazoa; phylum Arthropoda; class Insecta; order Diptera; family Drosophilidae; genus Drosophila; species Drosophila imparisetae. The sequence goes on along the minus strand of JAWNLP010000405.1, from coordinate 298,283 downwards.
ATATAAATATATATACATATATATATATATGTATGTATGTATGTATGTATACATGTGCATATATGTATATATATTTATATATATGCCTACTATATGAAAATGCAATTTTTTTTATATATTAACTAGAATTTGTTTATATTTTGCATTTGCAACAATTTGTTTATACAATTATATTTTTTTTATTGTAGCTAACAATTTTTGAATTTTTTTTTTTTTGATTGCGGCGCATGTAATGCGCCTGGGACAAAACAATGGAATATATAGAACAAGAATAAGAAGAAGAAGAACTACGTTGCAAGCAAGCCTTATACAATTATTAATCAATTAATGCATACATAATTATATATATAAATAAATTACATATATATATATATATATATATATATATATGAGTAGTATAAGTCTTATACAACTATACATACTAAGTGCATATACATATATATATGTATGTATATTAAGTCGGTTATACTATATAGTTCATAGGGTATGTCATTTAAATTGCTTTCGCTTTCGAATAATATATATATATATAAATATATATATCTATGCGTAGATATATTGCTGCCTATATGTTTTGGAATTGTACTTACTGCAAATCTGGACAGAAACAGCAGCCAATAAACTATATATATACATAACACACATATATATGTTTGAACTAACTAAAAATCCAAAATCGAAGACATTTACTAATTGCATTGTGCTCTATGTATATCGATAGCTTTGCTATTTTTGTTATCGATTTCGATTTCGTATATCGCTTTGTATTGGAATATTTAGCAGGCGTTCCTAATGGTTCTTCATGTCCAGCAAAAATCACAATAGACAAACAGGAACAGAACCAAAATCAAAGTGTAACTGTATCTGTAACGAGTGTAATTGTAACGAGTAGCTGTATCGAGTAACTATAATTTTTAACTCTCGTTTGCCATCGTTTTGTGTTTTTTTTTTGTCTCGTATAATTTTAGCACATACACACACGCCATAAATCAAGCTGATTGCGCCTATATTAATACACTATATGTCAACAATATGTTAACATGTCAACTATGTTGCATCCCTCTATATATATATATATATAGATTTAATTATACACACACATACTATTGCATATATTATAGCATAAATAACTTTTAGTTCATTTTCATATTCCATTTGCGACCAAAAACCAAATAATATCAAATCAAATAGTAATATTAATAATATTTGCAAGTTAAATGTTTCTTACGGTTCCAATATTCGGCAGCTAATTCAACAGACAACTCTGCAAAAGTTGCGAGAACTAGTTTGCTTGGGATTATATGAATACAAATTTGTAAAAGGCTAACAAAATTGTATAAGTTCTGGTCAATTCTTTAACTTAACTCAACGTATACTACGCCAAATACCAAAGTTGAGATTGAAATTGTTACTTCTAAGCAAGATGATGGAACTGTTCGAAACATGGAAACAAATTTTGGCATAATTACCGTCGCTTATGGTAAAATTATGGAGTTAGTTCACCTAAAACTGCTAGACTCCACTGATGTCTTCAATTAAGTGATAAATAAGAAGAGGAGAGGATGGTTACATTTTCATCATCATAACAACACCAGCCACAACGTCAAAATACATAGTGCCACCAAATGATAGATACAAACATTGCATGTCTTCAAGGTATCTAATCGGAGAATTATTCGCAAATCTCAACAACATACACATAGGATGGTTAAAATCAGGATTGTTACCAGCCCTCTCAACTGCTCCAGCAAAAATGACCTGCTAGCAAAGCCATCAGATTACCAATAGTCATAATGACGAGTGATCTAAATGCACAAACATCCTCTCCTCTTTATCATACAACATTCTTCCATCTGGACCTTTCGGAACTTTGGTAATGAACACTTCGGTTCCCATGTTATTAATCACTAAATTGAGGACATCAGTGGAGTCTAACTCCATAAAATCTTATCATAACAATTTCAATCTCAACTTTGGTATTTGGCGTGGTATACGTTGAGTTAAGTTAAAGAATTGACCAGAACTGACCACTTATATTGATATTTTATACAATTTTGTTAGCCTTTTACAAATTTGTATTCATATAATCCCAAGCAAACTAGTTCTCGCAACTTTTGCAGAGTTATCTGTTGAATTAGCTGCCGAATATTGGAACCGTAAGAAACATTTAATTTGCAAATATTATTAATATTACTATTTGATTTGATATTATTTGGGTTTTGGTCGCAAATGGAATATGAAAATGAACTAAAAGTTATTTTTTTGCTATATATATGCAATAGTATGTGTGTGTAGAATTATTTTTTTTACTCCTACTAAATGTAACAGTGCATGTGTATGTGTATGTATATGTGTATGTATATGTGTATGTGTGTGTGTCTGTGTTGTGTATGCATACACAAATTTAAACTAAAGGAAATGCCAATTTTTAATGCTTGCATAAAAACAAATATTGAATTTATATAAAATACATGAAGCTATTTTTTAGATACTATTATTATATAGGAACTCGAAAAAAAAACAACAAAATAAATTAACAAGTTAAAATTTAAATGCTATGCTTGATAAGAAATGTGCCATAGGCGCTGGCGTGACAAGAACAAAAAAAAAAACTAATAACAAAAAACAACAAAAAAAAAAAGGAAAAAAAAAAAACTTGCAAAATGCTAAATCAATGTACTAAAATTAATGAAATTAGCATAAGTTAAATAATTGAATCAAACCACATTTATAGCATAATATTGAACAAAACAAAAGTAATGAACGAACGTACTAAACTAAATTTCGAAAATACTTTAAGTATGTGCTAACTAAGCGGATTTTTATGAGTCAAACAAAAAGAAAATGAAAAATGAAATCAAAAAAAAAAGAAAATCTTTTCATTTGGGATTTTTGCAAAATGTTTTTTACGCTTTGTTTTTTGATATGTGTAAACCTCAAGTAAATCAAACAATTGCAATAAAATAAGAAGAAGAAAAAACCCAAAATACTAAAAAAAAAAAACCAAAATATATAAAAATATTTCAAACAAGCAACCACAACAGAAAAGCAATGAAAAAGCAGCCACAGACAACAAAGAAGAGACTTCAAACAAAACTTCATTATGAATATATATATATATATATATATATATATATATATATCTAACTATGTAATATTAACAAAAGCGAAAAGGAATAATAATAAATATGTATGCATGACTACAAATTTACAAAAAAAAATAAACAAAAATGATCAAACCAACTACAACTACTACAATTAAATAAAAATAAACAAAAATCGAAAACCGAAAATAAATGTAAACAAATGAAAAATACATGAAATTTTTTGCAGGTCTATTATATAGTGAACAATGTTGCCATTTGATACAATTTTTTTCCAAGACATTTAATATATATACATACATATATACCTTATATTCCGATTCAAATGGAATTTTTGTAATTTTGATAGAAACATTAAAAACATATAAAAAAAAAAACAAAAAAAAAAAATTTAAGCAAAACAAAACAACACAAAAATCAAAGAAAAACTGCAAAGAAGAACTGTTGCATGAAACATAAAAAACAGACAAACAACAATGAGAAATAAATGCAACAAAATGCCTAAAAATCATCAAAAAAAAATAAAAAGCCAAATTGCATTTTATTTAAAATTACTTTCTTGGTCTACTTTTTATTCGTGCGCCATGCGACTATCATTTTAACAATTGTTTGAGATCGTCGATGTGATCAGGTTCGATATACTACTTTTTTGCAATTCTAGCGCGCCATTTGCAAGGATTTGGCCGAGTCAAAGCCTGAAAGTATGCCACATTTTTTGTTGCTACCCCAAAGAACAGCCTGCATGGAAATTAATTTCGACCGGTTTCGAATACTTGGCAGCAGAAAGAAAAACTGCTTTTGCCACTCACCTACTGCTTATACCATTTACAATTTGTTATTTTTAGAAATTTGGTTGCTTTTTTTCCAGTGTATTATTGAATATTAAATATTTCGGTTGCACTGGACAATAGTCCTGCAAGGCCAGCACAAAACTAAATGGAATAGGCAACAAAAAAAATATGAAAATCATTAGCTTTATCAATTATGTATAAACTTTAACGAAATTACTGTTATATTTATATATTTTATATAAAACAATTTGCAATATTTCAATTAGATCTGCATAAAGCTGTTTTTCATTCAAATGAAAAGGAATATCGATCATCTAATCAATCCCTTTTGGAGAACAGATCCAAAAGATTATTTCGAATTATTTTGAACATGAATGCTAGAGGAACGCATTACTGGAATCTGTGCGCCTTGGGGCAACATTTTTACACGAATTTTAAGGTTAAGTCTTGTTTCAAAATTTATATGTAATATTTTCCTAGATCAAAATTTAAGGCTGTGAAAGCTTTTGACCAGGACGGACAGACAGACATGCGTAAATGCTTAGATCGACACCAGACAAGAGTATATAGATTCAGTGTCCAGACAGATCAGCAAATTAGATTACTGCTACTGCAGTGACTATGGCAAGGGGCAAGTGGGAAGGGGTGTTAACCAACACTCAAGTCGATGCCTGCGTAGACTGGCTTGGGTTGGGTTGGGCTGCTAGTTTGGATAATGGGTTATGGTGTTGGGGTGTTAGGGTGTTGTATTGTTGCTGTGTGGCATAACATATGCGGCAGAAGCGAACCGAAACGAAGCGAAACAACACGAAACGAAGCGAAAGAGGCAATTGAATTGCTTAATGTGCGACCGGAGAGATTCATGCAATGCTCGCAGTGCCACCAATCATTTGGGCGGTTGGACAGGATGTGCCTGGATGTGGCAGGATGTCCCCCGGCGGCGCCTCAGCTCGTTATACACTGAACCCAATCAATATTGGTAAAGATGGTATAATAAACTTGTGAAAGCGTATGTATCACGCAAAAGGAGGAATCTCCGACCCCATTAAGTATATATGCATAGTTTGTGTTACTTATTTCGATAACTAACTTTGTTGCGCGAATATCGATACAAATCGATTTCCGATAGCACTTATTTTAAAGATTTAGCTTTCCAATTTATATCTTATATACCTTGACATCTTAATGAGTTACTGTAGAAATTTCAACAAGATCGGTTAAGGTGAGAAGATAATCAAACCGAACCTCAAATATATATATGTATATATATATATATATATATATATATATATATATATATATATATATATATATATTCTACAGCGCAAATAATTTGTCGACACGCGTTCAGTGCAAAGTTGTGAAAGTAAACATAACAGGGTATCTCGTAGTAGGTCTCTCTCGTCTAAAGTTTTCTAACTCGTTTTCGCTTTTACCTCGGCGCTGACAGTGGGCTGCCAAGCTGCCAGCTTTAGTGAATAAGATGTTGGTAACAGTTAATTTCAATACACACATGTTAAAACCAAACAAATGCACATCGCATCTGCAAAGGGCTGTTAATGTTAATTAACTGTTTTTATGCCACACCCCCCCATCAGTCAATACACAATTTTAAACTTGACAAGCACATTTCACATTTCACATTTGCTTTTTCTCCCACTGTGCGACTTAAGGGGCAACAAGCCGTTATTGACGATGCTGATGCAGATAGCAGCGCACACACACACACATATATACACCCACGCACTTACGCATTTTAATGGACACGCACTGACCAACGAGCCAACCGACCAACCGAACGTCCAACCGAACATCCAACCGAATGTCTAACCGACCGACCGACCGAGCGACCGGCGCAGACACGAAGTGCAAAGCGATGATGATGGAGAAGAAGAAAAGACGAACGGACCGACGAAGGCATTGGGGCAGGCAAAACAACGAGAGGCAACGACAAAAAGGCGACGATGGCGACTCCATAATTTTGAATTTCTTTTTCTAGGTGGACGACAAAGATGCGCACGATGAGAGAAGCAGTTGGGAGGGGTAGTCAGGGAAGCTGGCCAAAAAGGGTTGCGTTGCGTTGTGTTTGCTTTTTATTTAGCTTGGCATTTTATTTATGCTGCGTGGTCGTTTCGTTGGCAATCGCAACGTTTTCGTTGCCGTTTCATACACTGCCACTGCCAATGGCCATGGTGCATATTGGCTGTGAGCAGTAAGCTTGAAACTGACCAACACTTACTGAATACAACTCAATAGAAACTTGCAGTTTCTGGACGCATTCCAGCTAAATATTCCAATATGCATGAGTGAGTTTAATCGGCAACATTTCGAACGAATTTGACATCTAATTCATGTGATCTGGAAAGCGAACGAATGTAGGACGAACAAATAGTTGTCAATCGCTGATCAATATGTCGGTTGCAACCTTCTGGCATGTGTGTGTTGAAAAGTTCGACTGGTTTGGTTGCATCGATCACGATCGATCAGCGATCGGCAGTTCTTTGTTCTTCCAAGTTCGCTCACGAATACATACACATACACACACTTAGAGTGTTTTCGCTTCGGCGTGTGATTTTTTTTTTTTTCGTACTGTTTTTATTTGTCTCTTTTTTTTTTGTTGCTTTTGTTGTGCTTTTTAAATTGGCAAGCGCCAGCGGGCAGCTCAGCAGCCATCAAACGCAACGCCACCCCGTCACCCGTCACCCGACCCCTGTTCTACAGTCCTTCTATTTCGGCCAGCACCATTAGCCAGCAGTCAGCAGCTAGCAGCCACCACCGGACGTTGGCTCTGTCTCATCAGGTTGGGTCCGGGGTGGGATGGGGTGTGGTGTGGTAGGCTGAGGGGTTGTGTGGGATTCTGGACCTTAACCCGTTCGTGCGTTGCGTTGGCTGCTTCGTGCGTGCGTTGTCCAGTGGTTGGTGGATTGCTCGATTGCTGGTGGGTGGTGGTTGGGTGGCTGGGTGGTTTGCTGGCACTCAGTGGGCAGCTGGTGGGCTTAATTTAAGCGGGTTTTATTTTTTCTCAATTTTGCGTTTCTCCTTTTTTTCACGTTTTTTACATGCTTTTCGTTGCGTGTTTTTTATTTGATTCTGCTGTGTTTCTATATATGTTTATATATATATATATATATATATATATATAAGGGGTGGCTTTTCTGGACAACACTATGTGTGTGTGTGTGTGTTTGAATCTCGTTATGTTGTCTGTTGTCTGAAATGACCGCTGCTGCAGCGACGCCGCGTCGCAGTCGACGTTCAATTTGCTGTAACTCTTTTTTTCGCTTTTTCCCTTTTTTTTTGCCCATGTTTTTGTTGTTTCTTTTCTTTTTTGTATTATACAATTTGATATATATGTGTGTATATAATGTATTTGATGTATTTTTATGTACATTTTTTTGTTTTCTTGTGCTTTGCCTAAGCAAAACAATTTTAATTGAATTTTTAACAAAAATACAAATCCATTTATTTTAGTTTTCTTTAGGGGTTGGGCACAGAGTGTTTGGTGGAGGAGTGGAGTAGTGGGATGGCGTCCTGTGGATTCGCACAATAGACCAGTAAAATACAATGATAACATTTATAATTGACTAACTGAAATCTTTGCTTAATTAAATGAAAAATTCCGTTAATAATTGCAAGTAATATTTCAGTATTTTTAATGGATAAATTATTAAGTTGCAATTTTAGCTGATAATCGCTGATAATCGCTGATATCGCCCAGATTTGGTGAGTATAGCTTTCAGATTGTGGCAGATATGTGATCTTATCGGTTTTCACTTATCGATTTTATCGATTTTCTTGCCCCAAACCTGCGTGATGCATGCATAGATATATATATTTATATTTGTATATTCTAGCTTCACAATCAAAGTACTCTTGAACCTTCGTTTTCGGAGTAATTCAAAGTATTTATGTATTTTTAAAAGATATTCCCCGCCATGATCTTCTCCCAGATATCCCATAAATCATTAGTCATGCTTCAATAATATTCAAAAGGCAAGTTAACATTTTAATACAGAGCACCGATCAACATTTTGAACAACCAGTGAAACGATTTAAAACGATCAGTTGAGAAGGTAGAGCATGTATATAGAAACTATGAGAATGGGTTGCAAAAAATACTCACGAATAAATCAAAGATTGCGAAATCAACTGAAAGAGTTAAGAGTGTGACCAGCTATTTCAATTGGGCGCCATGGCAAATGCTGTAAATTAGGGGAAAAAAGAAAATGGGAGCGTAAAGGAGATGGGGATGGGCATGGGAAATGGGAAGGGGAAGGGGAAGGCGAATAGCAGCATCATCAATAAAAGAAAATGATGTCAAAATCAAATTGAAAATGAGAATAGAAATGCCAAATGGCAAATGAGCAGAAAGGGGAAATGGTCAGAGAATTGGCAAAGGGGAAAGGGGTGGGGGGGGGGGTTGTTGGGTGTATTTGGTTGTCAGAGAAATGTCTTTGATATTTAATATGTTTAAATATGCGAATCCTTTGAAGCGAGGCGGGCCAAAAAAAAGGACTCATCAAATAAAAAAAATAAATGAGAAGAAGCAGCGAAACTCAAACAAACAACACACAAGAGCCGGACACAGCAAGCTGTGTGTGTGTGTGTGTGTGTGTTTGTCAGATATATGCTGATATAGTGGTAGTAGTGCGTGGAGGGGTAGCGGGTAGCGGGGCCACAAGTGAAATTCATTCAAACGAAACGAAATGAAACGAATTCAATTGAGATGACGACGAAGAAGAAGAAGACGACCAAGAAGAAGAAGACGAAGACGCAAACGAAGCCGGAATAATGCCAATGAAGAGTAAAAAGTAGATCGATAGATAGCAGCCACTACACACACACACACACACACACACACACGCACACACACATGACCAGCATGTGTGACCGACCAACCAAGCGGCCAGTGTGGGTAAGAAAGAGAGAAGAGATCGTAATGCAAACTGTCAGAATGCGTAACTCAATTTACAATTTTGCTTTCACTTTTCTGCCTCCTCCTCCTACTCCGCCTCCTCCTTCTACTCCTCCTCCTACTCCTCCTTCTCTTCTGCTTCTTATTTATTTATTTTTTTTGCACAAAAGAAAGTGCGTGTGTGTGTGTATGTCTATGTGAGGGTGAGCCAAATTCTATGCTGAATTAAAAGAAAATGGAAAATGCTAAAAAACGAACGAGCTGCTGGACACGAGGCAGCAGAAGCAGCAACAGCAGCAGCAGCAACGAGGGTTGAGCTGCTTTCACTGCTTTCGCTGCTGCATGCTCCTTGGTCCTTGGTCCAAGCAGCTGCCCGTGATAAAGTCAGCCAAATGTGCGTGGCGTGTGCCAGTTTGAGGGGGATGGGGGGTGGCGGGGAAGCAGGCTGCTGCTTAGGCTGGCCTGGTCAACTGTGGGCTGTGGACTATGTTGTTTCGCACGAATCCTTTCGCCTGCGCAACACCCCCAATCCTGTTCTCCACCCGGCAGCTCGCACCCCAACCACCTGAAGCCAATGTCAAAAAAAAAGAACAAAAAAAACGAAAGAAAACCGAAAAAATGCTGAGCATGCTCAACGTAAAAGATACGCTGCACAACATTTTAATAAGGCACCACAGATAATCTATATATAATGTATGTGAACACTATGACTATAATATATGAGAACAACATTTTAAAGATGTGCAGAAGACTGTCATTTATATGGACCATTGATGGCATTTTATACTGCAGCATTGTATTGTACCGTTGTCTTTATCCATTCTATTTATTGCCATAACATAACATAATATTTCATTTCTTTCTATTCCACTTCATTCCATATCATGTCATTCTATTCCATTTCATTCTATTCCATTTCATTCCATATCATTTCATTCTATTCCATTTCATTCCATATCATTTCGTTCTATTCCATTTCATTCTATTCCATTTCAATCCATATCATTTCATTCTATTCCATTTCATTCCATATCATTTCGTTCTATTCCATTTCATTCCATACAATTTCATTCCATATCATTTCATTCTATTCCATTTCATTCCATATCATTTCGTTCTATTCCATTTCATTCCATACAATTTCATTCTATTCCATTTCATTCCATTACATTTCATTCTATTCCATATTATTTCGTTCTATTCCATTTCATTCCATATCATTTCGTTCTATTGCATTTCATTCCATATCATTTCGTTCTATTCCATTTCATTCCATATCATTTCGTTCTATTCCATTTCATTCCATATCATTTCATTCTATTCCATAGTATAAAATCTTATAATGGATGTTTTACATGTGGGTTATGTCTTCTATCTTTTTACGCACTTTTTACAGGGTATATAAAAAGCGAACGAAAATTGTAACAAAAGCGGATGCTGTGTGGGCTCTAAAAAGGGGTGCACGGGGGTGCAGGGGAGGAGGGGGCGGGGGTGGTGGTGGCGTTGGCCAGTGTTTGATGGGTTAGGGAGAGGGGGGATTTGTTGTTAGGTAAGCAAAAGAATGGGTTGCGAAAAAAAAAGCGAAACAACAACAGAAAAAAGAAGCCAAATGGAAAATGCTACACAACCACACACACGCACACACACACACAAGCACTGTCTTTTGGACAATTGGCCAAGGCTTTCATTTTTTTTGGCTGAACTCCCTATGCCAAGCCTTCCCCACCCCCTTGCCCAGATGCCCGAAAAAAGCTGACCAGCACAAAAAAAAGAGTGAAGCAGAAGAAGAAGAAGCTAAAGCAAACGCACAAAATTACATAGAAAATCTTCGGCACAATGCACATAAAAAAATAAAAGAAATAAAAAAACAAAAAAAAAACGTCCAAAAAGCGGGCAAAAATCTTTAAGAAAAACGTTGTTAAAAAAAAGGGTTACGAAATTACATCAACGTCGTCGGCGAAGTCGGCGACCAACGTCGACGTCAATGGCAACGTCAACGTCAACGTCAGCGTCAACGTCAGCGTCGCCGTCGGCGTTCAAGTAAAGAAATGTAAAGAAAATTAGAAAATCACCCCTTTGGCCAGGCTTACATGCTTACAGTTATTACCGCGATAAGGTGAGGGTGTCCACATAAGCAAGGGGCACTGCTACGTAGCAGTGGGGGAGGGGGCAACTAGTCACAGCGGAGGACAGCTATTTGGGCCCAAGTCCGTGAGCTTATCAGAGTACCGGAAATGAGTTGTGTAAGTTGCAAAGTTTATCTAGCTGCAGATTGTTGTTGCTGCTGCTGCTGTTGTTGTTGTTGTTGTTGTTGTTGTTGTTGTTGTTGTTGTTGTTGTTGTTGTTGTTGTTGTTGTTGTTGCTGTTATTGAATGAAAACTATTTGGACTAATAGATTAGGGCAGACTTAGGAGAACAGCATCACAGGATGTGCCAAAATGGGAGCATAGATTGAGGGCAGACTGATTAGAGCGAATAGATTAGAGTATTGACCATGATTTATATAACAATTATCACAATGAAAAGTATCTCTTATAAAGAATAATCGATACTCAATTGGTTTTAGTAAAATTCAATTCTTTATTTCTATTCTCTGAGACCATTCAAAATGAGAGAATTATTAGCATGTTATATGTATAAATATTCTTGATCAGCAACAACAGAAAGGTCTATCTAACTGTCTGTCTGTTTATCTGTGTGAACGTGTCCAGTTCAGTGTCTGAACGGGAATGTAAGTTCTCGTCTATCATGCGGAGATCAAGTTTATTTCTTTTTATCGATAACTTTCTTCGTTTCTCGCATATCAATATAGCAATGAAATAAACTATTGTGAAAACAGAGTCTTCCAACGGATATATTATATTATTATTTTTATTGATCAACTGTAAACATTTCAACTTATTTTTAGTTTGCTCAAAGTAATATTAAGTTACATAACTTCTGCTTGCATTAAGCATCCTTCCTTCCTGAATGTGGACTATTGCTTTTTTGGAAATAATTGAAATAATAATTTGAAACTAACATTAAGATCTAGAAACTCAGAGCGTGAATCAAAATGACGAAGCCTAAAGGTATTCTTGGTATTCTCTGCTTAAGTGAGATACGTTTGCTACTTGAATCAAGAATATATATAATATAAATAAATAATATATATAGGTTTATATACAACTTTCTTATTTTTTGGCATACAAATTGATAAGTTCCATTTCCTCTGCATATTGAACCATATTAAAAAGGAAAGCAGCTTTCACTGCTTTCCAAAATATGTTCGACTCAGCGCAGCTGTCACAAAAGAAGAAGAAGAAGGCGAAGGAGGAGGAAGATGAGAGGGGCGATGAGGAGGAGGAGAATACGGATGAGGACTAAGCAGAAGATTTTGCTGTTTGGGCACATTAATAAACAGCTAGCAAAAGTGCTGCCCATGCCCAATACACGCACACCCACACACACACACGCGCACACATATACAAGAGAGAGAGTCGCACATGTTCATGCATATGCATATACATTATAAAATGTGGTACAGATAACAACAACAACAACAATAATAACACTGCCTACCTCCCTGCCTCCCACACAGACACACACACGCACTCTCACACACGCTGGTCAAGCAAATACAGCAAATCAAACGCAGTCATCAACCCTCGCTGAACACCAACACACCAACACCCCATCCCTCCCCCACCAACCTTCTTGCTGCCCATCGCTTTGCCTTTTACTTTTGCGCGCCAAAGTATGCTACAAAAAATTAGAAGCTGACCAAAGCGCTGCTAACGTCAGCGTCGACGTTAACAGCGCCAGCGCTGGCAGCCAAAATGAAAAATTACATAAAAACCAAATTTATATACGCACAGACCAACACACACACACACACACACACACAGACAGACACACATACTCATACGTGCATGTGCATATATGCAGGGGAAAAAAAGGAGCGAAAAAAAAGAATTGGACTAAAAAATCGAGAGAAAAATCTTCCCTTAACTTTTCATTTCAATGTTATGTAGTTGACAACAGGCAGAATGTGTCTCTGCCATGACACCCCCCTCCAACCCCTTATTGTTGTTGTTTTTGTTATTTCTGGCTGTTTTAAGTAGGAAATTGTGTCCGAGCTGTCGTCCTGTTTGTCCTCTTATCAAATGAATTTCTTTTGTAAAACTCTTGCTGCCCGTCAAGGCACAAAGCATCAGCACATGCAGGACAGACAGACAGACGGACAGGCAGACAGGACAGTAACAGACAACCCTTTTAGAGATTTAGGGTGGGGGTGATGGTGTTGCTGGTGTACTAATGCTAATGTCGCCTATACGCTTGTCATTCTGCTGCTGCTGCTGCTTCTTCACCGTCTTCTTCTTGTTTTTAACGTGATTTTGCATGCGATTGTTTTCATTTTCGTTCTTGCTTCTCGTTCGATTTTTTTGCCTGCTTTCTTTTTATGCAGTTTGTTGTTGTTGTCGTTTTTTGCTGTGTGGATTTGGCCGATTTAAAAGGCATCAGTTTAACCCAAATTTTTTTTTGCTGTGGGAACTAAGTCACTGTGTCTGCAACAAAAACTATACGAATACAACCACAAGCACACATGAGCGTGCGTGTATGAGTGTGTGTGTGTGTGTGCGAGTGTGGCTATAAATTAAACATGCAGCTTTCCAGTTTTCAGCTTTCAGTTTTCAGTTTAGCAGGGGCGCTGAAAAGTATGCTACGCCAAATGCGACGAACCGTGCGAATGCCACGCAATCAAAAACTTTCGCTCTCACGCTCCCCCATTTCCCCCAACCCCCCCTGCTACGCAAACAGAAACACTGCTGCTGCTGCTGTCCATTGCCCAGCTACACAAGTGTGTGTGTGTGTGTGTGTGCAAAGGCATTTTGCTTGTGCGGTCGCAGAACTTGAAAACTAGTTTGCATAAGACAACAAACGTGCTTGTTCATGTGTGTGTGAGTGTGCATGTGTGTGTGTGTGTGAGTGTGGACAGAGAGGGTTATATTCTTATGTACAAATGGCAAATAGCAGATAACCAGCAACCCCCACAACCACCCCTTCCACGGCCCCAAAAATACTGCCTTGATTATAAATTTCAACTTAATTACATAAACAGAATTTAATCCTTTCGAACTGTGTCGCAGCCGCTACATAGCTATAAATATATACATGTAATATATACATATATATATATATCTATATATGTATGTGTGTTTCCACTAATTTATGGGCAGCATAACTATCACAACGCAAACACTAAAACTACAAAACATGTGCACAGTGTGCACAAAACTAAATCAAGTTGCAGTATTTCAAAAATATACGAATATTCACAATAAAATTTAAATAATATAAAAATATAGATATCTAAATCTTACCTTACATCCTCTATTTTTTGAGATGGTATATCGAATTTTGAGTTGAAAATTGCTAACTTCAGTTAAAAATCTTCAAAACAGATTCTCAGTTTTTATTTGTAGTCTTTCAAATCGTTTCGTGAACGGAGTGAGACGGACATAAGGTATCCATACATATGTATTGTCAGAATTGAATAGAGCAAATATAGCACTGAGATTAGGAATACACTTTTCATCTCACTCATCATTGACAAATGTTAACAAAATCAGCAAAATACTCTTCACTCGTCGGAGTTAATTTAAGATTTTTGCTGGCTAATTCTTGACTTGCTAAATTATTATTATTATTAACTTCGTAGTGGCCCTCTTCTGTCTTGTTCTCCATGATTGGCATTTGAGCATAGCTTGCCCCACTGTGCAATGGGACAAACGAAGGACAACTGAGGACGCAACTTGTCCATGATGAATATTCTAAACTTGTGCATTAGTTTTTGGGCATAGGCCCAAAAACTAACACATACACACACAGACACACATACACACACTCAAATACACTCACACTCACACACAATCACACTCAGACACATAGGGGCACACTCACAATCAGAGTCGTGTGTGAAGTGTAGCATAGAAATAGGCGTCAAGAACTCATGTCTCCATCCGCTCCCTGCGCCTGCTGCCCTGCCTTAGGCTCTAGATTATATATTATTTTCGGCTGCCCAGGCTGATCAGCGCAACATACACCTGCCCCACACACACGCACACAGCCAGAGCGAGAGGCAGCTATGCGAATGTTAAACCAATTTCCACACAACAATTTTAAATTTCCGACGCAGAACTTAGATTTGCGAATGCCAATTTGAGAGGCACACAAGAGCCTGAAGCATGCCACAAACACACACACACACACAACTACACTTAGGAGTTAACTTACAATGAAACCCATTTGGCAGCATCGCCTTACTGCCAGCTCCCCCATCCTACTCCTCCTCCTTCTCCTTCTCCTTCTCCTACTTCTGGCTTCCTACTCCTTGTAAAGTGCGTAAATTGTGGCGCATGTGGTGTGCGCGTGTGTGTGTGTGTGACTGGGCACACTATTTTACATATATAATGCGAACTTCATGGGGCTTTTGGTAAAGCTCATAAGCGCCGCTGGCTACAGCATCGAAATTAGCGTTTGGACCTTAGTACTTGGCCATTGGGGAGCGTTGCCCAATTCAGCAGAGGCCTCTATACATATATGTGTGCATGTGTGTGTGTGTTTACATACATATGTACTAGCAAATGAGTGTGCTATGTGCACAAAACATATGTACCTAACCACTTGCACGTGTTTAGGTACATATCTATATACATTATATACTCAGTGAATAAAGTCACCGTGAAATTTCGAAAATCGCCATACTTTTTGCGCCATATGATTTAGAAAGAATATTCCAGAAAAGAAAGTTTGTGTCTATCCAAAAACCAGGGGTTTCCTTTTCGTAATTCGTGCATAGATTTTTCGGAAATTTAGAATTGTTGAAACGTGTCACACAGCATCAGTTCTGTTGTTACTTACGCATAAGTATTTTAAGTTTTGTTTTATATCGATTTAACATAGTTTTTCAATTCAATTCTAAACTCAAAGAGCAAATTGAAATTCTTTCTAAATTTGAAAGAGTTGTTTATTTATTGGCAACAGAAATCATTTATAATCATATAATCATGTTCGTATATTTCGAAAAGATTTATAAGAACCAGAATAGCTTTGTAGCTTTCGATTAATATCTTTATTTCAAAGCTATTTTGTAATTGAACTGAACATTATACATATACATTATACATTATCCATCCAATAACATCCGTCGTCCAAATTTTTAATAGTCAAAGAACAAAGCGTGAGCTTATTGCCTTGCTGTTGGCACGATACAGATTATATTCCTCACTGTGGTCTGGCGCACGCATGGGCAAATAATTGCTCGGATCACAGAGTTCCGGGTAACTGCCATGGAACTCCTTGTAGCCCTTGTGGAGCAGATACAGCTCCGGATAGTCCAACATTGGCCAGTTATGCCCATGAATATTGCGATCAGAGTGGCGCAAGAAACGCATCATTAAGGGACTACGCTTCGACGAGAATTCACAGTAGAACACATAGATGCGACTGTGATCCGCAGTGGATGCTTTCTGCGGAAAGGCAACTTTAATGTGCTCCTCGGTATACATATTGAGGGCACCACGGATATGGCCACCATAGAACTCATACGGATAGCGACAATCGATAATCTGATAACTATTCTCCGACAATCCGGGGAATTCACCACGCAACAGGCGAGCAAGCGTATAGTTGGAAATCGTCCTCAGATCATGGTGTGGAATCCCACCTTGCAGGGTGGGCAGTGCGCATGGTTTGCTCAGATCCCCAATCAATTCCGGTTCATACCCGAATGCATTGACAAAGCCTGCATCAGCTTCCACCGTTTCCATTGGAGTGGGCAAATCATTCAGCGTCTCCATGGTGGGAAGAGGACGCACTTTGCGAAATTTGGTGGCACGTGTATCCTCAATGACCTGATCTCCTTCCAGCGGTTGTTCACTTTCCAGCAGCATGTTCAAGCTTCTCTTCGCCATGACGACACCGATTTCTCACAATTTCCACAATTTTAGTCTTCTTCTCGCTTAGGGTATCTGTTAGTCGACTACTGCACTCTAACCTGCGATTATGTTCTTTAGATAACGTATGTAGGTGGGTGAGTGTGAGTGTGTCTGTGTGTGTGTGTGTGTGTGTGTGTTGCTGAGTTGCCACCCCCCATTGACTTTCACATGCGTCGTCTTGTCCCCCTCTTACCCCTTAGGTAACCAAAAGCTAAAAAGCGAAATGCGTTTTTCTATCTGTCTGTCTATTTGTTTATTTGACAACATTTTTGAGTGTGTTATGTGTGTGTTGTGTCTGTGTGTGCGTGCGTGTGAGTGTTAGTTATGCGCCTAGTCTGTGGACCTTGCCAATATTTTGTATTCAGTTTGATTACCTGGTCTGAATTTTTTTTTTAATTGGGCTTAGGCTATAGTGTTGATGTTGGCCAACAGATGACGCTCGTAATTAAGATGCTTCTAAAAGCCCATTTTCAGCTCTTCTTCTTCGTCTTCTTAATTTTATTGTACTTTGTTGCTGGGCATTTTGTTGGCAACTGTACTTTTTGGCTGGGCGCCGCGAACAGCATTAGCAAAATGACATTGAAATATTACAAAAATTTAAAAACCATTATAAACAGACAAGAAAGCCTTACACAAAAATCCGGCCCCCCCCCACACCCCATACCCCGCACCCCACTCCCGCTATGTACATCCTGCACATAAATATCTTATGTAGACACTACCTATGTAGCAAAAGGGGGGAGTTGTGTGGGGGGATGTGTAGTAAATTCTTAACTCACTGAAAATTGCGCGCGAATAAAAAAAAATAAAAGGAGAAAATAAAGAAAAAAAAAATAAATTCTATATATATATGTATATATATATATATATATAAATAAAGAGGAAAATCAACAGCAGCCAAAGAATATAACAAAAAAAAAAAAAACAAAAAAAAACCATCCACTTTTCGCAGTTTTTGTTTTGTCCTTGTCGTGTCGTTGTCGACGCTTTGCTCCTGCTCCTCGTCCTCCTCCTGCTTCAACTGGACCGCGGTGGGCGGCAAAGCAGGGGGTGGGGTGTGGAGAGGGGGGCGTTGCGTACTACCAATTTGCTAGTGACCATAATCAACCCCTTTTTTCTTCTGGCCTGCTTTCTTGGTTTTTTCCTCTTTTCTTCTTTTTTTTTTTGCCCAAAACGATTGTTGTTGGTATGCAAAAAAAGTGCGTAAGATGTGCGTAGGAGGGGGAGGGGCCAGGGATCAGTGGGGAGCGGGGCAGTAGCGAGAGCAAAGTACAGCTGTACAAATCAAAGAGGCAGAGGCGTCGCACGAAACCGGCAGAGGGGCAAGAGTGAAGATAATTGTCCTAATAATGCTACTTAGAAATGGATTTTTACAACCTTCGCTCGTCTTTGAGCTGTACCCAAAGTGGCTAAAAATAAGTAAGAGCGGCTATCTTAAATTGAGGGACTAGTACGCATAGAAACAGGGACACAGACAGATATGGCTATATCTGCCCGACAGCTAATGCTAATCAATAATATATATACCTATATCGCAGATCTCTGCTTCTGTGTGTTGCAAGCTTCATAACAACATTTTTATACACTTTGCCACCTTTGCACTCGTTGCAAAAATACGGTATATATATGTATATATATTCTTGATCAGCATCAAAAGTTGAGTCGATATAATTAGCGAGAAAAGCATTTCTATTCACGCAACTATGTGAAATTTAACTGTTTTTTGAGTTAAGTGATTGGAACTCGGAACATATTATTCTAATTAAGTTAGGAAATATCGGTCGAAAGATTATTATTATGTATTATTAGTAACCCCTAGCTAAGCGTGGCATCGTCCTCAATTTGTAGGTTGTCCCTTTCGGGAAGCATGTTCTGATCCGTAGAGAGTTTCTACTCATCTTCAGGCAATTAACCGATGTTTGTCTTGCTCCTAATGTGCTGCATCGCAATGCCAATTTATATAGCTCCCCTAATGGGTCAGTAATATTTTACGGAACATCTGTCAAATGTCTTTGGAAAATATGTTAATATGTCAAGTTTGCCCGCAAAGTCGTTTCCAGATAGATAAAAAGATGACTTTAGTTTCCTGGTGTCCAATAGTTAACTATACTCATTTTGAATAATTTTCCCCATTTACATTAAACAAGAGGTTGATTCTGCACCCCCCTCACCCCTTAGTATTATTGGCATGGGTCAGGGGCTACGCACATGGCATATATGCATCAAAGACTGGGCAACAACTACGTTCCATGCATATTCAAATTTGTTGACGAAGGGGCTGACCGGGTGGGAAAGGGAGGGGGCGTGGCGCAATCACAGCAACGAAAATCAAGCACACGCACTTAAGGACAACAACAAAAAAAAGCCAAGAAGAAGAAGAAGAAGCAGCAAAAGACGCCCCAATCAGAGTACTTGTGCCCCTCCCCCCACTCCACCAAACCAACTGTCCAAACCTTTTCCAGGCCATAAAACGCGACAAAAAACAAAAAAAGAAAGAAAAAACGAAAAGAAAGAAGCAGATGAAGAAAAGTAGACTGTGAAAGGAGAAGAAAAATTAAAATACGCACAAAGTTTTGACAGCTGAATTGGCATAATGATGGGGTTAGTGACGCCCTGGGGGTGGTCTAGGGGTGGGAGGTTGTTGGTGGTGGGCTGGGGTTGGGGGCGCAGTTGAGGTTTGCCATTGTCACTGCCCCTGCAAACTTTTTCGCCGTTTTCCTCTTTTATTTTCTGTTTTTTTTTTTGTGTCCACTCCTTTTATGCTTTCTTTGGTCGCCATCATCGTTAATTTTATCTACGCAAATGCAAAATAATTACTTTACATTTTCTTTGGTTTTTCCCGTTTACCAAAGGTGCGTGGGGAGGGGGTACACCCCAACCCCTTGCGTCTAACCCTTTCGAGGCAACGGCTGTCGAAATTTATGTACTTTTGCCTTCGTCTTGCTTTTTCAGTTTTTCATCCGCATTTTTTTATTTTATTTTTTTTTGTTTATTGAAAAGCATTTTAAAATTCAGCGCCAGCTGTCCTGCTCTATGCATATATATATAAATACATATATATATATATATATATATATATCCTTATATATATATATAGAGTGAGAGAGAATATATATTTTGCATTTTCTTTTTCGTTTTTTTTTTTTTTTTTAATTAAAGAAAAGGGTTAAAAAGTTTGGCAGCGTTTTGCTTTTTGGGCTGGTGGCAAAAAGCGGGGTTAAAATCAAAATTTTTGCCCTCAGTTTCAGTTTCTATTTAGTTTTCATTTATTTTTTAAATGGAAATTTTTAATAACACAGATAGGGTTGCACTCGGCCTCATTACCCGATATCTATGTATGTGCCCATGTCCTGTCTTGGGGTTAGTCGGAAAAACAGATAGAAGAAGAAGAACAAGAAAAAGAAGAAGAAGAAGAAGAACACATTAATGTTATTTTTCTCAATGGAGTGCGGAGTTGGGCCTGAAGTTGTTTATTGTCCTAACTGTCCGGTCTCTCTCTCTCTTCCCTTTCCCCCTTTCCCAGTGTCCGGTTTGTCATTAATTTCATAAAACACTTGCAGCACTTTGTCGTAAAGTGAATAACAAGATGTATATATATATATGTATATATACCAGTTGAGACTATACATCTGTCTGTCTATTTTCAGTTTCATTGCGAACTTAGCTGTCTTAGTTAAAGATGGGATTTGCTTGTGGCATGTGGCATATAGATACCGTGTGCAATTAAATGCTTAGAATTCGTGACGACTTAAGAGCAAAAATATTGTCGACAGGGTATCTTCTAGTCGCACACACTCTATTCAGATCACAGCCTGCATTCATTACATTTAGTATTCTGTTGAATGTGAAAAGTGGGCAAAAGAACGAATCTTTGGATAGTTCACTTTGCCATTGCATGATTTTATCTGCATAAGTAATTGTCGACTGTTTACTTCAGCTTTAAATACCAATTCAAAGGATTCAAAGGATTCAAAGGATTTCTACTTTGCAACGGGACAGAAACTTACTGCTCTTTGCTCAAAGCACTTCTGCTGATGAAGAAGATACAAATTTTCAGCCAGCACCTGTTTTGCTTGGCAATGGTCTATAACCTGTCACAAGTCTGTAAGAAAGTGAGCAAACTTTGTTTTGATCTATTTGCGTTAAAGTCACATCTGAAGCCTAACAAGGAGACTAAATCAATCCTGTGAGCTTTTAATCAAGTCAAGTGACGTAAATTGAACTTTCAAGTTCTCAAATCAAATTAAATTTGCTTCGTTAATATCTAAATTCTTAGTTTTGTCAACGAACTGACCTTGAGCTGACCTTTCGCTACAAATCCCCTGCCATGATCCTTGCAAGCATGTCGAAGTATGCCTTTAATAATAAATCCCATTGAACATATTTAAGCATTTCGATATTCTTGTTTGCCTTCAACTACTTTTTAGGCTTATGCAACACTTGAGATAGATTCAGTTAGTGCTACTCTAATCCTCTCATTAGCCTTGACAACATACTCCCGCCCACTATGTTAAAGGAGGCATTTTGCCAACCTCCTTTCCCCATCCCCATCCCCATCCTCATGCCCATCCCCATTCGCATCCTCGCACAATTTAAACTCACATGCAGTCGCATTTATTTCTGTTCAATTTGATAATAGCCAAAATGTGTGTGTGGGGCTCTCTCGCAGGACCTCAGTTCCTGGCGGACCTGCAGCCCATTCCCCCCCCCCCCCCCACCCCCTCCGCTCAAATCCCAACCCACACAGGCAGCAGCTGCCTGTGCGGCCACAGTGGAGCATTTAGAGTGGACGCAATGTATCAACGGCTGCTACAAACCCCCATTTGCCTCATCCCCCTGCTGTCAGGCCGCCTGCTGCTGCTCCTGCTCGCTCTGATGTCTTCTTCTGCCGCTGCTTTCGCCCACGCACTTTCACTTTCCTTTTTACTTTCACTTGCCTGCCCCTCACTTTCAAGTTCGCAAGCAAAAGTGAAACTCATTTTCCCCTTTTTTTTCACTTTAGCCCCAACAACGCCTAAAAAAGAAAAACGGACAAAGTAACGCAAGAAAAAATACCCCCTTGAGTTTATAACTTAAAAATTCAAAGCACGAACAAAGTTCTAATTTAAACACCGAGCTACAAAAAAAGCACGCGGCGAATACATGTCGGAAAAATTGGACATAAAGTGCACGCCAGTCGAGGCGAGTAAATAAAACTAAAAAACAGGTCTGAAAAAAATCGAGCAAGAAAGAAGGCAAGAAGAAATATATATGCGCAGCAGCAAAAGGAAGCCTTTTGCCCCAGGACCAAGCGGCGCACAGTTCTACGGCCTACATGCCACATTCTACGGCCTCTCGGCAGCGGCGGACAACGGTCCACACAAATCAAGTAAAGGGGTGGCAATCGCAACTTCTTCTTCTTCTGCTTCTTTGCGAATAAAAAAGTTGAAGAAAAAGGCGGGCAGCAAAAAGTGTAAAAAAAAGAACAAGTGACAGAATGTTGCACCGACTGCGCAATACTCTGCTGCCAATGTAATACGTACCGATAGCAAACTGGTAGTTCTCTTATTACCAATGTTTGAAGGTGATTTCTCGTAATCCGTCTTCAAAGTTTGACCAAAATGCGTATGTCGATCCTTGAAAGAAGCTACCCGCTATCCACGCTATAAGTTTGCTGATTCTCCCTTTAAAATTCCGTGAAAATAAATGATTTTATAAGTTTACAGCACCAAAATTGTTGACTGATTTCTTATATTCTCAAATGCCTACGGAATAACAAGTAAAGAAAATCGGACACATTTTCCAATGAAGCACAATATTTTGAACAAGTTTGGGAATGTTCTCGAATTTGGTAACGATATTTTGAAAATTTAAATATAAATATGCAATATCTTTCGAGTTTGCTTACCCGTCTATTGAGGTATATTCATACTCGATTCGAAAGCAATATCTTCAAAATGGTGACAAGCAACTAGGGATATATAGAGAGAGAGCGAGAGAAAAAGATAGATAAGAAGATAAGATAAGATAAGATAGATAGAAAAGCTTAAGAGTCACAAGTAAGCAAAGAGAGAGAGAGAGAGAGAGAGAGAGAGAGTGATCGAGAGAGTAAAGAGGTAATAAATGCTCTCTAACGAGAGTAGCAAGTACGTCAAGAGAGGGATAGACTATTGATGTACTCTGGGGCCAGTAAACAGCTTGTGAATGCAATCTCTCTGCTCTCTGTTCATCTCCCTCTCTCTTTCTCTATATATTTTACTCTATTTTACTTTTTCAATCGTTCTTTCTCTATCTCTCTTACTCATTCTGGTGCCAGTAACGCGTTTATGAATGCTCCCTACCTTTCTATAGCTCTCTTCTTCTTTCCATCTCCCTCTCTCTATCTCTCTCATTGCAGAGTGTACTCGTAGGTAAATAAGTGCAAGTATCTGGACACTTGGCTCACTGATGGATTCAACAGATGCAGCACTGGTCAAAGCCACCTGTTGTCAACCCTGGCAACCTGGAACCCATACTCTAAAGTTAACAATTTGTGCCCTTTGCCTTATAAACAACGCAATAACCAAAGAGCAGGCGAAGTAAAAAGGCAATAATTATATTGGCATACACATGCTCCATCCATCTCTCTCTCTCTCTCTCTCTCTCTCTCTCTCACTCTTTCTCACTCTCTCTCTCTCCGTCTCTGTCTCATGCATAGATCAGAGTCAAAGCCCAACTTGATCTATTGCGACCTTCTGCCACAAATGGGAAAGGGAATTAAAAGTTCTGCAGCTGAGCAATTGACCAATGGGCGAATGGCAAACGCCTTCAATTAATTAATATACTTAGCGCTATATGCACAACAAGTTTATGAGTATTGGTGCGGGTGGAGCTGGAGGTTGGAGGTTGCTGGCAAGCAACCTGGCGCTGATGGGGTTAGGTCTGTGGGTTGCGTTTGCTGCTTAAGTTATTTACACAGCATTGTAAAGGCAACGGTAATTTTTTTTTGTTTTTGGCCATACCCTGCAAACTTCAAGTGGTTTCAGTGTTTTATATTAAGGGCAGCGTATAAGGTATATATATTTAGGTATATGGATCGCAGATCGAGTCAAACTGTTGGATTATATCATCAAGTTTCGATTTTCTAGTTTTCCGTCGACTACTCTTGATAAGGGATAAAGGAGACCCTTTGCCAAATTTGGGCTATCTTTAGTTAGGGCTTTTCTAATCCTCTCCTTGAGCTGACCTTTCACAGCAAATTCCCGCCTATGATCCTTGAAACATAGTATTTATCACAAGTTTTCGCATTTTGATTTTCTAGTTGCCTTCAGCTACGTTTGATAAAGGATAACATTTGTACTTTGCTTCACTGATTTAGTTTATGCCGAAGGATTCAAGCCTGGCTTACAGCATATCTGCAAGTTGAGCACTCTCAGTTGGGTGCATCTTTTTTTTTAAGTGTATATAAATGTCGATTTCATTTACCTAGTGGACAACCAATGCGAATGCGAATACGGACAGAGGGACTAGGGCAGATAATGAGTGCCGAGGAGTGTCGAGGGGTCTCTTAGCTCATTATGTCCATCGTCGAAGCTCACTGGCTCACTGGCCATCGCCTTCCCGAAGGCCAATTGCCCTCGGGTGCATCGTTGGGGGTCAACGGGGTCGTTCCACTGTTGTACATCAGTCTTATATATAACTCCGATTTGAAGCTATTTCGAAAATATTAACTAGTTTCGGAAGCGCCTTATAACTTTTCTTAATATTTTCATATAGGTTATAGTCAACCGATCCAGCCGATTGACATATATATGATGACGGACTTGCATTGGCTGCAAGTTTTATACAGTTAGACTGAGCAGATAATAGACAGATGCATATGCTACTGATCAGGAATATATATCCCACATCGATTATTATAGTGGTAGAGAGCATTGGCGAGTCGAGCATTTATCTTATCATTTATGCGAGTAATTTTTCATCCTTTTGAACACAAAAAAAGAAGAAAAAAAAAAAAAAAGATGGGCAATAAGTTTTGCGCAACTTTTTTTTCCTTTTTTTTTGTCCTGTTGTTTTGATGAGTGGGCGGGGTCACGAAAGGGGGCGGCGGCTACAAAATTATGTTTAATTGGACCTTGTGGGCTTTTGTTTTATTTTATTTTTTTCTTCTTTCCAACTTGAAAGCGCTACAACTTAGATGGGTTGATATTTTCCATAAAGTGCTCAAGTGCTTCGAGATGGGTTGGGATGGGATGGGATGGGATGGGATGGGGTCGATTACGTGGGCGGAGCACATCACTTAATGATGCTTAAGCTGTGATATTCTTTTGTTTAATAAGTGTTTTCATTTGCCAAATTAGAAAAGTACAACAACTGAGCGACTCATATGCGATAGTTGTGAACGGAGAACCCGTTTTCCCGTTTTCATCGCACTCCGTTGACCAATTTGATAAGAGCAAGAAGCAAAATCCAGTAAATTTCAATTGGAATTAAAAAAAATAAAAATAATATTCTGTATAAGATCGCTTGGCTCAATCTCAATCAAATTAAAAACCGTAAAAGAAGAGGAATCGATTCATCACTTCCTCTCTCCATCTCCAACTGCAATCTACTTACTCAGGTGAATGGTGCTGGATAGCAGGAAAAGGGAGGAAATATTCCTGTGGGGCAGCACAATGAGCCAATAGTGGTCCAAGTGTCGAAGACTTAACCCAACCTAGAACATTCTCAGAACATAAGAAATGAGAAAGATGAAGGAATTATGGTATAACTCGGAGAATGGATCAGTTGGAATGTGAACTTATGTCAGAAATGCGTAAGACGCACTTCACTCGATAAGCCAGATCAGATCAGGTGTCAAAGCAGTTGAATAGACTGCTTATAAAGTATACACTTAAATTGCCACTCAGAAATATGGAGTTTTATTTGTCAACTTTTGTGGTTGAGTCGCAATCGGTTTAGGTATTCAAATTAAAGAAAACAAATTGTGTTGGGCATTTAAATTAAATGCGAACAATAACAATGACAATGACAATCAAAGTGCAACAATGTTGGACAAAAGTTTTTGATGGCTCAAATAAAAGCACAGCAGCCAGAGACAACAACAACAACAACAACAACAGCGATGAGTGGCAACTATGTATGTAAAACTGCCACATTTGCGTCACTTAAGCTGCCCGTTTAGCGGCAGCTATCACAAACACAACACACACACCCAAACACATACACACACACACACACACACACAAACATACACACACACACACAGCAACAACATAAATTAAGTTATTTTGATAATCAAAACTGAAAAGCGAACAATGTAGGCGGGTGTGTATGTGGGTGTGTGTGTGGGTGTGTGTGTGGATGTGTGTGGGGTTGGGGTGTTAAAGGAAACATGGGCATTCATTTGTAGTTTATAGTTGTAGTTCTACATAGTTGCCAGCATGTTAGCGAGGGGGTGGGGGAGGGGGGTTAGGCGTTTGGGGGTTGGGGCTATGGTTGTTTCTGTAAGGGTTGCTGATGCTGTCCATTGTTGTAGACGTTTTGCATTTGACAATAGCAAAACACACACACACACATTGAACTCACCAACGTCCTCCACTACCACCCCCCCCCCACCACCACCACCCCTTTTACGGATCAACCTTCGCTCACGCATTGGGCAACATAGTTAGCACAATTGTGTTGCATACTTTTTCGGGCATGCGTCAAAGCGAGATGCCAAGTGCGTATGTGTGCGTGTGCGTTTGCGTGTGTGCGTGTTTGTGTGTCCAACAACTGCCCAAGCTGGCCAGCCCACACACAAACACACACACACACACATACACGCCAACTTACACACACAGAAAAATATTATGTTCATTTTGAACATTTTAGTTTAATTATATGTTTTATTTTTGTTAATTTAATTGAAGTCTATATGTTTATATTTATATATTTGCCAATTGTCTGATAACCTTCTCCAAGGTCAAGGTCACGGCACTGCCCCAGCTCGACTAGCTGTTACTCTAAGTCTAATTATTGTACAGTTAATCAACAATATTTGAGGTTATTTTGTTTATATCAGACTACATCTTAATAATTGCTACTGCTATTGAAATAGTTAATCGATTTGTATCGATATACGCGAAATGATCGATAAAATGCAACGAACTTGAGAACTTATATTCCAGTTTTGAACTCGCTAGCACTTATTGTCTGCGGCACCAGCTCGTTCATATGGACATGGCTAGATCGACTCGATTGCTGATGCTGATCAAGAATATATATATATATATACACTGCTTACTTCTGTCTGTTACATAATCAAGCATACTTAATCTCTGCACTTTTTATCCATTTTTAGTTGCTTCTCAAATATTTCTAGGCAATTTTGTAAAGTTCGTATGTGTATACAATTTCTCTGAGTGCAGTTTTAAAGGCGGCTGGAAAGTGCGCACCACCTTCACACACACACACACACACACATACACACACGCATATGTAAGCAAACTAATTTACCTACGCCAGCAGTTCTTGTTACTCAGTCACACACACAACGCATATGCAAATTTTGCAATGCTTTATTTCTGGGGGTTGGCCGCATGTGTGTGTGTGTGTATGTGTGTGTGTGTGTATGTGTATTGGCAGTGGGTGCTGCTGCCAACAAAGTTGCCCAGTCATTGTACAGCCTCTCCTCACCCACCTTGACTGGCCGCTTTCTCCTCCTTCAGAAGTCGTTAGGCTGCCTTTTGGCCATTGTTTGGACTTATGTTTCCCTTTCACTTTCACTTTTCAAGCCATCAAGTATCCAAAACTTCCCATTTCTCCCCCCCCCCCCACACACCTTCCCACTCCTCCCTCACACACACACACATAACGCCGCCGGCCGCTTGCCAATGTCCATTAAGAGCAGCAGCAACAACAACAAAAAAGAGAAGCGGCAGCAGCGAGCAGAAGAAGAAGAAGATGAAGCCGCATGCTGCATACATTTTAATCTTTAATTTATGGCTTATTCAAAACTAATGACACTGAAATTGTCCACCAGCATCCTGCCCCCCCCCCCCCCCACCTTGCTGGCAAAAGGGTTTTTTTTTTGTTGTATTATTTCCCTGGTTTCTGACACAAGTGAAAGAAAATGCTTGGACAAAACAACGCTTTTCTATTTTACACATTTTCATTTAAAACTAATAAAATATCCCAAAATATATGCAGACTATATATATACAGTACTATACCGATAATAAAAGTTGGGCAAGGAATCAGGAATCAGGATCGAATGGATGATTTTCGATATACTTTTCGATGCCAAGCATAAGTTTGACAAGCACATTTTTGCTGGTGTCTTCGGTTTCTGTAGGAATTTCAGAATTTGAACTGAACTTTTGGATTTTGTATATTGCTCTCCCAATTGCATCACGTAAAATCTAAAAACTATTTCTCCTAACTAACTAACTATTTATATCTTTACTAATAAATTTTGCTACACTTTTTGATCGTTAATTCATTTTGCACTTTCGAACAAGGCATTTGTTTTAACCCTTTCTCTTCAAACTTTAAGCTATGCTATCCATAATCCATTACGTCTCTTTCGATTAGAAAAATTGCATTTATAATTTGAAGTCTTTATTTTTCGTATTTCTACAAATCTCATGTCGATTTTTTTTCAGTTTTGACAAAGTTATTACTGTGTGCAATTTTGACCAGTTCAATCCGATCAATGTGTCTTTTTTGGCTTAAAGTCCGCCCTTCCACTATTCGATCTGAAATGAATCCATATCTTTATCCCGATACTCTGCAACTGTATCTATTTGAACTATGTAATGTAACGTAATGTTCCCCAGGCAGCAGCAGCAGCAGCAGCAGATGAATATTGGATGCGAGTAGTTGGCTGTCATTAGATATGCCTGGCAACCCTTAAAACACACACACACACACACACTCGCACACACACATGTGCAGCTCAAATTGTTTGCCATTTGTAAGCGTTGTATGTTTTAGGCCTTGCCTCGTTTGCTGTTGTTTTAAAATTAAAATGAATGCCCGCAAGCAATAACTACGACAAGCCGAAAAACCACCCAAAAAAAACCCACCCAAACTCCCCACCAACCCCCACCACAATCCTGGCCTGCCCACTAGCCCGCCTGCTGCTGTCCAAGACAAGCCAACATCATTATGCGTAGCTGTGTGTCCATATACGTGTGTGTGTGTGAGTGTGTGTGTGCGAAATAATCTCGTAAATTACGCAAAAAAGGAAACACACCGCCAGGAAGAAAACACACACACACACACACACGCACACTCAGACGAACAGGAGACGAGCAAATGCCGAAGTCCAAGTCGGGTGTCGGATGGTGTCCAGGGTTGGTGGGGCAGGTAGAGAGGGAGGGGCAGTCATGTCTATGGTCGGTGGTTGGCTGCCTTTGTTGCCAGACGACGACGCACACCACGTGGACCAAAGGAACCACACACACACACACGCACACTCATATGTGTGTGTGTGTGTGTGTGTATGACTTCGACTTGTTGGCCACTAGGCAAAAACTAGCAACCACCAAGCAAGCAACTTTTCAACTCAACTCAACGTAATACGTCCAAGGTTAAGAGTGGTACCAATTGGAATACTTACCAGGTGCAGAATACTTAATCATCTAAAATTTAGATCAACTTTCCAAGTGTTCAGATTTGAGCAGGGGCTACATTTCAGGCGATGCTGTCCGCATTTCCAAGCTATCAATATCCATTGTCAGCAGCTGATCGGCATTCGATATCCAATTGTCCAGATTGGTTAGATTAACTGTAAGTGAAAAATGACAAACGGTTTTTTTTTTATCTAAATATGCGACTCTCTAATCCCGGAAGTGGATAAACCAACAAGGATCTCAGCTAGTCAGACATGACCATGGTTAGAATTGCCAAAGGTGTTGCAAATTAGACTAAATAATAGTTCGCAGTGTATAGCCCCCAGTCAAAATTATAATAATGCTTTTCAATCAAGAGCTTATCTTTCGAGCGATGCTTCCTATGCCAGCTATATGCCTGCAGTCAAAACTAAGAAGACTCATATGGGGTCGGAAAAGTCGGCTTCAAGGCGTCACACATTTCATGACAAAGTTATAATATTTATAAAAAAATTTATATATATATAAATGTGTGCTTGATTTAAGTTGAAAAAGCCATCAAAACAAGCAAGAATGCTTTAGACGAGGGAGTTCGACTAGCTGATAACCTGAAACCTATTAAAAGTGCTGCTTGTTTAAATTATCGATATGTTCAAAGATATCGATAACTTGAAATAAAATTCATCTGCTAGTGATGTACGGTAACTTGAATTCGAGTTATTTCTGGATCGTATATTCATGCAGACAAACAGACTCGACTGTTGATGCTGATCTACTATATATATACATATATATATACATATATATAAAGTCCGTAATTTTTTTAAATATTTCGGCAGATTTCGATGTTTGCCTAAGAATTGCATTTTAGTCATTTTCAGATGGATATTTTAAAATGGATTTTCTTGATTTAAGATTGTTGATTCTTAATTTCAGATTTCAATTTATATCTCTGCTTAGCTTATTTATGTTTGCAAGTGTATATATTTACTTATATTTACATATGCCGCATTGTAAAATCCGTTCTGTGCCCCCCTCCCCCCTCTCACCACCTTTTACACTTTCCCCTTCCCCCCATTCCATGTATGCCACCAAAATTGTAGACACAGGCATCGTGTGTCCATTCACAACACTTGCGACGCACAATATAATTTCTCCAACCCCCCACCCCCAATCACCTCTCTCACTCTCACTCTTACTCAACTACCCGCCTGCCCCCACCGCTCCGCCATGCCTACCAAGTCGCACTCACTCACGATGCCAATGACGACGTCTGCTTTAGTCCTTTCGGCCACACACACTCACACACACACACACACACTCACACACACGCACTCTGGTCCACTTATGATGAGTTTACATTTTCGAAAGCGAGACATGAAAATGAAAATTGGGCAAGGAAACTTGCCAGCAACAACAGCAACAACAAAGAAAATCGCCCTCACTTCGTACGCATCTCTCATAGTTGGCAGTTGGCAGTTGGCCCATGTGATGGGCGTGGCAAGTGGTGGGCGGCTGTCACACATTCAAAACAGCTCAACGAAATTCATGTGTGTGTGTGTGTGTTTGTGTGTGCAGAGTTTTGGGGCAGCTTAAAATGGTAGCAAGGGTGAAGGGGTGGGAAGGGAAAGGGGCTCTAGCATACAGGAAGCCAAATGTGGCCCGTTGCCCGTCGTCGTCATCGTCATCGTCTATCGGCCAACAACAGTTTCCGCACACCACACCCCACCCCCCACCCTTCCCACCCTACCGCTAGCACTCCACGCACGCAGACACTGACAGCCAAGCTGCCCGTTACGTATGCATATTTTACACAAAACTAGAGGGTGGGGGGACGGGGAGTAGGGGGTAGTGGGAGTGGGAGTGGGAGTTGGAGGCTGAGCCACTGCACTATGGGTAAAAACTGGGATATTGCACAACTAACAAAACAATTTATTTATTTTATTATTATTTATTTTTTTATTTAAAGTGGATTTTTCATTAAATTTAAAATTAAACTTACCAATTAAATTATATTAAATTAAAATTGCGATTTAAATGAAATAAATTAATAATATAAGGACATAATAAATATGCTCGATTTTCTTTTCTTTTTGTTTTTCATTTACAATTTTTTGCTTTAATAACTTTAATTTTTTAATTGAATATTAAAATATTCCAGTACAATTTTCTTAATTTAATTTCGCCATTTAAAAAAAACGCCAAAAATCGTTAAGAGGCAGAGAGAAAAGGAGAGATAAAGCATGAGGCAGAAAATACAAAAAAAAAGGAGATAAGCATGATAAGCATGATGAACATAGTTCAGCACGTTCGAAGGATTCCCGCATATATATTAGTATTGCATATCAGAATAAAGGAAGATGAAGAGGAAGAGTTCCGACCAGAATTACGCTGATACTCTCAGCTGTTAAATATGATTGTGTCTTTTATTGCAGCTGGAAATCGATTTTTATCGATATTCGCAAAATAAACTTAATGCTGATCTTTGTGTTGGCAATTTTGTATATTTGTCCCACTGTGCCACACACAGTTCCATACTGTTAGCCAGACGCAGACGACGCGCCGTACAAATGAGCTTGAGCAAGGACGCAAGATGTATGCTGGTATGTGTGTGTGTGTGTGTGTACGTGTGTGTGAGTAGACGATGGACAATGCAGAAGAGTGTGGTACGCCTGATGTGTAGCGGTCGGGAAGGAAGGGGGCTGTGGGGGGAGTAGGGGTGAGCTGGGCAAACGGCGACTGCTGCGAATGCTGCTCCTGACTTTCAATGTCCATGTAGACATTTTGCAATTTTCAAATACAGTAAGCACTTCCTAAGTGCGAACTTGCACAAATCGGCAATTTTTCTAATATATTGTCTACATGACTTAATTACTATGTCGTAATTTTTAATTAAATATAAATTTATTTATTGTATTTTTGTAGTTTATTTTTATGTTTTTTTCTAATCTCTATTGAAAATTGCTTTAATCAAGTCATAATTTTTTATTAAATACTTGTTTGCGAATTAGAAGCGTTCGCATTTTGTGAGTGATCGCTGTACATGCGCAGGCACACACACACACACACACACGCACACATACACACACACACGAAATGCTTTTAACATTTTCTAAGATTCAAATTTCGTAAATTATCCCTTTGCGAGTTGCTGCCGTTTGCCTCATCTGTGTGTGTGTGTATGTGTATGTGTGTGTTAGTGTGTGCGTATGGGTAGGCCTTGTTGTATGCTCGGTTTATCGATGGGCGTCTCATGTTGCGTCCATTGGCCAAAAACTACACACGAGCCACACGAGGCACGCATTTTCATTTTCATTTTCATTTGTGGCGTTCGTTTTTGGTTCGCCTTTGGTACTTAGTCGTGGATTATTTTTTTGCCCAGATTCCAAATTCCCGGCCCCACGTCCGTCAAAGCCACAGCATGCATAATTTCCGCTCTGTGCTCAACTAAATGTTCAAAACAGATATCTCAAACTTCAAAAACCAATTTCTTCAAATGTAAATTCTCATTGCATACAATTAGGCGTCAAATTACTTGCCACTTGCCACACATTTGAAGCTGAAGTTTCAACAACATATCCTGACTAATCTACAATAGAATATACTATCAAACCATTTAAGCATATATCCAAACAAATGATTGAAAAACTTTTGAAGCATAAAAGTAATTTTCACGAAACTGCAGCTAATCGATCCATTCTGACATACACTGCACGAAATTCAATTAAAGGCAAATCCTTTTTTATAATACATTTTAAAATAATTGTAAATATTATGTTTAACATTTGTTTTCTTGGTTTGTTCAAAATACTTGATCAATTTTCACGATACAAATGAAAACTGTAAAGATAGGTTCAAATTAATCAGTTCTGTCCGCATTAAACTTAAAACATAACGGGTATTGATCCATAATTATTTTTTGCTGCGATCCGAATTGTTTGATTTATCGGATCAGCATATTATATATTATATATATCTAGAACAATCTGTTGATCGTTTTGCCAGATGTGAGCAGTTTCAGGATTTGTTCGATCGAATAGTATTATTAATATTACTCGAGTCTATAATTTGAATATATGTATCTAAAAAGTGAATCTAAAAGTGTGCATGTATGTGTGTGCGTGTGTGTGCTTTGTAGTAGTTCAAATTGTATTTACATACTTACACAGACTCTCGCGAGCCTTACGTTTCAAATTAATTTATTTTCGCCATAGCGCGACAGTCAAATTCACACACACACGCACACACATGCAAAGAGAGAGAGAGAGAAGCCTGGCCAATTGGCAAGTGAAAGTGTTGGATGGACGCTTGCTGCCTCTGCCTGCCTCTGCTTGCTGCTTTTGCGCTCATCTTTTGTGGCCGTTGTCCGCGCTTTTGGTTGGCTGCCATCTGAACTTTACGCTGTCATCCGCAGCAATGGACATGTGTGTGTGTGTGAGTGGTGTGTGGTATGTATGTACATATGCGTATGTGTGTAGTTGCCATGCGGTTAAAAAGGTATCTCAAAGATACTAAATACTTTATGCATGAATGTACCAAATAGATTTACGAGAAACGAGAAGCGAAAAAGCAACAGCAGCAGCCAGTACTCATACTCTCTATCTCTCTCACTCACTCACTCGCAATCTCTTAAAGTACATGTGTGTGTGTGTGTGTGTGTGTGTGTGGTGGTGGCTCTCACGTACGTGCATGTGTGTAAGTGTGTGCGCGTCGATATTAAATTTAAATTGGCGCTTGGATATTTTAGAGTCAGCAGAGTAGAAGAGCAGAAGGTGAAGAGTAAAAGAAGGAGAAGGAGAACGGTCACGATGGCTTGCAATTAAGCTTTATGTGTGTGTATGTGTGTGTGTGTTCGTATATACACAAATACATACATATGTATGTGCACGCTTAGTTGCCCATTTTAATGCGTGTGTGTGCGCTTATGTAAAGCCTTAAATATTAATAACAGTTACAATTTTTAATGATTAAAAGTTGGCGCAAATGTGTGTGTGGTTGTGGGAGAGAGAGAGAGAGAAAGAGAGCTTACCCAAAGTACAGTTAGACAACAAATGCCAGTCAAGTTTTGACAAGTCACAGTCACCGTTTCCGTCAGAATCCCACTCTACCCCACCAAAACACCCAACACTTACTTGCTTTGTCCTGCCTACTTTTGGGTACAGTTAAGTGGCAGAGCACATTGCATCGATGCAAAGAGAGAACACAAATACATGTGCAAGCTTAAGCTTAAGCACAACCACTAAGAAGATACCCTGTCTTAGATTTGTGCCATACATATTGTGGGCAGTGGTTACAAAATTGATCAACAGTTAAGCCACCCCACTTTACGAAAGTTTACGCATCAGGCCCAAAAACTAAAAAATTGAAAATTGAGTACCAGCTGCACACGAAAAGACAAGGATAAAGTATGCGAGCCACTTGCAATATTGCTGCTATTTTCGCACACTTACAATAATTCTCTACCTGCCCGGATGCATACCCATAAATGGCTGGGTCTCTATTCTATTGACGAATATGTCGCAAAGAAAACAAGTGAAGGATTGACTTGTGTTCGCTGCTCTACTCGCTAGCATGCAAAATTTTGCGACGCGCTGGCCACGTGCCGCTGCTTTCCAGATCCAAAATAGATTTTTATGTATTCAACTTTTTGTCGATTTGACGCTTCTATGTGTTGTCTGCTTAGTGACACAACTCAAAGAGAGAGAATAGTCTAAACTCAAGGTCAACTCAAATAGAGTGAATGTGATAGGCTAATGCAATTACAAATACAAAAAGCTAAGATCCTCTCTTTAAAAGAGAGGGAGCGAGAGAGTTCTTAAATATGTAACGGCAACTAGCAAAAAGGATTAATAGTCAGAGGGCTGTATGCAAAGCTCAAAGAGCAAAAACTCAAGCCAAAAAAAAAACAAGCAAAGCAAACGCGTAAAGGGAAATGCAAATGCACTTGTTGCACATACCGATTGTTGCTGTTGTTGTTTCTCTTTGTTTGTTTACATTTAAAAAAAAGTTAAACGAAAAAATGAAAAGAAAACACAAAACGCAACTTGCAAAATCAGGGCATACGTACGTATATATTTGTGTGTGTATGTGTCACACGTGTTGCACATTTAATGCATTTGCAAAATGCTCACAACAACAACAACAGTAGCAGCGCAGCAGCAGCAGATTAGATACGCATACAACGGACCCACAAACAGCAGGGGCTGCGTCGCTGTCGCTGTCGCTATCAACGTCGCAGTCAACGTCGGCAGCGCTCTTCATTGCATTGCTCATTTAGCAGAGCACGCTGCTGCTGTTCTTTCCTGCTGTTTCTCTCCCTCACACACACACATGCAGAAACTGCTGTCGCTGACGTTTCATTGCCATTTTGTTGCAGTTGGCGCGCAATGCGTTGGCATGTTTAACAGTCCATTTGTATGTGTGTGTGTATGTGTGGATATTGCATTGTTTGCATTTCAAATTGAATTCCTTCAAAATTCAATTCCTGCATGCTTGTTTGGCTGTGTCTGTGTGTGTTTGTGTGTATATGTGTTTGCGTGCGTTGTGCATCTGCTGTTTTTTCTCTGTCTCTCTTCTTGTTTGGTGTTGTTGTTGGCGACGTGCATTTTTCAATTATGATTGAGCAGCGTTTGTCGTTCGTTTTATTGTTTTCTTTGCTTTGGCTTAGCTCTTTTTTTTGTGCGTGTGTTTTCTTATTTATGTGTGTGTGTGTATATATGTATGCATATAAATTTGTATGCACAAATATATATGGCTGACTTATCACGCATTTTCACAAAAAAATTTAAAAGATAATTAAGTTTAGAATATATATATGTTGAAAAAAAAACATTTTTCATCTCTGTAGTACATACACACATAAATACATACATACACACACATACGCAAATCAGTTGGTCCAAAAAGAAGGAGAAGAAGCGGAATCAGTGTTAAGAAAACAGGAAAAAGCAACGCAGAAAACAAAAGAATGAAATATGTATTGAAAGAAAAACAGAAACCAAGGCTATATGTTGCTCAAACGAAAACAACATAAGCAACAAATGCACTGAGCGAAATTAATTCTAGATGTGAAATCTAATAATGTTGACAAGAAATTTAAGCAATCGAAATTTATTTCATTGATCAGATGAATATTTTCCAGATTATAAATGTACTTTTCTTCTAAGTGTATGCATATCAGAATTCTCGCTGTGTAATTGTCAATTGTCATCGTGTGAAGAGCAAATAGATTTTACAAGAGATGTCATCACACACATATACATGTACACACAATACATACACATGTTGGCAAACATACTTAAACGAAGCTTCAGCAAGACATGAAAATCAACGGTTAATTGGTGCACTCTTATTCGACTGCCGAACCTTATGCAGCAATTGACTGTTAAATGAATGCATGTTTAGCGTAAGAGCGTCATTAATTAGTGTAATTCTGCAGGGCGACGGCGAATATTCATTTTGCACACATTTACATAAATATGTGTGCATAACACACACAAATACGAACGCACATATGTATTTACTGCCGCAAAGTCAACACCAATAATATTAAAAAAAACAATAACGCACAAAGCAAACTTCAAGCCGGCTTTAGCACAAAAAAAAAAAAAAAAACAAGAAGCGGGCGCAGGCGTACAGAAACCACAACAAACGGCGCAGCCGCAAAAAAAACCTTGTGATGGGGGTAGGGGGGAGGTAGGCAACCAACGGCTTTGGCCCTGAGCCAATGCGAGCGTGAGTCATTTCTATGTATGTATTGTATGTGTACGTGTATATGTATATTTACATGTGTATGTTTGTATGTTGGCAACTGCGACGCGAGCAGCGGCGCCAATGGCTTTCCAGAGCGGCGCTCGCGTTACATAAGCCGAATCCAAAGTTGCCCAGCCAACGACGAAGTTCAAACTGAAGTTTAAGCTGCGGCGGCAGCGGCTTAAGCTCTTGTTTTCTTGTTGTTGTTGCTCTCACTCCCTCTGGCGCTCTCTCACTCGGTCTGTCGAGCGCTCTCTTGCGCAGCGCAGCGGCTCACACTCGTAATTAAAAAGTAACGGCGTTGACAATGACAGCTGTACGCGCTCAATTAAAAAGTCATTAACTGACACACACAC
This sequence comes from Drosophila imparisetae, assembly GCA_035042265.1. Lineage (NCBI taxonomy): Eukaryota > Metazoa > Arthropoda > Insecta > Diptera > Drosophilidae > Drosophila > Drosophila imparisetae. The sequence continues at coordinate 260,829 of JAWNLP010000405.1, read as the reverse complement.
ACACACACGCACGCACGAAGAGAGCGAAAGGGAGAAAGAGAGTGGACTTAAGGACTTGCAGTCGCTAGCTGTGATTGACGCTGACACGCAAAGCCTCTGCCGTTGCCGCTGTCGCTGCCACTGCACGACACACACGCACCTTGTAATTAGTGTTGTGTTAGGCTCGCTACCTGCGTCTGCGCCAGCGCCCTAGTAACTGTTGCGTGTCATAAATGCGCTATAAAACTGCCTAATCCCACTGCACACTTGAGTCGGCAGCAGCAGCAGCAGCGCATCAGCTGCTTAAGATCAAAATTGAAGCTTTTACTCTGCTGTTATTATGATTGCTCTTATACTGCTTAGTATATATGCACGTGCTATGTATTTGTATATCGCTGTCGCTGCTCCTTGGCCTTGTCTTTGCTTTACACATGCGCGCATTTCTATTCAATTCTGTATATATATATATATATATATGAATGTTCGTTCGTGTTTGCGTACATGGAACATTCTTTTTGAAAGATGTTTTGAATGTACAAAACATAACACAAGCAAACTAGTTTATTTTTAAGTTTAAGTTATAAATTTTAAATATTATAAATAATTAATTATGTTTGAAATGTTTGCATTCAAAGTTGGAGTCACACCAGTTGCTCTTATCCGATGCCCACTGTAGTTAAGCATACGTACACACATTTGCACACATACTTTTTTTTTGTAGTTTTCGGCCCGTTTTTGTGCCCATTGCTTATGCCTCTGCAATCTGTCGCTGCCCCCTCCCCTGCCATGACTGTCGCTGGCTTCGTCTGTGCCTACATCGCCCTCTCCCTCCTTCCCGACCACCCATTCCATCCATCCACTTCTTCGTCGTGTTTCGCCGTCTTCGGCGTCGTCTTCTTTATTGTTTTATTGTCAGTTTAGGGATTTGACAATTTGCTTGCTGATTTTTTATGACAATCATGTATGTAAATTTTCGGCGTGCCTTCTGCTTATCCCTCTTCTTCTTCATCTGCTCTCTCAACTCTTCCTCAAGGCCCACGCAAACGTATATGTGTGTGTGTGTGGGGATTTGTATCTGTATCCGAGCGCCATTAGCTGGGTATTTGCCTTGCGAGATTTTTAAATACTTCTGGGCAGCCAAAAACAAAAAAAAAGAATAAAAAAGCGTTCAACTCAAACCCTTTTCGCACAGCTATTTTTAGTTTTTTTTTGTTACCCTGCAGATGGATAGCAAGGGTGTCATCATCAAGTCATCGCAGAAGCAGAAAGAGAATATATTTATTTAATATTGATCAATTCAATTTAGATCAATCAACTATTTAATTCAATAATTATCGTTACCTTATTTTCTCCCGTTGTGTCCAAAATCGCAAAGATTATATTAGATCATACAGAGACGTCTTCATCCCATGAATTCAGAAAATCAAGCTTAAATTCGCAGAGTCGATAGCTTTCAACGTTTCTTTAAGATCGATAACAATCTTTTCCTCGAAAATCCAGTGTACATATAGATAATATTTGATATGTATATATATAATATAAAATATATTTTACTATTTGACAAACAAATCTTCTAAACAATTTTAATAAAGAAACCAGAATGAAGAAGTGTAGAACAGGGTATCGGAAAGTCGGGCAGTCTGATCTGTTAGTTTTCACCCTTATGCCTAGTATATGTATTATATATATATGTGTATATGATTTTTTTATTTGTTATATTTGTATTTTTTTCGGCATAAAAGTTGAGTTTATTAATTTTAAAGCGTTGACAAGTTTTACGAGTATCAAAGTGGCAACAACAGAAACTAGGCCAGTAGTGTGTGAGATTTATATGGGTGTTAGTGCGTGTGTGTGTGTGTCTTCAGCCTGAGAGAGGCTTGGTGAGTCAAACAAACTGGCTAATCGAGCAGGAGTGCCTCGGCCAAAAAATAATGGCCATAAAACAAATCTAACAAATGAAGCAAATAAAACAAATAAATCGCATAGATTAAGTTTAACAGCTGTTAAAAGTTGGATTAAAAAAACGAACTGCGATTTTTCTATTTTTCACAAGACATTTAGCAAATTGCAAAGCGAAATCAAAATTGATTTTAGCCAACTTGCTGTGCACTGAGCCAAGTTTAAGCTGAGCTTTAAGCGACGACACTTTTGCTGCAAATTAAACAAACAAAATGCTGGCCATTTCTATAAACATATATATGTATATATATATACATAGATAATAATATATATATATATATATATATACATAAATAATGAAAAGTAAATCAAATGCAAAAAAAAGCAAACAAAAAAAGAACTAATGCAAAATCAGCGCCGGCGTTGGCAAAGCAAAAACAAATGCAGCCATAGAAAGAGACAGCAAAAGCGGTGATGGCAGCGACGGCGACGGCAACGATGGCAGCGGCGTCAGCGAAAAACACATAAACGCGCTGTTGCTGTACATAGCTCACAGACGCACACATACAGCAAAAGCAGCAGCAGCGCAGTGGTTGCTGCCAGCGTCGCTGCTGCTGCTGCTGCTTCTATGCGCGCCCATTTGTGCGTGTGCGTGCGTATGTTGTGTATATGTGTGTTTGTGTGCGTGCTGTCGCTACTGCTGCTGCCCAGAATGCCGCATGCACGTCGGTCATTTGTATTTGGAAACACAATTCCGTTCCGTCATTTGTATTTGGAACGCCGTAGCAGAAAGAAGGACACGGGCGAATAAGCGACGAAGCGTGCGAACGGAGCGGAGCGGCTATTTTAGCTTTTAGCGCCCTTTTTTGTTTCCATTTTCTTTGTACATGTAAAAACATAAAAATATATATTTAAAAAAATCAACAACAATTTTGGCAAAAAAAAAACTATTTCGGACTAAAACAAGCAAAAAAAGAGAAGGAAAATACCTTTTAAAAAAAGACACTTCAAAAAGAAGTTTTAATCATAATTATTATTTTTCCCATTTATGTTCGTAAACATTTTTTTTGTTCTGTTTAAACAAAAAACCCAAACCCGAAAAGTGATCGTGCTCTTAATAAAAATTGTAACCAACAAAAAATAAAGAAACAAAACGAAAAAAAGAAGAGAACACAAAGAATAAGAAAGGAGATAAAAGAAAACGGCCGGTGAACGAAACAAAAATCAAAATTCTAAATTTGAGCAACGCGCAAAATACAAAAACAAGAAGAAGAGAATTCAACACTTCTTCGAGTTCTTCGTTTCGGTATTTTTTTTTATGTTATTATTCTTCAGTTGTCTTGTGTTCGGTGAAGAGTCAGCAGCAGCAGCGGCAGCAGCAGAATCGACAAAGTTTAGCAAGAAGCCGCTAAGAACTGCACAAAGCGAAGGCGCAGATAAGTAAGCAAAAGTAACAACAATCACAACAACAACAACAAACAACAGCAGCAGCAATAACAACAACAACAACAGCGACGAAGATGGTGATGGCAATGGACAGATAAATAACTGATCATCATCATCGTTGTCTTGTTATGTACATGTTTTTTTTTGCGTGAATGCAAAATGTAAAGAAATGTGAAAGCAGCAGCAGTAACAGCAGCAGAACAGCTGCATATTCGAAGAGAGCAATAACAGCTGCAAATGCAAATGCATTTTTGCATTTCATGCTTTTCCTCTTCTTTTTTTTTTGTTGTGTTTCTATTGTAGTTTTTTTTTCTTCGATTAGTGAAAATATAAAAAAAAACTGCAATTGCTGTTGCTACTGCTATATTGGTATTGTTAAGTGATCACGTTAGTTATTTTTTCTACACTGCTCTCTCTTAGAACACATGCAAAAAAAACAATCAAAGCGCAAAAAAAAGAGCAAAGGGCTGGTAACAGCAGCAAAGAGTGTATAACAGTGCATGTGCATGTGTATGTGTGTTTGTGTGAGTGGCTGCGTTAATGTTAAATGCAAATGCAAATTGAATTTTAAATTAATTGTAAACACTTTGCAGTTAAAAATAAATGCGAAAATAAACGCTTAACAAACCAATAACAATAAACAGAGAACAATCGAGTGTTTTAAATTGAATGATTAAAAAGCCTTTCTTTTTTTTTGTTTTGTTTTGTGTTTTTTTCTCTGCTTTGCAAAACCAATAATTCCAAATTGAAAATCAAAATGAATAATATACAATTTATCACAATTTTTCGCAGTACAAATACGAAATAAAACAAAAATACCAAAAAACCAAATACAAAAAACATAAGAAACAAAAACAAAACGATCGGCAAATCAGCCAACGAAAAGAAAACAACAATAACAAATAAACATAACTGCAGAAGCAACAATAACAGCGAGCCACATGAGCAGCAGCAGCGCGACGCAGCCGACGCCGACGCAGACGCCAACGTCGACGCTTAATGGCGAGCATAAAAAGTGAAATGCCGCCACTGCACGCGGCCGAGACGCTGACCGCCGCCGCCGCCAGCAGCAGCAGCAGCAGTAGCAGCGGCATTGCAACAGACAGCGGCGGCGGCGGCAGTAGCAGCAGCAACAGCACAACAACAACAGCAGCAGCAGCGACAACAACAACAACAACAGCGGCAGCGACATCAACAGCAACAGTTGCTGCCTCGCCAAATGCGAATGCAACAATCAGCGCCGCTGCCGACTCCAGTGATAATCAGCCAGGCACGCCGCAGCCAACGACAACAGCGACAACACCAGCAGCAACACCAGCAACAGCAGCAGCAGCGGCAACAACATCAACACACCAGCAGCAGCAACAGTCGCTAATATCTGCCGAGGCACAGCAGCAGCAACAGTTGTCATCGGGCATAACACATCAGCCATATGCCACACATCAAATGTATGCCACACAGCAGCAGCAGCAGCAACTATACTACGCCAGCGATATGCAGCAGCAACAGTTGCAGCAGCAGCAACCCAGCTACGCAGCGAGCAGCTACATGAACAGCTACGAGCTATTCTTTCAGCAACAGCAGCAGCAACAGCAACAACAGCAAAGTGCTGCTGCCGTTTCCGATTATGGCAGCGCCTATATTGACTACAGCAAAGTGTCCGCGGTGCGTTATCATCCCTACTTGCAACAGCCGACTTCAGTGTTGCCACCACCACCACCAGCAACGGCAGCAGCAGCAACAGTAGCAGCTGCAGCTGATGAGTCGTCGTCCGCAGCAGCAGCAGCGGTGGGAGCTGGTGCGGGAGCAACAGTTGCTGTTAGCAGCAGTATTGCAGCAACGGCAGCCATGAGTCCGCGTGTCGTCAGCAGCAGCAGTCCCACATCGACATCGTCACACTTGCAACTGAGCAGCGTGACGCCCAGTTCGCCGGGCGGAGGCGGGGGCGGCAACTGCAAGTTGCAGTGCAAAAAATGTGGCATACTCAATACAAATGAAACAGAGTTGCACGAACACATCGCCAACGTGCACGGAGAGTCACCGTATGGCAGCAGCGGCTACGCCAGCTCGCCCTACATTAAGGAGGAGTTGCCGACGGCGACACCAACCGTTGCCAGTGGAGAGCTGCTCGATTTGGACTCGCAAAAGATGGTCTACCACCAGCAATTGCTGCAACAGCAGCAGCAGCAACAATTATCGCAGCAACAGCAGCAGCAGCAACAATTGTCGCAACATGATCTTGTTGCTGGTTTACCGCTGGCATTGCCAGATCCGCTGCACTCGATGCAATCGATGCAACAGCGTGCACTACACAGCTGGGAGCAACAGCAACATCATCAGCAACCGCAACATCATCAGCAGCAGCAGCAGCAACCTCATCACCAGCAACATCACCAGCAGCAGCAACAGCAACATCATCAGCAGCAGCAACAACACTTGCAACAACATCAGGCTGGTGTTGAAGGTTTGCCAGCGTATATGCAACCATTGCTGGAGAAGTCGCCACAACATTATTACGCAACGAAACAGTCGCCGTATCAGCCGATGATCAAGCAGGAATATCTCATTAAATCGGAATACGCCGATTCGCAGCATTATGTGGATAAATCTTTCGATCCGACGGCAGCCGAGGTGACAACCAGTCCAGCCGAATATCCGAGCACAACCACTGGCAATCCATCAGTTGCCGTTGCTGGCAATGATGCAACGTCTGTTGCTGCTGCAACGGGTGGCGGTGGTGGTGCAGGTGCAACGGGTGGATCGAGTGGGGCAGCAGCATACCGCAACTTTGAGCCACCCAGCTCGAGTTCGGTGCTGCCCGCCAACAGTTTAACAGCCAAGGCGGCCACTTGGAAATCGAATGAGGCACGTCGTCCAAAGACCTACAATTGCACCGCGTGCAACAAGTGGTTCACCAGCTCCGGCCATTTGAAGCGACACTACAACACCACGTTGCACAAGAATGCGGTCAAGTCGAGTGGCCAACCGGATCCGGCCACTTTGCCAATTTCGGCGCATCATCATCCTGCACGCGATCCCGTCACCAAGACCAGTCGTCGCGGCAACGCTGCAGCAGCAGCAGCAGCCGCCGCAGCAGCCGCCGCGGCAGCAGCAGCAGCGGCAGCAGCAGCAGCGGCCGGAGGAACAACAGTTGGTGATGTGCCAACGGCACCGGAACCGCCGCGCAGTCCGCCGGACTATGGCGGTGTTTGTGGGGCGACGGGCGTGCCGGTGGGCGGCGCCATGTCGCAATATTCGGCCTCGCCGTCGCCCACCAATGCCGCCCAGCAGCAGCACCAGCAACAGTTGCTGGCGAGCAGCAGCAATGGTTATGCGAGCAATGGCCATCACTATCATCATTACAACATGCAACAGCAACAGCAACAAGTGCAATCGACGACAAACGCTTCTCCACAGCATGCTAACAACAGCAACAACAACAACAGCAGCAGCAACAACAGCAGCAGCAGCAACAACAACTCCGTTTTGAACGGTCACCCAAACGGGCTAGCAGGTCCCTCCGCCCCCATCAACAACAACAACAACAACAACACACAAATGCCGTCCTCCCAAATGAGGGGCCTGCTGAACAAAACAACAACCACCACCAACAACAACAACAACACAACACCAACAACAACAGCCACAATTATAAAGATCGAACAAATGGAGGACAGCAACTCAGCAATGGTCATGGAGGAGCAGCAACAGCAGCTGGAACAGCTGGAGCAGCAGCAGCAACAGTTGGAGGAACAACAGCAACACGTCTTGCTGCAAACTGCTCACCCAACACAGCAGCAGCAAGCGCTCAGTTATCACAGCAGCAACAGCAACTCGCCGCTTACTATTTACCACCAACAGCACCACCACCACCAACAGCAGCAGCAGGAGCAACAACAACAACAGCTGCTGCTGCCGCTGCCGCTGCAGCAGCTGCTACCGCAGCCGCCGTCGCAGCAGGAGGAGGGGGAGCAGCACCACCAGCAGCAGCAGCAGCAACAACTGGAGCAAGCAATGGATTTCTCCCGCACCACCATCACCACCACCATCACAACGCCGCCGCTGCTGCCGCCGCCGCCGCCTATGGGAGCGCTGCTGCCGCCTATGGGAATGGATTACAACATGCTGGCTTTGGATATGCAGCAGCAGCAACCGCAGCAACAGCTGTCGCCGCACAGCAATATGCTGTCGTGCAGCAGCAACATCAGCATGCAGCAGCTGCAGCTGCCGGCCATTATTACCACCACGCCCACCACGCCCATGCCCATGCACACGCCCATCACGCCCATGCCCACGCCCACGCCCATGCTGCCCATCATGCCCATCAATATGGACATGGCATGCACCACTATGGGGCACCAATACCAGCTGTCGCCGCCGCCGCCACAGCAGCAACTCTTGCTGGTGGACAACAGCAGCAGCAGCAGCAACAGCAGCAGCAGCAACAGTATAGCCAGCAGCCATACGCCCAACAGCAGCAACAACAACCACAGCAGCAACATCATCAGCAGCACAGCAGCAACACCGCCGCCGCACAGCAGCAGCAGCACCCCACACATCACCAGCAGCAGCAACAGCAGCAACATCAACAACAACAACATCACCAGCAACATTTGCTACCAGCAACTGCCGCCATTGCTGGAGCACACAATGAGCTATCACACTATTATTGGTAACGATGCGGCCAATTATGATGCCTATGCGAGCAACAACAACAACAACAGCAGCAGCAACAGCAGCGATTTCGCTGCTCATCATCATCATCCACAGATATTGCAACTAATGCCCGCCACGCTATTTGCACCATATGCAGCAGCAGCAGCAACAGCAGTAGCGGCACATGCACCGCTCTCCCCTTATTCGGATGGCGCACAGCGTTCGCCGCAAGAGGGCGATTTGCCGCCGGTGCACACGTTGACGCATGCGTTGCAGATACAGCAGGAGGCGCAACAGCAGCAGCAGCTGCAGCAGCAACATCTGCAACATCAGTCGGCAACAACATTAACATTGCTGACCACGCCCATACCATACTCGCCCACAGTGAGCAGTTCGCGTGCAACACCAGCATTGGACTTGGACATGGCAATGGTCATGGCACACCAGCAACAACAACAGCAGCAGGACTATGAACTGGAGCAGCATTATCTGCAACAGCAACAAATCGAACTTGAGCAGCTGCAGCAGCACCAATTGCAGCAACAGCAACAACAGCAGCAACAGCAACAACAGCAGCAGCAACAACAACAACAACAACAAACCGTTGCTGTGCTGCCCAAGAAGCGACGTGCTGCTGCCGTCACAACAACAGCAACATTAGCTCAGCAGCCACCCAGCAAGCGACGTCGCAACTGCAGCATTGGCTCAACATCGCCACATTCGACAACGTTGCCATCGGGTCGGATCAAGTGCTTGGAATGCGACAAGGAGTTCACCAAAAACTGCTACCTAACGCAACACAATAAATCGTTTCATTCTGGTGAGTATCCGTTTCGGTGTCAAAAGTGTGGCAAACGATTCCAGTGCGAAGATGTTTATACGACACATTTGGGGCGACATCGCACCCAGGATAAGCCCCACAAATGCGAATTGTGCCCCAAGCAATTCCATCACAAGACCGATCTGCGGCGACACGTGGAAGCGATTCACACGGGCCTCAAACAGCACATGTGCGATATCTGTGAGAAGGGCTTCTGTCGCAAGGATCATCTGCGCAAGCATCTCGAGACCCACAATCGTCCGCGTGTCGTTGGCAAAAAGGCGGCTGCTGTTGCCGCTGCAAAGGCTGCAACGGCAACTGCAACAGCAGCAGCAGCAACAGCAGCAACTCGAACTGCAACAGTAGCAGCAGCGACAGTTGCTAGTTTGACTCTCAAGCTGCTGGACGATGTTGCTGCTGATGATGATAGTCTGCTCGATGACGACGACAATCATGATGTTGTTGATAATGATGATGTTGATGACGATGCGCATCATCATCAACGGCAACAGCAACAGCAACTGTTGCTCAGCGACAAGCATCATTTGATTAAAAACGAATTTGTTGATATTAAGCACGAGTACGAAGATGAATTCACCGAATATCAAATCATAGAAAAGGATATTGAATTGTATTAGCCAGGCAGGGGTATTCTTATCTCAATACTAGGGGTGTTCTTTGACTTGTTGGTGTGGGCGGGTTGTTGCTGGGTTGCACGCTTGCGGGGGCGCGTTTTTTAAATGCTCAAAGCTTGAAACTAGCCTAAAAGCCTACAAAAAAGTTGTAACTGAAAAAAAAGCCCAAAAAAAAAAATGAAGAAAAAACGAAAAACAAGAAATTTTCTCTTAAATTAAAGTCGAACATTTTTTTTTTTTTTTGAAACACAAGAATGAACAGATTTTGAATGTGTATTTTTGGAAAGAAGTTTTAGATTCTTGTTAAAGAGAATTCGTTTTTATTTTGTTTCTTTTATAATTTTTGCTGATTGCATTAATAATTTTTTTTTATTTGTTTTTGCTATTATTTAATTTTTGTACTTATACGAAAAAAGAGATTCTGATAATTGCCGTATTTTTAAAGCTATTTTACAATTTTAATTAAAGATAATATTTGTAATTTGTAATTTGTAATTTTTGAATTTAGTTCAAGAGAATGTTTCTTAGTTTGTTATTATTTTTTTTTTGTCAACAAATTTGAAATGTATTTTTCAATTTTCTGTTAAGCTTCTAGCATTTGAAGAAAAGCGGCCTCAAAGCACAGTTGTATTTCAAAATATTTTGCCATATTCAAAACAAAAGCAACTATAGCAACTATATATCTATATAAACTATACTTATTTTGTTGTATTCGAAATTCCTAATTGTTGTAGCAGCAAATTTAATTTAAGAAAATGAAAACACATACGTGTTACATTGTATTATTATTATTAATTATTAATTAATTATTGTATTATTTGTAATATTTTTTTTCAAATTTTTTTTTTTTTATTGTTTGTAAAATTAATTTAACAAGCTTAAGCGCCACACATACCTCAAAGAAAACAAAAGAAAAGAAAAGAAACGAAACGAATAGAAAAGGAAACGCTTAAACAATATATAAAGACACACAAACACATATATATATATATATATATACATATATATATATATACACACACACAGAAATCAGGGCAACACCATATACACACATATATATATATATATAATTTTAATGATTTAGTTGATTTTAGTTGTTGTTTTCAGTCAGCCTGTAAACCATATAAACGAATGCCATAAATACATATGTAATGCCAATTTTATATATATATATATATGTATATATATATATATATATAGTTAGAACTCTATATATATATATATATATATATAGATATATATATTTATATAGTAGGGTAAATCTAGCCTACAAAACGCCAAATTGTCAGCAAACAAAACAAACGCGAAAATCAGGGATAATATATATATTTACTTTTAACAATTATAACCAGAGACGTATATATAATTTTAATTATTAATCAATTTTAATTTATGCATTAAATAAAACAAAAAATTAAATTTTAATTTTCTTCGACTTTTTCCTTTTCTTCAAACTAATATTATTTTTTTTTCATTTACCTTATTATAATACTCAAAAAAAAAAAACACAAACGAAAAATGAAAATCAAAATGGTATCCAAAATTTGCCATTAGCTTTATGTTCCAATGTTAAACCTATTATTTGTAATATATACATATATACTGTGCCTATATATATATATATATATATGTATATGTGGTATATATAAATGAAATTTTTGTATTATTGATTATTTTTTTGTTTAACTATATATATATTTAGATTGTAAGTGCATAAAAATGACATACATATAAGAAAGACGGCAGAAGTGAGAAGAGCAAAAAAGAAAAAGAAGTCAGATAAATAAGAGAGAGAGAGAATTTGAAGAAGAAGAAAAAGCATAGAAAGACGCGTATACACAAGATCTATAAAAATATATAAACAAAATAAGTTATTGAAAATGTTTCAAACCAAAAAACAAAAAAAAAAAAAAAATCAACTTATAATTTGCTTTTATTTATTTCAAATATATTTTATTATTATTCCGTACAGTATTATTTGTGTTTATTATTTATTTCAGTCCAGGAAGTTGTTGGCCAAAATCCACAACATATTTGCAAACTTGGCAATGACTTGTTGACCTAATTGTGCTTGCTTTGCTTGTTGACGGCTTTTTGGATGGATGTCAATATCTGTTTGTATACATATAGAAATATAGAGTATTTAAAAGTCGCTTTACGCTTTTCTTTTTTCTTTTCGCTCAGCAACGTTTTCTGCTTAATTTTGTTAATTATTTTTGTTGAAATTTAGTTTTTGATGTTGTTGTTGTTGTTGTTGCTGTAGGGAACTTGATGTTGAGCTGTTGCTAGTTCCAGAGAAATTACGTGCGTGTGATTATATATGTTTTTTTTCTTCTTTCTTTTTTGTTATTGTTGTTGTTGTTGTTGTTGTTGTATCTTAAGCGCAGCTCTGGAGTTAAGAGAGACCCAAAAGATGCGAAAATACAAAAAATACGAAAATCGAGACGAAGGCAAATTGAAGCGAGGCGAATTTTAGCGAAGCGCTCTTTGTCGCAACAAAAGATGTGTACATACATACACACATCCACACATGCATACATATATATATATATGTATGCATGTGTGTGTGTGTGCGTGTGTGTTCATGTTTGGCGAGCACAGCAAAGTATTCTTAGCTGACAGGATATGAGATCTGCAATTTATGAAATCTTTTTCTGTATTTTAATTCTAATATTGAATGCCAAAATATTACTTTTTACTATTATAATTTAATTGAAATAAATTTATTTTTATTTGATTTATTTTGTTGTTGTATTTTTTAGTGTTTGATGTAGTTATAGAAGCTGATCTTAGAATTGGGAATTTAGGTAATTTTTTAGCTAGCGTCAGCCATTATTTTAGAGCTAGAGTCGCCAATTTAGGAGTGGACATGTAAACTTGCCACGCCGACTTCTGCCCCCATATATATGGCATTATCTATTCGTGGACATTGGGGCGACATTCAAGTGTTCAGCAACAGCAGACAGCAGAGTATCTTTGTATCTCAGTATCTGGCAAATGCCAAAAAAAACCAAAAAAAAAGTAAAAACCAACAAAATTCAAAGACAACGCCAGCAACATAACACTCACACATGTTACCAGCTGCCTCTCTCTGTGTGTGTGTGTGTGCGTGTGCAGGAACAGCAGTAAATAGCCAAAATAAAAATGTATATACACACACAGGCACACACACACACACACACGCTGAGTAACAGCGGCAGCACAGACAAAGTAGAAGAGACAAACGAGAAGTGCGCGCCACAGCAAAAGCGGCAGCAGCAGCAGCGGCAGCAACAAGCGGCAAGCAGCGAATTGTATCTCAAAGATACGCAAACGCAAACAACTGAACAACGACGAAGCGGCGCGACGCTCAATATGAAGTTGAAGTTGTGCGCCTGCGCGACAGCAACAAGCAGCAGCAGCAACATCTCTGTCTGTGGCTATGTCATCGTCGACGTCGTCGTCGTCGTCGTCGTTGTTATCGCTTGTACACAGCAAGAAATATGCTCGACTTGCAGATACGGCGAATCCAAATCATTGTCTAAACATTGGGATAAATATGCCAATTATCTATTTATCGCTATCTACAGCTAAAAAATTACAACTTTTTGTGTTGAGGCAACTCTTAAGCTATAAATGACATACATCAAATCCATTAGAAATGCTTAAAAGTTGTTTAATGATGTTGCATAAGTGTAAGACTCCTTTAGGTATATATATATATATATATATTCATGATCAGCAGCAACAGCTGAGACGATCTAGTCAATCACAGAGACTAAAAGAGTTTGCGAATTTGATTGTTGAAGCTTACTTCACTCTATCGATACCTGGCACAGACATAGTGAAGTCGTGCAAAAGTGGCATAGACTGCTGGATATATACATATATATATATGCTTGATCAGTACCGATTTGGTGTCAAATCTCACACTCATACTGGGAATATAAGTTCTTGATTGCCTGCGGTGCGGCAAGTTTCTTTTAATTTGATCGTTTTCCCTTTATCGATAAGAATCGATTATCGATTGGAGTAAACTCAATATTGTTCAGCACTATCTTTGTAAGTTAGCATTTGAAAATACTGCCATTCTTTTTTTTCTGTGTAGCCATTCCAGGCAAAGATTATGCTTCAAATTGAGAAACCCCCACTGAATTGCGTTCAGTGTAGTTCTGTGCCTGTGATTTTCGACTTAATTTAATTTGATCGCTTCCCTGTTATCGATAAGAATCGATTTCCCATTGCACCAAAGTTATAACAATTTTGAAGATTGTTCTTTGGCTGTTATAAAAGTTGTTAACATATTTTGTTGGCAAAGATTTGAATATTTTCTTTAAAAAAGTTGCCAATTCTTTAATTGTTCTTTAATTTGAGAAACCCGTGCTGCATTGCGTTCAGTGTAGTTTTGTGTCTGTGAATTTCTACTTGCTGCTTCTGCCCTTTGGCTGCTGTTGTTGTTGTTGTTGTTGCCGCCGTTTGTTCTCGCTGTGCGTTTTTCTTACTTACGCGGTTTGTTTGTTGAACATCCAAACTGGTTTCCTGTACATATGCTCATCCAGCAACAACAACAAAAACAACAGCAGCAGCAGCAGCAACAACAACAACAACCACCATCTGTAATTTTAATTTTTCGGCAAAGCAGAGATTTCGATCGACGTCGCTGCCCAGGTAGAAATTGTGTACCTTTGTATTGTTTGCTCACTTTGTGTGTGTGTGTGTTGTGTGTGTGTCTACTGTCTTCAAGCTATCTACAAGATATACACACACACACACACACACACTCGCTCTCTTTCTCTCTCTGTCTGTTGTGTGTAATCCTTGCTGCCTTATATTTTTTTTGCTGTTGCTTTCGTCTTCTACTTATGTGAAGAAGCAGAAAAAGAAAAGGAGAAAGAAGAGCAAGAAGAAGCATAACAACAACAACAACAACATTAGCAGTTACCATGATTCATAGTTAATGTGTGTATGTCTCTCTCTCTCTCTCTCTCTATATATATATATATATGTATGCGTATGTTTGTATCTGCAGCTCCTTTCCTCACAATTTGCCGCTTGCACACACACACACACACACTCACACATATATATGGCATTCAGTTGGTTGTATAGAAAACAAGCCAGAAAAGAAATCCGCTGTCAAGGCTTTTATCTGTTATACACACACACACACACACACACATACACACACGTGTGTGTGTATCTGTGCAAATATCTGTGGCATACATTCTCATAGAGCAGTCGCCGCATGTTCTGTTTCTGCCTCGTCTTCTACTTCTTCCTCTGCTGCTTTTCACTTCTTTTATATTTGTTGCATGATGGATGCGCAAATGCTGACAGCAGCAGGATCACTTTTTAGCTGCTGCCCCAGTCCCAGTTGCTCACTTGAATTTGTTGTAGTTATAGCCAAGATCTGTCCTCTCCTCCTCCCCTCTCCTTTTGCTCCTCAACTGCTCTACTCCTATATCCCTACACTCCGCTTCCCCTCTCGCCACTCACCAAACCTATGCTCTACTCTCCCGCTTAACCACATGTTCTGCCTCAGTTCTCACCTCCTTCTGGCCACAGTTGAGTTCTGCTTACCTTGCTTTTTCGCTCCTTTGTATTTTTGTTGTTGCTGTTGTTGTTGTTGTCTTCTGTTTGCTTTTGTTTGGGGGCAAGATTCCTTCCCTTTTCTGTGGCATAACTGTTTAACTGTTCTTTGTTCTCGTGCTGTTGAGCAGAAAACCAAAAAAAAAAAAACCTAATAAATACATTGCAGTTGTTTTGTTAATTAGACATTACACAAATCAGAATGGTTCATAATAGAAATTTGCTCTTTTTCTGTAATCTTTAGAAATCAGGACTTTTTAGAAAAGTTACAATTCATTTTTTGCAGTTTTGAGCACAAAAAAATGGAACTTTTAGCATTGAGAATATATTGTACATGCTGTACCCATTAAAAATGCGTATAAATGATACAATGGAAAGCGTAACGGGCAGTAGAAAGTAATTGCCACTCTATAAGGTATATGTATATATATATATATATATAGTCATGATTCGTAGTAAAAGCTGAGACCATCTAGCACATCTCACAGACTAAAAAAACCAGCGACTTTAAGTCGCGTTGGAGTTTATTTCACTTGATCGATAACTTGCTCAGCTTATCGAAAATCGATATAAATCGATGCAGACCCTAATTACTGGTCTAAGTCTGCCTTCTACAGCATCCTGATTTGTTTAGCTCAACTAACTTCAGCAGAATTTCTTGCATAATAAAATGTAATCTATCAAAATGTAAGATAAATGTTTGTAAATGGAAATCTCGGCTGGAGACGGCTGCGTATATATATATATATATATATATAGATGTGCTTACTGCCTTGACACTTGATTGACTGGTTTGATTAACCCATGTTTTGCCACGCATTACTGCAAATTAATGAAAAAAGCAAAACAAACAAAAAACGAGAGTAAAAAGGTTAAAATTTGCCTAATTTGCTGAAAGGTTGCCAACAACAATAATCTTGACGTGTAACACAAGAACTCAATCAAATTAGCTGCAAATGTGAATTGTGTCAACCCCTACACTCCACTCTCCCCCCACCCATCCACACACACACACACTTACCCACAGCCCCCGCCCAACAATTTTTATTCCACGAAACTGTAAATTTTCTTTTCCATTTGACTTTTTGTTCGTTCGTTTTTTTTTAATTATCAAACATTTGACAGCAGCATCCTGATGCTTATGTTGTGTTTTCTATAAAGTGTAGATACACACACACACACACACACACACACACACACACACACACGCACACACTCACACGCACTCTCGTTAAATCTTAACCTTTTTTTGTTGGAGTAAAAATCTTTGCGCGTTAGAAAAATCAACCCCCGAAATAACGTTAGATACTTATTTCTGATTTTTACAAAAAAAAACACATTGAATGCCAGCGAACAAATAACAGCTAAAAGAGGAAGAGCATGTGGCATGGCGGCCATGCTGCATCATCGTCATCAACAGCAGCGACAACAACAACAAGAACAACAACAACATCATCATCATCTTGAGTTTCGAATCTTGAGCATCTGCCAAATGCTGCCTCAAGTTGTCTCTTCTCTGTTCCTCTCTCTCCCTCCTCTTCCCCTTTATCTCCCTGCTTCTCTCTTTCTTCCCCCTATTAACCTCAATCTGCTCGTACTGGAAATAATGTTAGCTGTAGTTTTCAACTCTGCTGATTCCCATCAGCCACTTTTCTAGAGCTAAATTTGTTTGTCCTTATTAACTGGGCCCAAAGCACATTACAGCCAGCATGCATCCAATGCACATTTTAGAAAGAAAATTTCAAATATAAAACTTAACTTCTGCTGAGTTCCCCGAAATCCTTTTGATTATTAAACTATAATGTTTAAAACATTTAACATTTAACGAGTAAGTCGATAGAAGACGAACATTTAGTCACGCCGAAGATTACATTTCTTGTCAGCGATTAACTGACTGATTCGAATATGGAATTCGTGTAAAAAACATGGTCAAAAAGCCTCCCGACTGTTCAGCGTTGTTCAAGTTTTGGTTGGTAGAAAGTTTTCAATCATAACCAAAATCTTTTCATATTTTATTATTTTATTCAACTGCTCGAATTTAAACAAAGCTGGGAGTGTAGAGCGTTCCTCAAAAGCTGATCCAGATATGTCTATATGAATCAATATAATCTTGATTAGCATCACTATAGCTCCATAACTCTATATCATCTCTAATAAAATGCAAATATAAAAAGAGGCTGCAGCATTCTTGCAATTTTTTCGTATTTATTTATTTGCTTGTGTGCAACACACAAATCTTCACTCACACACACACACACAAGTTTGTTATAATAAATATCCTATGCCATTTGAATTATTATTAATTATTTCAATTAATTCCAATGAAAAAACCACCCACAAATGCAAATGCAAATGGCATTTATCTATCTATCTCGCTCGCTCGCTCGCTCGCTCATTCAGCTGGTAAACAAAAGACTGAGGCAACAAACTTGACGGGCGTCTCACATAAAATACACAAATTTAACAAACAAATAAGTTAAAAAAATAAATATATATATATATATATATATATATATATATATATAGAAGGCGCTATCACAGGCTTTGAGAGTTCATGTATGTACATGTGTGTACAAGTATACACAATAATGTTTACAGCTGCGGCTCAGAAAATAGAAACAAAGTGAGATAATCTTTGCTCGAAACTCCGTTTCAATTCAAACAGTTTTGAGTATTTATGTGAAAGAATTAAGGGCCAAAGATTAGACGCAATTATTTGAATGTTTTACTAAACTGGTCACTATCAAGGAATAAGGTGCACTTAGAAAAAAATCGCCATAAAATTATGAAAACCGCCCAGAAAACTAGAAAAATTTTCTGGTTTTCAGAAATATTTTGCAAATGAATTTATAATTGTATCTTCTAATTATGTGTCCACCAATGTTTGCTTGGGAATGCAGCTTCATGACTCCTTGGCTATGGTCAACAACTTTTTCGCTATTTATTGACCATTTTTCATGTCAGTCCAAAAATTCTGGATAAGCGAATGATCCTTAAACAATTTCCAAGCCCTCTTAGAATAAATCCTCAAAGCACATCAGAGCAGATTGTCAGGAAAAGATGTAGAACCCTAGGGAAACATGATCAATTCTGGTTTGATACCCCAATCGGTATGACTTCCTATTAAGAAAATTCATTCCTCATCCGGTTCCGGTTTACTATCCTGATTCTAAATCAGAAAACTGTAAGGCAGAAAAGTAAATCAGAACTGATTATTATACGTTCCGAAGTGATGCTATTTATTTGGCCGGCACTGTATATGTGTACATATATGTACACACAGATGTGGCCAAGAAGGAGCGTCAACTGGCGCACAGCTGCGCCAAGCAACATCTTTTTGGTGTTGTTGTTGTTGTTGCTGAGAAATTGTTGCTACATTTTGTGCTTTTGTTGTTATTATTATTTCATGTGTGTCCTAATTCCAATTCCACAGAAATTTTGATCTCACAATCACAAACAGCCAAAAAAAAAAAAATACGTTTATTTTTTTTTGGTTTTTTTTTTCTTTTTGTATATACAAAGTAAAGCGAAATAAATCTTAGAGCCGAGTGGCAAGCAAAACGAGTTGAAAATAAAAAGAAATAAGTTTAGGCTAATGTTTTGTGTTGTTGTTGTAGTTGTTGTTGTGGTTGTTGCTGTCGCCGCTTTATCCGATTTTGTGCTACTTGTTGTTGTTGTTGTTGTTGTTGCTGTGTTTTATGACGAGTTTCCGCTAATTGCTGATGCGCTGCAGATTAAATGAAACAACAACAGCAACAATAGCAACAGCAACAGCAGCTGTGTTCAAGTTTAGAAAGCAAAAACTCATCTTAGAAAATTACGTTGTTGGTAACAAAGACTTATTAGCCATGTTAGCTCATAGCCAGGATCTTTGCTAGTGCTGCAGCTATAGCTAGAGATTAAGCAAGCAACATGCTTAAAACATGCTCGAGAACACTGATGGAAAATGCTACGCTACCTTATAGTTTATCGTGTTGCTCTTGCTACTGCTACGAACTTTAACAGAGCAATGGCGCGGAAAATAGCAGAAAACTGAAATGAATGCTACATCGATCTGCTCAGATTTGTCATTTGCAAGAGCAATAGCAGAAAGACGAGAAGAAAAGTGTTTATTATGCTCTCTGTAGTTGTAGCAATAGCAAAAAGAAGCAAAGCATATCAGTCAAGCTGTGAAGCTTGTGCTACCTCTACAGTAGTTGCATATTTGTTTTGCTCTTTTACTGCTATAGGATCTGTGTTAACCTGTTTCGCTGGTATTAGAGTATGAACCAGTCGGTATGTAATTCGTAGTCTCGTATTTTGTATTATTCTTCAATATTTATATAATTTCATACGCCATATCAGAGAGCGGTACAGTGTGGCAGATTACAGGATGAATTCTGGCTGATCGTCACTGAAGCGTGGCATGCTTGTCAGTCAAACAATTACTTTTGCTGTTGCTGCCACATGCACTACACGACTCAGTTTGGGGCATATTGTAAAGTAGAATAATACTCAGAAGTGGTTTTCATTGTGTGGATGGCGAAGGGTATGCGCAAGTCGTTGACATGTGCAAAGAGAAACGCTTCTGAAACGGCGTCTTATACACTGCGAGAAACACGACAAAGTGCAGAACAGACAATTAATGTGTGTTTTTTTTATTTGTTTCTAATTCAGTTTGCGATCAAACAATCACGGATATTACATAATTCAAATGCAGTATTCAATCAATCAATCATAGATATTATAACTGCTGTGTGGAATCAATCAATTATAAATATCATAATGCAGTATTCAATCAATCAATCATAGATACAACTAATGCAGTATTCAATCAATCAATCATAGATACAACTAATGCAGTATTCAATCAAACCATCACAGATACAACTAATGCAGTATTCAATCAATCAATCATAGACACAACTAATGCAGTATTCAATCAAACAATCAGAGATACAACTAATGCAGTACTCAATCAATCAATCATAGATACAACTAATGCAGTATTCAATCAAACCATCACAGATACAACTAATGCAGTATTCAATCAATCAATCACTCAATCTTATACCTATGATAATACGACTATTTAAATAAAGTGCTTTAAATAATGGCGCCTCCCAAAACAAAATTCGAAATTGCCAAAAGATGTATTAAATTGAAGATCATTTGTTGCCGTCATACTCAATTGTTTGCTGCAGTGTATGCCATGTTACACACACACAAACACACACAAACCGAAAAAGGGGCAAACTGAATTAGAAAATGAAAAAAATCAAGGCGTATCGCCGTTGTTGTTGTTGTTGTTGTATTTGCCGCTGCTTAGATTTTGTGGGCCATTTAACGCATTGGGAAAGAACGAGAAAAAAACAACCAACCAAAAAAAATAAAAAACAGCCGAGAATTATGGGAATTATAAGAATTAGGCTGAAACTGAAGCTGAAGCCGAAGAGAAAGACATCTTACAGATATCAGATTATGGTGCTGCATTAGCCTAAGCTAATAATTCGAGCTGTGTGTGTGTGTGTGTTGGTGTGTGTTGGTGTGTGCATATGAGCATAATGAGCTATAATTGGATTAAAGATTTATTTATTGTTATATTTCATTTCGTACAGCAACGATTTTTACCAGCCAGCTGCGAGAAATTGGGCACTACACTTGCAAAAAACATGTAGCGAGTCAAGAAGGTGACTCAAGTTGCAAGTCAACATTGTGAAAAGAAAGGAAAATAAACTAGATTTTCTCATGTTTCATTATTGTTTTGATTTATGCTTTAAATCTTAATGAAAATATAATTTTAAATATTATTTTGCTTTTTTCTTTTTCTTAAATTTATTCACTGTAAGAAAAGCACAAAAAGTATTCATATACATATTATTTGAGAATATTGAAGTGGGATGGAAATTGCAAAATGAATGAATGAATTTTGAACAGTGTGCTTTTCTCAGAGTGTGAGAATCGAAAGTCGGATGAGGTCAAAAATCGGACAACGGACATCGGCATCGGGGCGAACATTGACTAATTAGCGGCTCTCTCACACCCTCTCTCTTAAATAATTATTGCCAAAATGAAAAAGACATTTGCATTAATCTTGGTACTCTCGTTTTTTCTCTTCTCTCATTTCTCTCTGGTTGCAGCCACAAGCAGTCGCAAGCGTCAATATCAGTTGCAAACTCAACGGCAATATCAATACCAAAACCCGAACCAGATCCCGAACCTAAACCTGAACCAGCAGCAGCAGCAGCAGCAGCAGCAGCAGCATCAGCAGCAGCAGCAGCAGCAGCAGCATCAGCAGCAGCAGCAGCAGCAGCAGCAGCAGCAGCAACAGATGAGGATGAGGAACTACAATGCCCAGAAACGGCTCAAAATTTAAAGCAAATTGTTTATTTCGGCAAAAGACCGGGGCGACACAAGAATCTAGTATTATAATTATACCAACTATCTAAATTACGTATGTATTGTACGATTTATGTATAGAATAGTTTTAATCTACACCCCCCCCCCCCCCCACAACCCACCCAACCAACTTTAAATGTGTGCCAGGAAGTTAAGCAAAATGCTTCCAATCAATTTTCGGCAACGTTTTTTTTTTTCCAATTTTAAGCTCGACACAATTTATATAGTATTTAAGCACAAAAATCCAGCAAAAAAAAAGAAGCGCATTTAGCACATGTACTAAATTTAGTACAGCCTAGTACAGCCTATTTATTTAGTACACAAGAGTAACGCATCCAGCCACAAGGATTGCTTACATTTGAATTCAATTTTAGTTTTTAGTACAGCAAAAAATGAGAGAGAGAGTGCAACAAATACTCGTACTAAATACGTACTACAATCAAATATGAAGAGCACAGCAGTGCATGAGATTTAATACACTGCAATTTTAAGAAAAATGTGAAAATTGAGAAATGTGCTTAAGAAAGTGAAAAATGTGCTAGGCATAAGTAACTGAATTCAGTTGAGTTCAAAACAATCAGAAATATCAGATAATAATGCTTGGCGTACTCACAAATATAGTACATGTGCTAATAAGCAACAATAACCAGAAAATAGTGAGCAATATCAGGCAGGTAATTATCGCGTTGGTGTACTTAAGAAGTGTGAATGAAACACATCCATGAGTCAATAATAGCTAGCAATGCATTGTACATATAAAATGTGTATGTGTTATTATTATTATTATTATTATTATTATTATGAATTATAATTCATTTCGATCAGGAATTTTTTTTATTTTTTTTATTTTAGTTTCGACATATACAACTACTACTACGACATATACTTAAATATCAACATTGTGCATATCATTTTTTGGGCAAGTTAATACAATAATTAAGCGTAAATAGCAAAGGTTAATACTTAAAAAATAAAAAAAAAACCCAAAAAAAAAAACTACTAAAAAAGTAAATAGCAAAGAGCACAAGGCAATAATTTTAGTTCAATTGATTTCGATTGGAATTTTTCTAATTTCAACATATTTTTCAACTGTGCAATACAAAAGATGGAAGATAAAACTAATTTTAATATACAACTATATATATATATATATATACAGATATACAATAATGTTTTTTTTTTGTACACACACATGCAAACATTCGTAAACGTGTGTGCGTGTGTGTGTGTGTGTGTAGCAAGTGTAAGTGTAAGCGCAGCATTCCGATTAGCTCAGATACAAAAAGATGTGGCAAGAAACTGAAACTGTATGAAAACCTATAAAACTGTAGCTCAAACAACTACCTCGTTAACAATAACAAGTAAACCGAATGCTGACCAGGATATATCAACTATATATATTTATATATATGCTATACATATATATATATATAAAGCTCACGAATACGTAAAACTTAAAAAACAAAACAAAAAACAATTTATACGAATTGCGAACAAGTTAAATTAAATGTACATTAAATTTTAATTGTTTACACATATATATATATATTATATATACTTATACACAAATATATATATATATATGTATATATTTAGCACAGCAGCTGCACACCACGCCCCGCCCCGCCCACACTTCCACGTTGTCATCGGTTTAAATTTGAATATTTACACAAAACAAACACATTTTGGCCAAAACACAATATTGTTGCACACATATGACAACAGGCGTGGCACCCTCATGGGCGTGGCTGTGGCTGACTTAAGGCAAGGCGTGGCATTGCCGCCCACTAAATCCTTAAAAAAAAAACGTAAAAAAAACGAAAAAATGTTTTCTCATCCTTAAATGTAGTTGTAGTTGTGCATCTATTTCAACAACGAAAACTAATTGAAAATTATTATAAATAAAAAAATATATACAAAAAAAAATTTAATGAAAATAATTTAAGTTTTTTTTTTTTGTGTCAATATGTTAAATTGCACTACATAAGCGCAAAAGGGCTGAAACGAACAAATTCAAATCGCTGAAGAAAATAAATTTTTTTTTTCTTTTGTCAAACACTAATCAAAAAAAAAACCGTATATATATAAATATATATAAAACTGCTATTTTTATTTGAAAGACATTATGTTATTGTACTGGAATTTTTATTTTTATTTTTTTTTTGTTTCAGTCCAGCCGCATAAAAAAAAGAAGATAAACATACCAAAAAACGGAATTTATTATTGGAATTTTTTGGTTTTTGTTTTGGAACACGAAGCAATATATACGTGAAAGAAGCGAATTTTATGTTACATTTTCTGCAATTGAAACATATTTAAATTATGTAGCAACTACATGTTAAATTTTAGCAATTAATTAAATGAACAAAGTAATATATATATATATATATATATATTTAAAAGTAAAAACGAAATGAATAAGAAATGCAAATTCAAGCTAAGAAGTCAATCAGTTTTGAGAGCACCAAGTGAAAATGAACAGGAAAATATGAGAAAGAAGTGAAACAGTTAAGAATAAACCGTTATGCAGCTTCGGTCGTGCCGAAGACAACCTTGCAGATATCATCAAACTGAAACAAAAAAAAAGTAAATGTAATTTTTTCCAACCACTTTTGTCCGATTATAAAGCAGCTCCGCCAATGGCTGGAGCTGGATCTTTTATTTTTGGTTTACTTCAGTTACTGTAAGGATTAAATCGTAGGGGCTAACCCCTGCCCATCTCCCCACTTAAACACACATATATATATGTATATATATGATTACTAACGACAACAGATAACAATAAAATAAAATAATGACAAGGAAACGTGTACCTCTCAAAAACCTGGCTGAGGGCAATTCGAATTTAGGATTCCGATTTCAGCTTCTAGTCGGCGTAACAGTGTGCGTGTGTGTGTGTGTGTGTGCGTGTCTGTGATTGAATGTGTGTGTGAGTGTGTGTATTTGTACATTTTTACAGACTCCAAATACAATATACATATATACAGTAAACAATTCTTTGGTAGCGCAGAGTTTCCAGGTGCACTCTAAAAGTTTTTAAGGAGCAAACAAAAAAATTAAGCAAAAAAGAAAAACCAAAAAAAAAAAAAAAAAGAAAGAAACATTTCGCAAATATGTATATCAAATTTTCCTTAAACTATATAAATGTATTTCAAATAAATGGTAATGTGTAGTAAACGGCAAACCACAATCCCAAAATGATAATAATAATAATGCAAAAATTCAAATTGGGCCAGCATTCTCAGCAGCAAAAATGTATTTATGGCAAGGAAGCTATATACCATAACAATTATATATATACAAATTGAAACAAGCATAAATATATATATAATACCCATATATATATATATATATATATATAAATACCTAAAGCCACAGAAGTAAGTACGTCCAAGTACGTGCAAATCCAGAATGAGATCGAAACCGGAGTGTAGAGAAAGAGAATGATAAAGAGAATGCAAATGAGAACATGATATAACAAAATTGACAAAACCAAAAAAAAAAATATATATATATAAAATAATATATATGAAAAACCAAAAAAAGAGAGAACCGATTTTTTTTGAGCCGAAATAAAGCATAAAACAATGTAAACTACAAAAGTTAGAACTTTTTTAATGGATCCTTTGGGTACAGATTTAACACTAAGTTGTTGGTATTTGCAAATACTATAACTACAGACTTTGCCCATGGAGTGATCAGCTTTAATTAAGTTCAATTCACAGGTATGAGTACATGCCTGAAAATAATTATTATTATATTTATTTAATCCAATCAAATAAGATGCTATTTTACCCGAATTCCAAGATCCCCGACAACATCCGAGAAGAGGGAAAAATCGAAGGTAATGATATATATTTTGGATTAAAACTTGAAGCGATATTCCTGCCCGTAACTTATTTGGCTTGGAGCTCTTCTCCATATTGATTCTACTCCTTATGAATATTAATTATTTTGGGACTTTCTGTCAGAAATCGAGGCGTACATATGTTTTTATAGTTGGGGAAACTCTCATCTAAATACCCTTAAATGATATTACGTGATAGAAATGTTAATATTCATTGCTCAGATCAAATGAAAGTCGATTTTCTCCCTTTGGGAACACTAATTATAATGATAATAAAGTTAATGATGATGATGATGATGATGATGATGTTGAACTTGAAACTCGCTTGCCACATTCATGAGTACATATGACTGCAATCTTTTATATGAATGCACTCAAAACACACACTCACACCCCGCCGGGCACTTGTATGCGCCTCGGGGGTGAGGCGACATGAGGAGCGTAGGGACGGGGGGCATAGGCAGTGGCCAAGGGCAAGGGCAAAGGCAAAGGCAAAGGCAAAAAAAAAGGCCGAGCCTCGGCGCAATCACGCAGACCGTGTCCAATTAAAAGGCGCCGTACATCATTTCGAATGCAGCACCAGCAGAAAATGGAAAATGGAAAAATCTACAGGTGGTGGCGACGACGACGTCGGCGACTTCTCAGATTTGAGTTTCCTGCATGGCAAGCCAGAACATTGAAAACAGAGAGATAGAGAGAGAGAGAGAGAGAGAGAGAGAATATCAAAAATAGGCGGCTATCGGCTAAGAAACACACAGGATAAACAATGAGGGTGAGAGAGAGAGAGAGAGGGAGGGAAAATAGTTAAACAGACGGCATTTGCATTGTCAGCTAAACAGGTTGCGCTCACACACACACACACACACACACACATACATATATATATATCTTAGAAAGAACGCAGCTGCTGTTACTAATTTGGCTGTTTAAAAGCTGAAAATCTAGCTATTTAAAAAATGAAAAAAAATAATAATAATTTGCTCAGCTAGCTAGATAAATTGACAGATGTAAATGGATGATGGATCAAGAATATATTTAAATTTTAGTGTAGCCCGACTTATCATTTACTTCATTTAAAATTTGTCATTTTTACAAAATTTATTATTCAATTTTTTAATATATAATAATTAAAACTTTTCGTTGCAACACATTAACCGATTTTTTATACATATAATATTCAATCGTCGAATTTTGCTTTGGATTATTTATATTAGCTGGATTCCATAAGTCCAGATGGAATTTCTCTGACCATGGAGTTTGGGTAATTCCGTTCCGTTGAACTTTGATGTGGTGTTTCCAGGTAAGTCTTCTGCACAAAGGACGTTGTCAACAGTGAGGATTAATTAAATAAAGTATAAAATAATAAATAAAAAAAAAAAATAAGTAAAATACAAATATTTTGTGGGTTTCGAGCTCGTCTCTGCAAAAATATATAAAATATTTATATACATACAAATGTATATTCGAAAGGACACTGTAGACTAAGAAGTGATGTAGCTGAACTAAACTCTGTCGATTTTGTGATAATGAATGCCAGGAAAGATGCAGTTTTAAACTTTAAAGAATAGAATAGGAACTCTGAACCCGACGAAGATTCTCACAGGTCGACAGATGTACTACGACCTGTACATGAAGTTCCCCAATAATAATAATAATAATAATTAGCCATTTTTTCTAGCAGTTTTTTTTCAAGCTTAATTTTTTGGGTTTTTTTTTTGATGCGGCAACACTGGCGCAGAAAGGACAGCAAGGCAGCGATCGCTTTTGTTGTTGCTGTTGTTATTGTTTCTGTTCTTCTCTTGTGTTATTTTTCAATTTCGTTTCTGAGTGTCCCATTCTCGCTCTCTCTCGCTCTCTTTCTCTCTCTAGTAGTCTTCCCTCTGCCGGTTTTCTATGTCAAATTATTGTAATTTATTATTGCATGCCAAGTTAATGAGTCCTGTTTGCGTGCTCTCTCTCTCTCTGTCTCTATCACTCTCTATCACTCTCCCTGGATGTCTCTCACTCTCTCGCTGTTTCATGGCCAACTGCTGCACGAACAATGAAAATCGAAAATTGTTGTTCGAAAACCCAAAGGAGCGGGAGAAAAAGAAGAAGAACAACAAAGATATTTCAGTGCACACCTTCCTGCATTTTTAATCCAGTGGAAAATCAAGAAAAATAATGCGTTAAGCGACAGTCAGGTAGGAAAAACTGTTCAATGTTCATGTTCTTTCGATTGCCTTTTCTTTCAACTATGAGTATGTGTGTGAGAGTGTGTGTGTGTGTGTGTGCGTCTGCTTTGATTGAGCAAAGTTGTTTTCCGATTGAGCTCGCCTACGAAATGGAAAGCTAATTAAATTGAGGTTGGTCAAGAAAAAGAACGAAGACCAAAGTAAAAACAAAATCGATGCAAGTACAGTGGTAACTGGAGAGCTGCCACTTACAGAAATTATATTCGTCATTTTCTATGTGTCTAATCTTGAATTCGTTCATTCCAACATTGTCTATGGAAAGGGAGTGAAGTTTGCGAAAACCTTCAATTAGGCGGATTACAGCTAATCGCTCAAGCAGCAATTTAAAAGTTCTTCAAATATTTTATAAATTATACAATTGAATGCATAGCTAATGCTTATTATGAATTTTCAATATCTTATTTGTTAACGAAATAAAATCGAATTCAAATATTCAAACGTTCTCGCTTGCGAGCTGAAAAAGGATTCAAATGGAAAAC
Source organism: Drosophila imparisetae (assembly GCA_035042265.1). Lineage (NCBI taxonomy): Eukaryota > Metazoa > Arthropoda > Insecta > Diptera > Drosophilidae > Drosophila > Drosophila imparisetae. The sequence continues at coordinate 232,888 of JAWNLP010000405.1, read as the reverse complement.
AAGGGCCAAGGTTCATAGCAAAAAGCTTTTGACACATTGCAGATCTTCATTTGCTACTCGTCTTCACTACTATCATCGTGTGCGGAGCGAAGATTACGCAGCTAATTGAACTACCCGCCAGGGGGCGCTTATTGGGAGGCATATGTTTGTATTTACCTTCCCTGTCTCCTCCTCAGCATCCTCCCGTTCAGGGAAAGCCTTCCGTTGAAAGGGAAAACCTTTTAAAGCGCTTTGCGCTGTAAGCAGCGCCTAAAAGCAGCTTACACTTACACTTACCCACACACGCACACAAACACACACGCAGTTGGCAAACAACGCAAAACGGATGAAAAATTTTTGCATAGCAAAACGGCAAAATCAAAAGCAAAAACGCAGATGCCCCAGAGAGAAGTTGTTTTTTTTTTTTGCCTTGCCCTTTCGATGAAAACAGAGCCCCGAAGCAAGAGGCTTGATATGCCGCCCCCCAGCCCAACTCGCCTCGTCCTGCCCCTCCTTAGACGCCCTGACTTCAGCATATAATCACATAACTTTTCATTGTGCGTGTAATTCGTGTGTGTGTGGATGGGTGGGTGGGTGTGTGTGTGTGTGTGTGAGCATGTGACAATTGTTATGTGTGGGTGTGAAAACTACTAGAATTTGATTACAAAAAAAGTCGTCGTTTGTTGTTGCTGAGTAGGAATTGGACTAGATTTAGTAGACATGAGAAATGCGCTGTAAGTAAGTAAGAATCTCATGCATAGTTATACAGCTGCTTACTTTCTCTACACTTTACATGCTCTCCATACATGTGTAAGTGTAGAGTGCTATAATAATATCGATTAAATTGTAAAGAATCTCCATCAGGATGTCTGCACCACTATATGATCATGTCACTCAACTCTACACCACATCTCATTTGATACAACACAACTTTACTCAACTCTTCAGTGCTATGAAAACTATCCACTCATGTCTATGTTACACCTGATTTATCCTTAAATGAATATGCTGCTCAATTTACACTTGATATAACTCTACACCACTTTCCAAGCGCAGTAGGCAACATCTCCCCCCTCAAATCGATTGACCAATTGACCACACAAATGACCATTGCTCAACCATGATTTATGCCTATCTTCGTGTGTAGAGTGAAACAACAACAACAACAACAACGATAACAATAAGAAGCGGAATCGCATATTGATCCAATACAATAGTATATGTAAATTTTTCAAAGATTAAATATATTTACATACATCTACACACAAGACCTTGAAAGCGGTTTAGTCAAGCACCGCCCAACATCACCCTAACCCGCATCCCCACTTCTCCACCCACTGTCAGCGACAGGCAGAGAGTCCAACTCCTGCTTGCCTCATGCTGTGTGTGTGTGTGTGTGTGTCCAGGAGCTGAGCTCTGCTTCTGTTTGAATAAAACGCATTTTTCAAACCATGGGCTAAAAATGCCAATGTTGGCATAAATGTGTGTGTATTTGTGTGTGTGTGTGTGTGTGTGTGTGTGCATGAATAATGTACATATGCGTATGTATGTTTAAATATATATATATATATATTAATATATATATATATATGTTAACAAATACAATTTACATATGGACATGTGTGTGTGAGTGTTATGTGCTGTTGCTGAAGGCGTTTTGGGCAGTTGGCAAACAGAAGCTGTTTTGCCGAGAGCCCGAGGGCTCAGTGCCAGTCAAACGCCTCCCTCTGCCCCCTCTCCGCTCTTTTCTAACAATCTTACCCCTCTCCATGCCACAACTACCCCACTACCTGCTATGAATAGCCCCAACCCTATGCCAATATTGAAACTTTCAACTATACACACACACACATGCATGCGCATATAGTACAGTGCTCTCCAGATTTGATGTTCATATATATAATTTACATATGTATACTGCATATATTTATATATCTATTCTTGAACAGTACTACACAACTTTACTCAACAGTACCATAATAACTCTACACCACATCCGACTTGCTCTTAAATTAATTTTAAGCTGCAATTACGCGGCTACATTTTTCAAAAAATAACAACAAGTCTACACTAGTCTCCAAACACACTATACTACACATTCTAGATATACATACACGGATATATATATATATATATATATATATATATATTCTTGATCATTTAAAATGTATTCTTTTTTTAACGTCTTATGTGGATATGGTTCAGTTCTTCTCTTATGTTGCACGTAGCAATTTGCGAGAAAGCACTGTACTCTCAAAATTTGTGTGTGGACCACTTTCATTTTTCACCCACACCCACACTCACACACAACACATACGCACACAAGTCGTGGCTAACTGCCTGGCTGGCTGACTGGCCTCATGGTCGAGACGATAAAAAAGCTTAGGCTTATGCTTTCGCACATTTTAAGCCAACCCACCCGCCACCTACACCACTGCCCACTCTCCATTTCGCCCAAAGCCACCCACAGCTTCAGAGGAGCATAAGGAAAGTCTACTGCAAAGCATGCGTAATTTTTAAGGGGTGCTGGCGAAGGGGGAGGCTCTGCTCGAAGGGGGTAGGCAAGTAGTACATATACATAAATATACATACACTTACATACATGGCGGGGAGCACATGTGTCCATGACGTACCACCCATCCATAACACCCTCCACTCCCAACTCCACAACACCACACCCACCCCCGCCGCCATTGGCACAGCCTGCGGCTAAGCTGTCCAGCAAAAAATTGCGTTTTGATTTTGCATTGGACTCGTGCCCGAAAATACAATTTATACGCTATTTGAAATGTAACGCACGCGTGTGTGTGTGTGTGTGTGTGTGTAGCTGATTTGATTTCAAGTTAAATGTATACATATATATTTAAATACAAACATATTTTATTTTAAGCAATGGCTTTAAGTTTTGTTGGTCAAAAGAGACGCCATAAATAACGGCCAACTTCTTGGCCTAATGCACTTGGCAAATTTTAACAGGATTTGCCATAAAAGCCAAGTGTAGTCTGTGCATACATAAATGTAAATCGAAAAATACATGTTTGGTAATTAATCGTTTAGCTGCACAACACGTTTTGCCTTTGACCCCGCTAAGCATTGTTTGTTTACGATTCATCAAATCAGAAGCGTTCTGCTTATCATCTGATTTCTTTGCCAAATCAAACGTTCAAAGTTGGCGCGCTACAACCATAACATATGTTGATAGCGCTGCCAACAACATTTATATTATCAGCGCTGCCAACAAGCCATCCGTTTGTAGCGCTGCCAACCTAAGCTTGAACAAGATCTACTTATCGATGGGCTGAGCAATTCAAAGTTGGCGCGCTGCAGCCAACATAACTTACTTTAGCAGTGTTGCCAGCTTGCGCATGAGCCATGCTACTTATCAATGCATGTTGGCTTGTTTGGCGATTACAGCATTTACCTCAGCGCAAACTAATCAAAGTAATAATAATAAACCGACAAATGAGCTTCATTTAGCTTGGCATTTCACGCTTGGGAAATGATGCTTTAAGATATAAAATACGATCAACTGTTCAATTGAACTAGTTTCGTTATCGAAACACAGCTCGAATGAAGTGTTCGAATAAAGTTCGAATAAAAAGCCGCGCTGCAAACAAAACAGCAAAACTCGACTATAACTGTGCAATTTCTAAAAGTAATAAATATATAAATCGTGTGAACACAATGTCCACGCTACAAACTCACGACAATGGCAATCGCCCCAGCAGCACAAGCCACAACAACAGCAGCAACAGCAGCAGCACTAGCAATAACAACCACATTCAGAATGGCGACTCAGCCTTGCCGCAACAGGATGCGGCACTGACGCAAGCCATTAGCTATGTGCGTGAGTTCAGCATCCAGGTCAAGGTTTATCAACAGCTCAAATCGGAGGAGTCGCTGCTGCACCTGCAGCGAAATATTGCACTGCTCGGCACAAAAGTGCCGCCAAATTGTTATGCTGCCGGCAATTTGGAGCTGGCCAAATTCTTTGTGGAGCTGCACGCGTTGATGAGCGGCCTGGACGATGGCGACGGCGATGCAATGTGGAGCTGTGTGTCGCTGCTGCAGCACTGCAGCCGCAACTTGGAGGCACGCACCGCCATTGTACAACAATATTGTTTTGTGCCCCTGCTGAGCTATCTGCTGAAGCGGACAACGCGCGAGGAGCGTGTGCAGCGCTTGCTGATCCTGCTCCAAGATCTCACGTATGGCATACGCATCGGCTGGGAGGAACCGTATCTGGTGGTGCTCCTCGAGCAGCTCGTCGAGCTCGTGCACAGCGCCGACGACGACGAGACTGACGATCCCAATTTGAGTCAGGCAAAGCTGGCTCTCTCGATTCTAGTCAATGTGTGCTACAAAAACTTTGTGGTGCTGTTCCTCTTTCTGCGCAGCGTGAACATCTCCAGTTTCAGTCGTCGCATCCAGAACTATGGCCTGTTGGCGTACAAGATGCTCATCATACTGTCCGAAGATGTGCATAGCTTCGAGCAGCGGGAGCTGCACACATTTCTACGCACCGCCTTCGCCGGCATTGAGGATTGCCTGAGGCAGTGGGATGTGCCACAGCTGCGGCACATTGTCGATCTGCTGCTGGATGCCCAATGCCATGCCGGACTGCAGCGTGCCATGCTCAGCTATGGTCACTACTGCGAGGATATCGAACGATTGCTGAATGTAAGTAACGCTTGTCTCTCAACCTCCTGCTCCTGCGTTTCCTCCAATTCCATTCACGAACGAAGGTTTTCCCTTTGCAGCAAATTGAGGCACGCCACGAGATGGATGACGCCAGTGAGGATGTGCGCAAGCATCAGCAGTGCTGCTTGCAGCTAATCTTCAAGCTTATCACGCATGTGCTGCACCTGTCGGACAGCCACAATGCGATTAGCTTGGACGCAATCACGCCCAGACTGTATGAGCTACTCTGCGACTGGCTGGAATCCGAGCTGTGCGGCGTGGATGCCATCGAACTGTTATCCTCGCTGCTGCAACATGGTAAGCAGTCGGCTGTCGCCCAGCTGATCGCACGCGAATCCAACGCCAACGTCTTCAAGTTGGTCAACAGCGCCGAGCGCAGCGAGACGAAGCCCGTCCAAGTGACGGTCATACTTAAATTGCTGCTCTGCCTGCTCCGAGATCCGAAAACGGAGAAACTGGTCCTATCCAAAATATCCGAGTCTTATTTCGATAAGATACTAGCCGCACCGCTTGCATTGCTGCCCCAAATGCTCAGCGGGCAAACGCTAGCCGCCGCCGAAGTGGAGAAGGTCGTCTATTGCCTGCTGCTGCTGCTCAACTTTGCCAGCATCGCAAAGAAAGCCTATCTGGACAAGTGCTGCGCCCTACTCGATCTGCCCCAGCTGCAATACGCCCTCGCCCGCGCCATGCTCAGCGGGGACGAGCAACTGGTCGCCGCCATGCTCGAAATAGCACAATTCGAACAGTTTCCCAAGGCAGCCGTTGCAAGGGTAACCTGCTCATCTCTATCTATCTATTAATGAGTAGGCAAAAGGCATATATGTATATATTATTCCTGCTCAACATCAAAAGTCTGTCTGTCTGTCTGATCAAGTTACTTTCTAATAACTACGCCAGTTTAGCGACTATCGATACAAATCGATTTCCGATAGCAATAAAAACATTGTAAATATACAGCCCGTCAATTGATATATAATTTAGCCAGACATATTATTGATCAACTGGAAATACTTCAGTAGGACCAGAGATTAAGATATACAATTGTTTATAAGCAACGCAGATTTTCTTAACCGAAATCTATTTTCAAACTGAACAAACAACAGAGTATCTCCAGGTCGTGCTCGCCCAACGGGAGCATTCTGACCTATCGTCTTATATACGATTTACTGCTATATACCCATGGATAGGATACGGGTCAAAAGACCTTAAAGGCTGATTCTCATGTCAAGCGCAATTATTGTCTTGTCTTCTTTGCGTAACATTCTTAAACGTTGCGCCATTGTCTGATTTGATTTAAATTCGCTCACAATTCGCATTTACAATCCTTTGGGATCACTAAATTTATCTCTTTTACGCTTGCAGTACGTGTCCAAAATAAGCAACAATACAATTGCCACACCGAGCAGCAGCGGCAACAACGAATCGGATCCGTCAGAACAGTGGCGCAATTTGAGCGCCATCCTGAAGGGTCATCACACGTTAATCGACAAGGAGCTGGGACAGCGGGTGAATGCGTTGATTGAGAGCATTGGGGCAACGCTGGAGAGGAATGAGCTGCAGGCGCTGCCTGTGTCGCAGGTGATTGAGGTGTACAATCATCGGATCGATAGCCTCGACTGTAAGTTGCAGCATATGCAACAGCGGCTAGAGCAGGCCAGCGTTCAGCTGACCAAGAGCAGCCACCTGACCAATGTGCAGAATGCCCAACTCGAACGTTTTCAGAGCAACAACTTTGAGCTGCTCATCAGCCAGGAGCGGTGCGTAAACCAATCGAACACACTAAAGCCCACTTATCAGATCAAGAAAAAAAAGTTACAGATAAAAAAAACACAGTGTAAGAAAGCTTATGAAATTTTTAATATTCTGTAAATACTGAAATTCACACTGTTACAGTGTCGACAGATATATTTTAATAATCCGGTTCCAAATCGAAATGCATCAATTAAGTTGTGAAAGAGGAAGTCGATTGAATTATTTTAATCGTGAGAAAAAAGCATACTTATGAAGGCAATTGAGGCGTGCAAATTGATGAATTAGCAAAACGAAATATGTTCAAATTGCGTGATCTGAAAACAGGGCTTAACTAATTCATTAATTAAATACAATTAATCAATCGATATCCATATTGAGCAGGCTGCAAACACAGTGCAAGGATCTCAAGGCGCAGGCGGGACAGCTGAAATCGAATCTGAGCGATTTGCTCAAGCGTTGGTCGGAAACATCGGAGCAGCTGAAGGCCAGCGAACGTCGTCTCGCCGTCAAGCAATCGGAGATTGGCGATCTGCAAAAGGACAACGAGGAGCTGCGCAGCAATCTTAGTGCTAAAAGCGAGGAGCTCTCGAAACTGGAAGCGCTCAGCAAGGACAATGTAAGTCAGATTCGTAGCCAAAAATTAATTCAGACTTATACTTACCCTTATAATATGTATATTCGTTTCTCTCAGTGCAAGCGCATCGATAAGCTGAAGAAAACGGTGATTGCCTATGAGCAGGACATCAAGGAGAAGGTGCGCACCATTGAGGAGCGCACCGTGGAGCTGGCCAAAACGCACAAGGCGCTCGAGGAGCAGCGGGAGGGGCGCCAAAAGGGCGAGGATCTCGTCAGTGTGCTGGAAACGCAACTGCAGGAAAAGAAGGAGCAGATCGAACATCTCGAAACGGAGCAAAAGGAAACGGAAGATTTGCGCAAAACAATCATGAGCCTCATGGAATGCAGAAAGCCGAAACGTAAAACTTAATTCAAAATGTTTTTTTTCTTCTTTTTTTATTCGTAAATATATACAATTACATTAGAATATTTTTAGTATCTTAAAAGTATTATAATTCGGCTCTCCAAAATAATTTTAAAGACATTTGCATTTGCGCCATGCAACCTTGACGAGCCTTCTTCGTTTGCCAACAGATGGCGCTTTCTTATAACATTGAAAAATATTTGAATAAGCCATGTTAAATGTATTCAAAGTAAAATGTCAAAATAATAATGCACTCACACGCAGCAGCAGCAGCAGCAATGTAAATAATAATAATAATAAATCATTTTATTTTTTTTATTATGTATATAAAACTCGTTTCTGTGGTGGTTTACTGATTTAATTGTGTACAGACAGCTGATTATCAACGGTTCACCCTTTCGAATAAAAGATCATAGTCTGTTTTGTGTTTTGTATATAGTTATATATACATATATGTATATACATTTTATTTGCAAATTGCACTAACAAGCATTAACTAAACAATACAATGCAATTGATTGTTGTTTGATGTTTGTTGTGCAGGTAAATGATACAATTTCATTATAAATTCCAATTTAACCAATATGTAAAAAAAAATATATAAAGAGAAAAATAAATGGATGTTCGAAAGTTGATATATATTTTATCTATATATATATATATATATATACATATATATATATATATATATTAAATATAAATTACAAAACTTTGCATATACATGGGCGAGGGGGAATTGTATGTGTATGTGTGTGTGTAAATTTACTAAATGTTCGCTAAATCGTTGAACTTTATTATTGCTTAATTAACTAACACCAGCTCTGCGATTCAAAAAACAAAAAGCTCGTAAAAAGATCAAATCAAATAATATAGAAAAGAAAATATTACAAAAGTCAAAGAATAAAATAGTGGCAAATACAAAACCAAAGAAATGGGAATGAATGTAATTCAACAATATGCACAATATATATATATATATATAAATGGTAAGGTGGAAGAGGTTTGAGGGAAGTTCATGTTGAATTTTTCATTAACACCAAAAGCAAAAGTGATAGGAACTAATGACTAAAAGCTAAGCGCTATGACACTAAAAATTGTTTGGGTAAAAGATCAAAGGTTCCATCAGTGTATGGGTGTGCGTGTGTGTTTTGTATTGGCTGAGAAGAATATCGAGATGGAGAGGTAGGGAAATGGTATATGAGAGTGTGTGCGTGTGTGTTTACGATCCAAAGTGCTCCTTGTCCTGATCGATGGTGGCAAATTCGTAATTGCCACGCCCATCGAACTGTAAATAGTAATCGTGATGCGCCCAAAGCGACTTGCGATGCGAAACGGTAAATAGCGTAATGCCCACCTCTCGACAATAACTGTACATCTTGCCCTCAACGTCAACGGATACGGCACTGGTGCACTCATCGAGAATCGCAAACTGCGGCTTGTGATAGAAGAGACGGGCCATCGCAATGCGCTGCTTCTCGCCACCGGAGAGCACATCGATCCAATCCTCGATGGCATCGAGTCCATTTTCCCGTTGCTCCAGATACGTTAGCTGCACAATGTCCAAGAAGTGCAAGAGATCCTCATCCGATTTGCCCAAGCGACGCATATCGTCGCGTGTATGCGGATAAATAATCTGACCGAGAGAGAGAGAGAGAGATCAATATATGAGTGAGCAAGAGCATAACTTAAAGTTAGAGACTTAAACATTGTGTTGGTTCTTGTAGAAGACGTAAGTAGCGTTCTTAAGAGAGGGAAGTGCAAGAGGGATAGACAGAGAGACAAGACATAAGTGCAACAATAGATGTAAGTTAGCCAGAGAATTACAAGAGAGATAGAGTCAGCAGAAGATATATCCTCTCTCTCTCTCGCACATCTTTAAAGCATTGGATTAATTTTGTAGAAGACGTAAGTACAGCAATTAGGAAAGTCAAATATAACTTGATAAGCTTACAAATGACAGTGTGCGAAATATGCAAAAGAAAAGCTTTAAACTTACATCAATTCAACGAATTATAAAGAGAGAGAGAGAGAGAGAGAAAAGCGGAATTCAGCATACAAAATACAGTTGAAAATGAAAGCTTTGAATGGCAAGCTGGATGCAACAGGAAATACAAATTTTACAAAATATATAACTATATATGATCTGTATACGTATTTGTATGCTAATTATATTATTTTATATATATATATTCAAATGCTTGTTATATTTACTAGAATGAAACGAAAGTTGCAGAAAAATCAATATGCTGTCTCCCTCTCTCTCTGGGACATCTCATTATTATTATTTTCTTGGCTTTTACATGCATCAAAAATGTGTCAACTCACTTTACGCACAAATAATAATAATAATTGAACAAATTTGGAGTTAACAGATTATATAAGAAATATTTGGCAGCACTGGCAGCGTGTGTAAATCGGCCCTTAGACTGAGGACTTACCTGATCACGCAGGCTGCCGAGCGTCATGTATGGACGCTGTGGAATGTAGAAGAGTTTGCCACGCGATGGTTTCGTCACCTTGCCACCCCAGGTGGGCCACAGTTCGCCCAGGATGCGGAACAGTGAGGATTTGCCACAGCCATTGGGACCGCAGACGAGAACATTGGTGCCCGATCTAAATCAAGGCAAGTCAAATATGAGATATAAATATAAATAGAGATACAAACTGGAGGTCCTGACTTACTTCACTTCAAAGGTCAGCTCCCGGAGAAGCACATCGCCGTTGGGCGTGACCAGTGGCACTGCCTCGAACCGTATGATGTTGTCCTCGAAGCACATGATGCCCTTGTTGGGAGCAAAGCTATTGGACGCTGAAGCGGAACCGACACCATTCTGAGCAATGCTATTCCCATTGACCATGGTGCGCTCGTATGTGCCCTTATTGAGATCACCCAGCACCTTGATCAGCTCCGTCATGCGTGCCGTAAAGCCGGCCAGACGTGACATCTCTCTGCCAGCCAATACCAGACGACCAATAGCCTCCGCCAGCTTGACCAGCATCCGTCCGTATGTATAATAGGCCTGTAGACGCTGTCCGCTCTTCTCGCCGGACAGCAGCGGATGATTCTCCGCGAAGAAGGGTATCGACACCGCATAGAAGCCAACAATCGATGCAAAGTCTGCAAGACAAAACAACAAAACAACAGCCATTAGCCATATGCACTTGCCAAGAGGTTCAATTTGTGCTACTCACATTTGCCAATGATGTTGTCGATGATGCCCATGCTGACGCGGAACTCGAGGAACTTGCGCAGATGCGAGCGCAGCTTGGAGAAGCTGGCGAGCAGCGTTAGCTTCTCCCGCGCATTGCCCTCATAGAAGGCGACCTCCTCCGCGTTGGTGATCAGCCTGCTATTCACATAGCGGAACTCACCCTCCAACTTCTGCTCCTCGACGGTCAGGCGACCAGTGGGCCGACGGAGTCGGGTCAGAAATATGCCCGCAAACAGCAGATAGAGCATCAGTATGGATGGCGTTTTGCCGCCCAGATTCACAGTTAACCGATACACATAGATGAATATGTCCAGCACTGGTTTGCTGATGTTCGAATACAGATCCGTTGCGCTCTCACAGAACTTATCAATATCCGTTGTCAGCAGCTGATCGGCGTTCGCTATCCGATTATCCAGATTGGACATTTTATAGTATGTGTAGCCACTGCAAGTGAATGGATGGATGATGATAAATATTCTCAATTTTGTCACATAGAAGTACGAATTTTAAGCTCAAAGCATTTACACAAAACGTCTTAAAGCGAGAGGAACTATACGAAGCAAATATAGCGATAGCAATTAGCCTAGATCCAACGTAGAATAAGCATAATTGTAGATTATTTGAGACTTTTAAATAAACCTGCCGAAGCATTGCGGCAAAAGTCTATCTATCTATATATATAGATAGAAATTGTAGATGCATTCCAGCCGATTGAACTGCTTTAAGCAGACTGAGACACGCTCAGCTAGGAGGCAAGTGAAATGGATACCAGGAACAATCCGCATGGCACTCCTGGACACCAAAAGCTATAGCTGACTTATCAGAGAGAGGCATACATAGATATACTATGGCAGTAACAGAAGCTGTACAGTTTGGCTACTGTAGTCTCGCTCTGCCATCGTTCCTGCTGCTATTGTTAAAACTACGGAGAGTAAAATGGAAATTTCTGCTATTACAGAGCGAAAGAGCATTAAATTCAGTTTTCTGCTATTCCTCAGTTAAAGCTCTCGATCTGAAGCACTCCCAACGCAATCGTTGATCGTTTGAGAAAAGTTGTGCATATCTTCTCAGGATGTTCCCCAAAAACGAGTAGAGGTCGTCAACTCACTTGAGGTACTGATTGTACAGATGATGCGTTAGGTTTGTGCGAAAACGCAGCTTCAGCTCGCCGAGACTCCATTTGAGGATATTGGTAACCACAGAGATCTAAGACAAAATGAAAATAAGTTTTGAAATTTCATCTATAAATAGAAATGGGAAGAATGGGATACGTACCGCCGGCAATGCGGCTAGATATTTGAGTAGTGCTGTCTTAAACTTGGCCCGATTCATATGTATAATGGTGCTCTCGACAACTGTTGCATTCTGTATCATCCATATATCGCTGACAGATCGACCGATCAAGGCGCCCGCAATTACCACCAGCAGACCCGTTTCAATGCACCAGAATCTGGGTATCAGTATAGCTGTCACAAAAAGGTTCGATATATTATGTATATAAATATATATATCTATCTATTTGAATACTCACGCAGCAGCTGTCGCAACTGTTTGAAGAATACTGAATTCACGTGAGCCTTGTTCGACTTTTTATCCTTCTTCTCCGAGATGGTGTACTGAATTTTGTTCTCATAGCTTGATTTTCTGTAAATTTAATAAATTAAAGATTAAAGATTAGTATTTAAACGATTTTAATTCATATTTTGCATAATTCTAATGTTTAATCGATGTTTTATCAGGCCGCTGGAGTCACTAAATTTCTGGTAACTCCCTTTAAAAATGGTTTTTTCTGTGGCACCTTTTATAAGCTATATCAGTGTGCTTCACTGTCGGCCAACACAGACTGCAATGTTCTCCTTATCTTCATTTGCTTCAGCTAATTTCAATTGTGATTGCGAACCAATAATAGTCTATAAGGTGCAAAGCTCGAAATGATCACATGCTCATGCACAACTAAAGTAGCACTTTCAGACCGGTTCATTCGGGCGATATACACAAATATTTATGATCTCAGATCATAGAGCTCAAGATTAGATCTCAAGTAATCGTTGGTCCCAGTGTCACTTTGAGAATAGTAGTACATAGTTCATAATATAAATACACAGTTGTGATATAGCCCTGCGATTTATATTGAATATAGCCAGACATAATAGATAACAACCTACAATCAGTCTGCTGTATATTTAGCAACAGGAAATGTGCAAGTCGAGCTACCAAATTCAACAGTTACTATATATCATATATCATATAACTTTCATATTTCGTATTTCGTATTTCTTGTTCAGGGTACCATTAAAAATAGGTGACGAATAATAATAAAAATAAAGTTGAGCAAAAATAGAAGTAAGCATATCCAACCACATAAGGTGTATAGTATATATATTCATGATCAGCAACGCTAGCCGAGTCAATCTAGCCTTGTGCGTCTCTCAGAGCTAGAGATTTTACACATATATATGCACCTAAGTAACGGGATCAACTATAATGCTATTCCGTTACAAGGTTTTAGTCGCGACAAATAATGTCGGTTTGGGGGTAAACAAAATTCGAATTTATGTTGTGATTCCTTATTGAACACGTTTTAGTTTTATATTTGGCAATCTCTTTTTTACATTTCAAAATATTTAATCTGATTTGGTTTACCCAGTTCTGGCAATAAATGTTGCTTAGTTTTAATACGCCAAGATTTGGTGGCAATCTTCAATTTGCCGGGCAACTCGCTGCACATTTCGAACTAATTTTTAAGTCAGCTAACACAGCGTATCAGAGCGTACAAGTCCCGGTGTCTAATTGCGCTGCCAGTTGCCTCACAAAATTACCGATTCGATGTTGATTTTACAACTACGTGCAATCGAATATACACACATATATATATATATATATATATATATATAATGAGAATCAGATAGGTATATTTGCAGTCGCCTAAGGTTGTCTATTAAATTCGAATGCTTGTGGAAGACAGGCAGACAGAAAGGCAGACAGACAGGCAGACAGACAGACATCATCATCATAATCATTATTGAGAAAGACAACTAGTTAGTATAGTATTAGAAAAGAAAAATAACTGCCGACCGGTTTTTATGCGCTAACCCTTTAAAAGGGTATATTGAAGTTCTTGTAAGCTATGTAACAGCCAGCAGTAAGCACCTACATATCCCATAATTTATATAGATATATATTAATTATCAGAAGCAACAGCCGATAAGATCTTGCATAACATAAATGCAATTGCTTTCTGCTATCGCTACAACTACCAGAGAGACACAATGGACATTAATTTGCACTTGCTCCTGCATATTGCTCTTCCAAATGGCAGAGCAGACAGAAAGAGCATTATTCACTTGAGTTTTTTGCTACTGACTCTGCTATTGCTCTGTTTGAGTTCGTTTGAGTGTTTGAGTAGCAATAGCTGAGCAATATTGCTATTGCTCCTGCTCCTACGGAGTTGTCAATTCAAACACTCGTGCATACACACACACGCATATAGATATATATATTCGATTCGATCTAACAAATTTGTCAGGTATAGTTTCCGGTTATTTCGTAGTCGAGCCCACTCGTTGTTGTTGTTAATTGATTTTAATTGGTTTTAAGACCCGACTGCTGATGCGGATGCAATGCAGCCCTGTTCGGACCGGTCAATGAGCAAACAAGCCAGCTTTGCTTGAACTGTTGTTGGCTAACTATCGCTTTGATTTCTTCGGCATTTGCTTATCACACAATGCTCGCCGGTCAAATTCAACAGACTATGTATGAATGTGTGTGTGTGTGAGTGGGTGTCTGCCTTTTGATGGGCCAAAGTCCAAAGAAAGCGCAAAGCTCATTTTTTACTTTGACCTTTTCGACGTTTACTTATCACTTCTTCGCTATTTCTTCGCTATTTCTTCTTCTTTCTTTTTTTGATGAGTAATGCTGATTTGCAACATGCAAATATATTTATGTATGTATATATATATGTGTGTGTCACAAAAGATTCTTCTGCCGCAAAGAAAAGTTGTTGGTTTTGTCGGTTTCTTTTTATACATTTATACATATGTATATGTATTTAGTTGGCGAGCAGCTAGTTTCTACCTTTTGTTTGTTGATTTGCTGCGCGCGCTCGATCACTTCTATCAGTTCCAACTCTTACACACACACACACACACATACACAGTGGTGATGCGTGGGGGGAAGTGAGGGGAACATTTAACACGTGTTCGAGTCCAAAAGGTCGGTCAATCGCATTTTTTCATAAAAGCAAAGCAGTCTGGTGAATTTATATATATATACCCTAACATTGCCTCAGGGTATATAACAGGGTATGCCAACAGTATCGTTAAGCTTGTAACATTATAGTAGGCGAAGTAAAATATTCAAATATTAAAAATTACATTTTGAATTTGTAAATTTGTACAGAAATTTTGAGTGTTAAAAATGGTGGCTTAGTTTTAGTCGTTGCGTTTCAATATATATATCAAAAAATTGTTCTTGATTTTTATAGAGGTGAGTGAGTAAAGCGAACGCACGAAAGAAAGAAAGAATGCACGAAAGACAACAAAGAGAATTGTAAAAAAAAAAATAGTTTATTGTTGCTTGCGATTTGCTTGAATTTATCGTGTTTTTATTGACTATTTTGATTGCTTATCGCAAATTGTTATCGATTTTGTGATAATGCTAATCGATAAAACCTACTCGACAGCAAATGCAAAGATTTGTTGCTGTTGCTATATGCGAATGACAATCGTTATGACGAATCAATTTTAAAGCTAAAGACTTTGTTGAACCCCCATTGTACGGTCCAAAAGTCCATAGAAACTGTGATCACATATATATTTTCGGGTGTCGAAGTCTGCTTTCTTAATGCGTTACACACTTCAGCACGTAGGGTATAATTAATTTGCAACATTAATTTACACGGCGTCATTAACACGCACACACATGTATATGTCTATGCAAATTTATATATATATGTTTACGTAAATGTTTATGACAAGTTAAGGAACAACAAAACTAAATAACTTTTAACTTAGCAAATCTCAACAGGGCAACATTTACTAGTCCATATCTTATCGACATACATATGTATATACATAAATACGTACATAAATGCATATGTATCTCACAGCGCCATCTATTGCTACTTCAGAGCATAGTTGTCACTTAACATATCTGCTGAATGTTTCTGCTTGCATAAAGATCAACATTTTGAATGCATTCGAATGTGCTGGCAATTTAACGCCTCAATTAACGTGTGTGCGGATTGAATGTGTGTGAATGCAAGATGTCAAGCGCTCCTATAATTATCCACATATCGTATGTATATGCATGCGAAAAGTCATTAAAATAACACACGAATACAATGCTTAACTGTTTTACAAGTCATCTCATCTGCAGCTTAGAAGCTGATATCAACAGTAATCGTTTCTGTTAGGCATTTCGCCAATTAAATCCTGCAATGTAATCCCTCAAAACTCTTATACACGTAACATACATAAATATATACATATCTATATTGTGTATACAAGATATTGCGCAACTGGCAAAAAAAGTACGGTACATACGTACACTCACACACTCGTAATCAGTATGCATATATGTGTGCGTACCTGTAGAATGCCATGGTAAAAGAGATAAACAAAAATTATAATTTATTCTGGCGAATGTGCAAAATCCAAAGTCGAATCAAACAAAACACGGAGGCGCATACTAAAATTAAGTGCCACGCACCGTATGATGAAAAAAAATCGAAGAAAACTAAGAAAATAAAAATCGTTGGCACTTTCTCTCTATTTATACATTTAATATTCATTGAGAATCAATTGCACTTAACAAGCACACACATACACATATATACATGTATATTCATGTATATATGCTTGTATGTTCATGCATGCGCGTGTGCGCAGACTGTTGACTGTAAACAGCTCTAACAGGCAACTGGAAGCGATTGCCTACGTATACGTCATTGATTGCATTGTAATGTTAATAACGTCTGCACACACAACATATATATATATATATATATATAAAATATGCATATTATTACAAACTAGGCAAACTGCCGGTGCTCTGCGTATTCTTCACATCACAATTCTGTTGCACATACACACACACACATCTATATGCAAATTGACAAATGTAAACAAAGCAGCTCTGCCGGCAAGTGGATTAACATGCATATTTATATATCTGCATATATTTTCGCATTGATTGCATTTGGCTGCTGTCAAAGTTGCTGCACTTTTGCAACTAAAATTTGCATAAAATACCTTTGCGACTCATTTTTTTTAATCGAAAATTGTCAATGCTATTCGATGTGTAAATGTGCAAATTAAGCGAAAGAGGGCAGGGCAAGGTAGAAATAACCTGACTAAAGTGTTAGTGATGTTGTTAATTAACAGAGCGCAAGTTCCAACCCAATGAACGGGGACTTGAAAAAAAGAAGCTAATTATCGATATTGGAACAATAACGAAATATTACAACATTTTGCAAATATACAGATAGGCATAAGGGTGGGTATTCCATCTCTCTCTCTCACTCACTCTCAAGGCAAATGCAATCGATCGAATTTTATCGATTCGATTTTTATCGTTGCATAGATCAAGAAGACGTTAATCATAAGTAGATACGCATGGTATGTTTCTTACCTTATAATCCATTTTTATATAAATTGATGTGCAATGAAATTAATGTTGTGCAAATAAGCAGATATTATAGATATTAAATATTAACTACAATAAGTAGAATCAATGAGTAAATGGCAAATTATAATTATTATTGTTTTCTGCGTGTTTGAGAGCGAACATTCCACAATTTCCCCCACCCCCCTTTTCCATCAATCAAGCACTTATTCTAATTGAGAACGTCATGCAAACTACAATGGAATTTGATCACAATTTCAATTAGTTAGCCAAAGGGTTATCCATTAATACATGCGAATGTATGCATGTATGCATAACATATGTGTATATTTCTCTGTATTTGTATAATTCCTAGAGCAGATAACATTACTATTTTTTTTGTCAACGTGTGCTCGGTTTTTCGCAAAAATATGAGTTACTCCAGACCCAGACCGTGGGTACTCAAGTTTTCTACACTGATTACACGATTAGATAATAACACTTGTAAAATATAGGAGTGGCAAAGGTTAAAATTGTCGATTACCACTTGAAATCAACTGCTCAACTATTTACACGTAATTAAAAAAGGGAAAAAATTATGCATACCCATTGCACACATTTTTAATGGGTATTTGTAAGCAGGTGGTTCACATTCGCAATAGATCCAACGAGGGATATAGGAAAGAGGAGAGGGGAGAAGGTTGGATGCCACCTTTGCATAGCATTGAAAGAAGGCAAAGCACAAAAGGGAATAAGCAATTGAGATCAGCTGAGGGACACAAATCGGCTATCCATTTAATTGTTATTGTTGGCGATGTCCTTGTGCTCAAAATGGGCCAATAAAACAAGTTTAGAGCCATAATCGTCACACACCGTACGATCCACACACATACACACACCCAGAGTAAATCGAAATTGAATAATTCAATGTCAGCCAAGACCTTGCTCAATGTTATTTTAACATTCATATACATATACACATGCATGCACACATGCATACACACATGTGCATACAATGCATACGGCAGCTGTTGCAATTTTAATGTTACAGTTAACTCACCTCTTGTTGCTGGACATTTTGCCATGGGCAATTATCCATAAAGCTGCCGTCATCCCCGCCACGCCGACAATGGCGCTTTGGTTGTGCGCCAATTTGCTCAGAGATGGAGCCATTTTTGCTTTCTTTTTTCGTTTAGTTTTTTTCTTTTTTGCAAAACTACTCTTTCTCACTCACACACGCGGCAAACACACAGATGAGCACACGCAAGCACTCCTCAGACTCACGTGCAACGCGAACAACAAAAATAAATTTATCCTGCGTTACAGCCCTGTCCTTAGCGCCTGCTGTGGAACTACTGTATATATATATATAAATATATATACATAGATATTTATTTAGACTTAGCGAATGTGAGCGTTGTTCTTATTATTTACATGGGTATTAATTAATAAGTAACAATTGCAGCGTTGTTTTCTGTTTGGAAACTCTCGCACGACGCAATGGAAAGAAAGGGAGAGAAAAGCAATCCAAGAACTGAGCAACAATTAACAACAAAAGATTCAGGTTGATTAATAGGCTGGACTTGGGAGCAAATTGTGTTGTATCTACGTTGCACGTCCGCATTTAACAACAAAAAAAACACGTCCGAACTCCGGCGAAACAACAACAAATGTGATCATTAGTGATGGCCGCTTGCGGTTTAAAAGCAACGATTAGCCGCTTATCGATAAATTTGTGCAGTGCTGCCTTGCGCGTTGCTCGCATGTTCACCAGCACTGTGTTAGCTATTTTTCCATGCACAGTGTCTGGCATCGCCAATTATCGATCGGTTGCCGATACTACTGCTTGCTAAACAGCTGTTCATAAAATTCTATAGTATCATGCAAATTCAAAACATTGGAGCACACAGTGGCGCTATTTGTTGAGCGTCGCACATACACACACACACACACATACACACACGGCGAATTTATTTACGAGATTTGTTTGTGTGTAGAACAAACACTTGGGGTGGTACGTATACACCAATAAGTTTATTAATAATTATTTCCGCTAACATACATATACATATATATATATATATACAATATATATAATGAATTTCGATTTCACACCTCAAAATCACAACAAACCAAATTAGATTTCAAATTCAGCCAGTTGACAGCCAGCCAGCCGCAAGCAGCCTTCGCTCGCTAACACATTAGATAACCAACAGAGAGACAGAGAGGGAGTGAGATAATCAGCCAACAGCTCCAAAAGGTGCGTAAATACCCAACATTTAGAGTGCACATATTGCAAATAATCGATTTGTGTCAAGTGTCGGTCACACTGTTCTTGAACTAATTAGATATTGCGTACGCATATGCATATGCCTGCCCGTGTGTACACACTGCAATTGGCAAAAAAAAAACAGCAAAACAAAATATCAAAACCAAAAAAGAGGTTAAGTGAAGTGCGACGAAAAACCATAAATAATTTGTAGTGTGCGTTAAATCAGTCATCAGTTTGTACACAGTTCATTTTGTTTGGCGTTTAGCGTTTTGCGTGCCGCAAGTCAATTGAATAGCGTGCGAAACAGAAAACGCGAAACGCTTTCAACACCAATTTTCCCAATCAGCCGCAACATTATTATTATTATTATTGTTGTTGCTGTTGTTATTGTGATTAATACTCATTCTAATTGGATTTGGTGATGTGTCAATCAAATTAGACGATTGCCATCAACTTGCCACCTTTTTCCGGTTTAGTTTAATTAAAACCCCATCCATATTCACATCCATGTGTATATTATGTATGCATATGCTTATTATCATATCTTGTCTTGTTTTGCAAGCAGCAGCTGCAAATTTTCATTCCCATTGCATAACATCCTCTTGTCAATAATCCCAATCAGATTAGTATTTGAACATATTTTTACGCATAGCGAAAGTTCCTTTTTTATTTTGACCAACGCGAATCAAGTTTATTTCAGTTCTTATCGATAACTTTTCGATTAGCGACAATTTAACAGCGATCGGTTAAGAATTGTAGAATTTGTTCAAGCATCAACAAACAAACAAAACTTGTTTTTGATTTTGTAGATACATATATATACGAATATGTATTGTGTATAAGCACACTGTGAGGAAAGTGTACCTCTTGTTGAATATAAGGAGGCACACCTTAAGTTTAACTGGTTCACTAAGAAATTACAAAATTTTAAAAATAAAAATTATAAAAGAGGAATGTGAATAAAATATATATTTATAAATAATTAATTATTTATTTTCTGGCAGTGTAGCCAAAATTCATTTATGCCTATTATTGTCATGTTTTTCTCTCGTCTGATTTTTGGCAAACACACACACACATACATCTTACAATTCGCAGTTGTGCGGTTTCAAAGTACAAATAACGGCAGCCAGACCTTGTCATTATATATTGTATATATATAGATAATAAGGCTGTAGTGTGAGCTGAGATCTGAGACGTCACTGATAAGCGGCGAATTTACTGTCCGGCTTAGTTGAAAGTCGAAAGTACAGCAAATCTGATAACGCCTTATTTTTGTTTTGCACAACGTGTTAAATTACAGAAATACTCTATTTGCATATATATTACATCTTGTATAGAACAGCAACAGCAAAACAGTTTTCTTATCTGTTCCTGAATTCATTTGAAAAAGGCGCGCTAAAATTTGAGAAGGCGATCGCAACAATCGATAACTATCGACTCCATTTTACTGGAGCATATCTCTCTTTGTGTTCGCTGCCCAACAAAATGTACGTTCGGGTTTTCGCACTCAACAAACGAAGCGCGGCAGACTCACTACTTTGTTAGGGAGCTCGTTTTTCGATTATTTGACGCCGATTCATATTTTATGATTGGCGTGGAGAACTTTTGTTTTTTATTTTTTGCTTAAAAAAGCAAAGCGTTCTTAAGAGCAATCTATATTCATATTTCATGAAATGCAAAAATAAAACAAAGCAAAACGTTACACCGTATCAAGCGCAGAGTGACCATACCCTGCCTTACCATTATGAGTAAAATGCTTAATTACGTATTTGTCCGTTAAAAAGCTCAAAAGGATTTTGTGCTTAATCATTATACACATACACACACACGCATTTATAACCAGTTCTTTGTTTTTTTTTTTTAATTCAATTCGGGCGACTACATTTTGACATGTTTGTGTATGCAGAATTATTTTGTTTAATCTTATCGAGCTTGATAACAGACCCCTCAATACTAAAAAAAAAAACAAGCCAAGACCAATGCTAATGTCAATAGCAGCACACCAATACCAATTCACAAAAGACATCGAGCAGGTTTTGCTGCTTAGCTCTTATAAAATCAAGTTCAGGCACACGCTGACATGCTCTTATACATTCAAGCTGTATTCAGTGGTGTTCTTGTTCTTGTTCATGTCGACAGCGATGCCTTGATTTTTGCACACATAAGCTCGCTTATTCATTCCGTTTTATGTATCTGTTTTAGCAGTGTCATTGCAACAGTTAAGAGACAAAGAAGAGGACAACAACCGTTAAGATGAGTCGTCAGCTGTTAAGAGGTACATCGCTGCAGCGCGCTGCCAACGTCGTTGCTGCGACATCGAGCAAAGCTATGGCAATACAGCCAGCGCATCCAATGGAGCGTCGCAGTCCGCTGCAGCAGCAACAATGTAAACTAACGCCAAGCATTGTCATACGTCGCTGGAAATCGTTTCTACATAACAATAACAGCAGCGCTCAAACAGCAGCAGCAGCAACAACAGCAGAAGCAACTACAGTCACAGCGACAGCGACGCCACGCCGTAGTCAAGCTGAAACATTGAACGCGCGTGGTAGCCATTCACCGTTCGACGCTCCTTCTCGGTTAGTGACAAACCCCCTCCCCTCCGTGCGTTCGTTCTTTGCTTGCTGTTTGCAAAATTTAACATTCGTGCGTGCTTTGAATTTCCTGTTAATAACAGTGTTTTTGGTGTTTGGCTAAATTACATTTTGTTTTTCTTGTTTTTTTCTGTTCCTTTTTTTTGATTGTAATTTACAGCTGTATGTCGACGAAAAGCCAAGACAACATGAAATTCGTTACGATAGACAACATCAATGCCAACTTTAAGGCAATGGAATACGCGGTGCGTGGCCCGATCGTTATACGCGCCGGCGAAATCGAAAAGGAACTGTTAAAGGTGAGTTTATCTCTGTTAACACCCCTCTACTCCCAACACAGAGACACACAGAGAGACACATGGCATATTCGTGTTTCACACGGTTTTGCTCAATTGTAACATGTTTTGTGTTTGGCATTCGCACAATATTTACATTTCTCGCACCTGTTTTCCATCAAATGACTCCTGCGTGTCGGTAATTGTGTGAGTGTGTATGTATGTGTATATGTGCATATGTGTAAATATAAGCTTTTACTCAAAATGAAATGAATTAACGATATGAATAGCGTTTTTTTTTACACATTTCGTGACGTTAAACGTTAAAGTGTTCCGTATTCGAATTTGAAATTATGACGTTCAAAATATTTTCCCTTATTTGTATTATAACAAAGTAGTAGAAACAAAAGATCCAGATTTTTCTATTTACAAATTTTGAAGAAAATTAATTTAATTTTTTATGATTAATTCGGCGCATTTATTCCCATTATGACAGCATCAACTTTAACTTATCCAAAAATTTGATCAATTATTCCAGCTCAATGTTATTTCTAGAGCTTAATTGACCCAATGGCGAATAGGTTGATGGCCCAATAAGTTTTTTTTAATTATGTGTACGTATCATTCCTTACAATCTTAATTTGTTTTTCTTTTATTGTTTTTTTTTTTTTTTTTTGTATATGTCGCTCTTTTTTGATGTTTATTTCAGCTCTTCAATTATATTGTTGATTGTCGCTTCCGCTTAGCTCCTTATTATTATTTGGATTGTTATTGTTTCTGGCCCAATGCCCAATAGGATAAGAGTCAAGTTCAGTGAACGTCCTTCAAAATGCCGGCAGTAATTGTCCAACTGCGCATTTGACTGCTTCTCCTTCTTTGACCTTAACTGTTACTGGTACTTCTTCGTCTACTTCTTCTTCTTCTACTGGTGCTGCTGTTACTTCATTGCACTTGTATAAGAGATTTAGATTGGGACAGAGTGGATGCTGTTTGGCATACTTATCAAACGGACAACAGCAAACCATAAATTTGCGCATGAGCAATATAAATTATTATAGATATATATTTATATATTAGATGTATAATATGTATAACACGAAGTCCTTAAGCAGAGTTCAAAATTTTTTTGAAAATATTTTATACCCATCAAAAAGGGGTATACCAAATGTGGGTGTATTGAAGTTAAGCAAGCGTTTGTACAGACAGACAAATATTACATATAAATATATAAATGTAAATTCTTGAACAACATCAAATTGTCATCTATCTCAAGTTTATTTCAATTTAGCGATAACTATCGACGATAGCTGCAAAATTGTACCTTGAACCACTGTTGAAAATGCATCAAGTTCAGTTGAGCAACGTAAAAGTTGTCAAAGAAGCAAACATTTTTTGTATACATTCACACAGAGAGACATACTTGTATAGAGGGCATGTAGCGCTCTCACGCTCTCTCTCTCTCCTGCTCTCGCTTTCGACTAGCGCACTCTTAATTGCTTGTCCATCGCAACGCAAAAAAAAAACAGCTCTCTTCGAATTTGTTGACGGCTGTTATAAATCAACCCAAACCAAACCCCCGCCCCCACGCCCACGCATCAGGCATACATTGCATTGTAACAAAGTATGTATGCATGTGTGTGTGTGTGTTTTATTTCCCATTATTCGCATTTATTGTTTAGCTGAACGCTCTTCCTCTTGCTCATTTGACTTTTTTCATTTTGCGATGTTATTGCTGTTGTTGCTGCTGCTGCTGTTGACGTTTCTCCCCCATTTCCCATTAGCAAACTTCCTCATTCGCATCACTTTTTCTCTTTTTTGCCTATTTTTCTACGTGTTCTGCTTTTGCGCATCATCGGCTTTTGCACTTAGATTAAACTCGAGTTTCGAAACTTTTTGTTTGACAAGTTGACAAATCGAAACGCGTCTGTCAAATAGACAAGAGACAAATGTCGTTTCACATACATACATGCATTTGTATATATTTACATATGCTGTACATACTTACGTTAATCTTCGATTGGAGTCCAATCTCGACTTTATGTTGTGCTGCTGATTGCATCCACATTTACTGTTATCTTACATTGGCAGACAACAGCAGCCCCAAATGTCTAACTTGACTTGACTCTATATTATGTAGTCGTTGTATGCAGCTCAAAGTGCATATCGGTAAATTTCAAACGATTCCAACCATTTTGAATTGATAGAAGTGGGTTTTGTTAAGCTTGGTTTGTTGCATACGAATACACTTTAAGTCTGTTTCGCTATCTCATTCTCTCTCTGTCTCTCTCTCTTATTAAAAAAGAGAGAGCAAGTGCTGTTGTTGAGTGATCTTGACTACGATATACCCTATTATAGTCCACAAAGCCAAACTTAAATCCACAGTTTGTCAGTTTGGTATAAAATCTGTTATAAATATTACACATATGTAGCTAAAGTCAGGGTATTTGCCAGTCGATATTTCTCTCTCTTCTCTCATTCGACTTACGTAACGCGTAATATATCCATAAACTGGAACTGGAAACCACAACCGTAATCCGTTTGCGGCGGTTTCTCATCAACTGGTTGAATATTGAAAGTGGGTAAAAGTGGGCGAAAAGTATTGAATGCATCTAATTATCTAGTTATATCGATCCATATTCTGTTCGGACTGGTCTCTGCCCGAAGCTAAGCTAATGAAACTTTATAACTGATAACTGTGAATGTGTTGTGTATAAATATAAATTTATCATATCGGACCGATAAGTTAAGAATATCACTTTATCTGATAAGATTTTACAACTGGTTTCCAAGTGGATGTTATATAACTATAACATATACTATAGATGCATTTTTTGTTGATAGGGAAAATCGGTTGTGCTTAATTCTTGGTTAAAACCCTTAAATTTTTAGGCAACATTTTGGTTGAGATTAGATTATTGTTTGCTGCCATTGTGGCTATTATGATAAGCATATGCATATATATATATATATATATATATATATACATATAAGATCAAGTATTTTTTATGACTTTTACTGGTTCGTTTCAAAAAAACAGGTTATTTTTGATGTTCTGTCTGGTTTCTGTTCATACTTTGTTAGCCCTGCTTCAAAGTGGCTCAACAGGCATTCGAAAGTATATATATATTCTTGATCACTTGCAGGGGAATACCCATACATATATATATAAATATAGCTGGAGGAGCTAAGATGGTTACTTGATTACACAGCGTTTGTTAACTTGAGAACTTTATCTAAAAAAAACTCAAGTGCCAAATTTGAAAAATTGTCCTTAAGACTGAAAGCTTTTCTGGTTTTTGGAAGTAATTGCGAAATATATGTTAAACGTTTCTTAGAAATTATGTTTTATTAAAAAATATATATTTCTGAAAATGTGAATTATAAAAATTGACTCCTAAGTTAATATTTTTAGAAGAACAAAAAACTGCATTTTATGCATAATAGGAAAAGGTTGGCTTGGCACGAAAACGATGATAATTTTGCTAGAGGGTATATGCTAGTCGCGCTGTCTGGTACTGCTGAAACCGATCTGCCGATCTATTATGCATTCAGAGAGATTTTCACATTTTGTTTGTCTTATTCGTCTTGGTCAAACTTTGCCTTATGCAAATGCTGGCTAATGGAAATTGAGTTCCACATTGCAGCCAATTTAATAACACATTAGATATTGTATGTGTGTGTGTGTGTGCGTGTTTGTGTGTGTGTGTATGGGGTGTGTGCATGTCATGTAACAAATAGAGTGCAATGAGGTCGTTGTTGTGTGAATAGGCAGGGCTACAACAGGGGCTTTGGAGTGGCAGCAGAATGGTGAGGGGAAGGTTGAGTGGGGTGGGTGGGTTTGGGTTGGGGATGCCACATTGCTTGCATGAGTAATTTCTCGCTTTTGATGGCACAGAATGCAAAGCAAATCACGAACCACACGAAACCCCATCCTCTAACCTCCATCACCCGTCACCCCTTCCTCCATCTGTTCCCCCTTCCTCCCTTTCCCCCTTTCGCAGCCAATGAACGCGTATCGTAAACAAACACAAATTCCGTCATGCAAAGCACTGCCAACCACAAGCAACAAACAAGCACAGCAATAACCAGGTGATAAATAACGTCAAGTTGAAGTTTGCTCGAAAGCAGCTGTTAATTGGAATAAACAGTTCGCTGAAAAAAAAACATAACACTAAACAAGCAAAAATAACTGTTTTATAGCTGAAAGTTTTGTATTCCATTTTGAGCTCTGTTGTCGAGTGGAAAAATTATCGCTTGCAGATAAAAGCAATTAATTCAAAATACAGATAAAGAAACAATTGAACAATCGAACAATTAAAGGGGATTCCAATTCTTTTTTGGTGTTCAGCATTAAAATTATAATAAATGATAAATAAGCGCATATTTTGCTTATGTTTCATATTGATTGATTGATTGAGGAATGTTGAATGTGGAGAATGTTGCGCCTTAGCGGGGAAAAATGTAGAGTCAACTGTGGCAACACGAGAATGTGAGAAATGTTGTTAGGCAACACACACAGTTTGAGTACCCCTACCCAAGTAAGAATGCTGCGCTGCTGATTGCACTCATATCGATCTGGAAACTGTAAAAAAAAACAATTTTAGCTAATTGGCCTACTACACTGACTGCTAAACGTTAGTGCACAGCTTACTCACAAAATTCATTTCAATTGATTTCTCTTGAACTAGCTCTTCCTCTTTCTGCCAGAGTGTGTGTGTGCCTTGGTGTATGTTTGTTTGTTGTAATGAGTGAATGAGTGTTTTGTGGCACGGCCCACTCGCACTAATGAGCCTGCAATTTGGCCAACAAGCAATTACCAATTACCATATTTGATTCACGCATATTAAAAGCAAATCAATCAAGAAATCAATTTGCGCCAAATTGTGGTCAACATGTAATTTGGCTAATGCTCCTCGTACTAACTGCAATTGTTAATGTTTGTGTTTATTTCTGCTGTTTGCAGGGCGTGAAGAAGCCATTCGATCGGGTCATTCGGGCCAACATTGGCGATTGCCATGCGATGGGCCAAAAGCCTTTGACGTATTTGCGACAGGTGAGTACACTCGAAAAAAAAAACCAAAAACTAAAACCAGCAACGATGGGAAAAAGAATGCTCTGAAAAGAAAACTTTCCTGTGGGGAGGATTGGATTACATAGCACTTATCGATTATTATCGATTTCCCAGAGCATAGGTATGCCTATGTCTTTGAATGAGGTCTCCTAGCAATTCGTCCATCGAAATTTGTTGACTCTAGCTTTCAAATTGCCTATGTGATTTTATCGGCTTGCGCATTATCGATTATTATCGATTTCACAGTATCAGAGTGTAATTGCTTCTTCTTCTTTCTTGTTTTTGTTGCTTTCTTAATAATAATACAATTAACTTTGCGTCAGCTAATGGCACTTACCATGGAGCCCCGTCTGCTGGACTCTCCGGAGTATCCCGAAGACATCAAGAAGCGCGCCCGCGAAATTCTGGAGGCCTGCCTGGGCGGATCGACGGGCTCGTACACCGACTCGGCGGGCATTGAGTTCGTGCGTCGCCAGGTGGCTGCCTTCATCGAGAAGCGGGATGGCGGCGTGCCCTGCGACTATCAGAACATCTATTTGACTGGCGGCGCCTCGCCGGGCATTAAGAGCGTCCTCTCGCTCCTCAAGTGAGTAGAGAATCTGTGCAAGTTTACAGTTAGTTGCTAGACTTATCTATTACTGCTTTATCTAAAAGTAAGTCAAAGTAATTAATTAACCGATATAATTACTGCAAATATTCGAAATACATTAACTAATTGCACTCTCAGTAATTACAAGTAACTCAGTTAATTACAAGTAATTAAATAATTATCATAAATATATGTCGAATATTCTCGACTTTTTCATTTGATACATTTTGCAGTAATTAAATATTAAATGAAATAAAAATATATTTTTCAAAGCTGTTCGTTTCTGGACTCGATTTAACTATTCGAATTAAACGTGATTCATTTTGAATAATTTTTGACAGCTGCAATGTGGATGGCAAGAAGCCCGGCGTTATGGTGCCGATACCACAGTATCCACTATACTCGGCCTCGCTGACCGAGATGGACATGTCAAGGATTGACTATTTTCTGGATGAGGATAACATTTGGGGTCTGGATCGCAAGGAGCTGCAGCGTTCGTACAACGAGGCCAAGAAGCATTGCAATCCACGCGTGCTGGTCGTCATCAATCCGGGCAATCCCACCGGCCAGGTGCTTACCCGCAAAAACATTGAGGAGATCATCAAGTTTGCGTACGACAACAAGATGATCATCATGGCCGATGAGGTCTACCAGGCGAATGTCTACGATAAGAACTCCAAGTTCTATTCATTCAAGATGGTCATGAACGAAATGGGCGGACCCCACCGCACCCAGGAGCTGATCAGTTTTCTGTCCGTCTCCAAGGGTTATCTTGGCGAATGCGGTATTCGTGGCGGTTATATGGAGGTTATTAACATGTGTCCGGACGTCAAGGCCGTGCTAACCAAATCAATAACGGCACAATTGTGCAGCACCACCGCCGGCCAGATTGCTGTCAGTGCTCTGGTCAATCCCCCCCAGCCCGGTGAGCCATCCCACGATCTCTTCGTAAAGGAGAAGTCCGCCGTTTTGGGTGCACTGAAAGAGCGCGCTAAACTAGTCTACGACACGCTGAGCACATTCGAGGGCTACACGGTGAATCCGGTGCAGGGCGCCATGTACGTTTTCCCCAAGATCGAGATACCGCCCAAGGCTGTCGAGGCGGCCAAGGCCAAGAAGATGCTTCCGGATGTCTTCTATGCATTTGAGCTGCTCGAGACGACGGGTAAGTGCTGCCGCTGCCACTAGCCGAATGCTCCAACTATGTCCAACATTTCCTTATCTTTCTTCAAATATGAACCTATTTTGATATTGATTGGTTCATAATTCGGTCGTCGTTGAATAATCTTAACTAAGCCCGTTCCCATATCCATTTTGCTTTTCAGGCATTTGCATTGTGCCCGGCAGCGGTTTTGGCCAATTGCCCGGCACATATCATTTCCGTAGCACAATTCTGCCGCAGACGGACTTGCTGAAGGAGATGATGCAGAAGTTCTGTGTGTTCCACACCGAATTCATGAAGAAATACAAGTAGATCCTGTAGGTACTGCGATGGAACTGTCAGTACAAGTGGATCCTGTACACTCCACGATGGATCCATCCAGGCCGTTCTCCATTAACCAAATAAACGATTATTTACGACGCTGCAGCTTTTAGCCATCTGAATAGAAGAAGCACACCATTTCCGTTATTATTATTAAATACTATTTTTGTTTGCAAACATTAAAATAAAAACAATAAAATATACAAACATTATTTAGATGTATAATTATAAAAAGGTTTCGTCGTATCCGGTTATACCTTATATGTTCCATATGTGTTTTATCTATTGATATATATATATATATATATATTATATTGTATTGATGGCTTGGAGTGGAAGCGGAAATTAAAGGAGCAAAACTTAAATTGACAATAATGAATTGTTTGAGTAAAATTAATGGCTTATTGCTTTTTTGCAATTATATGTATATTATGATATTGTTGAAATTTGAAAACAAAATATGATTATTATAGAACAACATACAATTAAATGTCCTTACTAAATGTTTAATATATATGTATTAATTGTATTATTGTTGAAAATTAAATTACATTCACAAATGTATACTAAATAAATTGGCTTTCAAAATGTTCAATTGGGTTTAAAATTAGAAAACGACAACAGTTGATGTGGTTCGACTAGTAGCTGCCCTGCAACAATCATCAACTCAAAATACATATGTATTTAGATACACCTCCTCTTGAAACCAGCACATATGATATCATTCTATATTATTCTATATATTACGCCAACTTTATACAAGTTGTTAATTAAATGCGTGTACCAAATATCAAAACTGCCATGTGTTTTCCTCAAAGGATATATGATTGGGCTTGCGGATTCAGCTACTAATTAGTTAGAGGGTTTTGGGCTCTTAGATAACCCTATAATCCTTGAATGTAGCTTAATGGATGTTGTCCTTGTGCTTCTAACGCACCAGCTAAGCTATTTAGATTTTGTATCCGATTTTTAGCCATGTAAAGGAAACCTATTTTTGAGCTCGCAGTTAATATATCCACCGAATGGCACTCAAGAATTTTGAGGATTCGACATTCAAATCGTCCTTGTAGCATGTGGGAAAAAACATTTTGTGACTTCGATTCATTTATGTATGACCTGAGAGCGAAATTCTTACAAGTGTTGGGCTCTTAGAAGACCCCATAATCCGGCAAAGTTGGTAATGGAAATTCTAATGCACCGTGTCCTTTGAAATCTGCAATGATATAGCTGACTTTTTCGATGTCCGTGGGCCCCTAAAAGTGTGCTGCACATTTTTAAAATGATCCCAATTTAGCCAATGCAGCAACCTAGTTTGTGTCACTGGTGCTGTCGCATAAATCCCATTTGGCGACCTTCCCCAGTAACGATGTAAAGTGACCATATTTTGCAATACATTTCGCCATTTTCCTGCCCTAACCAATAAGATTGTATTAATTTAAACACATTTCGAATTGTATTTAGTAATTTTTATTTTGTTCACCTTAAAATTTCAATATTTTACAATTTATGTCGATAGATTACAATAAAAAAAACCGATAATATAAGAATAAGAGAAACTCACACAATACTCGTACGCCTTCCGATCTCTCTTGCTCTTTCTTTCTCTCTCTCTCTTTCCAACTCTTGATCGTCATTCCGGTTGTTTGATGTGTGTAGTTGTTGTGTTTCTGTATTTGTTGTTTACCGTTGTTTTCTCTGTTTAATCGCTATGCACTTACATTCTAAACATAATGCACAAAACATTGCGTGTGTTTTTCTCATACTTGCGGGGTTGCCATTCTAATATGTGTAGGTATATAAATATATATATATACATTTATATATGTGTTGGGGATTGCTTCGAAATTGATCGTTTCATTTTTTCTTCACACATATAAATATATATGTATACATCATAAATTAGAAATGGATTTGTATTTATATTTGGTTGTGATTTTGCATTTTGTGGCGAGCTGTGTGTCTTGTCCGAAATTCACAGTTGTATATATATACAATATATAATCCAAAAAACTGGCTGTAATAGGAAAATTGTATATGCTGTGGTGATTTACACAATAACATATCTATTAAATATGTATCTATGCGTGTGTGTGTGTGTGTGTGTATTGGGGTAGAGGTGTTGTGAAGAGCTATCTTGGATGGTGGTTGTCCCGTCCTCTTCTTCGTCCTTCACCTTCACCTAGTGCCGATCCCTCGAGTCCGAGCGGCTGCGACGATCCCGCGAGAAACTGCGGCTGCGGGTCCTTGAGCGTCTTGGGGAACGTGATCTGTAAATAAATGGTGGGCGGAGTGGGGCGAGTGGTTGGCATGGCCGGTGATTGTTTTTAGTCAAACATTTTGGCAGACAGACAGTGAGTTAGAGAGTGCGAGAGAAAAAGAAGAGAGAGAAAGGGAGAAATAGAGAGAGAGAGAAGAAAGAGAAAATACAAAAAATTAAATAGATTTTTTAGACATGCGTTTTGACACATAATTGTTGATTGATTTTTTTTTGTTTTGTTGTAACAATTTTACTCCATATCAGTTTTTAGTTATTTCTTTTTTTTTTTTGTTTATTATTCTTATGGAGGAGTTGAGAGGAGGTGGTTGGTTGGTTGTTTGGTGGTTGGTGGTTGATAGTTGGCTTTCAATTTGTGGTGATTGTTGGGCGGGCGTTGAGCTGACCTGAAGAAGCAGAGCTGAGCTGAGCTGAGCTGAGAGAACGTTGCCAACAAAATTTCTTTTCTTTTTTTCATTGCTTTTCTTTTCTTTTATTTGTTGCGCAGGGGCTGAGGGATGAGCTGAGCTGAGCTGAGAGAACGTTGCCAACACATTTCTTTTCTTTCTTTTTTGTGGAGATGGTGCTGGGCTTTTTTTTTTGATGAACGAAGAGCAGACTGAGAAGACTTGGTGTTGTGGCTGTTGTTGTTCTTGTTGTTCAGTTGCAACGATTGATTGGTGAAGGAAAAGTGGTTGTTATTGTTGTGGTGTGTGTGTGTGTGTGTGTGTGTGTGTGTGTGTGTTGGTGGTGTTCGTGATGATGCTTGTTATTGTTGTTGGGGCAACGCACGTTGTTGAAAGCTGTTGGTGTTGTTGTTGTGGTTGCTGCTGCTGCTGCTAATCGATCACATACACACACTCACACACGCACACACAAGCGATGGAGCGAGGGCGGGGCGGGTAAGTGGAAGAAACAGTTGAAGAATCGCTGCTGCATCCGCGAATTGTGTGGTGTTTGTTGTTGTTCTTGTTTTTGTTGTTGCAATTTTCAATTATATATATATAAATTTTAAGTACGTATATATATATTTGTTAATTAATTAGTTGTGTGTGTGTGTGCGTGTATAAGGGCACAACAACATCGTATAAAAAGAACACAAAAAAGAACTAACTAAACAAATAAAACGATAACGATAACAAGAAAACGAAAAACAATAGAAAGTAAAAGGTAAACAGTTATCTTCGATATAGCCGAAGATTCCGAATCCCCTGCAGACATATATGCCAGATAATACGATACACGATACTATGCGAAACGATACGATAACGATTACAATAAGCGATAACTTACATGTGGAGAGTTTGGTCAACAATAAAGTTAAAGTTGTTATTGATGCAATAACTTAATTATCAATTGATAATACGACAGACAGACTGACATACATATACATATCGATAAATATAGATATATATATATCAATATATATATATCAATATATATATATATATATATACAGTGGCTCGAAGCTTATTTGGAGCAGTGCCAAAGAAAAACAGGAATTGCCTGCCATAAAGTAACCATTCAATATTTTTCAAAAATTCCAAAGACCGATGGTATGTACATGCATTCATTCATCATTGGTGGTTATATGAATGAATGACCCTAATAAACTGGGGTTTCCCCACCTGCTAGGTAGGATTATGTAAAAAGTGGCCTATTTTTAGGGAAAATTTTATTTGTACCTGGTACATTGTGGACACCTGGGTGCCATAAAACCCGGATTTAGTACCAAAAGTTGAGTATTTTCGGTATAAATACATCAATACTTCGTAGTCAGTTTAGTTTTATCCTGCATCTCGGGTGCAATAAGCCAACAAGGACTATGGACAATCAGACTACCATTGAACTACGAAAACTCATCCTGGATCGCCACAAAAACGGATATTCACATCGCCAAATAGCTGAAATGATCAATTTGAGCAACTCAACTGTGTATAACATCATTCGGCGCTTCGTCGACGCAAATCGGATTGAGGACAAGGGCAGAATGGCACCAAATGGGATTTTCACCGAAGAGGAGGAGCGAAGGATCATCAGGAAAATAAGGGGAAATCCCAAGCTATCGGCTCCAAAAGTGGCTCAACAGGTGCAGGATGAAATGGGGAAAAAGTGCTGTGTGGAAACTGTGCACAGGTTTCTGCGCAATCTTGACTTAAATGCCCGAGTACCACGAAAAAAGCCCTTTATAAGCGCGAAAAATAAAGGGACTTGGATGACGTTCGTCAAAAACCACTTGGACAAGGATTTGGAGTTCTGGAACATAGTCATAATTGGAGATGAGTCCAAATTCACCATTTTTGACTCGGACGGGCGGAATTATGTGTGGCGACAGTCCAATACTGACCTGAATCCCAAACACGTAAAGGAAACAGTCAAGCATGGTGGAGGAAGTGACATTTCATGGGTATGTATCTCGTCAGCCGGATTCGGGAAATTTGTGATTTTTGTAACAACAATGGACAAGGATGTGTACTTCAACATACTAAAGGAAAATTTACTCCAAAGTGCCGAGAAGGTAGGAATCCGACGTACTTTCCGGTTCAACCAGGACAACGATCCCAAGCATAAGGCCAAGATAGTACAGTCCTGGCTGATCAGGAACTGCCCCCACATGATAATTCCACCTGCCCAGTCTCCAGATTTAAATGTTATTGAGAATTTGTGGGCTTTGCTGGAAAATAACATCCGGAAACACAGCATATCCAGCAAAGGCCTCAAAACTGCTCTGCGGGACGAGTGGAGCAGAATCAGCCCAGAAGTTACCAGGAATTTGGTATCTTCGATGAATAATAGGTTAAGGGAAGTAGTTAAAGCTAAAGGATATAATACTAAGTATTAACATCCTTATTTAAGTTAATATACGCCAAATATATTATTTTGTTTAAACTGTTCTAAATGAAAATTTATGCATAAAAGTATGCTACATTTTTATAATCAGACCTAGCAGATGGGAAAACCCCAGTTTATTGGGGTCATATATAAATTTTGGTGGTAATTACATGTACATACCATCGGTCTTTGGAATTTTTGAAAAATATTGAATGGTTACTTTATGGCAGGCAATTCCTGTTTTTCTTTGGCACTGCTCCAAATAAGCTTCGAGCCACCATATATATCCATATGGGATCAAAATAGACGCTACTGATTACACATTGAACAAACCACAAGAGTACAGGAATACTGGGACCTCCTGCTGCAAGGCATGTTAGAGACAACACGAAAACGATAACGATAACAAAAGAAAACAATTATAACAAAAACCAAAAAAAAAGTACTTTTCTGGTTGGCTAAATATTTGAGAGCAATTTTACATACGCTTGCATTTTGGTTTCTTTTTTGCTTTACGTGACAAATTCGAAGGTGGTTGTTGTTGTTGTTGGTGATTATTGGTGGTGGTGGTGGTGGTTGTTGTTGTTGTAGTTGTTCTTGCGGTTGCAGGAGAAGTAGTTGCAGTTGCAGTTGAAGCTCAAGTTGAAGTCGAAGTGGGTGAACAGTGAAGAAGCGAAGCGCAGCTGAATTTGAAGACATGCCTCTTTTTTTTCTTTCTTTTTTCTTGTTCTTTTTCTTTTTTGCTTGTTTGTTTGGATGGTTGTTTGGTTGATTGATTGATTGATTGATTGATTGATTGGTTGGTTGGCTGGTTGATTGGTTGGTGTTGGGGTGACCAAGCCGACAACAGGGTGTGGAAGGGTGCTTGGTGCAAAACTGAGGTGAGCTAGAGCTAAGATCAGCTATGTATATATAAATATATATATTTTTAGAGAGAGAGAGAGAGAGAGAGGGAGAGAGAAGAGCAACAACAATAATGTTAAGACATAAACAATACAAAAAGAAAAAAACCGCTAATCTTTGGCAAGTTGCTGTTGTTGTTGCTATTGTTGTTGTTGGTTTTGTAGTAGCTGTAGCTGTAGCTGTTGGTTGTTGTAGTTGTTGTTGAAGTTGTTGTTGTTGTTGTTGGTGGTGGTTGGCTGGCTTTTATAGATGACATAAGATGACATTTAGATTATATATATATATATATATATATATATATATATATATATATATATATGTGGGGACAGAAGAAGCAGAGGCGTTGCAGTTGACGCAAGTTGAAGTCTAAAGTTGTCAACGAGTTGTTGGCTGGTTGTTGCAAGCGTTGATTGACTGGTTGGTTGATTGGCTGATTGATTGGTTGACTGGTTGATTGGTTGACTAGTTGGTTGGTTGTTTGGTTGGTGGTGTAATTGGAGTTAGATTTTTGATTGCAGCTGGGTCAGTAGTAGTTGCACTTATTGTTGTTGTTGTAGTTGGTTGATAAGTGTTGTTTGGATGTTGTTGTTGTTGAGGTTGTGTTGTTGTTAATAATGTGAATGGTCGTTGGTCGAAAATAGAAGCTTTTGATGAAATATGAAGATTGTTGTTGTTGCTATTGTTGTTGTTGTTGGTGGTGGTGTTGTTGGTGAAGTTGCGACGAAAGCTGAAGTCAAAAGTTGATTGATTGATTGATTAACTGCTTACACAGTTGCGCTCGTCGCACTTGGTGTTAGTGTTATTCGGGTGGGTGTAAGTATGCGTGCGTGCGTGTGTGTGTGTGTGTAGTGAGTATGATTTAGAAAGAGACAGAGAGAGAGAGAGCGAGAGAGAATGAGTGTAGTGTGTGTTGGGCAGTTGCTGATGCGGGTTGTTGGTGTTGCTGTTGTTCTTGTTGCTGACTGATCAAAAGACAGGCGAAAGTACGTTAAGTAAAAATCGCTGTCGATAGCATATTGAGAGAAGTAGTGTGTTGTTGTGATGTGTTGCTGTCGCTATTGTTGTTGTTGCTGTTGCTGTTATACTTTCTGCGGCTGCTGCTGTTTGTTGCTGCTGATGTTGTTGCTGTTTTTTGCAGTCAGCGAAATATATCGTATTTGTTGAAAGTGAAATTGATCATAGAGCGCAATTTGATTGGGCGTGTTGTTGTTGCTGTTGTTGTTGGTGGTGGTGGTTGTTGTTGTTGTGGTGGTGGTGGTGTTGTTGGTGAAATGTGTATAAGAGGAGGAGCAGGAGCTGTTGTTGTTGTTGTAGTAGTTATGAGACGTGAAGTTGTTGTTCTTGTTGTTCTTGTTGTAGTAGTTGTACTTGTTGAAGGAAGAGGAGGAGTAGTAGAAGTTCTAGTAGTAGTAGTAGCTGTTGTTGTTCTTGTTGTTGTTGTAGTTGTTGTTGTTGTTGTGCTTGTAGTAGAAGTAGGCTTTATCCTGCAAAATGATTGTGAAACCACATTAAAACTGGGCCCCATTCGTTGATGATTTATTTTTTTTATATTTTTTTTGTTTTGTTTAACTATTTTCATGATTTTTTATATTTATTTTTTTTTTGAATGTGGTTTTTTCAGTTTTACTAAAACACAACAAATTTGTACAACGGCCACTGGCCGCACAGAAGGAGTAACAAGCGATGGGAGTGGGGAGCTTCTGTTTGAGGGTAGATATGGTTTGGGTGGGGTGGAATTGGGGGGGAGGAGGAGGGGTGTGGTGAAAATAATGAAATACTCGTTGGATATATGTACATATGTTTGCATATACAAAAACAAAAATAGTATATCGATAGGTCGTAATGTTTTGTGTATTTTAAAGGTTGGCGCTTTACTTTAGTGCGCACGCGACTCTGTTAATGTGCGTGCGTGCGTGATTGTGTGTGTCTGTTTGTATGTACGTTCCTTGGTACAGGCTACAACCGGTAGGCAGTACTGTTATATTGCTTGTACATATACACGCACATTGGCGAACACCGAATGTTTCTCGTTTCGTTTCACTTCGATATTGATACTCTGATACCAAATGATGGAAGAGTATATTATTTAGCAACTTTCATAAGTTGAAATATATACATACATATTGATAATATCGGTAATTAGTGCACATCGATAGAATCACATATTTGCTACAATTTAAAAGCTTGTGTCTCCCGGTCACACTCGTCCCCGCCCAACTATATCTTTTTTCCAGCTTAAGTTAACAAACTTGGATGGTAGATCGCTCCAAAGGTGCTGCCAAGATTCGATTCACAGCTAGAGTCACCCGATTTAAAAGGTACACCCACTGCCGTCCCTCCCACAAAACGAGGGCTATTTGCCACCTGTTATTTAGTTTAAGTGTTTAAGTGCACTGGTATCAGAGTATGGCGCAGTCGGTGATGTCCGACTGCAACGTTCTCACTTGTTTTCTTCTGGTTATTTTTTTGCCCCAAATCGATTTTTTATCTTTGTTTTTCCTTTCTTTTTTTTTTGGCCAGCTCATATGCAATGCGCAACATATTTGTTTTTTAATACCACATATACACACAGATACACACATATGTATATACATAAAAAAAACTCCTTATACATATGCGAAAAAAAAACAAGGTGGGTTGGGAAAGTAGGGAAAATATCGATGGGTAGATGGGGAGACTTACCTATAACGTCCGCCTGCATCGCCAGCGCGGGCAGCAGCGCCGCCGCCTCCTCCACCACTGCCGCTGCGACCGCCACGACGGCCCCCACCGCCGCCGCCGCCACCACCGCCGCCGCCTCCGCCGCCGCCACCGCCTCGTCCCTCGCGCGAACGGCCCGAGGACATCTCAACGCGAATGCGTGTGCCACAGCAGCGGGTGCCATCGAGTCCACGGGTCGCATCCTCTGCATCGCGACGATCCTCGAACTCCACAAAGGCGAAACCGGGCGGATTGCGGGCGACCCACACGTTGCGCAGCGGTCCGTATTTGCTAAACGCATTCTCAATCTCATATTTGGAGGCCGAGGAGCCCAAATTGCCAACGTACACCTTGCAGGCCAGGTCCCATTCTCGATATCGTGGCATTGACTTTATTTGTATGTGGATAGTGTTTTACTCTTTGTTTTTTAACTTTAATTTACTTTATTTGTAATTTTCTATCTTTTTTTGTGCTTCTATCTGTATCTGTATCTATTAATTGCGTCGCTAGGTACACACAATTTTTTTCATCACAGGTAAGCCACAACCACGCTTACGTACAGTGAAAATTTATATGCGATGGCGTTGTACAAATGTGGAAAACACATTTACTATCGATATTATTTTACATATGTTGAGAGGGATGCTGACCATAAAAAATTGCATGAGCTTGATCAGACATGTATAACATTAAACACAATGTTTTTAATAAAAAAAATATATAATTATAATTAAATAATTTTTTCTATCACGTTTCCTATTATTTATAATATTGAGAAATTAAGATACTGACGCTGAATAAATCGTTTTCCCCTATTCAGCTATCGATGTGTGGTGGCGTAAAACAAGATGGCAGCCAACTATTGCATTAGTGATGCCATTTTGAAAAAGAGCTCTTTTTATACATTCTTATTAGAATTTAGCCAAATAAAAACAAGAGAGAACGTTGCAGTCGGGCGTAACCGACTGCGAAATACCTTGATACCATAAGTAATGCCAGCTGATATCAGGTAGTTTGCCGTTCAAATTGCTGTAGATATAAGCTAGTCTAATCTTAGCTAATCTTAAATTATGGGAACTATAGGCATTTACCGATAATTTGTAGACTCATCAAAACATTTTTTATAATATTCGATAGATGGGCAAAATGGCCACATTATTTCGAAGTCAACACTCTGAGTTGTTTCCGTCTATCGACAATCGAAACTAATAAAAATAATTTTGAAATTTCGACTATTTTCAATCCTTTTTTCCTTTTTTCGATATTTCTTTGCTGGTCAATCAGAACAGTGTGTTTGTGAACGGTGAATGGCAGCACTGGTTGCCAATCGCTGGCTATGGTACAACTATCAATACCAATCGATAAGACAACAGCAGCATGAGCCGAATCAACCCTGCTGTTTCACAGTGCGGCACCTTCACCACGCACAGCTGAGCTTTGCTATTATTTAATCGCACTACATTTCGTTGAAATTCATAAAATACTTCAATAAAATCATATAGTACAAAATGTCCCAAGTTCCCGAAACTGTTGCCTTAGAACAATTGGATAATGATCAAATGAAAACAGTGAGTAATACACGCCATTTAATTGATAAACAGCACAATGCAAGTGATGCAATGTGCAATCCAAAGAACCGCCTTAAGTTCATTTTTATTAATTAGTTTTCAGATTTTCTAATGTCCTACAACAAACTGAGTGAAATGTGCTTTACAGACTGTGTGCGCGATTTTACATCTCGCGACGTTAAGGACGCAGAGGTAAGTGGCAACGTTTGCGGCACTTAAATCTCCACGTAGCGAATTCAAAAATTCTTGTATTTGCAGGAGAAATGCTCGCTGAATTGCATGGAAAAGTATCTGAAGATGAATCAACGTGTCTCGCAGCGCTTCCAGGAATTCCAAATGATTGCCAACGAGAATGCACTGGCCATGGCCCAAAAGACCA
This sequence comes from Drosophila imparisetae, assembly GCA_035042265.1. Classification (NCBI taxonomy): domain Eukaryota; kingdom Metazoa; phylum Arthropoda; class Insecta; order Diptera; family Drosophilidae; genus Drosophila; species Drosophila imparisetae. The sequence continues at coordinate 192,739 of JAWNLP010000405.1, read as the reverse complement.
GCAAGATGTAGAGATAAAGACAGAGATCAAAAGAGAACTGCAAGTTCTCGAAAAGAAGTAGTTTAGTTAACAACAATACATCGATACCCTAACCGAGCAATGCATTTTTGTTGCATTTGTATGGTCCTTAACTAGATATTTAATAAATACAAACAAATAAAAATGAAATGAACTGTGTGCAGGCTAGTTACGGTTTGTTATGCCATTAAAGTTACGCATTTATATTAAGTATTTAAAGTTTTCACATTTTTGTACTTGCATCACACTCTAACACATGCATTGTATGATCGCGCTGTGTCTTTCGCACTGAACAACAAACGTGACTTCCCAGTGAATGGAGCGTAATAACTAATAATAGTTGAATGGGTAGCTTTTCAATATATGTATATCTGAGAAATCACTTTATTGAACAACTTCACGCATTCAGTTGTAAAAGTAAACATTTCTATACTTTTCAATAATACAATGCATAAGAATGGATATTGAGTGTTTCTTGCCCTCTCTTTTCCATATTCTTTTCCGTAAACGTTGTCGTTTGCCGCGACTTTGCTGAGATTTACAAAGATAACTAGAGATCTATTTATATTTATGCATTTGCGAAGATACACAAAAACAGGGAGGGGGAGTGGTTTTAGCTGTTCAGCCTTATAAATATACGTTAATATATTAACTTTTAGAACTGATTATATGGCGATTGTGCCTACAATTTCTACACTCAGCCAATGATCAATTCAGGATAACCCATATGTATACAAATATATAGTATATAGCAAGCGGATTCTAGTCATATAGCGATCATTATTACAATTACATTATTTGTTTAAACGTTAAACCTATTGAAGCCAACGCCAGCGGCTTTACTAAAAAAATACTTAATTGTACACACAGAACACATGCACACACACACACACTCACGCACACACAGACACACACACACACAGATGCTTTGGTTCAGTGACTGGTGCCGCCGACTTCGGATGGAAAACCCTCCGCCTCATTGATCAGTGCATATTCCAGAATGACGCGACCCTCTTTGTACCTGAAATGAAATGAAATAATGAAATCATTAAATATTCACTTGTTGCATATGCCAGCGGCAGACGGCAACAGACTTTTGCGACTCCTCGGTGGCAAATTCATACATCCAGCCGAGCTTGGCGCCGCAATTCTTGCACATAACATCGCGCACCATATGGCGTCCAGTGAGCATCACTCGCTCCTGGATGGCGCTGAATGTTAGGTTCACCACACGCTTGAACAGATAGGCGCGTCCTGCATTAATGAAACATTAATTATTTAAGTAATCATCATTATCATCAATGGTTTAGCTTACCTGTGGCGCCTGTGAAGCGTGTGCTGATCAACTGGCTGCGATTCGTCAGGTTCGTGTGGCATTGGGCGCAGTTGACCAGCTTCAGTCCGCCAAGATGCTCCAGAAAAATGCGACCCATGATTTTCGAAACCAATGTCTGAAAAAGAATAAAACAAACATATAACGGAGTGTTTGCAAAACAAAACCAAGAATAGCCAAACAATCTATTTTCTTGCCGCATTGGGGTCAGGCAGACAAGTCTGAACAAGAATATATATACATAAAGATATACTCAAAATGAAGATGGTACGGTACTTTCTGCCAGGGCATATACAGAGAAGTGGCTTCAATAAAGATTCATATATATTTCTGTGTTTCTTTATATCTATTATTCGTTTCCAGGCGTCTTGACTGCTTTCAATTGCAGTGCGCATTAGCATATGTATGTGTTTGTGTGAGCAGCGTTTCTTTGTTTCGCTGCTTGCACGATTGCAATTGAATGTTGTTATGAAAGTGTTGTTATTAGTAATAAATTGTAAACAGCAAAATGTAACTCAATTTATCGGCAGAGTGTTAAGCTATTTATTCCTTTTTATTTGCACGCAAAATGCAAACTTACAGCTGTTTTTTTTTTGTTGGAAAAGTTTCGACAAGCACAAGCAGACACCGCAATGGACCCAATACCCAAATGCAAATTGAGTCAGTAGCAGTCACTGTCTTCGATTTTTATAGCAAATCAAAAACAACTCGCAAATTGCGATGCCAGTGACAACACAAAAATATATAAAAGAAAATAAACGAAATGAGACACCGCGTAGCAAAAACAATGCACAACGCTTAGTGTGGCCGTCGCACGAGTATCGATGCCAAGCTGTTATCGATAACGCTGAAGATGATAATGCAATGATTGACTGTTGCGCACACCTCGCAGCACATTATAAATGTGAATTGTTAAATTTAAGTTATATATATTAATGGGAACATTGTTTCATTCGACAATGAAAGTGTTTGAAATATGCTTGCATTGCACGCAATCGATAGTGCAGCGATTATTGACGCCCTGGTCAACAGCTGTTCGCTACACGTGATTGTGCAATTGTTGTTGTTGCTGCTGCTGTTCGTGTTCTTGTTGTTGTTGTTGTTGTACCTGCCGCTGCTGCTGCCCAAGTGTCACTTTGGAAGTGTAACCACTTTGGAAATCGTTTTGAATTATGTAGACTTAAAATTCATTGAAAATTACAAATTTAGTATGTGCTCAAAGATTTGAATAAACAAAATTTCAACATTTACAACTGTTTCGGCCGAACCACCCCTATCCAATAAAATGCACTCCTAAGACTGGAGGAGAAGTGGAGGCCATGCAAAATTCCATTTGAAGCGATTAGCCAGCAAGAATAAGACGAAGAAGACAGCAACAAGAACGGAAGAGAATTAACAATAACAACCACAACAACAACAAGTAGAGATGCACTTCCTGCGACGCAAACTGCGCACACTTCTCAGTCTGGGCAGCCGCAGCATACGAAGAGAAGTTGCCGACTCAACCGGCTCTGGGGCGAAAGCCGATGTTCGAACTGGAATGGTGCAAAGGATGCGTGAATGGCATAAGAATGCGTTTAGCAATAAGTTTTTGCTATTCACAAATGTTGGCATCTCATTGACGCTCAGCTCCGTCGGCGATATACTCGAACAGCAGCTGGAGCTGTACAACAATGAGATCGATGAATACAGCAGCACACGCACCCAACACATGGCAACCAGTGGCGTTGCCGTCGGCGTCATCTGTCACTATTGGTATCAGCTACTGGACAAATATCTGCCCGGTCGCAGTATGCGTGTGATTGCCAAAAAGATTGTGCTCGATCAGTTCATCTGTTCGCCACTGTACATATCGGCGTTCTTTGTGACGCTGGGCATACTGGAGCAGAAGGATGCACAGGAGGTGTGGACGGAGATCAGGGAGAAGGCGTGGAAACTGTATGCAGCCGAATGGACGGTCTGGCCGGTGGCACAATTTATAAATTTCTATTGGATACCCACACACTATCGAATCTTCTACGATAATGTGATTAGTTTGGGCTACGATGTGTTCACCTCCAAGGTTAAACATGCGCCATCGCATCTGCCAATTGCGACTGCCGTCGCCTCATCCTCCGCCGCTGCCAAGAATCTAAAAACGCAACAGATTTAATTTAAATTATTATGCAATGCATCTTGTAAATATATACATTTTGTAAATAAGGAGCTTGAGGCCAGTGAATCAAACCTAAGATGTGCCTTGATGTAGCCGGCCGAGCAGCTCTTCCAATAAATGGGCCAAAATACGACGCAACAGACAAACTAAGAACATGTCTTTAGCATCACAAACTAGCACTAGTTCCACTAGTAAGCACGAGTATATCAAAAAACGGCATTTAGATCCACGTCTGATGCAATTTTCTGGTGCACAACAAATAAAAAACCCGTTTGCTTAATGTGCTTTGTTCTTAGGAGGTACTATAATTATGTCGTGCAATTTGTAACGCCTTTCAAGAGATATCCATAAAGTATATATGTTCTTGATCCGCAGCTGCAATAGGGGCGTCCAATCTCAGAGCCTATAAGAGCTAAGGAATTTCAATTTTGAATAGCAGTTTCGTTCACCAGCTCACATTAAGTGTATTTCGTTTCGATAATCGTTTCGCGATAATGGATACAAATCGATTTCCGATAACACCGTTTGTGCAGATGAACATGTGCAAATATGATAGCATTTTTGGCCTTTTTACAGCTACTCCATAGCGGGTTTGAAAAACAGCTTCGATTTTATCGGGAAATAAGCGCAATTGGCAGCGCTGGCTGAAAAGTCAACGCAGTCAGCCTGCTTGCATATATATATATATATATATATATATATATAAGCACTCATAAATACATACATATATATGCAGCAACAGTTATAACCGGTTCAACACAAAAACCCCCTGCAAATGCCGCTCCCCCCTCCCCCTGTCCCACCTACCATGTGGAAATCGAGTGTTTTTTATGTGAAGGACTTTCGAGTACAACGACCGCTCTCAACTCAAAATTGCACTTGTGCAATAATTCTTGTTTGCTTCGGTGACCAAAGATGGAACTTTTACAATTGTTGCACGCACACTCTGACAAAAAAAATTGCTGTGAATTTTGGGCATCGCCCCACAATGAAAATCGCCCTGAACACTAGAGTTTTTCTTGTTTTTAGAAATTAATTCTCTATATATAGGAAACAAAAATGTACAATAATTAAAAAAGCTTGACCTAAATTAAAAACGAAACAAAATTAAAAATAATATTCAAAATTCAGATTCTGAGTTCGGTGGACAGTCGGATATGTCAAGGTTGACTTGCCTTTTGATACTGATCAATAATATAATTTCTTTACGTATATATTTATGTTATATACTTTTTTATACGCTTCAACTAATTTTCTAATATTTCTAAACAAGCAACATACGAATGACAATGACGCAGATGAAACATGACGCTTCAAAAATGTTGAGATGATAAGGAAAATTATTCCAGATAGATAGTCCCGGTAAGAGATTGGGGCAGCAACACGCGACAATTTAGACAGAGTGTGTGGCGATAAGGCGCCCATCGGTTGCTACCTACAAAAATGCAATATATACAAAGAAATTGACTTGAGCATTTTTTGCCGCAGTTAAATATAAATCTCAAAAACCCATCCGAAACAAAACGATAAAGAATACAAAAAAACAAAAATAAAAAAATACCAGTAATCAGTGATAATGAGCGGAGACAGGCGCATAAATCAGCCAAATATTTATACAATACCAATACATATATGCATATATATAGAATACATAAACATCACAAAGCAGGTGGAATGATATCACTTGATATCCGTTAATGAAAAGCTTATCTTTCACCCGGGGGGGCTACGTTGACATAAAATAATGCTTATCGTTAGCAATTTTGAATGAATTTTAAATCGCAAAATTCCGCTTGACATTGATAGTGAAATACCCATAAAGACATAAACACAATCGATATTCAAATGTCGACCTTGATAGCGTTGGCTGATAACAAATATTGCAACTTTTCGGGATGCATCTTGTTGTAGGCAGGCCCAGCAACAGCTACACGAGATTTCAATTGAAATCAATCAGCAAGCCGCAGATTACATACCCTTTCCGGTTGGGTGTCAAACGCCCCAAACTAAAAACCATTCGGGTTTTCCTACTTTTTTTTTATATTTATTGTCGACAAAGATCAGACGATAACAAATTTCAAATAATAAATAAAAATAAATTAAATTAAAAATTAAATTTCAATTTCAAAATTAAGAAAATTGTAAAATTGTCAATCAGGAATTGGAATGGATATCGTAATTAAATATATATATATATATATTTATTTAACTATGGTTTCTGATCAAGAATGTATATGCTTATATTTATATACCCACTGAGGTAAGCGATACACACTTTACGACAAAATTATAATAGCCTCTGCAAGGGTATACAAATTAAAATATAATATATATTTATATACAATATACAATATATATATATATATATATATATATTGCCGTCACATTTCGATTTTTTTTTTTTTTGCCCGTGAGTTGCGCATTTTAATGCGGTGTACTTTTTTTTTTTTCTTCAATTTTTAAGCAAAACGGCAACGGATTGTTTGGATTCCAGCGGGCTTGGCAAATTTGAGACCGGTTTTTTGTGTTCTTATTTTTTTCAGATTAATTTCCGTTCTGATGGCAGCTGGGATTAGGAAGAGAATACGAAATAAGTTAGCAACCGAAACTTGATTGTTTGAAATTGGTTAACGAAAGTTATTTGTTGAGCCAAGGGTTTTTGGGGCCTACAAAAAGTTGCTGGAGAGTGTGCGTGTGTGTATGTGTGTGTGTACGGTAGCATCCACACTTTAGAAGTGATTGTAACGGCTCTTTGTAGTATGAACTTTTGAGACCGAAAATTCAATAATTAGTAAATCAATGTATTGCGAAATTTGAACTCCAACTCCAACTCGAATTTGCCAGCTGTTGTTGTTCGGCTGCCTAAACTCGATTGGCCGATGTAATTGTTATCGATACGATAAAACTATGCGTAATAGTTAGCTTTTTGCAAAATGTACTGCAGAAGTGGAATTATCAGTTGAAATGGGTTTATTTTTGGATCACACGTGACCATTCATAAACAAATATTAAATGCTTATATCTTTCTTTTTGTTTATTGATTTGAGCGAAACTCTTTTTCAGTTGCCAGAACTAAACGCAATTGGGCCAACAGCGCGAATGCGTAATAATATTAATACGACTTTTCACTTAAATACAGCCACAAGGTTGTTGCCATTGCTGTAAGTCTAACCTAAAAAACAAAAGAAAAAAATGTTCAACTTGTTTTCGCACAAACTGCGAATGACGTGCGTTTTATTGTTGTTGCTGTCGTTGGCTTTGCCATTGACCGATCGTACAGCAGAGAACGAAAACAAGTAAACAAATGAAATGAGAAATAAAAAATAATGCGTTTATTCACAAGATGCTGACAGCAGTGCACCCACACCTCCCTACCCCCATCTCTATTTCGCATCACCTACTCTCTCTCTCGCTCTCCATCTATCTCTCTCTGTGGGCCCGCTCGTTGCAGAACGCTCGTGGATTGGCCAATTTTCTGGGCTCGTCTGTTGTGTGTGCCCCTCTCACACAACGTTTACGAAACATACACATACACATGCATACATATTGGAGTAATTATAGAAAACGCGTTTAGCAAAAGAGCGAAGATCGCAAGAGAAACAGATAGAGAGAGAGAGAGCCGAAATACGTAGTTGTTGTAAGAGTTTGCAAGCGTCACAAAAGAGCTGAATTTACAGATGCGAACAGGTATCTACTTATCCGCATACATACACTGTGAGTGGTATTTAAGTTGGACACTTGCGCGTGTGCTTATATGTATGTGTATGTATATTTCTGTATGCATAAGTTTATTTTTCTTTTTTTGTGACTGATTCGACTTTGTTGGCTGAGCAGATTTTCGCGGCATTTTTTGTAGGGCCTTTGGTGCCACGCGCAGTCCCAGGGCTTGTATGTGTGTGTGTCTGCTTAATATGAAACCATGCAAAACAAGTTGATAAAACAGAAAGCTCAACTATAAAATACCTGCACCACATAAACACTTGCATCCGTACATGAATACGTATGTAATATGTGCATGTGTAACATTGATATTGGGTATCGATACTTTTTACGAAATGATGTTTTGATGATTTGTATTTATGTATGTATATGCAATGTGTTTTTTCTTATAATTTTTTTTTGCTTGCTAACCAAGACTGTCAATATCAATCAATTAAATATGGATGTGAATTATGCACGACTTGCAAATATAAAATACGCCAAGTAGATTATCGCTTGCTATACGTATGTATGTGTGCATATGTGTGTGTACGTATGTTAGAAACTGCGTAAGCAGATACGGTACATTAGCGAAAGAGAAGCACAGACAATCATACATACATACACGCCCTGCTGCGCCAGAAAACAGGTGATCAGCTTTGTTTGAATGTTTGATGTATAAACGTGATTTGAACATGTGCGAATCTCGCGAGATCACTAAGAATGGCAATTAAAATGATTCATTAAGCTGTCTGCTTTATCAATTCAAAGAATCTCACAAGCACACACACACACCCCCCCCCCCCATTCAACACACTTGCCATTAGCCTTGAAAACGGTGCAAAATTTCAACGAATTTAGTTGGCATTTTTTCTCTTTGTTGAAAATGCGAAAAAAATATCAATTAGAGAGATAGTCGGGACAGCTGGTAAACAGACGTTTCAATTATTATCTATTTTTGAATGCCAAGCCGAATTCGACAGTGAACATGAAAATACACGCTCTTCGGCAGGGTGCAGGAGAGGGTGCGGCGTTGGGGGTGGCTGCGTCGACCTTGACAGCACTTTTTAGAAACAGCAACAGAGAAAACAGCAGAAGACACAAAAACACCATCCGACAGAGGGAGACAGAGTGAGCGAGAGAGAGATACAGTGCAGAGGAACCGGGAGAAAAACGACTACGTCAGCAAATAAATCACGTGGTGCCACGTATTTTTTTTGGATATAATAAAAAAAACTGGGAAATATATGTGTATATATACATACATATATATATAATTGCAAGTAATAAATATTTGATTTATGTTTATGTGAATTTTCTAGTTGTTCTTGATGTTCATCGAGGACTTCTTCAGCTTTAAGTGTTTATCGAATTGCTCTTCCGCTTTTAAATATTTTTCGATTTCTGGTTTTTTAAATATTTTTTTTTTTAAATGAAAAAGAAAGTGTTAAGTTTGTGGGATCAAAATACTTTTCCGCTAGCTGAAATTGAATACATTAGCTCAAGGTTTCGCAGATATCTGCACGATCGAATATAGGTATATATTCAATATATATATAGCTACCTACGTAATACTGCAAGTCTGTACAATCTCTGGCGCAACTTTTGCTTTCGTTGCTTCGTTTTTTTCTGCAGCATTTACGTCAAAGGAGCTTCAACAAATGCCTTTTAACAAAATAGAAGACAAAGCATAGGAAACCAGATAACAAAAGGGGACAAAAACAATTTAGAATGCAGAGCGCGACTAGAAGATACCCTGCACTAAAGTCTTCACGTAACCAATTATATATCATTTTTCTGTATACAATACAATTTATCCATGAATAACCAATTTATTATAATTTTTCCAACCGAATACTATATTTTAACAATTGATTCTTTTATTGCTAACAGCAATCGATATCGATAATAAAATGAAGTTATCGATAAAGTGAATTAAACTTGAGCTCTTTAAAATTGGAACTTATATATTTCAAAATGAAAGTCTTTAACTGTCGAAGAAAAGATATAGTTGGCCAGGTTGCTCACAAATATATATACATATATATATTTTTATATAGATTTTATTATATTATATATATATATATATATATATATATATTTATGCTATCGAAGATGCATCCGTTATTATACCCTTTTTACTCAATGGTCAAATAGTTCAGGGTATAAATATAATTTTAGAAAACAGAAAAGAACGCCGTCAGCACACACCCCCAACATACATATACACACATAAATAAATATTGGAGTATACACTTACATACACACATACATACATATATTATATATCCACATACATATGAATTTTGCACTTGAATGTATCTGTTTCTGTGGTTTTTTGTCTTTATTTGAGATTTTTTTGCGCCACGTTTGTTTGCTCGTTCTTTTATCACTTATTCCCCACGACACACACACACACACACATCTATATACACACTTCCATCCCACATTCTCTTCAACTCGATAACGACATATAATATAGAATAATCATGCATGTGGCCAACTGCTCATATTTAGAAGTTTCCGTGCTTAGGTAAAAAAAGCCAAATTTAATCAAGATTGCAAATAAAATGACGCATTCATTGCTGGAGAGTGTTCGACTATCAGATACCCAGTGTATTTTCAAATATTCAGCAAGTATTAAAACGCGGATATATATGTGCACATGCATATATACTATATAGAATTATCTGAATCCACATTTCAACCCGGAATTGGAAACGGAATCGAATACGCCTGTTAACCGCTTGAAGCTATATTCTATATTCCAACATACGGACGGACATGATCGGCTAGATCGACTCGGCTATTGATCCTTATGATATATTCGTCCGATCTTGATCATTTTTCTAACTCGAATGCTATCAGAGTATTCCACAGACAGTCCCGTAGAAATGCTCTCACATATTTTTTCCAACTATCTTATTGTGCCACAGCGTGCCGTAAAAATCAGGGCACCAATACGTAACCGAATACCGTAAGAAATTTTGGTAGAATACCGGAATAACTACCGGAGAAAAAAGAAGAAGAACTTACAACGTTAATTAATTTTGAATAGTTTTGTAGCGCTTCTAAAGTTCTTATTTTCAATATCTCTCTCTCTGTTTTTGTAGACCTGTCGCATCTTTTGGTATGGGTTGGTATACCCACTTTGCTATGCGTTACAGGGTATTTAGGCAAACAACTTTCGCTTCTGGGCACATGATCGCGATCAGTTTGTGCTTGGTATCAGGAGGTATCATTGCTTTTATCAGCACCTGACAATGACAATGCGCTTTTCGCGGATGATCGATATATAGTTAGATAATCGAAAGACGACCAAGTCTTATTTGATCGCGATTTCGCCAATCTTAATTCACATATCAATCTGAACTTTATCTTCGTTTTACCATTTAGACGCTAATGGAATTTTAATGAGCTATTATTACCTCAAATAATCTGTCGTATGCTTAACTAACATGGGAAATTTGTTCAACCAAAACTTTAATGGACTGGTTTATATATGATGGGTTTTCTATGGCAGCTATATGATATAGTACTCCGATTCGACGTTGCTGTCAATGTTTCAATTCACTTTTCAATTGTAATGCCCCCTAAGAGGTTATCATAAATCTAGCTACCATTAACTTTTTAAGCTGTTTAATATATCTTTACTACTCTTAAGGATGTATAATGATCAAAATGCCCAAAAAGTATCCATTTAGAAAGAGAATATAATTGAAGGCGGATAAAAGAGTGAATATTTAGACAACTCTCGGTTGTACACCTCTAAATTTGCAGTCCATACTTAAATATAATTGAATACTGTCTGTTCCCAGACAGTTCAATGCAATCTCTTATAATCACGTCATTCTTTTCCTATATTGGTATTCCTATATTTAAACTTGGAAACACATTGATTGCATGTTGACGACACCAGAGACCCTGTGGCCCCGATCGAAATGGATTTGCATAGACGCGCAATATATATATATATATATATATACAGTGAGAGACACCTTATTTGGAACAAAAGTAAAAAAGGTAGGCAACATTTTTACATAATCCTACCTAGCAGGTGGGGAAACCCCAGTTTTTAGGGGTCATATATTAAATTAGGTGGTTAATATATGTACCTACCATCGGTCTTTGGAATTTTTGAAAAATAATGAATGATTAGTTTATGGCAGACAATTACTTTTTTTCTTTGACATTGTTCCAAATAAGGTGTCTCTCACTGTATATATATATATGTATATACTTATAGACGATGTCAGCATAATATACATATATTCCTACCTACGCTTCCGAGTATTACGCTTCATTCCGTATGCTATTCCGTTTCCAGAAACGCATGCAATCAGTTGTTGGACTGAACGATTGATTCAGCGAACACTGTTTCCCTTTATAGAGTATATATATATATATATATATATATGTATGTACTCGAGTCAAGTGCAAAGCGTACGAAAATAGAACATCGAATATATATTCTAAGAATGTCTTGAATTTAGTTCTTTATTGTCTTCCTATGATCGGAACCCAAATTTCAAATGGTTCATAATGTATATATACTCTTGATCAGTATCAATATACGAATCGATAAAGTCATGTCATCGATAACAACGATATAAAACACCCTGGAGAGAAATGGAATTTCTGTTAATCAAAAAGTGTTTTTATCTTGAACAAACTGTATTTAAAAGCTGGGCTTAGGGTATCTCCTAGTCGAGCCATCTCGACTAGAGCATTCTAATTTGCTAAGCACAAAATGCAACAATTTAGTTATCTTATATCAGAGATATAAACTTAAACTTGCGATATGAATTGAAGTAGCACAAAAGCATTTGTTGCATGCATTTTGTCATTGTAAGCTGTTGTTGTTGTTGTTATTGTTATTGTGGCTGTAGCTAAAGATTAACAACATAATAAATTTGTCTTGCACTTGCACAAAAATATTTACATTAATATAATGCATAATGGCAATAATAACAATAAGAATAACAATAAGAATAACAATAACAGTTGGGGCTGGGGTCGGGCTTGGGGGTTAGGTTTATTGTTGCTGGTATTATAGTTGTTATTGTTGTTGTTGTTATCTTTGTTGTTGTTATTATTGTTGTTGGAGCTTGCAGTTAAATCTGTAAATTCTCGATGAATGGACGACGATGACGCTCCGCGGTTATCAAGGTGAAGACAAGCAAAATAAATATCGCTGCTTGTAAAATGAGCAACAACACCAAAACAACAACAGACAACAACAACAACAGACAACAATAACAAGAACAACAAATTGCTCAAATTGCGCATTCGACCAAAATCAAGTCAACATATAAAATAGATCAAAACAAGATACTCAAACAATTTGTACAATAACAAAAACAACAATTAAAGTGGGCACGTTCTGCCAGCGAAAGCGCCTCCAAGAGCAACTACGCACACACACACACACACACACATACATACATAGATAATATATATACATAATAATATATCATACATAGTGACTTTGCTTTTTCTCAATTGCTTTTATATATCCCCATAACTCGTACACATTTTTTATATTTATATTCTTAAATTTGAATATTATTTTTAATTTAATTTAATTTAATATATTTGTAGTTGAAAGTAGCTCAATTTAAATTTAATAATTGTCTTAGGCATAGTGAAAAAGCGCGTCAGATTTGAACTTGGATTTTATATACTCAGTCTGTCCCTCCGTCCGTCCGCTTTAGTTTTTCCAACAAAACTGTCATAATTTTGAAGCCAGGTTTTAATGGAAGTTTTGCCGATGATCTTCTCCAAGGCCACGCGAAAATTACAAAGCTTGAAAGGTGAATTGCTGGCAATTCACCTCCCCAGATCCCGTTAAAGATTGGTCAATGGTCGATATAGTATTTTTCTCAGCTGCTTGCTGCACGCGCCTTCAATTGTGTCATTTGATAAATGCACACACGCGCGCGCACACACACACACACTCACACGCACACACAGCAAGTAGCTGTAGATAGATAGTGAGCACCAGTTAACGGTAGTCATTCATCAACTTGTTTGTGTGCCAAACGACAAACAACAACAGCGACAACACAACGATGTTATTTTCCATAAGTGTGAGTGCAATAACAGACGATTGTATACTCCCCAAATAGTATATATAAGGGTATATATTCTATCATTTATTAAGCTACTGATCAGAAAATTTGCTCTTGTCTGAGAGATCTGCAAAATGTATATTTAAAAGGGGTATCCGCTAGCCATATATCTGTTTTGCATCTCAATAATTCTTTTCATGTTGTTGATTGTTGAGCTTACTTATTTGTACATGTGTTTTCTTTTACTCACTAAATAATATTTAAACAAAAAAATTCAATTTTGTTACGCCTTATTAATTAATTTATAGATTTCTGCACGTAGAATCATTGGGTTAAAATATTAAATAATATTTCAATAAGATTTAGATAAATATAATAATTATTATTTTAAGCTAAATTATTAAAGATATAACAACAGCAGCGAAAGGATGATTTTGCATTACTTTTTCATTTCCCTTTAAAGCCTTATTCGCAAATGTTTAGTGTAGATGCTACGTAAATCTGGCTCAAGATATAAAAGAACTGAAATAGGAAGACAACACCAAAGTCGGAAGCATATTTTTGCCCGCCTTCTGCACTTCCCATGTATGTCCTATTCGCATGAGTTTATTTACAGTAATTTCTATGTATGTGTGTAAAGATTTGCCCAAGTACACTACTCTATATATTTATATATATATATGTATATACATATATATATATATATGGTGGACTATAAGTGGCACAGCTTTGCTACACTATCGTCACTTGCGCTAACGATACCTATGAAGTTGACAACTTGATTTTACAAGGTGACCAAGTTATTTGGTTGTTCTCGCCAGCACCACCCCCAATTGAAGGTCATAGAATACTGACCCACTGAGCAGCTCAACAGCCAAACCCACACAAACGCACGCACACACACAGAGTTGTACATGCACGATGTGTAAATGTATTACAAGATGTTCTCAGGGCATATCCAGAGACCCATTAAACAGTCATTGACATTGGCACGCACAAATACATACAGACAGACAAACAGACCGACAGACGGACAGACAAATAGACGGACCGCATCGCGTGATCGCGATAAGCTTGCTTATAAATCGAAAAGAGTCATTGTTGTTGGAAGGGGGTGGGGGTGACAACATGTTTGAATAGCGTAAAGAGCAAAGAGAAATGTAAAAAAAAAGAACAAATGCTCTTAAGTTACATTTATGCGAGCAATCTGCTGCTGCGAAGAGAACCTTCGATTCTTGATGGTAACTGTAAATCGGTTGTACTAAACACACACACACATACACACAACACACGTACATGTATGTTGATGATAATAAAGATGATGACGATGTAGATGATGATATATTGCGTCAGCGGATGCGCCTATGGCTGCTATGATTAAAGCCCGACATTGGAAAACAAGAAAACGTTACATGGGATTTACTCAAATCTTACTCAAACTTATCAGCGGGAAATTAGACACAAACAAAAAAATGTAAACATAATTAACAACATGAAATGAAATGCACAATTTCATTACTAATTACTTTATATTATGTGTATGTTTGATATGATACACATACGTACATACGTATATATGTGTAGGACAGGCATAGCACCCCATATCAACTTTTTACTCTTGTAATACCCAGGAAATGAAAAAAAAACCAACACAAAAAACCAAATAGGAAAAACATACAAAATGTGCACATCGGTTGTCCAGGTGCTATATTTTCCTATACATATGTGTGTATGTATGTGCGAGTAGATCAGATTAGTAGGCCACACAACCAAGAACAAAACGCGCTTCCTTTTCCCAACTAATATGATAAACAGGAAAAAAACGAAATAAATGAAATATCAATATGAGTATGAATGTGTGTGTGTGTCTGCTGGAAAGTTCCGTTCAGGTAGAAGAGTTCCTGCTCAAAAGCAACGAGGAGCAACCGCATAAGGCAGAGAAGGAGGAAAAGACATATGAAGAGGAAAACACGTGTACTTCACACAGTTATTTCCCGCATCCACATATGTATGCATGTATATTATGTTTTGTTATGTTATTTTATGTACATCCATTATGAGTACAATAAATATGGCGTCAATCCAATACCCAAATATCAGAATGGACAAGATAATAAGATTTTAAGCTGTCAACTAAAAATAATATATACATATATATCTGTATGTACAGTAAGTACAAATGTACTTAAACATTTCTAAAAAACAAAAATTTTTTTGGCAAATTGCGTATCTTAATTAAATGTTATTAACTTTGAATATTGCATGATCATAATTTTTATACTTCTATTTGTATATTCATTTCGCATTTCAAATATTTATTGTCTCCTGTCCTGTCTCTCTCTCTACCTCTCTCTTTCCTTCTCTTCTATCTGGCAGCATAAAGCATGAATCATGATTGATAAAAGAATCATCATTTTGACTTTTGACAGTTTTTTCGCAATTTAATCTCGACGCAGTTTGCTAGAAAAGATAACATATTACGTATTTGTTCCAGTTGCCTTCTATACACCACACCACTACCATCACTTAATTAACTTAATTATTAATTTTAGGAACAAATAATAGTAAGTGAGTCACAAGCTTTAATATATATATTTTTTAAAATTATTTTTATGTATTATTTCAACACGAGGTACTCAATTTTTGCACTCTAATGCACTCTAAGGCCACAAAAAAAAAAATAAATACGAGAACAATATCAAAACGTTTAACTCGAGCCAAACCCCAATTTTTTCAAAAAGCTCAGGCAAAAAATTAACCGAAATTGCCACAAATTGTTGTTGTTTTTTTTTTCGTTTTCATCAAAACATCAAGAAAAAGAGGAGAACATGAAGAGAGAGAGAAAAAAAAACAGTTCGTTGACGGCAAAAATATGTTGAGTCGCCAAAAAAAAAGTCTGTTGCGACCAAAAAAGTACGCGGTAGGTGCCGCCGCCAGCCGCCAACCCACCTCCCTAAACCCAACACACCCCACACACACAAACACTCAACTTAAGTTGTACCTGCGCTGCGTGGTTCCTTCTCTTAAAAAAAATGGCCGCTCCCAGCGAGCGATCGCTGCTGACGCAGACATCGACGTCAACGGCAACGTCAGCGTCGACAGCGCAGCTGTGGCCTATACATAGGGGCGAGCACAGCGGCAGAAGCTCAGTTCTTGCAGATACTCTGTGCTGTCCACAAGCTGCGATCGCACACAAATTGATAGCAAAAAAAATACTAGCAGTCCCGAATTAAGACTCCATATACATATATAAATATATATATACATTTTTTTTTTCGCCAATGCAATAATTTGATTCACCCTGTTTGCGACCTATAGAAAAAGCGTTTTTAAAACAAAGTGCGAACAAAACAGTTGACAAATACCTCTAAATAAAATATATAGAGCATAAGCATAACTCGCGTGTGTGCGTGTGTGAGTGTGTTGGTGAGCCGGAAAAGTGTGCAACGCTTTTCCTTGCATTTGTTTTGTTTTTTATTTTCGCGCGCTCTCGCCAAACGATTACGAATATGACGACCAAAATGGCCATAAACGCAAAGGTGGGTAGCATAAAAAACAAACACAATTCTTAACCTGGGATATATCCCACATATATATATATATATATATATAGACTCTACCGATTTGGTGGGCCTTAGCCTGTACAGTGAATAGAATAGTTTTGTTCTTTCCAATCTGTTCAGTTTTGTAACTATAACTTCAAAATATGTGAAAAGAAATATTTGTATGTATACATATGTATATATATGAATCTGATTGATTTACTTTTTGAACTGCCCTTAACATATATTTACAGCTTCAATGCTGCAGTTTAAAATTTGCTCTCTTCTATCTACAAAAAGAAACTTGGGTATACATTTAAATACATACATATATACATCTGTACAAACTCTACAAGCTTCAAATATTAGAATATGTTTCAAGATTGCATTGCTCCCAAAAAAAAAAAAAAAAAAAAAACAACCATGATAATAAAAATTGGTTGCTTGCTGATAACGACAACAGTTCAACAAATAGCTCAACAATCATTATACAAAAAAAAAAAAAAAAAAAAGAAATGAAAAATAATAATAATATATTAATTATGTATAGCAACAAGAATAGAAAACTTTTTATTCCATGAAATACATATTTGTATAAGGGCCTAGCAACAAGTCTTCATCAGTAAATGATAATGCAAACAACAATAACAAATGACGAATGACAATAACGAATCATATAGTTGCACATACAATCAAAACAAACTAAAGTTGGTAGAGACAACAATTAACTTAAAGTGCAATCAAAAGCATCTTTAGAATATTATTGAATATTTTGATAGTTTCAAAAAAGAATAAAATACACTCAACGTTTTTTTTTACACTTAAAGTGCAACCAAAACAATATTGTTCAAATTGTTATAGCTTAAAAATCGAACAAAACTAGTTAATATATATATTTTATTTTTGAAATAATTGTTGTAGAGATGTAATTTCTCTGAGTAGCTTTCGAAATCGTTTTCAACTTTTTTACATTCTGTGGTTTATTTGTAAATGTTTAGACAACAAACAAGTTGATTTTAGTGCTTGGGCTTATCTGCTGATGTGGTTTCTGATAAGCCCGCAGCGAGCAGTGTACCTCTTGCCACACACAATCCCCTTCAAGCAGCGTCTGGCTAATGGCATTTGTGGCATGTGCCGCCAGAATGTGACGTCGCAGACAATCCGGCTCCGATTTGGGTCTGGGGTCAACAGACAGACACGTTTTTTAGTTGTATGTTTGTGCTTGATCTAGTTTCTTCTAGTTTTTTTTTATTATTTATTTTTATTTTTTGTCGTTTCGATCTCAACTCGTTTTCAATTTCATTCGGTTTTTTTGTTGTTTTTTTTTTTTTGTATTTATTTGGCTGATGCAATGGGCCTGACAAGTTTCTCAGTTTTGTTTTCGATTTCAAATTTTCTTTCTTGCTATTTTTGTGCACAGCTGACGATTTTGGTTTTCCGGCATGAAGACATTGTCTAAACTATTTCATCATAATATTTATTAATTTGTTTTATTTGTTGTTCAACTATTTAGCAGCACACATCTCAACTTGTCATTGAAATCTTTTCGATTGCATCTTTTGATTAGCTCTGCTGTTGGACGATCTATATTTTTAGTTGCTAGTTGCTAAGTTGTCAGTTAAGATTACAAAAATAGTTAACAGTATTCTCAATAGTATAATGCTGACTCTGCGAAACATTTAAATATTTCAAATATATATGTCAAGTAATAATAAATCTTGAAATCGGATATTACAATTAATAATTATTACTAACATTTACAAAGCAGATATTTACAGATCTCCCAAGTTAAGCAGGAAAGAACCAAATTCATCAGTTGTGCATATCTGAATACTTAACTATCAATCATATAGTTACCAGTGAAATTTACATTCCTCGAGTTTAGCTTTTAGATTGTGGGAATTATGTGATTTTATTGATTTGCAATTATCGATTCCATCGGTTCTAAGTACAGATACCAATTTAGAAATCTCTAGCTTTAATTTGATGCACATTTCAATACCAATACCAAAACCAATATACACATTTATGCCTTCGATAAGAGAGTACAACAAATTAGATCAAGTACAGTGCTCATGCATATGGAATTAATTTGGAAATTGACTTCTGTCACAGCGCAAAATGCCATTGAAGACTTTAAGGCTTAAACTCGAAGGGCAATGATTTGACGTGGTGTCAAACTGCCAAAAAGTCAATGTACTTAGCTAATCGGGCTAATCAGCCTATACTTTCCTGATGACGGTGTAAGATAATGATATGCTAATGCCAGTGAATTAGTTACGATCCGATCCGATCCGATGCGATGTATTGCATGAATTTTGTATAACGTAATTGCAATACAGAATTTGTCATTTGGAATTAGAGCTGCCCGTGGCCTAAATTATCACTCAATAGTACATATATATATATATATATGTATATGTATAGTTAGAAGATATATATGTATGTATGCACCTGATACATAGCATTATAGGCATTATAAGCGCCGACTTTTGGGGTTGTTGAACGGCGCAACGAACAAACAGTTGTCATATATATAGAGAGTGTAGAGTATGGAGTATAGAGTATATATATATATATGTATATATATGATATATATGTATATCTTCTAGCTACTCTACGTAAATGCAAATTTAAGGGACTTTAGGTTCGAGTTCGCATTCACTGCATTCGTAATTCATATGCAGACATTTTTCAAGTCAAATGAAAAACGAAAAGTGAAAAAAGTTGAAGAAGAAGCAGCAGAAACAGGTGTAAAAAAAAATCGCTCTGAATTTTAGAGTTAGAGTTAGAAAGTTGAACTTGTTTTTAGACTCTTCAGTCCTTAATATAAGAACAAAATTTCTCAAAATTAGAAAATGTTTTTCTGTATTCAATTTTTTCCAAAATTAGTATCTCTATATAAGAGAAAATATTTCTGAAAGTAAAAATGCCAAACACTGATTCTTAGAAATATTTGAAAGCTTAAAATACTAATGTTTAAAAATAATATTGATAGTCACTCCCGATAGAAATCGAGATCGGGATTTGATCGAGATTGATCGCGATTGAATGGGGAATGTTGGGCACTTATCGAGATTGTCGCTTGCTACAGAAGTAATCGGCCTGTATTAATCAATCGAATCTTGTGTTTCTTTATCTTCTTGATGTCATCAGGATATATTCCGCAATCAGCATCGTTTGATACGCTTCATCGAGCAATCGATTCGCCTATGCAGCAACCAATCTCTGAAGGCGGCCCAGCAGCAGCAGCAGCAGGAGAAGAGTTCGACGGCTGACTTTGAGATTAGTGCGTCGGTGAATACACAATATACACATGCACCGGAACCGGTCAAGCACGACAAGGATCTGGGGCATCTGTTCAAGGCATCACAGATGTCGGTGCGTCTGGCGACGCCGCAGCAACTGCACACAAAACCGGATAACGATGAGGAGCTCGGATTTGGCAAACTCTTCACGGATCACATGCTCAAGATCTACTATCACAAGAGCCTGGGCGGCTGGCAGAAGCCAGAAATAACGCCACTCGAGAATCTAGTCATGCATCCCGCCGCCAAGGTGCTACACTATGCCGTCGAGGTAGGTGACAAACCCAAACAACAAGATGATGATCATCTTATCAATAGTCCCAATCCACACATGGTGCACAGAATGTTTCCTTTCACATTTTTCTCAAGTTTACCACTGAGTTAAGGACACTCTAAAATTTCCCAGTTCCGATTTCGAATCTTGTATTATTATCTCCGTATTTCTATAACGTGTGCGTCTTCAGGTTCTTGCAAGATCAGCTTGAACAGCTTCGGGATCAGTTCCACTAATTGGTCCAACAAATTTTAAATATAAGTTCTGATTCTGGATTTCAATTAGAAAATATGCGGTTCCAATTCCAATTCCCTACAAAATGGATTAGGATTGGGATTCAGAAATTGCAGATATTGTTAACTAAAACGTATTTTTCAATTGACCAAACTACTCAAAGCGATTCTAATCAGTATTTAACAGCTGGGAATGCCCTTGTTCTCTCTGTGTACTCTTATCATCATCCACATCATCATCCACATCATCTGATATGTGTTCTGATTAGTATTTGGTGGCCCATCGTTGCAGCTCTTTGAGGGCATGAAAGCGTATCGTGGAGTCGATGGCAGAATTCGCATCTTCCGGCCGGACATGAATATGGCTCGAATGAATTTGGCCGCCCAGCGTTCCGGTTTGCCCACCTTTGAGGGCAAAGAGTTTGTCAAGTGCCTTTCCCGTCTCCTTTCCATTGACTCTGAGTGGGTGCCCCACACCGAAGCCGCCAGCTTATACATACGCCCTACACTGATTGGTATCGATGTGAGTATCCCTAAATCCCTATATATATATATATATATATATAGATTTCCCCAGTTGCTTATTGCTTCTCCATTCTTTAGCCCACATTAGGTGTTGCTTCCTCAGATTCGGCGCTGCTTTATTCCATACTCAGTCCGGTGGGCAGCTACTTTAAGACGGGCACGGGCAATGGTGCCGTCTCCTTGCTGGCAGATCCCAGTTACACGCGCGCCTGGCCAGGCGGCGTTGGCAATCGCAAAATGGGCTCCAATTATGCACCCACGATCAATGTACAAAAGGAGGCGGCTGCTCGTGGTTTGCAGCAGGTGCTCTGGCTGTATGGTGAGGATCATCAGCTGACCGAAGTGGGCACCATGAACATTTTCATGTTCTATGTCAATGATCAAGGAGGTAAGTTCACATCTCTACATGCCACGACAAATGAAGCGAGACATTTAACTAACTTGTTGAATCTGATGCAGAACAAGAACTGATAACACCGCCCCTAAATGGTCTAATCCTGCCCGGCATCACACGTGACTCCATTTTGGCGATGGCCCGGCAATGGGGCAAGTTCAAGGTGCGCGAGGACGTCTTCACAATGCCGATGGTCAGCGAACTGCTCAACCAGGGACGCGTAAGTGTTAACTTATCAGCTGGCCTCAATCCAATCCAATCCACAACTGAGCTAACTGTGTGTGTTTGTTTGCAGCTGCTGGAACTGTTTGGCACGGGCACAGCCTGCGTGGTTAGTCCGATCAATCGGATCAATTACATGGGCCAGGATCTGTATATACCCACAATGGAGCAGGAGAAGCCGGTGCACGAGCTGATACGTGACACTCTCACGGACATACAATACGGCAAGGTGGATCATCCCTGGTCGATGGTGATCGACTAACAACAGCCAACAGCACGAGATGAAACCACAAAACCACAACTCAACCCAACCCAATCCAACTAGCCCAAGTTGTGTATTAGTAGGTTATAGTTCCAACAGTTTCTTCCTTGGGTTGCCGATGTGCTCGAATTTTCTGTTTGTTGCATTTAAATCTATCTTTATCTATATATATATATATATATATATATATATAAGTTAAGGGCTGGGCCTATCAGCCATGCTAAATAGTTACTATATATATATATATATACCACTCTGTACAAGTCGCACTTGAGTTTTAGTTTATAATTTATTTATGCCAGGTTTTTTTTTATGTCCAATATACTAAATATTTTTTGTAGTTTAGTTTGTTTTTGTTTTGCTTGTGAGCATATCATATGTATATATATATATATATATATATCTATATACATTACTAATTGACTTAATTGCCAGTTGAGATCAGATCGGAGACGAATAACGATTTCATAAATTTGATGAATGCTATTTTTGCATGCTTTTACTTCCTTCTAAAGCAAAAACAAAATCGTGTCAAAAAAAAAATAAAAAAAAAGGAAAATAATTTAATTGATAGCCAAAGTCGAAGGAACTGCCCCAGATGCAGGCCTAGAAAAAAAAGAATAGGCTATAAAAAAAACTTATATATCAAAAAAACAAAATACAAAAATAGAAAACAAAATTAATTTTGGAAACGTACCGGAGGCAAATGCATTTATTAGTCAGTAAGTTGCCAGAGTCGAGTCCAAGTTAAGCATTAATCGCATTTCTGGAAGAATGTATAAATGTATCTTTAAATATTGTTGGAGATTGGAGGTAAAAGCGGCCTGGAAAGCTGCAGAGCAAGCTGTGACTAAACTATTGTACCCTAGTTCTTAGACAAAACTGTTGTATGTTGCATACTATATACGATAAAAAAAAAAAAAAAAATACAAAAAACAAATACTATCTGTATACGAACATTAAACTTAATCATACACACACAAATACAAATAAATATACATATGCAAATACAAATACAATTACAAATTTGACCAGCATTGTTGATGCACAGAAATTGGCCTATTTGACAATATTTGGCAACAACATAGGAGACAATTTAGGGCTCCGATTTTGAGTGGATCACCTCAATTCAAACATATGATTATGACTATGATTATGATTATGAATATGATTATGACTATGAATATGATTACGAATATGAGATGCTAGAGATTTGCTGTCACCGATGGTGAATATACAACTGCGGCAAATTCAGCATGCACAGATCACTGAAAATCCGGTCCAGCTGCGTCTTCAGGCTGCGCAAACGCAGCGTACCCATCGATAATGGCAGTCGATTGTACTCCCTTTGGAGCGCCTGCTGCTCCGTCAGGAGTACTTGCCGCTGCTCCCATTCCCGCTCTTGCTCCTGAAAATTGGATGCAGTGCCTCCCAAGCATGCAGTGGCATCCTCACCAACATCATCGTTGAACAGCTCGTCACCCTCGCTGCCACCTGGCGTCCACCACTGGGCAAACGTCGCTGCGTCTCAAGCAGACGCGCTCTTTATACTCTTGATCCCTCTGCTGGCAGCCTCGTCGCCATTGGCATCGGTGGACGCAGCAACAGCTTGTTCTCCAGCAGAAGGTTGCGCCGACCTTGACCCATTGCCACAGAGCGTTTCATCCACATGCGGAATACAAAATATAACATATCTGAATTGTGGAAAACAAAATCAACCAAATCATAGAAAATAGTCACCTTAAAAAACTGTATTCCCGGAATCGAATGAGAATCCGTTGTTCACCACATTATCATCAGGAGATCAAAACGCAACCGGAACCGTTAACAGAAATAAACCGATTGAAATATAGAGCCGGACCCGTAACCAGGAACGAAAGCACAGCTCAGAGAGCGAAATAGAGATACGCTGGAATAAATAATTATGTATAGATAAGTTTATTTTATTTATTAGTTACACTCTTCTAAAACATTCACATACACACAGACAACACACCCAGGCATACACACACACACACACACAACAAGAACTTCAAAGGAAAACACATATTATTAAATTTACAATATCATTAGTAGTGAGAAGCAGTACAGTAATATATATATAAATTAATTAATAATTATTTAAATATCATATTAAGGAAAACAATCATTATTTTCAATTGAAAACACATTTTGAATGTATATATAAATATATATTTAAAAATAAATATTATCATTAATAAATGGACTCAAATTATTATACATAAAAACCAAATTTTTCGTAATTTTACTTATCTTTATTTTTGAACGAATTTGTTACAAGTAGAATATATAAAGTTCAGTGCTTGCAATTTACGGTCTTACATTTAACATAAATATGAACAAATTTAGTTTAACATTAAAAGAAAATAAAACAAATAATAGACATATTAATTGAAATAGTTGGTAAAAGCCGATAACATGTATATTATAAGTCGATAATATATATACTATATAGGAAGAGAGATGACATCGCTTAAAAGAACTTCCTTTTGGCTGACGGCGTATCCAAGTGTAGCTGCGAGTTCCTGCGATAGAGAGAGAGAGAGAGAGAGAGGTGGAGAGAGAGAAAGTGAATAATAGGGGTTTTTAAAGATGTATTATTTGGTTAGATTACCTGGGCAGCTTTGAGTACATGCGATTGGAGGCGCTGGAAGCTGAGGGGCTGGAGGGGGAGGAGCTAGCAACCAGCTTTGGAGATGAAAGCAAAACATCATCTTGATTCACATCTGGAACCGAGGTGCTAGGCACCGAATTCTCCTTGTTGACAAGATTCCGACAATTGTCTCGGCATTTACAATTGTCGTTGCAGGTGTTGCCCGCTGAAAAGCACCCACATCGTTTTGAACTGCAACTTGTGGTGCAAGAACAGCGCTTCAAGTGGCTGATGTTTTGCACGTTGCTAGTGCTGCTGTTGCTGTTGGTGTTTGGGCTGGGAGTGGTAGTGTCAAAATCGATGCGCGTGAGCCTCAGTGAATTCGATTGCTGTGTAGAAAGTGGGAAAAGAGTTACAAGAGCGACTTCCCAGGGATGCAAAGGAGGACTTGCCTTGGAGCGCTTCATTGCTGGTACCCAGTCGGGATCGCTGTCCGCATGCTCGTCCTCAACTGATTCATCGCTTATGTTGAACACTGATACGTTCCAAACATCTTCAACTGCGTCTTTATCTTTGTTCTTCGACGCATTCTTTTTAGTCGTGAGGAGATCGAGCTGTTTTTGCAACGCTTCCTTGGAGCTAAGCAGCTCTTCGACGATCGGCTGTTGGGCCAGATCTTTGCCGCGCAGCAGCGTCGCCACCTTCTCTTCATAGCTGCGCTTCTCGTTGACCATCTGCTCCTCGTGCTGACACTCGGCTAATCGCAACTGTTTGGTCAGTTCCTCGATTCGCAGCGAAGTCTCTTTGTGATGATCCAGCTGCACCTTGCGTTCCATGGTGCACTGTGCTTGCTCGCGTCGCTGCTGGACGAGCATCTTCAACAGCTTGCTGCTGATCGCACGCGCCTCTCCAAGGCTGTGCACATTTTCAGAGAGCGTGGACAGACGACTGTCCAGGTCGTTGACGCACACCTTCTGCTGCAGATCCGCAATTTGCGCATTGCGCATCTCCAACTCCTCCTCCAGGCTGGCCAACATTGAAGCCTGGTCAGCTGCCTGTTTCCGCTCCTGCTTCGGGTCCGGGCCTTGGTCCTGTCGCTCCTTGATTTGAGTACGCTGCGCATTGATCGTCGCCCGATCATCCATCAGCTGCTCCAGACTGTGCTCGGCATCGACCAACGAGAGTATGACCTCCAGTTCCCGATCCACCAACGCATCCAGCTTGCCAGCACCAGCCGTCTGCTCCTTGCCATGTCGCTGTCGTTGCGCCTGCGCAGCTCTCTGACGCTCCAGCGCATCCTTCAGCCTTCAATAAAAATAACGACAACGAGAAATAATTATAAGGAATAATAATTTAAATATACATAATTATAATTATATATATATTAATTATTAAAGGTATGGATTCGCTGATCTTACCGCTTGTTAACGGCAATTGCGTCCTCACACTTGCGCTTGAGCACCAGGCGCTGATTATCGTAGAGATTCTTCTGGCGGACCATTTCGCTCTGCATTTTCTTGTCTTTGCTTTTCAGCTGGGTGAGCTGCTTCTCGCTTATCATTTTGGATTGGCGGAATCTCTCGTATTCGACGCGCATGGCGCGGACAAGTTTCACCTTGGACTCCTTCATGGCACGGATCTCGGTGCTGAGGTTCTTGATTTTCTCGCTCTCCTTTTCACGCATCTTGAGCATGTTGCCCTGCTGGACGATCTTCCGCCGCATATCCGTCAGCTCATGCTCGAGCATCTGCAGCCGCTTGCGTCGCTCCTCGGCCAGCTTGGCGGACGTCTCCTTCTGCTTGGTGATGCGCAGCTGCTCCAGCAGTTCGCGACGCTCAGATTCGAGCTGCTCCACCTTCACCTGGTACTCCTTCAACTTCTCATCGTTGCCTTCCTCGTGCAACCGTCTGAAGTTCAGAGTGACGCGATCGTGCAGTTCCTGCTTCAGATCCAGCTGACTATTTATTTGGCGCAGTTTAACATTGAGATCCAGCTGCTTCGTGGTGTGCTCATCGGCACGTGACTGCAACTGCTCGTTCCTATCCTCGCTGCTGCCCAAATTGGACTCCACGCTGCTGCTGCTACTGCTGGCGCCGGCAGTGAGGCACTCCTTCCGATGAGTCTGCAGTGCCATTTCTGTTTGCTTCAGCTCCTCATCCACTCCGCTGATCAGCTGTGCAACATCGCGCAAATGCTGCTTCAACACGGAGTGCTCCTGCTCCTGCTCCTGCCCTTCCGTCCTCAGCTGTTGTGCCTCGCCCAATTTTGTCATCAACTCAAGTACGCTGGCCTTGACCTTGTCGTGGTTCATCTCCGTTATGTGTGCCTGCATCTCCTTGTCGGCCAGATTGAGCAACGCCTCCTGCAGCTCCTTTTGCAATTGACGATTATGCTGCTTGACCTGCTGCAGCTGCTCACTCATCCGCTGATTCTCCAGCGCTGAATTGCGTGATGGTCCAGAGGCAATCTCAAAACCTGCTCCCTCGCTGCGATAGCTTACGCCTCCGGCAGAGAGCAGCGCGATACGAAGGTTTTGTATTATGTCCTTGAGCCTGATCACTTCGGCCGCATGCGGATCGACATTCACGATCGGCTTATTCTTGATTTGTAGCGCACGATCCGCATATTGTAGCGTGCTGATTGTCTCGGCCACGTTGTAGTCAGCCGGACTAACGCAGGCGATCATCAATGTTATCGAATTCCCACCCAAGGAGTCCTGCAGCCATCGCGTCAGCTTCGACTGCCGATATGGCACATAGGCAGCAGTTTCTCCAGCTGCAACAAAACAAACATTTACATCAATTATGTATTTACAGCTGCGGATAAAAAAAAATACTTAAAATATGCTTCAAAACTTATGAGCATTTTTTTTACCTGAATACAAGCAAACGAAACTGAAGATAAGTAAAAATTAAAAAATGGGATAGCTATCAAATTAACAACCATAAAATTAGCCACATTTTTATGGATCATGGCTTTCCAATAAGCAAACCAAATTATTTATTTTTGTACCCAGTAAACTAAAAATGCCCAAAACAGATGATAAACAAAAGGAATAGGTTAAATAAAAATGGGGTCTGAGGAGATACATTGAAGACTAAAATGCAGTCAAAGGAATCGATGGGATTATGAAAGCAGTTATAAAAATTTTACTTACAGCCCAGCACATTAATAACATTTCCAAGGGCAAGCAGGCCCTTGTTGATGTTGACGCCCTCCTTGAAGCGATCACCAGAAGTCATCGTCTTCGCGCACCTTTCTGAGCCGGCCAAGTCAACCAAATGAAATTTTGATTTGACCACAGAATTCCTGCATAATACAAAGATATTATAACATAACATATTCACCACATCTGCGTATGGATGAATTTAGCATGCAGTGAACTTACTGGCCAGTCTTTTGTGTTGCCACCACCGATATCGTGAAAATGGCGTGAGATCGTGATGAGCACTCATTCATCGCCGTAGAGGCGACGGCGCGACCCGAGGAGCCGCGCATCAGCTCACTCGCCACCTGATTGGCATCAGTCACTTCCACCTCGGTGAGACCACGCATAAAAATACCATTTTTATCCTCACGTATGTCGACAATGCTGTCCTCCCGCCTGTTCGTCGAGAACAAGTCGTAGAACTGCTCTTGATACAACTCGACGAAGGAACAGGTGATCCTAAAATCACACTGCTCCGCCATGGCGACCGTCTTTTCAAAGATTTCGTTGGCAGCCCGCGGAATAATGCCAGCATGCTCGCCCTTGCTGCCATTGGTGCCCATTGTATAGGTCTTTCCAGACCCCGTTTGGCCATAAGCGAGTATGGTTACATTGAAACCATCGAGCAACTTCTTCAGCCTGCTGCTCACGCACGTCTCGTATACATACTGCTGGCTGTCGCCGCAGTCGAACACATAATTGTAGGTAAATACCTTGCTATTGACCGTGATCTGGGCGACTTCAGCGTCAGGGCGCTGCACTGCTATGCGGCATCCGCGTTCCTCCTCCGATTTGACAAGTGGGCGCAAGCGCAATGCCACTGCTACAGAGACGGCCATGATGAAACTGAAAATAAATACAACAGTTAAGATTAGAAAAGTGAAATTTGTAAAATGTATAACTGTAGTTGCATTACCTGTGTCTTGGAGTGACTTGCACACAATTGGGTAGCAAAAAACACAACGCAACACAAACTAAAAGGCAGCAAAATATTTAAAACAGAAATTGGGCACGCGAAAATTTTAAAGTGATTGCGGCGTCGTGAAATGCAGCTTTGCAAAACGATTAGTGTATCGAAATTCACATAAAAAATAATGCTAGACAATGACGATGTTTTCCCTCGATAAGAAATATCGATTAGAATTTAGTTATCGCGACCGAACTTTGCAATACATTTCGTTTTTAGAACCTAATAACGAAAAGGCATGCTTGTAGGCAAAAATGTAATTAATTCATTTTCTCGTCTTTGCGGCGTTTATATGTATACTTTTTACTTAATTTTTTTATTCATAATTTACAACTTCAATATCTGTGGACTTGCCGCTTCTATGGTGGTTTGCCGATATCCAGAGTCAAAATCTATCAAACTTCATTATTTTGACAGTTTTGCTGTCGGTTTCGCTACCTGTTTAACAACGTTTTCTTCATATGTAGTTATTCATTATTGATAACTTTTTTTCTCTGTAACGTGGGCTTATGAACTTCACTGTCTAGCACTCATTTTTATGTGAATTTGGAAACAATAATCGTTTTGCAAAGCTTCAATATTTTCTGATTTTTTTCGGCTTTTAGTTTGTGTCACGTTGTAAAGGTAATGCAACTACAATTATACATTTTACAAATTCCACTTTTCAATTCTTAGCTGTTGTATTTATTGGCAGTTTCATCATGTCCGGGCTCAAGCGCTGTTCCTGCACCACAGGTTGCAGTTCAAAACGCTGTGGATGCGTTAAAGCAGGGAAAACCTGCATTTATAGTTGTAAATGCCGAGACAGTTGTGAGAATCCTATCAACAAGGACAATTGGGTGCGCCGTTATAATCTGGAGCTTAGCTCCAAAAAAACGTTAAAAAAACCGCTCGATATCCTCACGACCAAAACGAAGGCTTCGAAGAATCACGATGAAGATGAAGACGCAGTTCAAGATGTTGGGAACGCATCAGTGTTCAACATAGGCGATGAAGCCGGTCCCGACAGGGTACCAGCAAAGAAGCGCTCCAAGGCAAGTCCTCCTTTGCATCCCTGGAAAGTAGCTCTTGTAACTCTTTTCCCACTTTCTACACAGAAATCGAGTTCTCTGATTCTCACGCGCATATATGATGACACTACCAATGTCAACCCAAACACCAGCCGGAACCCCAGCACTAGCAACGTGCAAAACATCAGCCTCCTGAAGCGCTGTTCCTGCACTACAAGTTGCAGTTCGAAACGATGTGGGTGCGTAAAAGCAGGCAACAGCTGCAACGACAATTGTAAATGCCGAGACAATTGTCAAAATCCTATCAACAAGGAGAATTCGATGCCGAGCACCTCGGTTCCAGATGTGAATTAGGAGGATGTTTTGCTTTCATCTCCAAAGCTGGTTGCCAGCTCCTCTCCCTCCAGCTCCTCCTCCTCCAGCTCCTCCTCCTCCAGCTCCTCCTCCTCCAGTTCCTCCCCCTCCAGCTCCTCCCCTTCCATGCACTCCAAGCTGCCCAACCAAATAATACATCTTTAAATACACGTATTATTCACTCTCTATATCGCTAAAACTCGCAGCTACACTTGGAGACACCGTCAGCCAAAAGGAAGTTCAAAAATTGTTAAAAACAAAAATTGTTGATTTCCATCAAGATAATATAATAATTTGAGCAATTTTATTAATGATTATATTTATTTTTAAATATATATTTATATATACATTCAAAATGTGTTTTCAATTGAAAATAATGATTGTTTTTCTTAATATGATATTTAAATAATTATTAATTAATTTAAATACATATTAAGTACTGCTTCGTTCTTCTCACTACTAATGATATTGTAAATTTAATAATATGTGTTTTCCTTTGAAGTTCTTGTTGTGTGTGTGTGTATGCCTGGGTGTGTTGTCTGTGTGTATGTGAATGTTTTAGAAGAGTGTAACTAATAAATAAAATAAACTTATCTATACATAATTATTTATTCCAGCGTATCTCTATTTCGCTCTCTGAGCTGTGCTTTCGTTCCTGGTTACGGGTCCGGCTCTATATTTCAATCGGTTTATTTCTGTTAACGGTTCCGGTTGCGTTTTGATCTCCTGATGATAATGTGGTGAACAACGGATTCTCATTCGATTCCGGAAATACAGTTTTTTAAGGTGACTATTTTCTATGATTTGGTTGATTTTGTTTTCCACAATTCAGATATGTTTTCCATTATACTGCTGTTATTTATATTTATATTTTGTATTCCGCATGTGGATGAAACGCTCTGTGGCAATGGGTCAAGGCCAGCGCAACCTTCTTCTGGAGAACAAGCTGTTGCTGCGTCGACCGATGCCTATGACAATGGTGGTTTGCCGATAGCCGCCGTAAAAATATATCAAAGCTCATTATTTGGCCACCTTCGAACAGAATCTAAACAAGACAACAGCGAGTTAACATTGTGGATTTTAGTTTTGCGGTCACCAACCGGCCGTCAAACTGTTTGACACCGTTAGTTTTATTTGGGGTTTTTCATTATCGATAACTTTTATCAGTAAACTGTGCACTCAGTTTTTTTACGATAAGAATATTTGACATATATGTTTTTACATATTCGCTTAAGATGCTGTTGAACTATAGTATTGAAAATGCGTTGTATATACCCTACGCACTGTTGTCAAATTAAATAGGGTGTGTGCATGTAAAGCTCGTACAGCTTTTCTGAATAAGAGCAGCTGGCGCGAAACAATATAATTTAGTACATAACAACAAGCAGCGCGGGAACGGAGACTGTGACGCGCTGTAGCGTCCCGAACTAAGGCATTCTAATGTACATGGTACAAAGTAGCATAACAATAAGCTTTAGTTAGACTGTCGCTAACGCTGTTTAACGTACTGCAAATAGTATGCGCTTACAATATGTGAGTATGCGAATTATAGGGCGGTGGCGACGCTACGACCGAGGTTTATTTGATACCATAGAAATTGAGACAAGCCTTTTGCAATTATAGATTTAAGTACAAATAACTCATGCTGGGATTGATAACATGTGATTTCGCGCACAAGCAATTACATAAACATCAACACTACATACATGCATGTCTGTGTGTGTGTGCGTTTTTGTTTGCGTGCATGCGTAATGCTTTCCCATTCCACATCGTGCTGCTGTCAGAAAGAAACCAAATAGGAAATTAGCTGGGCTACATTTCGTCTTCTTATATATTTCAATGAGTATGCTTCATACGTGCATGTGTGTGTGTGTGTGCACGTGAACAAACATTTGCACAGCCAACAAGTTCATGACCATAAAAATAACATGTAATAATTATTGCTGGCATTCGGTAATTGCTTTGCGGTTCTCATGATCACTTCACACTTGACACCTCCCATCAGGCAGTCGTATAACTGAACAATACGGAAACGTAGAAAGCTTTGCACATCTCGTGCATCAAATGCAATTTTCAATGGCAATTTGCAGCGAGAGCAAATGCAATTTTCGCAATTTTGGCAATTTTCGAATGTGCGAGCAACTCGAAAACAATTTGTTGCTTTCAGTATTTGTGCAACCATTGCGACATTTAAGCGAAAAGTTCATCACAAAATACAAATAGTTCACAAAAAGCAAGTATTACAATCATTAAAATTTATGTAGTTTCCCCATTACCTCCACTTGACACTGGCCAACTGACAGAGATTTTCGAAAGGATGTAGAACGTATATACATATATCGGCATTGACCTTGGTGTTCGGGTTCCTTGTTTATGATAGATGTCTTCTCCTTCGTCGTTGTCGTCGTCGTCGTCTAGATTTGTGAACATCCGCTAAATACATAGATCCCAGCCAATCCCGTTCCCCTTTCTCTTTAGTGGCTGTAGATAGATATTTAAGTAGTATGGTGAGGCAAGTCCTTAAGCAACTGATGTGCTGGCAGCGCGGGCTCGCCGCCAAGTTGCCAAATGTGCATCCCATGACAAGGGGAATCGCTACGTATGCTTTAATGTGGCCAACGGGCAGCCTAATTCAGCAGACCATGGAGGGACGCAATCTAAGTAAGTTTTCACCAAATCATCCATCCATCCATCATCGACACCAAGCCACTCCATGCTTATTGCCACGGTAATTCTCGCAGGAACGTATGACTGGGCACGTGCAGCGCGCTTCAGCCTTTTTGGTGGCCTCTATGTGGCACCCTCGATTTATGGCTGGGTGCGTCTAACTAGCGCCATGTGGCCGCAAACAAATCTACGCATTGGCATTGTCAAGGTGAGTACCGGGAGTGCATCATCATTATCATTTGCCTGCCTGCTTATCTCACATTTCAGGCCATTACCGAGCAAATCTCCTATGGACCCTTTGCTTGTGTCAGTTTCTTTATGGGCATGAGCCTGTTAGAGCGAAAGACATTCGCTCAAGCCGTCGAGGAGACCAAGCAGAAGGTGCTGCCTACTTATAAGGTTCGTTCCTGCATTCCTTGTCCTATACACATATATAGAGTATTATTTACATGTCTTTGTTTGTGTGTGCGGTTCTATATATATATATATATATATATATATATACATATATGTATATATGTCTATAGGTTGGCTTGTGTGTGTGGCCCTTTCTGCAGACGATCAACTTCTCGCTGGTGCCGGAGCACAATCGCATCATATTCGTTAGCATTTGCAGCCTGATGTGGACAATATTTCTGGCCTATATGAAAATGCGTGAGCTGGACTCAACTCCAGAGCCAGAACCAGAGCCGGAACTGAGGCAAATGAAACTTGCCGATTAGTGGAATGATTGTGGACTGTTGTTGATCTGTTATATAGTGTATATATATATATTATATAAGTGTATGTTGCTGACCTATTATATATATAGTATATGTTTCTGAATTTACAAACCAAATTTATAGCTCAATTATAATGATTAAAAAAAGAAACGAATTTTGAATACACTATTGCTGTAGTGGCGGCGGCACTCGAGCAACTATCAACTGTCCAATCCAGAGTTGGGTTGTCTGTGGATTATTGTTGTTTGGTCGCCGATTGCTGGCCACCGTTTGCACAATCCAGTCCACATAGGCGGACACTTCGGTGAATACGCCCGGATAGGGTGGACGTGTACACGGCTTCACACTCCACGAGACAATGCCAATTTGTATGTCCATTGCTGATGGCGCATGCAGCAGCAGTGGTCCACCCGAATCGCCGCTGCATTGACCCTTGCCGCCCTCGGGCACACCGGCGCACAGTTGGCTGGCATGGAGTTGAGCTTGGTGACGGCGACTGCACTCCTCGTCGCTAAACACCTGCAGCTGTACCTTGTGCAGCATCTGTTGCACCACGCCGCCCGTCTGCACAAAAGTTGTCCAATTCTCAAGTTAAACAATAATAATAATAAAATCAACCAATACGAACCGCATTCAATCCCCAGCCGGCGAGCAGAGCGCTGCTGTTGGCCAACGTTGTCTGTTGGGGATTTGGCAGACGCACCGGCTGCACACTTCTGCTGAAGATTATGGGCTTGGTCAGCTGCAGCAGCGCAATATCGTGTATATATTTATCCTCCGGCTCATAGCCCGGATGCACATGTATTGCGGCAACCGTAACCAATTGGCTCGCGTTCCGTTCAATCCGATTGCTGCCATATTGCAAATTGAGCTGCTCGGGCAGTGTGCCACGCACACAATGCGCTGCCGTCAGCACCCAGCCAGCATTCAATAGTGTTGCACCACACGTGTGGTGGCCACTTTTTGCACGACGCAGCGACACCTGACATAAACGCAAAGAGAGAGAAAGTTAGTTATCCTTATATTAGTTATAGTTATCGCTTACCGCATAGGGAAACTCGCCATTCGCCGCCACAGTGCCATTGACTATTTTGCCATCCTGCTCCTCCTCCTGCTGCTCATCCTCGTCCTTGTGCTCTGCTCGCGTGCTGCTCGTTAAGAAGCAAATCAGCAATAGTAGTCCAAGTCCACACAATGAGCAGCGCATTTTGTCGATTGAGTTACGCCAATCGTTGGCCATTGCATTTATTTGGCCAGCATGTTTTGCTCTATTGTTGTTTTGTTGCACGATGGGTGTTCCCCAACTCGACCCGTATTACTAATCTATCATGTTGGCCATGTAGGTAGCAATTCATTTACATAAATTAGTCACATATATATATGTGATATA
Source organism: Drosophila imparisetae (assembly GCA_035042265.1). Lineage (NCBI taxonomy): Eukaryota > Metazoa > Arthropoda > Insecta > Diptera > Drosophilidae > Drosophila > Drosophila imparisetae. The sequence goes on along the minus strand of JAWNLP010000405.1, from coordinate 157,771 downwards.
ATTAACTAAATGTATATTTATGTCTGTGTACATACAGTGGCTTCTACGCTGGTGCGGCAACAGCTAAGGACGTTCGTTACCAGGTATCCCATTGTGCGTGGTATGATATCATACAGCCTGATCTGGCCAACGGGCAGCCTCATCCAGCAAACGTTTGAGAACAAGAGCTGGGGTGAGTAGTAATCCATAGCTATTGCGGTTGATAACAGTTTCCTCATCTCCTCACACAGGCAACTTTGATTGGTGGCGCGTCTTTCGGTTCAGCATGTACGGCGGACTGTTTGTGGCGCCGACGCTATACGGCTGGGTTAAGGTAAAATGATCATGTATACACTTACATAACGGTAAATACATCGAGTTAAATTTGCCAGATATCCAGCGCCATGTGGCCGCAAACATCATTGCGCACCGGCCTTGTTAAGGCGGCAGTGGAGACCATATCTTATACGCCCGCTGCGATGACCTGTTTCTACTTCATAATGAGTTTGCTCGAATCGAAGACGGTTCGCGAAGCAGTCGCGGAGGTTGGCAAAAAGTTCATTCCAACCTACAAGGTATGCATAAAATACAAATTACCCAAATGTGCAAATATATATACATCTATATATATTCATATCTATATATACTTAATAGGTTGCACTATCCGTTTGGCCACTGGTGGCCACCATTAATTTCTCTTTGATACCGGAACGTAATCGTGTGCCATTTATCAGCGTGTGCAGTCTGTGCTGGACATGCTTTCTGGCTTATATGAAACATTTGGAGCACCATGAGGTGGATCAAGTTCTGTAGTTCTGTCGTTTTCTGTGTTTATCTATCGTTATTATTATCTTTAATAAATTAATACAAGACTTTAGCCGGTTATCTTCTTGTTTTTTCTTCTTCTTCTTATACACAAAACAAGTTAAGCAAGGTTACCATCGTATACGATATACGACCGATAAGAAGACATCGATACGAAATCGCCATTTCGTACATGGTTTAAACATCGATAAATCGAAGTAAAAGAATGTTTGGACAATGAATCGATATTTTTGCCATCCCCAGCCCCACCTTGCTGTTGGGTGTGTGCATTCGACTATATCACGTTTCAATTGTTTTCTTGTTTTTTATATTATTTATAGTGTGCAGTATTTGTTTTTTTTTTATTATTATTACGAGCTAAGTGCCTGCGTTCACAATGCGTAATTTGGGCAAACAGCAGTCGCAGGATACAACCGACACGAGTGTAGAAAAGGGCGACTATCCGCGAGCGACAAGTAAGTGACGCAGCCAATGTTGTTTATTATAGAGTGTGGTTTGTATTTGTATAAATGTGTGTGTGTTCACTTACAGATGGAGTTGTTTTTGGTGCAATTGTGACATTCGCCAGCTTCTTTGTGCTAATGATGTCCTTTTGCTCGCCGTATTGGATTGAATCGTACGAGGAGACACGCAGCAGCTTTAAGAATATGGGCCTCTGGCAATATTGCTTTAAGAATTTCGTCTATCCAAATTACCAATTTCCCAAGCAATTCACCGGATGCCATTTAATCTTTTCCCATGTGAGTAACATATTGCTATGGTTTTAAGTACAATAATATTAATAATCATCCATTTGGTTGCACAAGGACTATTATGTTATACGTGAATATCTGCTGCCTGGATGGCTGATGGCTGTTCAAGGCTTGGTGACGATGTCCTTTATCATTGTGTTCGCTGTGCTGACGCTGCTCTCGCTAACGATCATTCGCTTGCCCCTCAAGGCTGTGCTGCAATACGAGTGGCTGCTGGTGCGACTCTCATACATAGGAACAGGCATATCATGTTCGTATTTACGTCTCTAATGCCTGTATACAATCATATATGTATATATGCCTTCTCATCTAAAAGCTCTGTTCATGTTTCTGGCCGTGTGCATATTTGGTGGATGCGCCTATCGTCGCGACTGGCTGATGTATCCGAAATTCAATGTGCTTGGCTGGTCGTATGCCTTGGCCGTTGTCACCTTTATGCTGCTTGGCCTGGCTGCCCTCATCTTGCAGCGGGAATCTCGGCAGGCATACGAGGCGCGTGGCGAACAGAAGAATCTTGTTATGCAGATGGAAATGCAGGAGCCGGGCTATCAGCCACCGCGTCATCATCACAGTCAATCGCGCAGCCTGCAGGGCTACATATAGTAGTAGTGCCACAATTCACACAACTCAACTCAACTTCAATTAATTCCATATATATATATATATCTTTTTTTTTATTATCAGACAATTATTCTTGATGCTGTCCTCTATTTTATTTACTTTGACTCGACCTTATGCTTATTTGTTCAATGTTAGCAAAACGGAATCTCTCTCCATATTTGTAATAAGTGCCTTGGAATTTGTAGTGCAAATTTTGTTATACTTATACATATATAGTGTATCTGTAGATTTGTAGTGTCTATATATTATCTATGCATCAGAACAGCCGTCCAAAAATGACACAAACTAATATATATCTCCATCTCTATTATACATACATATATACTATACTTAATATACATCAAATATAAACATACCTTTTTTCATATTTATACACCTACACATACATACACAGCTGCATGCATACATAGATATATACATATCTGTTTATATGCATATCAGATCGAATATCGAACAATGTTAACAGCATCTCACATTTGTCCCTTTTTGTACCAAAATGTATGTATATTAATAAGAAGAACTTTACACAAATACATTTCGCAAAATATGATTTCAATTTCGATCGGCTTATGATACTTTGATGACTAGAATTTCGGTTAATAGAATGTGTCATCCTATATGTGTTCCATGTCGTCTTATCTAACCTCCATGCTGCTGCCGCCGCAGCTGCTGTCGCTGATAATAGTTGCCGCTGATTGCCAATTGGAACACCTCGATGCCGTGTCGATTTTTGTGGTATCTTAGTTCGAAATGCTCGCTGACTGAATTCGGTTGTCGCAAACAACTATTGCCAAAATCAAACTCTAACTAGACATACATATATCAAATATATATACACATATATATATATATATATGTCGACTTTTTTGTTTTTTACCTAGATCAATTGTTCCAAAGAATGCACAGTGCGTTTTGTCTATGCATATGGCTATTTATGTGCGCTATCATAACGTGTAAGATTAACCAGCGTTTAATAATACTATAAAATATTGCCCAACCCTAACAAAGGGTGTGTGTGTGTGTGTGTGTGTGTATACTCTTGCAGTTATACAGAAACCAATTTGATATATTTACACTCAGAAAAAAAGATCGCACTGCAAACTAGAAGGTCTTTCTTCGTTTTTGAAATAATTTCATTATATAGGAAAACAAATTCTATATAAGAAATCGACAATTCCAAAAATAATGTTTTTTTTTTATATCTTAAAAATATTTTCTATGAATCGTTTCTAAGATTCACAAGAAAGTATTGAAATTTACTGGCACTGCTTTTATATTAGATTTTAGTTGCCTTGAAAGTTAATTTTTTTCCAAATTTTTCGAAAAATTTACCGTGAAATTGAAAAAAAAACAATAAATATTCCTTTTGAATAATAAGATGAGTTATCCTTGACGCGAATTAAAGCGCAATTTTATTCTGAGTGTGGAAATTATGGAAATATGGATATAATTCAAGAGTTAGAGACTTACTCTTTACATATAGGAACGATGGGCTGAGCTAGGGTATTTAATCTTCGGCATGCCTAAGGATAGTTTCAGTTCGGCTAACTGCGATAGATTGTTCAGCAAGGGGCTTCCCAGGGTGCCTAATCTCCTCCTGGCGAGATTTCACTGCTTTCTACCAGTGCTATCTGCTTAGGGTATTTGGTGTTCGACAAACCGAAAATTCTTAGAAAAAAACTGTTATTTTTGATTAATCATCGCTGTCATTTTGGTACTGGCTACAACCAAACGGAAATTGACGTAAAATACAAGCATAAAAGATACGACGACAAGGCCAAGTTAACGTTGACATTAAAAGCATTGTTGGGCTGCCGACAGATTGGTTCAATTCAATGGGCCAATATCCATATATATATATATTTTTCTTTGGCAGTCGGAGAGGTGTCGATTGAGCCGCGGATTATCAATGGCACCATTGCCAAAGTGGCCGAGACAAAGCACCTCGTCTCCATACGTCTGAGGAAGAACGACAAGAACTTTGGCACCGGCCACATTTGCGGTGGCTCCCTAATTGGCAATAACAAGGTGCTCACCGCCGCCCACTGCCTCTACAAGTAAATGGGAAAAAATGCACCTCAAGGTGATACCAACTAGAGACTGATCCACCATCCATTCGCAGCACTTCAAAAAGGAAATACCGCAAGGCCAGTGAGTTTGTGGTGGTCATGGGTACCCTCAATCGCTACGAACGCACCAACAACACCATCGTCTCGGATGTGAGCTCCATTGCCTATATGAACACCTTTGGAACGGACAGCATGCGTGATGATGTGGGGGTTATGTTTCTGAGCACCGGACTCCCACCAAATAGCACACATCCGACTGTGGCGCCCATCGAGATGGCCACACAGGTGACACCAGTCGGCGCCACATGCCAGGTGTCTGGCTGGGGTCGCACCGAAGAGGTGAGCTACAAGAATACAAGCAATCAATACTGAAGATACGTAAATATCAAAAGATGGAATAGCTATCAAATAATTCACAACAAAATTCAAGTATTTAAAGTTGTCACAAATCAATTATGTTAACATAATTATAATTTCATCCGATCTGACATTTCTTTTATCCATCTCACTCGATGGCATATTGTAAAGGTTTATTTTTAATAGTATCATTAAAGGAATGGTTCGCGACAAGGTCAACAGATATGTTTGACAATATTAATTAATAATGTTTTGATTGCAATATTCGAAATTATTCCCCGATGAGAAACCAACCATTTGTTGTAATACAGAATTTAGTATTGTGCATAATAATAATAATAAAAATATTCATATTTGATTCGGTTGCAGAACACGCTGTCGAATGTGCTGCTATCGGCGAATGTGAGCCTGATCCGTTGGAAGACCTGCCGCAGCATTTATGGGAGTGGTCTGCTTGCCGGCATGATCTGTGCGGGACGATTGCGTGGCGGCACCGATTCCTGTCAGGGCGACTCTGGGGGTCCGCTGGTGTATGCGGATCGCGTCATTGGCGTCGTCTCCTGGGGCTATGGCTGTGCGGAGCCGGGTCTGCCCGGTGTCTATGCGGACGTGCAGTATTATCATCAGTGGATTGAGGAGCGTAGCGCCGGCTTCTCAGCGCTCCAGCTGCAGCAACGGTGGCTCTGGCTCTGGCTGGGCTTGGGTTCAATACTCTGGGCCACGTTGGCCTTCTAATTGATGTGTTACTAGCTAAGCAGAATTTTTTTTTTTTATTGAAAGGTTATAAAACATTCATTTGCCTAGATACGAATAATTACAGGAACTTAAAGTCCATAGCAAAAACATAAAGATGATTTTAACAAGTTGCACATTAATTTCAACATGCAACAGTCCAGAGAGCAGCTTGTTCTGCAAAATATTGAATATGGTTTAGTCAAGATTTTGCAGCTGTGCCCCAGAATGGAATCCCATATGTCCATGTGGACACGATGAAGCTCCTATAAACCAACAGCTTGAGCTTGCTGAGCATGTTGTTGAGCGCAAACATTCAGTGCTGAGACTTGCACCGCTGGTGGAGTTGCCAAGGAACACAGTGTTGCAAGCAGCATGTCAGCATACTGTCTACTGGAATGGTCATGTCCGCGGTGTACAAGGTGTACAGGGCAAGTCTAAGGACACCCGGACCAATGCGGTGGTTCAGTCCGAATATTAAAAGATGCTCCGCGTAGACTCCATCTTCATCTGTTATTAAATACCGTCTGTCCTTGTTAGCTGTACTTAGTGAGGGGCAGGCAGACTCCAATCAACAAGCAACATTTATTTACAGTCAACAACGCACACATACACATAGATAAACACGAAATAACGGAATAAAATTGGCTGATTGCCTTTGATATGGTGGTGGGGAGGGATAGAAGGGATAGGAGTAACAGAGTTGGGAGTTGGGTCTTCAGCTCATGGTGTAACTATATAAAATGGTGACATATTGATTGTGCCTCTCCATTACTTTATATTAGTAAAGATTGTAGAATGTGTTTTGCATTTATTATTGAGTAGGGAGATACGGTTGAAAGCTTCAATTTGAACTACCACCAAATGCGCACAGACAGGCAAAGACAAAGCGTAACCGACTGCAAGATACGCTGATACCAATAAGGAATACCTTCTGACAACAGGTGATTGATGGGTTTTGACAGAACTTCCTAGTAATCAATCCTATCAACTTGTCTTTAAGCAGGTATTTATATTAGAGAAGTTTCCCAGTAATCTGCCATCCAAGTTTGGCAACTATAGCTCTTTAATTGCGGCAGATATGGACTTTTATCGTTATGGGGTCGGGAGTGGGCTGGTTCCAATCAATTCCGAGTCAAGTTTCAAACTGTAGGAATGGTGGCCTGCTTTTGATTTATGACGGACTGACAGCTTGAGGGACATTGCACAAAACCAATATACTCCGGCTAGCATCGGTATCAGAGTATCAAAACAGAGCAACTGCCATCTCTTTCATCTCTTGCATCACTGTTCAATTGTGATGCCATCTCTGGGTACCTCAAAACAGGTAATGTTAGCAAGCACCCCTTATATATCTATATATATATATAGTTACACCATGATGCAGGCTAACAGTTGCAGTTGCGTTCGGATTGCGGATGCGGAGCGGAGCTGTTCGTCTGATGGAGCCGCACCAGATCCGGGCCATAGATCATGTTGGGCAGACGCTGTGACTGCGCCTGCGTCTGCGACATGACCAGCGAGAAGTCACGACTGCAGACGGCATTCTCGATGCGTGTCATGACGCGACCGACAAGCAGATCGACAGCCTGCTGTATATTGGCGCCGGTGCAGGCGCTCGTCTCAATGTATGGCAGTTGGTAGCGTTGCGCCAATGCCGCGACCTGTTCCCGACTGACGACACGCAGCTGGATGAGATCGGACTTGTTGCCGCAGAGGACAACGTCCGGTTCGTCGGTGTAGGCGTGGGTTCGCAACTGCTCCAGCCAATTGCTAATCTCCAGAAACGATTTCTGGCTGGTCAAATCGAAGATGAGCAGAAAACCCATTGCATCCCGATAGAATGCCGTTGTCAGCGAACGGAATCGCTCCTGGCCCGCAGTGTCCCATATTTGCAAATGGATGCGATGCCGTTGTCCCCGCGACCTGTACACCTGAATAAATATGAAGTAATACTAGATGGACTTGGCAGTTGCGATTTGGTATTTGGACAACTCACCAAACGTTTCTCGCGAAAATCAATGCCGACGGTGGAAATGAATTGAGAGTGAAAGCGGCCGTCTGTGTATTGATAGAGCAGACATGTTTTGCCCACACCGGAATCGCCCAGGACGAGGAATTTGAACAAGTAGTCGTAGTCAATGTTGGGCGTCGTCATTCTGTCTGTCCACTGTGTCCTTGTGTCGCTCAAAGCAGCATCCTGCAACGAAAATGATTGAAGATGCTGCTGTCAATGGTAGATGACCAAAACTTGAGTTGGGTGCAAATCTGTTGAATACAATATAAGATGCCGCAATCATCAACAGGTCACTGACCCTCCGTGTGCGTGTGTGTGTGTTTGAGTGCGTGTGTGTTAACTGACAGAAAAGGATACATTGCGAGCTCAATATTTACACCTTGTCCCATGGAAAATAGCTAAAAAGAGTATCATGATTTTGAACAAATGAACAGAAGGAAGCACCTCCGATGAAGTACATGTAAAGTATATATACATTCTTGATCAGGATTAATAGCCATGTCCGTCTGTCCATCTGAGGGGCTACAGGAACTAAGGAGTTCAAATTTGGCATATAAGTTCGCGTATACTTCGCACAAATCAAGCTTGCTTTATTTTCGAGCTACAATTTTAAAGTCATCGGCTTCTAAATAATACATAATATATATTGACATATTGTTGATCAACTGGACAAATTTCATCAAAATCGGATTAGAAACACCCAAGCTATTTTCGAAAAGGTATTCTCATATTGATGCTAATTTTCATCAGACTTAGTTTTCGTTTTTTTTACTCTTCATTGCCTGGGATAGGTCTTTTTAAAAGTGAATTTCGGCAAATAAGAGTGAAATATCAAGTGTGATTTGGGGTATTTCGTAGTCGAGCTCACCCGACTCGACAGTATTCGTACTTGTTGAAACTCATTTCATCTAGATTTATTGATTTTCTGTCTCTTTTTTCTGTGCTGCTATTTGCGGTGACAGGGGTGGGCATCAAAAGAAGCCTATTTAAATGTTGATTGAATATACATGTCTGCAAATGTATTGAAGGATATATGCAAGGATATACGTATGTATGTATGGCTTAAGGTCTCTTGGGATTTTTGGGCTTCCCTCTGAGAATTCAAAATAAAACATTTCTAAAGTTAAGCCAAAGATTCGAAGGATACATTTGCCTTTGTGTTCATAATTAGATATTGGATCGGATAATGTGCAGTAGAAGGGAGCAGGAAAGAGTTGTTTGGGTGGTGGGGGGAGGGAGCGATGAGCTTTCTGGGTCGCTGCGAACTTAATGCCAACTTAGACCTTAAAGTACGCTGTTCCCAAAAATAGGCGCAAAGCAAAAGAGAGCAAGGGAGAGAGAGAGAAAGGGAGAGTAGCGGAAAAAGGGCTTATAAATAAGACAAAGCTGCCACCGGTGCTTTCAAGGAAGCGGCCTGACAACATAGTCAACCATTTACATATATGCACACAAATAGCTCACTATTATTATTTTTCGTATTATTATTATTATGGGGCGTTGTGTGCACAGGAAATGGTCGGCAACGCTCGGTGGTCTTTTGGCTACTTGTTGCAGTTGTGGTTATTGTGGCTGCTGTTTGTTTTTGATAACCTTGGCAACTGCAACTCGCTTCTGCGTATGTGTTTTAAAATAACCTCAGCTAATTGAGCGCGTGCACACACACACACACACACACACACACAGTGGGAGAGAGAGATAGAGAGAGCGAGTAATTAAATTATATCAATTAACGGTACTCACCTGGCCTCGGCATTGCCCACGATTTGATCAACTTGTAAATAGTTTGTGTGTTTGCCACTGCATATTAAATGTAAATTTGAGTTTGGCGCGCAAAAGAATGCAACAGTTTTCGTAGTCCAATTTAAATTGTGAATTGTAGCTGCTCGGGCGAAAATCAGCAATTTGACGGCCATTAAATGCAATAACTTGTGGTTGTGCACATATATTAGCAGTGCAAGCGGAGTTATTTTTAAGTGCGTGAGATTTGTTTACAACGACTCCAGCGACGACAGCATCTCACAGGACCTAAGGACAAGAGGGATGCGGTCTGTTGTCAGTCAGAAACTGTATTGTGATTGTGGCAGGTGAAAGGCAAGCGAAAGCTTCAAGCAAGGGCGGCAGCATCGGGTTCGACTCGCGCATCGAGTGAAAATGCGCCACAAATTCATCGATTTCACGTATTTCGATATATACTTTTTTTTTTGTTCGATAAGTCGCATTGGGCGCGATATTTCAATTATGAGTATGAGCAACAGCGGCTGCTAATTTATTTCAATTTATTTTTGAAATGATATTTGATGTTTAATTAACAATGTTTTATTTTTATTTTTCCTTTAAGAAAAAAACACTTAGTTTTTAAGATTCATACTGTAAATATTAAATTTTGGTTTTTTTTTTTTTTTTTTGTTTTTTTCTTCAAATTTTTTTCTTTCTTAGCTGTTGTTTTTGCAAACAACCCATTCATCTTTTTCTTTTTGTTTCTTGTTGCCGCTGAACATTGCTAAATTGAATTTTTGTTGGCTGTTTTTTTTTTATGTTTTTCTTTTTCTTTTTTGCTACAGCTGACATCAAGTACATTTGCTTATGATTTGCTTATATGCGTTTATTTGACTGTATTTCTAGGTTAAACATTGAATACGAAATCATGTATATGAAAATACAGCATTCATAAATGTACATAATATTAGTATATGTATGTATAAATTTATATACCATTTTCAATGCTTTGCAATAATTTGAAATAAAACATAGTCGAAGCTGGATTTTCCTCCTTTTTAAATGAATCACTTCAACAGATTTTTTTTCTTCTTTTTTATAGTACATGTTTTAGACGATACAAATATATAGATGTTTTACATATATGTAGTGTATATATTTGTATATATTTAAAAAAAAAAAAATTCATTTGAGGGGAAAAAAGTAATGTACACTTTAATTGAAACACGCTAAACCAATAAGCTGCAATATGTGTGTGTGTGTGTGTGTTTAAATGTTTTGCAAACCGATCCGACGATGATTATAAAAATTGATTGAAATTTGTCATGAAAGTATTAATATATGTATGCATACATATGTATATTTTACGTACGTCTTCCCCATTCTCAAATAAAAATGTTTCCATATGTGCTTTGTATTTTTTTCTCGTAATTTTAACTGATTTCTGCATAGTTATTTAGGAATTTGCAACGACACAAATACATACATATATTTATATAAATATAAATATATATATGTATATCAATTCATGATTTATGTCTTTTTTCTTGACTTTTTATTCTTAATGTTTACAGTGTATGTGTATATGTGTGTGTACTTGGTAAATTAACCATAGCAAAACCAAATGAAATAAAAGTAAATGCAAGTGCAATAATAATAACAAATTTTCTGATTTTTTCCCTTTTTTTGTTCTTTTAAATATATAACTTTTTTCAAGCATGCTGAAGAAGAATCCTTGAGTCCAGCTGCGTGGAAGTTTTTACACATAAACAACATAAACCATTTCTTATTGGGCGTGCGTGCATGTATGTGAATGTGTGCATATAAATATCGTGTGTGTTTGTGTGTGTGCAGGCTATGCATACAAATTGCGCCAGCAGCAATTGATTCTAACGACAAATGCGAACAGAGATTTGTGGCTTACACAAATATAGAAAGAACGGAAGAGAGAGCGAGAAAGTGATATAGAGAGAGAGAGAGAAATAGAGGGCACGTCAAATACTGAATGACTTTATTCCGGCTGTATGGAGAGTGCTGAAGGAGTGAATGAGATAGCCTGCATTCCAGAGTCGTGTGTGTGTCTGTGTGTGTGTTTTGCCACTGACTTTAGAATTGCAGTTTGTTGCAGGAGGCTAGGAAATCAATAAAATCGATAAGCGCAAATCAATTAAGCCACATATCTCCTAGGTTGTTGGCGATATCCTTCAAATATTGGTATATGCCAAGCCCCTAAAAATCGGAAATGGCTGTATCTTGCCCAGTTTTTGAGGTTACGCCCGACTGCAACGTTCTCTCTTGTAATAATTAATGTTGTTATTGTTGTTAAATTTCTATATATAATTGCCAAACACAAAATTAGTCGTGTCGCTGTTTCTGGCTGGTTTTTGCTGCTGATTTTTTTCTCTTGTTATTCTTGATTACTGCTGCTGCTGTTGTTGCTGCTACGTTCGTTGTTGTTGTTGTTGTTGATGTTGTAATTATGGCATTCAGAGCAAAAACTTGCCCAGCAACAGACCCAAAATGGCCGCTGTAATAGCAATTGCTATATAGAAGACCGGAATCTGTTTTTCAGCCAGAACGGGAGCATAATGCTCATTGATTTGCTTGGTATCCGGGAAGCTGCGATAGCGTGACACTTGATCCTGCATTAGATAAGATAATATATATAATATAGTTAGTAAGTTAAATAAGATTATTTATATTAGTGCAGCGCAATTACCTTCAAGTGTAGATTCTCTTTTCGCAGTTCGCTGTTGAGGTCACGCAAATCCTTAATTTCGGCCGTCAGGGATTCGGCATGCTCCGCAGCATCACACATTTTTAAGGACTACAAATGTAATAAATCAATCAATAATAATCACAACACCACTTCTAGATTAGACTTCTGGTATATGCAAGTACCTGCTGCTCCTCGACGGACAATTTCGGCGCATCGCTCTTCAACGATTCGACGATACTGAGATTGGTGGCTGCATTGGCACCCACGCTGCTGCTGCCCCCACCAATAGCACCACCAGCGGTGCCACCGGTATTGTTCTCTGCATTCGCCTCAGCGGCCGGCATTTCAAACACACACTTTAGTTTGGCGTCCATTAGCTGCTCCGGTTCCAGTTCCTTCCACTGCGCACAATGAAACAAAACAACAATTTAGTAATCCGAGTCACAGCGAAAGATATGTATATATTTGTATACATACCAACTTGTTTAAATCAGTCAAATCAGCATCCTGAGGTGCCAGCACACTCTGTACCATAAACTTGTGCTTGTTCTTCTCCTGCTGATCGTACATGAAGGGCTGCAGGCAAACTATTCAAAAATACAAAGAAAAAATCGAATCAATTAATCTTTTCAGTATTATTATTGTGACTGATTGATGCACTCACTTTCCACCTGCGTCGAACGATGTGGCGCTATCTTGCCAATGTTTGGACGTACACAATAGCGCTTGGGAGCAGTAGTCTTGATCTTAAAGACCAGTGTCGCGGCCGTATTGTTGCGCAGCGTCATGATTGTCACCACTGGCCGACTGAATGGACCTACAATATTGCACAAAAGTGTATATGCATATATAATGATAAGTAATCATATTTCAAGTATTTATTACAATGATAAACGTTGATAGCGTGTCTCCGTAATTATTGGACGTTGAAGTACTAACGAGCAGCACATTCAAGTGGCCCAACCATACCAAGCACGGTTTGTTTGTTAGTTTGTACATAAGATTCTAAATGGGTTATGAACAGCATAATTGGAACTACAAGTTTGAATAAAAAGAGGAAGAAAATTCCTTGTATTTCTGATCGGAACTGTAAAATTAAGTTGGCTGATTAAGTTCGAAGAATCAATCTCACCGTTTATAAGCTTATGCTTAAAAAATTAAAACAAGCATTGTTCTACGATCAGAAAGAGAAGGAAGATTTATTAATAAAAGTCTACTAAGAAGGTAAGCTAATATTAGTATTCCAATTAAGACACCTAAGACCAAATAATATAAATTGTTTTTGTACTGATTCTTTTTGTTTGTAAAATGTAAGATTTCAAATATATTCATTATAATGAGTTGTTCAATAATATTAAATGGACCAAGGGCATCACTGCAGGGCTAAGGATATAAGATAGAATGTAAGCTCTAAGATATTATCAACAGTTCAAACTTAGAGACTATTGGAGCTAGTTTGTTTCTAGTTTCAAAAATATCGTAACCAAACCAACTAGTTGCCCTAATCAATCAATCGTCAATCATGGCATAATAATTACACGACTCACTGAAGAATTATACTCTCTCTTCGAATAGTAACAGGCTTGCTGCGAGCCATTCCAAGTCTTTCCAGGTTGCGCAAGATCTTGCGTGAGACTGACCAGATGCAGGAAAATATTCAATAAGCAAACTGAGACTAGGAATAGTGATGGTATTCCTGCATACCAGAGCTATGGCTTATATGGCAGTTAGAGTCAAAATATATCCAAGATGTCAAGACAACAAAATTAATAATAAACTAATTACTCTTGTTTTAGCTTTTATTATTCTATGTTGTTTTATAGGCACAACATTCATATGCGAAGGGTAAGTAAGTGTTGGTGATGATTTGACCAAAAGCAATAATTTGATTTTTCATGTCAAATTAATTGAATTAAAGGCAATCATATATACAGTAGGTCCATAAAGTGTTTGGACACAGGAAAAAATTCACATTTTCTAACATCTTTTGCTAAAATAAGTATTTTATTATTGACTTTTATTTATTTTCTTATTTTTCTATTAAGTCGACTTTTTGAAACTATTTAGATTCAAAATTAACAAGATTCATTCATTTAAACAATTGCGAAATTTTAAATAAGCAAAATTATTCATTCTTTGGACTGTCCATAAAATGTTTGAACAGCAGTTTACAATTTTGCAATTCCCTTTTCGGCCGATCCCGTTAAAAATGAACAGCATTTTTTGTGTCTGCATTTTGTCTGTGACCTTAGTAAGCATATTCTAGTGAAATTTGTCCGTGAAAGATAATTATTGCATACAAAATTAATATTTTGAAAAATATAATCTATTAAAATCTGCTTAATCATAATTGTTTCAATGAATGAATCTTGATCATTTTTTTGTTAAATAGTTTAAGAAAGTCTACTTAATGGAAGAAAAATAAGAAAATAAATAAAAGTCAATAATAAAATACTTTTTTTTTGTAAAAGAAATTAGAAAATGTTAAATTTTTCCTGTGTCCGAACACTTTATGGACTTACTGTATATATATATCAGGGCAGCGATTTGCTGTGCTTTTAAATTTGTTTTAGTTTTGAAGCATATTTATTCAAAAGATACCCAATACATACACACACACACATTTGTATATATATATATATATATTTATACATACATATATATATACACATATGCGTATGTGTTCGTGGACAGTCTGTCAATGATCGTTGGCAAATGGTGAACGACAAACGGCGAGCTTTTGTACAGTGGGGCAAGCATAATCCTGGCTAGACATATTTTGTGTTTTTGTATTTTTTTTAATCTCTCTCAAAAGCTGAGCGCCACTTATTTAGAGCAGCTCTTATGGAATAGAGATGTTGAAAAGTGATTTTAAGCTTTTTTTTAGCATTGCGTACCACTTTGCGCACTAGAAATTAGTGACATGTTGTCATATTGCATTGTTGTTATTTGGCCAAAATTCAAAAAACCTCAAAAGCACAAAAACAAAAAAAAAATGGATCACGAAAAGTTTTGTGAGTATAAAAATAAAATGTTAGCCAAAAAGCCAAATAACAAATGCGGCAAAGGTTCTCAAGGGAGTCCACCAGCGAACTAGTGTGAAAAAGAGACACAGAGAGCAAGAGAGAGAGAGGGCGAATAATGTTGTCTGCTATTCCAAAATGAAAACGACGTCAGTTGCTGCTACCGCTGCTGCTTTTGCTGGCAGCAACATGCCAAAACAGCCGCACCACACACGTAGACTCGAAAATATGTCAAAAGCTAAGGCAAAAACAACAACAAAAATTATTGATAAGCTGCGGCGGCCAAACACAGAAAGCATATAAGAAAAGAAAGAAATCAGCCATCAGAGACACGCCGAAGATTGCACACACTTGCACATGCCGCACAACAGCTGCTCGCAACTTAATTTCCTTATAATCGATGATATCTGTACGCGGATGGCATTGCTTGCAAGGACTGAAATAGCTATATCGATCTATGGCCGATCTACAACATATGTGTATATAGAGGGTGCTTCACACTTTCAGACAAAGTGATGAGGGTGTACAAAAAAAAAAAAACATCGAAAAAAGAAAGAGAAAAAAAATTCCAAAGGCGATTCTGTTTGTGTGCGTGTGAACTTTGCAGTTTGCTCCGTCGTCACTTTGCAGCAATGTTTACAATATGCATTCTCATGTCATGTCGCTAACGGTGCTTGCTTGCAATAGGTGATCGATACACACGCACACACACACATGCGAATGGCCTTCTCTTTTAACAGAGGGCCGCCATGTCAAGTCCAAAACAAAACAATTGCATTTGCGAATGCAGCTATGTATGTGCTGCTGCTGCTTCTTCTAATTCACATTCGCAGAGACACGCAAGCCCCCTCACACACACACTTACCAATAAAGCGCAACTCATGCTCTGGCTCAATGGACAGCGCCACTTCGTATTGTGGTGTTTTGTTCATTTTTATTTTTGTTGCTGGTGTTGTTGTTGTGCTGCTGCTGCTGCTGATAATAACTATGTTGCTACTTTGCAACGATGCTGCTGCTGCTACCTAAAAGAAAAATTGACAATGAACAATTGGCCATTGAAATTATATATATATAAATATATATTTATTTATATGTTTTTTTTTGTATATTCGTGTACCTTGCGCTAAAATACCCAAAATGGTTTCCAAATCGTTTAGCTTAGCACTCAACGAAGATTCTTAAATCAACTCGACTTTTTACAAAAAATTTTACTTTCGATTTCGCTTGTTTTTTTTCACAGCGCTTCACGTCGTCTTCGTCGTCGTCGCTATGTTTGTGTGCAGTCACCAAAATATCGGTAAGTGTATGCGCAAAAAAGAAATGAAATGCACGAGGTTGTTGCGTGCAAAAAACTGACGATCAACGTGTTGTTTGCAATGCACTCAAACCACTAATGTGCAATGAGCTTCTATGCGTCTGGCTTCTGATCCGAGTTTACGTTATTTCACGCACTTTAGCTTCGTACTTCTCGCAGCAAAATTTTCGTATGCAAAAAAAAAAATCAGTCACCGCCGTATGTATGTATGTTAGACGCATGCGTCAACCCTGGCGTACCAGAAAACCAGCCGGCATAAAATATTGCCATATCGGCGATAGAACGCAGTGGTAACGCCGGCGTATACTGCGTACAGCAACTCTGCGATAGCATCACAATATTAAACCGCCAATTCTTAAAGCTAATTTTTATATGCCTCAAAACTTTAAAATTGAGTAAAACAACTAAGGTAAATACATTTATTAAATAAGGCAAGCAACCTGTAGCTGGCAGAAGAAGAGCATGTATCTGGAATATCGCTTACAAAATCATTTGATTTTAACTAGCGAAGAAGGTTTCGAAACAATGTTTGCTTTCGTTTGTTGTGTGAGATAAGTGAATAAATCTCTTAAAATATGATTCATTATTCAATTGACTTGAATTAAAATTCTTTTTTTGTAGCAAGCGGATTTGTACAACAAAACAGCGTGATTAGTTTCTGCACGCGAGTGTTGGATAACTCAAAAAAGGACGCTACTACTGCACATACATTCCGTTATATATAATCCGTTATATATTATGGAATTAAATTAATAATAAATAATTTGATTGTTACCACCAGCAGAAGGAGAAGGATCAGTCAGTTCAGTTGAGGACTTTCGCAATGCGTCTTGTCCTGACCATCAACGGACTTCATATTAACTGCTGCATCCACTTGCTTACTAAATACAAATGTGTGATACTGTTTAGCCAATTGCGCACAATTCAGCGACTTACTGCCACATTGGCGATAGCAGGCAATTAGCTGTTGCTCCATCAAACCAATATCGGCCGTGCACTCATTGGCGGCTACCCATTTGACAGGCTGGCCAAACAGGCTGTGCACATGGTCCACCATATTGCTAAATTGTGACTCCTCCATTTCTGTGGAACGACGTGACCAGGCTGCAGCGATGGCCATTTGCTGTTGCTGGCACGATTGGACGTCAATTGGGCTGCAATTCGCACAGGTTTCTGGAGCTGGAGTTGGCACGGCAGCGGAAGGTTTCTCTTGATTTGTTGCATTCTTGACATTTTCCAATATGTCCCGGTTTATCTGCAATGGGAATGTATTCGACATTTGCACGGTTTGCGGTTTGCTGTTGCCGGCGCCCATATCTAAATGTTCGGGATTCGTTTCAAATTTTTGTGTTTCATCTAAAAAAATAAAATGAAAGGGAATAGATTTCGTCTGGCTTACTATAAAACAATAATATATTTTATTTTATTTTTAGTTCCCGTTACAAAATCTTATTCAAATTGGGAATGGAAATTCAAGAAAGGTTTGGATTTATCGAAACCATCGACAAAACACTTGGCGGCATAAGTCCCCTGCAAAAGCTCTTTCGGAATCGGTTTGATCCGACTGCTGGAGAGAAAGCATGCCGTAATGCAACCAGTTTAGTGTACATCAATCCATATCACTATAAGAGTCTCGCTAAGTCAAGTTCTGAGTCGAGTCGAGTTGCTCCACGGAAACGGGCGTAATGACCAACGGCAGCATGCGCATCATCAGCGATATCCGGTTAACACCCGAACATTCGACCAAATCAATAATATTGCGTTCCTTGTCTATCAAGTCCAACATCAGCGTTGACTGCTCCTTGCGCACTTCCTTCAGCAACTGTAAAGCTTTTTTCGGGACAGCAGCCAGGCGTAGATCGCATATGGTACTGATTTTAGCACGGTACAGAGTAACCGGTAAGATCTCCACAAGGCGGCATGGAATACGCAGCCATCTCTTCGGCACAACCTGTGTGCTGCCAGTGTCGATGTTGACAACGCTAAACTTCTTATTAAATTTTACAGCAGTGATCTCGCCACGGTAGTTGCCCTGATTGGGACTCACAACTAGCATAATGCTGCCGATAGAAATTTTGGTAGTCTCCTTAAGGGGCAGACACTTGTGTTGCAAACACTTGAAAATGTGACGATAATTCTTAGTGCTCACGGCGTTGATGCAGACCTCGGCAAAGCTTACGACATGCGTGATGTATACCGAGGCGCCTTGTATCGGAGACGTGCGCCAGAACCTCAAGCCCAATTCGCCCACCTGTCCGATGAAGCTGTTGACGCGAACAGTGCAAACGGGCGTATTGCTGTTGGCCAGCAGTACCGTTGCCTGCATTGCCCGCATCTTGTTCTCCATGCCGTGCAGGGTCTCCATTGGGAACTGGATGCACAACTTTGATGATAAACATTCGGTTAGTCGCTGACTGGCAGCGGCATCGGCGAGGGTGATGGCAAACACGCCCATTGGATAGCCGAACAGCCTGCTGGGTATGTTAAATACCTCATGGGTTATCCAGAAGCTACCCTTATCAATTAGGTAGACAAAAAAAGTCGGCGGTTCCTCGATAAAGTCCAGCAACAGAGCCCGGTGAAAAAGCCTTTCGCAGCGTACCGCCAAAAAGAATGTGCCAATCTCCTTCGGCAAGCTTTCAATGAACAGCTGCTTCGGCGTATCAATGGGACAAAACTGCACGCCATCGATTAGATTGCTTATCGCCTTGATCTGCAAGAGCGCCACTTGCGGTTCCCTGCGACTGACATCAGGTAAAAAGGTCCTTACAACGCTCACCTCCGGATAGACGGCCAGCATTTGCAGCGGAATTTCAATGGGAATTGTCTTCTTGGGTTTGAGCTGCACCTGCTGCTCGAGTTTATTGGTTATCCGTGTTGTCTCGCCCACAATTCGCAGCAACAGAGTCGTATTGCGGTGCACGTGCATAGACTTGAGCAGCTTGACACGGAAAGCGAACCGCTTGAATTTGGCCATGTGGTCCATCGCCAAATAAATATCGGTTGCATCGCAGCAAACAATTTGTCCCAAGTCAATGAGAAGCACCTTGACGCGCTTAGCACCCGAGTCCATCAGAGCATACACCTGGCCCCGCAACACTTTACTGTTCAGCGCAACTCCCACCAATTCTCCCTCGGATAGCAACTCAAAGTTACACGGCTGCATATTCTGCATTTCGTGTGTTAGGTTGTAGACAAGGCGCTCCAAGCCAGCCGCATTGGCCACTTCCATCACCCAGATGATACCCTGCTTCTCGATGTCGGTCACCAAACACTCCAATAACTCATGTGCTGGCGGCATTAACGAATCTCGCCACTCCAGGCTCAATGGGCGCATCTGATTCGGATTCAAAGCAATTCGAGCAGCAGCGTCCATTTTCCTAGTTTTGTAATTTCTAACAGCAGCAGTCATGTGCTCTGAAGAAACATATAGTGGCATTATTTTGCAATCAATGGCGACTTTGTGCCAATTCAATTCTCCACAACGCTGACACTTGGATATCGGTGCAATGCCGCATGATATGCAATTTTTGTTCATATTTTTATGCATCGTGACAGAGAAAAATATAAAACACGGCGCGAAAGCGTTGAACAAAATAACGTATACATGAGCAATTTACAACTTTGGTCACACTTGCTGCCTATCGACAGCCGCCGATATATCGCTACAAACCGAGCCACATGCAACCGTGCTCACATGCGAATGGATTAAGATTGGTGCATTATTGCATTGAATACCGAAGAAAACAAATGAAATAAAATGTATCAACCGGACGCTGAGCTGACACGTAAGTGAATATAGTTAAAAATTGTATTTTATTTTTACAAATTAAATACACTCCATAGTGTCGGCATCGCAAGTGATGCGCCAATTTGTTCAATACATCAGCGAGGATCGAATACGCAGGGAGCTGGCCGATGAATGCATTCTCACCCTCATTGGACGCACCGTCAAAGGTGCCGCAGCCGTAACGCATTTTCTAACGGGTCGCTACAAGCATGTGGGTTTTGTCGATGCACATCCCTGCGATGCTGCTCGAGTCTCGCTGCTAAAGGATCGCTATGCGCGCAGCTTTGAAGTGCTCAGACGTCGCCAAAGGGAAACGAAACCAATTATTCAATTATCCCACACATTGCGTCGTAGTGTTGAAAGTATTAATGATGATCCTGCTGCTGCTCCTTCTGCTGCTGCTGATGATTATGATGATAATAATGCTGTACAATCAACGATAATGCGTCTGGGCGCCGAAAGTGTTGATCAAGTCAACGGTGATGTTAGCTACTCCGAGCAGTTGGCGACACCTCCGCGTGCCCGAACGCATTTGCATTACATTGAATCCGTTGGCGTAATTGAGCCATGTCATCGGGCAGACGATGACGGTGGTTTCGATCAAACTACCGATGCAATTGAGGTGACCCTGACGCTGGCCTATCAACATGGCAGTGGTGATGGGAGCCCTGAAATTTCCCTGATTGTTTACAAGAAGTTTAGGCCAACAGCACGGACAACACCAACGACAACGGGTTATCTGAGGAGTCACCCGCGAGTGCGCTCCACTCTCACGCACAATGTGCACACGGATGATGAGGGCGATGTGGTGCCGGCACCTCGATCCGTACGACGCACACTCTTCACCAGCGTCGACAGCGACGATCCCGATGATGATATTGGGATTGCATCGCTTCGGTCACAAACGCCACGCAAGCGATACCGTAAAAGTGATGAGGATGTAAAATCCAAGCGACTCAGCTTAATTGGTGGTATGCGCTTCTAATCTAAACAATCGAATCATCCAAAAGAACACTAAACTCATTATTATCTTAATACATATACACAGTACAAGTGGTGCCCATATGGGGCAGATCTCTACTTGCGAAGACTGATTGTACTTATTGTATATATATATTTATATATTTTATTATTATTATTATTTATGTGCAAATAATATATATTTGTTTAATTTGAATTCAACTTATACACCCACATAATTAAATTGTATTCCTATTATACAATTAGTACGTATTCAATAACATTCTAAATATGTTTTTTAGCAGCTAAGTAAGATTGGTTTAATTATTTAACAATATTATTATTACTATTGAGTACTGAGCTGTTTTTAGTTTTTAGTACTCATATTTATTGTAATATTATTGAATGTCATTTATATACATTGCATTGCATTCATTTGTTAGCAGTTGCAATTGTTGTTTTTGGCTTAAATAAAATAAAGTAATATTCAAAATAAATTCACCTTTTTCTCAAGGAAATCAAATGAAACCAGCTTAATAGTTTGACCGATTGTTGCCATATGCTCGTTCTATTTACTCGTATGCTATATGCTCGTGGCAATAACAATCTTTTTCTTTAAATTAACATTTAACACTAATTTTATGAACTTTATTTCATGCGGCTTCAATTATATATAATCAATTATATATTTAAATTAAATTTAAATTTAAATGAAATCTTGTTCCTATTACTTAACATGACATGCAGATCAGGCAGCTTTTGTCTAGCATGACGTTATGTTAACTCACGACACTTAGCAGACAACACTGCTTATCTGTTTGGGCTGTTACGAATGCTTCGCAACTGCTGCGTCCCTGTTACATAGTGTCTCAATGCTTAATTGATTCAGTGTCAAGTAATAAATTTAAAGTGCTATAAAAAACAAGGAAACAAACTCAAAATGTTTAAAGCCAATTTGATTCATGTTATATCCCGTTTGCAAAAGAAGCTTCAGATTTTTTAAAAATATTAATTAGTTAATTAAAATTAGCCAAAAGTTGAAAACATATCCAAAATACATGTCAATGCTTATTTGAAAAAGTCTTAAAAAATTAATATATTTGGCGTATAAAAGCTTAAATATGGATGTTAATACTTAGTATGATATCCTTTAGCCTTAACAACTTCCCTTAACCTATTATTCATGGACGATACCAGCTTCCGGGTAGTTTCTGGGCTGATTTGGTCCACTCATCCCGCAGAACATTTTTAAGATCCTATTCGCTGGTTATTCGCTGTGTTTTTGGATGTTATTTTCCAGGAGAGCCCACAAATTGTGAATAACATTTAAGTCTGAAGACTGGGCCGGTAGAATTATCATGTTGTGGCAGTTCCAGATAAGTCAGGACTGTACAAAAATTAGGGTACTTTTTTACATAACCCTACCCAGCAGGTGGTGAAACCCCAGTTTATTGGGGTCATATATTCATTTTGGTGGTTAATATATGTATCTACCATCGTCTTTGGAATTTTTGAAAAATAATGTATAATTAGTTTAAGGCACTTTTACATTACATTAAATTTTTTACTTGATACTGCTCCAATTAAGCAGTGAGACGCCGTACATACAGCTGTCGTCTAGTATAATAATAAGTTAAGCTCGTTAACATATTGCATTTAGATATCTAAAAAGAAAAATTTCTGCTGAGAGTCAAAAGAAATAATTAATTAATTTTCTGTTCCCAGATCCCAGTACTATGCAGATATACTAGTACGGTTTCCCTTTTGCTGGCGAAATCTTAGACTTTAACATAGAAATTTGCCGAATTTATGTTGCAGATGTTCATCAATATCGAGTAGATTCTGATCGTCCTCCATCCGTTGTACAGCACTGTTTGTGGTACGAACAGCTGATTGTTACGCAATCGTCGCAACAGGTTAAACGGGTCAAAATTAAAGATTTCGCGTGGAATTTGTGATCTGATTCTATTGGCATTCCAATCAGTTCCAGGTATCTAAAAGACAAAGCCATGTTGCAAGCCACCCGACGCGAATTGTGCGCTCAGGCGCGTCGCTTCAGCTCAAAGATCAGCAGCGATGTTGTTGTTGTGGCCTCAGCTCGAACACCAATCGGCAGTTTTCAGAGCCAATTTGCTCCACTGAGCGCCTCCCAGCTGGGCGCAGCGGCCATTGAGGCGGTAATCGAGCGGGCGGGCATTGCCAAAACGGATGTGAATGAGGTGATCATGGGCAATGTGGTCTCAGCCGGCCTGGGACAGGCGCCCGCCCGTCAGGCGGCCCTCTTTGCGGGTCTGCCGACCAACGTCTGCTGCACCACGGTGAACAAGGTGTGCTCGTCGGGCATGAAGGCGGTGATGTTAGGCGCTCAGTCGTTGATGCTCGGCCAGGCCGATGTCGTTGTCGCCGGCGGCATGGAGTCCATGTCGAATGTGCCATTCTATTTGAAACGTGGCGTCACTCCGTATGGCGGCGTCAATTTGGTCGATGGCCTCATAATCGACGGCCTCTGGGATGTGTACAACAAGGTGCACATGGGCAACTGTGCCGAAAATACGGCCAAGAAGATGCAGGTTAGCCGCCAGGACCAAGATGCATTTGCCATTGAATCTTACAAACGTTCAGCGAAAGCCTGGAGTGATAAGATCTTCGATCCGGAGATCGTACCGGTCAAGGTTCAGGTGAAACGCAAACCGGAAGTGCTCGTTACCGAGGATGAAGAATACAAGCGGGTGAATTTCGATAAGTTTGGCAAACTGGCGACGGTGTTCCAGCGTGAGAATGGCACAGTCACCGCTGGCAATGCATCCACACTCAACGATGGCGGCGCCGCTGTCGTCCTCATGAACGCCGATGCCGCGCAGCGTGCGGGCCTGAAGCCTTTGGCCCGAATTGTCGCCTTTCAGGATGCGGAAACGGATCCCATTGATTTTCCAATTGCACCCGCATTCGCTATACCCAAGCTGCTGGACCGGGCTGGTGTCCGCAAGGAGGATGTCTCCATGTGGGAGATCAATGAGGCCTTCTCACTGGTTGTGCTCGCCAACATACGCAAATTGGACCTTGATCCGGCCAAGGTGAATGTGCATGGCGGCGCCGTTTCTATTGGCCATCCGATTGGCATGTCTGGCGCCCGACTCGTCACACATTTGACGCATGCCCTGCAACCGGGCCAACTTGGATGCGCATCCATTTGCAATGGCGGTGGTGGCGCCTCCTCCATTCTCCTCCAAAAGCTATAAATCGCTTAAGCAACCACAACAAAAATCTTTGAAGCCAGCATTGCATTTACATTATTCATTTTTAATAACTACTTTTAGAGAATTTCAATCGGAAATGTGTTGTATTTTTTTTCTATGTATAGCATTTAATTGAACATTTTGGATTTGCATAATAAATTTGTGAATAACAAGCAAATATGATGAAGATTACTTCATTTAAATATATTTAGATAGTTAAATAGTTTAAATAAGTCAGAGCGAAAGAGTGTATTTTCTAGCTGCTAAGTTAACATTAATGCAATGTTATTAACATTCTGTTGCATTCATTTGCATTTAAATATGTACGTAAAGCACCGTTATCGCAACTGCAAGCGTAAACAAAAAAAAAGGTGCTCTTTCTTTGTTTCTTTATAGCATTGTTATTGAAAATGTTTGCCATAAGAACAAATATTATATGAGAAAGATAGAGAAAGAGAGAGTATTTTCTGACAGTTGCTGCTAGCACGATTCTTACAAAATATATATATTGATAACTTTTCGATTAACGATAACATAAACACAATTTTGTTAATTTTGCCATGGGCGATTGCAATTCTATGCACATTTAAAAACATTAATTGTGTTGTCGCCAGCGTGCCAAGATGAGCTCGCCAAGGAGGAGAAGCGTCGCCAGGACAAAGAGGCCAGCCATCATGATGTAGATGGCCCACAGATCCGGTTGACGCAGCCGTTTATCCCGATAGGTTAGCAGCATGCTGCGAAAATAACGCTCGCTGCCCATTTGACCTGCCCAGTAGTTAAGCAGTTCCACCGATCGTATGGCGATGATTAGCTCGTCCAGACGCTGCACTAAATGCGAATGCTTCTGCAGATAGATGACCAGCTACTGCTCGACAATGTCCTCCGGCAGCACCTAATACGCGGCACGACAACGCGAATGTTGGACAGCATGCAGCAGCGTCTGCTGCGACAGGATGCCAAAGATGCACCGGTCCGATGACGATGGATCCGACTCCAATTCTTGCAGCAATCGCAATCGCCTGTTATCGGTCACTGTTAATGATGGTGATGCCAGCTGCAGCTGTTCCCAATCCACCTCCAACTGCTCTTCCTCCCAGTAGATCGTGTGCCGTTATGCGATTCATGGCAGCCACATAGCCGCCGTCCATCAGCTCGAGCAGCGTTAACGGCAATCGCTGATGGATATGCTGGCGCAGCATATAAAAGAACAGCGCCATATACATGGCACGCAGCAGCTGGGTGCAGCACAGCCAATTGATGGAGAGCAGTCGATGTGCCGTATTCCGGAAGCCCGCATTCCCCAACGCCAGGCGCGACCATAACATCATACAGCTGGTTGCCAGCACACTGACTAGAACGGCCAGCCAGACGAAGCTTTGGAAGGGTAATACCAACAGTTGCAGACTCGTCAAATTGTGGGCATTCATTGGCAGGCAGCCGACCAAGCGGATCGAGTAGTGTGGAAAGACCGCCGTCAAATTGACCGAATGCTCCTCATGCTTCCTCAAATACCCAATGGCCAGGTAGGACGGCTGCTCCTGCAGCTGCAAAAAGTAATAAATTTTATTTAAATTTGAACTGTTTTTTTATTCCCCACCAGCTGCAGAATTTGCTGCTCCGGGCTGTGATTCTGGACGAGATGCATGCTGAAATTCATGCGCCTGACCAGCTCCTGCAGCAGTCGTTGCTCCAGCATAACAAACGGTACAATTGGACGCAGCAGTATCTGCAACGGACACCCGTGCAGATTGTGCACCTTGGCTAGAAAGTAAATGTTCTCCTCCCAGGCGATGCCCACAAATCGATTGATCTGCTCGACGAGAATGGCGCCACAATGTGTGGCCGCATACGGAAAATAGATGTGCAACAGAATCTCGCCTGCAGCTGACTGCGTCATCACGTTGCAGTTGAGCAGCTGATGGCGCCAGCAGTACTCGAATACGCCCCGCATCTCCAGCTGGATGAGCGCGTCCCGTTGCTGCAGGAATATAAAATAATACTCGCTGCCATCGAGCTGCGATGTATACGTATGGATTTCAATGTCCCTGATCGAAGTAAGGCCCCCACAAAACAAAAAGAAGAAAAACCAGAAAATAAAAACAATTCGTTAATCAATCAAAATCAATTTTTACACACAGCAAGGCTTGCAGCGAATCGACGAGGAGCAGATTGTGCAATCGTGGACCGCTAATGCGACGGGATTGGTTATTGTGATCGTGATAAATCAGTTGAAGGATCATGTTGTCGACGCTCTCATAGAGCAACTGCGTTATCTGGCGATAAAAGTTCCACGGACTGCGGCGACGACACGAGATGATCAGCATAAAGATTGGCGCCATCCGCTGATAGAAATCAACAATGAAGACGCGCAGCGCGCTCGCCACAAACTGATTCAATGCCACCGATTGGGTTTGGGCGCCACGATATTCCATCGACTCGAACTGCAGCAGGCCACTGATGTTCATCATTCCCCGGAGTACTTGTGAGTGATTGCTGCTCCGATCTGGTCAAGAGCTGAACGTTGACTGCGACCTTAACTGGACTAACCGGGCTCAGTTGCCAGCGGCCAGCAGTTTTCACATCCATTGCAAGGAGCCTCATTAATTTACCAATTGATTGATCATCAGAACACAAACAAGAACAAAAAATCAAAAAAGACGAATAATTCTAGACGAGTTCGTCCAGAATGCAATTTCATTGAGCTTATATTTTAGTATAAGTTAAATAATCAATTGAATAATACACATATGTATACTCACACATGTATGTATATGTATATATACACATTTATATACATTTATCAATCATTTAGAAAAAAAATCGAACTTAATTTTAGAAATTCTCTGGTTTTGGCGCAACGGTTTCCTCAGCTTATTATTCATAAAGTACATTTTTAAAATTGAATGTTGTTGCTTTCAAGAAACCACATTTTTCCACTTCCTAATTTCAGTGGTATTCTTATAAAAGTGTAGAAAAAAATATGCCAAATAGTCAGTATGTGTTCATTGAATATTTCTTACATTAGCTTTTTTTTTAGTTTGTATTTTAAGATTTCACAAATACCATTCATAAATGAATATAACTTAATTTGAGTCCCTTCCCATTGAGCTACTCGGCCTCAAAGGCAGACGACAGCTAAACTCTAAAATAAAATTACTTGTTTCTGCATTTTGTTAAGAAGTTTTTGTAATAATAAAATTTTGCATTTATACCTTTTCAAATTGGTTTATAAAATACTTCTAAAAAAATATATAAAATAACACCATAATTTCATAATTGTCTAATTGTTAGAAAAATGTTTCCTTACATTTAGAAATTATATCTAGAAACAAGAAAAACTTTCAGATTAATGGGGCGATTTTTCCCTAAGTGTATGCTAATTATGCCCACAAAATCAACAAAAATCAAAAAACTTTTTGTCAGCTGGAAATAGACAGATTGTAAGGTGTATATATATTGGGCGACAATCGACTATTCCGCTCGACGCAGACTGGAGCAAGGATATTGACTTAATTGACAGAATCTCTTCAAACTCCAGCAACCCATTAAATTTAATCTGTAAACCACAAAAAAACAAGTAGACACATTAAAAGTAGGACAGATAATAATTGATTGCACTGGAGGATTGCAATCGCACATAACCAGGAAGTT
This sequence comes from Drosophila imparisetae, assembly GCA_035042265.1. NCBI lineage: Eukaryota > Metazoa > Arthropoda > Insecta > Diptera > Drosophilidae > Drosophila > Drosophila imparisetae. The sequence goes on along the minus strand of JAWNLP010000405.1, from coordinate 130,006 downwards.
GATGGATGAGGAGAGCATGGAGAGTGGAAGCAATGGGGTTGCAAACAGCGTCAGGTTGGAGCGCACCAAGGATGGTATTATCATTGGCGTCCAACTGAGCTGTATCAGGAGCTGCATAAAAGATATACTGGACGAAATTTGGAGTGGCGAACTTCTCGATATACAGCGGGCTGTATGTTAATATGAATAATAGGAAAATAACGAAGGATGAATAAGTACATTTTGGCATAGAAAAAAAATTCAGCTGCACACACATTCCATAATTTTTTGTTTGTCTTAATTTAACATTTGCCAACGCTTAAACAGCTATCGATACTTTTGCATCGTTTCTTGGTATTTCCTGAGTGGTCTTTTTTTGGAGCTGCTTTAGGACGTATCGATATATCGATGTATGTTATGCGCATCCCTAGCTAGCGCGACTCAAGCGCAAGACCAACTGAAAAGAAAAACGCCGAGTTTGGGAGACAAATCAAATGGCGGTGAACAAGCGCGGATGGTAACGCAAAGCACAGGCAGCAACAACAATTGATTTAAAAAGTCCAAAGCAATTGTGTGTGTGTTTTAAGCCCAAATCGCGCGCAGTGCAACGTTCTTGTTCGCCAAAGAAACGCTCCGTAGACGCCATTGCAACAAAAACAACCCTCGCGTCGCGCAATCGAAAAACATTTGTTTCTGTTGTTCAGCAGAAGCGGTGTTTCTATTCTATTTTTTTATTCCACAAAATCAAATTTAACCGTTGTTTGGTGTGTTTTGCGCGTAAATAAGTTGAAAGTGAAGAAGTGCAATCAAGAAGCGTAAGTGCATTTTGCTGGTGCAACGGTGAAATGATGAGGAAATAGCGTAAAGTTTTATTTACATATGCCGTTGCACTATTTCCTAGCTGTACATTGTGTGTGCATATATGAGTGTGTGCGTTACGTCTCTGCTTACCGCTTGCATGCATGTACATGTGTGTGTGCTTTGATGCTTTGACGCAGCTGGCCGATCTTTCTATCTCTATCTCTAACAGTGCGTGGGCTTGTGTGTGTGTGTGAATGCACAATAAGAAAACCACAACAACAGCAGAAGCATCGGCAAAAACGGTTAAGCGAAATTACTGCAAATTATTCGTTTAAATATTTAGTCAGCAGCAATATCGGCTTTGCCTATTGTGCATGAATCCGCATCCTTGACATTATTACGATATCCGTTACGCCTTTGCTGAGAGGGTGTCTCTGTGTGTGTGTGTGTGTGTATGCTTCTATCGATTACTCGCTTGCTGCTGCTCCTCTCACTCGCACTCGCACAGACTTTCTGCTGTTTTTTTTTTCGGCCAAAAATGGGGTGGCCAAATAATGATTATTTTTTTTTAGCGTTGCTTTTCGTTTTGGCTGTTGTCATTGCACATGTAAATTTGTCTGTTGTTGTTGTTGCTGCTGTTATCATTTTCCCACACACATAATCGCATTCCTTGCTTCTTTGCTCAGTGATGATAAGAGTCAAAACCACAATTGGAGACGGCGCAGGCGGATGAGGTGTATGTGCTTGATAAAAACTTACCCCATTCTTCGTTTCTTCTGGCTTATATTTATAGCCGTCAAAGTTCAAGTGCAGTGCGTGTCTATTTATCGCTCTGTGGGAGCTCCAAGCAGGCCACTGGCAGCTGTTTGTGTTATGCGCCCCAGTTGGTGGTGGCTCCGTTTACAGTTAGTCAGTCGTCAGTCTGTGGAGTCTGGCGCGCCACATTATCTCAGCGTCTATAAATGTACGAGGCATGATGACCTTCGCCTTAAAAAAGGAACAACATATAAATACCCCTAGCGACAACAAAACAAAACAAAAAAGGCAACAGCGCAGACTATTGAAGCAACATTGATTGAACACAACATGAATGGCCAGCTACCAAAAGATAAAAAAAATATAGTTAGATAAGTTCATGTTGTGTGTAATTATGATAACAACCAAACAGTTTTATACATCGACTTTGAATTTGAATTATTCATTCAAAATTAGAGTATAGATTCATTGATCAATTGTACCAATTACATAAGAAAGTAAGATTTTGTTAACCTAAACGTATTTTCATATTGAACAAACTGACATCATTATTTATTCAGTTCGTCACTTAAATCAAGACCTATCAATATCGATATATATGTATGTTACGTTCACTGTTGAATGTTATGTTGCAGATGTTATTACAGTTGTACTTGTGGCCTGCCACAACTAGATCATTCCAACTTGCTGTTAATATTGGAAGATAGATTCACAATAATTCCCCCACATCAGCTTTAGAGCCAGTCATCGAATTTAAGAAATTAATGATTGATACAATGGCCCATCCCCCACTCAATCGGTGTTGACACTCTTAAGGGGTTATGCCTGTTCCCACCTGTTTTATAAAAATGCCGTTGTAGCTAGAGTTCACCATAGAAATTATTGGTATTTTTAGCACATGCGTATATAATACAATATATTGATGTACTCTTCTTGAAATTTGTTGTTTAGAACTGCAAACAAAATATGCGGGTTCCTAAAAAACGCACAAAAAAAGAAAACAATTTTTTTTTATTGATTTCGAAACATTAATTTTATATGGAACATTTAAAGAAAATTTTTTTTTGTTCATAGAGCGTTTCTGCGGGCGTGAATATATTTGTATATATATTATCGACTTTATGAATCATTTCTTCGATTGATTGAACACATATAGTATAAAATTAAATGGGTTTCGAAGTGCTTTGACTTGAACTTGAGCAAACAGTGCAAAAGCGACCTGTGCTTTCAATCAAACAGCGACCTGTATCTGTTCCTCTTCTACACACCCATCCCCTCAGAGGCAGACACACTTGCTGCTTATCGAGGCACACAGTTGGGCGCGACATGTTCAAACAGGCAACGGCGAAAACCCATTTCCTGCACTGCAAATAAAATTGTGTATCTTATGTATTTGGCAAAATCAGCAAATCGAACCGAATCGCATTGTGATTTCGGTTCCCGCTTCTGGTTCTGAGTCTCAGTCTCGATTAGTATCAAGTTACAGTAAAGTAAAAATATGTTTTTATTTTTGCTCACTGTGTATTACAGATAAGCCATTAAGAATGTTTTTTTTTTCTGAGTGTAGAGTGAATTGACGTTTGAGTCAGGTTTTCGTTTTGTTTGAATTTGTGGGTTGCCCGCATTGTTTGGATATGTTTTATGTGCGATAAGCGACTTATCAGCGAGCTCGAGGCTCAAAAACGCAACTGGGCTGTTCTGCAGCCAGCCTAACGATATATATAGAAATAACAGTGTGTTTGTGACGCAGGTAGAATAGGGCAGGTACATTAGTCACACACACCCATCGAGTTAAATGTCCAAATTGCTGAAGTCAGTCAGATGTTCTTTGCCGACGTTGCCAGTTGGTTGTTTAATAATACTGTTCGTATATATTTTACTACGTATACAAAATCAAAAAAAAACTGTATAAAATACAAAAAAAAACTTTTCTAAGAAAGTTAAAAGCACTCTCCATCTTTCTCTCTCACCCTATCGCGCGTGTGTGTGTGTATGTGTGTGTGTTGCATTAGTGTACTGCAACGCGGAAGTCTTCAAAAGCTGATTTACATTTCACGCTGCACTGGGTACGTATACACGACCCATTCACGCCCCCTAGAATCCGCCCCGGCTTATTTGTTTGTATACCATGCTCTTTTTTTCTGGCAGAGGGTATTTGTTACTTTGTTATATATATATATATATATATATATATATATATATATATATATATATATATATATATATACATTTGTCTTGCAAAACGTTAAAAATAAAAATATTTTTTTTTCGAAATATTTTAAAATAAAAAAATACAAAATTGATCAAAAATGAACCGATCAAAATAATAATAGTGGTAGTATAATAGCTGTGAAGCTTCTTTGCTTTCTAAAAACTAGATATGTTATTATATATATATTCTATAGATTCTTTAGAAGGAGTTCTTGTAAAGTCCAAATCAATAACATCTGGTTGTATAATTTTAATCAGTATTATCACAAACAGGTACCGATTTGATATGGATATAATTGGAGAAATTCGACCAAATATTAGGTGCTAGCTTTTATTGTTATTGTTTAGAAAATCCCAAAGCTGAAGTTTGAAATATTTGAAATGAACGTTGTACGAAAATTGGTATTTGCTAGATTCAATCACAACTTTTTGTTACGTACGTGTAAACAAGTTGGAAGAAGGGTATCTAGACTTGAGTGTGCTTTGAACTTATTGTAGCCCACCTCAACTTCAGTCAACAAGCAACAGTTAACGCCCTCTTGGCTAATTGGCAGCAAACACGCTACAATTGCTGGCCGATTCCCTCAAAATGCAACTCGTGCCACAAAACCAAAATGAAGCCAAGTTGTCTTTTGGCTTAAAGTCTGCTCAAAAGCAGCTTCTATTTTAATAGGCATCTTTTCAGTATGCGCGTCGCATACGCTGCGAATAACATTCGAATAACATGACAGGCGTTACAAATGGACAGACGGACAGACGATCTATCTCTATCTCTGTCTCTCCCTCGTACATACACATACACATACACCAATATAGCTCGTCTTGTTTTGCATTATCTATGTGATTGATACGCCCACCAGAACATTGGCAACTGATTAGCCATGCCAGACCAGCATATAAGCGCCAAAAGTATCACTCTCTCTCTCTATCTCTCCCCCCAATCCTGTGACCCCCCTTCGGCGCCCAATTTGGCCGTGTCGGGTTGAAGCCGAGAACCACCTCTTGTGCACCATGCTGGCTCCAGAAGACGTTGATTAATGAGCTGGCTTGCAAACTGTCGACCACAAAAATAAATTACAATTTTATTTAAATTAGATATGCCTACGACATAAGAAACCTTAGATAAAGATACTCTGTTGCAAGTGTGGCATATTTATATTTGTATATTTATATATATATTTATATTTGTATTTATATTTATATTTATATTTATATTTATATTTTTATATTTATTTTTATTTATATTGATTGTCAAACTTAAGCATATCATCATAAGTATGAATTTTACAGGGTATTTGTAGATACCATAAACAACAGAGTAAGAAGAAGAAGCGCAACACATTTAAATCAATTCCAAATTAAATTCTAATTCTTAATTCTCTTCTCTCCGTTCTTTTTCTTTGCAGCATACGCTTATGCTTATATAGCTTATAACTAATAGATCTAAAACATTTGTATATATTTATATATATTTTGTACGACCAAATTGTCACAAGAAGAAGAAATAGAAGCAGCACGAGCAGTTGAATAAGAAGAAGACGTTTCTTGCTATCGTTAGTTAGCAATTTTTGATATTTTAAATTTGTATTGTGATTGTTAATACTATTTACAAGAAGCAAGAACAAGCACAAAAACCAAAAACAAACAAAACGGATCCACCAAATAATCATTCACCATGTTCAGTCCGGAGTTTGAGAAGCGCATCTTAAAGCACTATAGTCCGGCGGCTAGGAATCTATTCGATAATCTGGAATCGTCAACGACGCCAACATCGCTGGATCGTTTTATACCCTGCAGGTGAGTGAACTTTCGAAATCTCTCTCTCTCTCTCTCTGTCTCTCTGCCTTTCTCTCTCTCTCTCACAGTTTCTGTGTACTACTACTTCCCTCCCTTGCCCTACTATCTATTTGCTGCTTGCCCGTTATTTGCGCTACGTCATCTGTTCCGCTTGCAAAACAAACCACAAACCGTAGTTTTTCCATAGCAACGAAAATTTGCTGCCTGGCTGCGCCTCGTTAAGCTAACGGGAACCGCAGACACCCGACTCCCCCCTTCATTCCACTCGCCTTCCCACTTGCTTTTCTTCCGCTGTTGACTGCTAATGACATGGAGTGGAAACCAGTTGAGCCTAGCACGAAAATACATACACAGATACACACACACACACACACACACACATATATATATATAAGTATATATATATATGTATTCTCTAATTACAACGATTCGTAATAACATTTCCGCATCTTTCCACTCAACTTGATTTTACAAAACAATTCAGTTCAAAAACAAAGTTGATTAAAATGGAAAATTTAGCATTCAATTTGAAAATTTAGCATTCAATTTGAAAATTTAGCATTTGTAAATGTTAAATTTGGATTGATTTCATGGGCAAAGATTATCTTGTAAATCATTAGAAATTATAGTAAATTTTCATTCTAGATTTTTGACTTTCTTTTCTTTGTTGTGCTTCAACTAACAGTTGCTTTTGCTATGAGCAGCTGCCTCTTCTTGGCTTTTATCTGCAACTGTGGCTGCACCTGTTACCAATTGTTTCCATCTCCAATGTGGCAATGTGTCACCTTCTGACTGCTGCCTGCTGCCTGCCGATTGAATTGTCGTTCTGCCCTTCCCCATCCCTGCCTCTCTGCATGCCACACACACACCTACCTTACCTTGCCTGCCTGCCCGTTTTGATTTATTGCAGGTGGAAGTAAGTAAGTGCTTGAAATGCGTTTGTCGCCAGATAAGCACTGAAATTAAAAAGGAGGCAGGAAAAGGAGGGACGCGACGCATGGGTAGAAGGGGGGAAGTTGAGTCGTCAGTCGACGCAGGTTGCATGCTTAAATAGATTTGCGTTGCAATTGAATTGGCCCTCTCCATTCTCCCCCGCCGCCACACACCGCCTTGCCTCATCTAACCCGTGTCGGTGGGGAGGTTAAAATTCTCTCACACTTGGCCACACAACATTCATTTTCATGGCGAATTTGCCAAGTTAGCAAATTGTGAATTTGCCAATTTTTTGTCTTTTTTTCTTTTTTTTTTGTATGTGCAAATTTTTTTGCAAATTTGGCATTCAATATTTTTTTTGCACATTGCACACGTTTTTTATGTTTTATGAGCAAAAATAATAACAATTGCCAGCCAGCCAGCTAGCCAGCCCCCCTCTCCCTTCATTGTGTTTGCATTACGTGAGGAGTCAGGTAGTGGGGTAACAAGAGGGGGTTGGGTGGAGGGAGGCACAGACACGAAGGGTGTTAAGAGTCATTGGGGTCCCCTTCGCGCCAGACACACAATTGAATTTGAACGCGTTTGCATAAATTTATTTTTCGCAATCGTTGTTTTTGTTGTTGTTGTTGATCATATAAATAATTTATATTTTGGCAAACTTCTTTGCCATGCTTTGTTGTGCCTAGGTTGCAAAAAAAACCAAAAACGAAAAAAATGCAAAAAAAATTCGTTGAAGAAGCCATGAGGAAAATACATGTAAATGTGTGCTCGACTAGAAGTTACCATAAACCGACATAGACACTCCTCTTCCAGTGGGATATGGCAATGGTATATATAGATAAGATCCTACATTTTAGTCGAACAAATTTCGTTTTTGAATAAAACATGATTTTCAATATAGTAAACAGTAGTCTGTAAATTATAAAATACAATTGTGTTCCACATTGGGTGTATGGATAACAGACAGAAAGATGCATCTGCGACCCCATAAAGTAAATATAAACTGGTTCAGGCTCACCAACAGGGTCCGATGTAGTCGAGTTCTTAGATCTCGGAGACTTGAAAATGGTAAATACTTCGAATTTTGAGTGCAAGTTTCCGTACATCAAAGTCATTAATTTTTTCAGTTACTTTACCCGTCTTGCGGTTTCCGATAGCAATGAAATTCAAACACTTTAAAAGATATATACCTTGACATTATGTTGATCATCTGTAAAAATTTCACCAAGATTATTTGTGAAATACCAAAGAAAAATAATACTTAAAATATCTTACTTGCATCTTATGGGTGTTATCTATGATGTTATTGGGTAACTGGGTGTTCTCAAATCAATGTACTTCAATTGCAGGATATAACGCATAGCCAGACACAAAGTAAATGAAAGAAAAACTCGGTTCGCTTTTCCGCATATCTGTTTTCATTACAAAAATTATCATATATGTATATGTATAGCTCTATATATATCTAATCTCTCTCTCTCTCTCGTTCAGGGCATACAACAATTGGCAGACAAACTTTGCGTCCATTAACAAGTCGAATGATAACTCGCCGCAAACGAGCAAGAAGCAGAGGGATTGTGGGGAAACGGCACGCGATAGTTTGGCCTATTCGTGCCTGCTCAAAAACGAGCTGCTCGGCTCCGCGATTGACGACGTGAAGACCGCCGGCGAGGAGCGCAACGAGAACTCATATACGCCGGCTGCCAAGCGCAGCCTCTTCAAATACCAATCACCCACAAAGCAGGTAAGCTTAACTAACCAACTATATATCTATATATATATATATATATATATATCTATATACTCTATATATTCTCTGGTCAGATATACTTTATGTGTATATTGCACTAATTGAATTTGCAGTCGAGCCTTTGTGTGAAACATTTAATTGGCTTCTTTTCAAAAACGCTATCAGTCAGTGGTGCGTCTCAAGAGTGCGTCCCCAGAGTTGAATGCACCACAACAACATCTTTCTCTCTCTCTCTCTCTCTCTCTTTCTCTCACACACATTCTGTTGTCTGTCTAGCCTGGGAACAAGTTGTACAGTTGTTGTTGTTGTTGTGTTATCGATATGAAAACCAAAAGTAACCAACTGAAAAATATGAAGCGGTATTTTAGTTTCGGCTCCAGTTCCGAATTTTTAATTTCAATTTTAATTCTGGTTCTGGGTTAGAATATTAGTTGTTTTAACGTTTCCGGTTCCCGATTCGCATTGGCAGTTTCAAAAATTGCTTTATGGCCTGAAATGTGTTTGCAAGAAAAAAAGGAAAAAAAATGCACAAGAAAAATGACGAGGTAAGTTAAGTACGAAGTTAAAAGTTAAAAGTTAATTCCTATTGGGAATTAGCTTCAAACTCATACTCTGAACATCAAATTGACGAACTGTTGCAGCCATATTGTTTTTTTTGTGTTACTTTGCAACAAAACCATTTTCCAAGATAACAATTTATGATCATTAAAATATGTGTTTGCTGCACCATCCATTTTAGTTCCATAAAATACACTCATTATTTTTGTCAGGCCAAAAAGGCAACTAAAGAAATATAATCACCAAAGCTAAAGCTGAAACTGAACCAATTTTTGGTAATGTCTACCATTTTAGCTCCAGCTCAAAGTATATCATCATCGATCATGCTGTATGCTGTATGTGTGTTTGTACATATGTTGTATATATGTATCTATCCATTCATCTATATATCGGTCTAACTATCTATCTAACTATTTGTTTGTCTCTCTTTTAATCAGTGGCCAACCGGTTATTTATTGAGAAAACTGTTTAGTCAGGTGTGGAGATGATGGGATTACATATATATATATGTATGTATGTATGTATGTATGTATGTATGTATGTATGTATGTATGTATGTATGTATGTATGTACATTATAGATATGTATGAAAAGTTGTCTCATTCTCAATTCCTGCCCCCATGCCTTGCTTTCCATGCCCCCCCTCTCTGCTTACAGACCGGATCGGTTCAGCTTGATTTGGGGTTAACACACTTTGATTTGTCCGCTGCTGTTTGTTGTTGTTGCTGTTTCTATTGCTATTGTTGTTGTTGTTGTTTCTATTGCTATTGTTGTTGTTGTTGTTGGTACAGCCGGTTCTTAGTTGATTTGTTCAAGTGTTTGGACCGTGTTTGGACGTTTACATTTTGTTCAGTTTTCATCTATCTGTTTTTGTCAGCTACTTCAATTCAACTGTTGCCACTTGCCACTTGTCGCTGCTGCTGAAGCGGCAACCTGGCAACTTTTTCTTATACTCTTGCGGAGGGTATTCAACTATTGTCTTTCGACATCCAAGCAGCATATATATATATGAATAGAAATAATATATTAGTTTGCTGTAATAAAGCTGCCACTGCAGCTAACGCATGAGTTGAGTGATTTTTGTTATAAACAATTTTTTAGCCTAAACAATATATAAAAGTAAACTGTTGCGTCACATTTCGACAAGCTAATTGTCAATAACTCATAAAGCTGCCATAGGCACAGTAATGAAATCAAGATTCAAGTAAATGGACTCCATTCACAGCTGTTTTTCCATTTTTTTTTTTTTTGTGTGTGTGTTTGTGGGGGGTACGTTTCTTCGTATCACCATCATCATCATCATCATCATCAACGTGGTCATAAGTTTACGTCGACTGACATATTTGTGCGCTTATCAGATTTGCGTTGCCTCAATTGCTGCGCGGACAGCCGCACGTCTCCGAGTCTGCGTCCGCTTATGCTTTGACTAATTTTTGACAGTTGACACGTTGCCACAAAAGCAATAAGAATATCAACAACAACAACAGCAACAACAACAACTAACAGAAACGAAAAGAACAAAGCCTCCAAGTTGTTCTGCTCGTCTGAGATTGAAACTGAAAAATTGCGTTTGGCTCCAACAACTATTTGGACTACTACTTCAGTGGGCTAAAGCGACACTTGAGTCAATAAGAGTGAATAAAAGCGGTCAGAGTACGAACAATAAGCAGATCGTGACTGAGGAACCAAGGCAAGAGTGACAGAGAGAGAGGTAGTTGTGGGTAAAGGGGTATTTATATAGTTATATATTTTGCCCGGCGGCAGCAGCAGCAGCGGCAGCAGCAGTTCCATTAACATTAACATCATTTTTGGCCATATTCATTTCTGGCAGCACAACTCACATTTTGTTTGTTTTTGATTAATGGGCTCAGTTTGGTCTTTTGCTACCCTGGGCGAAGAAGCAGAAAAAGGCGGGGTATTCACATTTTGTCACACAATGTGTAACGAATCATCAATCAACCAACAATTAAGACGCTATGAAAACAGGCACAGCACAGCACCTATAAAAATATGCTCGTAACGTTTATAAAATTTAGCAAATTAATAAGCAAGACTACTGTAGTCGAGAGTGATCGATTGCGAGATACCCTGCACCCAAGTCTTCAGGTCGTACACATCTTAGAAGGAAAAAGATAAAAATCCATAAACAATTTATACACCAATCTTGATCAAATTGAGTATAATAATAATAAAGTTGTGGCTATTGCTTATTTTAATCGATGCTTATCGATATTCGCAGCTAGGGCAAGTGTAATCGATTAACGGAATGCAAGAGTATTCAAACTTCTTCGCAACACGCTCATAAATAGCTTCTCACTTCTTGTATTCTTCTCTTTCTTGTATTGTTTTGCGCTCGTTGTGAAAGGGTATGGGGGAGGGAGGGTAGCGGTTAGGGGAGGAGGGGTGTGGTTATTTTGGACAATTCCTATGGAAATTGTCGCCTCAATCAGTGGGCATTCATCTACAGCACGCCCATACAATTAACACACAATTGTGGACACACCCCGCTACCTGCTGCCAAAACTCTGATCTCTCTGGGCCAAGAGTAGATATGGTTGGTTGGTTGGTTGGTGGGGGGGGGGGGGGGGGGTTTCTTTGGTCATAGCAAATAACAAGTCATAAAATATAATTCAATTATGTGCGGTCGCAATGTAGCTGCCATAAATAATGGGCAATCCATTTAGCAGCCACACGTACACCTCTAAAATACACAGGAGCACCTGCCTCCATCCGCACCTGCCTCCCCTCACCATATGTTAGTAATATACAGTAGATATGTATATGCCTGAGTTTCTTAATAAATTAATTCGGTTCCTCCCACACCATGTGTAAACAATTGAAAACTTTCAAATATGATTTTTCGACAGTTTTTGCTTTATGTGTTTTTAATTTGCCAAACAAGATGGATTTGATTCGATAATTTAACTATAGAAAATTGCCAATTGTTTATTAATTATAATCTCTAAGATATGGGCACTTTTTAAATGTACATCGGCCATAGACCTCGATGGGTAATAAAACTTTGGGATCAACGATAAATTCTTTAGTTTTCCGAAATACAATTTAAAATATATATACATAAAGTATAGCTCTCCAATTTGCCATCGTGTTAATATTTCTTTTAACACTTATGCATTGATTTTATGGCTTTGTGGTTTTCCTAATCTTACCCAACACACACACACACACACACACACGCCTACACTCAAAAGTTACTGAGCCGTCTATAATTAAACATTAAAATAAAAAATAAAATAAAAAATGAAGAGAAGTAAAAAAAAAATATGAATGCCATCGCTCTGTGTCTTTTGCACCTGTTTGCCCAGTTTTGGCCACCTGCAAACAGGCATTCGAAAAGCCATAATATAATTCTATAAATTGTAAAAAGGTCTCTCTCCCTTGGACTAGAGACGATCACTTGTGAAGTGTGTTTGTGTTTTCTGTATGTGTGTATTTATATTAATGTTTATTATTAATTTATGCAACAGACATTTGCATTAGCATTAAATTAAGCTCAAGCTTAACGCCGATGACTGAGAGCTCAAAAAGCCACTTGGCCACTTCTTGGCCAACTTGGCTAATTTAGTGATTCAGCGGTGGCTGCTAACGTTTGCGACAGGTTCACAATCAATACACAGAGAGAAAACAACAGAGCAGAGCAAAAGGCTGACTTAGAGTTTAGGGTTTTTTATATAATTAAAAGTTTCTAAAACATTGATTTTATATACTTGTGCTCACTTTCGATTAAACCTCAATTGTTGGCAGCAGCAGCAATAAACCATTAATTTGTTTAAATCGTTTGCTGTTATTTGAATTTGGCGCCTAATGTTAGTTGATTAAATTGCAATAACATTTGCAGACTATGTTAAATGCACTTGCACTGCAGCCGCCAGCATTAACAGTGCTCTCTCCCTCTGTCTTTGTCAAGCATTCGTGTCGTCTCACGGCTAAGCATTTGCTTGTTTCAAGCCTTTGCACATATTGCAAATAAATATTACAATGTTGTGGAAGTAAGTTTATGTTATAAATAAAGCTATAAAAGAAACATTGATCATTTTTATAGGAAGGAACAGACTTTAAATACTCAACGATCTTTTAATAGCGCTAGCATCAATCTAATCCTAAGTTTTTCTTTCAGTGTGTCATTTAAATCACATTCACATTTAGCTTGACGTTCCCATAGTCATTCGCCTTTCCCATTAACATGATCATTAACATTTTCACCACCCCCTCCCCCACCGCTCTTATGAGTGTTGCGCATTCTACTTACTTCTTCAGCTGCTGTGGTTGGTTATTTGTTTATTTAATTTATAAGCTGACTTGCCAAAGCGCCGCCCACAAAAAAAATCACTTCAAGCAACAACAACGACAACAACAGCAACAATAACAACAAATGCCGGCCGGTAACTTTACCATTTCATTCCCCACTTCCACTCTTTGTCCACTTTCATTGCATTGGTCGCCATTTTGTTGGAGATCTTTGAATAATAAGCTAAGATCGAAGCATAGAGTGCAGATGTGCGAGAGAGAGAGAGAAAGGAATAGCTGTAAGGGGGGTGGAGTTTAGCAGAGCTTACTGCACTAGCACTTACCCTATAGACAACAAATATTTATGATTCTTAATAATAATATTATAATGTTTAACTAACTTTTGATACTCACAAACAAAAGAATAGAATATGCATTTTTATATGCATTGACTGCATCAATTTTATTGTATAAACAGGGTATATACGACAAGAACAATGACAACGACTGTTGTTGACCGTTGTCGAATGACAAACTCCAAATGACAACAACCACAACAAGCGCGACTACAACATAACAACAAGAAGAAGATGAAAAATTGTTAGCCATAAAAAAGAAGAAGAGCGCGAGAAAGATTTAATCAAAAAAAGCGCCGAACAATGTTTTTTTTTGTTGAGCAGAGTTTTGGATTTCCACTGTTGGCGGTTTCACAATTGAATTTCTAATAGGCTTCTACTGGCACAAACACACACACGAACACACACGCGCACGCACACGCACATATAACACACTTGGATAGGCCCTGTAACAGGCACTGGGCATCGAAAAGCATTTAAATTTAATGGCAGTTGCTTGTACGCTTTATGGGATCCACGGACCAAATCGTGCTCTTCTATATATATATATATACATAATGTGTGTGTAGCCGGACTTTTAGATATTTGAAACTGCTTGACTGCCGTGTGCACGGCATTCTCAGAAAGTAATAACAACATTAACAACAACAAGCAAACAAACAAGACTATTTCCGTCAAAAACAAAAAAAAAAGTATAAAAAAATACCCTGTAAAGATTCTGTTGTTATGGAATGTTGATCTGCAAACGCTTTTGCCCACAGCAATAGCTGAACCAAAATTCGAATTTCAGTGCTGATTGAGATGTGGATTTATCCACAATCCTATATATAAAGCAGGGTGTCAAATCGCAACGAATTAATTACCGTTAGCTTGATTTAAAAAAAAAAAGTTTAATAAACGCCCGCAATTGAAACTGTACAAAACAGACACGTTCTCAATGCTGGCTACAGGGTATTCCAGGGTAAAAATGCGTTCCAAACAGAGCCACATAAAAATGTGTGTTCGTTTATGTTTTTGTCGCTTGCCACTGGCGGTGTAAAGTGGGCAGCATTAAGGGCATACCAGACCCCCTCGCCACTCTCCTTCCCTATCACACAGCCAGGCAGACAGAGAGAGAGAGACAGAAAGAGAGAGAGTGCGAGTGTCGAGTGTCTTAGCTGGTAATGTCATTAAGTCTCGACGGGAACTGGAACTGAAACTGAAACTGAACTCTTAGCTCATAGCATGCCACGTACTCGAAATTGTTTTTTCCCCTTCCTTCTTCCCCTCTTCCGTTGCGTCCCCCTTTGCCCACCCGTCGCTTGGTAATTGAATTAAATTTTTAATTTGCTTTATACGCATTAAGAGCGAGAGACCCAAAACGAAATTCCGCTTAAGCGTCAAGTGGACTGACCTCCCCCACCCAGTCAGTTGCCCACAACTTGAATTTCTGCTCGTAGAGTACACTGGAAAACCAAACCAAACCAAACACAACCCAACCCAAAGCCAACCCAGTGGACTTTTCTGTGTTCTTATCTCATGCAAACAATCGAAAACATTTTGGTGTTTGCATTTCTCATGAGGAGAGGTGGGCTGGTTGGTTGGTTGGTTTGTGGGGTTATTTCCGTGTGTTCGACCACGTAATACTCCAGCTATGACGCATACACACAAATTAGGAATTGTCCACAAGTGAGTGAAAGTAAACTCTTGCAATCGAAGCAAAAGCCAAACAAAATTCAATTACTAAACTCGAATCTCAAACTAAATCAACTCTAAAGCTTATTAGCAGCTTAATATCAGACAGCAAATTTATGTTTCTTAGAAATAATTTCTATTATTAAGAAATGCATTTCTAAAAAGTAGAATTTAAAGAGAGAGCTAATCTTAAAGGTGTTGCTTGTACACAAAAAAAACCCTGAAAGTTAGATTTTCCCCGAAATTAGGAAATGAAAAACCCTGGTTTTTAGAACCAAACTTCCTGAATAATAAGGTGAGTTACCCTTGGCAACAATAGTAGGGTGAATTTCTTAAATTCAGGGTGATTTTTTCTAAGTGTAGATTGTAAGTAGATCAACGATTGATACAGATACAGAGATACGCAAATAAAATGCAAATAGTTGTCACTCCAGATTTGCAGAAGCGCAGCTATTGAATGTTGGCAATAGCAATAGCAGAGCACGCACTGCAAACACAGCAAACAAATTGTTCACAATACGCATTTCAAATGCCGCATTACGTAAGCTAATCAACCCCTCCGCCCTCCCTCCAGCTAACCTTGCCGAGCAGAGGAGCAATCTACGCATACGTTTAACACACTTCTTCCGCACGCATTTTCTATGCAAAAAAATTAAAAAAAAACAAAAACCAGAAACAGAAACACAAAGTGCGTGCCAAATGCATAAGGGTGATTAAGGGGAGTGTGTGGGGGAAGGGGGGATGGTTGAATAGTGTGGCCAAGCAGATCAAATGTGAATGGTTGTGTTGCGGTCGCTGCTTTTAGCACGCTGGCGTTAATTGTCTGTCGGGCCAAGTACGCGGCAAGCAAACAAATCGAAATCGCAATTGAAATTGAAGTTAAAACTGTGTTTAGCTAAAAGAGAAAGAGACCGAGAGAGAGTGAGTGAGAGAGGGAGATTTACTTAAGCAATTTGACGCTTAGCTGCAACTGAAACAATTGGCTCAATAACTATTTGCTCTAACAACAAGCTAAATGCCTGTCGTGCAGCTATAATCAGAGACGATTTAAGTGGGTTATTTGCAACAGGAGCAGCATTCATTTGCTTACATTTGAATTTGGCGCCTAATGTTAGTTAATTAAATTGCAATAACATTTCCACACTATGTTAAGTGCAATTAATTGCAGCCGCCAACGTTAACAGTTCCTTCTCTCTCTCCATCTCTCTGGCAAACATTACATTTCCAAAAAAAGGAATAAATAAAATATGTATTTGAAGATGCTGGGTTTACCTTCTTGTTGAACTCCTCCCTCCATAATTGAAAGTCCTGTTCTGTTTGTAGTTCAATTACGCAATTAATCTGTTTCTGTTCCATCTAATTATAATTCGAATTCTGCCAAATTTGCTTCATTTGAGATTTCCTTATTTACTTGGCTTACCCTTTCCCACTAATATTGTATTTGTATTTTTACTTTTGGTCTCATTGGGTTGTTTATTATTTTGGGTTTTCCCCAATCCATGCAACGAATGTTGCACCAACTTGTGTAATTAAATTACACACAGAAATTTTATAACATTTTTTGTGTATTCATTTTAAAAAGCGTACGCAGTAATTTATAGTTTGAATTTTGCCTGCATCGACTGATATAAGTCGCGCATTGTATAAATAAATAAATAATCGACATCGTCTTCCACATCTTGCAGGACTACAATGGGGAATGCCCGTATTCGTTGTCGCCGGTGAGTGCCAAGAGCCAAAAACTGTTGCGATCGCCGCGGAAGGCGACACGCAAGATATCGAGGATACCGTTTAAGGTATTGGATGCGCCCGAGTTGCAGGATGATTTCTATTTGAATTTGGTCGACTGGTCATCGCAGAATGTGCTGGCCGTTGGTCTCGGCAGCTGTGTCTATCTATGGAGCGCCTGCACCAGTCAGGTAAGCGCACATCAAATGTGAATTTCATTTAGATAAAGCTAATCGACTGATAACCACTAATAATATAGGTAACCCGGCTGTGCGATCTCAGTCCAGATTCGAATACAGTGACATCTGTGTCGTGGAACGAGCGTGGCAACACAGTTGCCGTCGGCACCCATCATGGTTATGTGACCGTTTGGGACGTGGCAGCCAATAAGCAGGTGAGTACGATGTGTGGCATCCACTGAGGAAACTAATTTGAATTGCTTCTGTTTCTTTTCTTTTTTGTGTGGCAGATCAACAAACTGAATGGTCACTCGGCGCGCGTGGGTGCCTTGGCCTGGAATAGTGATATCCTCTCGAGTGGGTCACGCGATCGTTGGATAATACAGAGGGACACGCGAACGCCACAGCTGCAATCGGAGCGACGTTTGGCCGGCCATCGGCAGGAGGTGTGCGGTCTCAAATGGTCGCCGGACAATCAATATTTGGCCAGTGGCGGCAACGATAATCGCCTCTATGTGTGGAATCAACACTCTGTCAATCCGGTGCAATCCTATACGGAACATATGGCCGCCGTTAAGGCAATCGCCTGGTCACCGCATCATCACGGCCTGTTGGCGAGTGGCGGCGGCACCGCCGATCGTTGCATCCGCTTCTGGAATACGCTGACGGGTCAGCCCATGCAGTGCGTGGACACCGGTTCGCAGGTGTGCAATCTGGCCTGGTCCAAGCACTCATCGGAGCTGGTCTCCACGCACGGCTACTCTCAAAACCAAATACTCGTGTGGAAATATCCATCGTTGACGCAGGTGGCCAAGCTAACCGGTCATTCGTATCGTGTCCTCTATTTGGCTCTCAGTCCCGATGGCGAGGCGATTGTCACCGGTGCCGGCGATGAGACGCTGCGCTTCTGGAATGTGTTCAGCAAGGCGCGCAGTCAAAAGGAGAACAAGTCTGTACTGAATCTGTTCGCAAACATCAGATAGGCGTGTACAGCAAGGGAGCAAGGAGCAGCAGGGATGGACACCAAAACCATACCACAGCCATCCAAATACCCAAACGCCCAAATCCGTTGACTGAGCAAGGCGCCAAAGGCAAAGCAAGGCAATTCATAAGCCAACCAACCAACCAACCATTTAATCAATCATCAAACCTGGCTGGCTGGAGAGGAGGAGGGCGGGGCGTTGAGTGGTCTGTGCAATCGTGTGTTTAATTTACATTTAATTATTAACTAAATCCATTCACTTATTTAGGTCTGCAAGCTCTCAAAAACAAAAATGAAAATAGTTTCGTGTGTGTTAGTTTTGGGCCCTGCCTAAATTTTGTGCAAGAAAGAAAAAGAAAAAAAACCAGAGCGAAATCAACAAGTACAGCCAAATTTCAGTTAGTACAGCATAACCATTAAACATAAATACCAAGCCTTTAACTTAGTCAAAACCCCACCCCTATCCATAGGGAGTAATCCACTCCGCGGATACTTAACTGCTGATAAGCCCAAAAATGAGAAAAGCAAAAACAAATATAATATTGTATATGTTTAAGTAGCATAGTGATTATTTAGCCGCTCGTCATCATCAATTATAAATCTAATCCAAGAACCAGAACTGAAAAACAACGGTTTAAGTTAAGCAAACGTTTCCTACATTTAACTGCAAATTCTATTCGTATACACATGTATATCAATATATATTTTATAGAAAATTATTGTTTTTTTTTTTTTTTGTATACTAAAACTAAATAACCCAAATGCTTATATTTTTCTGCATAGCTTTTAAGGCGGTATATTTTCCAATTACAATATAAAATATTTGTTTTTTTTTATTTTGTAATAGAAATACACAGGCAACACATGTATATTTAATAAATTTGTACAATTTGAACAGAAACAGCAGTTGTTTAGCTTCGATAAATGTTATCAATTTCAGATTTTGACAAATATTCGTTACATCCTTGGAGGATCTCGAAATGTTATATTTTGAAGGTCATCTAACAATTGGCATTCAACGATTTTCAGGAGCCGAGAAAAAATTTGGCATAACAGTTACAGAAAATGAGAAAAATCAGATTTTTCGATAATCCCGCAAGCATTGAATGCAAATCGATGAAGACTGGAGATTCTAACGAAAAATCTGTAATTTGACCGAATTGCAGCTTTGCACTATTTTGAAATGAGCGCGCCGAAAAGTATGCCTCAACATTGATTAGCTTGAGAAGCTGCTAGCGAAGACACAACTATCGGCTAATAACTAAGTTTCTTTGTGATAGCTTGGACACACACCACATGAACTTGGCACGCAGAAAAGTGAACTGGCCACACTGATTTGCGAAAGCTTATCGAGCTTTTTGGCATGTAAATGCAATTAAAAGCGCGCCCCATCTTCGCATTCTTTTTTAGGCTTTCGTATGCTGCAGCTTCCGAGGGACGCAACGCCCCCGTCAACCCCCCACCATCACCCCCTCCAAGGCAATTTCTGCGACTGCTATTGCTGCTTTTGCTAGTTGTGTGTGTGTGTGTGCATGCGTTGATGTGTCTGTTGTTATTGTATTTGCTGCTGCTATCGACGGTTGCTTTTCAATTTATTTTTTTTTTGGCCAAGTCTCAAGTTTAACAGCGCTTAGCGCGCCAGAATCAAGTTCAGTCGCGCCGCAAACGCGTTGCGGAAATGTTTTGTTGTGAGCAACAACCGCTGCAAACGGCACGTCCTGGCTGCTCCTACGCGCCGCTAACTTAAAAAACAAATAATAAAAGAAACACGAAAAAGAACGATTGTAAAAATTGAGAAAAACAATTCATTTGCACAAAAAAAAAAGTCACACACAGGTAAAACGGTCAAACGGGCGAAACGGTTTGCCCTGACGGGTTGCCGGGATTTCAAACCTATTTTTTTCTGCATTTTTTTTTTCTGGTGTGTGTAAGCCTGGCACGTGGTCTTGGCTGCTTTTTTGTTGTTATTGTTGTTGTTGCGGTTGCTGCCTTTTGAAGGTCATTACGCACAAGGAGTGAAGGCCACAGCTGGCCAAGCGCGACAGAAAGAGAGGGGAAAAGTGCGGGCAGAGAGGGGGGCGAACGCAAATGTCAAGAGGTGATGGCGGCAGCCTTGAGCTTTGCTTTGGGCTTTGCAAAGGACCGCGAGTGTGGGAGCGAGAGAGAAAGCGTAGAGGCTGCAAGTGCAAAAAGTTGCGGACCAAAAAAAACAAACAAAAATAAATAAAAACAAAAAAGTTAAAGTGCTAAATAAAAACGAGCGCAAAATGAATACGAGGACAAATAAAATGTGAAACAAATTAGACCCATCTTTTTCAGATGTGATTCTAACTCGTTAAATCCGTTTTTAGCTTTGGTTTTTGTTTTTAAGTTAAAATATTGTCACAAAAACAGAATAAAAATAAAAATTAAAAGCAAAGGAAGGCAAGGATTTTTTTCTTATCCATTTGATGAGTTTGAGAAATGTCCGATTGCTACAACCATGTCTCTTTGGAGAAACCAACTCAAAAAAAATATAGAAATATATTTGTATATTAAAGCAAAGCTTGGCAAAAAGTAGTTAGAAAGTTCGGTGAATATTTTACACTATTTTTGCTGGTGAATTTAAATATGTTTAAATAGTGAAAATTCGAAGGCAAAACTCAGAAAGTTTGTGATTTCAATATATTTCCTCATATATGAATATAGAGCAAAATTATTTTTCTGAGTGATCTTTTACATACATACTAACATTTCCGATTATATGATAGAAATTACAAAAGCCGAGTATGAAACACAATTCAAGTGTAGATTAAAGGAATCCAAGCAAATTTTCAGCGATTATTAAGAATTATTTTACAGGGGATCAAAACCAAGTTACATTTCAGTCTCGGTTCGATTTGATTTCCTTTCAATTACAAAACGGTTAATTTCGGTTAAGTGTTCCCGTTCCGGTTCCGGTGTGAGACCTATTTCTAATTAACTCGAGTAGCTTTCGCTAGCTGCAAGATGCTTTTGGTGCTTATCTGAAGTAAGCCGTTCACAAAAGTGAAGTTCAGCTTGCCAGAATTGCGAATACTTCGATTCGAGGCCATTTGCACTTTATTTTATTACGCCTTGTTTTTCTTTTGTGTTGTCAACTTGGGTAGAACTATTTGTGGACATTTATGTTGTGGATACAAGGAAGCAAATATTAGATGTTAATATTAAATATTTGTGTGTCTCCGATAAGCTTGGCCTCCACCACTCTGCCATATGACTGACATGAAAAGCAACCATCCAATCCCCCACCTCCCACCTCCCCCCCCCCAACACAAACACACATTTTCACACCTCGTCTTGGCTGCGAAATTTGCTCAGCGATTAGCGGACAGCTCCAGCGTTTGGCCCCCAAAAACAATGGCCCAAAGTCGTCGGCTGAGACTTGGCCAAAATGGCTTCTGGTTAACACGCTAGTTAGCTTCTTGTTAGCCCTTTTTTCTCTTATTTGCCGCCAACAATTAGCAAAGCAATGAAATTGAAATCGAAATTGAAATCGAAAAGCTGAATGCCCATGACAAGTCTGCACAAACAGGCGGCAACTGTGGCCGGCTTTTGTTTTTGGTTTTTTTTTGTTGTTGTTGGTTTTCGGTTATGATAACCTTCACCTGGCAACCCAGACACAGACACAGACACCAGACACAGACACCAGACACGTTCAATGACCGCCTCTGTCGTTCATTGCCACCTGTCCAACTGTCCAAGTGTCCCCACCTGTCCATCCGCAGAGACCACTCTCTGTTATAATTAAAGTTAAAAAAAAAGAAGTTACAGTTACAGTTATAGTTATAGTTATAGTTTTCCTTTATCTTTGAGCCAATCACCTTTCGTTTCGCCTGTTTGCGATCAGACAAATCTGCCTTTCCCAAGTATTCAATGTTTAACATCTCTCTCTCCCTCTGAGATATAGCCAGCTTTATTCATTTCTGGTCAGACTTTTTGCTCTTCAACTTGACCCCATTTTGGCACAGCGAGAGAGGATTCCATTCTGGTTTTTTGGCAAGGATTTCTACTCGGCCTGGCTCCAGTTGTGGTTTCGTCGTCGTTTGTCACGTTTGTCTTTTGGCCTTTGGCAAGGTGATTAAGTTCACTTTAAGAAGGGCTGCAGTGAGGGGAAGTGTGTTGGAAAGGGGAATGCGGGGTTGATGTTTCTGCAATTACACGTTCAAAGTTAACAACTTGGCTTGGAATGAAATTAATTGAATGTGTTGTCGGACAAGTCTTGAGGCTGTCATTTTCTCAGCATGCTAGAATTGGAGTAGCACTGAAGTGGAGTCGTGGGGCTATTTAACTTCTTCTGTCTTTATATTATTCAGTTTTACAAATTTTAAATCATATTTCGCTGTTATATTCCCGATCCGTCAGAATGCATCATAAGTTTTTTCGAATGGGGTAAGCTCAGATGATAGCTCGATCTGGTCTTATTCGTAAGAGACTTTTATTCACCCATATTCGCAATATATATCAATTTTAATTTATCTAAATTCTACATATATATATATATATATGTATATATATATATATATATTTTTTTTTTAATGCATTTGAATAATGTTGGTTCTACTTTCTAGACTTCAATTTCGCACAAGTAGATTCGATATTCGAATCTTTAAGCTAATTATATTTTATAGGGTATTGTCGCTTCGCCTTCAAGCAGAAATCACTTTTCCCACACTATGTTTTACTACGTTTTCGGTTTTCTGTATTTTTTTTGTTTGTTTATAAAGTGCCTCAGAATCCAATGTTGAAGCTGGCAGCTCAAAATGCAGCGGGAGCTAAAATAATAATGTATTCAAACAGCAACAACAACAACAACAATAACAAAAACCAGTTACATTGAGATGTGTGGGGCAGGGGCATGCCCGGAAAGGGAATACTTTAACTTTAGCCACAGCCACAGCCGCAGTTTCAAGTTTAACGTTTCAGTTTCAGTTTTAAGTCTGAGTTTCAGTTTCAGTTTCAGTTTCAGTTTCAGCTTCAGTTTTGCTTAAGGAGCAACAGTAGCTTGTAATTTGCAGCTTGTGGATGTGGATGTGGATGTGGATGTGGCTCTGTGATTGATGATCTAACTGATACGCCCATCCTCACCCTAACCCCCTTCCTCCAACCACTTTACCCACAGCGACCTTTAACAACCCACCCTCCCCTCCCCGCCGCTTCCCCCCCCTGCTGCAGCATTCGCTGCTTAAGCATTTTAATTTTAATTGCAGACTGAACAAGTTTATTGAGTTGGCTAACAGTAGCTCACAGCTCGAGTGGGCCATAAAGCCCACGTAATGGCCCGGAGCATGACCCGACGCTAACTACCACTCCTGCCTCCCTCCCTCCCTACCTCCCTCCCTACCTACCTCCCTCCCTCGCTACCACTTGAGAGTATGCTTGACGAGAAGAGCAAAAGAGCTGAGCTTAAGCCATACGCACAGCGTAGCTTCTAGTGCGGTCACTCTTATTCTGAATACCCTGTTTTTTATTGTTGCTTATTTTATCGGATGTTGAACTGTTGCCTGTCAATAAAAAGTTAAAGAGATCTACAAAAGTACAAAACAGTTGATTGCTTTGCCTCTGCTGTGCTGTGCTTAGCTTTAAAAGATGGCTTGCCTCGTGGGGGGTTGGGGCTAGGGTGACTAACGGTAAGGGGGGGAGAGGGTACATGTAGATATATGTATAAGTTATATATTTAGATCGCCGCGGTCATTGTACTTGACGCAGTCACAGCCAAAGTCAAAGCCCAAAAGTCAAAGCGATCGCCAAACAAATCGAAATTTGATTTTGTTTTCGTTTCGTTTTCTTGCAGTTAAATCGAAGCAGAAGAAGAGATAAGAGGTAAGCAAAATACTATGTTAAATACAGCCACAGGTGGTAAGGGGGTGTGGGGAGGGAAAGGGAAGAGCTCGTTGGTTATACGCTGACGTCGACGATTAGAGCTCTTGGACCACAGCATACAATTTATGCCACGAATTTCAAAAGCATTGACATTGAAAATAATGCGAATGAACGTAGAGAGAGTGAAACGAATACAGATCAATTGATGAACACCAGATGAAACAACAACAACAACAACAAGATCGCCAAATTGAATCGGAATTCAAATAGATCTCAAAATGTTTTTTTCTTCTTTTGTTTTTTTTTTTCTTTCTTGTTATTGAAGTTTATTTTGGTATACAGCTAAGCAGACATTATATATTCATGCATTAATTTTTATAGCCGATTATCGCTACAGATCTAGCTATATCCATACATTTATCTATATCTTGCCACAGAACAGCTTAAAGAACACTCAGAAATCGAGCTACAGATGCAGGTAGCAAAATTGGCTGAGAATTGAATTATATCGAAATAATTCAGCAGAGCTGGAGAATGACTTTAGTAATATTCTTCGGATATATATTGATCTATAGAAAATACGTATTTGCAGCAGTTTCCATCAAAACGTAACTAATTTAAGCCACTGATCTGAGTAACATATCGGAATTGCGATCGGGATCAGTTGTCACTTGTCTTGTTGAGTTCCATTTGACAAGCTGCGAATTAAGATTGATCGTTGTTTCTCTCTCTCTCTCTCTCCCACTCTATCTCTCTGTTGTTCTCCCCATATATCCCTCTCCCTCTCTATCTCTCTCTGTCTGTGGGTCTGTCTGTCTGTCGCCCACCAGATCTTGAGCTACAGACAATAGGCAATTGTTCAACGTTCGCCGATTGCGGGGGCAGTCTACACAGTGCGAAATAGTCAAGTCAAATTCCAATTTTGATAATCCACAAATATATTATTGCGTTCCCAACTAATATCAAATAATTCACATTTAATACTAGTATTTTGTCATTACAATTTGTTCTAAGATTTTCGGTATGGCCTGCCAGAGTTGCGAAGCACCTAATGCGATCTTCACATTTTTCTCGCTGTGCATGACAAGTTTCATTTTTGACACCTAAATAATATGCTTAATATACTCAATAAGCAGCTGTCTCAAAATGTCATCATTAATTATTGTATCGTGACGCAAACTGTGGCAAGTTTACGCCTTGGAAATCAATGTCTCTTCCACTCCAAAAACCAAAAAAAAAAATCAAAAAAAATCGAAAAAAAAACAAAAATCTGAGAGAACTGTCGACTTTAAAAGACTTGCACTTTTCAATATCATATCGCAATTGTTTACCAACAAAAACAAACCAACAACAATTGATTAAAAATTGATTTTTGTTCATTCAATTAACAAACAAAAAAAATGCCAAAGTCGCACATTCGAAAATATTTAAGTGAAAAATAACTCGAAAATAGTTCGAAACAAGCATGACTGCATTCGAAATACTCTACGTTTCTAACACAGAATACAATCTACAAATAAAAACACATCGTAAACCCTTAACTGAAATTTGGCTTTTATATATAGATTCTTGATCGGCGGTTAAGAACTGGAAACATCAGATTCGAAATATATGTTCTCGTTTGCCCCGCAGCAGATGAAGTTTATTTCATTTGATCAATAGCTCTTAACCCAAAATGTATATTCATGTTGCATATTGTTGTTGCTCCAAGTCCAATTCTCTTGACTGAATCATTTTAACTTGTAAATTAGTTGGTCAAAACAGACTTGAATTAAGTTGTT
Organism: Drosophila imparisetae; assembly: GCA_035042265.1. NCBI lineage: Eukaryota > Metazoa > Arthropoda > Insecta > Diptera > Drosophilidae > Drosophila > Drosophila imparisetae. Next base: position 104,432 of record JAWNLP010000405.1, on the reverse strand, counting down.
GGCTTAGTTCGGTTCAGTTTATATAGCCCGACCCTTTGAGGAGGGAGGGCATACGAAAACTGTTAACTTTTTGAATATTTGTGATTGCTGTCGCTGGCTGCTTATTGACATTTGCAGTTGCGGCGTGGGCGTGGCAAATTCGAGGCGGGGCGTAGAGATTGTGGCCAAATTGTGGCCTTGACCTTTTGCCTTTCACATTTGTTGTTTTTTTGCAGAGCGCACAAATTAGTTGGCCAAATCAGAATTGCTAAAAAGCGAATCTTTTTGGCACATCATATACCGCATACACCCCCCTTCCTCCCCCCCCCCCCCCTGCACAACTCCTCTCCTGGCTGAGCCCACGCCTTACACTTTACAATGGGACTCGCCTTAAAGCAGCTTCAAAATTAATAATTAGTTTCCGTTTTGTTTGAGGCTTGTCCCATTGTTGTTTTTTATTTTTCTTTATAAAACTTATTTCTCAGCTTTTTGTTTTTTTTTTTATCTCTTTTATTCATTTTGTTTTGATCACGACGTTCCTCGTGCACAGTGGCACCAAGCCATAGCATATGTCTCTCGCATCTAGGCTTGCCAGCATGCACACATTTTTCGCACGCCTTCGACACAGTGTGCCGCCAACTCTGCTCGGCCTGAGGTCAAATGCAAATATTCAAGATGCGGGTGATGAAGAAGAAGATGATGAAGATCATCCAACGCTCAGCGTTCAGCTTTCAGCGTTCAGCATCTAATTAGCGGTGCAAATGATGGCCCACATTTCGCAGTCGTTTGCCAGTCCTTCAATTTGCGCAGCTAATCTCAATGATACACTGCGACATAATGCTATTCTTACTAGTAGACTCAAAAAAGACTGCTCTACACTCAGAAAAATAACAAAATCGCCGTGAATATTGCTTTATTATTCAGATGGTATATTTCCAAAAAATCCATGGGTTCTTATATGCTCAATTTCTGTGTTCATTCATTTAAAACTTAGAAGGAAAAAATATCTAATTTTCGATGTTGATAAGATTTTTTTCAGAGTGTAGTCGAGAGCAATCGAGTAGGCAGTCGATATATTGTCAAGGTATATATATAGACCTGCTGATATAGTTATATCTTTAAAATTATGAATCTTATTACTATCGATAATCGATCCCTATCGTCAGAGGAAGCTATCAACAAAATATGTCTTGTGAACGAGAACTTATATTTGAAATACTCATAATCTCTGAGATATATATCCGTTGTGGGGTGGTGCCTTTTACACACCTGGATGGGTTCAGGGTATACGAAAACAGTGAGGAATCTGTATACAAAAATCCATTCTCTCTTTGTCGTTCTGCAGGAAACGCGATGGAGCCGCTGGCGTTGCCGTTAAGGACGCTGCTCTTGGTACTGTTGTTGTTAAGCTGGAAGCTGAAACCAAGTGCCGGCTCCGCAGTGCTCATCTCGGACATGACGATGACGATGATGGTGGAGCTGTCATCTCGACATCCCTTCTGCAAGATGCACACAGATCGGTGAGTGCAAGCAAAGTGACAGTGAATCCTTGAGTGCATCCTTGTTTCCACATGACAGGGGCGACATTCAGCGGATGCTGTTGCAGTCGGATCCGCGTCGGATACGGCAAGTGCCACGCGAATCTGTTGTCGAGCTGGAGGAGGTGTGTCGCAGGCAGGGCTCCTATGGACATGAGTTTCGCGGTGGACTGGGCTTCATCTATCCGGGCACAAAGTGGTGCGGTCCGGGTACATCAGCCATCAGCTACGACGATCTGGGGCCACATGTGCGAGAGGATCGCTGTTGTCGCGAGCACGACATGTGTCCCGACGTGCTCAATGTGGGCGATTGTAGGCGTGGCCTGTGCAATCGGGGTACCTTCACACGTTCCCATTGCGATTGCGATGCGAGATTCCGGCGATGCTTGCAAGCAGCGAATACGGAGACGGCGAACACGTTGGGCGCCATTTTTTATAATGTGGTGCAGGTGACGTGCTTCCAGGAGCGCAGTCCTTGCTCTGCCCACCAGAGGTTCGAGGATTATTTCTATCGGAGCACACAATGTCCTGCTGAATACCGTCAGGCAGATCTCTATGTGCCGCCGCATGTCGATAATTTCATAGCCAAGATCCTTGATCATGGCCAGCAGCAGGGTCGCGCCCTGATCACGGCTCCCCATGCCCTACCCCGCTTTGGTGTCAAGCTGGCCAGCGTCGGCCTGGCGGCAGTCAATATACTGCGTGAGGTTGTCCAGCGTCCGCGCCTCCTCTGGGACAGCCTACATTCCCCAGTCAGTCGCGACTTGCCGCCAGGACGACCGCCGCCGCCATCGCCCCAAAGAGGATACTACTACGAGAGACCGGGCAGGCCGCGAACCCGTTACAATTATGGCTATGGCTATGACTACGGCTACGGCTGGAGCTGAGTTCTGACAGTATTACGAGCACCCGTAGAATGAGATGATCGAGCATGCATACATATCCATATAGCATATAGCATATAGCATATAGCATATAGCATATCATATACACTTGCATATATAGTCATACACTCATATCCAGTCCAAAGCATGACTCTTTCGCTCTCTTCTGTGTTAAGTTTAGCATTATTTGTTGTTATCTTTTGTTTTTTACAGTAATAAATTAAGCCCGTATTTTAAAATGTATTTCGCCTATCCAAAAAACATTGAAGCAGCAAGTTTCGTATATAACCATATACATAGACTTGTGGAGCGCATCGAAGGAGACATCTTCAATCTAACGAATAGTCTGTCTCTCAATATACGATCTGATCTGTCAGTAAAGCTATAACTATGAGAATTGGGCTACATATTAATGTTTATGCCGCAAACAGCACATTTCCCGAAATCGGTTCTCTATACCATATAGCCACTATATCATATGGCTACCACTATATCTATAGCTGTAAGTCTCGATGTGAACAGATGGATTTCAGTCTGGAAGCTTACGTACATTTTCGCTTGCCCAGTTTCTTTCCTGATTTTGTTTTTAGCACGACACGAACACGAACACGATCACCAGCACGAGCACGAGCACGAACCTCATTACAATAAGCACGCAGGCAACACGCATGGTAAAAAAAGGATTTAATTATATTTATACGCTATCTCATAGTACACTTAGAATAAAAATATATATATTATGCCGCACAACTTGGAAAATCACCCAACTCTGCTCGCCTTATTTATTGGAATTCAAAAGTTCAGACAAATTGCATATTTTTTGAAAAACTGAAAGATTGTAATTACATTTTATTTATGATTTTTCAAGTCGATTTAAGTTGAAGGTGATTTTCCATATTGTCCCGTTGAGTCTGACTTTTAACCTCTCTCTCTCTCTCTCTCTCTCTCACTCGCTTGCTTTCTCTGTCTTTCTCACTCACAGAGCCGGCTACAATGAGACAGAGCAGGAAGCGATCTGTGCCCAGTGGCAATATCAGCCGTCGGAGAAATATGTGCCCAGTCAGCCGCGCACATCGTAGATGTCCATTAAGATGACCTGCAACGACATGGAATGACCTGAAACAGTCCTGGAACATCCTGGAACGACCTGGAACGACAAATACAAATCTACAAGAAGAAAACACAGAACTTTAGCAATAACAAATTAACAAATAAAAATACAGTGATCCCTCGCAACTCGGAGATTGTTGAACTTTTAAGAACTAATACCCAGAAAAAAGTTCTTTCTAATTTATTCTGCTTCAGAAATTGATGTTCTGCACCAAGTGCCTGCAAATAAAAACTATTGCGAATTAAAATCAGTTTCCAAAGCCCTGTAATTTGTCAAGCGATCACTGCAGTATTAGAACCCCGTCCCAAGAGCATCCACCATAAGCAACAACAGACACAAACCCACCCGCCCCATTGCCACACCTAACTGCATCTTATTCTGGAGCGCAGAGCGCTGCTGAATGCTAAAGAAAATATATATATTTTCATATAGTATAAGCATACAAGCATACAAATACAAAATACCAAAGCACTACATATACATATGAACTACTTATATATTTGCCAATACCTGAGAGCGAATAAAACTTTAAAAATCAATTCATTCTGAATGTATGCACAGTTTTTTATTGACTATGACGTATGAATTTCATCTATATATCTGTAAAAATTTTAAAAAACATGCAAATCAGTTACTTTTAAACAAGGCTTTTAATTTCCTTATGACTGGCCAAGACTGATCACACAAAAATTCAAATACTTGCAACGAGAAAATCAAACGGATCATTAAGGGATTGTTGAAGTTAACGTTATATTTCTAAACGAATATTTCTCCAACCGCATCAGCCTAAGAGTATGCTTTGCAAATTTAGGCTTTACGAAATTTGCTTGCAACATACACTTTACCCTTTCGCCTAAGGGTATGCTTGAAGTATTAGATGTTTTCCAACATAGCATCAGTTTTGCTTTTGTTCATCAGCATAAAAGTATGCTTTTTATTTTCTCAATTTTCGATAAGGCGGAAAATTTGATTAGTCCTGAGAGTATGCAGTAGTTTTATTGAGCCAATGTCTGCGCGGATTCTGTAAGCTTGAAGCACCAAATTGACCGCAAATTAAACCCAACTTAATAAACTTTCAATTTGTTTCATTCCATTTATTAAAATACATTTTGCCGTTTAGTATAAAAAAAAATTTGTTACTTTCTAAACTAGTTCGGAAAAGTTGTAAGCATTTGTAAAACGGTAGGTATTTTGCAAGTTGCTTATTCAAATAGTTAGTTTATTCCATGTTTTTAGTAGAAACTAAGAGCACTTGGTTTGGGGTTTGGGGAGCTGGCAATATAAGCAACAAAATTTTAGCTAGTTAGTCCTTGAACTTGCCCAAAATGATCTCCTTGTAGAAGGGCACACAGTTGAGGCGAACATTGAGACGGGCGCACAGCAGAAAGATTCCGGACAACTTGCGATGTATCGAATAGATCTCCTCGGGCGGCGGACAGAGGCGATGGGCGACCATTGTGGGCACAAGAGCAGCCAGGCGCTCCGTTGTATTTTGTTTGCCAAAATCGAAGTCGCCATCATAGCGAAAGATCTCGCCCAATATCATCACAGCATCGATATGCGCCTGCTCCATCTGCTTGGTCTCGTAGCCGGTGAGGAAGCCCATCTGACGAGACATATCCAGCACACCGTCGCGATTATTCTCCGCCGCACTGATGATCACCTGGCGATAATTGCGTATGAATTCATGCTTGTAGAAACGCGTCGACCCAAAATCGATAAGCATCAGGCGACGACTCTTCTCATCATAGAGAAAATTCGACCAATTGGGATCCGTTTGCATGCACTCGATCTCGAAGAGCTCGCGCAGACACAGCTTCAGCACAGAGGCGGCGATATTGGCGCGGTGCTCATAGCTGTAAGTGGGTAAAAGTGGGTTACAGAAACAAAAAACAATCACAATTTGTGCAGCTTACCTGAGGTCAAAGCATTTGTCGAGTGGAACACCGGGCACTAGCTCTGTGGTTAGGACACTGGAGGTGGTCAGCTCACGGACCACCCGGGGCACATAGTACTCCTTGTAGGGAGAAATCATTTCACGAAATTTTTCCGTGTATTCCGCCTCTCTAGCATAGTCCACCTCCCATTGCAGCTCGCGCTTGGCAACGCGCACCACATTATCGATGAAGAAGCCCTGCGGGAAGACATCCCACACCTTGAGCATGCCTACAAGATTATCAATATCGCTCTCGATGCTCTGGGCGACGCCTGGATATTGGATCTTAATGGCCACCACCATACCATCGAGCAGCGTGGCCCGATGCACCTGGCCAATGGATGCGGCCGCAAAGGGTTTATCATCGAAGCTAGTCAGACGCTGGCGCCAATCGGGTCCCAATTGGACATTCATAACGCGCTCCACCTGCCAGTCGGGCATATAGTCGGCCGCCTGGCGTACACGCTCGAACGCCTTGGCCAGCTGTGGCGACACCACATTGGTGTCCTGTATGCTCAGGATCTGGCCGATCTTCAGTGCGGCACCGCGCACCTTGCACAGTGTGTCCACAATTCGTTCTGCATTCGCTGGACTGAGCAGTGCATCCCGCATATTTGTCGATCCGCCCAAGCCAAAGGCGCCCTTCGCCAGCTCGTTGACAGTGCCCAATCCCAAGCCCGCAAACAGACCACCAAAGGAGGCCATTCGGCCCAGACGCGTTGCCGGCACGCGACGCTGTTTCGCCACCTTGCTCAGCTCAGGTAGAGTCTCCTCAGGCGACCTGTCAGCTACAAATGACAACATTTGTTGTGATTTAATGGAAATGGAAATCGAATGGGTTTCTCCTGCTTACCCGACGTGGTTGTTGTTGTTGTTGTTGAAGCTTTGGAGCCTGCCCTTGTCGAGCTGCCGGCAACAAAGCGCATTACATTGTCCACATACTCAGTATCCTTGGCGATGATGCCAGCGCTGGCAGGAGGAGGAGTTTCAGGAGTTGGAGCCTTGGCTGGAGGAGCCTGCGGCTCGCTAGACAGCTGTTTGCTTTGTGTGGTGGGCGTGCGTAGGCTGACATTGCGATTCATGTTGCGTTTTGAAAGAATCTCCTCGAGTTCGGTCAACGTTATCGATGATATGTCTATGTTGGCTGCATCGGCAGCTTCTATATGACTGCGACTGCGAATACTGCTGCCAGTTGCTGCTTCACCGGACGTAGTCGATGCGCCTGCTCCTGGATCAGCACCACCAGCACTCAATGGCCAAGTGATGCGCGGCAAGGCGCCCGAATTGCAATTAGATTTCGTTTCGAGTAGCTGACACAAGCCCTTGGCCACCACGTAACCCCGCTCGCCCGTCTCCTGCAGCAACTCCTGGACCTTCTTTAACTCCTCGCTGGGATTTTTGCCTACCGTGCGCAACGCTTCGACGCTCTGACTCACATTGATGGCGAGCAGTTCGCGCACACTGGAATTGCTCCACAGATGCTTAGTCAGCGACAGATGCTCGCGACCACACGCCTCCGCAACGATTTGCAGGCCTCGCAGCACCCCCAGCACCTCTTGCCCTGTGCGTGCCATCACCAGTTTGACCACTCAACCAGTTCTCTGCAAGTGGGTGTCGCTCCGCTCTCAGCTGTTTTCGCTGTTGTTGTTGTTTGCCCGGCAAATCGAGGCATAGACAACTTATGTGCGCAACTGCATTTATGCGTTGTAGGTTGTGCGTTGTGCGTTTTGCGTATTGCCTCGGTTGGTACAAGACTAGCTGCCCAAAATTGTATTCAGTTACGTAAACAATAATAAATAAACATGCACGAAATGTTGCGAAATTACAAATCAGCTGTTCTGGTCCCAAACAACTCTTCTCTCTCGCTGACTGCCAGTGCTACCTATAAGCCTTAAAAATTATCGCTGGATTTCGTCTTTTTTTTCGATAACAAGTATAGTATATGTGTGGTATATTTAATTCGATTGCTCGGCGCAAACATAGTTCAATAAACTGACGTAAAAGTTGCGATACTGCAGAAAGCTGCTGGGCAAACAGGTTCGCTAAGTTCACTGGTACATGGCTTGTTGCGAAAAACTCGCGGAGTATTCAAATGTAATTCAAGCATTTTTCATTTTGGCGCCACAAACAATCATGCAAATTGGCAACCCCACATCACTTGTTCAATTGAACTAGCTCTGTTGAATACGCACATGGCAATATTTACATATTGTTTTGGTAATTGCAATGTGCGGCATTTTCTGTGCAATAAGCCGCAATAAAGATGACGCCAATTGTCATTTGCATCAAGCACTCGCAACACTTCTGCACAATCGTGGACCCGATGCGAATGACAAGCTGCAAACCGACAATGTGCTGCTGGCCGGTAACGTTCTGTGGCAACAAGGCGCCGCACCTCAAAAGCAGCCCATAACCGATGGCCACCTGGTGCTCCTATTTAATGGGGACTTGTACAATTTGGATGCAGAGAAGCCAGCAGCCCAAGCGGACAGCGGGTGGCTATTGACAGAGCTGGTCAAATGCAACGACGACGATAAGCGTCTGCTGACGCTACTGCAGCAGCTGGAGGGACCCTATTGCTTCATCCTCTACAACAGGTGAATGTGAACAGAGATAGTTTTTAGCAAGTTTTAACATTAACTTTAACAGACGGGATAAAGTTGTATACTTTTGTCGAGATGCACTGGGCAGAAATTCGCTTATCGTGGAGAGCAGCGTGGAATGCGTAAGACTGATGAGCACCTCGTACCACTTGGATAAGGAGGAGGAGCAGGTGACAATGACATCGCTGGAGCTGCCGCCACTTGGCTTGTACAAACTGCATGTAAATGAGCCGAGTAAATGTGTACTCTATCCTTGGCAGCAGCTAAATAAGGAGATGCAACAGCAGTTGGCGAATTTGGATGCAGCCATGGATTGGTGCACGATTCTCAAGCAATCCATCGAGCCGACTTGGCTGTTCAGCGGCGGCGGGGGCGCCGAGCAGAAGCAGGAGAGCTATGATCTCTATGACTTGGCTAAAGATGCACTGAAACTGGATCAGCTGCAGCTGGATCAGCTCTACAAGCAATCGCTGGAGAATGCGCCACTGCAGCAGGCATTGGGGACACTGGATAAATTGCTGCAGCGTTCGGTGGCAGCACGCGTTACCCAAACGGCGCCAATTTGTCGCAATTGTGTTGCAAAAAGTGTCGCCAGCTGCTCGCATGCCAAGATCTGCATACTATTCTCTGGCGGCATTGACTGCAGCATTTTGGCACTGCTCGCTGATCAAAGTGTGCCACACGCAGAACCCATCGAGCTCATCAATGTGGCTTTTGAGCGGGTGGGTGGACAACAGATGCAGCCGCAGCCGCAGCAGGTGGATAACTTGTGGCAAGTGCCCGATCGCCAGACTGCGTGGCAATCCCTTGCGGAATTGCAGCGACTGTGCCCGCAGAGAAACTGGCAGCTGCTCGAGGTGAATGTGAGCCGTCAGGAACTGCATCAGCAGCTCAGCGAACACATACGGCAGCTCATCTATCCGCTGCAAACTGTGCTCGATGAGTGCCTGGGTGGCGCCTTCTGGTTTGCCGCCGCCACTCCCAACTCAACGGCCCGTGTCGCAATCCTGGGCAGCGGAGCCGATGAGCTCTTTGGCGGGTATACACGCCATCGCAACGCGTATAGACGGGCCGTCGGTAATCAGCAGACGCGGCTGGACGCACTGCGTCACGAACTCGACATGGACTGGCAACGCATCCCGGCACGCAATCTGGCGCGAGATGATCGCTGCATTGCGGACAGCGGCAAAACGGCGCGTGCTCCATTCATTGAGGAGCATATGGCCAGCTTTGTGCGCTCTCTGGCGCCAGAACAGCGCTGTTGTTATGCCTTGCCCGAGGGCATTGGCGATAAGCTGCTGCTCCGCCTCTATGGCCACCGTCTCGGTCTGCGCTCTGCGGCTCTCCTCAAGAAGCGGGCCATTCAGTTCGGATCGCGCATTGCGGACAAGAAACAGCAGGCGACTCAGCAATCCGACTATCTGCGCTTCAATGGAATCGATAGTAACAGTTAACAGTAGCAGTTATAGCATTAATAAGAATTTGTACCATATATTTAAACCCTGAACCCATTGAAAATGGATAACAGGAAGAAAGCATTTCCGATCACATTAAGTATATATATATATATTCTGGATCAGGATCAACAGTCGAATTGATGTAGCCATGTCCGTCTGCCTCTCTGAGACTATAAGAGCGGGATACTTCATATTTGAAATATGGGTTCTCGTCTACCCCGCGTAAATCCAGTTTATTTCATATATATATGTTTAAATATATTGCATTAAATTATGATATATCTCTGATATCATGAACCATATTTCTTTATATGTATTCTTTATCAACAGCAATAACGGTTTATGCATAGATCTTTAAAAACACAAAAACATTTGAAGCGTATTATAAATGGGTTTTTTTTTCTTATCGGTTTATTATTATCAAATTGAATATTTGAAGCCACTTTATATACCTATTTACTCTTTAGCTGTTAAAGCCAAATTCCCAGCGGTTTGTTGATGAATAAAAAAATCAAACAAAACATATTGCTTTAATTTTCAGTGATCTTTATGATATTCTTAAAATGTAAGTTGAATTAACTATTTAACAGCAGATAACATTTTGCTAAAAGCTTACTATGAACATTGACTAACCCGCGACATTTATCACTTCGCCCTTGGGGTCAGGAGTTAACATTTTACTAAGGCCAAAGCACTATTCCATATTATAGCAGACAAAGCTCAGTCGGGTATCGATCAATATCGATACCGCATGTTACGTGCAGTGTTGCTTATTATGTTACGGATGTGATTACAGTCTCAGCTGTGATCTGATACAATCAAAATGTTACCACTTATCGCTTAATTATTATTATGCATCATGTGTATGTAATTTAAGCTGCTGTCTGCAGATTACAAAGCGCAACGCAACTGATTTTTATACATTTATGAACTTGCGGGCGGTTTTACATTTCTGGCATAAAAAAAATGATGGAGAAATACATGTGCAAAATATAAGAAATTATGTGAGTAATCTAGGTAAATCCACAATTGTACATATTTCGCATATTTCATATTCACCATATTCTGAATGTTTGGTATTGGTTAAGTACATAATGGACACTCACTCGGGGTGTTATAAGAAAATGTGTACAAAAATGTGTACTATGTGTGTTAGCTAAGAAATATGATATTTACAATAGAATTTGGCTAAAAGTGATAACATTTTCTAGATGTTTGAGGTAAAGTAATTGCTATTTGCGATTGACGCGACCAGCGCGCTCTTGCGTCGGATCTGTCAGTTCCCAGGCGGGCTTGAAACTGCTGCTGCTGTTGTTGTTCTTGCTGTTGCCGTTTTGCTGCTTCAAATGGGGATTGGGCAGCGTGTTCGATTTGTAGCCAATGGATGTGTAGCCCTCCGCATAGAGGCGACAATAAGGCACATTGTACATGTGTATATAATGCCAGATATCGTGATAGGTCCACTCCAGCAGCGGATTCAATCGCATCATATCCGGCCAGTCGTTATCCGTTTTCTGTAAAATCATCACATAGAGTAAGACATGGAGTGTATGTGTGCGAGAGAGAGACGGAGTGGGAGTGGGTGAGGGAGACTCACCTGCATAGGCTGTAGATGCTCGCAATAGGGATCCGTGTTGCGACTGCCGACAAAGACGGCCTTAATGCGCGGCAAATCCTCAGTCATGTGGGTGAGGGCCACTTTCAGCGAGTCCTTGTACTTGATCAGATTAACGTGATACAATTGGACGCAGTGCTGCACGAACTCGTCGATCTCGTGAAAGGAATCATCCGATTCAATATATAGCATTGGTATCTCACAGCTGGCGATGTTGTGCTCGCGACAATAGCGCATCAGCAGATCGAGCAAAACCGTGCAATCCTTGCCGCCGTTAAAGCAAAAGATCAACTCCGTGACGCCATACAGACGCAGTGTCTGATCGAAGAAATCGTTGGCGGTCTCCACCCGTCGCTCGATGTGGACGCGTGTCGCATCTGTGATTTCCACGGGGTGGCAACAAATATGATTGTTGAACATGCTCCGCTTAGTAACCAACCTGTTGCTGCAACCGCTGCCGTTGCTATATATTTTATCAACAATTTGGGACGAGTTTGTTATCGTTGCCTGTTGTGATTTTTGTATGCAGCACTTATTCATGTTGATCTTTGGGCTCTGCATTAAGAATCCGTCTCCGCTTCAGCTGCAAAATTTACTGCTTTCAATCAATAATATGGCAACTTTCTCCAATCTGAGCATATGGGTGTGTTGCTTAAAGCGTTGTTTTTATATAACAAATTTAATAGTATTAACAACTTTTCAGAATTACATTAACTGCTTGGCAAATTCATCATCATTACCTACTCCTCTAAGAATTGGAATGTTAGTGGTCTCAAATCGATCCACACATTCGTTATTAACATACAAATAATTTTAACATATTGAATTGTTTTACTGACATAACTGTACCGAGTTGCTCGAAAAGCTAAAAAAAAAAAAGCTCAAACAGCTGCTGCTGGCAAGCTAGTTCGTGAGCTAGTCTAGTCGCATGGTATGGCAACCCTTTGCTGTGGACTTGCGCTTGATAATTTTAAATTTGAGAAAAAGAATTTTATTAACATTACACAACTTATTTAATAATTGTATTCAATGAAAAACAATGCAATAATTGCTCGAATCAACTGTATAAGGTCAACTTCTACGGTCGAATTTAAGTCTGGCAACGCCATGTGAGCAGTGCTGTAAAATGCACTTGATAAATTTGAAATCGGGTTTTGAAAAGCGTTTTTTATTTGCATTGCATTGCATGACATACTTGAATTCAACATAACAAATGTGTGCGTGTGGGTGTGTTTGTTTGACTTCAACAAAAACAATGCAGTATTTGCCTTAAACAATACTAGTACATATTTAGTTGCTACGTATAACAATAATGGGCACTGTCGGTTCTTGTTTTTTTGTATTTTGTATTTTGTGCTGCTGCTTCTTATACTTTGATACCGAAAGAATCATAGTATATTGGTTTTGTGCAATGTCCGTCTTGATATCTATCCGTCTGTATGAACTATTTTGGACACCCTGAAATATAGAGACTTGAACCTTGTAAAAATTGGAGTGATGCTTGCATTAGAAGGCTAGTAAATCGATAACTGGAAATCAAGCCACATATCTCCCACAATTTGAAGGCTACAGTCACCAAATTTGTTTGGTAGGTTGTTAGCGATGTCCTTCAAAGTTCGACAAATGTCACTCCCACCCCCGCCCCAAAAGACGACAAAAGCCTATATCTTCTACAGCTACAGTTACCAAACTTGCAAGGAAGATTACTAGGAACCTTCTCTAATAATTTCTTTCAGCAACGCCCACTCAAACTTGAAACATCAGCTGGTATTACTTATGGTATCAAAGTATTTCGCAGTCGGTTTTGCCCGACTGCAACATTCTCGTGTTGTTGCTGTTTTTTTAGACTAAACATCTAGATTGTCCAGAACATTGTCGATGAGTCCCACCACCTTCTGGCGAAAGCGTCGATTTTGTTTGCCATTCATCTCTTTCAGATATGGATGTAAGCTTATTAAAAACGAATAATCCGCATCCGGCGACGCCGGCTGTGCAGTCAGCGTCAGCGCAGCCGTTGGTGGTGCGGGTGGTGCAAAAGCAGCTGCTGATGGTGCAGGTGTGTCCTCCGCTGGCGGCGGTGTCAGCGCATGATGATGGGACAACATATTATTGTTGTTGTTGTTGTTGTTGTTGTTGCTGTGGAACTGCAACTGGTGATTGCTGCCCTTGAGCCACTCGGCAACGGTCCAATCCATATTATTGCGCAACGCCGCCGCCATTGTAACCGGCAATGACACCAGCTGCTGCTGTGCCGCAAACATTTTCTCCGGCTCAATTTTAATCGCCTGCAATCGGAGTGGCGGCGTCTCCAATCGATTCTGCTCCTGGGATTGCTCCCGATCCTGCTCCCCTGCCCGATTCAGCGCTGAGAGATGCACATCCGTTGGTGTGGTAATGCTGTCTTTGGTGTCTTCGTCGCTGGGATTATGCTGTGGCTGCTGCGGCGGCTGCTGGTGCGGTTGATGTTGCCCCATTTGACGCATGTGTCCAATGCGCGTCATTGGCGCTGTGCTTAACGCCAGAAATGTTGCCGTCGTCGAGGTGCTCGGCTTGCGCAGCACCATGCCCAAATTGGGATTGGGATGCCTATGTGCATTAGCTTCAGCTTCTGCTTCGTTCTGCGGATTTGAATTCGGAGTATTCGATGGGGCATTGGTGGCAACAGCTGGCGATTGCTGCTTGTGGCAGCCACGCGACTTTGTGTAAGGTATGAGAAACTGTAGATACTTCGATAGATAATATTTGCGTTTGCCCCGACCCGTCTGTGTCCGCGCCAGCTTCAAGGAGCGCAGAAAGCTGCTCCGAATCGTGCGCCAACGTTCCCTTGAGTTTCGAACTGAAAAGAACACAAAATAACCCATGAAATAAGCAAAGCCTTTTGCTATTATGAGTTGAAATAAAAACGCTTTATATAATCTTCTACATAATCCTATTAATAAAGATATGGCTACATACCCACATACATGTCTACATCTACCTAATCCAGAAAGCTTTAGCAATTCCAGCCTTATCTTACATATAACCATTATGTTGTTTTTTATACCAAGGGAATAGATTAGGCCCGCAGGTCGTGATATGTAACAGGGACTGTCAATAGCTAGTTCTTTATTAAAATGATCCTATATATGTCCAAAAAATATATATAAAAAAAGACTTCAAAAGTTAAAAAAAAAAGTGAAGATTAAATAAACAGGTTTAAATCTAGTTTCTTAGACTAATGAAATAGCCTAAGTTCAGAGAGCATCATGTGCTTAATGATTTTATTTTAACAAGATAGTCCTTGTTATAAAATACAATCAAATGAAAAGATTAGCCATACTTGAGTTTGGTTTATGTTTATTATCGCTTTATTTAAGTAGGATTATATCAAATCCAATATTACATTTGATAAATGGGGCACGCAAAATGCTTCTTAAACTAAACTATGCCATCTTGTTCGAGTTGCTGCAGCAAATTCAAAGTGCTCAGCAAGCACTTTATTTTGCTTTAGATTTAATATTAATAGACAAGGCTGAACGTAATTGGAAAATGGGTCTCCCCTATGAAAAGCTTAAACAAAAAGTACACGTCATGTGTAAAAAAAGGCTATGAAAATCTTTATTAAATTGCAACTAGGACATTAAAAAAAAAAAACAAAAAAAAATTGAATTTCAAATGCGAAAGCTCGAAAAGTGCATAAGTAATAATGTCCCAGTGGACAGTGCTGTAAAATGCAGTAGGCGCTGCTGCTGCCGCTGCAGATGCTTTGGATGTGTTAATGGTGCAACAAGTGTTGGTTAAGGCTGTGCAGGGTATTTCCAACAGTTGCGCTGCAAAAGTTGCTGAACTTTTTTAATTACATGCAAGCAGCAATAAGCATTAGGCATCAAGCAAAAACAACAGCAACAACAACGACTAATTGCATGCAGCTATTGCTGTGACACAGTGACACACCTACACCTACACACACACAAGCGCACACGCACGCACAGTGTATGTGTTTGTGTGCGCAAGTGCAAGGGAGTTGGCACGACTACAAATTGCGATTGCATTGAAAAATCACACACACACGCACAAAAAAGCTTGCATCATAGGCGCGCGCGCCAGCACACACACACACAGTCGCACACAACAAATGAGCACGCAATTGCAATTGAAAAAAAAAAACAATAATAACTAAACGCAAATGGCAATCTACAAGTGCAGCGGAAGGCGAAATGAAAATGTCGTTTTTTACTGTTGCTTTTAGTTTTTGTATATTTGTGTCATTTGGCATGTTTTAAGCACCTGTATCCTTTATCTCATTGGCCACATGTTGCCAGGCGCGTTGCACCTCGTCCTTTTTGCTGTAACCAGGATGCGTGTAGTTCCACAGGCAGGGCTGGCTTTCCACGAGCTGCACGAATTTCACATTGAAAACGGGATCATCCTTGCGTGCCATTGCTTCAAATTCACGCTTTACAACACTGATGCGTTGCGGCGGCACCCGTTATAATTGGCAGCAAGGAGCACAAAACGAAAAGCGCATGTGGAGCCTTTATTTATTTTATTTTTTTTTTTATTATTATTATCAAATTTTGCGCGCGCGCCCTATCTTGCTATCTCTCTTTAGTCTGCACGCACGCTTGCTTGCAACTGTGCGAACTGCAATTGGCAAATGCAGCAAACGGTAAAAAAATATATTCATATATGTATATGCTAGTAGTTATTTTTTTACTTTTATTTATTTTTGTTTTTTTTTTTTGCGAAATGGCAAGCATTTACAACTTGTCGCAACGAAAGCGCTGAGAAAACTGAAAACCGAACCTGAGCGCAAAAGGCAAAAAAAAAGCTGACAAATAAAAGCTGCAACGTAAACAATGCCAAATGACTGCTGCCCAGAATCAACAACAAATGCAGCAAACAGCACCAGCTGCAACGTTAATGATTAAAATAAGCTTGTGTGTGCGTCTGTCGCTGCATGCACAAAAAAGCTTTAGCTTTGAGCGATGACGTCGCTGGGCGGCATTTGCATGCATTATCTAATTCAGAAATAGGCGCCAAAATATCAGTCGACTTTTACAGCACTCAACATAGCATTGTGGCAACGCCAGAGACGAGTTAGTTCATGTTCCAGTGGCAGTTCCAGTTCACACAACACAGCGCATATGTAACACAATTATTTTGTTCTGTTGGTGTGTTCGACATTGTTAATATATTTGAACAATTGAATGGCAGCCAGCGCAAAAGTGATGCTTAGACACGTGAGTAATTACTAGGTAAAAACTGTCCACTAAATATTGAAGTAAATGATTACACTTGCAGTTCGTACGCTCGCTGCACGCACAACCGGCGCGTCTGTCCAGCTTTCGATCGTCGCAACCAGTGCAGCCGTTGGAATCGTACCCGGAAGTGGAAGTGCTGCACAATCCCCCCGAATGGAAGTTTGTGGAGCGTCTGTTGCCACCGAGCACGGTGCCCGAGCCGGTCGCTAAGCCGGCTTATCCCTCCGGCTGGCAGCCGCAA
This sequence comes from Drosophila imparisetae, assembly GCA_035042265.1. Classification (NCBI taxonomy): domain Eukaryota; kingdom Metazoa; phylum Arthropoda; class Insecta; order Diptera; family Drosophilidae; genus Drosophila; species Drosophila imparisetae. The sequence goes on along the minus strand of JAWNLP010000405.1, from coordinate 87,825 downwards.
AGGGCAAACGGCGATAACTCCAGTGGATATTTTGTGGGTCGCACAAAGAATCACATGGTACCCGTCTATCTGCACACTCGATTCCGTGGCCAGCGTCGCCTGACCGTCATCCGACGCGTCCAGGGCGACATTTGGGCGCTGGAACGTGATCTGCGCTCGATTGTGGAGCGTGCACGCAATGGGAAACTTTGCGCGACGAGAGTCAACGAACTCAGTGGCCAAATTCACATCCATGGGGACTACGTTGACCTGCTCCGTGAGCACCTAAAGTCCAAGGGCTTCTAAAAAAAAAAAAAAAAAATTCTTGCGTTTCAATAAACAATAAATCTTTAAATGTTAAGTTCTTTAAGACTGCGATTTGTATATGTATTTACAGATTATGGATCATTTATTCTTTCGCTTCGATCTGTTGAGATCTGCTATATTTTATTTATGCCTTAGGATATGCCTTAATTGGGAGTTGTAGTTTGGAAAATGATGGTTCACAAAAATACTATTGATTATTTCAGAGCGATCTTCGGCTGCATTTTCTAAAGCAATTGCTTGATTTGTTGTGATCTTACATCAAATATAGTTATATAACCGTTAGACACACAAACTTGGAACATGTTCATATTGGTACACAGATCTATACATTTACACAAATATCCATTAATTCTTCTAAACAGTTATTTAAGATCGACCTTAAGCTCCATAAAGTTTTGTTTGTACGATCTTTAGACACACAATTTTGGAATATTTGATTTGTGTGCTTAAATACAATATAACAAATTATATATATATATATATATATATACTTATAGTTTATTATTTCACATCGCTAATAGGCTCCATAAATTACAAGATTCCTCTGTTAAAGGAAGAGCCAGTTTTTTTATGATGATCCTTTTGTCTCCACAATGCATTCAAATATTAATTGCAAATTTGGATATTTTGAAACATCACTATACACATTTCGTTGGTTAATGCTTAAACTATTTATTGTTTAGTTTGGAAATACATGGATACAGATATGATATATCCAAATATGATGATAATTGTTTAATGCGAACAATGCACAACATTTCAGGCTATTTGCAATCCATACCATTTCAATACAGTAGAGTCCAGTAAACGAATCTCGAAATTATATTTATACACTCAATTACTTAATTGGTATTACTTATTATGCACAAAACATTTATTATTATTATACATCGATAATTGTTTGACATTGATGAACATGAATTACAAACATTACAAATACAATACACACAATTTCAACAAATTTAAATAGTAAGAAAAATATTGTGGCTTTAATTCTGTTTCCTTGGTTTTCTTTTTTAAATTGATGCTTACGTGTATGTATATATATTTGTATTTGTATTTGTATATGAATATCCATATATATATAATAAATATTATGCATTTCGGAGTGTTGTTGTTGTTCCGGCGTGTATAATGTATGTACAAAAATAAGTAATACGTATAACTTAAGCAAAACAGCAACATCAGTGTCTGTGTGTGTGTGTGTGTGTGTGAGTGAGTGTGTATGTTTTTTACCAAATCATGGTGGTGGTGGTGGCGTGAAACAGGAGCAGGGTGGTCCGAGGGGCGGTGGCGGTGCATTTGCTACCTTACGCTGCCATCAGGTGAGCTCCTTGTTGCGAGCATGATATGCAGCTGCAGCCGAACGCCACCGTTATCCATTCGCACCCGCCATCATTGTTGTCGTTAGCGGCATACCGACCAAACCACCAGCTCCTCCCCCACCCAGCTGCTGTTGCATCGTTGGCGTTGGTGGTGTTGTTGCTGCGGCAGCGGCGGCGACGGCAACATTGCCACCGGATGAGCGTTTTAGGGCCTTCCGTATGATCGTCCAATCCTCCATGATGTCCTCCTCGCGTAGCATATATACAACATACGGGCCCGTTACAGTTACGGCCTTCTTGCGTCCCGGACCGCGTACCTTACTCTGGCGCTTGTCATTGCCCCAATCGTCCCAGGAAATGTCCACATTGTGACGATCCTCCTCCAGGCGGCGTATTCGCTCCATTAGCTCCTCGCGCAGATTATCCACAGCCATTTGTTTCTCACTCTGCGAAAGAATGTAAAAGGAATAAGTTAAGGATAGAAGACCGGGGGCGGGGAGAATAGCAAACTTCAAAGTGTTCGGATGCCGCCTGCTCCTCGGATATATATTTGTGCTCAATATTTTGGAGGCGAAACTTGCGCAGCACATCGGCAACTTCGATACGCGTCCTGTACACCTTGTCCAGTTCCTTTTGGGGCTGAACAAACTCCTCGGAGCGGCCGGAACGGACATCGGCAAGCTGGCGCTCGATGAGGCTGATGCGCTCATAATAATATTGCTCGCGCAGCTGGCTAAATTGGCGCTCTAAGCTCGCTGCAGGATTGAATTAAAGTTTTGCAAATTTTAGGTGCGTTTTTTTTTGTTTTCATTTTTGTGTATGTATGTTTTGTGTCGTGCTTACCCAAATCTTCGATGTGTTCGGCGCGTCGCATCTCGATTTCGGTGGCATCCATTTCGGAGGAATCCTCAGAGTCGCATTCGTTGGCCTCCTCCTCCTCCTCCTCGTCGGAGGTGTCGTGTGCCTGGCTCGAATTCGAGCGCTCCGACTCTGCCCCAGACACGTCGCCTTCCGCATCCGATTCGCCATTTTTAGCTGGCATTTGTGCTTGATATTGTTATGATTCGCTCGCAAGCGAATAAGCTGTGCCTACTATGTGTGTGTATGTGCGTGTGAGACACAAATAAACAATTCGCACTCAATACTGCTTTGTATAAACAATTATTATCCGATTTTCACGTCACTATGTTGTCAACATATATATATATATGTGAAAAACTATATTGCTACAAATGTTGTTTTGCGCTGCAGCTGCAAAGAAGTGTTGGTTGACGACGCAAGGGGGTGCAACTGCTGCCCAGCACTGGACATGTTTTTTCTCTCTATCTCTCTCTGTATCGATATATTAAAAGCGCAAAATATTAAATATCGATAGCAGGGTTTGCTTAGTTTACAGATCGATGGACACTGTTGGACACGAAATTGGTATATATTTCGTTTGTAAAATCGAAGCCAAATTACCTAAAAATGCAAAAATGACCCTTGGTATATCTAAATTAAGAAAACACGTTCACATTATTGGTTTGCTTACAAAAATTGAATGGTTTTATTTATCATAAAACTTTGTGTTGCATTATCCTTAAATATAATATACACTTAATCAAAATCGTAAAAGACTAACTTGGTTATTCGGGACTGACATTGGCCTGGGCAATCAGAAACGGCAAACTCCCAGTCAATTTCGCTCACTGCGGGCAAATACAAAAAAAAATATATTTAATTCATTATTACAACAGCTGTTCACAGAATCCACACAAGTTAACAGTGTAATTTCATTTTTGCTGTCTCCAAACCAACCGTCAAAATTTTCACGTACACCGTTTTTTTTTTTAATGCAGCTTTTCATTATCGGTAACTTTTTTTGATCTGTAAACAGAATTTCTCTCTCGCTTTGTCTCTTTCTCTCGCTCTAATCAAAACGATTGATTTGTGGCCGCTCTCACATACTTTCAAACGTTTTAAGCTGTTGTCGGTAACAGTTTTGTAATAAATTTCCCCCCAAATTTAACTAATTCATAGTATTTTTTTTTTTTATAATTTGTGTTATTTAATAATTTCTTTTTGTGGCGGTTTAACAAACACAAGTATTAACCTTTTGGTAGTTAGTTAACTTGTTTTGCCCTAAAAGTGTTCACACGTGTCCGTAACATTTAATCGATCTACTTAGTTATAAATTATCATACACACAATCAAGTATTACATAAATATATATATATATATAAACATATACATTTGTATGTATATATATATACATTTGTATAAATGTATGCGTAGGTACACGAGGTTTTTTCTTTTTACTATTTAATATAAAAGTAAACAAAACAAAAAAAAAAGAAATAAGAATTATAATAATAAAATAGCAAACAAACGAGGGTTTTTATAATAATATAAAAGAAATGCATAACAAACATTTAACAATTGTGTTTCGTTTTTTTTTTGTTTACAAAAAAAAATTTGTTGAACATTGAATTTAATTATCTTATAATTATATGTTATTTGTTGTAAATTGTACTTGGCGCTTGTGTTTATTTAATTGTTGCCCTGAGTTAAAAACACAATTCCTACTTGAAGTTGTAGCCATATTCAAATTCCATTTGCGCTCCAAAATATACATTAATATATATAGATATATATCCAGTAACATTTAATCATCTATGCATTCCATAACAAGGAGGGGGAGTGGGATATTTATATATCTCGCTCTCTCTCTCACACTTTCTCTCTCGTTGAGCATAAAAAACATTTAAAACATGTATGCATTAAGTTATGTAAGTAGTATATATATATATATATATAAATGTATATAAGTATATATATTTAAAAACATAAACTTGCATATTACTTAGACCGATTTAAGTACATATACACATAGATATATGCATATATATATATATAGATTATTTTATGCTAACATTAATTCTAACAGTCTTTTATCACGTTTAGTTTGAAGTTTGCCAACCACTGTCAGCAGGTATATATATATACGAAATATATATATATATATAAACGCACTATAAATATGGTAAAGTTAAATAACCTAATAATTGGGTGACTATACAATTGTAATCTAAATGAATTAACAAACACTTTGCACTATATTTAACTACAATTACGTCCGAGGGAAAAACAAACAAAAAAAAAAAATAAACAAATGTAATTACAAATAAAAAGGGACAGAAAATAGATAGAAAAATAAAATAGCCCAATGGTCGAGAGTCCAGGGGCCCACCCTAAAGTAGTTTTGTTGCATGCTCACTCGTTAGTTCGGTTACAACTTTCTGTATATGTCTATAAAGAGACTACATATAAATATATATATATATATATTTATATATATATATATATATGGATGCCACAATGCTTACTTCCAGCATTTGTAAATTGTAAATAGTTGTTTGCCTTTCGAACATCCATCAATCCATAATAACTTCAACTTCAACTCAACATTTGTCATTGCGGTACAAGTTGCTGCTCAAAATTTGCTGGTGCCACGTTTATCACAGCGGTTGAAACCCCTCAGTTATATATATATATATATATATATATATATTATATACATATGGTATTATTAAGTGGCACCTCCTGCTGAACCGCTGCTGCCGGCTTGTGTGTCTCCTTCCGTTTCCCTATCCGTTTTCGTTGTATTCGCCGCCTTGCTTTGCAGCTGCTCCTCAAAATCGCTCTTAATGTTGACATACTCTTTGCTCTGCTTCTGATGCTCCTCCTATAAACGAAAATAAATCATTGCTTAGATTGCGGCTCTATTTGTGTGTGTGTGTTTGTGTTTTGATTTGGTTACCAACCAAGATCTCATCTATGCGCTGATTGGCATCGGGCAGCTCATAGCGATTGCACTGATCCCGCAGCTGGGCAGCCACATTGACTTGCTGGTGCAGATCCCGCTGGATTTGCTCCAGTGAATTACTCAGCACATGCTCGATCTCTTCTGTAAGGCAAACCACAAGGTGTTAATTCTATCTCTCTCTCTTTCTGACTTTGTCTCTATCTCACCTGTGCTGGGCATGAAGCGTCGCTTGGCTAGTTTCACATTATCGTTATCAGTGTGGACATCATCGGATGCACTGCAACGCTTTAGCATGACGGATGTCTCTGGCGTCATTGGTCGTTGACAGTAGTCGCAGTCACCGTTACCCAAGCAGCTGCAGCCGATCCGAGTGGACGATGTCGTTGCTGCTCCTGATGCCGCTGCTGCTGCTGCTGAGGAGGAGCTGGCATTGACGTTGGCGGAGTGGAGGCCACGTAGATGCTTGGCCGCCGTGACATTGACAACGCTGACACTCTTCGATATTGATGACTTCACAGATGATGTCTCGGGCGGCACCAGCGCCAGCGGTGGCGTCTTGGAGCTGCCCAAACGTGATTGCGACGACGGCATGGAACCACCCTCCAAATGATACGAATGGCCACGTTGAGAATGCTGCGTATGTGATTGACACTGAGACTGTTGATGCGATTGCTGATTGGCATGGGTATCGTAGCTGAAGGATTTAATGCTTGCGAGTCCATCCTCGACATCGTCATCATAGTCATCCTCGGCATCATCAAGGCCGACACAATGCACATCATCATCATCAGCATCACCAGCAACATTGTGATCAACTAGCGCATCATTGTCAGATGGCAGCTGCAGGGCATGATGATGATGATCAGCCGACGAACGCAGATTATGGATTAGACGGAGTACAGCTTTCTCCAATTGCGCTGGATGCTCCGAGGCGGGCACATCGATGGTCGATTGCGGTATCTGTGTATTTATGATCACCGAGAATTTCTTCTTCATCTCCTGCACACGTCGCTTGCCCTCCTCGTCATCGAGCAGGGTGTTGACGCAGACAAACGAGTGCACCCGGTTCGTCTCCTTGTCAATCTCCAGGTATCCCTTCGACTGCAGATAGATAATGTTGCCGTTGCGCGTGAACAGGCGATAAGTCGACTCGCCATACGAACTATTGCAGTCATACACTGAAAGAAAAATATGGCACTAAATGATTAAGACATTCAATATTGGAATACCACTCGCTGGTACTCACTTTGACGCAGAGCAACAATCACCCAACGGACATCGTCATTGTGCATGAAGGTGAACGGATTCAGATTGCGCACCTCATCGGTCATATAGCCGGCAACGACGCCTATCCGCTGATCGCAATCAATAATCCTGCCATCGATCAAGTGGCGGGTGCGATACTCCAGCGTATTCGCATCGAACAGACGATTCACGATCTTTGGCGGCCGAATAATCCGCCCCAAGGCAGTCAGCACCTGCAATAATGAAATAAACGCGTCAATTTGTGCATATATGTAAATTAAAACAAGTTTTTGCATTAGTTCGATTGAACTGCTCACTAAACTGAACGAACTAACTATGATTTAGTTTATTTCGTTCGTTTGATTCAATCAAATCAGTCGTTAAGTTCATTCATTTTAGTCAGCTGTTTAGTTCGTTCGTTAAGTTCATTCACTTAATTAAGGCCTTTAGTTTGTTCGTTTATTTCAATCATTTCAGTAAATTTTTTCCGAGTCTTGTTCTTTCTATTCTTTAAGTCTGCTTACAGTTTTAATAAAAAGTTAATTAATACAAAATATTTCAAAAGGATATTGAACTGAACTGACAACGAAATTTAATCGGAGATTGCAGAGAACGAACAAATGAACGAACTCAATGATCGATTCGTGCTAACAATTGAGCGACTGAACTACTATATTTGGCAGGAAATACGCTACTCACAATATCGTTGCCGCTAATTGAGTGCAACGGTATCGCGTCGTCCCGTCCGCGCGTTCGTCTTATCAGCTGCAAACTGGAGCTAAACGTATTTGAGCGTACGCCTCGCGGCGCCTCATCGCTGCGTCGGAAGCAACCATCGATTTTGACCACCTCGTAGGCGGTCGGCTCAGAGCGAGGACCTGCGCGTGCCAAGCTGCAAGTAGACCGAAAGAGATACGAAAAGTTACATTGTGTATCGGTACCAAGCACATTATATTACAATATGTATCCATATGTCTGATTATTGCGATATATCGAGAGTAGATATCCTTTACCACTTACCGCACACGAAAGCTGCGCCTGTCGTCGCGCAACTTGCGATCGATATAATCCTCCTCAGATTTGCTGCGCTGTCGGGGCTCACCATCGTCGTCCGTGGGATCCGCATGGGCATCGAAGAGATTCTCGAGCTCGGTAGGGATGAGCTGTTGCTTGAGCATTTCATGGTCCTCGGGATGAGCGATCTGCAGTATGCTTTGCCCATATAAATCTGTCTGACAATGGCCCAAATGTTGTTCGATGCTCGGCGATATCAACAGTATTTGGCCATGGCAGGTGAGCGTAAGAAAAAAGCTGTCCAACATTTCCATTAGAGTGTCCGTCACTTGAGGCCTCTGAAGATGCAGGGTCTTACCAAACGCTAAAAAACAAACAAAACCGAAAATTTCCATCCAAATTGATTAAATATCAATAGCTACAACTATTGTAAGTCAGTCGCTTGAAAAGTGCAACACATTTCTCTTGCAATCTGGTAGCACCGGCAACAAGTTTAAATTTTCAGATCTTAACGGTCTTTGAAACAGCCAAAGTGCATTTCAATTTGAGTTGACGATTTTGTTTGTTTGTTTATTGTAGCTTACCGTATTTAAGCCGCAGTCCGTGCGCAGCGAAACGCAGCACTGCCGTTTTGTCGACACGTCGCGGCGACTCCGCCACATGCGGCACCATTGTCGACAGCTCCTGTATGGAACCATTTAGTTTATCCCGACGATTTTTCTCTGCCCGGTTGCGTGCTTCGCGACCGCTAAAATAGAGCACGAAGTGCAGGGATTATTATTCATTTGCAATGCACTTGTGAAAATATACATAAAATCGCGGGTAGTTATAGGTTGGCTTGTGGTGAGGCGTTAAAGGGGAACAGTCTGGTTTTGGTGGTGGTGGTGCGAATGTTTTTGTTTATTCATTGCATTAAAGCGCATCACATAACAGTCTAGGCACAACATACACACACATACAACTGGCTGGCAAACAGCTCAATAGTTGTTAATAATTATCAGCAGCTGAAATGCAGTTAACGCGAGACAATTGGCGTCGCTGTCGGCTACTGGCGGCCTACAGCAAATTCAAGTGCAAAGCCTAACATGGCGCCAAAATTCCGATAGAGCGAGAGAGCTTAGAAGTTTTAAGACGCACAAGCTTTGCCCTATTATGATTGCTCCCTGCACCAAAGCTGCGCTCACTTTGCTCTCTTTGCCAGGGTGTCTGCTGATGGTGAGGTTCCCAGGGGACGTATGACTAATTTATACGGAAATATGAGAAACAGTTTTGTTCGATTAGCAATTTGTTGTTGCCGTTCTTGCTCACTCTGATGTAATTTATTTTAAAACGCAATTGCAGAAGAAAAGAAAAAATATACAGTAGAAATAGTTAGTTTGCAAGTGCAAAACGAAAAGAGGCAGCAGCAAAAACAACAACAACAACTAATTCAAATATATACATGCAAAAATGAAAAGGCGCAAAAACTTTGTAGCGAATTTACTTAAGTGCAGCTACTCACACTACACACACACACACACACACACTGAATGTTTTCGTTTACCATTTATATTTATGTTGGCAAAAGGTATATAAGCTTGAAATGAAATTGAATCAAATTCAGCACCATTTACAGAAATCAATATTATTTGTTTTAAATAGTATTAGCCTGTTGGAAAATTGATTGAATCTGTATAAATATCGACCGCATAATTATTTGAAAAACCATCGAAAAATAATGTTAAGTTATATTTCATAGCTAGTCGATTTCTCGAGTTTAATAAAATAACTGCGGAATTATCATTAATGAGAATTTCTGCTTAAGGTGAATAAGTAGCACAATTAAGTATTATTACTAGCTTTATTACTGGGCACATCACATAAGTCATATATGTACATGTTCTCATTGGGGATGGGCTTGAGGCGAATTCAAGTTTAAGCTTGCAAGCAGCACTCACGACGTCCTGTGCCAAGTGCTGCAAATACCACAGGGTGGCATCAATTAAATACGAAAAAGGGGTAAATGGAGTGAATAAACACGAGTATCTTTGAAACTCTATAAGGGGTGAGTGCGGTTTGCGTGGGCTAAGTTGGTTGGTTGGGAGTGTTGCCCTTGAGACGTTCGCTTTGTATCCAAGTGGTTAGACGAGGAAGTGCAAGGTGTTCATGCCAGTCCACGAGACTACTTTGTTGCTGATTGTGAGTGGGGCGCCTCTCAAACAATGCAGTACACACAAACCCCCCCCCCCCCACACACACACACACACATTTGTATATACATAGTTGGGTATTTGTCTAACATGCTGCATTTGCAGTTGGTCTCTCTGTCTATCTCTGTTCCGCCCTGACTATCACTGCCAGACGTATGAATACAGTCACGCACAGCTTATTTCGCCCAGCACATGGCAAAAACAAACAAAAAAAATTCATGGAGATATTAAGAAAAACCTGAACCGAACAGAATAGTGAATAAACATTGAAAACATGTCATCATTTATTTTTATTCAAACATTATTTTATAAATAACTGAAAGCAAAAACCAAATTAATTGAAGACCAATTGAATGTAACAGCTTATTTCGCCCAGTAACAATAAGAGTGATTTCAACTAAATTCAATATACTGGAAATATTCATAATAATTGGTATGTAAATGTATCTAAAAATGCTATTCTAATTGCGAATATAATAAGTAAAACATAGATATCGCAGCTAATCAATAAACATAGCTGTGACATTAAATCTATCAATTTTCTCCCATCACTGATTTATGTTTTCTTAAATGTATTACAAAATTAATTTACAACTAGAATGCTAGATTTTTGTTGATACCTCTGTGCGTTCAAAAGTTATATACATTTCAAATAAGTGTGACATAATTTGTGAGCGACTGTATCTTATCTCCCTATCTCTCTCCCTCTCTGTCTTTCTGCGTTGTGTTGTTTGCTCGTTCGATTGTAATCGTTATTGGTTGATTTGTTTGTTGATTTCGCAACTTTGTAACGGCGTTATCGACGCTTGTATCAATTACCCTCAATGCACAGCACTCTAGCCTCCCTCTGACTCTCACACTCTCTCGCTCTCTGTCACTCCACTTCTATCGAAGTGTTGCAGTAGTGCATAAAGAAAGAAATACAAATGAATTGCAGTCGAACGGATTTGTTGTTGAGCCCAAGGCAAATGCCAATGATCGACCGCTATATACCCTGTTTTCTTTTATTTTAGTTAAAGCAATTAACTTAGTTTGTGATTAATTATCAGATAATTTAATTTGTATTTATGTTAAGCTCAATTCCAGTCGAAACGAACCCGATTTTGAAAATAATGCTACTACTATCAAAACGAAATAAAACACAACAAAACTACTTGGAGAGGCTTAAAAAAAGGAGCTCTTATTAATTGTTACTAGCTAACTTCTTGATACAAGCGTTCTTCATACCTCAAAGTATTAAAGAACTTTTCCAATTCCTTGCGACCTATCAATGTGCCGCTCACCCGATATACCCGATGAGAAATCTTGTTGCCTGGGTATTCATTGCTATGTAAATAAGGAAATCAATTCAGTATTCGGTATTGCGTATCGCTTGCTCTGCTTACGGTTGCTGCCAATCAAATAGCCCATGTAGCTTGTACTTGTTTGCTCTAGTGGGTGATGGGTTTGATGGGTTGGTTCGTTGGATTAATACGGGCGGTCTGTGGGGTGGTTGCGTTTCCACTTGGTTGCTACTTGTAGCACTCACTGTGACCCACTCAATGCACGCGTGGCATAAATCTCAACAGACGATAACAAAACAACAACAAATGCAATCCATGAGTGCAGTAAATTATTATTCATGGATCTTGTTAGCTTGTGGAGAGTACCAGGGGGAGGCAGTGGGGTGGGGTGGGGTGTGGATATACAGTGGAGTCGACTTTCAATGCCTAACTGAGCCAAATTAGTGTCTCGTCAAATGTGTTACGAAAATAAATGCGGCAAAGTCGAAAACAACATTGATACAAATATAGTCAAATAATTGCAGCGCACGCCACACGGGAGCTGTAAGAGGGACAGAGAAAGAGAAAGAGAGAGATAGATAGAGAGAAGAGAGGGGGCAAGAGAGCGTGCAATTAGGGGTGCTGCATGTGGGTCTAGGGGCGACGGGCTGAGGCAGCCAATCACTGTTTCGCAGACAAACACAAAGAGCAGCGGGTGGCAAGTAGCGAGTAGCTTAACAATTGTGGCCAAATTGGCTGCACGGGTCACAAAGCTGAACAGCAGGGGCTTCCCACTGGCAATCGTAGGTGGCTGGTGGGTGGTGTTAAGGGTGGTTTCCTGCTGGAGGCTGTTGTGCTGCGTCCATCGCTTGTGGGTCTGCCAATTGTGCCCATTGAACAAAGGGTACGAAAATAAAATATTTCTATGACAGCCCCCCCTCAAATTTCAACTGCAGTTTATATATATATATATCCGCATACATTCATACATATCATACCCTCATATCGATATATATCGATTTTGAATTACATTTTTAAAAGTTAATTATTAAGAAATGCAGTTTAATTTTGGATCATCATTAACCATTATATGGATAAATTGCTCAACGATAAACATAGAATTATTTTTACTCTTGTATGGGAATGTTGAGTTTATTGAAATCTATCGATAAGTTTTCAATTTTCAATTAATGTATGGTTTGGGGTATGCATACAAATAATTGGGGATATCGGGGAGATATCTGGGCTTAACTTACCTATTGGATAGCTGGAACATTTCCATCATTGTCTCGTGCGGATGCGGATGCTGATGGTGCGGTTGAGAGTGCGTATGTGGATGGTGCGAATGCGGATGCTGATGATGGGGATGAGGATGCAGGACATGGCCGGCATGATGTTGCAGCATCCCATGGGCAAAGGGCGCACCAGCCGTTGGTACAGCATAGCCACCATAACGGTTATAGGTGTGTCCGCTTCCCGATCCCGATCCGGACCCCGATCCGGAAGCCGAACCGTTGGAATACGGCGCATTCGGATACCACATATTGGGATAGAAACTGGAGGCCGATGAAGACGCTGCCAATGCTGATGACGAGGACGATGGCAACGTCTGGGAATGTGTATAGGCGGCTGGATGCAGTCTGCCGGATGCGATTGCAGTACTGGGACACGTACTAAGACCGCCCGTCCCCGTTGAGCCCGGCGATGGATAACTATACTGGAAAGTAGTGTTTGAGGGCGGACGCAGCATCATGTCGCTGATGGACGGTGTCGGGGATTGATAATAGCTATTTGCGGCACTACCGCTGGCATAATCCGAATCCGTGTAGCCATCATCTAATTCCGTTTCCAGTTCCGTTTCCGCATCCGCATCCGGTTCTAATTCTAATTCCGGTGTGCAATCAGCATTCTCCCGGTCCGCAGCATCTGTGCTCCATGTGGACGCATATTGCGACTGTGACTGCGACTGCGACGGCGGATCATCAAAGAACGGAATGTCTGTTTTGAGATCTTCAGCGTCCTCCGGAATCGGAGTCGTAATCGCCGCAGCCGAATCGGTTTGACCGGATTGGCTTGTGGTCTGACTCGCTCCGTTCGCCGGCCGCTTTAGATAGGCATCGAGAGCACTCATTTTGCTGCTGTTGACCGGGGCGCTGAAATCGAAAGTGCAAAAGAGATTACAGATTGGATTTCGATAAGTATGGAAGTAAGAAAGACTTCAAATTTAGTAAGTCGTGTCCCAAAAATCTTTAAAAAGGCTTACCAGCAACATAATATCCAACTTTGATACCTTTAGCTTTATTACAGTGGCAGCTATGTGATCTTATCGATTTGTACTTATAGATATTATCGATCTGCACGTATCGATGTTATCAGTTCTATGCAGGATAAGGTTACACAAGTGCTTATCGATGAGACAACAAAAGTCCCACAATATTCGAGTTAGAGTAACCAAATTTTAAGGAAAACTCAAAGGTCGGCACATCAATTTGCCCCAAAAAAAATAAAGTTTTAATAGCTTAAATAAAACCGATATTTACAAATAAAAGGGGATTGGTAAAAAAAATCCAAAAAACTTCAAAAGCAACAAAAATCTGATAAGATTTTAATTGGTGCAACGATTTAGTTATAACTACCCTGTAGCCATAAAGCGTGCGTTAGAGTATGATAATGAAAATTACACTGAAACAAATGACAAAAAAAAAAAAAAATTTATCAGCAAATAACAATTCAATTATATATTTATATGGCTGTACAAAAGTATGAATAAGATAATCGTATATAATTGCAGGGTATTTGCAAAAGGAACTGAAGCTTGCCTGAAAATTTGTTGTTTTCTTTGTTCAATGTCGCTTATCGAATACAATTTAATTTAGCTTTTAATTATTTATTTATTTTTTTGTTTTGTATCTTTTGGTTTGTTGCGGTTGTTGCGTGTCTTGTAGTAAATAAATTGTTATTTTTTATTATTTTCGATGAACAAACACGAAATATTTGTCGGTCTTGTTTACGACTCTTTATTCTCTCACGTCTGTCGCAGTTTGTTGTGAATCTATTTTCGTAACAGGTTTGAAATTCAAAATAGATTTCAAACAGGACTAGTTCCGAAACTACAATATACCCTGCAATTCTAACAAATTATTAAATAACTAGATAACATATTATGGACACTTTATCGAATTTTTAAAAATACACCTTGATTGAGTAAATTTTACTTTTATTTTGTACGATCTACCAAATGTTAAAAAAGGATGGCAGCACTATGACAGAGTTCATAGCAGGCAGCTATAAAAAGTAAGCAGGGATCGCCAAGAGTTGCCAGACTGTGTAGGAGTAAACCTGGTTGTAGGGTATCCGTTAGTCAGTTACGGTCGACTATAGTCGATTTGCTGATTTTATGATTAGGATCGTAAAATTCTAGAAGCCATAAATGCTTTCAAAACTTATGGTACGAGTCTTCATGTGTCATAGCCACACATATATATATAGATCTATATTATATATATATATATATATATATATATATATATATGTATGTATGGTATATGAGCAAGTGACGCCTATAAATAATACTCTTTATATACACCATACAAAAGTATAGCAGCAAAGCAAATAAATATATATCCAGATGATATCTTTGAACTATATTTATATTTACTTTTCACTTGCCATTTTCAATTTCTTTGTCGCCTTCTTGTTGTATTTTCTTTATCTTTAATTTCGTTTCGTTTCATTTATAGCTTCTTTTTTATTCTGAATTTCAGTTTGTATTTTTTTCGTTTCGTTTTTGGTTTGAGATTTAAGTGTTTTTAATTGACTGATTTCTAAACAGATCGTATGCCTTATTTTAGAAGGTGAGGCGTGAGAACGGTCAATCACCCGGGTAAAAAAAAAACAAGGAATGAATTAGTTATGTGTTGCTTAAATAAAAAGCTTGTTATTCATTTTTGTATTTTTTTATTAGTATTATTTTTTCGCAATGTCGCAAATTGTGAATTGAGCCCTTGGCAGTGAATATTGTGAATAGATTTTAATTGGCAAACGAAAAAGGAAGCAAAGATAGAAAGAGTGAGAACTGGGAGTACGGGTCAATCCCCTTGATCTATCAGTTGTCCAACTCTCACTCCTACTCTCTACTGGCATATAAAATTCTCGTATTGTGTCCATCTATCAATCAGCATGCAAACACAATTGAAAGAGAGACAGAGCTTGTGTGTGTGTGGGTGGGTGGGTGGTCGGGTGGTTGTGTGTGCTAGCTAGAGCGCATTGTAATATACATAGATTCATGTACGACAATTATAATAATAATCTTCGTAAGCGTCAACGCAGATATTTAACATGAAATTGCTTTGATAAGCCGTATAAACACTTTTTGTTTTCTTCTTCTTGTCTGTGGCAACCCTCTCTATCTTGATCTCTTTTGTCTGCTGCTGCTGCTAGATAAAGTAACTGTAACCATAACGATTTAGCCCAGCGCCTACTCACAGGTGTTGTTGCTGTTTATTTGCGGCTTAACTCACCCAGAGACCTTGCCAGACTGACAGGAGCTTTACACTCAACACACACACACACACACACACACACACACACAAGAGAGAGGTAGAGCTTAAAATATCAAATATGTAGGTTAGGAATCACCGCAACAACAACTACTTAACATAGATATGTACATACACACAAATAAAATCGGATAAATAATAAAAAAATCAATTTCACTTACATGTTTTGCGCTGTTTCTTATATTTCTGCATGAAGTGCGAGTCGCCTTATTGTTGCTGTTGCTGAAGCTTTTGCGCTGCTGCGACGGCTGCTGCGCTGCTTAGCTTTCGTGCTCACCGCAACACACTTTGCTGCTCTCCTTGATTTTATTCTTTTGCCGCTGTCAATATTGTTTATTTGTTTATTTCCTTGCGGCGCTGCTGCTGCGACGCTGCAGTCAGAGTTGAGCTTTGAGTTTTTTTTTACACTCCCCTTGCTGTGTTGCTTATGATTGTAATGTTTATGTATGTAAAAATAACAAAAAACCTTTGCAAGCTTTTAATATGTGTTATATATATTTTATTTTATACACTTTTTGCTTGAAATATGCCTGCAGTAATTATTGATGCTGTTTTTAAATTATTCATTATTTTTTTGGTATTTATTTGGTTGGTTTTTTTCTTGTTTTGTTTGTTATTTATTTTATTTTTATGTATGCATATTTTTGTTGCTGCAGCTGCTTATTTTTCTTCAGTTGAGTTGGGTGTTTTGCACTTGTTGTATTTTTCTCTTTAATTTAATGTATATTTTATTTTGTATGTTAATATTTGTACAGCTGTTGCGCCGTAGAGGTAATTGTTGTTGTTGCTGTTTGGTCGCACTGCTGTCGACTTGTGTTCATTGTTGTTACATTAACTTATTGTGAACTCTAAAAAAACACGAACAACAACAAAAATGTTAAATAAAAGGGCATTTTTTATTCGTTATTTGCTTTATTAAATTTTTCAATTTGTTTCAATATTTCAAACACACCAAATTCTTTATTATTATTATTTTTCTTGTTGTTGTTGACCACAAACATAAAAAAAGCATTTAAAAAAACTACACTTTCCATGTTTTGTTTTTTCGTTTTTAGAGTTTTTCGTCTGCTTTTAGCTCGTTTTTATGACTTTATTTACATTTTTTTTCGCATTTGATTTTGTTATTGTTGCTAATTAATAAAATAACAAAAAAATGTTACTTTAATATATGTATAGCTAATCAATTTTTTTTTGTCACCTGTTGCTGTTGTTGTTGAAAAGCAACAACAAAAGCCAAAATAAAAAAAATAAAAAAACACAAGCTTTGGAAACCGGTTAAAGCTGCGTCTTTGCTTGTTTCATTTAGCACCAAACAGCCACACACAGCTGAGTTTGTATATGTCTGCGTGTGTGCGTATGTGTGTGTTGGGTGTCAGTGGAAAAAAGCGCCAAAGTTCTGTCCGAGAGCTTTGACTTTTGAGTTTGACTTTGAGTTCGCGATTTGCCACATGCATTTCCGTGTGTGTATGGCTGTGTGTGTGCGCTGTTGTAAAAAAAATCGCTCATAATACTAGTATAAGAGCTGAGAAGAGCATAAAATATAACCTTGCTGTTTTTTTTATTGTTTTTTTCTCTCTTCACCAAAGAAAATAATAAAGTCGAAAAAAAAATAGTCGAGACACGCATGAAAAATAAATGTCTACTTGTTGTAGTGTGGGGGGTTGGTTGGTTGCGGGTGGTCATTTTAGGGCATAAGCAAGCCACTAATAAATGTGCGGCCTAATTTCTTGTACACATTGCGGAACAAACACGCAAAACTAAATTAATGGGAAGTAGTAGTAAAAGAAGAAGCAACAGCAGCAGTAGTGACAGTGACAGTGACACTGGTCTGGGTCAATCACCTGGGTCGCAGTCGCAGTCGCAGTTACCGTCGCAGCCATCATCGAGCAATAACCACTCTCCCTCTCTCGCACTCTCTCGCTGTATTTGCATTGCGTTCAAGTGCCGTAAAAGCGGCATCGCAATTGCTAGACGGAGACGCAGATTATCGCAAAACAAAAACAACAGCAAAAAGAATGAACGAAAGTTTTTTGTGAGCGCAATATAAAAAAAAAACAATAAATAAATTATATAATATGCGCCCGCCGCTTATTCTCGCTTGTTCTCGTTTATTCTCGCCAGTTTGTCATATTATCCCCTCCCCCTTCTTTCAACAGCATTTGTTTACTTCTGCTCTGTTTGGTATGTGTGTGTGTGTGTTTTTGCTAACGGTATGACAGTTAATTACAGAGCGTACTCAAAACTGAGCCAAATAGCTGGAGTAGGTATATTACGTATACAACATATGCACACACACACAGACACAGCTGCTTGAATGTGTTTATCTGTGTGTGACGACTAGTTTATAAATAGAGCTAAAGATGTGACAATTTCTGTAGTTGGATGTTGTTGTTGTTGTCGTTGAGAGCGCATGATTGAATACCAAACGTAGTCTAACTGATAAATCACGCAAATGCGTATCTTGCAAATGTTTGGCTATTGCCACATTCTGTGACACACACACATCCTTTTGAAGAACAGTTGCTTGTTTTTTATTTACCAAGTTTTGCGGTATTTTCTCTGCTTTTACAGTGTCACAGTGTCAAGATGAACAAAAAAAAACACTTCTCAAAAAAATCAGAACTTTTGATGAGAGTGCAAATTTTCATATATAAATTATTATTAATTCTATAGGTGATCAATTTGGATATATATATGTATATATATATTTTTTTTTTTTTTCAAATTTCAAATATAATTCAACATGTTAAATAACAAAAGATATTGCAAAATAAATCACAAAATTACTTTTCCATTTAACGATTGACCACTGCAAAAGTTATACTGATTTCCGCCACCCCTCACCACCCCCCACTATAACTATTCCTGCTCTGGTCAAGTAAACGCTCTGCTGCTGCGAAATGCCTCGACCTGGCCTAACGACAAAACGTTGAGCGTCGAACGGCGACATCAGGTGGTAGCTGCTGCTGCCAATTCAGCGCCGCAAAAATAGCTTTGCACACACAAACATAGACCCGCGCACAGAGAGTCGAAACTGTTATATATGTATATACATATACATACTTGTGCATATTTGCATGTTAGAAGTTTCTCAATTTAGCACGTCCCATCTCGATTGCTGTTGTTGTTTTTGTTGCTACTGCATAAGCGGAAAGCATTGTTGTTATTATTAATTGTATACACTGCACACTCGTATTGCAGTCCACGCTGCGTATGCGTAATCTGTGCAGTAAAAAATAAAAATTCACTTGGACACTTGTTGTTGCTGCTGCTTCTCTCTCACACGCTATCTCTCTGTTCGATCAGATTGCTCAGAAGCTCAGTTTATTGAGTGATGCTGATAATGATTAACATTAATGCATGTGTAACTAGAGGAAGCATGTTCTGGATTAACATTCGGAGAACACATGCTGTTAAGCGCAACTCACTTGCTTATCAGAGCTTACATTACAGGCTTGTCTCTGTGTGTGTGTGGAAACGGTAAGGTAAGAAATTATGTATTGTGCTTTTAGCAGCTGCTGATGCACTGGTATTGGTAAGCACTTGCTGTGTGTCGTGTGCGTGTGTACGAGCTTTGCCTCTCTGTCTCTCTCTCTCATGTTTTGTATGCGAGACGTGAGTCGAGGCGACGCGACGCCGCAGCTGCAGCGACGGCGGCAGATGCGACGTCAGCAATAATTTTTTGTGTTGCGAGGAGACGACAAAATAATAATACTTATAATAAAAAACTCGAACTGTGCATGCGATTATGTGTGTGTGTGTGGAAGTTGTTTATTGTTGAATTGAGGAGAATTTTGCAACAAATACGTCAAGCTAATTGTTATTAAAATTAATAACTTTTTAAACGTTAGAGCTGCGCGTCGCAGTCGTTCCGCTGCCGCAGTCGACGTTACTGTTAGCTATTGGCGCCGGCGTCGACGACACTTTTAACATGCGTTCAAACTGAAAGCGAAGAAGAAGCAGAAGACAAAGAAAAACAACAAAACTAACACCAAAATAAAATCGAACGAAAATGAAATAAAATATAAATATACGAGACGCACAACTCACACACACACACACTAAGAAAAAAACGAATAATAAAACCTTGAAAACGACACAACAACAGCAGCAACAATAATAATGAAACCGAAAAACTTTATTAGACTTTTAATGAGTGCGTTTTGTTCAATTTTGCTGTCTTTTGTTTTTAATCTCATGTTCCTTTGTGCTTGTTGTTCTTGTTGTTGTTGGCTGTTCTTTGATATTTTGATTGATTTGGCGGCAGATAAAACTAAATAAATATTTTCAGGCAAATACAAAATGAATATGCATATATATAAAAATCATTTTTGTACTCAAAATGAAAAGCAATTCTAAAACTCGAGCCGAACGAACCAAAAAAAAATTAAACTGGAAATTCATTAATATGTTAATTTTTCTTTTGGCTCACTAAACACACACAAACACACACAGGGACAGAAAAGGCGCACATGGGCACGTTCAAGCGACATGTGTACATTAATATGTATGTATTTACACACATACATACATACATATATTTCTTGTTGTTGAATGTTGTTTTGATGAACATTTGTAGCAGTCGCTCTCAAACCGCAAGATGGCGTTATCCTCAGCTGTTTACACGCCCACACACGCACACTCGCAGGGAATATGCATTTTTGAGCAATTGTTGCACATTTTCGATTACCGATATACCGATTGCA
Source organism: Drosophila imparisetae (assembly GCA_035042265.1). NCBI lineage: Eukaryota > Metazoa > Arthropoda > Insecta > Diptera > Drosophilidae > Drosophila > Drosophila imparisetae. Next base: position 67,414 of record JAWNLP010000405.1, on the reverse strand, counting down.
ATTTCGAGTTCGATGCCCACATTTGAGAAAGGGCGCGCGCGCGCTTCCAGAAAACGAAAGAGCTAGCGGCAAAAAATACAAAACAAGAAAAAAAAAAAATGAACAAAAAAAAATAGTTACGAAGACGAAGGCGATATGAACGGAACGCAGAAAACAGAAACTGAATCACAACAATTGTAGCTATAGCTGTAGCTGAAAGCAAAGCCAACAATCGGAACAAGCGGGCGAACGGGCGGGCGAACGAGCGAACGGGCGGGCGAGCGAGCGTACGTTCGACGTCCGAACGAACCGCTACAGAAACAGAAATTAATTATATTGAAATCACAAACTAAACTAATCAGTCCAAGCAGCAGCTCGACCGCTGCCGCGAGCGAGCTTCGACACACACACAAATATATAGAGAGAGAGAGAGAGAGAGAGAGAGAGAGCGGAAGAGCGCGAAAGCAAAGCAAAATAAGGCACTTTGAGTGGGAGAGAGAGCACTATTAGAGTGGGCGCTGAAGCGCTGCGGAGACCTTGAAGTCGCTGCGTCAAAAGCCTTGCCTAAAAGGATAACAAGCAAAAACAGAGAAAAAAAAACTACATTCACACATACAGTTGACGCTGCTTTTAACGGTGGTTTATGTTAATTTTTGATGTTATGCGTGTTTCTTTATTTGTATTACAGCAACAACTACGCAGCGGCCGCAATAGGTGCTTAGGAGAGACAGAGAGGGACAGGGAGAGAGAGCACACTGGCTGTCGTTAAGCTTTCGATGTGAACGAAGCTACTTCTGATGCCCGCACACACGTACACAACAACAACAACAGGCGCGGTGCAACAAAACATGTATATATATATATGTACATATACATATATATATAAATATATATATATATACACATTTTTTTTTGTATTTAAATTTTAATTGAAAAAACAAAGAGCTCAATATCCAACTATATTTACGGAAATTTCGTTTTTGTTACTTTCGCGCTTTTGGCTACAAATGAGAATTTCGCTCAAAACTGCGTCCGACGTCTTTGGACTTGGACTGCTGTCGACCGACTAGCGTCGAACGCAACAGCAACGCCATCGAGTTTAACAGTGTGTCCAGGCCGGGCCGGGCCCAGGACGCAGAGGCGTTAGATGCCATACAGCTGAGCCCATTTTTGGCTCAAGAGCTCAAGGAGCTTTCGCTGTTGCTGCTATTGCTGCTGTTATTATCATGGTCAGAGATGTTATTTGAGCGCAAGCTTTGGGTGAGCTTTGCCTTCATAGCGTATACGCAATATTTGTTGAACTTTGCTCTTTGCTCTTCACTCTTATACGGCGGAAGCAATGAATATATTACAAATGTGGTTGTTTTCTAATGGGAGTTCATAAAATGCGCGCAAGTCACTTTTCGATGTGAAATAGAATTATACACCCACAATAGCATTTTTCCCACACACACACAAACACAAAATATGCATTTTTACGTTATAATCAGTGCTGTCAAGTGCACAAATTGTACTCAAAACGCTTTTCAGCGTATTATTCGAAAGTATTATATACCATTTTTATATGTAGTAACACAGAAATTCAAACGATTTGTTTTTTTTTCACAATAAATGATGAAAATACCTCAAAAGTATGCTAAGTTTTTTATTGTTATTTTCATTTTCTTTCTTGGCTACAGACACAGTGCGCTTTCTTGATATCTTTAGATACTCTTTTTGTTTTTGTCGATCTTCATATTTTGTTGTAAATTGCTGATTGTCGCCATTGTTGCCAGACTGTTTTTTTTTTATTTTTTGTTTTTGCCGCCATTTCGTCACGCTTAACAGTGCTTTTACATTGTTGCTACACATGAACTGCACTAATCGATAACAAATATACATATCGAAATTCAAATTGCGAACTAACCTTTAATTTTTTGTTGCGTGATTTTTGCTATGCATCACGCAGAATATTTAGTGCCTCGGGAATGGCATAGATGCGCAACTGTTTCTCCATCATGACGTCCTGCAGAGTGGCCAAATCCTGCGGCACATACGTCACCCCATCCATGTAGAGCGCCTTATCCCAGGGACACGCATCCAATGCCATCAGCAGACAACGCTTGCTCCGCTCAAAGGATGTCAGCTCCGTCGACAGGCTGCGCAAGTAGAGGCGCCAATAAAGCGAATTGCGACTCAGAATCGCATACTGCTCGGCCTCCAGCTGGGTGCGATGCGGATTCCTTGGCAGCAGTGTCTCAAAGATGCTCAGCAAACGATTCTGCATCAGCTGCTGCAAATGTGAACCCGACTGCAGACTCTCGTCGAGATCAGGCTGCTGCTGTTGCTGCTGCTCCAGGTAGCGGCAGCGTGCGGCAATCACGAGATGCAGCAGAGACAATATGCCGGCACCGGTGTGCATGAGTCGCATGCGCAGCTTGTACCAGGGTAGCGAGGCGAGGCTGCTCCAGCGTTGCAGCAGCGCCAGATTGCGCGGAAACTCGACGAGCGATTGCTCCAGGAAGCCAACCAGCCGTTGTGTCCCTGCCTTGCCGGCTAACTTCAACAGCAGCAGCTGCAATTCACGCAGCTGCTCACGCCGATGGCAGGAGTAGGACGCGCTGGAGCAGAAGCTCGAGCTCGTCTTCAGTGCAAAATGAGGCTGTTGAAGCAGTTGCTCCAGCAACTGCTCTGCCGCCGCAGTCTGCGCCTCGAGATGCAGCTGCAGGCAATGCATGCGCAACAGCAGCAACAAACGATCGGCCACAAAGTAATCCTCCAGCGGCATAGCCGCTCCGTCAGTCCCAGTCTCTGCCTCAGCACGCAGAGCATCATCCAACAGTTGGCGACTGTTGGGCAAGCTGTTGTGGAGTAGCTGCAGCGCCTCGCTGCCGCGTTGCTGCCCCATCAGCATCTCTGTGCAGATGAGCAAAGCATGCAATCGATCTACATCCATAGTCACATCCACATCCGCATCCTGGTCTCCTTTGATCAGGCGTTGAAGCGTTTGAAGAGCGCTGGTTTTGTCGGCGAGCGCCTCAAAATCGAACATGGCCAGTTCGGTGAAGAAGCGAGTGACGCATCGATTGGATTGATGGCTGAGCAGCTGACGCATTGCCTGCCTTGTGCTGGTCACAAAGCGATCCGTCTGCTTGCCAGACAGCTGCAACAGACGCAGGCAGAGCCGGCGAAAGCGAAACGAGAGCACTATGAAAATGCGTCGCTTGGACTCATCGACATCATCAAATGCATTGCTGCACTGCAGCAACAGTTGGTCCACACATCGCTGATATACCTCAAAGCCGATTGTGTGCGGCATGAAGCTGGGACTTACGCACAGCTGCCGGCACAGCTCCAACACAGCCGACCAATAGACGCCATCGTGTTCCGGGGGCAGCGCATAGCTCAAGCGATCCCCCAAAGAGCCGAACAGCATTTCAATGGCATCGGAATCACCGATTTGTGAGATGCGCGCCGCGAGGCGATCCGCCAGAGAATTGCTGCGCACCAGCGGCAATTTGGTCAGCTGCACGGTGAGCAGGAGCAAGAGCAGCGTATTCGAACGCTCCTTTAGCGGATAGATATAATGGCAAACATCCGAGCTGTAAACACAACGCTGCGGATCAAGTTGCTCCTGCTCCTGCTGCGGGTATGGTAGAAATTGATAGGCCTGTCGCAGTCGTTCGATACGTGTCCAAATCTCTTGCATGGGCATGCCTGAGCGCAGCACTAGCTCCTCATATTCCAGCAACGGCTGCTCATCCTCGACGCATGCCGCAAAGCACACGAAGTCCATGAGGGGAAAATTTAATTCCAATGCGAGGCGAAGGAGCGCAAACATTTGCTCCAAATTCGATGATTGTCGCAGAAAGAGGACACAATTGTGATATAGCTTGAGCATCAGTTCATCCGTCTGCTGGCCGCGATCCTTGGGGCCGAGATGCATGCGTCGCATACACTGTTCGTACAGCTGCAACACATCCGGCATATTGCAACGGGCCATTGAGCCCTGGGTGCTCATTATAAGCGCCGTCCACAGCGTGTACTCGTACGGAGTGCGTCGCAGCCGTTCCTCAATCTTTGTGGCCACCTGGAACGAGCAGGAACAGTGTTGGTTAAAGAAGAAGAAGAATAATAGTAGTAGTAAAATTTGAAATTGTTCTTAGGCGAGGGACTTGATATACAAAATATGCACAGTCTTCACACCTATTTTACTGTCCAGGTGCAGCACTCACCTGACTATCCGGATAGGTGGCACCCGTTGTATCCACATATAGCTGCAGCAGTCGCTCATTACCCGGATGATGATTATCGAGTGCCGTTTCCAGGTGATGCAACTGTTGCTCAGCAACGGCCAAGCGATTGCTCTTGGACACATTCTCGCCCAGCAGCCGATGCAGCTCAAGCCAATTGTCCAATTGCTGCGGTTCGCTGCCAATCGCAATTTTTAGCTCTCGAACGCGCTCCATTTGGCTGCTGGTTGTGATTGCGCTTGTTTTGGTTTTCGCCCGAGATTTTTTGCTGAGCAATCTGCTGGCGTCGCGTTTGTGTTTCTTGGAACGGGGACGCTGTGCGTCTGCCAAGTGACGCATTTGGATTTTGTAGCGGGGACGCGAGAGGCGCGGCAGTGTCTGCCATTCCAGGTACACCTTGTTCGAGGATTTGTCCACGTAGAACTCAACGTTGCTGGCAAATTCGAGTGGACGCTTGGACGCACTGCATCCCTCACTGCCAGCTTTACTTGATACGGGTTCCGATTCGGAATCGGAATCCGATTTGGATTCCGATTCGCTGTCTGGGTGCGCATTGGCCACAGTCACAGCGACCTCAATTGGTAATTCGTAGCTGCGATTGTTTTTCCATGTTGCAGACTCCGCATCGAATGATTCGCCAGCTAAAAGATTCGCAAATTTTACTTTTAGAGCATTCAACAAACACAAACAAAACTAAATAACAAAATATACCTGCGTCGCTCAATTTCTGCTGCTGCTGTTGTTTTGTCGCATTCTCAACATTCCCTTTTGGATTTGTTGTGTCGGTACCGTATGCCGGAAAAAGTGACATTGTTATTATTAATATTATTTTAACGTTTCATCGTTGTCGACTTGTATTTAATTTCTACAAAATTGTAGCTGGCGTCGGCGTTAGCTGTCCGGCAACGCAACGCCGATTTGAGCGTTGCCACATAGACACATAATTAGTGAATTTCATTTTGTATATGATAACTAAAAACCCTGGCTGTAGCTTCAGTTGCTGCCTAATTTTGACTTGAAACGCTACTGCCATTTTATAATAACTCTGTCAACAACAAAAACTGGTCTAATTTTACAATTTTCGATACGACGTTTGCGCAGCCCTCGCTATCTATCGATAGGCCCGATAACGATGGGTTTCATGGGACAATGAGGCATCGTTAGAACAATGTGGTAACGCCGGCATTATTTCGTGTCGAATTCGCGTATTGCTTGTGCCGATTTTGTAGGCCTCCTTTAAATTAAAATAGATTTCGAAAATGTTTAAGAAGTACGTATAAATGAGCGGCTGCTCAATTAACTGATAAATGCTGAAACCGAAACACCCTGATATAGATTCGAAGATAAGGACAGTATCTCATCGATACAACAGCTCAAATCATCTGTACAGAAAGGCATACGTGCAAAATTATTGGAGGCATATCCCAAACTGGAGACGCACATTGATCAGATCCTGCCCAAAAAGGACTCGTATCGCATTGCCAAATGGTAAGCGCATTTGAACTAATCCATAACATTAATAACAATTTGCCACTGCAGTCACGATCACATTGAGCTGCTTTTGAATGGTGCCGGTGAGCAGGTGTTTTTTCGGCATAGGGACGGACCATGGATGCCCACATTGCGTCTGCTGCACAAGTTCCCATATTTTGTTACCATGCAGCAAGTGGACAAGGGTGCCATACGTTTCGTATTGAGCGGCGCGAATGTTATGTGCCCGGGCCTTACGTCGCCAGGCGCTTGCATGACGACGTCGGAGAAGGGCACAGTGGTCGCCATCATGGCCGAGGGCAAGGAGCACGCGCTGGCTATTGGCCTGCTCACTCTATCCACAGAGGACATGTATGTATATATATATTCATATATGTATATATATTATTGACATGCTTTTGTTCCAGCTTAAAAGTGAATAAGGGCATCGGCATTGAGACGTATCATTTTCTCAACGATGGCCTGTGGAAATCGAGGCCCGTTAAGTAGTAGACCAATCAACTAACTGGCAGTCTGTCAATTTTGGAGCAACACTCGCCATGCAATCCTTGTCTCATCGGGCGCTAAGCAGCAGGATTATTTCTTCCTATATAATTAATACTTTTCTACTCTATTTTTTTTTGCCTATAGCGCCAGTTAGTACTATTTAAAAATCGAAATAAATCCAAAAGAAATAACTGCATTTCAATATGATTAGAGAATGAAATGGTGGGGTAATGGGAGGGGGTGTGTGAAGGACTCACATGCGCGCTTTCGCATGCAAACAACCACCTGTGGCGATGACCAGCGTCCAGTTAGTTTGTTAGCTTGCCAGAGCTGCCACATTGTTGTGCTAACCAAAACAAGCGTACGCAGACAATTTGGGGCGACACTAGTTAACATCGACAATAAAACAAATTTAAATACATTAACAAATCAGTTTTTAGTCAGTTATGGTTTTATTTTTTTCCTGTCAATATGCAGCTTCCAGAAGGCTGCATATTGATTTTCCATTAATTGGGCAGCACAACAAATCAGCTGTTGATGGCATAACGGTTAACAACATTGTGCGCTTGAATATGACGCAGCCTCCATCACAATTTCAATTGGTCCCCAAACATACTGTATGCGAATTTAATAAATTGCTGTTTTTTGTGTGTTGAAAAAATGCTAAATTTCACAAAATGATGATATCAAATATAATTAAGATTATATGACATTGCCGTAGCATACGCGTCCAGTCAAAGTGCCAGACACAAACGTTGTGACGTATGCATATTGCTCTCAAGGAGCATAGCCCATAGCTCAAGACAACCTTACTCTTTCCATGGAAATAAGAGAGCGCGAACTTGTGTTACGTTTAAAACGCATGCGCATTGGGCGCAAGTAACGGTTCATCTGCATATGTGTGGGATATCTATATACATGTGCGTGTATTGGACTTCAGCAGCAGCAACGTAAAAAGAAATTGTTTTCAGTTTTAGTTGCTGTCAGCATTTGACGCGCAGCACACAATCGACTAAAAACTGCGGCGCTCCTTCTAAGGCACAAGTAAAAAAAACGATTAGCTAAAAAAAAAACAGAAGGAAATTGCTTTGAAAAACCACAAGTGGTAGACAAGAGTTGAACAATAAACGCTGCACAAACCGCAATGGCAAAAGAAGAAGAAGAAACGCATAAGTGTAAGCAAACAAAAAATCACAAAAACGCTTTTGAAAGTGTGGCGGTGATTGTGATTTGTCGCTGTGCGTGTGTGTAGCATATGGGATGAAAACAGGACATTCAATTTTAAACTGCTAACGTTGCAGCAGTGCACGTATGTGTGTGCGTGTGTTTGTGTATGCGCCATTTTTTGTAGAAAAAGTTTTTCAAGGAAAACGGATACACACTGCTTGAACTTTATGAAGGTGCAAAATGCAAGAGCAAAGTTTCTTTTCATCTCTTTTATGTGTGTGCGTACGACATGTGTGTGTGTGTGTGTATGCGTTTTGTTATCGCTCGAGTGGGCGTGTGACTCATGAGACTTGCAAGTGGTCGCCAAGAGCAACAGCAATACATATGCATGCAAAAACACACACATAAATAGGCATGTTGGTAATATAAATAATATGGCGAGCGATTAACAATGTGCCGTTGGAGTGCATTTCGTTACCGTTACACTTGATTATTGATTTTACTCCAATATAATTTCAGTTTTTGTTTGTTTTTTTTTTGCAGGCGCTGGCGTTAATTGAGTTGATGACAAGCAAAGGCGAAACATTCGCGCCTGCCTTAGTAACCCCACAAAAAGTAACAGCAAAAGCGAAAGCGTAAAAGGCAACTAATAACAAAAGGAATACCTAAAGCAACAGCGCCAAGCGAATCAGTCAGATCGCGGGAGAGGGAAAGAGAGAGACGACGACGAAGTGAAGTCGCATATGTGTGTGCGTGTGTGTATGTGTGTGTGTGCAATATGGAAGACCTTTTTCTGCTAATTATCAAGGAGTCAACGGGCACCAAGCACAATGCGCTGCGACAAACGGCACAAATTGCTTACGGTAAATGATTGTGTGTGTGTATGTGTGTGTAAAGTTGTGACCATAACAACAACAAACAGAACCACAGCAGCCACAACAATTTAATGGCAGAAAGGCAATAAGGCGCGCATTGAAAACATGCAAAAACGCAATTTCCTTTTACCTTTTGTTGTTCATTTTACAGTATTTGCTGCTGCTGTAGTTGTTGTCGTATCCTGTTCTGTCCCACCCCCTCCCAACCCCTACCCCCCGGTGACCCCTTTTTTAGAGCCCAATCATTGGCATTTCGTTTTACCTTTCTTGTTTTTGTTTGCTATTGACCGCAGCTGCAGAAAAGTAGGCAACGGATTTTTCATTTCATTCACTCCATTAGCAGTCATATTATATGTATGTGTGCTGATAATCAGTTGCCAGTATTGTCCCATTTGTGTTTGCAGATAAACTTTATCGACAGCATGGCATGCACAGGGATCCGTCGCACGAACTGCGCTCCGTTTGCTTTACGGCCCTGCAAATGGCCTTGGACACGAAGCGGCCAAAGTTCATCACAATGGGCCTAAATGGCCTCCATGTAAGTGCCATACAAAAAAGTAAAAAAAAATAAGAAAACCAACAAAAAGCAACTAGCTATCTTTGGCATGCCGAAGATTAAATACTCTTATCTGACCGCAGCTTACCTGCTCATAAGCATTGATCAAGTATATATATATATCTATATATATATATATATATATAAACGACGAAAGCGCAATTAAAAACTGAGCTTCTTTATGATCGGTTCAGTGTTTTTCATATTGGTTCAAGGATCTCAGGGTTGGGTACCTTTCGATAAGCAGGGTATGTTATGATGGATCTTTGAAAAGGGTGTATCACCAAACCAAGCCGAACCTGTTAATGGAAACGAAGTCCTATAGCAAAGTACTAAGAATAGACTCATATCCTAATAGAGCCACATTGAACAAAGAGAGAAGCACTGCTATTATTTTGAGAGCTTAATTATTTTAAATGTGTTGTTAGCAAACTTCTGGGAAACATTGCATTTAGAATCCTTTCGACTGCACCGTATGTATTTATATAGATTCCAAGTCTGGAAGTCGTTTTCAGTGTACAAGTATACTCTTCAATATCCTAAGCATTCAAGTAATACAAAAAGGGCGGACGAGTCAATTATCGAACGGGTTCCCAGGCAATTGTGCACCCTGCTGTATCCGCACCGGAAATGCTCAGACTGACGACGGAGAGTCACGGAATATGTACAAATTGTGAAATGGGTTTAGCTAATTGCCAAGTGGGGGCCTTGAGTGAATCCTTCCCCCCAACCCTGCTACTTTCTGCCCCACTAACCCATCCATCCGTTCTCGCTTTCTCTTTCTCTCTCGCGCGCATCCATCAAAGCAACGGGAAATAGGGAAATGCTTGAAAAAGTGAGAGCAATGCCAAAACAAGCATTAGAAATTCCCATCTGCCCATTTTCCGAGTCGCTCAACCATTTAAAGTTTTTAATTTGATTGAAATGCACTTCAGAAAGGGAAGAAAAAAAAAACTAACGAAATGAAATTAGAACAGCAGGCGAAGATGACTCTTTGAACATGGAAGTGCGATTTTGTATGCTTAAAAATATTTCCAGACAATTCTGAAATAACGAGATGGGGAATTAAAGATTATAGATCTGACTTGCATTCTGTTAATTTCGGTTAACGATTCTGCTTTGATTCACTATCGGGGAATATCGGAAATATCTTGTTTAATTTTGGCTTTGAATTTTCTCTGCTCTGAAACTGGTAGGAAACAAAGCTCGCTTCTCTTCGCATATATAATTGAAATAATTCCATATAATTTGTTCATTTATATAATAAATAAATAAAAGAAACGATAGCAGCTGACAGAAATCTTGATTTACTTTGTCGCAGCGCGTCATCAAGGATGAACGTTTCTACATTGGCCTGGAGCCGGAGGATGATTCAGTGTGGCTGCCATCGCAGCTGTTGCGGGCAACAAACGGGATACTACCATCGACGAGCAGCGAGGACACTGTGGTGAATGTGCTGCGCCTGTTCCTGGCCATGGCCTGCTCCCCGGCCTGCACCCTAAATGGCCGGCTGCTCATCGAGATACTGTCGCGATGTGGCGAATGCTGGGAGATGGGATCGAGGGCGATTAAGGCGGCATCACTGGCAGCCGCATCGCAGTGTTTGCGCACATTTTGCGCCTTCCTCATCGAGGAGGCCGAGGAGGTGAAGAAGACGGCACCGGCGGGCCTGATGACCCAGACACAGGCATCTGCTGTCTACAATGAGGTGATACCAGTGATGCAGTGGCTCTGCAGTCGCCTCGTCGAACCCAACGTCAACAATGCGTCGCCGAATCGAAAGTGCGAGAATCCCAGCTCACTGTATCTAACCGAATGCATATTGACGCTCAGCTCGGCGTTGCCCAGAAATGTCCATGCCAATCCACACTTCACCTCGTTCCTCTGGCAAAAGTTCTGCCCAACGCTGGCCGCTGCGCTCGGCTCGCCGGGACGCATTAACTTGGACAAGAAGTTTACCTACAAGTAGGCGAAATAATTACTCTTCTAATCTAGAATCGATGCAAACATGTATCATTTAATCCATCCAAATAGGGACGCATTACACCTGATTGAGAATGAGGCGCGTGGCTTCTTCACCGGTCCGGGCTTGGATGGGCCGCAGGCACGTTGCGTCTATTTGACGGCGATTCAGCTGCTCCGAATTGCCGGCGCCCATGGATCGCTGCGACCAATGCTGGAGGCGCTCTTCCATCGCATGGTGCTGCTGCCGGCACCACTCAATCGCACCGAGCCGCTGCGTTGCGTTCGCGAGATCTTCAAGTGCCCCGAGCGACTCATCGATCTGGCCGTCATTCTCTACGTGGACAAGAACACCGCCCAGGGCTGTAGCGATGAGATGGCCCTCTTTCGACTGTGAGTCCAGAATTATTCCTTAATCGAATAACCCCATCCCTAAATCTCTCGCTCTCTCTCTCTCTACCCCTCTATGTGTGTGTATCGTGGCCAGGCTGGTGGATGCAATGGAGGAGTGCGCCTATGGTGCAAGTGCCGGCAGCGCAACGGAGGCAAGCCTGCAGGCGAGCGTGGAATGCATGGTGGCACTACTGGATAGTCTGCAGGTCTTGTGCAGCGGCGAGCTCACGGAATCGATGATCAGCGATCAGATTGTCCAGGTGGTGAATGGACGGCATGATCTGCTCAAGGATGCCGACTATTCGGGCCCGTTGACATATCAGAGCATGGCCAGATTGCCGGCACCGTATCGCGATGCGATCGTTGAGTTCCGGCAGAATGTGTTCGAAACATCGTCGGGCTCGGAGAGCGAATGTGAGCCGCCGCACGAACCGGATGCCGCATCGAATGGCTCCGGCGATACGGAGGGACCCGAAGACGATGAGCCGAGCAGCTCCAGCGATGAGACGTCACGTGTCGAGAATCGTTGGCCCTACTCGCATCTGGAGGCACCCGTCATCCCCATTCGCACGGACAGCGACAATGATCGCCAGCACGCAAGAGATTTTGCTCGTGCGCTACGAATGGATCTGGTGCCGAAACTGTTGCGCTTGCGCAGCTGCGTCGAACTGGATGAGGCAATGCAGGAGTTCGCCTCGGCCGTCTGCCAGGAGAACAGCATGAACTATTCCGATTTTGATTACAATCTGACCGCCATCAATGCGGATGGCATCTATTTAGCGATCTACTCGTCGCTGTTGCTCAGCCTGCAGCTAATGCGCACCGGTTACTATGAGCAGCAGCCGCAATCGGCCAAGGATACAATACTGGTGCCGATGTCGGAGCAACAGTTTGTCACCTCCGTACAAAATACGGGCGTACTCGTCTATCTCTCATCGCCGTGGCTCTGTGAACTGTATCAATCGGTGATCATTTCGAATGTGCTCGAGTCGATGACACGTCAACAGCTCGACGGGAGCGGACCACGTTGCGCCCTTGTCGATATGCTGTGCGATGCCGGCGGCTTGGCCAACACCCAAATGCTATCCGAGTGGCAGCGTCTGCAGACGGCTACAGTAAAACAGCAGCACAGCGGCGACGATGGGCAACAGCACGAGAAGCGACGCGAGGCCGCCAAGAAACTCTCACGTCGATTGCTCACCTGCTGCTGGGACTCGATGGTCATTGTGCTCAGCTCGGGGCTGGGGGATCTCCAGAGTACCGCCTCTAACAAACTGGTCGCACTCTCCAAACGGACGCTGCGCGTCAAGGCCAAAACAAACAAGTCGAACGGTGAGGCTCTCTACGCCATGTGCCTCGATGGACTGCACTCGGTAAGAAGGACCAACATACATATATATCCATTCCTTGAGCTAATCTCTGCAACATTCCAACACGCAGGCGGCTACATTGAGCAACAGCTTGAATCTGCAGCATTTGGCTGGCAAGATACTTAATTTGTTGGCCTCGAATGTGTGTCGAACGAGCGGGCCACGGATCTCGGCCAGCCAAGCAATGTCCATGGATGTCGTCCTCACTGGTGGCCTCAATTTGGGCAGCTACAGCGCCGACTGCTGGCAGAGTATCTTTGCCGTCTGCCGCCATGTCAGCCAGCTGGAGCATGAGATCTTTAGCATGCAGAATCCATCGATAGCCGCCTCGCCGGGCAGCAGTCGTCGTGATCTGGAGACGGGCGAGAAGCTCAACAGTGCTGCAGGCAACGCGCACGACAAGCTCAATCTATCTTCCATACCCATCGACGATGATGAAACGTGGTGAGCCCTGCGATATTCCACAGCCCACAAATCATATTACGCCGTAGATATATACTTAGTTAGATTGAAAACATTAGTAATCTGTAATCCTCAAAGAACATCATAGCAGATAGTGTCGCCTTAGCCAGAAGACGATGCAATAACCTTGGCATCCTAGCTGCGAAGGCATAGAAATTCTCAAGCATTTTCCTCAGAAGGGGGCACTTCAGATCTAAATTGAAACCACCCAATAATAATATATATCAAACAATCGATTTCCAAGATCTGTACAGATTTTTCAAATTATGATGGCTCCAATTCCATGATCCTTTCAATAGACAGGCAGTCCCAGATAACAGATATGTTAGTAATGCTGATTAAGAATTTATATATATAAATATTCGATATATTCTATGCGAACGAGTCGCTCAGTTTTAAACCGGAAACGGATCTTTTTCTAACCTGAACTTATTCAGAAAACATGTCTGACCTTAGAAAGTATTTTTACTAATATATTATCGAGCAGTATTCACATTCCAGTGTTATTTCAGTTTATTTCATTTTATCGATAACTGCAACCGAATATCGATACAAATCGATTTACGATAACAATATTAGGCACAATTTTTAAACGTATGGAAAAAACTACAATCAGCAATGGCTAGCATATTTTTTTTTTAAGAACTGTGTTCAGGGTCTGCTGGTCGAGCGCTCGCGACTCCAGCATTCCTTATTCTTTATCATAGTAGTATTACAGCCAAGCAACTGAGCATTTTGTTGATCTTAATCCGCAGCGTGGATGTGTATAGCTTCCTGCAGGCGCCGATGCAGAGTCCCAATACGAACATCACATCTATACTGAAGGTCTATTCGGGCACCAATGAGACGGTGCTGCTTAGCCAAAGCGATACATCGAAGGTGCTGTGCGCCTTGTCGCACCAGGCCGAGAATCTGTTCAGCGATGCCGCCGAGCGTTTGAGTCTGCCATCCTTGTGTCAATTCCTCAAGCACCTGTGTCGCGCATCACGCGATCAGCTATATAAGAGCCAGGCGGCACGCAAGGGCGCCAATGTTAGTGGCAGCAACAGCGGCGGCAACGGCAGCAACGGCGGCAGTGGTGGCGGTGGCGGCACCACACGGATTTGGTGGCCAAGCAAGGGCTGGAAGAAGCTGGACTCGTTGCCCATGTCTCTGCTGCTGCATCGCATAGGGGATGTTACGCTCAAGGTGTTCCGAAGCTCGCGACCCTTGCTGCACGTCCTCAAAGTCTGGGCCATAACGGGACCGCATCTGATGGATGTAAGTACATATTCATCTCCCATTCATCTGATCTGTAGACGTCAATATTAACTGAAAGTGGCGATAACAAAGGGTATATGAAAGGTAGATGACAGCATATAGAATATACATTCTTGATCGCATTGATGTAGACATGAATTACACTTTAGTTCCAACAGTTCCAAAGCGTTTTAAGCCAGGATGTCAAACCGGAATTAGAATTGGGATTGGGATCGGAATCTACCGATTCAAATGGGAATCGGGAATTAGAATTGGAAATCAAATTTGAAATTTTTTACCGTAACTAAAATTATTTGGCCCGAAAAGATGTCTCTCAGCTCAAGCTGATAAATAGGAGAACTTATATTCTTCGAGACAGACGGAAAGACAGACGGAATATATACCCTATCGGGCGGCAGATGTGTAGTTTACATATATACAAAGTACAACGAAACATAGATTTTGTTAGGCAAAAGTATTTTGTATTTTGAAATACTCTAGGGTGTCTGCTAGTCGAGCTCTCTCGCCAAGAGTTGAGCTTATTTTTTGACAGTTATTCAAGTTAATTTTGGTCTCTTTCCGGTTGTTATTTTAGGCCGCCTGCCATCGGGATCGGATGATCTCGAAGCGTGCCATCGAGTATATACATGATATAATCACGGCCCTGCTTGTCGAGCAATCGGAATTGCCGTATTTCCACTTTAATGAGGCGCTGCTGAAACCGTTCGAGAATCTGCTGAGCATGGACACCTGCGATGTGGATGTACAGGATCAAATTGTGGCCTGTCTATATGAGATCGTTGAGGCACATCGCACCGAAATCCGTTCCGGCTGGCGACCACTTTTCGGCACGTTACGCAACGCTCGCAGCCGGATGCTGAACATGAGCAACATCATCGATATCTTTCGCGTCTTCCTCGACTCGGACAATACGCTGGTCTTCGCCAATGCCGGGCTCGATTGTATTTTGTGTCTGCTATCGTATCTGGAAATATCCGGCGGTGGCGGTGCCGGTGGTGGTTCCAATAATAATGCAGCGTGCAGCGATGATAACGATAATAATGCCGCCTTCCGACCCACAGATTTCCTGCACGAAACATTGCGTTTTCTCGAGCGCTGCTCGAGCATTTTGGGCTTCATGTACAGCATGCCCAAGTGCCCAAATTTCCATTCGACGTACAAGATTAAGGGCATCTCGTACACGCATATCATTGACGCCAACATACCCAGCTCGATGGAGAATTTCACGTACTTTGGCAACGATTATCTGCAGACGAAGAACGAACAGTATATGATATCGTATCGATCGCTGCACATTGACAAGGATACGATTGTGAAGATCGATGAGATGGACAAGCCATCGGGTGTGCTCAAAGTGTGGTTTCTTCTGCTCGATGGCTTGACCAATTCACTGATCGTTTGCCCCTATTCGCATCAGGCGCCCATTTTGCAAACGATCTTTAAACTGTTCAAGAATCTGTTAAACAGTCCCGGCATCGATTTCGGTTTCTATTGCATCAATCATCTGCTGATACCCATGATACAGGATTGGTTGCGTTACATCAATAAGACCGGTGCCAGTTGGCAGCAAAACGAGAAGAATTTCAAACACTGCTGTTGCATGACCACCGATCTGGTTGTTGAGTTCATTGAGAAATCTGTGCCGGAACAGCGGCGACTTGGTGCCAGCACCAAGACACGTCTCGCCCAGATCGTACATCCCGCCGATAATCTGCTCTATTCGAAGCTCAAGTTTGTCACCGAACCCATGGAGCACTCGCAGCAGCAGCAGCAGCAACAACAGCAACAACAGCAACAACAGCAACAGCAGCAACACAGCCAGACATACGCGGACAACAACAGCAGCTCCAGCTCGGCAAGCGATGAGCATACGAATCATCCAAGAAGCAATCACAATCCCGCCGTGAATGTGAACGTTAATCACAATCTGATTGAGTCACCCACAAAGATATCGAGCTCGGCAACGCTGGCGCTGAAGCAATTGCTCCTGGTGCTCATCGAGTGCGCTGCCCAGTCACAGGAGGCGATTGCCCGGATATCGGTGTCCTGTCTCAAGCACGTCATCCTCTCGACGGGCATGCTGTTCAACGAGTCGCAATGGATGATCGCCTGCTCGGCGATCCATCGGGCGTGCACAGTGACAATTGCCCCGTTGCGTCAGCTCTCGTTCGCCTTTCACGAGAAGTCGAACAGCTTCTATGGGGATTGTGCCAATGTGAAGGTAGCCGCAAGACGTGACAGCACCTTGGAGGAACTGGCACGCATCTATGCGCTCGCCCAGCAGGTCTTTCTCTCCGATAATCAACGTGAACCGAATACGACAACGCCAGCTACATCTCTAACGCCAACTGGCAATGGCTGCTCCGCATCCTCCTCCTCAACCGGTTCTTCCTCGGCATCCGCATCCGCATCCGTTTCGGCTGCCGCAACAGCAGCATCGTCAGCTGCTCTTCCGCCTCAATGCAAGAGCAGCTCATCGGCCCAGTTGACTGATGATCGCAGCTATTCCTTTCTGCTCTATCCCTTGAACAATGGCTTCAACTCGAATTTGGATAACTTTGTCATACGCATACCGTTCAAGAATCTCGTTGTGGGTCTGCTTGCAAATCAAATGCTGCTCCAATTGGTCGCCAAATTGTTGTTGTCGCGCCTCAAATGTGTGCCGCAAGCGGTCTCCACGTGCATCTTTGACAATTATGCCTCATCGACGGCGGCGCCCAGTCACGATTATGATTTGGACTTTCGCTCCAAGGAGATTCTGTTGCGCTGCGTCAAACAGTATCTGATGTCCGCTCTTGAGTTTGATTCGCGTCCCGGCCTCAAGTTTCTCATGCAGAAGGTCTCGAATATTGAGTATGCCGCCAATTTGTACAAACAGATGACCTCATCGTGGATGATCTACTATATAGCGCTCGTCGATTCGCATCTCAATGATATTGTCGTCTACAATCTGGGCGCTGAAGATTTGAATTTCATTTTGGAATCGTGCTCGCGTCTGAATACAACCACCGTCAAAAAGAAGGAGAACTTTGTACGGTATTTGTTTTGTCTGCAGGATGCATGGAATCTCGTTTGTGAACTATATCTGAGCAATTCGACGTTGCACGACATTGACAACAATGGCAAACTGTTGCGCGGCCAGCAACAGAAGTTGCCGATGGTGGCCACCAAGTCGATGTGCCTGGCCCTCAATGGCAATAGCGAGACAACAACAACGGATCTGTCAACCTCCGATCCGAGTTCAACGTCAACGTCGACGCCCAGCAAATCGAATCAGCAACAGCAACAGGATGATGAAAATGTAACGATGACGACCTTGATCAGTGAGTTTCAACCCAAATGCCGCAGCAATCCATTCGACACAAATCGGCAGGCGGCCAAAACGGAATCGGAGTCCATCTCGCCGGAGATTGAGCAGCAGCGGGCGACGAGCATACTTAGGGATTCCAATTATAAGCGCGCAGCACTCGCTCAATTGGTGGTCGCATCGATGGAGCTACTCCGCTCGCTGCCCAACGAGGCCGAGGAGAATCTGAAGCTATTGATGACGCCCACCATTCGGGAGGCATTCCGGCTAGTTCAGCTGCAGGGTAATGAGCTGAGGGTTAACCAGTTTTAGGCAATGCTTGTTGAGTTTTATTTTGATCTGTAGGCGCAGCTAAACTGGCCCCTACACACCCACAACACCTCTCCCTCGCGCTATTCTCTCCTCACTCTCTCTAAATTTCTCCCTCTTTCACTGTCTGTCTCACACTCTCTCTCTCGTCTATCCTTACAATACAAAAACCGAGCAAGTTTAACCCACCCTAAGCTTCAATTTAACCAGATCTAAATTCAACTTAACCTAAATTCAACTTAACCTCAATTCAACATAACCTCAATTTAACCTTTAATTTCAACCTAACCTCAATTTAAAGAAACCTAAATCGAAACTGATCTCACTTGAAGGAAGACTAATTTCACTCAACCGTATTTTAAAGCAACTTCAAGCTTAACTCTGATTAGGTCAAAATAGCCCAACTTCAACCTAACCTCAATTTAACATACCAAAAAAAAGAAGAAGAAAACCACAAAAGACAAACAAATCCCAAGCAAAGCTAAATTCAAATTTTGTTCAATATTGCTTAATTTGCGATCAGCTGTGTGGCTTTGCATAACGGTTAATCAAGGCTACGTTTTACACTGCACGCTCTCTCTCTCTCACACACACACACACACAATGCACCTCTCTAACCCCCGTTGGTCCCGCCCCCTTCGGCAGGCAAAATCATTTCAAAGTAAAAGCTCAACATGTCAACGAATAAAAAAAAACTGAAACGAGAAGAAGAAGAAGCTAACGCAGAATTGATGACAAAATAGTAGAACTGTAGATCAAAATTATGATGTTCAAGAAGAAGAACAATAAGAATAATTAGAAGAAGAAGCAGTAGCAGAGTCAAGCAACGTAGTCTTGTACATTGTAACTACAACTTAGCAAATACCCATTAAAAAACAAAAAACAAGTCCAAGTCTACCAGACACCCCTTAGACCCCGCAAAAGCAGCCCCACAGCACTTGCCCCATAAATTCCATTTTAGTCATATATATATTTAGTCTTTCTCTGTCTCTCTTTATATCTCTCTCTATCTCTATCTCTCTCTTTCTCTCTCTCTCTCTGCACTACCCCAAAAAATGCTGTAAATTTGATTCTCTTCCTCAATCTTTAAATATTTTTAAGAACTTTAACAATACGTAATGTAAAATCAAAAGTAACAAACAAAAAGAGAAAAAAATATTTCATAATAGTGGAACATGTGTACTATATATATATTTATATTCATATATATATATATATATATATCGTCGATCGCTATTACATGTTGTGCCTATGTAGCTAACCTAAAAAACAAGAAAATTCAATATTTTCGATGGCCTTTAAGCGTAGATCGATTCAAAACTTTATGTCAGGCTATATATAAGTGCTATATACCTAAATACATGCATACATATATATATATATATATATATATATATATCAACCTATGAGCTGCTTCGAAACTTCTGTATATCGTGTATATTTTCAATAACTGAAAGATGACATAAATCACACATTTTATATATACATATACATAGATATGTATAGCGTATATCACAATGTGCATAAATGTATGTATTTCCTATTGAAGAAAAAGCGTTTGAAAACAGTTCTTAACCATATATATATATATATATATATATATCAGATTTGAGCTCAATGTTTAAGTAAAGATGTATTATAGTTATTAATTTGCCTGCAAAATATTATAAATGCATAAATATTAACAACTATTATTATTTATATATTATTAATGTAAGCATAAATACATATATACATATATACATATATACATATATATATATATATATATATATATATAAACCGAATGTTAACTAAGATAAAATCAGTGCCGCCCATTAATCCACGATTACCACCATTAAGAATTAGTCAAACACACACACTCATACACAGACACACACGCACACACACACACACACACACTGACAAACACACATGCATACCTATAAAGCTTAATGTACTTTATGCATACATATCACATACATCACAGTTTTCGCTTGATAATTGGAATTATAACGAGCTTCCCTACTATCGAGTGTCCACTGTATATTTAGTATGTGACAAGTAGTCCCGCGCTGCCTTTAAACTTAGCATACACATTTTGTACCAGTGTGCGTACCTAAACATTAAACATGAAACAAAAATGAACAAAATTCTCGAAACACTTTTGCACAAAATCGTCGCTTCTTCGGCTCTGTTCAAAACTTGGTCAACATTTAATAGCTTTAAACTTTGTTTACGCCCCCATCTCCAGTCCCCTCTATACACACATATATATACATATATACACATATATATTAAATTAAATATTAAAACATTTACATATACAACTATGTATGCCTACTTAAAGAGCTAAAGAGTTATATACATCTTTATATATAAATGTACTTAAGTGTATTATAGTTGCCTCTTGTAAAACCAACTTTATATATATATATATGTATGAAAAAATCGAGAAAAAAATCGAAATATGAAAAAACTATATAAGCTACAGCGCTACAAATCTATACGTACATATTTACGAGTACTTCATATATAGAAGACTATATGTGTATATTTTTCGCTTCTTGTGTTGTACATACATAATGTACTTATCTCTCTCTCTCGTTCCGTATCTTTCTCCCACTTGTATTAATAACTTGTAACTAAAAAACTTGTAATGTACTTAGGTGCGAAGAGTGTGCAATGAAAATGAGAAACAAAGAAAAGGAGAAATGAAGAAATGGGGAAATGGGAAATAATGATAAAGCGAAGCTATTCAAATGCCAGCTGGTCTAGTATGTACTGTACTACTTCAACTCTCCAAGAGTGCATTTGTAATTTGAATGAAAATACAAAATTAAACAATGCTTTCGCAACTTTACTAAAACACAACTCGGCAATCTTTTTCTTTATCTTGAGGGCTGATAAGTGATATGATTTAAAACGAAAGTAAT
The DNA here is from genome assembly GCA_035042265.1 of Drosophila imparisetae. Lineage (NCBI taxonomy): Eukaryota > Metazoa > Arthropoda > Insecta > Diptera > Drosophilidae > Drosophila > Drosophila imparisetae. Next base: position 46,650 of record JAWNLP010000405.1, on the reverse strand, counting down.
GGTAAGATATTGTTATTATATTTATTTCAGGGTGACAAAGTAAAGTAAAGTAAACAAATTAAGCTTAATATACTTTTCAAAAATGTAGCAGATGAACCGAGCTCCGAGTTCTAACCATTCTATCTTGTTGTACCGTAAACCCATTCAAAATGGAAGCTCTACAAAAGTTATATACTTATATACTTACAGGCAAAAGGAAGCATTTACAACTCCGTAAGGTATATATATTTTGAATCAGCATCACTAGTCGAGTTTATCTAGCCATTTCCGTCTTAAACGAATCTCAGAGACTACAAGCGCCAGAGACTTCAAATTGAGAATATCACACACAAATTTCGCATAAATACTCCCAAGTCAGGGGATCGAACATAATGTTATTCCCCTACGATGTCTTGGTTCCGATAATGTATTATTATTGGCGAAGATACAAATTTGAATTAGCATTTTTCTTAAAACGTGAATTTCTAGGTTTAATTTCAAACTTTCGCTGCAGAATTCAAATATATAAGACGGGCTGCATAATAAACTTTTCACAGCTCCAACTTTGTGCAACTCAGTTCCTGGAATATACTTAGCTGAAATTTTTGAAGTTCGCAACGCGCAACAAAAAGAAAACGAATTTGGATTTTTGTGTATTTTTTTGTTTTAAGTTCTTGTTTTATATGTCACTTTTCCGCGATTATTATTATTTTGCATGTATTTGTATATATATATGTATATGGGAATTAATCGTATATGTATATTAACACCTTTAATGGCTAAACTTAAATTAGTTATTACAGATAGAAGAGCTTAATTACAAACTGCAGTTTGACTTTTCAACAAAAAAAAAAAAATGCCTTAACTTGATATTAACTCTTAAGTGTTGCCTTCTATTGTTGCTTTTGTATTTTTCCTTTTGTTGTTATGTTTATTTTATAATTTTTGCTTTTCTGTTTCACTTCAACTTACTTATAAATACAAAAAAATTAAGAACTAAAAAACAATTAAAAAAAAAGCAAATTATATTTAAAATGATAAATGGGAGAGATGCGTACGTACATAATAAATATGTATGTGTGTATGTAACTAAAACATAGGCGCAATAAATAGTTAACACTTTCTTGTAGTATAATTTTACATACTACTTTAGGTGTCTGTGTGTATTTAACATAATTAAATTAATTATTATTTAAATCATTAAGAAGAAAAGTCCATATAATAAGCGTTTTCATTTCTTTTCACTATATCATTTTTTTTTTTTTTTCTTTGTATTTATTTTCGTTTTTTTTTTGTTTGGGTGTTCTTGTTGAGCGGCAAACATATAAGAAACAAAGAGGAAATTTTTGTAGGTTCGCACTTCTCCGTTGCTATTTTTAGTTTTTTTTTTTTTTTTTTTTTTTTTTGGCAAATACGTTTTGACTCATGTACGAGGCGATAATTTAGACTAATTCGAAAGTATTGGTGGTAAGGAAAAATGAAAATCAGAATAACGATCATTAAAATAATCATAATAATAGTAAAGTAATAGTAAAAAGAATCAGCAGCAACGAACTCGCTTGTGTTGTGTAGGTTGTTGTAAATGGAAGAGACCAGTTGTTGTTGGGCGATAAGTTGTTTGTTAGTTGTTGTTGTTGTTGTTGCGATTGGTGGGTGGATCGAAATTGCTATCTTTAAAAGTTGAACTCCTCCTTCAGTTCGGAATCGCTGCGCAGATCGCTCATCAGTGGCTCGAAGCATGACTTTGGTATCATTGTGCCGACAATTTTCTCGCCCTCGATCGTCTTCATGCGTATCACCTGCATCTTGCTGTTGGAGCGCGTACTCAATATGTGCTCAACCCGACCCCAAACGGACAGCACCGATCCAGCTAGCACATGATACAAGCGCTGACGTAGGCCCACCTGAAAACAAATATATATCTCGAGAATGTATTCTACTCCTCTATATATATATATATATATATATATATATATCTACCTCGCAATCATTGCCGAGGCTAACGTTGCGACAGTGGCCATTCCAGTAGGCATGGGAGCAAGTCTGCACCGAGGCATCGTACTGTTCGACCCAATGCGGTTCGGCATCGGTGAGGCCCACTTTGCGATACTTCTTCTCCAGCTCGGCGAGAGATTCGTGGCGCACCTGCAGCCCAGTGTTGGGCCTATAAATCTGGCACATGATCTCCTTTTTGCTGGGCGGTCGCTTCTTTTGTTTGGCGCCATCCTTGCTGCTGCCGCTATTGTTGTCCGCATCGGTGGCATTGCGCATCGTCGGCTGCTGTTCCAGGACAACGACCAGGATCGACGTGCGTTTTGAATTGCGCAACTGAAGCGATGTGTAGAAGCCCTCGTGCTCATTAAACAGATTTGCATATCTGTTGGCAAAATGATTTACAATTAAATAAGGTGTCCAAGGGAAGGGGGAGGGGGCTCAGATACTTACTTTTCGATGGCCTCCTGCCAGATCATGCCGCGTTCCACGCGCACCGTATGCAGCTCTGCGTGTGCAACACCTGTGGCATGCTTGCGCATGAAACGCACCAGACGCACTCGCGTGACATTCTCCCCGGCAGCACCCAAATCTGAGAGAGAGAGAGAGAGAGAGCGTAAGTGAATGAGTGAGTGAAAGCGCAGCTATTAGTAGGCTTTCTTGGCCTGCTCGTGGAAACGGGATGAGCTTTACAACTTAATCAAGACTAATCTGCTCACAAATTACAATTTTTAAGAGAGAGAGAGAGAGATATAGAGCGGAAGTGTGTGTATGCGAGAGAGTGAGAGAGAATAATAATATGCTAACTTTACAAGTTAATCAGGACAAATCTGCTCACAAATTACACTCTTAAAGGTCAACACGTAACCTTTGCTCCACTTCATATTTTTCGATTTGTCCTGTGGACGAGAGACTCACCAACAATGCCCAGATCGAAGCGACCGCCACGCTTCGCCTGATTGATGATGGCCGTCATTGTGTCGGTGAAGTATTTGAATAGACGATTCTGTAGATCGACCGGACAGCCGAGGATGCGATTGAGAAACTTGGATATGTTATTGTAGTCCTTGTCGAGAGTGAGCACGCCCGGATTATTCTCCGTATTGACAATGATGCCAACGCCGACAAGTGCGCCGGCGATATCCTTGAAGAATTCACCGCTATAATCGGTTGGCGGCGGCACCAGCGGCGTCTCATAGCCCATTATTGTACGCATAACGGTCTCCAGCGCCTGTCTGCCATACTTGTTATCGATATTGAACTGGGAGAGATCACGGGTCTCCGTCGCCCTGCGATCACCATGGGTGAGGGCGCCCAACGATTCCAGACGCTTGGCCACCGTCGACGCGAAACGTCGCTCACCGGCCAGATCCGAGATGAGGAATATGTATTCTGGTGCATTCACCTGATTGGAGCGATGGGTACGTCCAAATTGTTGAATTGCCCGATCCGCTGACCACGGCAACTCCAGTGTAATGTGGACACGTCGTCGTTGATTGAACACACGGCGATCGCTCTGCAGCGAAATGCCACTGGATGCCGCCTCTGAAATTATGGCCACATCCTTTAGGCCGTCCATAAAGCGTTTCTTCTCCGTTATGTTTAACGTTTCGAGCGGCACATCGGATTCGGTGCGCGACTCGTATTGAATGAACCCATCATCGTTCTGGACGATACGGCCGCGTCTGCCCGTCATTTCGGCAACATTGTCGGGTCCGCCCAGCTCATCGATCAGCTGATCGAGTGTGTTCGGCGGCAAACGGGAGCCTAGACGTTCGATGCGACGCAAGAGTTCCTCCTTCATGGTGCAGGCACGCTCGATGGCATCCTTTGGCGGCGGACCATAATTCAGTTTGACACCATTGACGCCAATGGGCGTGACAGTGCCCTTGAGCTCTTGTTTCTTTTGCAACAGATCCTGGATGCGATCCTGCGTCGATAGCTGTGGCGGTTTGCGACTCTTTGCTGCATTTATGGCAGCCACAATATTTGCGGACATTGCGGATGCTTTTGTTGTTGTTGTTGCAGCTTCCTCTTTAATTTTCAACTCCGTTTTGTTGGCAGCACGCTTCTTCTTCTTCGGCTGGCTTTTCTTTGGCTGCTGTGTCTTTTTGCCACTGGACTTTTTGGTGCGCGCATTTACCCAGGGATCAATGTCGCTATCGCTGCCGCTGGCAACGAACGGATTGAAATCGGAGCTATAATCACTGTTGCGATCACTGTCCCCATCATGCTTATCATCGTTATCGTCATCGTCATCATTCTCATCATTGTCAGCGTCGTCGTCAGTGTCATCCTCATCATCGTCATGCTCATCGTCATAGTTGGACGTGTCTCCATTGTCATCCACATCCTCGTCGTTGGCATCATTGCTGTCAAATGGGTCATCGCTGTTGTTGTTGTTGCCATTGTTATTGTCATTGAATTTGCGACGAGATTTTGTCCTCGTTGTGTCCTCATCGCTATCACTAAATTGCCAGGAGCCAGAGCGTTTCTTCTTCTGTTTCGATTTACTAACGCCGCTCCGGCTGCCATCGGCGCTGCCCTTTCGCTTGCTAAGCCGGCGGCTTGCAACACTTCCTTCACCCTTCTTGTTGTTGCTGTTGTGTTGCAGCGACTCCTGCTTAACAACGGGCGTCGTCCCATCGTACAAGCCCAAGATGCGATTGATGCGATTGCGATCGGGCGCCGGAAAATGACGTTCCACAAACGATTGAAAGACGCCTCTGCAAAAAAAAAAACACCAAAAATATATCAATTCAAAATACACTGAGCGAAAGAGCAGGTAGAAATGAGGGAGTGAGCAACTCACTTGGCTGTGGACACAAAATCGGAGAGTTCGCCATCATCGCGCTCCAGCTGATCGAGTGTGCGTGCCTCGCCGGTGGACTGCAGGCCGATGACGACGCACTTGCCACATTTGATGGACTCGCGAGCGACGGAGACGGCATAGTTGACCTTGGCCGCAATGCATAGATATTTGAAGAAGCGCTGATGCGATGACCAGAACTGTCCCCACATTGTCTTCTTCATGCGACTCTCTGCATCGATTAGCTCGGCGGCCTCGGTGAACTTTTGCATCGCCTCTACCCACAGTTCGACGGACTCATCATAGATCTGGCGGAAGTCCTTCGATAGCGGCACCTCCTCAATCTTAAAACTGACACCCTTGAAGCTCAGCTGCCGCGCAATATACATGCCACGTAACTTCATGTCCATTGCCACAATTTCCATGGCGCCGACACCGCTGTCAAAATAAAATTCAAAAATATACAAAATTAAATTAATCATTGGACAGATTATATTCGATGATCATCTATTGGTAAACCCTGCCCCCATTAGTAGAAGGAGGCATCGCAGACAGCATAAGAGATGTATATAGATATATAATAATGATCAACTATCGGAACAGGGATATTGCCTCCTTCCTCCTCGGAGGAAGTGTGTGTTTAACTTCTCAGATAATTCTTGAGGATAATGCTTCTCAAGGTACATCAACGGGGATCATGCTATAGGCCAGGCCAAGAAAAAGATGCAGCATCCAAGGAAAAGTTATCTAAAATTCGACACGGGTTTTTCGCATTCAATCAAGAATAACTTCAGAAGAGGGCACAGCACAACACAGCTGTAACAGGTCGCAGTGCACGAAGCAGCTAAAGTCAACTTCAATTTTATCGATACAAATCGATTTCCGATAGCATGAAAAGATACAATTGCAAAGCAATTGCCTTCGAATTGATATCATATATATACCATATACCCAGAGATATTATGGATCAACAGTAATCGTAGTATGTATTTACAGGGTAACTGCTCGTTGAACTGTCTTAGTTTGTGTTTGGAGTAATGTTACCCTAGAACTTACCGTCTCTCCACGGCTGTGATAAAGTCACTGAAATTGGCAAAAGCGGTGCCCTGTCCCCAGAGACCCAGACGCACCATGTATGCCATATTCTTTGGCTCGGAGGCACCCGTTGCCGAGGCGTAGACAACGCGAGCCTTGGGCAACTTCTGCTGTAGCTCGAGCACCGTTTGTCCGGTCTTTGTTGGCTTGCCGGAGCCGACGGGGCACAGATTCTTTGCCTTGTGGCACTCATCGAATACGATGAGACCCTCAAAGTCCTCGCCGCACCACTGCAGCAGCTGCCGGAAGCGTGAACGATATTTGCCCGTCTTTTTGTTCGATTCCCCAATCAGGGCCGAGTACGTGCTGAAGATGACGCCACGTTTGCAGTTGTTGTTCGTATGCGAGCTGATCTTGGCGTATTTGAACTGTGTTCGAGGAAAGCAGCGATTACAACAGACGATGATTAAGATTAAGAATTATTGAGTGCATTTCTACATTTAATTACTTGGTACTCAAGTAATTGAACTACTTACCTTGTTGAGGGCATGCACACTGATGCGCTTGGCGCCAATATCGCTGAGATCCCGTTCCGCATCGTATTTGAGATCATTGCTCACGGATATCCACAGCGCCTTCTTGCGACCCTTGAGGTAATTCTCATAGATGATGCCGGCAATGGTGCGTCCCTTGCCAACACCAGCGCCATCGCCAATAAGAAAACCAGCCCGACTGCCATCGGGCAGCAGATGATCGTGCGCCTGCGATGTATACGTGATTGACTCCAATTGTAAGGCGCTCAATTGCCCGCTGTTGATCGTCTCCAGCGGTATGGACAGCTTGTAGTAAACGTCACAGGGGTCCACGGAGCTCAACGAGGCTGTCTCCACCACAGCATCGGGATGCTTTTTGCCCAGTTTAACTGGACAGCGAGGAAACAATAGTTTGTTTAGCCTTTACCGGGGCTCGGATCTATTTCCAACGTTTCACTTACGTTTTGCTGGCCAATAGTCCGCATAGGTTTCGGCCACGCCCATCTCCTCGTAATCGACCTCATCCTCCTCCTGCTGCACATAGCTGACAACGTTTGTGGCTGCTGACGTTGCACCACCGGCTGTTGCATTCTGTAGCTGTAGCTGTGGCTGTTGCAATGGTTGCATAAACAGCTGCGTCATCACATGATTGGGTATGCCACTGGTCAAGTATTCCGGATTCAAAGCGATCAGCTTCTGCAGCTTCTCCAGCATCATTGTGTTTACTTTCATACCCCCACCACCAGCTGCACTAGCAGCAGTTGCCGTTGCGCCACCAACTGTTGCTGCTGACGTCACGCCAACGCTGCTGCTACTGCTGCTACTACTGCTGGTCTTCTGCGTATGACCAGGTACGGATTTGATTCCCCGGAAGGCTGGAAGGTACACTGCAAGATAAGGTTGCATGTTGGGTGTTTGTTGTTGTTGTTGTTGTTTTGGTTATTGTTTCAATCGTTGTGCATTGTGTTAAAGTAGTCATGGAATGCAGTGATGGAGAGGGAGCGAGAGCGAGAGCGATAGAATGAGAGTGAGTTAGCGAGAGGGAGAGGGAGACAGAACATTTTGTGATTAGTACAAAGGCAAAGAAAATTGTGAAAGATTTACGAAATTATTTTCAGAAATATTTCTTATTTAAATACACACACTGATCAAAAGAATCGACCTGAAATTTAGCAAATGGACCAAAAAATAAAAATCACGCTGAAAATCTTTTCTTGCTCTTAGAAATAATTTCGAAGCAAACGAAAAACTAATTTCTCGATGAAAATTTCAAATTTCAAGTTTCAAGTTGCTTTCAAACTCAATTATATGAATTTATAGACCAGTCAAAATCTTGGTATATATATATATATATATGTGAAATCTTAAAATACTTTATATTTCAAATCTATCTCCGGATTTGTCATAATCATTAAATTTTTTGTATTATTATTGTATGATTTTGCACTATTTTATCGAAACCAGGCGGAGGTGATGAAGTCTTTTGAGTCTTCTTATGGTTGCCCTATTGTCCAGAAGATTGATGGTAGTTAGGGATCAGGGTGATTGGGTAACCTGGTAAGGTGTCTAGTGTTCATTTCATCCACTATCAAAGGACCGCCGAGACTTTCGTGTTGGGATTTATTATGAGAATGATTTCAATGCTTGCTTCCATAAGCCCAAATGGGATTTATAATGTTTTTGTTTTTAAGATGGGAATTACTTCCCTTGTATGTATACACACACACACACACACACACACACACACACAAATACTATAAGCAGTTATTCTTGGTTGTTACCAACATTACAAGACTTACTCTGCGCCAATAAAGACGCGGCCATGTTAAAATTCGAAGAAGCAGAGACGCCCGAGATTGAAGGGCCTCCGCCAGCAAAGTTGTTGTTACTGTTGTTGGGATGGTTGTTGGGGTTGCTGTTGTTGTTGTTGTTGCTGCTGTTGGGAGCCCCTTTGGAGGCGACATAGGCGGCGAGGCTCATCAAATCATTGGTGCTGAGGCTGTTTAAATAGTTGCCGGCGCCGCTGCTCAAATATGAGCTGGCTGAGTTTAAGCCGGCAACGCTGCTGCTGCTGCTTGGGTTGCTAGAGTGGTTAGAGTTGCCAGGGCTGCCACTGCTAGCAACGATCCTCATGCTGTTTGCTAAGCTGCTGCTGCTGCTGGCGCTGGCAGCTGCTGCTGATGCTGCTGCTGCTGCTGAGGGACGACCAAAGCAAAAACCAAAACAAAACGAAACGGAAAACGAAAGCAACCAACAACAACACAACAAACAACGGAAACAAACAAATAAACAAACCGAAAGAATAAAATCAAGAGAAAGTGGAAGAGACAGAGAGAGAGAATGAGTGTGAGAAAGAGAGCAAGCAGGCGAGTGAATTGAAAGTGAAGAGAGAATAGAAAAAGAGAGAGAGAGAGAACAAAAACACGGCAGCATATTAATTTTCAAACTTAAGCATCTTTCTGACTGTCACGAGTGTGTGTATATGTGTGTTTATGAGTGTGTATGAGTGTGTGTGTATGTGTGTTTATCAGTGTGTGTGCAAGTAGTATATATTTGAGAGTGTGTTAGTAGTAGTTTTGTGTATCGCATTTTGCCATTTGCCAAAATGCATAATTTGCACAGGTTGTTCACCGAGTTTGCTGGCAAAATACGATGTTATTTGTTATGCTCGAATATTGATGCAGGCTTGACTTATAACAGTATATTTTTGTATAGTTTTTAGTATATTTGGAGACTTACGCGACAATTTCTTTGGCATGATGCTGTGCGTTATTGTTGTTGGCAGCGCTGTGAATTTGCCGCCCGCTGGTGTTGTTGTTTTCGCTGTGGGCGTCGCAAATGTTGGATTGACCAATGTAATAAGGTCTAAATTATTTTTACTGTTACTGTTGTTGTTGATGTTGTTAATGTTGCTAGTGTTGCTATTGTTGCTGCGCAGCAGCGTTGTTATTGTGTTGTTGCTCAGCAGCAGCGATCTTCCTTTGTTGTTGATGCTGCTGTTCAATTTGTTGTTGTTGGTGCTGCTGCTAATGATGTTGTTGTTGTTGTTGATATTGTTCACCTTGAAGTTGTTGTTGTTGCTGCTGCTGCCGCTTGGGCCACTGTGTGCTGCTGTTGTTGGTGTTATTGTCTGCTTGTTGATGTTGATGCCACCACTGGTGCGAATATTTTGTGCGTAGGTAACTGCAGTATTCAGATCTCGACCACCACCTGCAGCAAAGAAACAGACACAAAATACAAATCAGAAATCGAAGTAAAATAATTATTTAATTAAACATTTTATTAATTACATTTTATTAAGAGCAAGAAAATCGCACGCACTATTTGAAAGTGGAAGATTCTGGATATAATTAAACTGTTCTTGATTCGAGTATGAAATATTCTCCTCAAATCAAGCACAGAACTAGAAGACTTGAAATTCTTAAATTGCTTACGAGGCCAAAAGCAAGCTGAATGGCTTAATATGGAAAGACGATTAACACTTAAACTAAGTTTGAAATCATTGACAATAGAATGAGGATCAAAACAAGTTGAGTGAGAGTCACTATTGACTCTCTCTCTCTCTTTCTATCGCTCGCTTCTCCATCATCCTCTCTCTCAAACTATCTATGTCTCTCCTTTCGCAGTGCTCGCTGTGTCTCTCTCTCTCTCTCCCTCCCTCCCTCTCTCTCTCCCCCTTCCCCCCCCCTCTCACTCTCCCCCCTCTCTCTATCTCCAATTTCGATTTACAACAGAGCAAACAGTAAACAATACATGAAATATTTACAGTATATTTGCAGTAGTGGAATACAACAGAAAAGTACAGTATATATCTTTGTAAATATATATATTATATATATATATATATATATATATATACAAATATATATATACAAGATTAACAGAGTATTTGTATGTATGTGTGACTGATTAATAAGAAATTCCTCCCCTCCTTCGAATTTTCATTTCAATGTCATCTTGAGCGGGGGGCGGAAAAGCTCTGTCTATGTGTGTGTGTGTCTATGTGTGTATGTGGATGTCGGGGTTGTGACAACGTCTCAAACTCATAGCTGCTGCTGCTGCTGCCGAGAATTGATGCACCCTTGGACTTGCTGCATGCTGCAGGGCCTACTTTAACCCCACCCCCTCCCCTCCCCCTCCACCATTCTCACCACGTTGCTGCAGTGCATTTGCTAATTAGGTACTCATTATGTGTACATACCATGTGTACTGCAGGGGGCGTGGCATGACGGAACGGTGCGGTTCCATGTGCACATACCGAATGCATAACAAGCCGGGCGAAAAGACAGAAGTGGGTGTGGCAAATGGGTACAGCTAATGGCAAAGGACAAAACGACAACAATCTATATCTAGATCTCTACAACTGAACTTCATTTCCCAGTCCAGCAACTTACTCAAGTATATATATATCTATATATATACTTGTTCTTCATTATAAGCCTTATAGCCAATAACCAATTTCTAATCGCATTTGAGCACAGTTCAAAGTTGTTCACTCGTCAAAAAATGAACTGATTTGTAAAGACAAAAATCTCGTTTATTATTAAAGTATTATACACCCATACCCATACCGTTATACGGCCGCTCTTTATAAGGCATTTCGCTATAACGGCTCTCTTCAATTAAGGCAACTTTTTATTTGAGGACAAATTGAGGAAAAATTTGTCGAAAGCTTTTTCCTATTTCGAATAAGGAATAATCATACTCCTTGAAACTGATCCTGACGTCGAACGTTGCGCTAAAGTTTCTTGAGGAATATAGATCACTGAAAAACGAAATAGATAAGAAGGCAAGCCAAACAATGTTGGACAAGTGTTTTAGGCCAGGCCCATTGATGACGACAGTGATCTGCAGATTAATAATTGATACCTGAAGCCGTATAGCTTCTCGTGGAACGAGTCTTGGCGAAACATGGGCGCATAGATAAAGATTAATACTGCTAAGACAACATTTACAAATCTGTTATCAAATTGTGCCCAAGGCGAACTCTTCTCGATGATTATCATAGGTCGAGTGTCTCGTAATACTGTCCATATTCTTTTGACCGCAGATGTTTGTTTTTATCGGGGGATAAGCAAAGTTAATTGGGCATAGCTCAAAACGTCATTCGATTTATGGGAATCAGATTTTGATTGAGTTTAATTGGCATTCGGCTGGACTCACACATCGACATATTGCGCATTTATAATAGATGGTTATCCAAGGGGTCTGTGTGTGTGTAAGGGGGGTGTAAGGGGTGGTGGGTGCATCAACTTTTGGGCTGTGCGTGAAGTGCATCAATAATAATGCTTAATGCATTTGCATTTGCATTAGGAGCAAAACAGATGAGAGCATTGAATGCCTTAATTGGATTTGTAGGCATACTACCTGTGTATATATGATATATATATATATTATATATATGTATATATGCTGTATATATACGATTGCTACTAAATGCAGCAAATGCGACGCAGAGCGCGATTCACACATGAACATGTATCTATAACTCTCTCTCTATATATATATATAGATATATATTTGGATATATGTATATAAACATATGTTATATATGTGCTCAGATAGAGCTCTTGGCAAGCCAAGCATATAACTCATATCGAAAATATCTCTTAATGAGCGCCTTTGCTGCTGGGTTGGGCATTTGTATGGGGTTGCTTGTGAAGATTGAGTGTTGGCTGCTTGTTTGGGTTTAGCTGTTGTTGCACATACTTGGTATACGCATACTAATAATTAATTGGTTGCAACTGCCATCGGGAAGACTTCGTCCAATGCATTAATTTGATTTTAATTAACATTTTGATGAGAAGCACAATCGACTTGGGCACAAACCGACGATTATATACCCTTGCCAGCCTACTGGGATTGCACAACAGGCTCTGACAGAGACAGACTTGTGATTTTGGTGGTACGGATGGTTAATATACACCTAGCTCTGGTTCGAAGAGTGCCCGACGTATAGATACCCTGTTAATTATAATATTAAGCATTTGTTTTTCGTTTTTTTTTCAATTGAAAATTACGACTTCCGCGTAAGTCTTTTAAATCTTAGGCAATTTGCCTTATTTATGTGTGTGTATATATTTATGTATATATTCATGTATTTATTTATGTACTCATTTATGTACATATTTATGTATATATTTATGTATATATTTATACGTATTGTCTTCTTCTACTACAACTTAATTACATTAATCCTGTGCTTCCATTATATTGTTGTTTGTGCAAAATTATTCAAGTTTTCCAGGCGACCCTTTCTTGTTGTTGTTGTTGTGATCTAAATAAAAGGGACAGTTTTGACAGGGTAGTTGGGAATGGGGAAAGGGGTAAGGGTAAGGGAAAGGCAGTGTTTTTGGGGGTTAAGTGACAGGCTGTCTAGGTTCGGGCTCAAAGTTGAGGGAAAGTTGGGCAACACTTGTAAATTGTGCCCCTCCAGCTTGTTGACAAATTTCAAATCCCTTTGTATTCCCTCAACCCATTAGACAAGTGGAAAAAGGGTGTATTAGATATGGGCAATAGTATGCAATAGGCAGAATCCAGCATATCCGATTCCATAAAGTATATATATATTCTTATTCAGCATCAACAGTAAGGTTAATCTCAGCGACTAAAAGATCTAGCGACTTTACCATATACAGATCAAGTGTATTTCATTTTATCGATAACTGTCACCGCTACGCGAATATCGATACATATGCGACTATAAGCGCAGCATGAGGCAGAGAGAGATACTGAAAGGCCTCTTTGCCTTACAGTCGATTGTCTGAAGAGGAATAGGCACTCTCAGAATATTACCGAAGACCACAGCCTACAAATTGTGAAGAGTGACGAGAGTCTAGAGCACATTCTATCAGTTTCAATGGCAATAAGCAGACTAAGGGCCTAGAGAAATGAGGAACTCCGGATATCAGTCAAAATCATTATGGTATGATTAATGAGGGGCGCCTCAATAATCAAACCAACTGATCACAGTTCACAGACTTGAACAATAATGATAATAACAGTAACATATTTATATATATATTTCTACGGTATATTTATGGATTGTATAGTCGACTTACCGGGCACCTCTATTAGATCTGGATCTTCATCATCACCAAAATCCGAGCCGGAATCATCATCATCGAAATCGTCGTTTTTATCAGCGTCCAAGAAGTTTATACGCCTTTGCGATGTCTGCAAAAAAGACAGCAAAAATAAATAAGCAACAATTATTGGTTAAATTGTTAGTACAAGTATATATTTATGTATGTATGCGCTATGGTTATTTTTCATTTCGTGCAGTGTATGTCAAGCGACACTTCAAACAGCTGTTTTCAAAAACCAATCCAAAAACAAAAATCACCGCATGAAAAAAAAAAAATGTAGCACACTTTTCACACTCAGGAAAACAGAGAGGAAAATAGAGCGAGAGCACGTTTAAAGGAGAGCGCGAGAGAGAGAGAGAGAGAACTTTAGCACAGTTGTTTAGAAAAAACAGCACAAAAGCACGAGGCGAAAAAAATAAAAACGAAACAGAAAAAAAGGACGAAAACCAAAGAAAAAAAAAAAAGAAGCAGAACGCCGACTACAGTGAGGCAAAAACAACGTTAAGTTTTGTTTGGGTCAGCTAAGGTCAGGTTTCTTCTTATTTTATTTTTTGTGCTGTGTTGTGTTTTACTGTTACCGCTGTATACGCGTGTATGTGTTCACTGTGTGTATGCAATGTTGCGACTGTTCCGGCGCTCGTGTTGAAGGCAACTACATTACGACTCTACCGACTCCAGTGTCGCTACCTAACTTGTCGAGCCAAAACACACGCTTGCAGTTTTCGCCGTTAACATACAACACGCTAGCACACACACACACACACAACCCTATCGAGCATACCCCTGCCCAACACCCCATACCCAACCCCCATTGCCGCCACACCAAGCAGCCCCTTTTCCAAAAATTCAACTGCCGATGCTGTTGTTGAGGTCGCGGGTGGTTTGCCCAACTTTCGGAAAGACGAGGAGCGGGGACAAGGTGCGCTGGGTGGAGGAGCAGGTTCGAGGGTCGAGTACAATTACAACTCGAGCATAACATTCTGGCAACTGACACCGTGCCACAGTGGTTAGCAAACTGTTTTCCAAGCTTGCATCAAAACTATTCCGTTAATTGACAAAAAAAAAGACGTGCTCCAATTTACGCACAACTTTTCCGCATTTAACAAACAAATCAAACAAAATTAAAATATGTGTTCTCTATTTTCAAAATTTTCGGGTGCATGTCTATTGATTTTTTTACATGAAAATTACAAAATGGAAATTTGTGGCGTTTTCACAAGTTGGAGCATCCAGAAATATGAAAACGTAAAGATTATCCGCGTATGCAAATCGGATTTATCGAACGAACGCTTATCGATAACAAAACGTTGACTTGAATATATTTATATTTTCTTTCGTTGACAATTATGTTTTGACCCACTGTGCCGACGCTGTACAGTTCGAGAAAGGGTTGTACGTTAATTCCCCCGCTAACACATACACACACACACACACACAACAAAAGGAGTCCCAAATGTTTGGCATGTAGAGATACCCCAAAAACACTACGAACAACGAGTCGAGCCGAGCAGTACAGAACAGAAACTACGTAAAATATATGTGCAATGTGCCAACCCTCGATTAAACCAAGTAAAACCAACTCCCCCACCCCCCCACCTACACACACACACACTCACCGCCCCGTCAACTACAGATACCGCTGAACCCCTGCCACGCTAAAACAAAAGGATTGCCAGGATAACTAACTGCCTGGGTGGGTGCACTACCGGGTGTGCCCAGGACGAGTTTGAGCCAAAGGATATACCAAATGGCAGGCATACGAAGGGCGGGGTAGTTACAGAAAATCAGACATAGATGGAGAGAGGAGAGAGACAGAGATAAAGATATGTATACATATAAAGAGCGAGAGAGAGAGAGAAAGAGAGGGAGAAAGGGGGAGAGAGATAGCGAGAGAGAGAAAGAGAGAGTGGTTGGCTGTTGGCTGCTGCCTGGGTGAACAAAACTTGGCGCTGCAAGTTGTGTGTGTCCTCTCCGCCTATGGATAGAGATAAATCAATGACTCCGGTAACTTTGGGAACTCGCGCAGGCATACACACACCACACGCACACACACCACACACCACACGCACACACACACAGTGCACAGAACGCCCTAGCACCTCCTATAGACTTGTCAACTACAGTGAATACTCAGAGCAGACAATTATTTTTGATAGATTCATGGTCTGAGCTTAATACAGTGCTCACACAATACGCTGAACTTAAGGCCAGTTTATCTGTGCATGTCTCATGTTGTGAAGGAAATTCGAACTCTCAACTATTAACCCATTGAAGCCAGTTGAATAACCAGTAATATTCTTAAAGAAAAATCAATTATGGTTCTGAATTTCAATGGTCAAATTTCGGATATCGGTTCCGATTCTGTTTCCACTCCTCTCAAACTACTGATTTAGTACATTGAAGAAGTGTTAACTAAAAAAGATATTGAAATTTTCTGAAGCTTGTAAACTAGCTATATTCAATTCATATTAGCCTTTGCAATGCTCGATAAACCGATCGGCGATATATTTATTTATTTAATACTTAAATACTATTATTAATCTTAATAATAATATTAAATCTATAATTGATTATTTTTTTTTTATAATTTAATACCAAAGGCTAATAGAAATGCATTTCATTTATATATTTCGCAAAGAACAAACAAAAATAAGTCGATTTATTTGAATCAAGCGCTAATTTTGCCGCTCACACGTTAACGCAGATCGATTATGGCATTGCCAAATGTTCAAAATGTGAATGTACAAAATGTTAGGAATTAGTTACATGTACAGTTTAACGACGAATCGTATGCTCGAAAGCTTTCAAGACACAGTTAAATTTAGAAGCTCAACATATTAATCCCGTCAACTTGTAAGAACAATAGACAATTGCAGTAAATAGTCGAAATGCCTGTTTGTACTTGTTTGTGTGAGTGTGTGTGTGTGTTACGCCCTAACACTAAATCCAAATGTATCCCCCGTTATCATTCCAATACTCGCATCGAGTTTAAGAGATGTTTTTGTGTCTCTTGGTTTGTTTTTCGTTCTTCTCTTGACACACAAAATAAAATCAAAACGAATGACCTTGCAAAAACACAAAAGAAAATAAGCTCAAATATTCGCACAAACACACTCACACTCACACAAGCGCAAAAAACATGTGTTTTGTGTGTTTGCGAAAAGGAAACACTTCAACACGTTGCTAAAAAAAGGAGCAAAAAAAAGCTGGAATAATGAAGCAGAAGAAGCAGAGCGTGTGAGAGTCACTTAAGGGTTGCACACAAGCTAAATGTAAGCGAAATTAAAATGAAAACAAAAAATGCCGGATAAAAGCGAACAAAAACAAACGAGACGACAACAAAGAGAACAGACAACAACCACAACCACAGCAAGAACAACAAATCATAAACAGCGTGCACATTTTGACTAGATAGGAATGTTCGACTAGGAGATACCCTCACTCATTCTCATGGCAGACGAGACGAACGATGTTTTTTTTTTGAATATATTTTATTTGGATTGTTGCAATTAAAGATTGTAGAATGAAACAAAGCAACTGCCATCCTTTTCGCACTCGGCAAATCACAGCATGCTAAAGCCCATCAGCCCCATTCAATTGTCTTGTCATCTCTATCGCACTCGCATGTTCTTAACTGTGGTACCACAAAATATGACAGTAAAATAGATTTAAAAACGATAACTTGTGTGTATGTCCAAAATACAATATATTATTTTGTAGCTAATGCAAATCAGTATTATATAACAATTTCTAGACTACCGCTGAACAAATGTCGTTTGTATTGCTATCGAAAATCATAATACCGTTGCCAGAACTCCTACAACTTAAAGCTCATCTTAAAGTGGTCCGATTCAGTCGAAAAAGATGAATATATGCCAAGTTTTATCAGGGTAGCTTTCAAACAGAGTGAGTTCAACTTATTTTAAGAATGAGCGTTAAAAATGAGGATATCCGTACAGACAGACCGACGGACATGGCTATATGGACTCTGGTGTTGCTGATCAAGAATATATATAGACTTTATGTAGTTGGAGAAGTCTGCTCTAATGCGTTACACATTTCATGACAATTATAATACCCTCCACAAAGATAGAAAAAGAAATGCTGCACAGCAAAAAATGTTATGTGGCAAATCAAGTTTTTTTTTTTTTTACATTTACGCTCTTAACTTAAGTAAAAGGAACCAGTTAAAATTTTTTTTTTTTAAATCCTCGAACAGCGAAAGGGATGAGTGGAATGAAATTACTCAATTTCTCTTCTTTAGTTTGCACTTTTCTGCTCCATTTCTTTTTTGCTGTGTAAAAAATCGGAGGTTGCATCATGCATATGTTGCGAATTTACACATAAATAAACATATACTTATATATATGTATATGCATGCTGCAAGGGTGTAAGGGAGGGGGGTGGTGGTGTGGGAATGTGTGGCATGCGTGTACACAGCCGGTGCAGTTTTAACGCATGCGCCGCAGGACAATAGGCGAAAAGCAAATATGCAGCGAATGGCAGAACAAAGCAAGCAATCCGATAAATAAGCTGCTCAGCCAGCTGGGGAAATGCTATATATATATATATATAAATATGTATTAGTATATATATATCTATATATTTGTACATATGCAAAACGGCAAGACAACAGCGCGTGGGAGTGGCATCAAATTGCTGCTGCTGCTGCAAGCACACACATGGAAACACATACACACACAAACGTCCATAGTACAGTGAACCCAGGCCAATGACAAACAGAGTCGGTGTTTACGCACAACGAAACAAGTGAGAAACGTTGTGGCAGAAAGTGAAACCGATATCAATATAAGATATTTGCTTTTATCGATTTTTATCGAAATTGCCAGTCATCACTAAAAATATTTAGCATCCACAGCAAAAATGTAAACAAATCCAGCGTGAAGAGTTGAAGCAAGAATTTACAATAAGGGGCAACCAACAAAATATATCCTTGAGTAAATTTTATGTTATCGATCATCGATTAAATTCGTTAACCGATTGCAGATGAAATACATATTGACTTCAAAGCACACACACACACACAGCAGAAGAAAAAGTTGTACACATACACATATATAGACAAATTAAAAGGATGGCAGCGCTACGCAAGATTTCATAGCAAGCAGCTAAAAAGCGTAAGCAGGGATCGATTAGAGTTGCCAGATTGTGCAGAAGTCGTTGAGTAAAACCTACCGTTAAGGAGTCAACGTTCACATGGCCTGAGTCCTAACCTAGCACAAGCAAGTCTTCAATATATATGTAAATATTTTAATATAATATATATTTCTTTGTGATCGAATTGAAAACGTGCTGCTTGGAAACGGTAGAGGGCGGGATGCTGAGTGAGAAGCTATGGACAACATTCATAACTACACTCAAAGAATCCAAACAAAAATTATGCAAATCAACTAACAAAATCGACTTCTTTACTATTCTTTTTCCTACTTCTTTGTCATCGTCTGCTTCTTCTTTAGCTTGTTGCCAAATAAAAAGTTTTTTTATGTTGCTTTGCGATTTGTAGTTTTTTTTTGCCGTACCATGTGGCTGGCCACGTAGCTAGCAAGTGCAAGCGAGATGGCTTGATTATACACAGACTCAGCTGCTGCTGCTAACAGCGCAGCGACTGCGACGTCGGCAGAGACGACCAGTGGCCATTGAATTTGTTGGCCATCAAATGTTGCTGATTTGTGCCGTGCAACCACAAAGAAACGCATAAGTCATCATCATACAAAGCAACGACAACATAGACAACAACAACATATCTACAATAATAAACAACTTTAGAAAGAAGTGAGAAACTTACCATTTTGTTGCCGTTGCTAGTATTGCAATTCCTCCTTTTTGTTGTTGTTTTGATTTGCAGTTGACTTCAGTGCTGGCCAGGCCGGAAGAGAAAAAGGTAAAAAGAACGCGCGCGACGACAATGGCGACAACAACAACAATGACGACGACAACGGAGACAGTAGAAGAAGAAGAAGAAGCAGCAGCGAGCAGAGTCGGGAACAGCGCTATCGAACAATTGTGTTCGCCTTCCTCCACTTCTTCCTCTTCTTGTTCTTCGATTCGGTTCGACTGAGCTCTTTTGGCTCAGCGGCTCAGCACACGTTTTTTTTTTTAGTTCCCTTTTCTTTTGGGTATATTTTCTTTTGTTTGCTTAAATTTGCTGCCAACGGCGGCGGATTGCCGTGGATATTTGCCTGAGAATTGGGACTTTTTGCAAAATGATAGTGGTTTTCCTGATTATTCCTGTTGCGGCACAATAACAACAAAATAATGGCGAGAGGAAGGAAACAAAAATAAAAAAAAAAGTTAAGCCGAAAACACACGTAACATACGTTCGCAGCGCCCGTCGCACGCTAATAAAATGACACACTATCGATATATTTGCACTATGTCGCTATTAACACACAAAAAACCCTTATTTGGTATTTGCAAAAAATACCTTTAAAATATACTAATTTTATATTTTCGATTAGCTCAAATACTGACACACAGACTCTGTGTTTCTCTCTGCCTCCTTCTCTGCTTCTCTGTCAAATGCTTGCTTCGTTTACTGTATAAATGCCACAGTTAAGTTTTATGAGACCAACAAATTAAAATACTAAAACAACATTTGTATCGATGATTATACGTCGATTACATTGATAAACCGTGTATTGCTGTTATGGTTTCCGGAAAATAACAACAATTACATATTTTTATGTATTCTTATTTGAAAGATGAAATAAGAATTCCGTGTACTATTTATTATGCATTACCGGTAAAAATGGCGAGGAATTTTCTGGTTCTGTTTTCGCAGACCGATAACTGTTAACAGTGCAATGCAGTTAATTTAACAGACGCAGATTTATTAGAGGTGTGCAAAATTGATATCGATTGTGTTTTGCAGCACTGCTATTTTGTTGTTGCGGTCGCGTTGCCAGTGCGGCGGTTTATATTTATTAGCCATTACTCACAGAAAAAAACAGTCATTGTTTTAAGGCTAATCGCCCGAAATGTGCGCGCCAACCAATTAAAAAGCAGCATCAACCGTTCGATAAGCCACAGTTTCGACAAACACTCGCACAAAAAAAATCAATTCGCAAAAATTCGTGCCGCCTGCTATAAACACGCTCAGCAAATGAAAAAACTCGACAAATAAAGTGAAAAATACTCGCTTCAACTCGATCGATATATGTTGTTGCAACTTACAATTTACAACAATTGTGGCCAGTGGACAATTGCTGTAACGGTTTTTAAGAAGCGTTTTTTTTTGTTTTTGTTTTGTTATTTTTTTCGGTTCATGTCGCTTGTGAAGTAGAAAAGAAGAAGAAGCAAACGCGGAGAAGACACATTGGGAAGAGCGCAGAGTATCTAAATCGCACGCTAGTCGCCGGGTTTTAGGAAAGGAGAGGAAAGCAGATGAGAGAAGAGGAGAGGTGCGAAAGAAATTAGCAAGGCACATTTATAAATATACATATATATAAGCATGTTTATTTGTCTGTGCATTGATTTTAATACAAATCTCAAATATTAATGAATTTGTTGTTGCTGAAACGCTTGAATATAAAAATAAACCAAACAAATCGCCACAGCTAGCAACAAGAGAGAGTGTTAGACAGAGATAGAGGGCACTATCCCATCAGCAACGAGAGAGAGAATGAGCATCGGCACACACATGCACACACATATATACACAGAAACTCATCGATAATCGCGTTAAACGTTTGTTTACGCAAGGAGTTAACGACACACCCTGTGCCTCTAAAACAAGGAGAGGCCCGCGCCAGCTACACCCTGTTTCACCACCGCCTCCCCCACCCAAGCAAGCCCGTTGCGTGTGTCTTGGTCTGGCGCCTTATTGTCTATCCTACAACAACAACGACGAAGCGCCATTGACATTGCCATTGCTGACAGTTCCTCTTCCTTGTTTTGCTGATGAAAGCAACCAATAGCGTTTTATATGCGACCCAACAGCATGGTAAGTAAAGAAAATGAAGGAGTAGAAGGAGAAATATAAGAGCTTAGCATAACCACGCAAAAGAGCAAGGCAGAGCCTTCTTCTAACGGACCCCTGCACTCGCATTCGCACTCGCGTGTGTTATTAGCATTAGCACTGTTTCACCGTTTCTATCTCTAGCCATCATTCGCTGAACACAAGGCCGATGCCGGCCCATTAGACTTCTTGCATACATAACACACACACACACACAGACGGGCAGACAGACAGACAGGCAGGCAGTCAGGCAGACGTACATTCGTGTGGGTGCGCGTCAGTGATGTGATTTTGTATTAATCGCATATTAGTGTGACTAAATTAAATAAAGGAAAAGCCAACAAATTGCATTTAAGGTGTGACCCAAGCAGCTTTTGGGGTTGTTTTCCCTCCGAGGAGTGTCTGCAATGGAAGGGGGAGGAAGGTTAGGGTAGCGGTAATACCCGATTGATAAAAAAAAAAAAATTGTAAAAAGCATCGCTAGCTCTAATATATATTATACATATAAAATTATATAGATGTAATATTATGTAAATGTTTTTGTAGTAGTGGATGTGACAGGTATCTCCTCGTCGGTCACTCTACACTAGACTAACCATCACTTGTGCGTGGCCCTGAATTTGTAATTGACACTTATGCTGCATACATTGAGAGGACGCTGAAAACTGTTCATATATATATATATATATATGAATATATTTATTTATTTGCTACTTCTTTTTTATTTGATAAACTTGAGAACGATTCATTAATAATCGGCAAACGTCACGGGGACGGAAACTGATTATTGTCAGTTTGTTGTTACAAATGTTGCGTATAAATGTTTTATTTGTATGTATAATTAAGGTACCTTGATTGTGCTTATCTAGCCAAGCACACATACATGCATGTAATGGCCAGTGTGTGAGTGTGTGTGTTTGAACAACCTACTGCGATAACGGGAAAGGGGGCGGTCTCTTGTACTCGGTAAATGTACCCGCAGCGCGTGACAAAGCCAACAACAACAGGGAAGAAAGAGAAGAAGAAGCATTGGGAATTGCCCACAAGTGGACACCTGTTAGTTAGCGGGCCTATAAAGACAACGCAACTACAGCTCAAATTATCCACTATGCTCTTGCTCAGTGCTGACAATTTAGCATTTTTTTACTGGCTGTATTTTTAAGTTAAGTTAGCTAAGTTTTAGTATGTTTCAAAAGTGACTTGTTCAGTATTAAATCATTTTTCTGCAGTTTTATTTTGGCTGGAATTTTTCTTTAAGTGTTGCTATGGCCAGCTTTTTGAATGCTGCTGAAAAGTTAGCGTCACGTTTCTTGCTATATTTTGTTAGTCATAAAAGCATCAATATAAAAAATATAAAAATTATATATATATATATATATATGTATGCATGTATGTACAATAATGTACCGGCATTTGGTGCTCAATTGAATCACAACAGAGCAAAATACAACCAACAATTATCACCACTGCGGCCACAAGTGTTGTTGTACTTTTGATAACGTATTTAATTTATTATTTCTGTCTGCGTCTCACATATACATACGCACCCACGAGCACGTATACATACATATGCGTACGCAAATGCAAGGCAATGTGTGCTGGTTGTACACACACACATACGCATGCACAATTAAAACGCCGCAGTCTGCTATATCTCGCTCTCCCGCTCTCTCTCTCTCAATGTTCACTGCTCGCCATATTGTGGAGCGCTCTCTTTGCCGCCGTTTCAGTTTAACGGCTGCCTTCGAAGTTCGAAGTGCTTCGAGGCTCCAAAAAAAATAAAAATCAAACGAACGAACTTAAAAAAGTGAACGAAACGCGCGAAAAGTTAACGAAACAATAACAAATAACAAGTAACAAAAACCAAATAATAAATAAACAACGGACAGACAATGATGGGCTGTTAACAACAAACTGCGGCGGGTAAAAACACACAGAGAGAGAGAGAGAGAGAAAAACACACAGAGAGCAAATTATAATATAAATTACAAATATATGTTACAAATCTTGCACTTGAGTAATAATAAACCCCAATACGGGGTTGTCTATATCTCAGGCTCAAAGTACTTGAAATACAAAAATACATCTGTACACATACCATACATACATATATGTCGATATATATGGATATATATATATATATATTTTAAGTACAAACGTGTACCGAATATGGACTCCAGTTAATCTCTCGCTCGATACAAATTCCGATTAACGCGTTGTACTAATGAACTTTGGGTTCTTACCCGCAAATGCAAACGAATACTAACATACTTGTATTTACATATATATACACGTGTATATAGTATTACGATCGTTAGCAAGACATTTAATTGCCACCCCTGTTGTTTTTACTGACTGCAAGATTTTTAATTATTATTTGTTCGGGGAATTCCACATTTTCCATTGAGCACTGCGATAGCAGTTATATAAACCATTATTTTCTATTATATATTTTTTTTTAACTGTTATTTCGCCTCCCTTGATTCTAATTTTTTTTTACACTTTTTTTGTTTGTGTTGTGTACATAAAAAAAAGAACAAAAGTTTTTCAATTTAACAACAACAATGAACAATAATAATTAAAATAATAACAACAACAACAAGAAACAACGAGTGCATCATTGGCCCAAAGTCAGTGAAGCGTCTCTTGAAGTGTGTGTGTGTGTGTGTGTGTGTGTGCATACCCTGCACGCAACGTGTACAGGGTATATGCGCATGCCGAACGATTTCGATTCCGGTTCCGATTAGATTCACGCTTTCAACTCTTCCCAGAACTCTTTGAAATTTTGATTGCCACAAAAATTTCCCAGAAAAACCCTAAGAAATGAAAAAAAAACGAAAATGCTAAGAAGATTATTAACGAAAGAAACATTGAAAGCTGTTTGGATTTTTACAATTGAGTTGAATGAAGGCATCAACTCAAACCCAAGTCGAAAAAGCCAGACTATGCGCAAAAGTGCACGTATTAAGAAAAAACAATTGAATTCACGATGAGTTTTGGATTTTAAGTACACGATTGGAAACTTTGAATGGGAAACTTTGAATGGTTTAATGCTTTTGAGATAACAGAACTACTGAGTACGTTTGACAAGGTCACAATTTATTAGTTGTTCATTTCGAATTCTCAAGTGGCTCAAGCGTCATTCAATCATACAATCCAATGCTGTTTGTTTCCTTAACATATATATACATTAAATATTTATTCATTTCATTTTATGCGAATGTCCATAAAAATCCGTTACCAATTCCCAAAAATAAAGGCACACAACTGTTATCTTGACTACTTCTAAGTGGGTATATGTACATATATACCCCGACATTGCATCATGTATATATTTTAAACATTTCCTAAAGATTTCTTAAGAAAAATTGAAGAAGAAGAACACAAAAAAAGAAACGCGCGCACACACACACACACACTCCTAGAGCAGTCCAACTTGCTGCTCCATGTTACGCTTATCTCGCAAGCAATTCAAGTTGACAACAAATCCAAAATAAATGGGTTTTTTTTTTTTTTTTTTTTGCATTTGATATAGTTGCGGAAGGGGTGGGGGGGCGTGAGGTATGGAAGGATGTGAGACATTTGTCTAGTTATCGGTCACCGGAACTGAACAGCAACTGAACAGCTGAGAATGATCTGAGAGCGAGAAATGTCACAGCTGAGTCATAAAATATTTATTATTATCTTGTACGTTGAGCTTCGTGACGGCAACAAACTGTTGACACATGCCGCACTCGGTGCATATCAATTTGTGACAAATTCAAGTACAATACACTGATAAAATGAGTCGATGAATATTCATTCACATTCATTCTTCATTTCAGAGTCGAACTTTTCTTGCAAATATGAGCCAAAGTCGAAGTCTGATTTCGTTAAACGTTCTTGACTGTGAGAATTGTTTCAAGTGAAAAACGCACATTTATCTATCGTGCACAGCTTCATGATACACTTTGTATTTGTTGGGTACAGAATTAGCCCGTTTTAAGGCGTTTCCCTTTGCCGCTTGAGTAATGTATAAATGTAAACAAACATACATTAACGTCAGCATTATAAATATATTTATCGATATATATATATATATCGAGATGTATTTGAGCATTTGTGTTGCTGCTTATCACGTGAGGCAACTCACATTCATCATGGTTATAATTCCAAATCGCTTCCTCGATAGCTTGGATGATTGCTCGATGAACCAGGAGTGTGAGTGAGAAAGGGGGTAATGATTAGCAAAATGAGGTATCTTATCTTATTTGAGTCATATAATCTTGAATCGATTGATAAACATGTTGTCAAGATTATCAAAATAATCACTTCGGCGAAATCTCGATTCCATTTCGGTCTTGACCACCTGCATTTCAAAGATTTGCTGAGAAAAGAAATGATTCAAGGAACTGAGGGCGAATAGGATTATAAAACAAGCAAGAGTGAGCTCGACTACGATATACCCTGACCCCTCCAGCTGTTGAATATTTTCTAGTTTTATTGCCCTATTTTGACAGCTTAGCTAATAATTCACAATTAAAACATTCGGTTAGCCCTGCTGGAGGCCTAGTCATACAATATTTATATATATATAAATATCATATCTACTATGTATATATATATACATATATATATATATATGCATAGTTCCTTCTGTTTGCTATCTCATAATGTGCCCACTACTCAAATATCGATTTTATTGCTCCCCAACAAAAAGTAAATGAAAATTTCCCATTTATATATATATATGCGGGTCTTTTTCCCGCATTAAAATATAAATGTATATATCTATATATATTTATATATATATATATATATATATATATAT
The DNA here is from genome assembly GCA_035042265.1 of Drosophila imparisetae. Classification (NCBI taxonomy): domain Eukaryota; kingdom Metazoa; phylum Arthropoda; class Insecta; order Diptera; family Drosophilidae; genus Drosophila; species Drosophila imparisetae. Next base: position 20,426 of record JAWNLP010000405.1, on the reverse strand, counting down.
ATATATATATATATATATTGTGTGTGTGTGTATGAACATATCTCCAATTATCTGGTATATCTTTTGTTTTGGTCTGTCCGTTAATTTTATTGACTTGACAAATTGCTCAGAAGAACAAACACGCTTTGCCTATAATCCCTCCAAATCCCCTTCGCTCATATTTGCTTACCCTGGACAACCTTTAATTAGAGAGAGGCTAAGAGAGAGAGAGAGTGTGGGGGGGGGGGAGAGGGGAAGTAATACGAATTGTAGTCAATTATAATCATATCGATGACATTTGAACTTTCATAGTTATTGGAGCCAAATGGTCGCAGAGACCGCCACCCAATATAAATTGAATTACATTTGAATGTGTATTACTGTGTGTATGTGTGCGGGTGTGTGTGGGTGTGTGTGTGTGTGTGTGTGTGTATATGCGACACATTCCACACTGCCCCAAACCAAAGTAAAATTTTTCTCATGTTTCCGATACCTTTAATTCGGGTCAAGAATATATTTACTTGAAATTGAATATACTTGAAATGTTTGCATATGATACACTCAAATGCAACATTGTTAATAAACAAGATCAACAGTTAGATGCTTGACTTAATCAATCGCTAAATGTAGACACTTGACACCGATTATCAATGCCCGAGTCAATATAGTCATAAAGTCCGTCTGTATATCTATATATTTGTATGTATATAAAATGCGGGGGTATTATATTATTATACATGAATTGGAGGGGTATACCTTTACAATTCTGTCTGTTATTGCTTTATCGATAACACCATATAAACGTGATAAGTGTGGGGTATACGTGAACTTATGTTCCAGATGGACAGGGCTAGATTGATACGACTGTTGATGCTAATCAAGAATATATATACCTTATCGGCTCTTGCTATGATTGCTATGTTGCATGGCTGTTGTATACTTCTTGGACAACTCCAATATACCATTCTTATATATTTGTTTTAATGGGTGCAGGGTATACAGAAAGGTTAATACACCCCCATGTGGAAAATTGTTGACGGTTGGTTACAGTTGCAGAGTGTCTAAACACTCTGACACTAATGGGTCATGGGTTGCTAACCATGCTGATAAGCACACATATGTGTCAGTGTGTGTGTGTGTGTGGGTGTCAGTGTGTGTCTGCGTGCATTTCACACCTCAAATAGTTGTAAATTCCATCGTAAAGCTGAAGCAACTTATTGTTAGATGTGAAAATAATGCCAAGTAAAGAAGCACTCAAATATACAACAAATAAACATAAATAACGTTTGACTAGCGAATACCCTGTATATAGTTAAATCCTGATATAACTGTATAGACTCATAATTTACATATGCCATGAGATTCATTAGATTCTGATTAATTCTGATGTCATTATACCCGCTTTGAATATTTCTAAATATAAATTCTTTTATATTGCTCACAAATTAGATAGTTTTACATATTCGCATATATGTCTAGATTATATTGATTTTGATACCCTGAACAGTAGGTGGAAGAGGAAGCATTAGAGTTAATATTGTTTGTAAACGGACTTTATTTGATTCATATGATTGAATTAACATCATTTATGCGTATCGTAATCGTAAGTTGGTAGACTTGTGATCGATTGGGAACATCGATGGTGGGTAATATATCAAATGTGTCATATACGCATCTTATATATGCAATACGATTTGGAAAGCACCGCAATATACACTGATAGAGCTCGTGTTGCTTATTGGCATTATCTAGACGTATTTCTTAAGACCACTTGGGCATGCCTGAGTCATGTGGCCTGTTTTTGTTATCAGCAGCGCTACCGCTATATCACATGTATAAATATAATATAAATATAAATATATTTACAATGTGTCGTATGCGAATTGTTGTTTAATTGAATTGCATTTTGATTGATTGTCTTTTGCAGAAATGAGTGCCTCATCATTTAGCGAGACTTTAACGAATCCAAGCGAATTATTAACGGCAACAGCAAAGGGCAAACGCTTAAAACATCAACGAGAAAAGGCAGAACAAGCACAACTTTAAGTAAAAGACAACAGCAGCAGCAACAACAGCAGCAACAACAGCAGCAACAACAACCGCAACCGCAACAACAACTACAGCAACAACAACAACAACAATAATAATAAGAACAAGAACGAAACCGGAAACTGGAATTTGGCGGCCTGTCCAAGCTACAGTATCTAATAGAGTTAAGAAAGGTACAAGATACATGCGTAAGATACGGTAGCAGCAAACCCGTGCATAGGTCCCTAGATAAAAGCGTAGCGTAATCTGTAAGCAGTTTAAAGTAAGCAGTTAACTGTAAGCAGTTAACCGTTAAAAATAACAAAGAAAGAAAGCAGTGCTGTGCAAGCACAAGAGCGACAATCATGCTGAAGCTGATGATGAGCTCGACAACGAAACATTTGCTGCACTGCTTGCTGCTGTTCACTGTGATAGCTACCTGCGAAGTATTCTCTGGAGGCATCAAAATCAATGAGAACTCCTTCACCATTGTCGATCCATGGACTGAATATGGCCAATTGGCCACCGTATTGCTGTACTTATTGCGCTTCCTAACCCTGCTAACACTGCCGCAGGTGCTATTCAATTTTTGCGGCCTCGTCTTTTACAATGCCTTCCCCGAGAAGGTCGTCCTCAAGGGCAGCCCACTGTTGGCGCCCTTCATCTGTATACGGGTCGTTACGCGTGGCGATTTTCCGGATCTAGTCAAATTGAATGTGCAACGCAATATAAATACATGCCTGGACACTGGCCTCGAGAACTTTCTCATCGAAGTCGTTACGGATAAGGCGGTGCATTTGGCACAGCATCGTCGCATCCGTGAAATTGTTGTGCCCAAAGAGTATAAGACACGTACGGGTGCCCTATTCAAATCGCGCGCCCTCCAATATTGCCTGGAGGATACGGTCAATGTGCTCAACGATAGCGATTGGATCGTTCATCTGGACGAGGAGACGCTGCTCACCGAGAATTCGGTGCGTGGCATCATCAATTTTGTGCTCGATGGCAAGCATCCATTTGGCCAGGGTCTGATCACCTATGCAAATGAGAATGTTGTCAACTGGCTGACAACATTAGCCGACAGCTTTCGTGTCTCCGACGATATGGGCAAATTGCGTCTACAGTTCAAGCTCTTTCACAAGCCACTCTTCAGCTGGAAGGGCAGCTACGTGGTCACACAGGTGAGTGGCGTTCGAGTTGCTATAGATGGACTCAATTGTCTCTCTCTCTCTGTCTCTGTCTTGTCAAACTAAAATCTAATCGAATCTAATATGCAGGTTGGCGCTGAGCGTTCAGTTTCATTTGACAACGGCATCGATGGATCTGTTGCGGAGGATTGCTTCTTTGCGATGCGTGCGTTCAGTCAGGGCTACACCTTCAATTTCATCGAGGGCGAGATGTACGAGAAGTCGCCGTTCACGCTCCTCGATCTGTTGCAGCAGCGGAAACGATGGCTCCAGGGCATCCTGCTCGTGGTGCACTCCAAGATGATACCGTTCAAGCACAAACTGTTGCTGGGCATCAGTGTTTACTCGTGGGTAACAATGCCATTGTCCACATCGAACATCATCTTTGCCGGCCTCTATCCGATACCGTGTCCCAATCTGGTGGACTTTGTCTGCGCCTTCATTGCCGCTATCAATATCTATATGTATGTGTTTGGTGTGATCAAATCATTTTCCCTCTATCGTTTCGGCCTACTCAAGTTTCTCGCTTGTGTCCTGGGCGCCGTTTGTACGATACCCGTTAATGTTGTCATTGAGAATGTGGCCGTCATTTGGGGCCTGGTTGGCAAGAAGCACAAGTTCTACGTTGTCCAAAAGGATGTGCGAGTCCTCGAAACGGTCTAAATCGGAGACAAACCGAAACGAACCGAAAGCATCGGATGGAAAGGGATACGAATCGGGATCAGCAAACTAGCAGTAAAGGAACAACAGCTTTTTGGCACTAATTAACTGTAATTAACACACACACACCCACCCACCCAACCACACACACACACACACACATACACACACACGCTCAAATCGAAATTTATGAAAATGCAAAAACCAAATGAAACAAATATAATCGCACAACAGCAGCAGTAGCAACAACAACAACAACATAAACAACATCATCATGATCTTTATATATTTAAGCTTAAGTTGCACACAGTCACACACACACACACACACAAACGCACATATTTGTTATTAACTTGTTAAAGAAATATTTACTTTGGTCGCCACTTTTTGCAAAATTGTTAAATCGTATAACTATATATATATATATGTATAGCTATATCTACACACTTGTCTAAATGTGTGCACACTCCCACACACACACTCACACACACACACAACAAGAACTTAAAGCAAGCACACAAATTTTTAAATTTATTATAAATTCAGCATTAAGTGTAATTTTTTTAATAGTCATTAGTAGTGAAAAAGAAGAAGAAGCAGTAAAAGCAACTCCCCATATATGTATATATAATATATATATATATATATATATATACATACATACATATACATATATATATATATTTATATTGTACTATATATTATGTGTAGATTTATTATTATTATTACACTATGTATACATACATATATATATATTATTATTATTATTATTTAAATTTAAAAATGTGTACATTAATGTATTGTAAATTGATAAAAACAAAATAGAGAACTGTTAATAATATCATTCACACCAAATTACCAAACAACAACAAACAAAACCTTAGACTTTTTTGTGTACTTACATAATATGTATGTGTTTTTTTTTCTCTTTTGTATATCTATGTATTTGTGTATGTATGTGTTTATATAGCTGTAGGCGCCATAAACAACATTTACAAGAAACAACAAGAAGAACAACAACTTTAAGGCTCGTCCCTGCTTCGCTTTAGTTTATGTTTATTAAAAGGAGCAACAATTGCTTTTCATTTGTTAAATCATTTTGATATTTATTACACACACACACACACACATACTTACCTTAATGAGAACCGACCAAAGTTGGACTACACACACACACACACACACACACACACATGGTGTGAATGATAGCTTTCGTGTTGCCTGTTCAAATTTGTGCATTGATTTTTTGCTTAAATTTCTTTTTTGATTTATTTTCTTGCTACTGTTATTGGTGCTTTTGAAAAAAAAGAACACAAGAACACACATGCAGGCAATGCACCGCGAAGATTTCAAAACACACACACACACACATCTACACGTACACATAAATTGTTTTGCAAATGAAAAAAAAAGAACCAAATACAAAAAACCGATAATAAATGAGCAACAAATTATTATACATAAAAACATAATTTTCGTGTTTTTTCTTATTTATTTATCTTAACAAATAACTATAATTTGTGATTTTGACAATGAACAAATTTAATTGCAAATCAAATCATGTCATTGTCTTACAAGACAGGAAGAAAGAGAGAGAGAGAGAGAAAGTGAATGATATTTGTATTCAAAGCTGAATCATTGGGTTCATTTTGGTACGTGGACAGCAGGACTGGATTGGAAGGCAGCGCATCCTCATTGTTCTCATCTGGAAACGAGAAGCTGTTGACTTTTATATCGCGTTTTGCTTGTTGGTGCTGCTGTTGTTCGGATTGGGATTGTCGTCGACGAGGCGACAGTTTAAACGATTTGTTGTCAAACGTTGAATCATCGTTAATGGTTCAATTTGATGTGTAAGTATCTTCCTCATCATCTTCTCCTAGGAGCTAAGTGGCTCCTGAACAATCTGCTGCCAGGCCAGATCAGCCAGCCTTCTCTCAGAGAGCGGCGCTTCCTTCTGCAGCAGATCCTCAATTTGGGCATTGCGCATCTCCTTCTAAAGGCTGGCCAAAAGCGAAGCCTGTCCAGCATGTCCCTTTATCCTTCCATCAGGTACTCTACAATGTGTTCTACATCGACCAGAGATAGTATTGCTTGCCAGCACCACAAGCATCGCCCATTTTCTGATCCTAGCGCATCCTTGAGCCTCAATAAAAGAACAAGAACGAGAAATATTATTATGGGGCGAACGAGCACACAGATATATACAGATATATTACAATATTTATTTAGTTAATTATGGACTGAAATTGCACGCATTGTTAAATATATTTTATTTTTATTTTTGTTCATTTAATTGTAATTCAAGTTGTACAGCCTGGCTATCGATACATCGATACGTACTATCGGCGCCAAGCAAACAGCTGACTGAGCAGCGGCAGATGATGAAAGCAATGGCAAAAAGTGCCGCCTATCGCGTAAAACACATAAAAACACGGTAACGACGGCAAGAAACGCAATAGCATTGGGCAAGAAGAGCGTGTGCAACGGATAACGGGAAAAGAAGAGTGGACCAAATATGCAAATGGTCACTAGATAAAAGCATCTCAACTTGGCCAGTGACTTGAACAGTGGTTACCATGGAGTTGCGTGATTTGCGCGCACCCGCATCAGCCCATCAATGCAACAGCAATTGTGACTGCAACAGCAACTGCAACTGCAACAGCAACAATTGCAATCATGGAGGTGGCACGGCTGGTGTTGGTGCTGGTGAACTGGGCGACATATGCATTGGTAGCGCCAGTGTCCAACGGATGCCGACCCGTGCCGATTTGCTGATGGAGCAACTGAATGCCTCCAATGCGAAAAAGGTGGCGCTGCTGCTCGTCATCGGATTTGTGCTCTACCATGGCCTGCTCAACTGGAACTATGGTAATCGAATCGATTAATCAAGGCTCAGTCGATCGATCTGTGACACAGAATTTTATTGCTCGATTTTTAGGCAGCGACTCCTGCCAATGGCTGCTGTCGAAGGGTCGCTTCAAGGGCGACAACGAGTGGCAGCCCTACGGCTGCATGATGCACAAATACTCCTACACGTAAGTATGCAACCAGCAATCAATCAATCAATCAATCAATCAACCAAATGGCTCAATGCATTCAAAGTTGGGCGCATGTCGTGTTTTTTGTTCTTTTTTTCCTGTTTGTCCCAATTTTATGATTCATTTGCGTAATTTGGTTTTGGGAAAGAAACGGACAACCAGCTCGGCAATGAGGGCAAGACAGATTACAAAGCGGCAACCAAAATATATACACATCTATGTATATATATCTATATGTATTTATGTGAACACATGTAGATAAAAGAAAAATACATAAACAGTGGTTGAGCCATGCCGAAATCCAAGCGTACGTTTTCGGCTATGATAACAAATGTAAATGTGCCTTGCTGAAGATATATTTCGATCGATAGTTATTATGGCAGCTATATGATATAGTTTGGTCCGATTGGAATCTGCAGCATATATACAAATGAAAGAGAAAGATGTAAATAGTTGGGAAAACTTCGATATGCGCCCATCTCTAGAATCTATGTTAATAAAACCATATTGCGCACTCAGTCGACAGACCAAGTGACCGTGAGTCATTATCCACAAAAAAAAAAAAAAAAATCGACAAAAATGTTATCAGAAAAGTTCACACCCTGTTCTCATCCACATTTTTTTTTTGGATTTTTATGACTTAGCGATACGCGCCGCTGTCTGCGATATTTGGCGTTTTTTGGGAACAAGAATAACTTTGTGTTCATTGGGGACCGGAGTGTGCGACTGCTCTACCAGCGTTTCATTGAGCAGCTGCATCTGCCGCAATCGGAAACGGAGCCGGTTACAAATGAGAAGCAATCGGATCAGGCAGGTGACACGGACCACGACACGAATGGATCGTCGCGAATGCAATCAGCGGCACCAGCTGGTGTGGCCCGATTCGAGGACAAAAAACTGCATATGCTGGCACAGTATATACGCGCCGAGGAGGTTAGTCCGGCCCTGATCGATCACATGTATCAGCTGGAGCAGGAGAAACAGCTGTCCTCCGTCTATGTGCTGGGCTTCACCTATGGCACCCTGCTGGCGGGCAATGTTACCGACGAGGTGTTGCGTCAGTATAGATTCAATCTGACGCTGCTTGTTGCGCCCATCCATCGCCTGGTGGCGCAAACATCGCGCGTCCTCTGGAAACTGACGGAACGCGTCGATGAGGAGAAACTGCCGCCAGCGTGGAAGCTGCTGCTCAACGATGACATCGATCGGCTGAACAATGTGGCGCGGAACGTCTTTCGGTATACGGACGCGACAATTTGGGAGTCTGCCGATCACATTGCCAATGGGCTCGTCGATAACGCACTCGATGGCCATCGGTTGAGTGCCCATGGTCAGCGGCTGCAGGTGCAATTGCTGTGGAACATGTACTGCAACGATCAGATGAACTACAATGATGGCACCTGCTGCAGCAGCGCCGAGCCCCACACCAGTCTCCAGATTGTCGCCTATGCACTCTTCGGCGTCTGCATTACGCTCGTCTGCGGCATGTGCCTACGTCGCTGGATGCTCCATTTGCGCGGCCAGACGCTCTACGTGCCGCTCCAACAGCAGCCGCCGTCGCCGCCGACCAACAGCAGCAGTCAGCAGCATCAGCAGTCGAGTCAACAGCATCAGCATCAGTATCAGTCAACACATCATCATCACCATGCCTTGGCTGTGCTCATCACGGATTATGGCACGCCGCTGGTGGCTCTGTCTCTGCTGGGCGTGATTATGGGCTATTTCTATTTGTGCGATCGAACCAATTTCTTTATGAAGGAGAACAAATACTATTCGGAGTTTAGTTTCTGGATACCGGTTGGCTATGTCTTTGCCTTGGGCCTGTTCTTCACCGAGGATTCGCGCTTCACCAAGGTCCTCAACCAGGATCAGACGGACGAGCTGCGTGGCTGGATACTGCTGGTGGTGCTCATTTATTATATGACCGGTGCCCAACGTATTCTGCCCATACACATGCACATCAAGCTACTAATCTCCGGCTATTTCTTTCTTACCGGCTACACGCACTTCACCCACGTGTGGCAGACGGGCGGCAGTGGCTCGATGTTTGTGCGCTTCTTTCAGGCGATGTTCCGTGTGAACTTCCTCAGTGTGCTGCTCTGCTTCTGCATGAATCGACCGTATCAATTCTATTACTTTGTGCCACTGCTCTCCTTCTGGCTGTGCATCGTTTATTTTGTGCTATCGTTGCCGCCACGCATAACGGCCGCATCTGTGGAGGCGAATCCGTTGCACTATCTGTATTTGGTGTGCAAGTGCATTGGATGCTTGGGCGTCATAACTGTACTCTTCATGTCCGAGGTGTTCTTCGAGCGCATCTTTGTGACGCGACCGTGGAAGGCACTGTTTGTGACCACAGACGATGACATCCATGAGTGGTGGTATCAATGGAAACTTGACCGTTACACGGTCACCTTTGGCATGATCTATGCGGCCTGCTTTCAGATTGCTCACAAGTACAATGTGTTCGATGACAACAATCATGGCAATCTATTCTCGCGTCGCACATCCATATCGGTAACGCTGCTCGCACTGCTTGGCGTCGGCATCTATACGTCCTTCTCGTTTCTGTGCCGCAACGTTCAAAACTGCGAGGAGATTCACTCGTATATCCTCTTCATTCCGATCATTGGGTATATTGTGTTGCGAAACATTTCTGGCATTCTGCGCACCAGATACTCCAGTTTCTTTGCCTGGTTTGGTCGCATCTCGCTGGAGCTGTTCGTCTGTCAGTATCACATCTGGTTAGCCGCCGATCGACACGGTGTCCTGGTGCTGCTACCGGGCTTTCCCACGCTCAACATGATCATCACCTCATTCATATTCGTGTGCGCCTCGCACGAAGTGCATCGCCTCACGCAAATCCTGTTGCCCTATGCCGTGCCCAACGATTGGCGGCTCGTAATGCGCAATCTTGTCATATTCCTCATTGTGCTCATTCCGGTTGCCAGATCCGATGGCATGTTCTAAATTGGAAACGACGCGTTGTCAATTGCAATCAAATTGCCCCTCCTCGATAATAGATACACATAATCTTGTTTGCTTTTTCTGTTGCTGTTGTTTTGGTTGTTTCTTTTTTTTTTGTTTTATGTTCCTTCCAATTGTATTCCAAAGTACGCTTTAATCAATTATTATGTGAGTATGCAAAATGATAAATCGCTGTTAGATATAGGAGGAGACAATTAGCTTTACGAATTGCACAATATACTTATTAATTAATGACACATGTGCAGGAAATGTAATTTGAATGTCGGCATAAATAACAAAACGCACACTCGTACACACACACACACACACACGCACACACGCACTTAACTGCCATTCAAGGGAACTGTCTTCAAGAAAAGTACTTACAATATCGATACACATAATTTAACATCCTTTTCTTTAAAGTAACACAGTAGCAAGTTTGAGCTGACGAACAAAATGATAAATACTGTTAAAGTAAAATACGATTAAAGATATTTATATATTTATGCTATTGTGTGTTTTAATTTATCTTCCAATTTAATCGAAATATCGATTTATTACTTGCAATACTCAAATCGAATGTTGCTGGCCTTACGATTGAGCACGGCTTTTATCCTGTCATATCTTGTCAGATTCCATTTTGTGCTCATTCCGGTTGCCCGATCCGATGCCGTATTTTAAATGGAGATAATTAATTAGAAACTAGTTTAATCAAATCTAACCCCACTTTTATTCAACTATTGATCCAATTATCGATTTTTTGTTTGCAAAAAAAAATCGATTCTCAAATCAAACGAGCGCTTCTTTTTATCCCTTCATTATTCGTCTAACCGCTGCTGGAGTGTTAATAAGTATTGCTCGCGACATGGATAATTTGAGGAAAGGAAGCAACGGCCACTGAACCGGGACATGGCGTCATATGACAACATGCACATCACTTTGCTAATTAGGCCCAACAACTGGACGTTGTGCCTCAGTGACTGGAGTGTGGCCTCGTTTCATCCGGCGGCCTTTGTTGCAACGCTAATTGAGGCGCCACCACAGAGTGCCTGCCTGCCGCATCCCGCTAATAGAATGCAGTCCTCGTCACTGAAAATATTCCTCGTGGGCCATTTATGTAAATATGTGTCCATATATATATATATATATATATATATATATATATATGTTTGTATGTATATATGTTTGTCTGTATGTATGTATTTATGTGTGCTTGTATGTATGTTCATTCACAAACATTTGTTTTTATTCATTTATGCAACACATTCAGCATGGAGAGATGTGAAGTAGAGTGGAAGCCGCATTGTATTGCTGGCTGGGTGAGGTGGCTGAGATGAGGTTGCACTTCCACCCACTTCATTCATTCAAATTTTACACCGAACACAAAAACCAGCGACTCGTCCCAACTAGGCAATTGTCGTTGTGGCAGCTACCAGGAACAGGAATTCCCTTATTTTGGTTCGTGAATGCTTGAAATATGCAAGCTGATTGAAATGAACTAATGAGAAAATAATTTAAAAAAAACGCCAAAGCAACAAAACAACAAATTGTTGTTAGTTGTGTGCCAGTTTAGCTGAATTTAAAATGTCTTTTTTGTTCGGTGATTTCTTTACTAAGTAAAGTGACAGAGAATTAATAAGTCAAGGTTCAAATCCATCAATGTTTGCGAGCCAAGCAAGAAAGCTTTACGCTTTGTGCAGTTCAAAAGCTTTTGTTAAACTTTTACCGTTACAAAGCGGCAGCAGTGGGTGCGTGCTTGCCCGTCCAGGCCGTTCGGGCTATTGCACGACATTGTCAATGCGCTCGGTGAACGGCCGAAGGCTCACCGAACAGCAGCTTGCCTGGTCATCCAGGCCGTTTGGGCTTTTTCACGAATATGTCAAAGCGCTCGGCTTAATGGCCGAAGGCTCACCGAATGCTTGCACGCCATTCAGAATGGCTATGGAACATTTGCGCGCTCGAAAAAAATCAGTTAGCAGCGGCACGTTTGCAGATCCAGTTCGTTGACTTCCGCCACCAGCAAAGCGCAGTAAGAGACTCAAGAGACCAAGCACGGACAAAGTTTTATTACTCGCAACTGGGAATAACAAACAATTGTTGTTGCCGCTATGTTGCCACCGCCAACTCCCAACAAGCCCAACAAGTGCGGCGACTGTCAAAAGTTGTGTTAAGACAAATACAAAAGAAAAACACGCGCAACTACCTCCTAATTGTGGCTTGTTGAATATTTGGCTCTATTTGCTCGTGCTCTATTTTTAAGCAATTTTGTTGTGGTTTTTGTTAAGTTGTTAAATGAAAAGTGCGAAAAAAAAATCAACTAGTTTACATTTTCTTACATTTTTTTTGTTACAGTTCACCAAACGAATTGGAATCAACACAAGTTAAATCAAACATCAAATAATCGGAAATAGACAAGTTAAGATAAATAAAATAATACTATTCTGGCGATAACCAAATCAGCGAATCATCAGTTTCAAATACAAAAGACTTCAACCGACACATGTTGCACTTGTTGCACATTCATTAACTTGCGAACGACATCGATTCGTGGCCAAATACCAAGTTAAATTTTCAACTTTCTGCATACAGGTGAGAGCTGTCACTCTCTGTCTCTCTAATTTGTTCTTACCAAACTGTTTTTTGTTATTATTTTTGATTTTTTATTGCTATTGTTATTGTTATTGTTGTTAATATTGCTGTTGCTGTTGGCATTCCTGTCACTGTTTCCATTATTCATCACATATTCCTGTGGCTGTACTTGTGTATCTAATCCATTTATATATATATATATATATATATATATATATATATATTAAGAGTGTATTTACATTCTACATTCACTCGCTGCAATCATAATTATCAAAACGGTTGAAATTGTGCATTTAATCCATCTTGTCGCACTCATATATGTATATAGAAGTGAATGTGCTAAATACAACATATTTCGAGGCATATTCATCCTTACCCTGTTCACATTACGGTATCACATTATTATCACATCTAAATGCCTCTTACGACACATTAGACGCTTTCAAATGGAGCACACAGGTTGCAGGACAAATGCGGTTTTACCCAGCAAACAGCTAAGCAGAAAATTTATACAAAATTCGTTAGATGTATGTCCTGAATTTGGCACTATTTTGTGTGTTGTGTTTTTCATAAGAAACTTTCGAAAAAATCCAAAAAAAATTCACACCATCCCTAAGATTTACATTGATTTTGAGTAAATCATTCAAACCGAGCAAAATTTCATTTTTATGTTTAACCAACAATCTGAAAAGCATCTACTATAAAATTTCAAATTTTCATACAGAAACTTTTGTATCATAATTTTCTTCAAAAATTTTAATGTAATTTTCTTAATCTATATGTATATGTAAATAATATAATAATAATTTTCTATAATTTTCATTATTGTTTAAAAAAAATGATATTTTCAAGTTATATGTATAATCAATCTGGAGAAATAGTAATTCTTAAAATTGTAGAACATTTTCTCTGAAGCTTAACTTTTTATAACTCACAATATACAGTGACTCGAAGCTTATTCTGATCAGCGGCAGAGAAAAAAAGGAATTGCCTGCCATAAACGAACCATTCATTATTTTTCAGAAATTCCAAAGACCGATGGTAGGTACATATATTAACCACCAAAATTAATATATGACCCCAATACGGTGGGGTTTCCCCACCCGCTAGGTAGAGTTATGTAAAACAGTACCCTATTTTTAGGTCGAAGCCTATTATGATCAGTATAAACAAAATAATATATTTGCATTATAAAAACTTAAATAAGGATGTTAATACTTAGTATGATATCCGTTAGCCTTAACCACTTCCCTTAACCTATTATTCATGGAAGATACCAACTTCCTGGTAGCTTCTGGGCTGATTCTGCTCCACTCATCCCGCAGAGCATTTTTGAGGTCTTCTTTGGTGGATATTCTGTGTTTCCGGATGTTATTTTCCAGCAGAGCCCACAAATTCTCAATAACATTTAAATCTGGAGACTGGGCAGGTGGAATTATCACATCGGGGCAGTTCCTCGTGAGCCAGGACTGTACTATCTTGGCCTTATGCTTGGGATCGTCGTCCTGGTAGAACCGGAAAGTATCTCGAATTCCAAGCTTCTCGGCACTTTGGAGTAATTTTTCTTTAGTATGTTGAAGTACACATTCTTTTCCATTGTTGTTTCAAAAATCACAAAATTCCCGAATCCGGCTGACGAGATACATACCCATGAAATGTCACTACCTCCACCATGCTTGACTGTTGCCTTTACGTGTTTGGGATTCAGCTCAGTATTGGACTGTCGCCACACTCAATTCCGTCCGTCTGAGTCAAAAATGGTGAATTTGGACCCATCTGAACATATGACTGTGTTCCAGAACTCCAAATCCTTGTCCAAGTGGTTTTTGACGAACTTCATCCAAGTCCCTATATTTTTCACGTTTATAAAGGGCTTCTTCCGTGGTACTCGGGCATTTAAGTCAAGATTGCGCAGAAACCTGGGCACAGTTTCCACACAGCTCTTTTTCCCCATTTCATCCTGCACCTGTTGAGCCACTTTTGGAGCCGATAGCATGGGATTTCCCCTTATTTTCCTGGTGATCCTTCGCTCCTCCTCTTCTGTGAAAATCTTGTTTGGTGACTTTCTGCCCTTGCCCTCAATCCGATTTGCGTCGACGAAGCGTCGAATGATGTTATACTCAGTTGACTTGCTCAGACTGACCATTTCAGCTATTTTGCGATCCGAATATCCGATTTGGAAGTGTTCCAGGATGAGTTTCCGTTGTGCAATGGTAGTCTGATTGTCCATAGTCCTTGTTGGCTTATTGCATCCGATATGCAGGATAAAACTAAGCTGACTACGAAGTATTGATCTATTTATACCGAAACTACTTAACTTTAGGTAAAAAAATCCGGGTTTTATGGCACCCAGGTGTCCACAATGTACCTGATCATAATAGGCTTCGACCTAAAAATAGGGTACTGTTTTACATAACTCTACCTAGCGGGTGGGGAAACCCCACCGTATTGGGGTCATATATTAATTTTGGTGGTTAATATATGTACCTACCATCGGTCTTTGGAATTTCTGAAAAATAATGAATGGTTCGTTTATGGCAGGCAATTCCTTTTTTTCTCTGCAGCTGATCAGAATAAGCTTCGAGTCACTGTATAATACAAGTAATAATTTCATGCTGAAATATACAAATCAATCTGAAAGCATCTACTACGAATGGTAATTTCCAGTTTGATTTCAAGATCAAAATAGATGACAAAACTTGGAAATCGTTTCAGGTTTGGGAGTATAAAGTATTTGCTATGAATTTGCATTTAACCATTTCCCAAGTTTGGCTTTTTATCTGTTGATTTGGTCGACGCTGCGTTGATCAAAAACATTAAAAAACAGTCCAGGAGCTGACATTATTGTGATTATCGCAAAATGTATATCTCATTCTGGGGGGCATATCCTTTACACTCCAAATATGGTGACTCTACTTGAAGAATTTTGAGAGATATGTGGATTTATCGATATGAACTTATTGGTGTTATCGATTTACGAAATCTGTACACTGAAAGTTTCAAGTCTATATCCTTATAAACTTGTAACTTCGTTAGCTGAGTATAAAAATTCTCAGCACGGGGGATTTGATTATGTTTGAATTGAGCTTTATTTACCGTTGGCATCTCAACTTTTTGGGACATACGTAAATGGCTTATGTAAATACTAATTAAATTCGGCTCAGTTTGAAATCGCTTTAAATGCGTCAACCTTGAGGCGTTTGTCAACCTAGCGACAATTGAGCTCTAAGTACGCCAGCCACCTCCATCCCCATCCTCATCCCCACCACTCAGCACTGAGCACTCTGCTCTTCAGCTGTCGCCAAATGTGTCTGACACTTAATTACATAGCTTTCAAGGTTTAGGTTCTTTCTCAGCTCTCGCCCTCTCTCTCGTTGTGTTATGATTAAGCCAGACACTTGAGCAGACCATGGGAGGCACAACACAACTTCCGTTCACAAACTGTTGCTCGACTTGTGTGTGTGTGCAGGTGTTTAAATGTGCCGACCAACTTTGTCTTTGCCAGTAGATATGTCTATGCGACGACTGCCATTTAAACAGTGTAATTTACTCAATCAAAACCAAACATTTCGTTTCATAATTCATAATTAATTAATTTCAATAAATACTTATTTATAACAAATTATATAAAGCAGAGCAGAGAATAAGGTCAAGTATTTGTAAGTATTTGTAAGTATTTGTGTAAAAATAGAGTTTATTAAGTGAGGGCGGAGAAAATCGAAAACTAAGCATATGTATTCTCAAATTGGGTCCATTGATGCTGGAATGAATATCAGAAATTGTGTTTGTTGTCTTATAGCCCTTTAACTTCTCTCTCTACTTTTTACTATACGACTTTTGATCTGAGTTTGAGGTTAAAATTCGTAATTAAGAATTTTCTAGTCTAGTATCAATAAAAGTTTATTTTTAGACAGTATTTATTTTAACTGAATTTTAAAAATTCAATATAGTTCATACGCTAGGGATTCCTCAACTAAATATGAGCTCTTTTTTACTTATATTATTAATAAGCATTTGTATTTTAGGATATCATTCGATATACCGCCATTTTACATAGGTTATAAAATTTCATTTCAAAAAACTTAAAATTTTACAGGGATTTGCATCCAAGACTTTTGTGTTCGAGACCTCCATAGAATAGCAAACTTACAGTGCCAATGCAGCAGTTTAGAGAGCAAATTTTACTACTATTTTCTGAATATCAAAATCAGGATATGGATTTCAGCTTTTTGGAAATGCACTTTTTAAAATCACCACATTTTGAATAGGCTTGTTTTTCTAAGTTTTAAAGACTAGAAAAACATTTTAAGTTTTCAAAATTCGTGGCAATCTTTTTTCTGAGTGTATCTCCATTCATAGCGTGACTTAGCCATAGTATTATCTATGAGCTTTGGACAACTGTAGGGAAGAGCGTCGTTGACTTGCCTGTTCGGATGCGAAAACTAATATGAATATGGCGCGGAGAGATAATATTGTTTAAAAACATATATCAATTGGTTTTTGTTTTCTTTTGTTTGGGTTTGTTTTGTTTAGGTCTAGGGATTTTCCTAGTGGACCACTCGGCCTTGCAGCCCCAGCCCCAAGCAAATGTCAATAGAATCAAAAATGGCCGCCATGTCCTTTGTCGAATTGCTGTTTATTGTTCCCGTCCCTTTTTTATTTTTTATTTCGATCCGTAGTAATGGAATGCAGTTTTTCAAAGTGGGTGGCGCACATATTTTCATTTGCCCCTTCTGTTCGTTTCTATTTCTGCTTGTGAGGAATCAATCATAATGGAAGGGGACTCGTTGTTGATATGAGTCTATTTGCAATGCTGCTAGTTTCAGTCCGTAGATGCATCCTTTCCCCATTCGTTCATTTCATTCGATACATTTGAAGCTTATGGCATCTATTTTCATTTTTCCATACGCACTCACATTCTTTGTCTTCTTTTTTTGTGTGTTCTTTATACCCTAAGCGCGTCAATAATGGTAAAAAAGGGTATAATAAAGATAATTAAGGTGTACCAATTTCACATTTTCAATGGTTTAACAATCTCAAGACTAATATATACTTCTGTTCTGGGCCTCTGTTAGTCGAACTCCGTCTACTAGTGCAGTCTTACTTGTTATTTGTAAATATTTTGTTTTCATATGTCTGGATTTTGCTGGGTGCTCCTTGTTGATTTTTCATTATTGTAAGTGCTTGGTACAATCAAAATTCTTGTTATATGTTTCATGTATAAGGAAATAATTTAAAAACATATATTTTTTATGGATGTATTTAAAGAGGTCTTTGCGTATTTTTGGTATTTACTGTTGTTGTTTTGTTTGCTTTAAACGGCAGTTGAAAAATTGGGCAAAAGCAAGCGCAAACCAAAAAGTTTGTGTTCATGTTGCTTCTAATATAAATAAAAATAATGAAGCTAATTATGCTATAAAGCTCTCTACAAACACCCCCTGCAAAATAAACAACGTGCAAAAAAGCATCCTTAAATTCAGAGTACATTTCATTCGAATAATTAAATGAAGACACATAATTGAAGTTAATGTTATATTTATTATGTTCTTGGTCAAATAAGTTAACATTTACACAGCATTTGTGTAGTTATATTGTATTGAATGCTGTCAACAGGTTTCGACTGATTGTTCCTATGGCAGATGTAGCATATAGTTCTCTGATTCCGTCGATTCCAACTTATGTACTGTCTGTGCCAAAAAAACGGATACCTTCTAAGTTCCATCGAGATAGTTTTTGGGTGTTGAGCTAACTAGTTCGCATAAAACCGGACAAAAGGAAGGATATGACCAGATCAGCTTTATCAAAATAATACCGTACTTTTGGGATAGTCGATTTGGGGCACGCCTTTTCAATTTTAAGAAACATTTTTGCTTATATCTCTATTTGATAAAGCCACATATGCTATCGACTCTTATCGATAATGAAGAACCAGAATAGGTCATCGATAAAATTGAATAAGTCTGATCAGTGTACTTAAGGAAGAACAAATTGAAAGTCTCCAGTATCTTATAGTCTCATATAATTAGAAAAGACACACATATCTGAATCAACTTGACGGTTGATGCTGATCATGAATATATACACTTCATAGGGTTTGATGTGATTCCGTCTGTCTGTTACACATTTTTGCACAACTTTGTTAAACACTTTTTCCCATTGTCAAACAAAAAAAGAAAAGAAAAATTGGAATTCAAATATTTACGACGGCTATTGTGCATGATTTTGTGTCAAAGCCCAGCAGGAGCTGCTAAACAAACATAAAAGAACTACAACAACAACAACAACATCATCAAAAACAACACAAATTGTTCGAACAGAGCGTCTGCCCCGCCTCCTGGAATGACTGGTCCTCCTTTTCTGTGTTGATTTTTTTCATTTTCTAAAATGGACAGAGAAAGTGAAATAATATAAATGAGACAATTTTATTGTCTATGTATGAGTGTACATGTATAAGTGGACAACACTTTTGATTCTCGACTGTCAGATTGATATGCTCTTAAATTACAACTATTAATTATACGAATTATCTCTGATACTCTATTTCTGTTCAATCGAAACCTGTGTCAACTAAACGCAATCAAGACAGACCATTTAGCAGTGAATGCAAAGATTCCTCAGCTTAAAATCCAGCTTGAATCTATCTATGTGCTATATCTTGTGGCTGCCGTCTTTCCACTAAGTTTCGTTTGCTTATCTTGCCACTTGCACCTCATTCGTTGACACCTGCTGTTAAATAACTGAGCATTGTCAATAACTGAGTCTTTTCATTTTACATCTCTATTGCGCTGTTGTTTTGTGTTGATGTTGCTGCTGCTGCTGCTGTTGTTGTTGTTTTTGTTGTCTTTATGGTGCTGTGTTGAGCCATTATCATCTGTGACCATTTCCAATGGCTTACGGCAGTGTTAAGCTCTAAACGTTTTTTCGTGTGTGGGTGTGTATGTATGTGTGGACAGAGCAAACAAAAAATATGCACAAGTTTCAATTTGCATGCTTCATGCTTTCAATATAGAGCAGCAAAAAACACCTTATCAATTTTCAGTCATATATATAGTAAATAGAACGGAAACAATTGAAAATGAAAAATATACTGTTGAAATATGAGGACAAATTGGGAATCTTCACACTCATTCTCACTTTTTAGAAATGTTTATCTAAAGTGGAGTTTTAACCTCCCTCAAAACATGAGATTAGTTTTTCTCACAGTGTTCATTTTGTAGTTTTTGTGTGTGCTTGAATGAGTTGGTGTGTGTTCAGCTTGCCTAAAAGTTGGTGGCAAAATACAAAATAAAGAAAAGAAAACTCAAACTCTAATTCTCTAAGGGAATCCAAGTAAATGCAATTTAATTGATGAAATAACTTGCAGTTGGCTGACGGCTATTTGACGGCGCCGAAAAGTATGCTATGATTTTGTAACGCTGCTTTGTCCAACCAATTTTAATTACAGCAAACGAGCTTAATCAATCAATAGCTGGCAACTAATAAAGCCTTATCAAACGCCTTCGCATTCGGCCACAATTTCTGTCATTTATGCTGTGGCTATTGTTGCTGCTGCTGCTGCTGTTGCTGCTACTTCAACAGTTTTAATTAATCAACCGCCTTGGCATCTGTCACGCCATACATGCTCACAGTACTTACCAATAATCCTAATTAGCAATTATTCTGTCTTTCAATTGTTCACTACTCGAGCCTAAAGCGAGACCAGCCGAGACCAGCAGTCTCCAATATAATGTGCATATTATTTTGGACGTAGAAGTACTAACGAGCAGTACATTCAAGTGGCCCAACGATACCAAGCACGGGCTTGTTAACGCACGGACCCAAGCACAAACTGCAACCCACCTCCCACCCAACCGACCGAGAGGTGCACCGCATAACGCGCGGTTACGAAGTTCGCGAATTGCAAGAAAGATAGGACAAGACAACATTTTTAATAGAATAAATGGAGGAAGAACAACATATTAAAGGAAAAAGCGTA